>OX383923.1:1512239-2801979 GCA_947532125.1 Saturnia pavonia
CTTGCTACCCAGGCTGGTATTAGACCAAAATCACCTACCATCATGCTGTGGTTTCATCACGACGTTTTCTTCACCGAAAGAAAGCTCGAGCCGGTTGCAGAGTTTCGAACTCGCATCAACTGAGCCATCATTGCTTCAATGTATGGTGCCGTCCCTATGTACTTGGGCCAAGCAATTATTTTACTCACACTATGCTGTCTCTGATTTATTAGTATAAATATACACTAATTGCTAATAATAGTCACTAAATTGGATTAACTTGATTACGTTCTCAAAAATCTTATAATTCTATGAAATTTCATGGTAACTCAGGATACAAAATATTCCTGTCCGAAGACCATATATTAACTCGTGAACGTTCATTATAAATGAACTTTTACTCGTCATTTGCGGTTAATTTTTATTATAGAACAAGACCTCATGATATAGTTTATCGTGTTTAATACATAAAATTATTAAATCAAAAAACTTATTAGTAAAATGTGTATACTGAGTTACCTTCAGGAAGTTTCACTGTGAGTAGCTTCCATTGTGTATGCCTTCACTCGCACTTGATAGGGTCTTTGAATTTTTAAAACGTTAACTTCTCCAAAGTCTGAGTATATTTCTACTCTGTGACGGTAGGTCGGTGCGCCGACTGCGGCAATGTGTTCCCGCGGTATGACCAGCTGCGGCGGCACCGGTCGTGCGCGCACCCGGCGTCGGGGGCGGGGGGCGCGGGGGCGCCCGGGGGCGGGAGCGGCGCGGGCGCCGGGGGCGGGGGCGGGGGCTCGATGCCGCACGCGTGCTCGCAGTGCGGGAAGCGGTTCTCGCACGCGCACTCGCTCACGAGGCACCTGCACAACCACGCGAAACAACTATACCGGTGCGTCGTCTGCAAGGTGAGCGAACACTTCCCACTGTATAAACACGTTTTCATTATTTGCACCTAGAATATTAAGTATCTGTATTGCCGATTTTTTGGACAATTTTAATAACGTTTGCTTCAACTATTAATTATGTGTATTTTTTCGTAAAGTTTTTTTTTGTGGCTACTTCTTTCCCTTATTTGTGCATCAAAATTAATAATTCAAACATTATTTTATAGTTTACATTCCTACATCTACTAAACGAACGTAAATTGTTCCGTTCTGCAAATTAAAAACATAAATACATTTTGATACTGATAAACGTTATAAAACCATTTTGCACGATAAAATCCTAAATAACTTCCTCTATACAATGATTTTTGTGAATTTTCGTATTTTTTCTTTTGTTACTACGTGCATCGTTACTGTCTATATGACTTGAAACTACAGTACACCAAAATAATAAAACCAAGGAATCGAATATTAATCGTATTGTTCGAACGCCGTTGTACATTTAATTTATTAGAGTCTTGTTTAATATCGAATAAACAAATATATTTACGTAATTCCTATATTTTTACCGCAGCAACAAGCCACGAAGAATTAAGGAAGAATTAATCTTGTTGTTTGGAATCAGGCATTTAACAAGTGTACCAGATTGCGATCACAATTATTGTTATAGTTTATTTTTGTTATTTAATTTACTCAGCTTACACATCCCTCTATTGATTATAAGCATAATCGTATTATTGGTTATATTTATCTCTAAAATGAAATCGATAATCGTAAAATCAACTTACAATTTAAATGATGCTCTACATCTCTTAAATAAACATTTGACATGTGACGTGCAAGTTTTCTTACGATGAATATAAAATAGATTGGCCATCTTACGAGATCGCTTGCCCTGGGCAGTATGGTTTTTTTTTAATAGACGAAATGTCAAAGTTAGTTGTCGTAAATTATTTTTATTTACTTTATCAAACTTAATTTCTCTTTTACTGAACCTAATGCATTTTATTTTATTGATTTGTGCTGATTTAAAAATAAACACAAAAAATTGGAAAAATTGTAGTAACAGTACCTAAAGATGTGATTTAGGGTGTCGATTATCTAAGAAAAAACTATGATTACGTAACTAAGTGACATGAACTTTTTTAATTGGTTCTTCTTCTTTTATTTCCTAACTTGGCAACTGGTCCTACTTATTGAAGATCATTACTCTCATTATCGAGTGTATATAGCCTCCAGAGTTATGACGATTTGTGTATCCTAACAAGATGGTGGCTCCCTTGTTAGAACTATCTAGGGAGTTCTGTGGCATCTCAGAATTCATGATCCATGTTATTATTTCCAATTCCCTTTACTTGTGCACAATAACCAAACTTAATTATACAAAACGCCGCCTGTATTACACAATATAGGGTCAAATAATACAAATTTATGACAAAAAAAAAAAAAAAACCACTACATGACATTTTGAGATCCCACCAAAAACTCCTCTTAATTGGTTATTTAAACAAAGGCTCACAATTTTAACCTGAATATGAACCTCCGCAGGCTTCGTTCGCGCGGGCCGAGCAGTTGGCGCAGCACCTGAACAGTCACCTAGCAACCTACAAGCGCATGAAGCCCTAATCTGGCCACGGGCCGTCCTGCAGCGGGGCCCAGGACCCCCCCGACCCACTCCGCTGTTAAGTAGAAATTATTATCGAGCGTTGGCAATAAAATTAAAATAATACCTGTATATAGGCGGACTCGGGACGTTTTTTTTTATATATTATGGGACCATATTTCAATTGGATCGGATAAAAACTCAACTGAAAGTAAAAAAAATATCATAAAATAGTAAGAATAATTTAATCGGATGAAAATGTATTAACGTCATATATATTCCAAATTTCTTTGCTATTTGCTTTCAGCGGGAAGTAGTTTTACAAGGACTGGCTTCCTTCACCAACGCGTCATATTAAATAATAAGAGGAGAGGGAGGGCACAGAGGAATTTCTTTGGAGATTTAACTCTACTTGGGGCTCGTCGATTGGTGAAATATGTCTATTCTATAGCCAAAACCTTCTGTTGTGTTCCTGCGGTGAGTAGGGTTTCCAGAGCTCCTTAGGGAGGGGGGTTCGACGGTGTGACAAGCGTCTATAGGCTTAGTTGTATGAAAATATTGCACTATTGACTTTACTATTGACCCGCACTTAGTGAAGACCTCATTAATAAGTTGACTACAATAAACACCGTTCCCGAGTGACGTTTCGCTGCGTATTACAGTAGCAAAGAAATTTCGGATAAATTATTTACGAAGGATTTCCGCAAAGTAACATCTTCGTCTATCAAATATTTACAGGGTAGTTCTGAAATGAAGTTGTTCTTTGAACATGCAATTTATGAGCCGTTTTGGAGATCCATTCGGAATTGTATTAGTTTTTATTCAGTTCAAATGAAATGTTATATTTAAGAAACAAAAAAAAAAAAACAGCTAACGTGCAATTGCGTTCGATGATCAGGTAATTTGTCGTTTTTAACATTTTTTTATGCTAATACATTGGTGGTCACCGTCTCTAGATCCTCATCGCTTGACGATCTTTGCTGTTCATGGATTGAAAATAAAATCAAATTAAAAATCATGTGAATAGTAAGGGATTAAAAACTGGGTGTATACCACGTTTTCGTGTTCTCGGTAACCCGGATTTTTGTCACAGACTACCTTTGGGTGTTTTTTTTTTAAACATGGTTGACCCAATTATAGCGGCGACTATTGAAGTTATTATCATTCAATTCAATGGCCGCCGCGAGTTTTAACGTTCCGTTTGCAAATATTCAATGAAATTGCGTAAAGTATTATATTACTTATAATGGAGTTTAGATAGTCGATATTTCGACTACGGTACTGATTTTAAGAATTTTAGAGTTTTTTTGTGGGTCTCTGGTGATCTTTACACTTGAGATGTGTAGAGCATCGTTGATCCATTCACTTGAGATGTGTGGATCATAGGTGATCCATACACTAAAGATGTGTGGATAATCGGTGATTCATACAATGAGGCTGTGTGGATAATGGGTAATCCATGCGCTAGAGATATGTGGATAATCTGTGACCCATATCCTTGAGATGTGTGGATCATCGGTCATCCATACACTTGAGATGTGTGGATCATCGGTGGTCCATTCACTTGAGATGTGTGGATCATAGGTAATCCATAAACTAGAGATGTGTGGATAATCGGTGATTCATACAATGAAGCTGTGTGGATAATGGGTGATCCATGCGCTAGAGATATGTGGATAATCTGTGACCCATATCCTTGAGATGTGTGGATCATCGGTCATCCATACACTTTAGATGTGTGGATCATCGGTGGTCCATACACTTGAGATGTGTCGATCATCGGTGATACATCCAAAATAGTTTTTGTTATAATAAAGCTTAGGTTTGTTTAGTTGGTACATTAATAAGAGAAAAAAAATAGGTGAGTCATTGATGCCTTTAAAAATGGCTTAACCATTTTAATAAAGTTGGTAGTCTTAAGGACCCTGGAGCCATTAGTGGCTTCGACAGCTTCACCGGGTTCGAGGATGAGTGCGGAAGGTACTCAGCCTCGAAAGCGAGGCAACAAGCTCAAGGGTGCCAAAGCTTGGGCTGTTGCCGTACAGACAAATAAGTCGCGGTCTGACTAAAATAGAAATAGCGCGTAGAAAATTCGATCTAACTAACTATAAATATGTACATGTTTCTGGGAGAAAGGGAGAAACATGCGTATATGCGTTTAGTAATCTGGCAATTTGGTTTATCCGATTCTATTATTCATTCTGGGTCATTAACACTTGTGCGCACTAGGTCGTGTATGTTTAAAACGACTAGTTGTGGCCCACGGTTTTATCCGCGTTAAATTAATTCGATCAACTCTCCACGGCACCGCCGTCAACACGTCCCGTTTTGCTCTATCGTTGTTCCACTACCTGCACTTGCCTACAGCTTGCCAGATTGCTTGACGTTCATAGTTACTGCTCCGCCCCTTAAGGTCGTAGCGTGAAGTTGTATACTCCATACTGATTCTCATGAATCTGGCTATCATATACAAAAATATTTTTTCGAATCCGTCTAGTGGTTCCAGAGATAAGCGCGTTTAAATAAACAAACAAAAACTCTCCATCTTTATTATATTAGTATAGATAGATTAAAGGTACGTTTTCGTGCCTTGAGGCAGACAGCGCATGGAGACGAGATTTGATATCTAGATTTCGAAGTCCACTATAAACTGTCGATTTCGTTTTCCTTGAATCGTGTGTAATGACATACTACTTTAAGGCTTATTTTTAACTTGTTGTCATCTATTAAAAATGTATGAAAAAAGTGGGTGCGTGTATTTATGCACGCGCGTTAGAAGTTTTACTCTTTTGACGTGATCTAAATGATTTTTATTTTACACAAAATTTATTTAGATAAAGAAATAAAAAACTTGATATAATATTTCTTTATTCCAACATTTGTAATATATTTATAGATAGCACTGATATAGTATTTTAGAAATAACATGGAATTTTACTATAGCCACCATAATAAAACACGTGGTTTAGCAATCGGCTTCGTGGTATAGACTTTTTGTTTGCAATGTTTAAAAATTCACTTATGACTTCTTCATGTAGCGCCTAAAGAAGTGAACTAACTTTTATCCTTTCGTTTTTTTATTTGTAGGTTCTGTCTATGTAGGCAATTTCGCCAAGATCAAGTATGTCAATAGACGTTTTGTATGTTTGGTAGCCAAATGATAGGTGTACCGTAGAATAACCTAAAAACAAAACTCAAAACAGTCACAAATTTATAAATAATATTTTGTTATGGGATCTGCAGGGATATTATAAAATGATCTAATATGTTAAACATATATAAATAGAATCGTGTTCTGTTAAATAGGTTATGTCGGCTGCAGTGTGGCAACCGTTGTCTATTTTTTATATAATAATTATGGCTTCCGCCTATGTAGACGGTTTCATACGTTTCAACAATACTGAGCGATTTAGCCTGTTACGTAATAAAATAAATAATTTTAAAATGCCCTCTCGCCTATCGCAAGATACGAAAACGTACTTTAAAGAATAAAACACTTACTGCCAAATTTCATCTTGCGATTTTTTTCCGCGGACTAAAATTACTAACACGAAGGTCACGCCAGTGGGCGCCAATTCGGAGCGGCCGGCGTGCGCGTCTTGCGATCGCGACCAGCAGTCAGATAGTAGATAGTGTTTGAGTTTCCTGAGGATATATCGAATTACGTTATTTTCCCGCGTTATATAAAAAAGCAAAACAAATACAGATACTATCAGTGAGATAATGTCTCGAACTGCAATCTGGTGCCGTTCTACTCAATTCGCCAAACTGATGTCGGTTTTTGTTGAAATTATGAACTGCCATTTTAATTTGTTTTATATAGACTATACAAAAAACTACCATCTTTTAAATACGAAAGTGCCAATGTAGAAAAACTTGTTGCGGGTAATAATGGCACATAGCAACTTGCCTAGCACACGGCTGCCTCAACGTGGCCATAGTACAGCATGTTCACGCATCCCGCTCCTACAAGCCCGATGATGCTGTAAAAGCCTTCTGAGGTTTCGGAGCCCTAAAGGCTAATAAAATCTGATCGACAAAAAAAAATTGTGCGTAGAGTCCCTCCGCGCGGAAGAAGTGAAACTTCGTATTGCAGGTATACTACGCGCATTCACTCTCGCTCTGTCTCTTTCTATTTTCTTTCTTGAACGTTTAACACAACAGTGCTTTCATACCCCCTCCATGGTGCGTTAACCGTTTAACGCAACCTTGTTGGAAGTCGCATAAGAGGTTTCACTTCAAAAAAATGCATCCCGCTCCCACAGGTCATCTCTGTTCGCCGCAGTTGCTCCAGCGTGGCCTTCGCGTAACACGGCATGTGAAAAAAAAAATGTTGTGTTAATTTTAGTGTTACCCACTCCTGTAACTCAGTTTACCCTAATCTTGTACATTATTTACATTTCAAACTATCATCATCACTGCATCGTGACTTTTGAATGTATATATTTCGCGCGTAATCTTTCCGCAAACATGCGTTCATACATTTTAGGTACGGTAGAAATTCGCTGCGGTGAGCATTTACAGTGCGTGTTAACCTTAGCAGTAAGTAGGAATACGTTGTTTGAGGGTAGTTATATAGTGTTCATTAAACATCAGTTAACTATCGATAGTCGGTACATAATATGGGGCTGTATTTTGCAATTGCAAAATTGCTCGAAGGACCTTTTTTATGCTCGCCAATTAACAACGTTAGCAAATGCCAGGGATGTTGTTAACTGTTCCGGCACAACGACCTATATTTTCGCTGTCGTCGCTCGGTCGCCTGGATACTAAATACAGTACTAAAAGACAATCGTTTTTTCTACTAAACAATTGATTATATTGGCTTTGAAACACTCTATCTAATGATTACTAAAGTTGAACGTTCAAAGTTGTGTTCCGTATACAGTAGAATGTAATCAGTAAAATGTTAGATGAGATACTAACTTTTCAAGAGCTTTAAAGGGTTTGGCTCCTATAGTTAGGCACGGTTTTATTTATTTATAAGGGACTATAGTGAATATTTTATACGTGTGCATAACAAATATGAAAAACTAACAAGTATTTTTA
Organism: Saturnia pavonia; assembly: GCA_947532125.1. Classification (NCBI taxonomy): domain Eukaryota; kingdom Metazoa; phylum Arthropoda; class Insecta; order Lepidoptera; family Saturniidae; genus Saturnia; species Saturnia pavonia. The sequence continues at coordinate 1,519,752 of OX383923.1, forward strand.
AGGAAAACAGAGTAATGCAAATACAGATTTATTTATGAATTATATTTGATTCATAATCAACATTTTTTTTTTATTTATTTCATTTTGGAATATTTTTTTTCTTTAATGTAATCAAATTAGCTATGAAGTTTTATTTTGGAGTTTTTGACGGGAATCTTGATCTATCATGTATTCATTTTAATTCATAAACCATGGTTATTTAGCCCTATGTTTTGTTATATTGGTGGACATTTGCTGTGAATAAATAGTTCGCTTATTGTGCACAAGTGAAGTGGATTATAAATCGTAAGTATAAGCATGAATTTTAAATTGCCACAAAAACTCCCTGGACAGTTTTAACAGGAAAGTCACCGTCTTGTTAAAACACTATTAAATAAGTAGAAAAAAAATATATTTTTCAAGTTGCATTTTTTTTTGTCATCAGTACATTTACTTAACTGTATTATATTTACTATAGGTAATACTATAGGAATGTAGATTGTCAAAAAATAGGATTTGCTTGTGAATGCGTAATATATGACGTCATTTTGTAAGTGAAATTCGATTATTTTTAAACTTAATACAATTTATTTTATATACCTACAAAGACTAAAAAAAGGTTGCCTTGTAAAGAACGCATTTGTGATTGGCTTTAATTTTCATGCCGCGCCCGGCATACACATGATATAAATATTAGTATATAGTGACAACCCTACCCGTACAGTAGGCACGCTAGTTTAGGGTCGTGTTCACATTTAATTATATATTAAAAAAAATTAAACTAAGTGATTGCGATAAGTTAATAGTGGTCACGAGCTGTGAAAATGAGCGGTGACAATTTCTATAGAGATTTTATAACAAATCTAGTTAGATTGTTAACTGTCAATGGATTGTGAACGGACACTAACCGTTTCAATCGAACGGTTACATTTTTATAAGTTTATAAACTAACTGGATTGGCTGTGATCAGTAACAAATCACATCACATCTTTTATATTCTAGTATCAAGATTTTGCTTATATAATAGACATAAAAACTCAACATTTTCGAAATTATTATTGTCCGTTCACAATCTACCGACAGTTTACAATCTGACTGGATAGTTTATGAACTGACGGGTTCTCATAATTTTATCCGGTGACATATATTTATATAAACAAAATATTACAATAAATTTTGTCTGTTTTTATTTGATTGCATAAAGAATCACGACACGGGGAAAAAGTAACCGTTGTAGCGAAAATTTTTAATGGCATATCCGATAGACGAAACCGACAATAAAATAATATATATTTTTTCTCGTTATAAAAAAAACCTGCTATGTTGAATTTTCGCTTCAATAAACCTAAATCGATCATGTGCCGAATGCTGTATGTAAACTGAGTCCCGGTCGGGGGGTCATCGCCCCCTCAAATACGTGCCCGAGTCCGGCCCTGTAGCGAATATAGACGGGACCGTACGGGAGAGTGCAAGTGTTAAATACATTGAGTAAACGTAATTATTATTATATTATATTAATTATAGAGTTTTATTTAAAAAAGGAAATTGTTTTATTTCGGTTACATTTTTCCAAACTTAAGTGTTGTGATATATGGTAAGTATAAAAGAATGGTGATTTTTTTTAAGCTATGAGTATGTTGCGTTGAATTGATTATTACATTATACGTTAACTTTTTTACTTGTAAGTTCAAAGTTAATTCTCTTGCAAACGAGCAATGTAAGAGGAAAATTGAAAGGATTCGTAAAATCGTTGTTGAGCGATCTCGAGAGAGAGCCAAGGATTGAGTGAAACAAAACATTATTTCATTATAACGGAGCGTGACAGCTTGGTTAGTAGAGGTCATGTGGTCCGGCGCCTTACAGGGTGTGGGTTTTTTTTTATCGTTATAGGTTTGGCGTAGTAACCACAATCTCACGCGATATTAAGTGACAATGTGGCACAAGATGATAACACGCTAAGCCTAGTGGAAGACTGGCTCTCAAGTGCAGCTGCCGGAATACACCTTTTAGTGATTGGCGACAGATTTTTAACCTAAGGGTGGTAGCTAGCCAGGCAAGCATTAGAAAAAGCCCTACTACCATACTACATGTTTCCTCACGATGTTTTCCTTCACCGAAAGCTCAGGCTCATTGTAGGGATTTGAACTCACGGCAATCGACGCGAAGTCGTGCACGCTGCCACTAAGCCATCATTGTTTCAAAAGGGGTCAGGGTTGGGTCCGCTCCGGTGTAACATGGGCTACGACTGGGTGCTCGCGGCGCACTCTCTTTACAAGTGCACATTATCTGTTACGCGGATGAAACCCTATTCGCAGCCCGGTGGGAAGCCTGGAGGAGGTGGCGCGCCTGGCCACGGAGGGCCAGTTATTTCATGGGTCTAGGCGTGGGCCGCCCTCTGGGGCCTGCAAAAATAACCTCTAAGCGTCATTTGAAGGACTCCGTATCATAGAAAAGAGGGAATACGTTGACTGGAAGATCATTCCACATTCACATGGTACGACAAAGGTAAGAATTTGCGATATTCTTTGTTCCAAGTCGTGATGGCTGCTACCGTATAGTTGTGGCTCTTTAAACAAGTCCGCTTAGTTTTGGAAGATGATAGGATAATGCCATTTGGTATTATAGGCAATTGCGAACTACGATCCTCGAGCCTGGAGTTAACTGCGAAGATACTTAATCTTTAAAGTTGCTTTCTCGCAGCTGGGCAGCGATAGATGATTATAAAATAATCTTACCCATACCTGAACAGTTACGACTGTTAGTCGGATGTTCCACTAGTTTCTGGTAAAAACGGACGACGCGCTGGCCAACTCTTATAATGTAAGAAACCCTCTTATAGGACTTAGGTGTGCAAGTGACAACGGTGCCAACCGTTGTCACTTGCTTTAAGGGAACTGTAGTTGGGAGGTTTATTTGCACGACCCATGATCTAAGCACGATACGCAGCCTGTTTCTTATTGATAGCATAAGCGCATTCGTGCCTGAATCAAGAGTGTCCTTAGTGATTACTGACAATATCGAACAAAGGAATGTAATATTCCATTTCAAGTCATCCAAGTTAATCAGATTACCGCCTGCAACACCCGAAGGTAGTAGTAGTGAGTGAACGTAAAACGCGCGAAGCGATATCATTGTTGAATGATTATTACAAAGTTTCTTAAAACTATTTATTCTTCGTATCGGGTGCACTCCGAATCCGACCGAGCGATTAGCAACTTCATGCTTCAAATATCCCCCCTGCCCGTACCTGGTTACGCCCACATTCCAGTCCCGTTTTTAAAGGTCTCGAACCGCGAGTTGTAGAGGCTGCGTCAGCATTTGGTCGTCTTCTCCCGCATTCGGGAGGATCGGTTGCTAGTTGCCGAACCTTTACGCTGGGGTCGTATGTAGCATGGCCGTCTACGGGGCATCGATCTGGGTGCACACCTTTAGCCCCTAAAACGGTTGTGTGCAGCGGATACCGATTGGTGTCCGGCGGCCTTTGTGTTCGCCGACTCCCCGCCGTGGGAGCTGGAAGCGTAGGTACTCGCTACCGGCGAAGATGGAGATAGGGAAGCCCCCGGCTCCCACACATGATGTACGGCTGAGGGGGAGGTTGCAGGAAGAGTATATATATATAGACGTATTCCGCCCGGTCCTCAGCAGGTGATGCATGAGAGAGCAGGGCTCCCTGACGTTCCGACTGATGCAGGTACTGTCCGGGCATGACAGCTTCGGGTGGTACCTGCATCGAATTACCCACAGGGAGAGCTTATCACTATGTGTCACGAGTGCAATGCGTCTGAGAACACTGCGCAGCACACTCTCTCGGAGTAAGATGTACCCTATCTACATACAGTTAAATTTCTTAATATTAAAGTTGTCAATAATTTTGTTTGAAATAAATATATAATTCAATATTTTTCGCTGGTAAATAATATATGTTATTGAAAAACATATAAAGTTTACAACTAAGTCATAAAATTCACTTTTGTATCATAAAGTGCGTTGGAATAATAATAAAAAAATGATGTGATTTATCAAAATGAGACTTGTTCTATGTTTAGCATTGTTCGTGATAAATGGTACGGTATATAATTATTATTAATTTTACCAACATTTGTCAGTTTGCACGTTGTTGAATGTGATATCGAGTCGAATATATGAAGTAGTGGAATTTACCACTCAACATCAGGTTGACTGTACGTTCTCTATTAGCATTTCATTTTAAAGTTTTTGTTAAATATCTGACCGGACTGTTCAGGTCTGGAGTTGGTGGACTGGTAGAGAACATACAGTCAACATGATGTTGAGTGTTAAATTCCACTACTTAATTTTTTCGCACGAAATTAAAAAAAAGGACCGCAGAACTGCTAAAATGATGGATCCGTGGTAGAGTGTACGGACACTGTGTCGATCGAATAAAACAAGTCACAAACAGATGAAACAAACTGCATTTTAATGTCAAAGAGTTCCATTTTCAAATGAAGTAATTAGTTTTTCAATATTTTTAATATAAGTAATCAGTTCCGGATTTTTTAGTGGGCCCTATGTATGTTTTCTATTCATGCTTATGGATGTTTACTTTGTAAGAGAGAGTTACAAACAAATATGACTTGGAACAAGCAACGCCATTATAGAATGAGCCTGAACATGGACATTTTCTATTGCACGCCTGGCTAGCTCCCACCGTCAAGTTGAAAATTTGTCGCCAAACACCTACAGGTGTATTCCGCTCTCCCATTAGGCTTAGCGTGTTATACAACCAACATTGAACAACCGAAGAAAATTAATTTGTTGGATTAGCACGGATGAAGTCTTAAATAATTACGTATATTTTTAGCGCAAACAGTAACTGTCAAACCGAGGAGCGTGAACTTAGCATTAGAGACTGTATTGAAATTCGACAATCACGACAACTCTGCTGACTTACGATTCATTGACAATGTTCAAACGTTTTTGAGCAAAGTCAGAAATGCAATCGGCGGAAAGAAAATTGTCAGACGATATTTCGACGGAGGTAACATTAAATTCCAATTCAGCGACTTCATCGAAAACCTGGTAACTATTCTGGGAAACTATGACGACGAAGATCTAGAAGATGTATCGGCCGTTGTAAGCGATGAATTGCATAAATATCATTACGAGAATTGTAAATTTTATGAATTGCTAGATAATGAGGACATGAGAAGAGTTGTAGGTCAGAAATTAGATCAGGTTAAATACGTACCAGCTGAGACCAAAAGGAAACAATTGAATGACGTTCTAACTATACTACGAGTGGGTAAATTGGATGATAATGTTCAAGAATTTGTTGATTACGTAAATTCTTTATACACAGCATCTTCTGCGTCTAAGTTAAATAAATTTATAGATAATTTGAAACTTTACAGTAGTAAATCGAAGCGAGCCAATTTGGATCTTATAAAAATTATTAGGGAAGGAATAAGAAGTATTATATTTGATCATTATACAAATTTGAATGCCAATGTAAGACGTGACTTTAAGTTAAGATTGAAAACGTTTTGGAAAAATTATATGCATCCGAAAAATAAAAAACATAATGTTAGAATTAATTTGAAGTTTACGAAATTTGATAAAAACATCCGTGTATCATCAGAAAAGAAACTTAGTACCCCTGATTTTTATTTAAACAATGTAGTAAGTGTTTTACCAGGTTCTGGTAAGAAAAAATCCCTCCGTAAAGGAACTAAACGGATACACAAGAGTGATGTAAGAACGCCGATGAAAGTACACAAGAGCTATGAATTTGTTAAAAAACTTGGATTAGACGACAATCGCTTGACTTTTGAAAATGTGGACGATCTTTCTAGAAACATTCATGATACGTCTAAACTGTCAATAAATAAGAATAAACTAGAAGATAAAAAATACCACAAATCTTCAAAAGTTCACGACAATGCTGTTTTAGATGATCCTGATAAGTCAGTTACACAAAAATTCAAAACTGATGAAGGACGTAACGATAATACAGACATATTTGATATTAATGACGAAATATTAATAAAAAAGTCACCGAGGAGCAAAAAGCCTGCTCACAAAAATAGCTACAAGAAATCCAAATTGTTAAAAACAAATAAACGAAAACGTATAAAATCCAAGCAGTATAATAAGAAAGGAAATTATTCTGTCACCAAAATAGACGATACAATCAAAATAAAACATACTAAGTATTTAAGAGGAAACAAAGAGGAAATAAGTGAAAATGATAATTTAAGTAATAATACTACAGTAATAAAACCAATTTTAACAAAAACACGAGTAACAGAGAAAATTAAAAGATCCGAACAATTTAATAAAACAAAAAAACCAATATTTCTCACACTACATCCTGAGGACTTCACTGTCAAATTTGCAAGGAAGAGATCAAACAATAAAGTTACAAGAAAGAAACAGAAAAAGAACACCATTTGGGAAGATATAATTGCAATAAAACGAACAACAAAGAACTTTGACCCTGAAGAAGATAACCTAGAAGTTAAGAATAACAGTTATCAGGAACATAATAACTATGTTAACATAACGGAGGTTACAGAACCAATAGAAACCTTGGATGATCAGCCAGAAACTCTAAGGAACTCGAAGCATAAAAAACTCAAGTAAGTAAAGTTTTATGACCATTGTAATTGTTTTCTTTTGTGAAGTTGTGCATTTATGTATCTGTAGTCAGGATGTTTGCAAACAATAACTAGTGGATACATGCCATCAAGAAAGATGAATCCACGGGGAATGAGAAAAGATAACTTTTTGAATTATTGATAGTTTTAATATTTCTGCCCACATCACCTGAAACATGCATAGGATAAATCAATTTTTAATCAAGCATGCAAATTTTAACACTAGCGGCACGAACAATAAATTTAATTGCTGTAACGCAAATCACACTTTTTTTATACCACGACGGTGGCAAATAAGCCTGCGGTCAGCCTGATGGTAGGCGGTTACCACAGCTTATGGACGCTTGCACACCAGAAGCATCACATGCGCATTGCCGAGACCCTTTATGAACCTGTTCACTCCCCTTTTGAAGAACCCCATACTGTAGTCCCCTGGGAAAAACTCAGCAGAGAGCTTATTCAACATTCAGAACGTTCGGGGAAGGAGACTCCTCTGAAACCGGACTGTCTGCGACCTTTTAGGTTCCAAGGTATGAAGAGGAACTTCCTGCCGATAGCGAGCGGTGCGACAGTGGAAGGTAGCCGTTGGCATCTTGTCGACCAATTCCTCGGAATACAATCTGTTATACAAACTGTAGAACAAAGAGGCTTGACTCTATAACTTTGACTACCCTATAATGTGTTTCTTTAGTAATTTTATTTATTATTTAATTTCAGACAATATCATAAATTTAGACATATTAAAAATCACAAAGAGACTAAAAAACATTTGAAAACTTCTAAAAAATTTCGAAAATCTAGAGGCAGTTCTCAAGAAGGCATATCAATAGAAAGTTTTGAAAACGACCAAAGACATTTGATATACCGTAAAATGAATGATAATCAACTGAATACAACTACTTCCAATGTAAAACCCAAAGATATAGAAAAGCAAATCCAGCCTAAAAATGTATCCAAAACTACTACAGAATCAAATCCAATGCTAAACGAAATAAATGACTACGGTCCTTTAGATTTTTGGGATGGCACCATAAAAACTACTAAAAAAATTACAAGTGCAATAAAATCTACCACAACTGTAGCAAAACCTACCACGTCTGCAACAATACAGACAGATAATACAATTTTCTTTACCAATTCTAACAACATTAAAAATATCACAGATAATATATATGAAACGAACAAAGCAACGAAATCCTTCGAAATAGTACTTAGATCGAATGATAAAAACAATGGGAATATAACTACGAAAACAAAGATTATTAACCAAATGTATTCAGCGGAATTACCATTTGTTGACGTAAAACATATTGATAAGAATGTCACCACAGTAAAAAGCAAAGTATCTGTCACTACGAGTGGAAAAACCAATCAAAAAATTGGCAATGACACGGCAAAAACAAAACATAACAACGATACGTAATACGAAAAACAAGATAAAATCAATAACTCAGTCACTTATTCGAAAAACAACAAAGAATACAGATTCCACTTCAACATTTGCATTAATTAAAACATCACCCAAATTTAACTTGGGTAATTTTTTAAATCAATCCAAGATTGAATTCGAGGACGATAAAAAAAAGTTGCTACACGAAAAAATTATGAAAGACATGGAAGTTATTTTCGCTCCGAGCACCCAGCCAACGGTTACCATACCCAAGGAGGCGACAGATCCGTTTAGAGATATCGAAGAAGCTCTCGGTTTTGTTTAATTGACTAATTTAAGTTTCTCGTAAAATTAATGCATATTATGTTAAACTTATTACATTTTTGATTATTTTCATTAATCTTCAAATCTCTGTCTTCTTGTCTGAATTTCAGCTCGGGCAATATTTTTCTACGATATACCAGACAAGAATGCCCCATTTAACTATTATGTAAAAATATGATAATAATATCAATCTGTAATTTTCTCACTGCTGGGCAAAGGCCTCTTCCCAAGGGAAGGTATGGGTTTAATCACCACGACGTATTGGCAATTTCGAACACCGAGAAATCATATCATAATTATATAATTCCCACATACATTGGTAATATGAGAACATTTTTCAAGCGTTCAAGTTTCCTCACGATTCTACTTCACCGTCAGCCAATAGTGTTACTAATTTGAATTAGTAAATGTACGCGAATTCCAAAAAGTTCGTTGGTTTTCCGCCTGTCTAAACCATCACGACTACTATTATTTAATATGCAATAATCATTTGAACGTTTTTTAGTATGAAACCACAAATCTATAACACTGACACGGAGCCACAGCTTTACGGTAACCTCCATCTCGGCTCGAACAAAGAAATTTGCTACGTCGAATCTTTGCCGTACTGTGAGGCTGTGTAACCGTCTCTCGGCCAGTGTCTTCCCTCCTTCCTACAATATGGAGTCCTTCAAACATAACGTGAAGAGATATTTAAGTAGGCTGGCATCACATCGACGACTATCGGTGTATTATAAATCCCGCGGTAGTCGCCGATGTTATTGGATTGCATTGTGCTCACCATCTGGTACAGTGTAGTCACTATGCCGTGCTACGATAAAGAAAAAACAAAAACTGTTTGATCGACCATCATGAAAGGGGCTTACTTCAAAACTATATTTTTCTGTCTCACATATAGACATCTTTTGTATAACCCGACGAATTGAAGACATTGTGTCTGATAGAACGCACAGTAAAATTAAATGCAAAGCAATGACGGCTCAGTGGTAGTGTGTACGACTTCGCGTCGATTGACGTGAGTTCATCAGGTGATATTGTGGCCACTACGCCAAAGCCTATAACTATACAAAGAAAAAAAGTTTGAGTACGTTGTATTTAATTATTCGATTTGTTCTCTTTTTTATATACCGAGTATTGTAGTTTGATTTATCTAAAGGTGATGCTGTTACGTCCTCTTGTTTGGTGCACGATATGTTTACTTATAGTAGGGTACAATTATAAGATTTTGTATAAATCTTGCATGTATATTATGTTCAGGGAAGTAATCATTATTTAAGTATTTAATAAAATTCTTAACAAGAATCGCGGTCGGCAAGAAATTCGAAGAATAGGTTTTAACAGAAATCAAGCTTTGCACGAACGATCGAATACATTGTAAGAGAGACAACTACACTGACAGACAATATACCTATGTAAAATAGACACAATTACAATTTCGTATTCCCTTTTCCTCCTCCAAAACAGGACGGATTTTAATACTTTCTTTTTAGAATGATATAAGAGGGACTTTGGGTATGCCTATATTTTAGGTACATATTCGTCTTCGTGTGTTGAATGTTTGATAGAAATTAACGCCAAAAGTAATTGGGAAATTTTAGTAATTTTAAAAGATTTCCTAGTTCTTATAATAAATTGACTTTGGAAATAATTAAAACATGACAGTGACCTAGTGCTATTGCCCAGGGATAAAACAGAGGAATACGTTTGTTTGGACATGGCTGCTTAAGCGCTTGCCCCCTAGTCCGGGTGAAGCTGCAGAAGCCGTATGAGGCTTCAGGGCCCCTATGGCTAAAAGAAAAGTTAGTTCGAAAAAAAAATTTTTTAGACTAAATTCCACCCATATTTCTTGTCAGACGATGCACAGCCTAAAACGGTGGATCAGGAAGCATTAAATTTTGCTACGACTTTCACGATTTTCATATATATCTATACAAGACATGCCTATGCCTCCGCACGCGTGAACTACAGAATGCCGTCTGGCGAGCGCACGCGCGAAATGTAATGCTTAAAAATTGCTTATCGTGGGTGATCCTTAATAGATAGACGTATGCTCCTGCAGACTTTTTTGTAGATCTTTTTAAAATCTACAATTATGTAGAAAATTATTTTGATATATCTTTTATCGTTTACTCAGCGTAAGCCATTTTATCGCCCCAAAAGCGTCTTTCTTTCGAATTGATTCACCATTATCGTCACTGTTTCTTTCGTATGTTAGTTTATTGAACAAAATATATCCTATAGGCTGTAGCCGCTTACCATCAGGCGGGCCGTATGACTGTTTGCCATATTAGCAGTACAGAAAAAAAATGGAAAATCCCATTAGACACACGGTTGGTAACATTAAAAACTGGTATTATAAATAGATAAAGAAACTGCTTGCATTTATTTTGAGGAATAAATAAATACACGAAAAATGTTTTAATAAAACCAGTACGTACAGGATTCCGTAATTCCGGTTTCTTGGTATTTTAATAATATCCATTAGGTAGATTGGTTGAGTAGGTTTGGAAATATAACATTTATCACTAATAAATCATATTCGTTTTTGTGTATAATCTTCGGTTTCATCCGGATACTGTTAACAAAACCCTTTACGAATGCTCGGAGTGCATTCGGATGCTTGTCAAATTAGCATAAATCTGGCGAAGCCCGGACGAATGGTAACCCTAGACTAAAAAAGAAGTGCGTTTTTCAGCTTCAACGCGCGACTGGAGTTTACTCCTCAAGAACTGTTTTGGAATTTACAATATGTACAATTGGCAAGAACAGTAAATAAAGGCATCTCTTATGATATAGAATGAATGTAAAAATTTAATTTACCCCCGCGCGGCGTTCCAGCTCATTTAAACGGTTGAATCGCGTCTAACGGCTTTCGCTGCAAACAAAAAAGAGTTGAACAAATCTCAACGTTATTTGAATACCGCTAAGGGTAAAAATTGTTTGCTCCGCAATTTCGCTTCTCATATTTTTCATACCGTGCGCCCTATCGTTTGCACCTTAATAAGACCGGCACTGGGTATGGGTATCCATATAGGCCGTTTTAAACATCACGCCTAGGTTATGTTCTACAGGTGTATTCCAATCTACAATTCAGAGCCAGTCTGTCATTTGTCTGTCAAATCTCTGTCTGTCAATGTGCCAGTCAAAGGCCAGCCCAAAGGTGTGATTGTGGTCAATTGAAAAGAAAAACCATAAGGCAAGGTCACGACGACTGGCCAAACGCCTATAGTTTATCAATACATTATAACTCCATGTAAAAAAACAGCGGGAATAATAATTACGTTATTGGAAAATTACTGTTAGTTTTATTTGAATTAAATCTTCTAACGTTAAGAAGAAAGTAAATTCACGGGTACAAGGTTATTAAAATTATTGATGGTTAATCTACCGAAGAGTAACTAGGCATCTCACAACAAGAACTTCTCGGAAATCACGAAGTTAAGATCAAGGAAGTGTTTTATACGTATCCATTTAAATGTTCATGTCGCCTCGCGCAGGGCTTAAAGTTTACAGCGTAATTTAAGAGCTACAAGCGAATTTGCGAGTTGAACATGTGTTTAAAAATGAAATGATTAAATCGATTGTTCGAATGTTCAAATTTTAATCGATTAATTGTTAACTGACGTATAGTGAACCCAACGACGTCCTTGTTTCCGGGGAAATGTTGGTATATGCATTTAGTAATCTGGCAAGTTGATCTAAACTAACTAGAAAATCCCTATCCCTATGAACCAGAGTGGTGTACATGTGTGTACAAATCAGTGTGATATTTGTATGTTGATAGCTAGTGAATGCAGTGTCACTGTATTGCGCTAGCGGCTGCTGACTCAAGGGCTTCATGCCGGAGGTACAGACCTAGGTTTGAGTTACCACAGGAGAGAGTGGTTGTGACAGGCGGGTTAAAATTCTAGGAATTCATAAAAAAGGTCATACGGGTTTGGAAGACGGAACAACGAAGGTAAAGGTAACGAGGCAGGAGTTAGAATAAGACCTACGGTGTTTGTCAATTTTGTTCACCGACGAGCTAAAAAAATGGTCCTCTGGAGCGAAAGTCCGTAAAGTCCGGTTATTTTGGCAGTTGCTTACGTACGTTCAAGACAATCAGCGGAGCCTCATATAACCTGACGTCATCACTGTTCTTAGACTTTACTTAATATATATATATTAGGGTGGGCCAAAAAAAACTTTAAATTTTTTTTTCTTAGCCACTACGTAAATATCGTTCAAAATGACGAAATGAAAATTTCTGGTAAAGTTTCAGCCCTTAATATTAATATTAAGAGGTGACTTGTTGTGATTTTTGATTTCCCATTTAAATAACATAAGTTTTTATTTTTTTATATTTTTGATGCACTCGAACGAATGATTGTCTAGTAAAAATAAATAGATATTCTTGTAGGAAATTTGACGATCTACAAAAAAGGTCTGAAATGATTTTTCGCTTAGTTGACTCGTTTAAAAGTTATTCGAGGTTAAAGTCCAACCTCAAATAGTTGATGATAACTTTTACAATTTTTTATTCTCTATCACAAAATAATGACTCAAACATATAAAATATCTTAGTTTTCGTAAATTTTATCGAGTATTTTTTAATTAAACAACAATTTTTTTACAAAACATCGATAAATCGATATTTCCATACCTAATTTAAAAAAAACGGGACTGTACTTTACTTGAGTACTGACGAAAAAATTAATTATTTCCTGAATAATTAATAATTGCTTCATTACTATTCACTTAACTTCACTTTATTCACTTTCACTAACTATTAGGTAATGTAAAATATTAAGAATCATGTTTCAATAATTTTTAATTTACGGCCAAAGACGCTTGGGTTTAGAGTACCAATTAAAAAAATTGTCTTGCAGCTCATTTCTTAATTAAAGGCAAAAAGTTTTAATAATATAAATTGAAAATCAAAAACTAACTCAGCGAACTTTACTAATACTCCAATATAATAATTAAATACACATCAAACAATCCAAGATGCCGCACAGTATAAACAACGTTGTAGAAGACTGACTTAAGTTACCTTAAGTATTGTTTACATGTAAATAATGCCATAGAAGTGGCGCTATGATCAAAAACCACAGTGATCTTTGCGGTAAAATACAAAAAAAGTAACTTGACTTTAAATAACGAATTAAAATATGACATAATTAAATTTATAATCTTTACAGTACTGCCAACTAAGTTGTTACAAAATGTCGATTTAACGCTTTTTATTTGAATCGTGTTGAATCACATAAAATTTTCTCTACTCATTAATCATAAAAAAAAACTCGATAAGATTTACGAAAACTAAGATAACTAATAACTTTTAAACGAGTCAACTTAGCGAAAAATCATTTCAGACCTTTTTTGTAGATCGTCAAATTTCTTACAAGAATATTTTATTTTTACTAGACATACATTCGCTTGAGTGCATCAAAAATCCAAACCAAAAAAAATAATTCTTATGTTATTTAAATGGGAAATCACAACAACTCACCTCTTAATATTAATATTAAGGGCTGAAACTTTACCAGAATTTTTTTTTCGTCATCTGAACGATATTTACGTAGTGGCTAAGAAAAAAAAAAGTCCTTTTTGGCCCACCCTAATATATATATAGATAATATATATCTGACTATATAGCCCTGGCTTCGCACTGATAGCAGAGTAATACATATAACTCTATTGGTTTAAGACGCCAGTAAAGTAAAGAAATGATGGCTCAGTGGTAGCGTGTACGACTTTGTGACGATTGACGTGAGTTCGAATCCCTACACTGAGCCTGAGCTTTTGGTGAAGGAAAACACCGTAAGGAAACCATAGGCATTTTCTAATGCACGCCTGTCTAGCTACCACCCTCAAATTGAAAATCTGTCGCCAAGTACCAATAGGTGTGCTTTTTTTAAGTCCCTCCGACACCCTTAACACATATCAGGGAACTCGTGTCTCTTAAATAAGGCTTACATCCTTCTGCGAGGAGTTAACCCCAAGTACTCCAAGCTATATTTTTTAACAAATGTAAGACCTAATACTTATATCTAGCCAAAGCTGATCTTCTCTTTTTCCAGTCTTACTCTAATATTTTATAGTTCTAACATGCCACAATAGTGAGTTATAGTAAGTATCTTATTCTAACAAATACATGTTACAAACTCTGGGTTGGTCGCACGACTGGTCGGTAATTTAAAATTGTATAAAATGAATTCAATTTAAAATCTAATAAATTGTGGATTAGGTATGTTCCGGCAGCTGCACTTGTGAGCCAGTCTTCCACTAGGTTTATCGTATTATCATCTTGGGTCGCATCGTCGCCTATCATCAGGTGAGATTATGGCCACTATGCCAAAGTTATAACCTAAAACCAAAAAAGCACCCAGTTAACATGATTTTTCAACGATCATCGTCATATTACAGCCATTTTACATAAAACTTTAATGAATTATACACCTAAACCTTCCTTATGAGTAATTCCGTTCATTGATGAAAACCGTATGAAAATCCGTCCAGTTGTTTTTGAGTTTATCACGTTCAAACAGACAGAAAGACGTGGTGGGGGACTTATGTTTTATAATATGTATTGATACATCGGCCGGTGAAGTGAAAAGTCTTAATAGAAATTAGTTGAAAAAAAAAACGTTTTTTCTTTTACCCTACACCACATAATTGGTCACTGACGTATCGGCGCCCGCGCTCACCGCACACTTGTCATTAATGATGGCGGGTTGGTTAGGGTTGTCGCTTTTAAGTTATTATAAAAAACTATATTTTATTAATGTGCTGTAAGTGATATGTAATCGATGCGTTTGGCCACAATCTCACCTGATGTTAAGTGACGATATGATTGAACATGGTATCATGATAAGCCTGAAGGGATTGGCTCTCAATTGTAATGCCTTGTAGTATACTGTTATCCTTACTAATATTATAAATGCGAAAGTGAGTTTATTTTTTTGTTACTCAATCACGCAAAAACGGCTAAATAGATTTAGATGAAATTTGGCAAACAGACAGCTTATAACCTGGATTAAGACATAAGATACTTTTATCCTGGTAATTGCCCAATTGTGAAGTCCACGCAGACGAAGTCACGAGCACAGCTAATTATTATTAAAAAATATATTAAAAAACAGTTTTTATTGAATATTTCTGAAATAAAATAAAATAAAAAAAATAATGCAAGGGCTGCGCTGAACGATATTTATATAGGTGAATATAATAAAACAGATCGAATGAGATCCTGTATAAAAGTACCTATTTATATAGGCACGATATAAGGATAATCAATGGGAAAATAAATATTCATATTAATTTTGTTTATGATAGCCGTATTCATGAGGATTAGTATAGGTTATATAACTTCACACTATGACCCTGAAGAGCTGAGCAGTAGCTATGACCGTCAAGTAATCTGGCAAGCTGTAGGCATTTACGGGAATTTGAACAACTATACGGTTAAGTGAGCGTGTTTGCGGCGCAGGTGCGAGGGGACAGTTTGTCAAATATATTTTCTATACAATTATATAAAAATTGAAGTGTCTGTAAGTAATTCCAAAATAATACCTTTTTACTAAATGCATATGAAAGTATATATAGTACTTAAAACTTTTTTTAATTTTGTCTGTCTGTTTGTTCCGGGTAATCTCCAAAACGGTTGGACCGATTTTGACGGGACTTTCACTGGCAGATATCTAACATTATAACGAGAGACCTAGGCTACTTTTATTTAAAAATTGGGTTCCACGCAAATAAAACAATAAGCCTTTTTATTAGTATTACATAAATCATACCTAACATTACATCAAATAATTTTAAAAAGTTTTGTATATTATTTTGTTAGTTATCTAATTCTTCTGCTACGGCAGCGATGTTAAAAAATTTAATTTAAATTGTAAATACAAAATTAATAGACTACAAAACATTGCGACATCCCTAACTAATGGCACCACAAGGAGACCACAAGACCGCAACCTCTCGCAGACGTCTCTCTATATCCATATCGTGTACACGCGTTTTATTAATACAACATTTTTTTTAAATAAACTAGTTATAGATAAAACGTAAACAACTTCTCATACACACACACACACACGCACATAAACGGAAATCTGGAATTCCGCAGTGTTGTTCTTTGTTGTTTGACCACATTCAAATATATATTAACATTTCTATTTTCAAATCGACTATTTTGTTCTTTTAAGACAAAAAATAATTATTTTTTTTCGAACATTATTCTATTCGATTTCAATTGTTTTAAAAGTGTTTTTTTACGTGTGACTTTTGAACGGTTCAGTTTTATGCGCATTTTCTAGCGATTGATATAATTTTAGTTTTTCTGTTGACTATGAACAATGCCAGTTAATAACAGCTAGATTGAGTGTTATTACAAGTTTTTTTTAATCGTCTCTATCGTTGGCAAAGGTGAGTTGTTGAATTTATTATGCATATTTAATATTAGTATGCGAGTGTTTTGTTGATGAGATTTGTTTTAAAAAAGTCACTTTGGAATTAATTTAGAACAACCTGCATTGTTTTCTTGTGAATTTGTAGGTACATGAATCATTTTCATGTTCACCTGTATAGACAATGGAAAAAATTGTCATTATTAAGTTACAATTCAAGATTAACGCCGACTGTCGAAACAGAGAGCCCGCGATATTTTTTTTCGAACTGACTGTACTGTTAGCCTTAGGCCCTGGCCCTGGAGCCTTTGCGGCTTTTACAGCTTTACCAAGCTTGGGGGCGAGCGCTTAAGGCACTCGCTTAAGCCCGCGATAGTCGTGACCGTCACACTGGTTTGTAAATACAACAGGAATACTTTCTAAGCAATCTGAACTTAATATTACGCCTAAATCGCTGAACTATTTTCGATGTATTTTGGTATAGAGATAGGTTGAACCTTGGAGAAGGACATAGGTTACCGCAAAATAAATCTAGAATGGGTGGAAATAGGGGATGAAAGTGGAGAACTCATCATTCCTCATAGTAGGTACAGGAACATTCATATTTATGATTTTGTTAAGAAATAAAGTGTGTTACGTGTTAAAAAAAGTGCAAAGTGCGTGTCGGGCCACGTGCAGTGTAGGGTTCCGTAGTTCCCCGTCATAATAAACAGGATTAAAGAGGGGACTAAAATTTGCTTTTTCACATACTACTCCAATTAGGATTAAAACTCCAAAAAATATAGGTAATTTTATAAGTTGATCGACTATTACTCGTTGATTTGTAAAACTTACTTAACTGTGATAGTTTTCTTTTTAACTTAGTTATATATGCTACTTAAGTATATTATTTCATATATAAAAAAAAACAAATTTAGCCGACAGGGGGAAGGACACTTGACTCTAACGAAATTAAAATTAGCAAATTATTTTCACACTATCGCAATTTTTTTAAACGACCTTTACAACGAAAGCCCACACCATGTGTAGACGAGAAAAAAAAATCACTCCTACGTTGGGTGTAGGAGAAGTAATGTAAAAAATGTGTTTCTTTTTCATAATTTTATTTTACCATTTTGTCGGCCTGATTGATATATATCCATACCAAATTACAGCTTTC
The DNA here is from genome assembly GCA_947532125.1 of Saturnia pavonia. Classification (NCBI taxonomy): domain Eukaryota; kingdom Metazoa; phylum Arthropoda; class Insecta; order Lepidoptera; family Saturniidae; genus Saturnia; species Saturnia pavonia. Next base: position 1,537,614 of record OX383923.1, read on the forward strand.
TAGTACTAAGAATCTCTGAGTTAAGCCGCGGACAGATAGACGGACATAGCGAAACTATAAGGGTTCCTTGTAGACTACGGAATGTTAAAAAAGAATACATTTTATTTACGTAGGTTCGATCATTTTCGATCTAAGAGATTTAAGGCAAAGACAAATTTCTTTGGAGATTTCTCTCTACTTGGGTCAGTCCGACTGGAGGAATACCTCCACCCTATAGAAGATCGCAGCCAGATAACCTTTTGTTGTGTTCCTGCGGTGAGTAGGGTTTCCAGAGCTCGTTGGGGTCGGAGGGTTCAAGGTCGGCAACGCGCTATTGATACCTATGGTATTACAAGCGTCCATAGGCTACGGTAGCTGATTACAATCAGGCGGGTTCTATGACAAATATGTTGTATTTAAAAAAAATTAGCACTCATTAAAATTATCAATTTATCAACATTTAAAACGTAGGTCATGTTTAATTATACCTAATCATAACATCTACAACAAGGTCAAAGAAGTTCTACTTATTTTTTAAAATTAATAAAATATTACTAATATTAGTATTGAGTTTATATTTATATTTTACTGAAGGAGATTTCCGTCAGAAAAAACATTTGACTTATTATAACAATAATAATAATTTCTTTATTTGTATAAAATGCAGGTACAAGTATGGTCTTAGTCAATAAATCAAATCGCTCCTAAAGAAGTTCAAGTTCAATAAGTTCATTGACATTTATACTAGATGTGCCCGCGGCTTAGCTCGTGTGGACGACGAACGCGAAGAGTTTATTAAAATCGTAATTTCTTAAAACTTTAATAACTTTTCATTTAATGAAGATATCGTTATTTTTTTGTATGGACCAATTATCTTAAAAGTAAAACAAGTTTTTCAATATGTATCCAGTAGTGTTTGCGTGACGCGCGCACAACGGAAACCTCAATCATTTTTTTTATATAGATAAATATATTTGCTGTTTTTATTCACTGTTCTCTATGTTACTGTTGTAAACATGTTTGTTTGTTTGTATGTTTGTAGAAGGTACCTAATCTTTTTGAGGCAATGATAGGTCAGTGGTTACATGTACGGAATTCGCGTCGATAAACGTGAGTTCGAGTCCTTGCTATGAGCCTAAGCTTTCTGTGAAGGAAAATATCGTGATGAAACCATAGCATGGTGGTAGAGCTATTATAATGCCCACCTGGCTAGCTACCACCTTCAAGTTGAAAATCTGTCGCCAAGCACCAATAGGTGTGTTCCGGCAGATGCATTTGAGAACCGGTCCTCTGACTAAATTTAGCTTGCCACCATCTTGGCCCACATCATCACTTGAGATTCGTTGAGACTGTGTCCATAACGCTTAACGATAAAAAAAATCTGATCCGATTCTAGATAGGAAGCTGTAGTTTCCCTACTGATACTACTGATAAGGGATACTGTAGTATCCCTTAGTGATATAAGATAGTCTTATAAAATTATCTTTTATATTGTACTAAACGCTAAAGTAATCACTGGCATGTGCTTAACTAACTTTGTAGAGAGAGTACCGTACTTATCACTTCACGTACTTGCCTACAGTTTAACAGATTACTTCATGTTCACGATTACTGCTCTGCTCCTTAAGGTCGTTGCGTGAAGTCATATAGCGTAAAAACTTCCCCAATAAATAGTCTATAGAACTCAAAAATGATTTTTCAAATTTGACCGGTACTTCCAGGGGTTAGCGGGTATAAACAAACAAACTTGAGAGCTTTGTAATATTAACATGGTATACTTACACATACATAGGTAACATTAGGGTTACCATCCATCTATACATATTATAAAACTCATCGTCTCTCTGTCTGTCTGTCCGTTTATGTTCTTTTCAAACGAAACCACTAATCCGATGTACATTGTTTCTATTTTAATTCATAGCAGTTTTTTTTTTCGAACTGACTATACTGTTAGCCTTAGGGGCCCTCGAGCCTTTACGGCTTTTACAGCTTTACCGGGCTTGGGAATAATTCATAGCTATGTTATCTGACCAGGTTATAGGATATATTTTGTAAGATAAAGTAACATACGAAATAAGTAGTGATGATAATGGCGAATTTATTTCTGAAAAAAGATGCATTTGGGAGCTTAAATGGTTTACGCGGACTAAACCATAAGAGATATATTAACTTTATGTTCTACATAATTGTAGACCTTAAAAAGACCTACAAAAACTCAGCGATAGCATATGTCTTATCTTCTAAGGATCATCTTACAATAAGCATATTTTTTTCGTTAAAATAACTGGCAGGCGACTGCTTTAAGTTGGAGCGAGAGCATCACGGCTTGCGCATGCGCTCGACCGGCGGCGTTTTGTTTGTTCACCCGAGTGGAGCCGCGGGCACAACTAGTACTTTATAATAACGTACCAATCCTACTTTATTTTCGATATACATACTTTATACATTTGCATAAAAATAAATTATGCAAAAATACTTTATTCCCAATCTGAACTGTGATGCGTGAAACGAAACGCTCATATATGTAATTAATGTGCTATTTATTAATATTTACAAGTGTTTAGAATAGATTTCAAGGAAATGTACTAATTATGATAAAGAATTTTCAAAGAAAATATTGTTGTCAAATGGCTATGTGTACTTAAAAATGTATTTGATTGTTTACCAAATGTAAAAAATCTAATTTAGACTCTCATTTCACGTTTGATTTCATTGAATGGTATTTTTCGGTAATTGATAAGTAGCGGCGAAAAGAGAGAAACAGATTGTCCATAAATGTAATACAAATCAAGTTATTTACATATTTATTTTTAAATTTCGATTGTAGTTCGATTCTTTCGATTCTTCTGAAACTTTCAAAGACATTAAAAATTTATTAGCATGTGCTAAATGCGCCCAAGAGTATGTTTTTAAGGGAATCAAAACATAAATTGAAAAAAGCTCCTACTTTAATTTTTTTTCTTTTTAAAGTATTCGATACTTACGTTATTTTTATTAAAAAATAGTTGTCAACCCTTAACATAGTGCCGCGTGTCTGTGAACACAAATGCGCCGCGTCGCGCTGGTCGAGTTAACATGGTGTGATGGTTCACAACTCAATTCTGATAACAGTCATTGAAAGAAAACCGTATTTTTTATGAGACGTAATATTTCAGACAATCGTTTATTATTAAAGCCATTAAAAATATTTTTCATAGTTGACTAAATCAGCCATATTTTATTTTCGTCCAAATAAAGATTAGAATCGTATCACGAACTTTTAAAATTATTATAATTCGTTTTACAAACTAAATTATCCAGGGATAGAAAAGTGAAATACGTTTGCACCCCCTCCCCAACCAATGCGGCTATCATATTTTAACGAGGTTTTCTCCTCTGCCGTCGGCGAATACGGAAGGCGAATGAATGCACCCCCTCCCCACCAGTGCGACGCTGGTTTTTATAGAGGTTTCCTCCTCTGGCGTCGTTCGTTGACCTCTCCGTCCGTCGGATCCGGCCTTGATTTTAACGAGGTTGTCTTCCTTGGAAATTTTTTAGTTGGTATTCTTCCACCGTCTGTCCATTATTTTTTATAGATTGGTTTTCTCCACCGCCTATTGCCGACCGTGATTTTTTAAGGTGGTTTTCTCCACGCCGACAGCAATTTTTTATAGAGGTTTTATCCTCTCAATTTTTCAAGGACATTTTCTTCCTCCGCCGTCAAAGGCTAGTGTTCGAAGACACTCTTGCCCCATCCCCTGTCTCCTCTAATAAGTAGAGGGGTACAGGGGAGTGGCGTCGTCGCTCTGGTATTACCCGCTAGTCATAAGGACTGACGATGCCTGGAGCACACTACGAGGAGATTCCAGACATAGTGCCCCCTTCCAGTTGCAACGTTACCTAACCAATCCAGTAGAGATGCTTAAACGTAAGGAAATGTTACCGTTAAATTGAAGAGGTAGTTGGCATAGAATTTCTGGGTCTAGGATGTAATTAGTTGAAGTATGGTTAATAAAATCGATTGCATTTTTTTATTTTAAGATGTAAAATATCATAACAAATCACAATCTATATAATAAGTAATACTAAAACTAATAAGTAAGTTAAAAATTAAGTAAAGATTATCGATAAACGATTGATGTAAATGAGTTCAAACATTAAAAAGTAGAATAGCGCTAATGGCCACATAATTACTTCAATAAAATGGAATTAAACGTTTAGAATTAACAGATTAATGTTCAAAGAAATAGGATGGAGGACTCCAAAACATATGAAGGGTAGAGACCAGGACAATCATCTCTGTGTATGAAAAAGTGTCCGTTGAAAAGCGTCAAATTAAGGTAGTACCACGGTAGCAAGTAGATAAATTTTAAAAGATAATATATTTAAATTTTCGTCCACTTGGAAAATTTTAGTGATACTTTTATTCAAACTTACTACAAAATTTTTCGTTCATATATCGCATGTCGCATTGCAGCTTCATTATAGTATATAGTTATAGATAAGCTATTAATTAAAACAATTTTAATTTTTTTACCCAGGGCCAAGATTGTATGAGAGAATATCCATCTCCTTTTACGGTCGTTTTCAATAACATATCTGATTTTATGGATAGATCGCTATCCGCCATCACTACAAATAAAATATCTATCCGTAGTTTACTCTTCAAGAATAAGAGTTAGTTTCGTTTGCAACTTATATCGAGACGCAGGTAAGTTCGATTTGTACGTGCGTTTCTATCTCAAGTAGGCTATCCGATTTCATGTTGAAAAGTTCGATAGGAAATGCTATACATCGATATGTTATTGAAATGAAAGTAAAGGCAATAGGATAGATTTGTCTACCTTTAGTAACTGAAACACCGGATAGATACGTTATTAAAAACGGCCGTTAGTTGTACGTTTACAATCTATCGTCAGTTAGAACAATTATCTGGTAACATATCCATAAATATAGACGCGTGGGTTGACATCCTATTACTGTATTATCGGTCCTACTGATTGCATTATGTTTTCTATATTTTTGTAACGTTTTTCAGTTAATAAGGATGTCGCAGACAAGATAAATCCCGATATAAATTATTGCCATTACGCATGGTCCAACGTCACTACATTATAAAGGAGACTTTGTGTTTATTTATACAATAACTCTGTCCCACGGATTGAGCCGTGTTAAATTACTTCGTCCAACTCTCGTTTTTCTCACTTCTCGAACTTGTCCGATCGTTTGCCTTTTATGCTTACTGCTCTGCTCCTTAGGACTATCGCGTAATGTTAGCTCGTTCAAACATAGAAACAATCTCTATGTTAATATATACTGATATAAGTAGAGATGAGGCATTGTATTACAAATTCACATAAAAAAGGGAAATCCCATATTCCGTGTTGTGTGTTATAAATTAATGAATCATTTGCGTGTGGTTATTGGGTTTTACGGAATCGCATATTAATGGCCTAATTAAAGATGTTTTTGATTTCATTTAACTAAATAACTAGTTGTAGCCCTCGAGTGTATTCGTGTATTTTTCATTTCAATGCGATACTATATGGATGGATGGATGGAGTTACCAACTTGTAAAAATAGTGTACTCGGAGCTAATGGTAGGATCACTTATTTTTGAGAATTAATATCTATTATTTTTTTGGTTATATTGTTTATTAGCAACTCGCCTCGGCTTCGTACGGGTAGCAGAGTAATACATATAACTCTATTGGTTTACGCAGCGCACGCCTGTAAGGCTCCCAGTCGGCATGATTTTTTCCGTCCAACAATCATGGTCATATTTCAGCCAATTTACACAAAATTTTATGAATTATACACATAAACATTCCTCATGAATCACTCCGTCCATTGATAAAAACCGTATGAAAATCCGTTCGGTAGTTTTTGAGTTTATCGCGTTCAGACAGACAGATCCGGAGAGGACTTAATTTTATAATATGTATAGCTTAGTAGTGACCCGTGGCTTCACTCGCGTTTAATTTTTTCGGTTCTCATTGGGCAACCATCCAGCCCTCGACCGGCGAAACTCGCGCTGTGTCCCTACGTTCTATTACTTCATTCTGGCTTAGCATACTTTATAACCTACACTTATTATGATAGTTGCTCATCTTCTAAGCGTCATAGCGTGATGTTTAATAGCTTATAACCTTCCCCAATAAATAAGAATTGAAATGCAAAAAATAATAATTTCAAATCTGACTGGCAGTTCCAGAGATTAGAGCGTTCAAAACAAAACAAACAATATATCTGGCTATAGAAATATTTCTATACAAATATCTCTAGATATATGTAACTAATGGATATTTTTAAGCGCATATCAAACACGTTCGTCTTTTTGACAACTCGTTTAAGAAAACTCGTTTCTTTTTCCAGATCATGTGATGATGTATTTTGAAGCTGTCATTATTACGGTTCTAGCGAATGGGTTCGTCGCCGCCAACGGTCAATATATTGGTGAGTTTCGTCTTTATCTTCAAAAGGCGTCGGAGTAATATTTTCCAGTGACATTAAACATGAATCTTTTTATTAGAATTCATTTTCATCTTATCCTATGATTTCCACTTTCTTCGATATCTAAGACACTGTGTAAGTATCTTCAACGTGGTCACGTCAGTTAATAATAAATAGTTGACTGCATTAATAGGCTTCTTGCCTCATATCAAATTTGGTGCAATAAATAAATATTGTTTATACTATTTGACTCAAGAAACGAATGTTTATCAATTTCAAATATAACAAATGTAGGATATTTGTACATATTTTCATTTTTTTTTTTTCATTTTTAGTTTTGAACTATAATAACGCTGTCAGCCATATTAGTCTATATATTATCTTTACTGTGACATCATACGGGTTGAAAACAAACATTTGACATTTATTAAACGTTCATCATTGAAAAATGCTTGTTAAACAGAGAGAGAGACAACAGATGTTGTGGGCGTAATCAGGGTTAAGTACAAACATTGTAGAAATGTCCAATGATGGTCCGATAATCCAATTGAGAGTGACGCAGTGACGATGATGGCGCAGTGGTAGCGTGTACGACTTCACGTCGATTGACGTGAGTTCGAATCCCTACAATAAGCCTGAGCTTTCGGTGAAGGAAAACATCGTGAGGAAACCATAGCATGGTGGTAGGGCATTTTCTAATGCTCGTCTGGCTAGCTACCACCCTCAAGTTGAAAATCTGCCGCCAAGCACCAATAGGTGTGTTCCGGCAGCTGCACTTGAGAGCCAGTCTTCCACTAGGTTTGGCGTGTTACCATCTTGGGCTACATCGTCACTTAACATCAGGTGAGATTGTGGCCACTACACCAAACCTATAACGATAAAGAAAAACAAAAAAAAAGACATCTGTTTTGTTTGGGGTTGCCCACAACGGCCTCCAACCTCTCCTATATAGCCACCCCATGCCTCGCATGTCTGATGTTATCGCTGCCTGGTAAATCTTGTACTTCCTCACAATCCGACAAGCTCCAGCCGGAATAATCTTCTCTTCAGGTTTCGACTTGTAGGTGGTCTCAAACAATTTTAGGATCCAATATTAATGGAGGTCTTGACGATACGAGGGCTCCAGCTAGAACCATACTTCAAGCCCGTCGTTGTCTGCTTATATGATTGCGTGGATCACAGAGCAAACCTGTTGCGTGCACGCGGTGTCATCTCTAATATCTTTTCATTTATTTTTATTCACCGTACTTTGAATTCCTGTCAGAATATTATGTTATCCCGTTACTATGAGACATGATTTCTTTTTAAATAATTATATAGACACGATTCTCTGACAATCTCGATACTTTTTATTAAAATCACAACGTTTGATAAATATCAAATGTTTGTTTTCGACCCGTATTACGTCACAGCAAAAATAATATATAGAGTAATATGTCTGACAGCATTTTTACCTGTTTACGAAAAGTAAACTTTTAAAATAAAGTTTTGCAGTTTTGTAGGTCCTAAAAAATATGGTAATATTTTTGTCCTCTAATCGGACACTAATTAATCATTTAAGACCTACTTTAAAAAATAGTCAACTAGGCTATTATACTTTACAAGGATATTTTAACCTTCATATTACTGTGAAATTACTTCATCTCTGATAAAATAACCGAAGGAAATAAAAAGTAAAACATCACCAAAACAGAATTCACAAAATATATCGGTAATACCATTGTCCACGCTAAGTAAGGGCACAATATGTTTTCTTCTTCCAATCTTCTCTATCAACTTTCATTTAGGTAATCACAACTGATACACTCTTCACACAATCCATCTATACCTTCTTTGGTCTTCCTCTACTACATCTCCACCCACCTTCATACTTAACATTCATCTAGTTATGACTTTCTTTCCTCCTCATGACATGCCCACACCCCCTTTACCTATTTATTGCCTCTCAACTTCTCTGACACTAGTGCTTTCAAGGAAGAGGAAGAGGAGAGTAAGAGGAAGTACCTCTGATATGCTCATTCCTAATCTTATCCATCTTAACATTCGCATCTCTGCCAGATGTAATCTTCTTTCATCCATCTTTTTCGTTGTCCAATACTCAAGAACATCTTGTAATTATTTTACACATCCTTCTTTTAAGTTTCATGGGTATTTCTGGATCAAAGTCCTCGAGAGTTGTCACCATTTTATCCACTCTGCATATATCCTATTCTTCACGTCCCAGTCAATATAATTTTTTTTTTGATTAAATTATAATACAATATATCGTAAACTGTAGGTCAACTCAAATTCAAAACTACTTCTTTCATTTTAGGCCCTAACAAGGCACTTATGTACTTTTAAACACTACCACCAGTTCGAACAATCATCCCAGTCATTGAGAAGAGTTTGGTTATTTATAAAATGTAGCTTGTCAAATATTTTACAAACATACATTAAATTGTCAAGGATGTATTGGAAGTGCAAAGTTAAGATGATGATGATGCTTGCACAATGGTGGCAAATAAGCATTCAGTCCGCCTGATGGTAACCGGTCACCGCAGACTATGGACGCTTGCACGACCAAAGGAATCACATGCACGTTGCCGACCATTTAAAAATGCTCAATTTCCGGAATAACCCGCTTTTGTAAAATAAATGTGATATCTTCCTCAGCTCATAGCATAATACCATAAGGCTATAAGAACTAAGTAAAGCAGATTAACCTAATAGTAGCAATATTTGTTAACCGATAAATCTTACGGACTGTAAATGCAGCATAGCTTGATCTTCCCGCCTAACTTTTAATGTATAGACCACATTGTATTCTTAAGAGAGGTAGGGCACAGAGAATTTCTTTGGAGATTTCTCTCTAGTTGGGGCAGCCCGACTGGTGGAATACCTCCACCCTACCGAAGATCGCAGCCAAGTGACCTAGTGTTGTGTTCCTGCGGTGAGTTGGGTTTCCAGAGCTCCTTGGGATAGAGAGGTTCAGGGGTGGCGACGCGCTTGTGTTACCTATGGTATTGCTGGCGTTCATAGGCTATGATAGCCGCTTACCATCAGGAGAGCTTTATGCCTGTTAGCCACCTTTGTAATATAAAAAAAAGAATCAAGCGTAGTAACCAAGAAGTCAGTATTATCAACTAATCCTACTAAATCCCCTATATATTGATATAACTATTAACACGTTGAACATTTTAAGTTTGTATTTAGTTTCTATCAGTAAAATAATTAAATCAAACCATTCGATAAAATCAAAACTGGTCCGACCTGTTTTGACCTGTGTATTCGATGTTTTAAGCAGATCTTCTGTATATAATTTGTATGTTATTTGAAATTAAAAAAAATGTCAACAAGCCTTAAAACTAGCTAAAGCAGTTTATTTACACTAATAATTTTTTTTAGCTAGCAGTGATGGCAGTCCGTACGTTCTCTTTCTTTATTTATCATTTTTACATTCAGCTTATTTAAGATTTATCTATGTTATGCTTTCACCACTGTTGTGTCCACCTAGATTGTGATCACCATACATCAAGGGTAACCAAAATGACATGCTTAGACGTGCCATCTTCCAGCATCGGCCTGTGTAGTAAATGCAGGGATCTATACACATCTACAAACCGTCACAGGGAATGTAGTTGCACAGCAGCTTATAAGACGGCATGACAGCACGCAGCATGGATTGTCAATATCTCTAAAAAAATGAATGTATATTAGGTTTTTGTTTAAACCCATCGTATATGAGAGTTAATCATGAAGCCTAACAGATAGGTTAAATGAAATCTTTTTTCCCATTTCAGATATATTCCAAGGGTTGGAGGCGTTGCTTCAACCGTTCCAGTTGAATACCGACATAAACCGGTATTATGATGTCACGACAAGAAAGCCCCCGTCGAGGAAACACGGCAACAGACATACTGATGAAGTTCCAAGACCAAATAATCCGATAAATAATTATAATGTGTTCTCAACGACGATAAAACCTAGTAAGAAATCAACTAGGCTTAATTCTAGTCAAAACCAACCCACCACAAGGAAACCTTATAAGCAAACTGGAACAACAAGACTGCCGTGGGAAGATGACAATATATATAATTACAACAATCAAGATTATTATTCCAGTAGTAATTCAAATTCAAACAAAAACGTAAATCGTAATAACAACAATAGTGGAACAAATGTCGAATACAACAACAGAAAACCTTCCAATTTTAACACCAATCAAGCAACAACAGTAAGTTACGCCAAACCTAACAATCAAGTTAATAATAAGCCTAACGAACGACGACCAACTCAAAATGAGCCTGCACGCAACAATAGTTATTCCGCTGCAAATACTATAAGCAAAATTAACGAACCGAAAAGACCCACCTCCAACAGAAATGTAAACGTTACCGGTTTCATAACGACAAACAACAACAGAGTTACAACAAGACCGAATACGAAAAAACCGAACTTATCGACCAACGATAACCAAAGACCGAATTACAATACGTTTACAACGAACAGTCCGTATCCGATACGACCTGGAGTGAAACCGGCGCCGGTAGACGAAAACCAACCTCCGATAACGAATAAACCGTCGTCATACGTCGGTAATTCACGGCCGTCTGACGTTGGTTCTTTTACTGAAGGACCAAATACAACACCGACCATTGAGATTGGTCCTGATGAAGACGACATGACACCAGCAGAAAAGAGCCGGTATATAGACTTAGCTGAATCAAGTGAGTAAATACATTTTATAAATAATTTAATGTACTTCATACTCTTTATTGCAAAATTTTGATTACAAAAATTAATTGCGGTATTTGTATAGATTATAAAATTAACCAATCGTGTTCTTGTTATCTATATCTTCTATATATATATATATATATAACTCAACGTCTCTCCGTCTGTTATGTTCTTTTCACGGTAAAAACCACTTATCCGAGGTACATGGTCTATTTTTTAATTCATAGATATGTTATCTGGGCAGGTTATTGTATATTTTTTGTTACATAAAGTAACATACGAAATTAGCAGTGACGATAATGGTGAATCTATTCGGAAATACACGCTTTCGGGGCATTAAAATGGCCCTTACGCTAACGCGATTACCTGTATTTATCGAGCGTTCAGGATTCCTTCCGATTATTTACGTCACTCTATGCTAATGGCTAATTAAATGAATTTTAATTAGAAATGTCCGATAATTCAGAAGAGTTTATTTCTAACGCTTTATAATAAATTTAGTGACATACCTCACGATTATTTACTTCATCGTCTGCTAATTGACTAACTTACTAAATTTCAATTAGTAAGTCTGGTAATTCCGAAAATTAATTGTTGAGTCGATAAAATATTTTTTTATCGTTTTTTTATCGCTGTAGGTTTGGCGTAGTAGCCAGAATCTCACCTGATGTTAAGCGACGATGTGGCCCAAGATGATAACACACTAAACCTAGTGGAAGCTCTCAAGTGCAGCTGCCGGAACACACCTATCGGTGCTTGGCGACAGATTTTCAACTTGAGGGTGGTAGCTAACCAGGCAAGTATTCGGAAAAGCCCTACCACTATGCTATGTTTTCCTCACGATGTTTTCCTTCACCGAAAGCTTACGCTCATTGCAGGGATTCGAACGTCACTCGTCGGACAAGTCAATCGACGCGAAGTCGTAAACGCTACCAATGAGCCATCATTGCTTCAAATAAAAAAAAAAATGCTTAAATTCAGGCAAACTTAATAAATCGGTGATTGTTTTTACCCATATTTTTCGGGCGTTCAGAATACCTCACGATCATATACTTCATCGTCTGCTAAGGGTTAACTTACTAAATTCTAATTAGTAATTACCAATTACCAATTCTTAAAAATTAATTGTTAAAGTGATGATAGACATCTTGGCACATGGAATTCTCATTCCATTGGTCATTACCATTACCACAATAGTCAGAAATTGCCTTTTATCCTAATTATAATACATACTTGCAGCGTTCTTTGGTCAATTCCCTGAGCTTTCTTTGGTGGTTTGCACATAACTCGTAAGTTTTCTGATAATTTCAGTACATGACAAGTTCCTCTGTAGAGAAGTAAAAAGTTAGAAATAAAAAAAGCATATAATGATGTTACCTCCAGAGAGATTTGAACTCTAGACCTCTGGTTTACAAGACCAGTGCTCTAACCCCTGAATATAAATTTCGGGATGGTAGACAGCGGCAAAATAACCCTGGTAGAGATGTAGTAAAAAAATGTTTGTTTTTTTAAATTAAAAAAAAAATGGTACTCACAAGCAAATAGAAAATACCAGGGACTTAGTTTCGTCCTTACCGCTCCGCAGGACTTTTTTACTCACTCGGTGAAGAAAACACTCCAGTTTGTGTTGATCGATGTTAAAAGTTGGTATTATTGCATACCAGAATAATCTTTACCTGTACATGGTAGAAGACCCTGAAACGTGGTACAAGTACCAGAAAACTGGTTCCCGTCTGTGATGAATTGTCATATTTTTCAGTGTGTGACAATTATAAGGCGTTAAGCGTGAAAGAAATAGTCGCTCTGCCACTCGTCCCTTCTCCTGAAGGCATCGCGGTCAACGTTACCAACTGCACTCCGCTGAACATAGCACTTATCATCGGTGGCAAGGTGTCCACAATTGAAGAGTTCCCCCACATGGCTCTTGTAGGATGGAAAAAGATACAGGTATCTATATTATTTCATATATCACTCTGCGTGTATTATTTTAGTGAGCGATTGATTTATTTCTGGAGAATTTTTAATCTCTACTTCTACATATATTATAAAACTCAAAGTCTCCTCTGTCCGTTTGTGTTTTTTTTCACGCGAAATCAGCTTATCCGATTTACGTGTTTATTATTTTAATTCATAACTATGTTATTTGGTCAGGTTATAGGATGTATTTTCTTACATAAAGTAACATACGAAATAAGCAGTGACGATAATGGTGAAACAATTCGGAAAACACACGCATTCGGGACGCTTAAATGGCTTACGCTGAGGAAACCATACGAGATATATCAAATTAATGTTCTATATAATTGTAGATTTTAAAAAGACCTAGCAATATTTTTGTGGAGCATTGTATTCATGTATCACTTACCATTACGCCAGCGCACGCCGATAAAGCAGTTCGGGAACAATGTTGCTTCCGACTTACTTAATGAAAATCAATATTTAAGGCTAGCCGAGAGGTGTAGTCTAATTCTAGATAATCTATACTATTCCTCGTGAATATGGCTATCATATAGAGAAGAAATTTTTCAAATCCGACTGGTATTTCCAGAGATTAGCATGTACAAACAAAAAACTCTTCCGATTTATTATATTAGTATAGATTGTTTAATTTTCAGCAAAACGGATACTCTTGGAAATGCGGAGGGTCCCTGGTCAGTGACCAGTACATCTTAACAGCTGGACATTGCACTTACCACGAAAAGGACTATAACGTTGTTAGGTAAGATAAATGTGTCAATATTTGTGCGAAGGGTTATAGGACCTATGAAATTATGCTACACATATATTATGAAGTAGTAGTTCTAAGGTGTGTTACGGTCTGGAGAGAGTGGTTTCGTGGCGACACTGTGACTCATGGTAAGCACAGTACAATTAAAAAATGACGACAACCAAGATATCGGCTATCCGTCGCTAGTCTTCGCTGTCATGCCGGTCTCCATATTCTCATATACAGTGGATGTTTCATAATCACATAAATACTCTTTTAATACTTAATAGAACTGGCAAAATATAGCTGACAGCTGTCTGCTTACTTACTCGTCAAGTATTGGAGCTCAGATCGCAAGGCACGGAGTTTATTCCGCTGTGCATAACGATATCGTAATATCTTCTGGTGGTAACGTGAATTCGCGTCGGTGGATCCTCGCAAGCGTTGGAGCAGTCCAAAGTACGTGAGTGCATTGTTTTTGCTTCAGCTCTTTCGAGTTTTTGAACATCTTTTTTGAACGTATCGATTTACTACTCAGAAAAGTCGATAGCCACCGATTATTTCGTTTCGGTGCGGAAGCTTCACTGGTTGATGCTGAAACACAAAAAAAAAACGAAGGGAGTTTACTTTGACAGGTTTTTAGGTAGGTAGGTAGGATTGCGACCCAGTCGGTTGAAGGTCCCTCCCTATCTTGCTACCGATGTTGATTACTGGTTATACGGTATATGCGATATTGTATATTTATACTAGCTGTGCCCGCGGCTCCGCTCGCGTGGACTACAGAATGCACTAACAAATAAAAAATAAGGGTTGATCGTAGAGGGGTGAAAATTTAGGGTTGTATGTATTTTTGTATGCTGTATCATAAAAAAATAAAAACAAATTTTTTTGTCTAAATAAAAAAATTAAAATTAGGGGACCACCTTTTAACATTTAGGGGGATGAAAAATAGATGTTGTCCGATTCTCCACCCTGGCCGATATGCACGCTAAGATTCACGAAAATCGGTCGAGCCGTTTCGGAGGAGTTCGATCACGCACACCGTGACACGAGAATTTTATATATTAGATAATAGGTCCTTACATATGAAATTACATATAAAATGTCATTCCCAATTTACGTGTAGATGAGGTATCCTAAACATTTTTTTTTATTCAACAACTAATTTTTCCATTTTGTCGGCGTAAATAATATGTATACCCATACCATATTACAGCTTTCTAGTACTCTGAATCTAGAAGCTAAGACGTGGACAGGCAGACAGATATACCGAAAATTATACGGTGTTCCTTTTGACTTCGGAACCCTAAAAAAGCGTCCGAGAGGACAGTATTCACGTAAAATACACGGCCGTGTCCACGACCCAGGCACACCGATTTTTTGTCTCTCTCTAACCAAGTACTTATTATCGTTCTATTTGAGTCTGAAACACTGTTGAAAAAACGTTACAATAAAATTCGACTTTGGAAATTTAGTCTATTCGTGCCCAAAAAAGGTACACTTTAAAAAGCTAATATAGTATTCTTTTGTATATTTATGTTATTGTTATGTCCGTGGATATTGAACATATAGTTAGATTTTAAGTAAATAATTTATTTGTAATCTGCAAAATTCCAACAAACTCAATACTGGTGTTCACTATACAGTCGTGGTACTTATAGTATCTCTCTCTATGGCGCTCTTGGGGATTTATTCCTTTTATCGCTTATTGTTGCCACTTGGTTGTATATACCAGAACTGTCCTTACTCGGAAAACGGCTCGCTTGTATACCTAAATAAAAGGAGAGTCAAAATCACTAGAAAGCCCTTGAAATTTACGACATCTTTTAATAGGGGAAGTGTTCTATTTTTAGACCATTGTTTGTTGGGTTACGCAATCGAAGCAATAAGCTTTGAATGTATTTTCGTAAGTACGAATACGTTCTCGATGTTTCAAGTAGATTCTAGACGTGTCCAGATATTTAGAGAATAGTGTTTTTTTTACTCAGACATTTAGTATATTATATACATATAACAATTTTATTTACATTTAATATCAACTAAAAAGTCCTTATAGCGGTCCACCGCATGCAGTACAGCTCGGCTCTACCCTCGTCGACAACCCTGACGCGCTGGTGGTGAAGGTAGCTTCCGTGATCCGTCATCCCAAGTACAAGCAGAGGCGGTCGTATTTTGATGTGGCTTTGATCAAAATGGCAACCAGAGTCACGTGAGTATTAAACAAGTATTTAAACTTAAGAATCGATTTTCATATAAAATATATACTTTTTTGAACGTGGAGATTCCCGTCATGGTTCAGATCCGCTCGAGGGAGCGAGTGGTTATATGCGACTTCTACTCAATAAAACTCCACGGTTACCATCCGCCGTAGTAACGGGGCGACACGGGGTCGCTAGTAGCATTCTACCGCGTAGCCCCAGCGACAAGCCTAGCAAGATGCTGGGCCTCGGCGCTAATAGGTGATAGTTCGGTACAAGCCTGTCTCCCCGTCCGCCGAACTAGTGCAATGGGAAGACGTGCCCCCGACCCGTCTTCCCAGGTTCGGCTAGGACGGAGGGAGCAGGTGAGTAACTCGCCCTCACCTACCGCCCGTTTGTCTGCGTCGGAGAGGGTCGCTAAGAGGATCCTCCTTGCGAACTCCGCAGTCTCCTTCTGCGATACCATTTCCTCTCACTGGGCTTAGCGCGTTACCATCTTGGGTCACGTTGTCACTTAATCAGGTGTGATTTTGGCCCAATGAAAAAAACATTATTATTTTAAAGGGAAAAAGTTATATTTCACAGGCTTGTGTATTATTTGTATAAATTTTCAGATTTTCTGCTACCATAAGACCGGCCTGCTTGGGAGTACCGCCTCCCATTGGGAAACCGATCATCGCAACTGGATGGGGAAGAACTGAATTAGGTACATTCATATCTCTTCTCTATTTTTTTATAGAGTAGGAAGGTATTTTATATTTCTTCTCAGTTATCCTACGGAAGCTTAAATCATATTTTTTTATTTGACACTTTCTTAGGCAGCAGTTTGATAATTTCTGTTGGACGAAAGTTGAGAGTTACGCGTCAAGTTTAGGCACATTTCGTTACATGAGAGAGAAGAGAGATATAACTTAGAGGTAGGACAAAGACTGCTATACATTTTTGCGAGTACATGTTATTATTTTACCGCCATCTACTGGTATACCGTAGAAGTATATTTATCTTATACGTTATTCATCGTTAGAAGACTTGTATGAAATATCCTCAGAACGTAAATTTTTACGTCGTGTAAATTATGACAACCTAAAAACACTCATTTCGATTATCGATTATCATAAAAAAATGGTATTGATGAACGTTATACAAACATTTTTCACGATAAAATCCTAAATAACTTCCTCTATACAACGATTTTTGTGAATTATCGTTTTTTTTTGTTACTACGTGCATCGTTACTTTCTATATGACTTAAAATTAGAGTAGACCAAAATAATACAACTAACGAATCGAAAATTAATCGAATTGATCGAACGCCGTTGTACATTTGATTTATTAGTTTCTTTTTTAATTTTTAATAAACAAATATATTTACGTAATTCCTACATTTTTATTGCAGCAACTAGTAATGAAGAATATTGATTGGAAGAATAAACTTGTTCTGTAGAGTCAGGCATTCAATAATTCAAGTGTACCAGACTGCGATCTCAATTTTATTATTGTTATAGTTTATTTTTGTTATTTAATTTACTCAGCTTACACATCCCTCAATTGATTTAAAGCTAATCGTATTTTCGATTGTATTTAGTTCTAAAAATGAAATCGATAATCGTAAAATCAACTTACAATTTAAATTATGCTACATCTCTAAAATAAACGTTTGACATGTGTCGTGCAAGTCTTCTTACGAGGAATGAATAATAGTCTAAGTTACCAATAATTTTGATTTTAAATAATCATAAAACTGCTAGA
The DNA here is from genome assembly GCA_947532125.1 of Saturnia pavonia. Lineage (NCBI taxonomy): Eukaryota > Metazoa > Arthropoda > Insecta > Lepidoptera > Saturniidae > Saturnia > Saturnia pavonia. The sequence continues at coordinate 1,555,398 of OX383923.1, forward strand.
TGTCGCTACATGCTCAAGCAGTAATTTATTTGATAGTAATTGAAGTGAAACTTCTGTGTTTGTGTAGACGCAGCCGAATGATTTGAAATATCAGTGTACATTTATATATTTTAATACACTGTTTCTTTTTTGTTTTTTGTTTCGTACTGACTATACTGTTAGTCTTAGGGGCCCTGGAAACTTTACGGCTTTTACAGCTTCACCGGGCTTGGGATACACTGCTAGTCACGAACATTATACAAATGTAGGCAAAATGAACAATTTGAGTTTACTAAACTAATACTCCGCTTTTTACTACATATACTCTGGACGATCCCGAAACGGGAAAAACTTAGCGAAAACCATTGTGTGAGGATTCGTTTGGTTACTACGACCCCTAGAGGCGGATCGTGAATTTGTGGGGCCCTGGGCTAACACTACTTGGGGCCCTACATAATTAATCAACGAATTGCCATTTCGTTAAAAACGGTTTCAATATAAACGGGTTTCAATATAGACAATACTTTGATCGGGCGGCCAGGGTTATGCGTCACAACTCACACGGCTCGTTCGCGCCACTACACGTTGAATTTTGATCTTTTACTCTATAAAACAAACACGTATGATATTTGTGGCTAGCAATGTATTACTAATAATCTACAATGATATGGCAAATTAACCAGACGCGGTGCGTTCGCTGTGTGCCCGCGGCGTCGTCTACACAAGCCCTTAGGCGTTGATTCGAAAATTGGACGAGAATTGAGAGTGAACTGTCAAGGACGCGTCACGTTTAGGCACATTTTGTTATATGAGAGAGAAGAAAGATATAAAATAGAGAGAAGGAGAAAGACAGGTATACATTGCAAATGTACTCTCACAGTTTAGAGTTTGAGAACAATCTCATTTCATGTTAACTGACGACGTGGTCTTAGCTGGCATCACGCTAAGGCTAGAGGGGTCTGACTCAAGTGCAGCTACTGGAATACACGTAATAAACAAAGAAAGTATCTAGGTCGTTACACTTTTCTGTAGTGGCTAAGTAGTAATAATCAAATTAGGTATTATCAAAAACTTAAAAATACTGTCTAATTTTAGAAATGTCATTTTCGTGGAACATTAAAATTAAAATTAGGTCTATTTTTTTTAACCCCCGACTCAAAATCAAAATCAAATCAAAATGATTGATTTTCCGGCTCTTCACGATAACTGGGATCTCTTCCGAACCGGTGGTAGTGTGTTGACTTTTATAAGTAGGTACTTTCTTAGGCGTTTGAAATAATCTCGAAACAATTTTGTATAATCTGGTTTATTTCCAAACAACAATTAATAGAAGTCTTAATATATAAAAATTCGATCTGTCACACAACGCAGCTAAGAAGGCAGTGACCTCAATGTCCTCAATAAATCACCATTTTTTTTTTTTTTTTTCGCAATCGAAAACAACATTCTGCCATTATCAATCCTACATATATTTTTCATAAGTTGTTGTAGTTGTTTGACTCCCTTTTACATACCGAAATTCAATTTACGTGGACAGAGTTTTACCTATCCTATTCAACCTATAATAGACCACTGCTGGACATAGGCCTCCCCTAATGAGCGCCATAGCGCCCTGTCTTCAGCTGTCCGCATCCAGCATCTGCCTGCAGTCATCCCATCTGGCCGGAGGGCGTCCTACACTACGTTTACCGAGTCGCGGTCTCCACTCAAGAACCTGTTGAGAGTTTTATCTATTAGTACATATTAACGTTCCGTCTGACGTTTAAACTCTTTAGGCGGTGACCAGTCGAACGAGCTACGCAGCGTCTCTCTTCCCATCTGGGATATGCAAGACTGCCGAAGGATTTGGGGCACATCGCTGAAGCTTCCAAACGGACCGACAAGTGAGAGCCACGTTTGCGCTGGAGACAAAAATGGTGGCAAGGATACATGTCAAGTAAGATTATTTTATTTCTTCAACTTAACTTTTTTTTAGGTTTGTGGAGATACAGTTCTTATAGCTGATGGATGCTTAAAACACCAAAGATTAATAACACATTGCCGACCTTGAACTACGCTACCCCAAGGAGCTCTGGAAATCCTACTCACCGCAGGAACATAACATAAGGGTTATTTGGCTGCGAACTTCTGTAGGGTGGGGGTATTCCACTAGCTGGGCTGCACCAAGTAGAGATAAATCTCCAAAGAAATTTCTCTATGCCCTACCACTATTTGAACCCTTCCTTCTCCAAGGAGCTCTGGAAACCCTACTCACCGACGGAATACAACATAAGGTTATTTGGCTGCGATATTCTGTAGAAGGTATTCCAGCAGTCGGGCTGCACCAAATAGAGAGAAATATCCAAACAGAATTCACACAATCACAATTCCAAAGAATTAGGAATTGGTTATAAGTCAGAATACTGCGGTCTGGCTTACAGGAAACATGATACTTGTGAATAGTAATTTTATCTCAGTTATAACAACCGAATGCCGAAACCTCTCAGTAACAACGTGCATGAACACCGCATCGATCAACGTGAGTTCGAATCCCTGCAATGAGTCTGAGATTTCGGTGAAGGAAAACATCGTGGCGAAACCATAGCATGGTGATAGAGCTTTTTATAATACCCATCTGGCTAGCTACCATCCTTCAAGCTAAAAATCTGTGATCACGTACCTATATACATAGGCTTAGCATCATCAGAACAGACGTCGTCGCTTCATATAAAGAGAGATTGTGACCATAAAGCTAAAACTATTAAAAAAAAATTGTTTTATTCTTTGTTAGTCATACTAAACAAATAAAATTATTTTACAGGGTGATTCCGGAGGTCCAGCTCAAGTCCAAGATGGTTGCGCGTGGAGAGTGGTTGCTGTGACGTCATATGGAAGGTCTTGCGGCGCACCACAAACTCCAGCTCTCTATGCCACCATTCCTAGAGCATTCGTCGCAGCACAAGTCTTCGGTAAACGTAGAATCACAAGTAATCCAAACAGACAAAATGGGAATTTACAGCAAAATAACGGTTATGGGAGTCAACAATACCAATCTGCAAATCAACAACAAAGTAACAACCGCTATGAGAGCCAACAACAAAATATTAACAAATATGGCAATCAACAACTGAACAGTGATAACGGAAGCCCACAATCATCGAATAATGGTTACACGAGTTCACAGTATACCAGCAATGTATATGATAATCAACAATACAACAATCAATTTAGTCAACAACAACTTAATGTTAATAAGTTCGCAAACCAGCAACAAACGACGAACCGATACAATAATCAACAGCAAAGCGACAACAAATATATTAAAGAACAAAGTGGTGGTATTTACGAGCAAAATCCAAACACATACCAACAACTTTCCAATAAAGGTAACCAGCAACAAACAGGCAATTGGAATAAACAGAACGGGAATACAGGGGATGAAGTCCCTATCGGCGGTTGGACGGCGACCGGTAACGAGTGGGGTCGAAATGATTACGTAACCAGTTCATGGAGTCACCCAAGGCCGAATGACTGGGATGCGAACTATTTTGGTACCACAGCTAGACCGTGGTGGGCTAGAAAATAAAACAATATTATAGATTATTAAATAAGTGTAATAAATTTTTAAGTATCATTAATATTCTTTTAATTTATATTCAAAATAAGCTGGCCAAGTAGATGTTGTTTTGCCAAAATTGGAAAGCCGATAGCCAGTAATTCGACCACAATTAAAACAAGTAAAAGAAAATAAGAGTGACGCATATCTAACGTTCGAATTATGATCTTGACTACATAAAAAATCCTATAGAAAAAAAAAATATCAGTTTTTGCAAAATTTTACAATATTCGGGTAACATTTTCATCGATTTCAAAAAAGGAATGATCTCAATTAGAAATTTTTATGGATGTTCAGCTATAACTTCTTTATTTATGAACCGATTTAGTTTATTATGTTTTCGTTGGAAAGGGGATACCTCAAGGATGGTCCCATTTTAATATCATTAGACTGGACCTTCGACTTCGAAGATACGCCAGGGAACTCCTCAAAATAATTGAACTTGGTTTTCTATTTTGGTTAAGAGTCGTCTTCAAAATTTTTCTTTCCCCAAGAACTTTTTTCAGACTAGTAGTAATAAAAGTTTCTGTGACCTACCTTTCTTCTTGAATACTCCTTCCCAAAAAGCTCCATTAATCCTACTCACTGCAGGAACATAACACGAGGTTATTTGGCTACGATCTTCTGTAGGATGGAGGTATTTCACCAATGAGGCTGCCCCACGCAGAGAGAAATTCCCAAAAAAGTTTCTCTGCGCTGTAACCCTCTTAAAAATCCCAATCCTGTTCAATTCCGAATAGGTTATTTGTCCTGACGACTGTTGTAACGGATCGTGTGGCAGTGTTTGCTGTCAACCACACAATTTAGCGAGGAACACAGTAATATGAGTACCACTTCTATGTTTCGGAAGTTGTAATTTTTTTTAAGCGATGATTTTATAGCCTATATATTGATGAAGGTAATAAGACATATAACTTCACGCTATGACTCTAAGGACCGGACCAGTAACCGTGAACGTAAAGCAATCTGGCAAGCTGTAGATCAGTACGGGAATTGAAAACAACCATAGGCGCCACACGGGTACGTAGCGGCAACGCTATGGAGTTTTGGTCGAATAAATTGAACACGGTTGAAACTTATCAACTGACATTTACAATAACTACACTTTCATAGTATGTGGTATATCAATGAATTGGATTACGTTATCGATCATCTTATCGATTCTGATTAAGACAATGACAGAAGCGTGATATTGTTGACGTGGGAGTGATTAGTCATGCTTAAATCGTCATTGTTACGTTTGCGGAGAACGAAACTTGCCGTATCTTGCAATTAAATAATGTATTTTTATACAAGGTTGTTATACATTTTTTTATGGCATGAAGTGAAAATCGTCAACATTATAAATACTTAATTACTCAATTCAGCCACTTACAAGATGTTTATGATCGTTAGAACACTGCTGCGGATTAATATATGAAACTAGCTGGTCCCCAGTGGCCAGGGTTATGCGTCACAACTCACACGGCTCGTTCGCGCCACTACACCTAAAGTCATAGACCCGAGCCGAGTATTGAATTTTTTTAAATTATCTCTCAAACTATTCGTCCAAATAACATGCTATAAAGGGTAAAGTTTATCTACATAAAATTGTCTTGATGATGAAGTAACTTTCGTTCGTAAGGATTAATGTGCCATGCTTAAATACTCATAGATCAATTTTCAATAAAACTATGTCTCTAAATAACGTAAATGACGCTATGTATAAGAGATAGGCATATAGTATCGCGGACTTTTTTAGATGTACTAAAAGAGCAAATTTTTTTTTTAGAACATTGTATTTACGTGTCACTAACCATTACGCCAGCGCACGCGGTTAAAGCAGTGCGGGTGCGCTGTTTCGTCCGGCTTCCTTAACAAAGGTCAATATTTATGGCTAGCTGGGAAGTATAACCTAATGATAGATAGCCTATACTATTCCTCGTAAATCTGGCTATCATACACAAAAATAATTTTTCGGAACCGACTGGTAGTTTCAGATATTAGCGTGTTTAAACAAACAAAAAAACTTCCGATTTATTTTATTAGTATATATTTAAGAGCAGTGCTGCTTTTGTCGTTGGAGCAATCCCTCTCTCTACACTCTGCCTTCATTTCGACGTCTTGATACGTCACTACGCCTATTTTCCCTTCACTTGCGGAATGCATGCCCTTCTTGGTCTTCCTGTCTTCCTCTTTCCTCTAAGTTCTCTTTCCATTATAGTTTCTAATAGGTCATCATCTCGAATCAAATAGCTAACCATTTTTCCCTCCTATTTCCAATAATGTTTAATAATATCCTCTTCCCTTTTACCATGATTAATACCTCTTCATTCTTACCTGCCTATTACTAGTCGCAAACAGACTTGCAGTCCGCCTAATGTTAAATGGACACTGCAGCCTATAATTATTTCTTAGTCGATACGAATAAAGAAGTTTTAGCATTTAGCCATAACCTTCCGATGTTAAGTGACGAAGTGACCCAAGAAGGTAATACGCTAAGCTTAGTGGGAGACTGGCTCTCAACTGCAGATGCTGGATCACACCTATAGGTGCTTGTCGACATATTTTATTTTCAACTTGCGGTGATAGATAGTCAGGCGGTCATTAGAAAATGCTATGGTTTGATCACGATGTTTTCCTTCACCGAAAGGTGAGACTTTCGAACCCATTGGATGTGTTTGAACCCATATCGATCGACCTGATGTCTTTATACTACTAAGCCATCATTGCTTCAAAAGTTGAAGCAGTCATGGCTCAGTAGTAGCGTGTACGACTTCGCGTCGATTGACGTTACTTCAAATCCCTACAATGAGCCTGAGCTTTCGTTGAAGGAAAACATTATGAGGAAACCATAGCAAGGTTGTAGGGCTTTTTCTAATGCTAGCTACCACCCTCAAGTTGAACATCTGTAGCCAGGCACCAATAAGTTTGTTCTGGCAGCTGCACTTAAGAGCTGGTCTTTCACTTGGTTTAGCGTGTTATCATCTTGGGCCACATCGTGATTCCAAAAGATATGCCGTCCGATCACGTAAATTGATATTAATTAACATTAACAAATTATAACGATGTGTATCCGAACACGCATATAATAAATACACGTTTAAAATAACGGATTAAAAGATTTAAAAACACGACGAACATGATATTATATCAGTTCCTTATATAATTTCAAATACATGATTGATTAGTTATCTATAATAAATTCAAAATCGAGACGTTTTTTTTGTTTGTTTGATTGTACCGGCTAATCTCTGAAATTACTGTTGATTGGTAATCTCAGATTATACATACTCTTTTGTTGTCAACTCTGATCTGTTTAGTTCTTCTTCTTCTTATTTATTATGGCTCGGCACCATTCGTGCATTAGGCCAGTGTCAAGTATTTTGCATTTTGTCAACAAAGCGGGGGAAATATTCTGTAATCTTCAAATATCGCTCCAACAAGATGGCGGCACCCTTGTTAAAACTTTCCAGGGAGCCTATGTAGCAACTTAAAATGCATGTTCCTAGTTATTTATTGTAATCCACTTTACTTGTGCACAACAACCACACTACATCACGTAAAATGCCGCCAAAATTACATAATATAGGGCCAAATGACATAAGTTTATGAATTAAAACAAAAACCACCATATGACACTTTAAGTTACCGCCAAAAACTCCCTGTTTGGTTTATGTATTATGTTTGAATTACTTTAAATTTGGAATGTCAGTTTTATTTGTTCAGATTGAATTGTGTCATAATATTTGATTTATTCTGTGAAAAACGCTTGAAAAAGTAACATGTCTAGTTATCTGGCATAAATTTTGTATTTTATATAAATTTCATAATGATTACGTTTGATCAAAAATAAATTCAAAATGTTTAAGCTAAAATAAATAGTTTTCTAATAAGTCTTTAAGTGTCTTTTTGGTTTGAAAGTGATCCCATTAGCCACATCTACCATTCAAGAATTACCAGATGATGTTATTGGGAAAGGTTATAGCCTATATAACATTACGCTACAATCCTTAGAAGCAGAACACTAAGAATGAATGTCAAACAATCTGGCAAGCTGTGTGATAGGACGGTAAGTGAGAACAACGATAACAGCAAACGGTTGTATTGTTAAAACATCGGCTGAACTATCGATTAATCGATTATTGATATAAAACTGTCGATTGCTAATTTACAATACATCATACGGCAGATACAAGCCAGGTTTGCTCGAATGACCTTTTTTTACACGTTTTTCTAATGCCCATCTGGTTAGCTACCACCTTCAAGTTGAAAATCTGTCGACAAGCACCTATAGGTGTGTTTTTTTAATTAATTTTTTACTAGCTATGCCCGCGGCTCCGTTCACGTCGACTACAGAATGCTGTCGGACGAGCGCACGCGCGAATCGTGCTGCCCCTTCTCAAAAGACGAAAGGCAAAAACGTTTTTTGTGGGTGATCGTTAGAAGATAGATATATGCTATCGTTGACGTTTTTGTTAGTTTTTTTAAGATCTACAATTATGTGGAACATTAATTTGATATATCTCTTATGGTTTACTCAACGTAAGCCATTTCAACGCCCCAAGTGTGTCTTTTTTCCGAAATGATTGACCATTGTCGTCACTGCTTATTTCGTATGTTACTTTATGTAACAAAATATATCCTATAACCTGGCCAGACAACATAGATATGAAGGAAAACCATGTAAATCGAATAAGTGGTTTTTGCGTGATAAGAACATAAACGGACAGACAGACTGAGAGACATTGAGTTTTATAATATGTGTAATCGTATAGATGAACAGATATAGAAGGATAGATATAGATTGTATAGATGAAGGCAGTTTATTTTTCAGATGGTCTAGATTATTACCTTTTTTGCTCCTCAAACACGTTCACTTTTTTCTAAAACAAGTTGCACTAATCCCAGTTTTCATGGTAATAATAGTGCGTCTTTTTTATGAGTCAATGTTTCATTTAAAAAATGAAACAATAGTTTAAATACATTCTTAATTCTTACGTTCTCAGTGTTCTAAGACATTTAATTAACGATATATATAATATAATATATAAAATAACGTTTAAGAATATTGGGTAAAGCGTCGGCTGTTTTACTAAAACTTTATAAGGAGATTTTCAGGCATTTCTATTTCGTAATTTTATTTCGATTTGGTTCGATTTTCTATATCCTATAGAAATCTAAAGTTTAAAAGAAAGTGTGGTGTACGTTTAAGTGTGTGCGTGTTTCACGAATTGATGCGTCACTGTGGCCTTATCTCTTTCTACGAATTTGTACACTTCTAAAACCGCCAGCTAATTCGTTCGTAATTATATGCTCGTATAAAACGTTAAAATAATCAAATATAACCTATATCGCTCAAGGAGAACTTAGCTTTGTATGACTAAACAGAAAAACAGAATCAGATCAGTAGTTCTAGAGGTTAACTCTTACAAACATATTAGTAAAGTTGAACTATATTATTCCAGATATTTCTATAGTTTTAGAAGTTAGTGTCGTAAAAATATTGTGTTCAAAGTGGCCCTGTCATAAATATTTAAGAATAAAAAATTCAAGTAATATTTAACTTTATTTTTTTTGTCAAGCCGTCGCGGGACTCTGCCGATGTGGATCCTCGAAATTATTTTGTACCAATAATATGTATAAAAGAATAGTTTATAAAAGGAAATAAATATGGCATGTTTCATACTATTATATAGTCTGGCGACGCACGACGTGGCGACGCACCACCACGCCAACAGTTTGTCTAACCCGGCGCATTAGATGTTTCACTACAAAAACTTAAAAATATAGACCACGCGAGCGAACCCGCGTGTACAGCTAGTTATCAGATAAATGGATTGATATATATATCATTATTCGATATTGTTTAATAATTTATTTCCTCTAGTAATCTGTGGATTACGACATATACTAATAAGGCAATTTGCCAATGTTTATTTTAGTGAATTAGTGGATTTTAAAATGATCGGATCTTGGGTTCACTTGGCTGTGTTCGGATTGACCGTGGTCCTAGGTAAATATCGTATTGTTTGACAAAAGTTTTCCGAGAGACGGCGAGGTTTCATGCCATAAAGTACCTATTAGTGATTTGGAAAACAGTTTGGAAATATGTTTTTGCATTATCCCCCCTTCACAGTGACACTACGGAGAATGTCACAAGCGTTTAGGTTTCCTCGTCATCTTTTCTTTCACCATCAACTAATAGTGTTATTTGGCAGATTGGATATTGCTTCGATCCTAGTTCCAGATGCTTCACTGTCTTAAAAGCATTGGACCATCACGACTACATTAACCCATTTAGACATAATAAAAAAATATGTTTTTGTTTCTGTTTACGGTTGAACGCATTGTGGTGTACTGATAGATGACGTCATCTCGTGGATGGACCTGTGTTCGAAAAAAAAGTATTCCAGAGAAAAGTGTTAAAACCTCTCTTTTTTAATTTGTACTTCCAACAGCTTATAAATCAGATTGAAAAAAGAGAAGTGAGCAAACTCATAAAGGGTGTCACAAGCGTTCATAGGCGTTCCACTTAACTACAGATAAACTGTTTCTCTTTTCTCAAACTGACTATTGTTAGCGTTAAATGCCCTAGCCATTAGAGACTTTGACGGCTTCACCGGGCTTGGGGGCGGGCGCAGAAGGTACTCTCCCGCGAAAGTGAGGCAACAAGTTCAAGGACGCCAAAGTGGCCGAACCTCGGCTTGGGCTGTTGCCGTACATGCAAATAAGCCGCGATCTATCTAATCGATCTAACTAACTATACGTATACACAGGGAGGAAGGAAGAAATGTCCATATTTGGATAGTAATTTTTAGTAGTTAAGTAATTTGGCAAATCGGTCTTAGTCTAACTAGCCAAAAAAAAAGTAAAAAAGGTCCAATGTACCTGAGTGGTGTGCATGTGTGAAGTGCAGTTTCATGTGTGTATGTCGGTAAGCTAGTGAATGCAGTGTCATTATATGGTACGAGCGGTTCAGGTGAACGATAGGTTTGCTATCACCATGGCTTAAAAAAATTACTGAATATTTGATGCAATGATGGCTCAGTGGTAGCGTGTACGACTTCGCGTCGATTCACGTGAGTTCGAATCCTTGCAATGAGCCTGAGCTTTCGGTGAAGAAAAACTTCGTGAGGAAATCATAGCGTGGTGGTAGGGCTTTTTCTAATGTCCGCCTGGCTAGCTACCACCCCCAAGTTGAAAATCTGTCGCCAAGCACCAATAGGTGTGTTCCGGCAGCTACACTTGAGAGCCAGTCTTCCACTAGGTTTAGGGTGTTATTATCTTAAGCCACATCGTTAACATCAGGTGAGATTGCGGCCACTACACAAAACCTAACTATAAAAAAAAACCTCCTCTAAAAAGACGCGACATTTAAGTGGTACGATTGTCTTTTTTTCAGGTCATTCAACACATGAGGAAGTCTTAGCGAAACTAGATCCAGGCCCTAGGTATCAGTACGTGCAAGGACCAGACGGAATCCACCTTCAGGACATGTGGCTGAAAGTCAGTGACCTGAAGGAGGTTGACCGCTACGATCCAGATAAGGACAACGCTTATCATCTTTTTACCAGGTATGTGGTGATAATGTTTTACGTTGTGATGGAATGTTAAATTGTGAAATACCTATTCGATTCTTCCTTGTGTCCTTTTTTTATTTTTTATTTGCATTGATTGCTTGATTTTGAGGAATGGCCAAATAAAAAAAAATCATAAGAATTTATTGAGAATTAAGCGTATTTTTAACTGAATTCAAAAAAGTAAGAGGTTCTCGATTATGTATATTTTTTATGGATGTTAACTACTTTGTTTGTGAACCAATTTAGATGTTTATTTTTTCTTTAGAAAGGGACCAAAGTTCTGAATTTATTTTATTAGTATTAGACCTTGGATTTCGAATATACGCCAGGGAAATCCTCAAAATAACTGAAGTTGGTTTTCTTTTTTTGTTAAAAATTCTATTGTATTTTTATAATAAAAATTTGTATTGAGGTTTTTTACAGCCTATCCACTACGGAATGTTTATTATTTACACATCCCTTGTACAAAATTTTATCAAAATTGGTTGAGAATTAACAACAACTAATTTTTTTGTATTTTTTTTTACGATTTCTATCTGTATTGTTGACAATTTTTATGGTTCTATCAATTGAGGAATGGCATAATCTTCTCTCTAGTATATTGTTTTATAAAAAATGGTGAATCAGTTTTTAAGTTAAATCTATAGGTACATATAATAAAATTGAAGTGTGTGTTTGTAATGTCAAAATAACAGATTTTTACTAAATGCATATGAAAGTATACACGATACCTATAACAAAAAACCTATTTTTTTTATTTATGTCTGTCTGTCTGTTTGTTCCGGCTAATCTCCGAAATGGTAGGATCGATTTTGACTGGACTTTCACTGGCAGATAGCTGATGTTATAAGGCATAACTTAGGATACTTTTATTTTAGAAAAATAATTAGGGTTCCGCAGAAAAACTTAAAAACCTTTTTAGTAGTTCACGCGAACGGAGCCGCGGTCACAGCTAGTGTGTATATAAGGACAGACAGAGAATTCGTTTTTAATATCAAGTTTCTGAACAGTATCCCTTAAAATAGACAAGGGGTGCTCGGCGGCTTCGTACGCGTTTATTACGCAATAATATTTTCATTCCGTAATTGCATTGTTACCGATATTATTGACAATTCTTTCAATTCAATTGGGAAATATTTCCCGTATACAAATGCCATCAAAATCGGTTGAGAATAAACAATAATTAATTTAAAAAAAATATTTTACGATTTCAAAAAGTATTATTGACAATTCTTATAATTAATTAATTATGGAATGGCGTATGCTTCCCGTCTAGCATATGTCATAAAATTCTTTTGAGAATAAATAAAACTTTGTCTTTCGGATGTTTTTCTTACTGTTTCTGAATGCATTCTTGACATTTCTTATAACCATTTCTTATAATAATTGAGGAATGACATACACTTTCCGTGCATAAAATTTCATAAAAATCGCTTAAGCCGTTTTTGAGTTAAATCCGGAGATAAAAACTGTCAGAGGTTGTATCTTTAAAACGTTATCCGTAAAATTTCCAGAGCCAATCCGTCGGTAAGTCAGCCGTTAGGTCCAGGATATACCCAGGAACTTCAAGAACCCAACTACGACTCGAGACGTAGGACAATAATACTCATTCACGGCTGGAGGAATGTTGCCACTTCAGACTTCAATGCTTTGCTTGTTCCAGGTAAATAACAGAATTATATTTTTCGATTAAACGTTATTTTATTCCCAAGCAATCGATATTATCAGATTTACAATGAGCACTACGATAGGACCTGTATAGATGAATTTATTTCCAGCTTTCCTCGCTGCGGAAGACGTTAACGTGTTCATAGTCGACTGGAGTATTGGAGCGGCTGGGGCCTACGTGACAAGTTTACTCAATTCTATAAGATCAGGTAATTAGACTAATATACTACTCTATCAAAAACGTAATGGGAAAAGTTTAATAATACACAAAATGACAGTTATTCATCTAAATTTATTTTATCGCTTTCAAAGTATGCTCCTTCAGAAACGATACACTTACGCCAACGAATAATCCAATAGTCCAATAATCCATTTCTTCAACGCTTTTTCCGGAATTGAGTTTAGTTCTCGCCGAGAATTCTCCTTTATGTGCTCTACCTAAGAAAACGGATGCCACGAAGTGGTAACTTAAATTTAGGAAAAAGAAAGAAGTCGGCTGGAAATAAGTTGGTTATTGAAGATATTTGTTGAGTTTTTGGTAAAAAATTCGTTCAGAATGATGGCCTTGTGCAAAATCCAAGAATTTTATTCCTACAAATCTGGCCTTTCGAATTCCTACAAATCGTCGAATTTACTCTCTTAAACGCAATATAACGCTCAAATAATATAAGTAATTTATTTGCCGTTTGACCTTCTGGTAAGAATTCCGCACAACACCGCGATAGTCAAAGAAAACGGTCAAAATGGCTGACTTTTGATCGACTTTTGAGGGTTTTTTTTCGGTTTCGGTTCAGTTGGAATGCGCCACTCTGAAGCTTGTTGACTAGTTTGCATGTCAATCTCATAAACCCACGTCTCGTCACCAGTAACAATGCGTTTCACGAATGTTGGATCGGAATTGCTTCGTTCTAGTATGTCCTCAGCGACTCTTATGTGAGTATTTGGAGAAAATTCGGGTCTTTTGTGACATGTTTCATACTCAAGTGATTATTTAAAATGATACGGATCGACTCGTGAGACACAGAAAGTTCAGCGGCTATCTCTTTCAAACTTGAATAAGGATTTTTAGTCACTATTTCCTTCACTTTTGCGATGTTAACTTCAGTTGAAGACGTTGATGGCCTACCAGGGCGAGGCAAATCTTCCAGCATATCTCGACAGCTTTTGAACGCTTTGTACTACTCATAAGCACGTGTTTTTATAAAGTCGATTCACCGTAAGCCTTCTGTAACATGTTCAGTGTCTCCGAACACGAGATTCCATTGGCGATGCAAAATTTAAGACAAACTTTGTTCGATGTTTTTGTCCATTATGAAATTCGCAATACACACTAGATATGATCTAACTAAAACAGCACTGTATTTAATCTAATTAACAGATGCAAATCAAACTCCGCGCCAAAATGAAAAACATATGTGCCAATGTAATAACAAAAAAAAAAATTTGGAACCATAAACAAATCATCCGTTCCCGATACTTTTTTGACTGAATGTATACCTCCAAACTCAACAGAGCGCTGCGGATATCCTTTTTAGCTGAACCGTGTTCATATGTCTTCGTGTTTGTGATATTATTGTCTTGTTGAAAGAAAGAAAATAATAATCGACGCGTCATGGGACAACTAGCAGATGTAAAACATAAATTTAATCAAATTTTTATATTGATATTTGAATAATTAATTTATAATTTATATAATAAAATAACTACGAATATGTTATATAATAATTTTATTTTTATGAATTTTTTTTTTTTTTATAGTATCGCGGCACATTGATGGTAAGCACTATCCCTGATGGTAAGCACAGTACAATCCAAATACAACGGCGACCACCGAGAAATTGAAATCTATCTTCGGTTGCCGCTGTCATACCGGCCGGTAAATAATTTATCTTTTATCTTTAAACGAGCAATTCTTTTATATATAATCTGAATCTCGGAAACGGCTCCAACGATTTTCACGAAATTTAGTATACAGGAGGTTTCGGGGACGATAAATCGATCTAGCTAGGATTTATTTTCATGTAGTTTTATTTGTGTTTTCAATAATCAACTAACCAGTTCATATCTTTTTATTATTCTATCGGTAAGATCGAAAAATATTATACATATTTCATCATTTCATCAGTATGTAATTCGTATTTAAATATAATTTCTAAAAATAACACAATTTATCAAAAAAAAAGCCTCTTGTTGATTTAAAATATTAAATTTAGTTTTACAGTATTGTTAAATTCACTTAGTCCCAAGAACAACCTATAAGATTAACGAAGAAACCACGCTGATACACTAATACACACGCAAAATAGTGAGTGAAGAATATAAAGTATAATTAAACGCACGTCTCACCAAAATACAAAAAAATATTTTCAGGGCTCAGCGTATCTCATTTCATTACTTGGCTGAACCAGAACAGTGGATCCAACTTGTCGCAATATCATATAGTCGGTCACAGTCTCGGTGGTCACCAGGCCGGCATCGTGGGAAGACATCTGAACGGCGTCGTCCCTTACATCACTGGTAATCTATCTTTTTATATTAATACATGGAGATAAAACTTTGTTTTCTTTTAAGAATATTGCGCGCACGGAGGTGTCTGAGGTTTGGCATGTTAACGTTAACGTACTAGCTGTTTCACCCGCGTATTTGGGTTATGCTAATTTTATATTATCTCCCAAACCATAAGTCTAAATAACATGCTTTGCCCAAGTTAATCTTCATAAAATTGTATTGATGATGAAGTAACTTTCGTTCGTAAGGATTAATATGATTAAAATGCCATGCCTAATAATAATGCTAGTAAATCACTTTTCAGTTTTCAATAAATTTTTGTCTCAAAATACCTTATTGTGGCTTATGTATAAGAGATAGGCATATGGTGTCCCGGATTTTTTTTATGTACTAAGGAGCAATATTTTTGTAGAACATTGTATTTACGTATTACTAAGCATTACGCTAGCGCACGCGGGTAAAGCAGTTCGGAGCGCTATTTCTTCCGACTTAACAAAAATCAATATTTAAGGCTACCTGTGAGCTGTAGCCTAATGCTATGTTGTGTGACCCAAATTTACTTTTGCAAAGGGTATACAATTCATCAGATGTTGTTTGCAGCTTAATTCTCAAACCGGAATGCAATCTCAACTAAATCACTGATCAGTAGCAATGTATATGAGGATACCAACTCCTATACCACCCCACGTAGAATTTCACCTTTGCGAATGAAAATAGCACTGCTCATTTGCGACAGAATCAACAGTCGCAACTTTTTAATTCTTGTCATACTCCTTGACATAATCCTACGAATAGACAAAAGGACCAGCCAAAGATCTGGTACATCTCTTCTAAACACACACACTCGTAGACACACATTTATAATTTTCTTATCTTTTACTTGTATTCTAATATTTTGTATTAAAATTCTAATTATTGTATCTTAGGCCTTCATAATAAGAGCATAGTGTATTTAGGGGATCTTAGATAAAACTACAAGTTGTTGTAATTTTTTTTTGTGTAAAATATATTATATAAGTATAAAAATATGTTTGTATTAATATCTGGATCTTCTATAGCTTCATAATTATTTCAGCCCTGGATCCAGCTCTACCTGGTTGGATAACTAACCCAAATAAATTCCAGCGTGATGATGGCCTTTACACTGAGGTAATACATACAAATGCAGGAATGTCAGGGTTCCTGTCTGATTTGGGTGACGTGGACTTCTACCCAAATGGTGGTGTTAATATGCCTGGCTGTGATGATATGTCATGCAGTCATCACAGGTAATTAATTTGTCTTTTTTTATTGTTTTATATTCTAAGGTCGATGAGTTTTCGAGTGGCGACTGTGTACCGGAAGACGCATCGTGGGCAGACCCGTCACAAGATTGCGCGAACACGCTAGATGTGAGCAACGTATGACCACTCGTTGTTGAGATCTTTGTGAAAGACCTATGTCCAAACAGTGGACGTATTCCAGCTAAATGGATAGATGAATTCTAAAATTTAACTATAAAATCGCTCGATATGACTAAATATTGTCAACTCGCTAAACTCAGAAGTGGGATATGCTTTCAAGTGAATCTGCCAGCATAACTATAGCTATAGCCAAAATTGATACCGTTTTTTAACCGTAATTCTTAAGAATCCTTGATGTTAATATCAAGCTTAGTAAATGAGTGTATTTTTTGATGTGAAAAATCAAATGGCGCGTTTAGACGGGAGTAAAAACGTTCTGATGGGACGAGGTTACGTGCCATTCGTGCAACGTCGCGTCTGGTCGACTCTTTCCGACTCAGCGCTCCTCTCAACATATTTTATACTGTACGCGTACTCTACTACATTCACTGACTACTTTACGTATACGTTATTATGTCAGCGTGGTTTCTTAGCTAACCTTATAGGTTATTATTGAGTTCAAGTGAATTTAACAATAATATTAATTTTGTTAATTCATTCATTTCAAATTTCATTTAATAAACGGACTATCTCAATATCTGGTTAGTTTTTTCGTTTGATTTATGCTTATTTCAATATATAATTATGATTAAATTTAGATGTTTAATATTTACCAAGTATCCCATGACACCTCGAATACTTTTTAAGTAGTAGTTTTTATTTACAGGTGCAATTTTTACATGGCTGAGTCGCTGAAAACTGGTGGGTTTACTGGCCGGCGCTGTGCCTCCGTCCAGCTAGCTCTAGCTGGAGACTGTACCCTTCCTGAAACACTCCAGATGGGAGGCATAAAACCTAAACCTGGGTAACTTTATTATTGGGATAACACCCGTATATATTTATAGTGTTTGAATGTAGACCTCTGACGTTGAATCACTATATGCGAACCAAAAATTAATTAAAATTTAATAAATACTAATTGCTGACGGTGAATGATAACGTTGGATGGTTGGAAAATGTTGTTTCCACCACGAAAAAAAGGTTAACATTATTACAAAGAAGGTAAAATTATAAGTTTTAATAGCGAGCAATAATGGCGGTGATACTTCGTAAATAAATATCAATAGGAATACACTAACCAAATTTGAAAACTCGAATTGGAGCTAGCTTCGATCGATTTTTGATCTATCATTTTTATGTAAAAAACGTTAGAATAAAAAAAAATTAGCAGCAGTTCACACATGTCAGAAGTGAAATATTCAGAAAAAATAAAAAATAAAAGTTCTTTAAAAATTCTTTTTAAATACACTAAATCAGCGGCATTCGAACTATCGACAACTCGTGCGTACTGCGTTTGAAGTCTGGTGTCTCACACCACTAGGCCAATCCGACGACGATCGCAATCATGAAGATCAGGTCTTGCATTAACCGCGCATAATGTAAATGTATTCTATGTCATTCTCTCGTAGGGTAAATCCTATAGATGTATATAGTTGTCTTTTTTTAGTGTCCCTTTTTCGTTTCATCGAGTTTTAAATCACAACGGTGCTAAAGAAGGTTTCACTTCAAAAAGAATCCAAGCAAAGATTTATAGTTTTTTTTTTTATTTTGTTTTTGGGACTTTTATTCTACCGAATTTATCAGTCCCATTGTACCCCATCCTTTATATCATCACATCAAGAGAGTCACGGATGAGTTAGCACTACAAGGTCATACAACATCTTGGCACTATCTGAATAAGGTTCTGCCAAAATGCTGTGAAAAACACCTATGTCTTGACAGTTTAAATTCATGCTATTCACCAGCGACTCCCTTTCGATCTTGTTCTTCGCACACACTCCATCAGTAGGTGATGCACATCATCAATCATTCCACATATATTACAATTGGGTGACTCTGCTTTCCTCATGAGATATACAAATTTTCCCGATGGATAGTGCCCTGAACGAAGTCTTAATGCTATCTTAATATATTGTCGGTTTAAATAACATTCACTAAACCAAGGTTTATGAAGAGGCAGGGGTTAACTGTTAATTTATAGTACTTTGACTTTATTTACTGTGACTTGTGTGTAATACTGTGACTGGTTACAGATAACGTCCTTGATATTATTCGATCATAACTCGATCTTGATTTTCGATTCTATTTGGTTCAAGAGTACGATTGTAGGATCGAGTATCTTATATTTAAGGGTTCAAGATTAAACACAAAGTTGTATATTATACCTATACTAGCTTTATCCCACGGTTTCACCCGAGTTTTTGGCTGTTCTCACTTTCCATACTTGCCTACAGCTTTTTAGTATGCTTGAGGTTCTTGGTTACTGCTCCGCTCCTTAGAGGTGTAGCTTGAAGTTATATAAGCTACTAGCTGTGCCCACAGCTCCGCTTGCGTATACTACAGAATGCCGTCATTCAAGCACACGCGTGAATCATGCTGCCCCTCTCAAAATACGGAAGACAAAAAGCTTATTGAGGGTGATCCTTAGTAGATAGATATATGCTGTTGCTGATTTTTTGTAGAGCTTTTTAAGATCTACAATTATGTAGAATATTGATTTCATATATTTCGTATAGTTAACTCAGCATAAGTTATTTAAAAGCCCCAAAAGCGTCTTTTCTCCGAATTGATTCACCATTACCGTCACTGCTTATTTCATATGTTACTTTATGTAACAAAATATATCCTATAACCTGGCCAGATAACATACCTATAGGCACAGAGATGTTGAGTTTTATAATATGTATAGAAGATATAGTTAACCTTCTATAATAAATCATACTTATATTATAAATGTGAATGTAAGTTTGTTTGTTTCGCTTTCACGCGAAAACTACTTAACCGATCATCATGAAACTTTGTACACATATTATTGGAGGTATTAGAAGTAACATAGGATACTTTATATCCCGGTTACAACAATTTTTTCGACCACGCGAGCGAAACTGTGGGCACAGCTAGCAGTCTATAAAATGCAAAATTTTTTTTTCAAATCTGACAGGTAGTACCAGAGTTTCTAACTACTTTTCTTCTTTAAATATTTTTCTTCTTCGTTTTGAATGCTCGGAAAAAGTTCTTATATATCTCGCTGATTATTCTAGTGCGAAAATATAACATTAAGCAATGCGAGAGATAAGTATTACGGATAATTGGTGTCCTGGATGAGAATGGAATCATTCCGTAACATCCGTAATGTATTTCTGTTCACAGAGCAACCGGTTTGTATTACGTGGAAACAAACGCGGCGCCGCCCTTCTCTAGGGGCTGACAGGATCATATACCGGGAACAAGAAAAACAAATTGGCTTTATGAAACACCTGGCAGATGTCTAAAACTTACATTCTTATTTAGAAATACGAATAAATAAACAAAATAAATATTCAGATAGTAATTTATAAAGTAAAATATCAATGTTATTTATTTAATTTATATTCAATTATTTACAAAAGAAATATATATTTTAATGATGTTTTATAAGTTTAAATTTAGTTTTACAGTATTGTTAAATTCACTTAAACTCACACTGATGTTCAAGAATAACCTATAAGGTTAGCATAAGTAACCATGTCAATATACTAACACACACACACACACACTCGCACACCTAAAGTACTTAGGTTGTGTAATACAGAGAGAAGGGTTGAGTATTAATGTTGAGAGGGGAACGCTTAGTCGCAAAAAGCCATTCAGAAAATCTCAATATAAAAAGAGAGTTATGTAGCAATATCATATAGGTAAAAAAATATATTTGTGAGTGCTGGTTCAAAGATCTTTTTGTAGGCAAATTAACAGTGTAGCCTTGGCGATATCTGTGATTATAAAAGTATAGTCTTTGACAATAGAACCCTAATAATGTGCAAACTTATAATTTAAATTAGTTATGGTCGATTTTCGACCACTGAGCGACCACTAGTTGTTATAAATGCTTGTATTTTTTTCTTCTTTATACTCAATCGAATGTCTTAGTAGCATTTACCAGCGTCAATGATTATTGTCGTGAAAGAGTTCAGCTATATGTACTAGCTGTGTCTGCGGTTACGCTTGCATGGATAACAGATTGCCGTCGGTCACCCGCCGAGAATTTTAAAGTCAAAAATGCTTATTGTATGTAATCCTTAGTAGTTAGTTATATACTATTACTGACTTTGTAGTGGGTATTTTTACGGTATACAATTATGTAGAAGATTAAATTGATATATCTCTGATGGTTTACGAACGTAAGTCGTTTAAGTACGTCAAAAGTTCCTTTTTTCCGAGTAAATTCACCAATATCGTATTATTTCGTATGTTACTTTATCCTACAAAATAAATCCTATAACCTGGCCAGATAACATAGCTATGAATTAAAAAAATAATAAATAAATCGGATAAGTAGTTTCTTTATCTTATCACGAATTCTGATTAAGACAATGAACGTAGGAGTGAGGCGTATTTATCGGAACAATTTAAAAGAACAGGTAACCGTTTTGAACTGTTATCTGTTAAGTGAAAAAGCAGTTCCTACGTACCTGGTCCACATACTGGCACAAAATTTAACTGTTTTAGTTTGGAACATGCTCGTCTCTATTCAAGCTTAGTGATTTTAACTTAGTAAGAGAGAGACACACAAATAAATATAACTTATCTTTTCTATTAGAGTATTAAAATAGCCAGCATCATGTACCAGGCTGTTATTAGGGAACAGATTACTGGAAGTGTTATTTCTCTGGAACAAGAGTAGGTGGACCATATTTCTTATTATAGGTACATGTTACAGCTCAAACCTAAATGATCTCAGCGTGATATTGCTGACGTGGTAGAGATAAACTGACCTTAAGTTATGCCTTAGATCGTTATTGTTATTATGAAAAATGTCGTGTATGACGTTTTTTTTTCTGGTGTTGTTTTTTGGACTTTATTTTTCTGAATATATCAGTACCATTGTACCCCATCCTTTGTAACATCACATCAAGTCAAGAGAGTCGCTAATGAGATAGCACTAAAAGGTCACATAACATTTTGGCATCTTGACAGTTTAAATTCATGCTATTCACCAGCGATTATCTTTCCATCTTGTTCTTGGCACACTCCATCTGTAAGTAATGCACATCATCAATCTTTCCAAATATATTACAATTGGGAGACTCTGCTTTCCTCATGAGATATGCAAATTTTCTCGATGGATAGTGCCCTGAACGAAGTCTTAATGCTATCTTTATAATATATTGTCGGTTTAAATGACATTCACTAAACCAAGGTTTATGAAGAGGCGGACACTGTAGTATCCTTGACCAACAAACAAGTTCTAATAATATCACGCCTCGAAATTTCCACACGTTCCTTAAGACGTTATCGGTTAGTCTCGAAATTTTGACCTCTCGTTTATCAGACACTTACACAGTGTCTTAGACGTTAGGAACGTAAAAACATAAGAAATATTTTATCATATTAAAAAATTGACAATAACTGGCAAATGCCTTTGTTTTTTTTATACCACTAAGGTGACAAACACCCATACAGCCCACCTGATGGTAAGCGGCTACCGTAGCCTGTGGACGCTTGTAAACCATAGGTATCACCCCTTACCCTAAGGAGATCTGGTAACCCTACTCACCGCAGGAACACAACACAAGGTTATTTGGCTGTGATCTTCTGTAGGGTGGAGGTATTTCACCAGTCGGACTACTCCAAGTAGAAAGAAATCTCCAATGAAATTTATCTGTGCTCTTCTTCTATCTCATGCTAATCTCGAAACGTGACGCGCATAAGCAGATCACTATGATGTATGTAATGTATGTAATGTAATCTAGACTGTATGTAATGTTTACATGTAAAACTACAAGCTGTGTTAGTGCGCCCGTGTAGCCCTATAGTTGTTCCACTTACCGTACTTGTCTACTGCTTTCCAGATTGCTTGACGTTCATAGTTACTGCTCAGCTCCTTAGGGTGGTAGCGTCAAGTTATATAGCCTATGCTGATTCTCATGAATCTGGCTATCATAAACAAAAATAATTTGTCGAATCCGTCTAGTAGTTCCAGAGATAAGCGAGTTTAAATAAACAAACAAAAACTCTTCAGCTTTGTTATACTAGTATAGATAGATTATAAGGTACGTTTAGGCAGACAGCGCACGGTCCCAAGCCCGGTAAAGCTGTAAAAGCCGTAAAGACTCTAAGGCTAACAGTATAGTCAGTTCGAAAAAGGACGAGATTTGGTGTATAGATTTCGAAGTCCACTATAAACTGTCAATTTGGTTTTCCTTGAACCGCGTGTAATGACATACTGTAAGGTTTATTTTTAACTTGTAATTTATTAAAAATGTATGAAAAAAAGTGGGCGCGTTTATTTATGCACGCGCGTTAGGAGTTTTACTTTTTTGACGTTTGACTTTCATAGTTATTGCTCCGCTCCTTAGGGTCTTAGCGTGAAGTTATATAGCCTATACTATTCCTCATAAATCTGGCTATTGTATACAAAAGGGATTTTTCGAATGCGACTGGTAATTCCAGATATCAGCGTGTTTAAACAAACAGTCAAACAAAAACTATCCAGCTTGATTATATTAGTATAGATAAAAAAAGATTGATGGTAAATAATATAAATTGGGTGAACTTTGGGGTATCGAGAATCTTCTCTCTGGCGCTTTAGTGAGTGAGTAATATCTAAAGCAAATAAATTCAATAAATATTTACATAAATTTATTACTCCCTTTCAACAAAGGATTAACCGATACTAATCGATATCTAAGAGTGTTTATATCTAAATCTTCCATATCTATACATATTATATAACTCAACGTCTCTATGTCCGTTTATGTTCTTTTCAAGCAAAACCACTTATCAAATTTATATGTTTTATTTTATTTTAATTCATAGCTATGTTGTCGGGCCAGGTTATAGGATACTAGCTGTGCCCCAAGGTTTCACCCGCGTATAATTTAAAAGAAAATCGCTGAATGATGATTTATAATAGCTGAGTATAGACAATATTAACAATTTATTTATTAGACAAGTTAAAAATAAGCTTTACAGTATTCCATTACACGCGATTCAAGGAAAACCAAATTGACAGTTTATAGTGGACTTCGAAATCTATACACCAAATCTCGTCCTTTTTCGAACTGACTATACTGTTAGCCTTAGAGTCTTTACGGCTTTTACAGCTTTACCGGGCTTGGGATCGTGCGCTGTCTGCCTAAACGTACCTTATAATCTATCTATACTAGTATAACAAAGCTGAAGAGTTTTTGTTTGTTTATTTAAACTCGCTTATCTCTGGAACTACTGGACGGATTCGACAAATTATTTTTGTTTATGATAGCCAGATTCATGAGAATCAGCATAGGCTATATAACTTGACGCTACCACCCTAAGGAGCTGAGCAGTAACTATGAACGTCAAGCAATCTGGAAAGCAGTAGACAAGTACGGTAAGTGGAACAACTAAAGCTTGTAGTTTTACATGTAAACATTACATACAGTCTCGATAATAAGTGATCGTCGCTTAAAAATGGTAAAAGCGCTTAAAGACGCTAATCTCATAAGTAGGACACGCTCTCAAAGACAGCTACCGGCATAAACTATTAGGTATCTGGTGGCCAGTTACCTAGTGACAGATACTCAACTTGAGAGTAGCTAAAAAATGCTATAATAAATCAATAAATATTACCACCCTGTTTTGTCCCACTGCTGGGCAAAGGCCTCTCCCACAACCACATATTGGCGATCTCGGACGCCGAGAAATCTGCAGGTTTAAATGTTTTCCAACATAAAGTGGTACTGCAAAAAACATTTCTCAAGCGTTCAGGTTTCCTCACCAGGTTTTTTATCCTTCACCGTCAGCCAATAGTGTTATATTAATAAATTAATGAATGTACGCGAATTACGCAAAATTCGTTGGTACATCTAGGGTTAAATTTCATTTTTTTGTTATAGGTTTGGCCACAATCTCACCTGATGTTAAGTGACGATGTGGTCCAAGATGATAACACGTTAAACCTAGTAGAAGACTAGCTCTCAAGTGCAGCTGCCGGAAAAAACCTATTGGTGTTTGGCGACAGATTTTCGACTTGAGAGTGGTAGCTAGCCAGGCGGGTATTAGAAAAAGCCCTGCCACCATGCTATGGTTTCCTCAACATGTTTTCCTTCACCGAAAGATCAGGCTCATTGTTGGGATTCGAACTCTCGTTAATCGACGCGAAGTCTGAGTCATCATTGCTTCAAACCTGCGGACATCGAATCGACATTACGCCGCGCCGGTCTAACCACCACGACTGAAAATGCAAAAAATTCTATACAATCACGTAAATTGATATAAATGTTCACAATACACCGATGTGTATCCGAACATGCATAAAATACCCGTTAAAAATAACGGATTAAGTGATTTAAAAACACGACCCCGACCTTCATAACTGTTGTTCTGTTTCTTAAATTAATATCAACTACATGATTGATTAGATATTATGTTTCTATATATAAAAAAAACGTGCCATTTTGTTCATATTTTACAAATTTTTAAAGAGAAATTTTTATTCTATCGCCTCTAAAAATTTCGTTCATCTATCGCATGTCGCATTACAGCTGGCCGTAGAGTAGGGAACTGTGAGACTCGAGGCGAAGATGAAGTTGACAACGATTCAATGATTTAAATAAATATTGCTCTTAGTTTTAAAGTTTTATTATTATTAAAGTGAAACTATTATTCTATCACCCCAAAAAATTTCGTTCTTCTATCGCATGTCGCATTACAGCTGGCCGTAGAGTAAGAAACAGTGAGACTCGAGGCGAAGATGAAGCTATTAGTTTTAAAAACACACAATATTTTTTCTCAATTTCGTTTTTTTTACCCGCATTTAGTTATCTTTGACATATTATTATAAATATGTACTAATTGATAAAAGCCATATACAAAATTAATATCACAAGTGTATCTAAGACTCATAGGCATAACAGGACACTTGATTACATTCTCAAAAATCTTTTGTTTCTGTGAAATTTCGTGGTAACTCAGGATACAAAATGACCGTTTCATACAAAATATTCCCGTCCGAAGACCACATAAATTTCATTATACATGAACTTTTACTTATCACCAGCGGTTAAATTTTATTATAGTACGAGACGGCATAATATAGTTTATTTATATAGAATAACAATAAGAGGAAATACTATTACAATAAAAAAAGAACTGTTTTTGTGTCGTTGTAAAAATTCGTATGCCGGGTTACCTTTAGGAACTTTACTAGAAAACACGTAGGTGTAGGCTTAAGTAGCGTCTATTCTGTTTGACTTCTCTCGTATGACGGTGCCCTTTGATGAGAATAAACAAAAAATAACACTTATTTCTATTTATATTAGTTAATTGACCCTCCTGTCATGTACTCAACCGACAGGAGGTCTTATATAGCGGTTCGTTTTTTCTCAAATATCTCCTGAACCCTCAGGAGTATCTCGGCGAGAGTGGTATCAGTGCGTTCGTGGTTTCCTGACGCTTCCAGTGGTATCGATGGAAGTCGCCCTATAGAGAAATATGGATAAATGTTGATTTAAAGCAATTAATATAATGTTTTGTTATTGCTGAAGGTCAAATAACATCTTAAGACTTGAGACAACCTCATTGAAAGAGGAAAGTAAGTGCTAAGTACCCTACGATGGTGGGGTAGGACTGTACAGTCTCACTGTGTCACGACCACCAAGCGTATGGTGAAAAGCTCATCATAGTGATCTGCTTATGCGCGTCACGTTTCGAGATTAGCATGCGATAGAAGAAGAGCACAGATAAATTTCATTGGAGATTTCTCTCTACTTGGAGCAGTCTGACTGGTGAAATACCTCCACCCTACAGAAGATCACAGCCAAATAACCTTGTGTTGTGTTCCTGCGGTGAGTAAGGTTACCAGATCTCCTTAGGGTAAGGGGTAATACCTATGGTTTACAAGCGTCCACAGGCTACGGTAGCCGCTTACCATCAGGCGGGCCGTATGGGTGTTTGTCACCTTAGTGGTATAAAAATAAACAAAGGCATTTGCCAGTTATTGTCAATTTTTTAATTTAATAAAATATTTTTTTTGTTTTTACGTTCCTAAGGTCTAAGACACTGTGTAAGTGTCTGATAAAAACGAAAGGTCAAAATTTCGAGACTGACCGATAACGTCTTAAGGAACGTGTGGTAATTTCGAGGCGTGATATTATTAGAACTTGTTTGTTGTTCAAAGATACTCGGACCGATAACATTTCAATGTGTGCGTGTTTCGCGATTTGAAGCGTTATGGCGGCGCCTTATCTCTCTCAACGAATTTATACACGATGTTTGAAGGTAATTCTAAATTTTTCTACATACTTCTTTAGTGAACATAATAATTATTATTATAGATAACGTAACAATATTTTATGTAGGGGACCTGTAAAATCAGCTTTATTAAATAAAAACCTTAACGGTATTGTAAATTACGCAAGCGGCGCCGCGGGCATAGCTAGTTATCAGATAAATGGATTGAGTTATATTCTTTATCCGATATTATTTAATAATTTATTGCCTTTATTAATCTACGGATTACAACTTCTTTATATAATAATAAGGCAATACGTCATTATTTTAGTTAATTTGTGGGTTTTAAAATGATCTGCTACTGGGTGTACTTGGCTGTGTTCGGATTGACCGTGGTTTCAGGTAAATATCCTACTCTTGGAAAAAGATTCCAGCTTGGGCCATTTGATTCGGCGCAAAGACGAGCTGTGAGAATCGTTGACGATCCCAATCTCACTAACGGCACCGAACCTTTAAGACTGATAAAAGACCTCGCCTCCTTGTGCGTGTTCTACCATTTGTATAGTGGGTTGTATTTCAAGGAATTGTTCGACATGATACAAACGGTTACCTTCCAATATTACTCCACTCGCCATCGCTAGGGAGTTCATCCTCACACGTTGGAACCTTAATTGCTGGACAGTCAGATTTCAGAGCAGTTTCCTTCCGCGAACGCTTCGGATGTGGAATGAGCTCCCTGCTGAGGTTTTCCCAGAGGTCTACAGTATAGGGTTCTTCAAAAAGGGAGTGTATAAATTTTTACATAGTCATAGCTTCTTTGAATCCATTATGTTATAAAAAAAAGTGGTAGAACAACAACCAACGTACCTATTCCGGGGCAAAGCAACAGTACTAATGCAGACGATTTCCGAAGAATGTATTTGGTAACATGTACTGACTCAATTACACAACTCTATTGTCAGGAGTAACGACGTTATAACTTGCCTCACGGCTGCGGTACTTATGAGCTAGGTTATCCCTCCTTACGACATCTGTTCCTGTCAACGTGAAAACATTCAGTGTTGCTGACCATTAGGCACAGTACCTTCAATTTGCCGAGCTACTATAACTTGTTCGCTATGTCATGATATGGAAAAGATTTTGCTGATTGGAAGGACATAGCATTTTGGTCTTACTGGATTGTGATTTGTAACAGCCGCTGAAGTGGCACGCTTATTCGCGTCGCGTTCTTTTTCGATATGAGTACACTGTTAACTATAAGGGCCCTAAAGGCCTAGCCAAGTATCATTTCTACAATCATTAACGCTAATACAAAACGAAAGAATGTACGGAACTGACATATCTGACCACGTAATTTAATGTTGATATATGTCAACTTCCATAGATATTTTCGTTTTCTATAGCGTTAACGCTTGTAGAAAGGTTACATGGCTGAACCTTCAGAAGCCTCAGACGGCTTTTATAGTTTCATAGAGGCACTCTGCCGCCTAGGTCCGATCCATCGGCATGGAGCCCTTGAGCCAAGCATCCGCTCGCGCGATACAAGTGACTGTACAATCACTAGCTTTCACAGCCATACATGACACTACATTATACACACATGCACAACACACATAGGTACATAGGTCCTGTAAGGGACCTTTTTTTTCTTTTTTTGCCTAGTTAGAATAGACAAAAATTTCAGACCACTAAATACACATACACATGTTCCTTCCCTCCTCCCAGGGGGCAGAAACATGTATATATGTATAGTTAGTTTAGATCGAATTACGGATAGGGAATTAGTCAGATCGCGACTTAATTGCATACGCGCAACAGTCCGAGCCGAGGTCCGACCACTTTGGCACCCTCGGATGTTGTTGCTTAGCTTTCGCGGCTGAGCGCCTTAAGCGCTCGCCCCCAAGCCCGGTAAAGCTGAAGCGAAAGTGAGGCGATAAGCTCAAGTTTATTCTATTTTATTTTATTGTTTACAAGTACCTTAAGTTAGTTAATACATTAATTTTTAAAGTACCGATTATTTACAAACCTTTTTAATTATCTTTTATTCTAAAATCGGACGTGTTGCGTAACATGTCCTGGATTTGTAACAGAGTTTATTAAGCTAAGATTTATTATTAAGCACTATTGTGAAATTTAGACTAAGTAAACAAAAAGAAAAGAGAAGAGAAGCATTCGTCAAATAAGTAACAAATGAAAAGAGAAGGAGGAGTATCAGTAAAATATAGTTTAAATTTAGTTTTGTAAATATTATAGAATGGGGAAATTGGGGTAACTCCTCACAGATGAATTGGTGTTTATATAATTAATTCTATAAGGCACATGGTCCCTGATTAACACACTGAGTACCAGTGACCCGCGTCGCGGGTTCACTTGTTAAATGTATGGCGGGATGGCATATGAGCTCTATGAAAACTGGGTGGAGGCGAATGTGTGGTTAGGGGTGTTGATGGGAACTATAACGAAAAAAATTGCCGAACCACGACTTGGCCTGTACCTTAATTGCAATTAAGTCGCGATCTAATTCCCTATTCGTAGAAAATTCGATCTAACTATACATATGTATATGTTTCTGCCTTCTGGAAGAAATCAAGGTTTATTTATCTAGTAATAAAGTGCGAAATTGCGACTATCATACACATGGTGATAATTGTTATCATTATTTTTATCAAATTAAAATAATGTTTGTTTATGTGTACAACGTTAAATTATTTTAAAAAAGTAAGTGTAATTAATTCACATTATGATCGTTGGTTGGTGGGTAACTTCATCATGACGCACTTTCGTCACACTAGAACTTAATGGATAACTTCTAACAACTCCTTTAAAATTAGAAGACACAGTTGTATAATTGATTTTTATTTAGGTCTTCCAACACAAGAGGAAGTCTTAGCGAAACTAGATCCGGGTCCGAGGTATCAGTACGTGCAAGGACCAGACGGAATCCACCTTCAGGACATGTGGCTGAAGATCAGTGATCTGAAGGAGGTTGAGCGCTACCATCCAGATAAGGACAACGCTTATCATCTTTTTACCAGGTTTTCCATTGATATATATATTCAACGCACTAGATTTCATTTTTGCCAACAAGCAGTTTGTTAATGGAATATCAGCATGTTTTAGTTATGTATCTAGTATATGGCGTGGTATTTAAATAAATATATATTTTTTCTATTGATATTATTAACTATTTATTCACTTAAACAACAAATAATATAACATACTTGACTACTGAATTGGTCTTTACGTCAAGCTTTGATTTAAATTATCCAAATTATCATGTAATAACGTCGCTCCGTACGCGCCCACACTGCATAAATGTCGAAGCTACACTAAAGTAAGATGCACGACTTGACGTGCAATTCACTCGAACAGAGTGAATGTTCAGATCGCGAAATCTAGTACGTAGTACATAATATGTCTTGATGATCTTTATTAGTCCTTGTCCTGTCGCCCGCTGTTTAAAATCACAAATCAAACCTAACCTAACCCAGCCACATCTTCCGTGAATTGATCATCTATTGATCAAATCTCTGTTTTTATCATCTCCCTTTTGAGACCGTTTTCATTAATATGATGTTAAAAATATTTATTGGGAATAGATATTATAATTAGGGGATACATATTGGTGACGAATATAAACTTTGGTGACAGAAAATATTGTTGCTATTTTTCACACGTTTCCGTGTAATTTCCAGAGCCAATCCGTCGGTAAGTCAACCATTAGCTCCAGGACATACCCAGGCACTTCGAGAATCCAACTACGATTCCAGTCGTAGGACGATAATACTCATTCACGGTTGGAGGAATGTTGCCACTTCAGAATTTAACGCTTTGCTAGTTCCAGGTAAGTTATATACTCGTAAATAATAAACTAATATTATAAAAAGGAAAGATTTGTTTCTTTGTTTGCATTGAATAGGCTCTGAAACTATTGGATCGATTTGAAAAATTATTTCACTAATAGAATTCTACAGTATCACTGATAAATATAGGCGATAGAATATTTTCAAAAAAGTTAGGATTCCATATGAAAACTTCGATAATGTAACCCAACGTGTGTAAAAAAATACCAAAAAATCGTTATATCGCGTACGCTGCGGAAATTATTGAAAATAGAGAAAAGTGAAGAACTATTACAGTTATGTCACAATAACTACTTTTTTATGTTAAAATATGCAATAGTAATGCCGTAGTAGTTTTGTAGATATGATCGTTTTACAAACATAAGTAATAAAAATCAAATAAGTAAATATAAAAAATAACATTAAGAAACTTTCTCTATAATGTACTCTTTCTTAGTAACCCGCGACGCTAAAAGAAATGTGTGTGTGAATTTATATTTTTTTTTGTTAAATACCCGTGCGAAGCCGGGGCGGGCCGCTGGTAAAATACATAAAAATATAACAGTATAGATATCCGTAAGAGCTTTATTAAGTCCTAAATTGACAACAAGCTCATATAATATTCAAAGAACTCCTCTAATGCAGTTTAGTTTATGATTGAGATGTGTAGTCGCTTTTCTACCCATCCCAATAGTCAATGACACGACCACAGCGCCCCACCTATCTCGTTTTCGTTCCTGATAAATTTCCATGATCATGAACCAAACAAAAAAGTGTCATTCAGATGCCAGAGTGACATAAATGTGTTAACTGAGTTTGGTTTCAATGTTGCTTTACGAAACGATCTGTATAGCTGATTTAATTCCAGCTTTCCTCGCTGCGGAAGACGTCAACGTGTTCATAGCTGACTGGAGTATTGGAGCGGCTGGGGCCTACGTGACAAGTATACTCAATTCTATAAGATCAGGTAATCTGTATTAATAAACTAACTATGCCCCACGGTTTCACACCTGTTAAATTTAATCAGCGAAGTCTCCACTGCGCTGGCATCAACGTAACCGTGTAGCTTATCGATGTTCTTACTACCAATGCTTGTCTACAGCTTTGACAGTGATGATTACGTCTCGGCTCCTTGTGGTTGTAGCTTGAAGTTAGATAGTTCCCTTCCTATCTCCTTCGTGAGTAACCTTCTTCAATAAATCTATATCTTCTAAAACTTCTAAAACTCAACGTTACTCTGTCTGTCTGTCCGTTTATGTTATTTTAACGCGAAAGCCCCAATATGATTTACATGGTACTTCCTTTAATTCATAGATATGTTATCTGGTCAGATTATAGGATATTTTTTTTTACATAAATAAGTAGTGGCCATAAAGGTGAATCAATTCGGAAAAAAGGCGTTTTTGGGGCGATTAAACGGCTTACGCTGAGTAAACTATAAGATATATATCAAATTAATGTTCCACATAATTGTAGCTCTTAAAATAACCTCCATAAAGTCAGTGATAGCATATGTCTATCTTCTAATGATTATCCACAATAAGATTTTTTGGGGCAGCATAATTCACGCGTGCGCTCGACCGACAGCATTCTGTAGTCCACGCGAGCGAAGCCGCGTGTAAAGCTAGTTGGCTATAAAATGCTCAAGACATTTTTTAAATCGGAATGATAATTCTAGAGATTCGAACAAACAAACAAATATTCTCTTGAGCTTTAATGGGACTTTTCTGATGCCCGTCTGGCTAGGTACCACCCTCAAGTTGAAAATCTGTCGCCAAGCGCCAATAGGTGTGTTCCGGCAGCAGCACTTGAGAGCCAGTCTGTCACTAGGTTTAGCGTGTTACCATCTTAAGCTACATCGTCACTTAACATCAGGTGAGATTGCGGCAATATATTAATTCATTGGTTGGTTTTGATCTCCTCCCGCGTCCCGCAAACGTTATGAAGGGTCGCGCTAACAGCGCTCCGGCTATAGCAAATCGTTAAAAAAGTTTTCTCTTGATACTGTAGTTTTACAATTTTCACAATTACAATTATAGTTACAATTAGTTCACAATGACATAGTCCGTTTTGCAATATCACTGACGATATTATATACAAGGTCACATGTCTATCATAACTACAAAAAAAAAATTTCAGGGCTCAGCGTATCTCATTTCATTACTTGGCTAAACCAGAACAGTGGATCCAACTTGTCGCAATACCATATAGTCGGGCACAGTCTCGGTGGTCACCAGGCCGGCATCGTGGGAAGACATCTGAATGGCGTCGTCCCTTACATCACTGGTAATCATCATTCTAATGTCCTTTATTTCACCATTGATTTTAAATAAACCTCTTGAATGTTAGTGTGATCAAATTTTTGCAAAGGGTATAAAATCTTTATTAGAACGTGGCCGTGTTCACTGCGTCACTGTTTGGCAAAAGTTGCGAAAAAAGATCAATTAAATATGTTGATTAGTAAATTGCGATAAATATAAATTTACGAATCGTGGTTTATTGATCGAAGTTGATAAATATACACATAAACAGACAGGTAAAACAATTAAGGATTACAATTAATATAGAATAACGAAAGAACTAATAAGTGGGAAGTTAATTGCGTGTAAACAAAGAAAGAACAATAACAAACTGGTTATTTTAAAGGAATTAACAATGCACCGCATTGTGTGGGCGGTTTTTTGGTACAAAGTGAGACTCAAGTAGTAGTTCCATGTGAGTCATTTTCCAACAACTTGGCGTGAAAGCTAGTACGTGCATTTGAAACAAGGTAACCAATTCTGCAGAGTATAGATGAGCGCCGGACAGGTTTTTGTGTGCGTCCTTTTAGGACGATGTCGAACGCTTCTTGCCAAATGCCAGTCCATATTGACAATCACGTTCTTGAGAATGAAATGAATACTCTTCTTTTGCAACGGAAACTACTTAAGTTGAAATTTTTTAATTTTGCTATATTCATTTGGATGTTCTATAGCTTGTATGAATACCACGTCGATTGACGCAAGTTCGAATCTCTGCAATAAGCCTGAAATATCGGTGAAAGAAAACATTGGGATGAAACCATAGCATGGTTGGAAGGCATTTCTTAATGTCCATCTGGCTAGCTACCACCCTCAAGCTAAACATCTGTCGTCAAACACTTATAGGTATATTCCGGCAGGTGCACTTGAGAACAAGTCCCCCCAATAAGCTTAGCGTGGAACTATCTTGGACCACATCGTCTCTGAACATCAGGTGAGATTATAGTCAAAGGGTAACTTCTATAGAATCAAAAATATATTTCAGCCCTGGATCCAGCTCTACCTGGTTGGATAACTAACCCAAATAAATTCCAGCGTGATGATGGACTTTATACTGAGATAATGCATACGAATGCTGGAATGCAAGGTTTCCTGTCTGATTTAGGCGACGTGGATTTCTATCCAAACGGTGGGGTCAATATGCCTGGCTGTGATTCTTCATTTTGCAGTCACCACAGGTACCTAACTAATTATTGCTTTAATGATTTATATGCTAAGAGAAAAGTTTTTTGTTTGTTTGTTTGTTTCACGCTACACGCCAAAAATCCGAAACTACCAGGCTGATTCGAAAAATTCTTTTTGTATATGATAGTCAGATTCACGAGTAATAGTATAGGCTACCTAGCATTAAGCTACAACCTCTCAACTAGCTTTAAATATTGATTTTTGTAAAGTTAGAAGAAATAGCGTTCCCTAACTGCTTTATCCGCGTGAGCTGGCTTAATGGTTAGTGATACGTAAATATAATGTTGTACAAAAATATTGCTCATTAGTACATCTAAAAAAAGTCCGCCTAAAAAAAGTACTATATGCCTATCTCTTATACATAAGCCACAATAAGGTATTTTGTGACAGTTTTAATGAAAATTTAAAGTGATTTATGATCATTATTATTAGGCATGGCACATTAATCCTTACGAACGAATGTTACTTCATCATCAATACAATTTTATGAAGATAAACTTTGCCCTTTATAGCATGTTATTAGGACGAATAGTTGGGGAGATAATGTAAAATTAAAATAATTCAACACTCGGCAAATCAAATAGCATCAAATAGCAGTGATGCATGAAATGTCTGATGATTAGCCGTGATTCTTAAAATGAAGTGAAATTTTGATCAAAATTAGAGTCTTTACTTTTATTTACAGGTGCAATTTCTACATGGCAGAGTCGCTGAAAACTGGTGGGTTTACTGGTCGACGATGTGCTTCCGTCCAGCTAGCTCTAGCTGGAGACTGTACTCTTCCTGGAACACTCCAAATGGGCGGCATAAGACCTAAACCTGGGTAAGCCTAATAATTAATGTTTTTTTATATACTACTAAGGTAGCCTGATGGTAAGCGGCTACCGTAGCCTATGGACGCTTATAATACCATAGGTATCAACTAGCGCGTTGCCGACCTTGAACTACCCTAGCTTAAGGAGCTCTGGAAACCCTACTCATCACAGGAACATAACACAAGGTTATTTGGCTGCGATCTTCTGTAGGGTTGAAGTATTCCAACAGTCGAGCTGCTCCAAGTAGCGAGACATCGCCAAAGAAATTTCACTGTGACCTACCCCTCTTGAAAACAAACTGAAGTAGTTACGTTCGTTAAATGTATACCGGTTCCACCGAAATACAATTTTATTTAGCAAATAGGTCATAACGTCTATTTAACTTACCACATGCCTGAAGACCAAGGCTTATCTTGCTCATCCTTACGAATGATTCCAAAAAATGGACGCTCACAAAAAGCGTGTCTTGTTAGGTAACTCCCTCGTGTGAGCCCAAACCAAACCATAATGTCTTGTCAACTACACAGTTATGGGTATTTGCGATAGATAAGTTCTTTTTTTATACACCACGACGGGTCAAACAAGCGTGCGGTCTGCTTGACCGTTACCGCACTTTATGGACGAGAGCCACAACAGATGTATTAAATGTACGTTGCCGACACTTTAAAAATCTGTTCACTTCTCTCTTGAAAGATCACATTTTGTAGACCACTGCTAAAACTTCACCAGGGAGCTCATTCCACATACGGAGCGTTCGTAGGAGGATACTCTTCTGAAACTGAACTGTCCCCGACCATGTAGATTCCAATGTGTGAGTATGAACTCCATTCTGATGGCGAGCGGTGTGTGCAATGGTCTGATATCTGATGCTATAGACCTTGTAGCGATGTCCTTGGGCAGAATGGAACCATTTCGTAAAATCTGTAATGTATTTCTGTTCACAGAGCAACCGGTTTGTATTACGTGGAAACAAACGCAGCACCACCCTTCTCTAGGGGTTGAAAGAATCATGTACCGAAAACATTTAAAAAAAAGCAATGACACTGTAAAATTATTTACTTATTTCACATGAAATTATTTTTGTATATTACGTTATTGACGAGCTAATATATAATTTATTTAAATACAAGAAATTTCCATAAGAAACTCAGTTTTAATAAAAAAAATAGCTCGTAAACCTTGTTTTGTTATAAACCCTAGTCATTTTTTTTATTTTTACTTGAACTAACGTCGTTTTAGCATTCGCCAGTGTCAATGATTATTTGCAAATGTTATATATACAGTTTGAATTCAATTTAATCTTCAGTGTGATCATGATTTAGTTGTGCAAAATATCCTGTCTTTTTAAGCGTAATTACTAACATTCTATATTATGTCAATTCTATTTTATGCAGTTTTCTAATTATTGCGTTAACGTCACAGCTGTTTATGTTTTATAGTCAGAAGTTATTTTTCTCCTTTTTATTCCTTATTCAAATTATGCCAATGTCACGTGGATAAAATAATTGTATAATTTACAGTTAAAATAACGATAAAACAAATTTAACTTTTCGCTTATTCTTATCAAAGTAACACAACTTATGGCGAAAAACACATCTATGTGTTTTCTGACAAAATTTCTGAAGGTAACTCGGTGGCTATATTTATTTGTAAGGGACACGAATGAGTTTTTTTTTTGTTTTCTTCGGTGTGGCCTTCGTACGGAAATATTTTGTAGGAAACGAATATTTCGTATCCTGAGTTACCATGAAAATAAAATATTTTTGAGAACGTAATCAAGTGTCCCGTTATGCCTAATAATCTTAGATACAATAAAATTGTGATATTACTTTTCGTGTATGACCATTATCAAGGAGTTTTTGGCGGGATCTTAAGCTGTCATGTAGTAGTTTCTATTGTTTATTCATAAATTTATACTATTTGACCCTATATTGTGTAATATAAGTGGCGTTTTGCATAATAAGGCTTGGTTATTGTATACAAGTGAAGTGTATTGGAAATAATTACATGGACTATGAATTTTGAGGTTCCACAAAAACTCCCTAGAAAGTTCTAACAAGGGAGCCACCATCTTGTTAGGATCTTGAAATCGTCATAACACTGGAAATTATCTACACTAGATAATGGTAGTAGTGGTCTTCAATAAAGAAGACCGGTTGCCAAGTTACGAAAAAGAATAAGAAGACTATTATCAATTCGTACATATTTATAATATATGCCAGGGAAATGACCCAAGTACGTTTAAAACGTGCAGAAATAAAACGCTAAACACTTGTTTTTTTATTTATTTATTCTGCATCATATCATTCTTAAACACTAAATGTCATATGTGGTTTTTATTTCTATTAAATAATCCTATAGGTAGGTACATAGTATATCATTTTTTTATCCCTTACCGAATAATATTTTATTTCTAATTATTTTAACTTTTCAATGAATTCAACTTCTCATAAAATAAATAAAACGTAAAATCAACGGATAACAGTTGCGGTATTTGACTAGTGTAAATACTTTTTGCTAATTCAAAATGATAATACATTTTAAAGTTAATATTTATTACTTAGTAAATTGGGATATCAATTCTATTGCCTACTCTTGTGAAAAAAATATTGTAATGGTCATTTACACTTTGATTGTGAAAAAAAAAACAATACAATTTCGAAACTATGCCCGACTAAATAAGTAACATGTTGTCTTCTTTTAATTTTTATTTAATGTTAACATGTGTTTAAACTCAGTTCTGCCAACGTCACATGAGTGGAATATATTTTTAATTATTCTTCAAAGATACTCGTAGCTCTAACAAGATGGCGGCTGCCTTGATAAAACTGTCCAGCGAGTTTTTGTGCCAACATAAAATGTTCCCAGTTATTATATATAATCCACTTCACACGTGCACAATAACCAAACTACATTACGTAAAAATCACCACATGAAACTCCCAAATGATTTGTCATTTTTATCCATAATTGTTAGCAAAAAGTATTTCACTACCGAAACGACACACATTAACGGTCATAGACAACATAACAAAAGTGTTTTTTTTTTTTTTACAACAAAAACTGAACAAGAACATCTTAACACATCATTAATATACTTACTTTTATTACACACTTAATTTGCTATTTTTTTTAATCTACTTTCGTCCACTAAATTATGCGATAATTCCATATAAATAAATATAAATATCGAGGGGTAAAGGGAAATTAAAAGAAAGACGACACCGCGCGTTTTTTAATCGAAATGATTTCAATCAAAAACATTTTTCGATGAAAAAATGCGAGTCTCTCTACTTATGACAACCGTGTGTATAGCATTGAATATCTTAAATACATCACATTGTATGATATTAATGTGTAAAGTTGCATAAAGGGTATTCTATTTAATACAATACAAAAACGGGGATAATAAAATCACTAACACTTCGTGGTCATTTCGTTTATGTAAGTTCGTTAAATCACAAACGTTTTTATTTTTTTTAGAAAAACAAAAGCTCTGGTTTGTTTCCCCTACCAAAGATAATATACAATAAAGTGTGCGTTTCGAAGATACATAGGTATGTTGTATAATTTCAAATAACAAAAAAAAAATTGAGCAAAATAAACTTGACTATATCTACGACAACACCTATGGACGGTAGAAAAAAGAGGGGGAAGATACAAAATTAACAAAAAAATCCTAGTGAATTATTAAGTGACAAGTAAACGTCAATTGACGTCATTTTGCTATAGACGAAAGATACTTTTTTTTATTCAACATTACCTTCAGTTCAGTTCAGCCATCGATAGCTCGCTCAAAAATTTCAATAGAAAATGACAGGACAAGGAGTTTTGCAACGAATAAATAATTTTATATATATGTAAAAAGTTTGATAAAGATTTCTACAGACTATATAAAGCTAAACAGATTTAATTTTTTTTTATAGTTGTACATAATTTCTGTCATTTTCTATTGAGAAAAATATTAAGATTTATGAAAACAGAATGAAAATTGTTCTAGCGGTAATACAAATAAAATTATCTACTACACAACTATTGCATTTAATTATTGCTGTATTTTTTAATATAGTTTTACAATGAAAATCGACGGTTTTATATATCAATAAGACGATATTAGATATCAATTATTTACAAAAAAATATGCAGTTAAGTATACATTAACTCTGGCAGATTGACTGCTAAACAAAAACCTTGGTCACAAATATTAGGGAATAAGAAAAAACCGGCAAAACATATAACGATAATCATCGCAGACTAGATGCTAAATGAAAGGCTTGGTCACAGTTACTAAGTGGTAAGTAAAAATCAACAAAGTATTCTGCCTGGCAGATTAATTGCTAAATGAAAAACTTGGTCATAGGTAATAAGGGATAACAAAAAGAAACAGTAAGTATATAATGACCTTGTCAGATTAACTATTAATGAAAGGTTTGATAATTAGAGGTAAGAACGAACTGGTAAAATGTATATTGATCTTCGCAGACTAAATGCTATATGAAATGTTTGGTCACCGGTACTAAGAGATAAAAGAAAAAATACTGTACCTATAAAGTATTTTCTGTGAGTATGATATTTTAAACAAAATAACTGTTGCTTCTAGAGTGAAAAGTTCTTCAATCCGATTTTGTTAGAGCATAAATTTATAAATACTATACTAGCGGCACGCTATGATGGCCGTTTTGATGTTTGTCCGCTCGTGAATATTCGTCTATTAATAACTACGTTTGAAGGAGTAAATTGCTGGTTTTTATTGTCAATAGGGACGTGCAGTTAGTCATCAAAGTTATCGAATGTATAATTTTAGGACCCAAAATTAATTTATTACACTGATTTCTATATTATATACATTATTATGGTCTAACAATATAATATGGTCCCACGAACAAAACTTTTCTCGATTTTACTAACAAAAATACAACGCTATTTGACAGAATCGTTAATGGATTATAATTGTTAATGTACTTATTTACCATACAACTCCACATTTATATTTTAAAAATAGGAAATAAAAAAAAACTAATATGATTGTCACTTATAAGATCGCTGGCCAGCACAACTACTACCTCCGGAAAAACTAACGTCAATGCTCATTTCCAATATTTAGTTCATTGAAATATATTAAGTAAACATTTGTATTTGCGTTTTATTAAACTTTTTAATCAGATACTACTTGCAATACTAATTATAAATCCAAAAACTTATAGATACGACGCGCATTTGATTATATTTTTTTCGAAAATTAATTTGTGATTGACGTCACTATTGTAATGTGTTAAAACGACCATCATAGCGTGCCGTTACTGTAAGTCATTATTTTCAAGTTCAGAGGCGGATAGTACACGTGTATTATCATCTCATAACAAAAGGTTATTATAATTTTTAGTATAACCATAATATCTGCTACAAGATCAAAGATAATGCTTTAACCCGCCTAGAGGTTACACGCATTTTTTTTTATATAGCTTTATTACAGATATTTTGTATGCTGATAAAATAATCATATCATCATATATTCTTTCTTAAAGGTGTCTCTTTCCTGACAACATCATATCTCCGTTAATTCTTCATCAAAAATAATGATTCAAATATAATTTTAAAAATGTTCCGCGCTATTGATCAAATGAAAATTAATGTTTTCTTTAAAAGAAGTGATTAAAAACTTTTCCATCTGTTAACACTAATTAAAATATATTTAAGGCGCCATCTGTTAACGACTTGTTTAACTAATATGAAAGCTGTAGATTGTTTACATTCTATATTGCGCGAGATATAGCGCGGGTCAGTTTCGGTTACGGATACGGATATCCATAACATCCCTGCTTAATATATTTGATTATATGATATTAGTGAACCTCAGTTCCGTTCAAAAAATTATCTCAGTCTCAAGTCGCGTTCAATGAAGTTTTGAATCAAAATATTACGATTTTGACTAAACAATTTAAAAATATAACTAGGTACCCATACGTATCAGTTTGGTTTTTAATAGTAACAACATATCGTTTTAATAAACCTCGATTTTCATTATAATTATATTATGTATAGTATAAGTTTAATATAATGCTAACAATTAATTAAATAAATAGAACACACATCACAGGAAGGACCAGCTAACATCAAAAAATCAACTTACAATATTGTATCCGATTTTAGTCAGCAATGTTTCACCTCACTAATATTGAAATAAGTTTGTTTCTCGACTGATATTTATACTGTTAAGCGATCTATATACTAATATAAAAAACTTAAGAGGTGTCAGGGGACACACGGATGGAACGAAGTTACTTTCGATTAATTAGTGAAGGAATTGTAATAAAGTTTTATTTTTTGTATTATTTATTATGTACAAAAAACCTGTATAGAGTCAACAAAAATAATCGTCGCGACACCACACTATACAATGCGAAATAGAAAGACGAAACGAAAATAACTGACTTGCTTTCTATGAGAGAGAGAGAGAGAGAGACAGGCAGAGAAACACGCGCACGCCGCACGGCTTACAACTATAGCTAAAAGTGTCGTTACAACTTTTGGTCTTCATTTTTTTCGTCTAGCCCCCTTTCGCAACGCGCCATAAGGAACTTCGTTCCAATAAAGATGAAGTTTTTTTGTTATTTGTTTAAACGTACTAATCTCTGGAACTACCAATCGGATTCAAAAAAATCTTTTTGTATATACTAGTCAGATTTACGAGGAATAGTATAGGCTGTATAACTTTACGCTATAACCTTAAGGAGCGGAGCAGTAATTATAAATCTCAAGCAATCTGGTGAGCTGTAGGCAAATACGGGAATTGTAACAATGATAGACGGGCGCGTTGGCAGCGTCGCTGTGATGAGTGTGTTGAGTAAATTTAACACGAGTGAAACCGTAGGGCACAGCTAGTGTTTTATACATGGTAAAAAGTTTTTTTACGGCTTGATAGTAAGCACATTCAAATTCAATAACACCAGCTACAACCGAGAGATCAATAATCAAACAGGGTTGGTAGCTACATATACTCTGCTGATACCAAAACGCGACAAACCTAGTATCATTGTGAAAGGTATTTGATCATGTGCCTGGTAGCTGGGACGTAGTCGGGTAAAGGTCCCTACCACCCAGCTTGATTACTGGGCACACCGGCTGAAATGCGATACGCCTTAACGTGCCACTAAGGCGAATTTGACAGCTGGTGTATGTTGGTTATGATCCAGACGGACAGAACTGTTATGTCCTACCATGTATTCCACTATGTGCCACTATGGTGTTACAATTGATTTATGTTGGTCATTATCCAGATGGACAGAACTGTTATGTTCTACCAGGTATGCCACTATGTGCCTCTATGGTGTTACAGCTGGTGTATGTTGGTCATGATCCAGACGGACAGAACTGTTATGTTCTACCATGTATGCCACTATGCGCCACTATGGTGTTACAGCTGGTGTATGTTGGTCATGATCCAGACGGACAGAACTGTTATGTCCTACCATGTATGCCACTATGCGCCACTATGGTGTTACAGCTGGTGTATGTTGGTTATGATCCAGGCGGACAGAACTGTTATGTCCTACCACGTATGCCACTATGCGCCACTATGGTGTTACAGCTGGTGTATGTTGGTTATGATCCAGACGGACAGAACTGTTATGTCCTACCATATATGCCACTATGCGCCACTATGGTGTTACAGCTGGTGTATGTTGGTCATGATCCAGACGGACAGAACTGTTATGTCCTACCATGTATGCCACTATGCGCCACTATGGTGTTACAGCTGGTGTATGTTGGTTATGATCCAGACGGACAGAACTGTTATGTCCTACCACGTATGCCACTATGCGCCACTATGGTGTTACAGCTGGTGTATGTTGGTCATGATCCAGACGGACAGAACTGTTATGTCCTACCATGTATTCCACTATGTGCCACTATGGTGTAACAACTGATGTATGGTCGCACATTAGACATCGGATGGTGGACAGAACTGTCCATTGCTGGATTAACAGGACAGGATAAGGATAAATTATGAATTAAATTCAATTCAATGAGACAATAGTAAAGTGTACCTACCGAGAATTTCACTTTATCAACAGAGTAGTGGTTTGAGTTATCAAATGTTTGAAAAGGAGGATTGAATTGTCTGTTTCTTATTTTTATTTTTTAAGGCT
Source organism: Saturnia pavonia (assembly GCA_947532125.1). NCBI lineage: Eukaryota > Metazoa > Arthropoda > Insecta > Lepidoptera > Saturniidae > Saturnia > Saturnia pavonia. The sequence goes on from OX383923.1 coordinate 1,598,631, forward strand.
ACTATGTTCATCCATAGTTCAGCCAATGTCACATGAATTGAATATTGTTCTAATTATTCTTGTAATTTTCAAACATAGCTCTGGCAAAATAGCGGCTACGTTGCCAAAACAGTCCAGTGACTTTTTATGGCAACTTAAAATGCATATCCCTAGTTATTATTTATAATCCAATTCACATGTGCACAATACCAAAGTACATCACGTAAAATCCTTCCAAAATTACATAATATAGGGCCAAATAACATAAAGTTATGAATTAAAATAAACACCAACATATGAAAGATCAAGATGATCCAAAAAATCCGAACTTTCTGTTACAAAAGTGCCTGTTTAAAAGTATTAAGTTAAGATGGCGTCACAGTACCAGAATACCGTTTTTAAAGAAAGCGTCGAAACTTGTGAGAGACGATGGTAAGATTAGAGATAATTTTTTTTATAATTACAATATTCAAAAAGAATTCTACGAATGCTTAGATCAATCACTTTTCACGGTAAAACAGCTATGTTCAGACCACACTTATAGTAGGTATACGAGCCTCATACTGGCCACACTTTGAAATGATTTTCAATCCTTTTTGTTGGACACTTTTTGGGTTATAAGTGTTTAGTTTTAGACTCTAATAGTTTGGGAAAAGTAATTTCTCATATTTTGACGTGAACACAATGTTAAAGCTTCCATAGTAGGAGGCAATTCAAAAAAGTGATGATAACAAAATCAGGGGATACAATTTGGCATTGCAGATACATATCTATCATCTGCGTCCAAAATTTAACTACACCATCCGAAAATTAAAATATCATAATAATTCGTTACGTAGGCTGAGGATTCTGACGCATTGTGCGCGGGGTAAGGAGTATACGCCGTCATTTTGATGTTATTTCGCACGGTCACATAATTTATTACTTAAGAAAACTTAATACAATACGACCTATACTCGTCAAAAAATCATATCAAAATATAAAAATCGTTTGTGGTGTGAAAGGGCTTCTCAATAGCAATCTAGGGATATGCATAAAATATAAAGAGTCAAGTGTTGCCGGGATCATAAAAAAATGAAAATGTCCGAACAGACACGTACACGGCCATAGTCCCGACATAGCTACATCTCGATGTTAATTTTACACTTTGATAAAATACTAAGACATTGCTGGCTAAAGTCAGAACACAGTAAAATCAAATAGAATGTTGGAAATATCCACACGTTTATACTTTTCAAAAAATATGTACTTTTTTCAATAGTATTCTTTTTTTGTGTACAAAAACAATTTTTCTAAGCGACCTCTGAGGGGTATATTTATTCTACAACACACCAAAAGTCTAGCACTTTCTAGTAAATAAAAAGATCTACTCCCATCAGGCACATGTTAAAAATAGCATTACTTTTATAAATTCATCCTAAGACCGTAAGCTTTCTTAATCTTAATTCATAAAGACTCCCAGCAAGAATCTGCGAATTTTTTAACTATTCAGTTATATTTATAGTCGACAATATCTGTAAAATGCATATTCACATCGTATGCCACGGTTACGGATTGTATTCACTAGTCTGCATCGGATGAATCGCACGCTTTAATCCATAGGCAATTATTAAGGGGAAATTCTACGATGAACAACTTTTACCATGCCGCCTGTTGATGATGTAATTATTTAAACTCGGGTTCATTATTGGATTCTTTCCTATATACATCGATCGACGTGACAGAGTCGTAAATATTTCTTGTTTAATATTTACTTAGTATGACTTTTTGTAACTAATATTGCAATAGACAACTTTTCGATCTAATATTTCTATAAGAGGATAATGTTACCACAGCAAATATTTTTATATCATACAATCTATGCCACTGTCATATTCCTGTTAGATATAAAAAAGTAAAATATGGACTAGGAGTCTTCTAACATTGCCCAGTTATTAGATATCCCGTCGTTATCTGACAACTAGTAAACAAATTTGAAGATTATATGTAATAATAAAAAACATTGGGAATAGACAAAGTCCTTTTTATAATATTAAAACAAAAACGGTCCAGTTTTAGAGGAGGAAACAGGGGAATATGAAATTATAGTTTTGTCTATTTTACAATATCAATCCGATCTACAGTTCTCTCTTTCGCGCTCTGTTCAATCGTTCGGGCGTAGTGCGACAGCAATAGATTTCTGTTAAAACGTTCTATAAAAATTCTTCAAATGTTTTACAGAACGCGTTTTCATAGTCAACTATAACAATCTGAATGCAAATAAAGAAAATGATGTTTTGTTCGGATTGCATTAATATTGCAGAATCCATTTCATGCCATTCGTCCAAGGCGTACTTTATATGAATACAAGATGGAAGATGGGCGTAATAACATTTTGGCGGTACTCATAGTCATTAGGATAAAATGTTTTTTGTTTCATGTTCTTCAAGATTTTATTCATCTTACCTTTATTTCCAATATGACAAATGTCATAATACATTTTATCAATACATTTTTAATACGTGCCTGACGGTATATCTAGACATGATAACGAAAACAAAGAAACACATCCAGTAATATCTACGCACGTCTACTCTATCTATTTTTACAGTGTCGAACGTAATTTCGAACTAAAATTCTCCTTGCTGGTGTTTTTTTTTTCTTAACCCGTATGTCAGTAAAATCCTTTTTATACATTATAGCTTTCTAAATTGGTAGAGTATTTTTTAATCTTTTGGTTTAAACAGGGAGAATTTGTTCGAAGCTGTAAAAATATTGTTTCCTTATAGGATAAGTCTGATTTTGGTGTTATCATTTCATTCGAGAAGACGGGAAGTACAGAAGATGTAGAAGAGAACGTATTTTTGGCACTCGATTTGCTTAAAACGGTATGTTTGGTTATTTTATGCTAATATCAATAATTATCTACTTTAAGCCCTTTCTCCCTTGCTCTTCAAATTTCTATATGGCGCTTTTTCGTTCGGAGTGAAATAATAAGAAATATTCCAAACTCTTTTAGTTCTTCCCTCTATGATAAAGATTTCTTTAAAAATGGCTAACTGTCATATTTTGCGATCACATCCACCATCTTGGATTTCATTAATTTCAAACACACCATTTTAAACAATTTGTGACATTTAATAATACATATTATGAAAGTAAATGAAAAGTTTTGTAAGATAGTTATAGTAAGGCATTTAAGTTTTAGACACGAGATGATTGATTATTTAAATGTATGTATAATTGCCAACACTACATTTTGTTATATAATTACTCGTTCAGGATTATAAATATTTGGTGTTATATTTCTTGGGACTTAAATTAATTACATCATAATATCTTAACGACGATGAAAGAAAGAAAATAAAGTAACATTATAGAATTAAATGTAAACGAAAACATTATACATTTAAATGAAAGAAAACTTACACGTACATTTTTAATAGCCTATCTAAATGATGTTATTTGCACAATCATTTTTATTTTTGTATATCATATTAATATAGTTATATATATAATATATCTTGCGATTTCACCTAGCTAAATGTAACATGTACCATTTTATAATGGATTTTTCATATGTTAACTTACATTAATGGAGACAGCACAAGCCGTTACATATATTCTTATAATAAATGTAGCTTCAATTATAGTTGAAGGAAGTAGCAACAAGGTAAAGGCAACGAACTATCAGTTTATGGTCAATATAGGCAGAGCTTTAAAATATTAGCCATAAATTGGTATGAAAATGACTACGGTTTTTTTTTTACTGAAATAGTTTAGAGAGTTTCTTTTTTTTTAGTAGACACGGCAAAGTGGCTACACTGTGTTTAATGATAAGTACAATACAAAAACAACGGCGATCACCGAGAGATCGATGATCAGTTGACGGTCATCGCTGTCATGCAAGCTTGCAATCTCGGCAGCTAAACATACACTGACTGATCCCGGAACAGACAAACCAGAGAGTTCATGTGACGGGTTTATTACCATGTACATGGTAGCCGTTCAGACTAAAGTTATAACGCCCGAATGAAGTCATCTAAAGTGATACCAAATAGCAGAGGAATACCATTTCGCCCGCAGTTTTCGCGAGCCGCGGTCGAGAGCGTACGTCACGCTTTAATATTAAATTAAAAAGTAATTATGCGGTACTGCGTAGTAAAAATGTGTAAAAAATAATACTGAACTGTCATTTCATAGGTGAGTATTAGAAATACAATACATTTCTTATTAATTTGTAAATATTTTATTCCTCACAACGGAGTCGTATGGTCTAGCCACAGTCAACATTTCTGGAAAAAATAAAGTTATGATTTCCATTTTTAACAAAAAGGATATATTTAGATAATTATATTTATATTAATTTTTAACTTTTTTTTTATCGTTATAGGTTTTGGCGTAGTGGCCACAATCTCATCTGATGTTAAGTGACGATATGGCCCAAGATGGTAACACAATAAACCTAGTGGAAGTCTGGCTCTCAAGTGCAGATGCCGGAACACACCTGTTGGTGCTTGGCGACAGATTTTCAACTTGAGGGTGGTAGCTAGCCAGGCGGGTATTAGAAAAAGCCCTATGGTTTCATCACGATGTTTTCCTTCACCGAAAGCTCAGGCTCATTGCAGGGATCCGAACTCATATTGATCGACGTGGTTTGGACACGCTACCACTGAGCCATCCCTGTTTCATTCAAATAACTAAAAAAAAACTGTATGTAGGCTAAGCTAAAAATGCTGATAAATTAATACGGTTTTCCCTCGACGCAAAAAGTCTCCGGGGTTTACCAGAACAATATTAAAAAACTCCGATCGGATACACTTTTAATACTAGATTTGATCTATGGAAACCCGAATGGATGGCAGCCCTAATAAACCCGTCACAGTGACTCTCTTATGGTTTGTCACATTTGAGAATCAACCAGTGTATATATGCAGCAGTCTACAGCCTTGCAGACGGCGTTACAGCGATATCCGACAACGTCATCGCTCGACGATGCGGCAACCGACGCGATGTCCGTACACGCTGCCCGAGACATAATTGCTTCATTCTGTAGTCATTAGTGTTACTTATCAGATTTATGGACTTAAGAAACTTACTGGATAAGCCAACTTAATATATCTAGGCAATAAGGCCATGCCCATAAGACCATTAGAAAGACAGTCGGCGTTAATGTCTAAAATATGTACTACAATAATATTCTCTTAACTATCGGGATATACGTAACGCTTAATCTATCCAAGCAATTATAGGCATAATTATGTTTTTTTTTTCATACTAAATCTAATATTATAATGTCAACTATATCGCTAAATTTGACTATCTATTTTTTTTTTGTTACATCATTCTGTGATATATAACTTTGGTTTGAGGTTCGACCTCCTTGGGGACGTGTTTTAAATAAACTCACAGAGAAAATGGCAGAAAGAAAAAATAATTTTCTTTGTGTATTTAGAGAGACTACGTTTTAGGAAGAAAACACTTACTGATTTTGTTTATTTAAAACACGTTCCACAAACTCTATACGCTTTCCTCCATTGACAGAATGAGAAAATTGACGTAAAGTTTTGTATTCCTTACTCGGGAAAATGAAGTAAGTATAATATTGAATAGTCATTTTTTTAATATATAATATAAATATCTTAATATAACATCTAGCGATATGTCTCTCCAAGTTTCGACTACACGCACAAAAGAACAGCTAAAATTAAAAATAAAAATAAAAACAGTCAAACCATAAAGCAGACTGTACAAAATTACCTTTGCCACTCACAGCTCAAAAGAGAAAAATACTTTTATATTTTTACACATCAAACCTTTTACGTTTCTACGACAATCGTCCATTATCCCATATAAATACACCGTTCGAAGTTGCGTTCATGACAAAATTAATTTCAAAACATCGAATATAATGTATAAAATACGTTTTTTTTTATAAAATATCATATCAATACGACGCCATTGTAATTTACCGGCGAACGTCAAAAAGTTTCCAAAAAAGACGCCATAGTGCCTACGACGTTACACCTTCCATAGGTGCACAGATTAAAAATAATCGTCTCTCCCCAAAATAAGAACATGAAAACAAAATGGCCGATTTTTATTACATCAACACCGTCCAGAGAAAACCTAAATCCGCTCGCTACAGTAAATGATTACATGTACTTACATTATTTCTAAAGTAATAAATATTTCTTCTTTCCTTAATTAACTATTCAATAAATAAATCTTATTTTTTTTTCACTACTTTCGGCTTTTTTCAAAGTTCTTTAAGTGTATCCTTTATTATTTAAGACACAACCTTGTTTTATAACAGTAGTTAAGTTTTTTTATTTTTTTTTATTATCGTTCGGAATTTGGCATTGTCACGGCGTTCGGAGAAAAGAGAAAATAAAAAAAGTATGAAAAACTCCTTGCGTTGTTTCGAAATAACTTTTTTTTTCTTCAAACTATTCTATTTCTTTCGCCACGCATAACATTCGTAATGGATATAAAATTGTTTTTAAAAAGTTTTTCTCTCACTCACAGATGTGAAACTTTTTCTAATCGAGTATATCCCTACTAAATATTGTTCCAAAAATCTACATTTTTTTAAACGTCGACTTATCTTACTTTATTCCATTTTTTCGGATGTTTCGGCATGAAACCGTTACAATGTAACACCGAAAAAAATCGTTTATGCTCGAAAAAATGCTCGCAACCGTTTTTTGGCCCGCGTGTTTGATATCAACTTAACCTAATCTAACTATTCTTACTTCGTTATAACTATTAATTAATATATTCTCTAAAATTATTATTTTTTTACGTTTAATATATAATAATGCATTTGTATGCAGTCATAAGCAGCAGTAGAAACTAAATCTTTCGGATAAGTGTGACTCACATTTATTTATCTGTGTTCGTCAAAAGAGTAAACCCTCTTTGTTTAATTCAAATGTTTTTTAAATGTTCGAAGCCTCGATTATTCATTGTCCGCACACGACCTTTGCCTGCATTCTTACCGTTAGAAATAAGTCAATATCTTTTTTTTTAACAACCAGCTAGGTACCGCAAGGTAACGAATAATAATAATAAAAACATTTTTAGTAATGAGACGAAAAATGCATACTTATATTTAATTATTTTCGTAGCCGCTTAAAACTTTAGAGGAATAATTGAATTTGGTTCCAATAAATGTAATCTTTTAGATTTATTTGAATAGCTTTTCTGTTTTTATTGATACGCATCATGCATTGTACTGCGTAGATTTTTATGTTCATAAGTAGAAATTAACAAAAAAACCATTATAAAAAATTGACAAAAAGAGAAAATGGCGTCATGGGGTGCCAAGTAGATGTGAAGCATCTAAATTTAATCATATTTTTCAAATATGATATTAGTGATATTCACGAATAACCTATAAGGTTAGAATAAGAAACAACGCTAATACACTAACATATATGTAAAGTAGTCAGTTTGTGTAGTATAGAGAGAAACGTACAGTATTAATGTTGAAAGGGGAGCGCTGAGTCGGAAAGAGCCGACCAGACGCGACTCTGCACGAATGGCACGTAGCGTCGCCCCATCAGAACGCTTTTACTCCCATCCAAACGTGACATCAGATGTTTCACATCAATGTTAGTAAATAGTTACCACTTAGAATAAATGATAAAAGAAATATAAGTTTTAAAAATAATTTAGATTTAAGATAGTTTACATCCAGTCCTTGTGGACGCAGCAGCAGGCAGGCTCTGGCGGGAGGGACCTCTGGCCTCACACTAAGAGGCTCGGGGCCAACCATTCGTCCTCTCCTATCTGAAAAGCAACCAAGAATGACTTTATGTTAAACTGTACAGTGTACATGGATGGGCCGAGCCTTCTTCTGCATCGTATTTAATGGCAGCAATATTTTACAAAATATTTATCTAATCTTCAAAGTTCAAACAATGCTGTAACAAGATGGCAGCTCTATTGTGAAAAATGACCAGAGAGTTTTTGTGGCTTCTTGTTATTATTTAATACACTTGTACACAATAACCAAATTGTATTTTGTTACTTTTATTGTATTTTGTTACGTTTGTTGTTTGTACTTTGTTCGTAATTTTGGATAAATTATTTACGATGGATTTCCGCATAGTAAAGCCATCATCAATCAAATATCTCTAAACGCCGTGCCGGTAACCGAAGGGTTGCTAGCGTGAACTCAACATTCCATCGCGCATTAACGCGCGTCACATCTGAACGGGGCCTTAGACGACTAATAATACGCGATGCGATTTCTATTCAAATTTAACTCACAATAAAATACCAATTCAGTTGAATACCCTTGGCTGGGGGACAAGACAATAGCAGCACGCTTACGAGTATCGCATTTCGGTATTAGTCGGTGTAGGTATCCAGTAATTAAGTGAGGTGGTAGTGTAGTGTACCCGACTGGGTCGTGACTTCCTACATGGTTGATAAATCCATCACATAGACACTAATGGCTTATCGCGTTTCTAGATCAGCCAGTATATTATATATCATCAGTGATACTGCAAAATGGGCTATTTCACTGTGAACTGATTTTACAGCAGAGCGAAAACTTTTTTAACGATTTGCTAGCTGTATGACACTCCTATCGTGGTGTTACATTGTTAGTAAAACCTATAAAATTTTATACAAAGCAATCCTTAATATGGATCTAAAGTGAAAATAACTAGAAATATAACATTCACAATGAATAATATTATGGAAGACTCTTTTGACATGATCATAATTATTGCAGTATCACCGACGATGTATATTGTATTATGGATTATACTGTGATTACTATCAGCTTTGCCATGCACTGTTCATTCTGCATCCTGCTTTCTCACACCTCGGCTAATAGACAGGACTATTTCAAAGCAATAGATGTCTGAATGGCCAATTGATTTTATAATTGTAACGTCAAAATTGAAGAGAAGTTGTCATGATAACTGGAATGAATATTTTGAAGAAATGAGCAAAGAAAAAAGTATTTGGTATAAAAAAAATATAGTAAATTGAATATTTATATTGAATATATACATATATATAGAATATTTATAGTAAAATTGAAATGCCATTTACTAAACCAAGGTTTATGAAGAGACTGACACTATATTTTATATTTATAAAGACCTAAGACTTCGTTCAGGGTACTATTCATCGGGAAGATATGCATTTCTTATGAGAAAAACCGAGTCGCCCAGCTGTAATGTTTGTTGGAAAATTAATTATCACCACCTTAATAATTGCATCACCTATTAAACTGTGCGAAGAAAAGGAACAAAAGGGTGTCGCTGATATAGCATAAATTTAAATTGTCAAAATACCAGTTTGGTAGAACCTTGTTCAGATGATGCCAAGATACTACTCTGTCAAAAAAGTATCGGGAAAATATCAATAATACACAAAATGTTAGTTTTTCATCCAAAATTATTTTATTAACTTCAAAGTATGCTCCTTCAGAAATGACAGACTTGCGCCAACGAATAATCCAATCATCAAAATATTTTGTAAACGCTTTTTCCGGAATTGAGTTTAGTTCTCATCGCGAATTCTCCTTTATTTCTTCTAAGGAATGAAAACGGGTGCCACGAAGTGGTAATTTGAGTTTAGTAAGAAGAAATAAGTCGGCTGGAATCATATCTGGTGAATGTTGCTCGATGAATTTTTGGTCTTCACAATGATGGCCTTGTGCGAAGGCGCATTATCGTGGTGCAAAATCCAAGAGTTTTCTTTCCACAAATCTGACCTTTTTCATCCATGTTATGATATGATTTCCAATCATCATATGCTCTTAAACAACGCATAACGCTCAAATAATATACTTTATTTACCGTTTGACCTTCCGGTAAGAATTCTGACGCGATACCGCGATAGTCAAAGAAAACAGTCAACATGACTTTGACTTTTGATCGACTTTGACGTAGTTTTATTGGTTTCGGTTCAGTTGGAAGACGCCACTCCAAAGCTTATTAACTAGTATGCATGTCAAACTAGTAAACCCACGTCTCGTCACCAGATACAATGCGTTTTATGACTGTTGGGTCGGAATTGACTCATTCCAGCATGTCCTCAGCGCCTCTTATGCGATTGAGTTTTTGGAGAAAACTAAGGTCTTTTGGGACTAGCCGAGCCGCAACATGTTTCATACTCAAGTGATTATTTAAAATGATATGGATCGACTTGGGAGACACAGAAAGTTCAGCGGCTATCTCTTTCAAACTTGAATGACGATTATCAGTCACTATTTCCCTCACTCTTGCGATGTTCAATTCAGTTGAAGACGTTGATGGCCTACCAGGGCGAGGCAAATCTTACAGGATATCTCGACCGCTTTTGAACGCTTTGTACTAGTGATAAGCACGTGTTTTTGATAAAGTCGATTCACCATAAGCTTTCTGTAACATTTTCGGTATCTCCGAACACGAAATTCCATTGGCGATGCAAAATGTACATGTCTATTATGAAATTCGTAATACACACTAGATATGATCTAACTAAAAACAGCACTGTATTTAATCTAAATAACAGATGCAACTCAAACTTTTGATTTGTGTATTGGACTTACGGGTTGGACTTGGAAGTGTTGTACCGGGTAATGCAGCACTTGAGGAGGCTGGGACATAGCGGCGACACTTCCCACGCCCCCGACACTTCCCACTCCTCCGCCCAGCGCCCACGGGATTTGCACTCCTCCCATCCTTGACATAGTTGGTGATGACCAACAGAATATATTATTAATACACTAGTTGACCAACGCGACTAGTTCACACATTACAGAATGTAAACAATACAACAACTGTCATGTTAGTTAAATTGTTAATAGATGACTCTTCCTAAGTTGAGTTTGAATCAAGGATGGCTCAGTGGTAGCGTTTGACGTGACTTCGAATCCCTGCAATGAGCCTGAGCTTTCGGTGAAGGAATTCATCGTGAGGAAACAATAGCATGGTGGTAGGGATTTTTCTAATGTCCGCCTAGCTAGCTATCACCTTCAAGTTGAAAATCTATCGCCAAGCAACAATAGATTTGTTCCGTCAGCTGCACTTGCGAGCCAGCCTTCCTCTAGTTTTAGCGTGTAATCATCTTGGGCCACATCGTCACTTAACATCAGGTGGTCACTACGCCAAACTTATAACGATAAAAAAAGTTGAATATCAATTTATGAAAAAGTTTTTTATATCATTTTATTTATAACTGATTGTTTATGTTTCGTCAATATCATGAGATATAAGCTTTGAAATTATGTTTGAATCATTAATTGATGATGATGCAGGATTGTGGTGCAGAAGTTCCTCAAGGTTCTATGTTTTCTCCCAATCTGTTTCTTCTGCATTTTAATTATATGTTACCTTTAGGCCTTACTAATTACTATGCAGATAACAGCACCATTCATGGATGCTATTATATGCTATACAGCAAGCCTTCATGCGTTCGGGGAGAAACAGAAGGCAGACAGAAGGAAAAAGGAACGACGGAAGGAACTTGTCATTGAATTTAAACAATCCTTACACCGGATATCTACGTGGGGAGCAAGTAACATGGTTAGTTCAATGCAAAGGAAATTCAGGTAAGCAGTCAGTTTTTTGCAACCAAAATAACTCCCCTCCCCACTCTTTAGAACGTCTCCCTAGCAATGCAATATCCCAACTAGGCTTTACAAGGCACAAGTTCAGTATTGTATGGAATACTATTCTTATCTGTGGGATGCAAACGTTACCAAATACATCGAGTCGCTTCAGCTACCTAAGAAAATTGTCTTGATTCCTTTCGTATCATTGTGTATAAGTTATAACCTATGCGGTAAAGAGGTATATACAAATTAGCAGGCTCATTTCGGAAAAGAAGCGAACCAAACTATAGCCAATGTCAAGAGGATCGTGGTCCTGAGGTAAGTCATAATAGGTTCATACACTTTAGGTGTAAGTCGGAATGGCGCGTGTGGTAGTATGTTTTGCAAACAACATCATTTCGGCTATAGGACAACAACGGGAATTTTGGTTATGTAAAACTAAAAGTACTCACCCCATATACTGCTGTTGATAGCCGGCGAATTGCCCAGCATAGGTATACCCCTGTACTCCCTGAACTCCTTGAAGGAAGCCACCAATCTGCTGAGGGTAAGTGTTGTACCAGTAGGAGGCGGGCGGTACACCACCAGCGGTATAAGCGGCGCCGAATGGGCTGTAAGCAGTTCCACCGAGCTGGAAGGAGATACAACATCTGTATAAGAATGTCCTTGGTCGCTTATTATTTTTAATTATATGTGTCCCGGGAGCTGCTCTTGAGAGCCAGTCACTTATTAAGCCACTAGTCTTAGCTTAATATCATGTATTATTGAAGCCACACGCTAAACCTAAGATGAATATAAAAATTACAGAATCTTAGCTAGAAAAATTCTCTTATTCCTAAGATGTAAATAGCGTAAATCTATGTTTTGTTTCGTCTTAGTGGTCAATCAATTGAAAGCCTTGAAAGGAGGTTTTACCTAAAATTATGATATACCTCGCCTATCACCTGCCACTGAAAGCACCGTCATCTTAGTAACATAGTTATACGGTTAGTGACAAGCTTCTTGCAGCTATAGGTGGTAGGACTGACAACGGTATCCGATTGGATCGCGAACATACACTAGTTGTAACACTTCCCATAGTAGCACGCACGTATCGGTATTAATCAGTCGGTGTATATCAAGTTGTTAAAAGGCTTGTTAACCGGCCAAAGGTCATAGACTGCAGATATCTCGATGGCCATGGTTCTTTTTAGATTCTAATGTGCTTACCATTAGGTTTACTGCCGTGTTAGGTTAAAAAGCAAGGATCAACAGCTAAATCTCGTAAAGAAGGTACCTGTCCCTGAGCTTGAGCGTTGTTGGGATCCCCGGACTCTTTACCCCAAGAGCATTTCACTGGTTGGCCGTTCACGTCCGTGTTATGAACTGCAACTATAGCATGGGTAGCGCTTTCTTTTGTCGAAAATCTGGAATTAAAAGACAGAAAAGGCTAACGGATAATTTAAAACTTATTACATACAAACGTGGTCGCTATATATGGTAATTATAAGAAAATTCAAGTTCTGAAAAGAGCTACGCTCGGAGTTTATTTGAGGTTTCAAATAAGAAATGAGGAGATCTTTAAGAATTGCTAGATTTAAGTGGTAGTGGGCAGGGCACGTTGCTTGTTGAACGGATGGCCGATGAGACTAAAGAATTCTCGTGTGATGGTCACGTATTGGAAGACGCTATATGAGTAGACCTGCCACAAGGTGGATCGATGACTTGGATTAAGGTTTGGATTAAGGATTGGTTAAGGATTGGGGAGGTAATAAACTATCAATCTTTTTCGGCTGGGATTATGATGACAGAGGGCTTGCTTTCACTTGCTAATATTAGCCTACAGTGATCCTCAGTCTGCGGTGAAGGAAAACTTAACATTAATGTAAAGACCCTTCTCCTGGCCAAAGAACTCTTTTCGTGAGCAATCAACGACTTAGCTCATGAATGGTGATATCAGACATAATTAAGTGGCACTAATACTAAACTACATAGTTCTAAAGCTCATAAATTTTCTGAAAGTTTTCCCTCATCATCAATCGACTCAATCTCACGCGTGAATTGTGCTGCCCCAGAAATGCTTATTATGGGTGATCCTTAGAAGATAAACATATGCCATCACTGACTTTTTTGTAGGTATTTTTGAGACCTACAGTTATGTGGTATATCAATTTGATATATCCCTTGTGGTTTACTAAACGTAAGCCCTTGAAGCGATTAAAAGTGTATTTTTCCCGAATTGATTCAACATTATGGTCACTGCTTATTTTGTATGTGACTTTATCTAACAAAATATATCCTATAACCTGGCCAGATAACTTAGCTATGAGTTAAAGGAAAACCATGGAAACCAATGAGATGTTTTTGCGTGAAAAGAACATAAATGGACAGACAGATAGACGTTGAAATTTATAATAAGTACCGGGCCAACAAATGCCGTTTGTTTTTATGAAAATAATTCTCAATACTCAATAACACAGAAGTAAAACAAACTAGTCATGTGAATTCATTAGCAGTCGTAGTTCAGAGCAATCGTCTATACAGAACTCTGTGGTTCACTATACTGTGGTCGTACTTATGGCCTCTGTTTTTTAAACTACTCTGTGGTTATAGTCCTTTCGCAGATTTTTCCTTTTATTGCTTGTTGTATTCGCTAGGCTGTTTTAAAATAGAACTAAACTTCATCGAAATATGTCTCTCTCATATTCAAATAAAACGAGAGGTTGATATTACTAGAGTGACTATGATCCATTTTTTTTATACACTGTTTCTTTGCTTACGTAATCGGAACGATAAGCTTTGAATGTGTGCGTAGTTCGTGACGCTTTTGCTTATCCACTAGAATAGATACTTTATGTTTACAGTCGATTCTAGACTTTTCACGATGTGTTTTTAAAGTGATTCTATCGCCCCAACATTTTTCGTTCATCTATCGCATATCGCATTACAGCTGGCCGTGGAGTAGGGATGAAGTGAAAAGCATGGCAGATGACTAGACTATATAGGTACATAAATTAATTTATATATATTTTGTTGATGGAATAATTTAAGTTGACAAAGGTTCAATGATTTAAATAAATATTGCTCTTAGTTTTTAATACGCATCTATCATCTAAATCACCTAAATGATTGTATTAATTATGTATTCCGTACTCTAACACGCAAACTGAAATTTTATTATTGAATATTTTGTCTATTATTGATTTTCCATTATCATTCCCATTTATCAATAATTAAGTTAAGATTAAAAACGCAATTTTAATATACTAAATCAAATAATTTTCCATTTTTTTTTAATAAATTCCTACACACCGAAGAAAGTTTCACTTACATCGTGGTTTCATAAAACCACACAATAATTGTTTTTTTTTTCAGATCATAATAATATGCTATCTACTCAGAAGACCAAGTAGACGAAATAGACCATACCTTATAAAAGCATAACCCTTATCCTTGAATACCCGTATCTCTTGTATGGTGCCGAACGGTTGGAAAGTCTTCTGCATCAGCTCCTCGGTGAGACCTGTGGTCAGACCGCCGCAATACACCGTGCAGTTTGTCGGTGAGCTCTGGTTGTAGACTTCATCGAAGGTCAAAGGCTTGGAGTTTACTGTAAAGATATTTTATATATCAGGGGTAGTCAACCTTTTTTCTTTAAAATAACTAGCGGGTGATCGGCCGTGTGTCGACAGCCTTCTGTAGTCCACGGCTCCCGTGGCATAGCTAGTGTACGCTTATCTCTGAAACTACTAGTTGAATTCGAAAAATTCTTTTTGTATATGATAACCAGATTCACGAGGAATAGTATAAGCTATCTAGTATTAGGCTACACCTCTCAGATAGCCTTAAATATTGAGTTGTGTTAAGTAAGTCGAAATAAATAGCACACCCTAACTGCTTTATCCACGTGCGCTGGTGTAATGGTTAGTGATACGGAAATAAAATGTTCTACAAAAATATTGTTCCTTAGTTCCTAACCATATACCTGTCTCTTATACATAATACACAATAAGGCATTTTGTGACAAAGCTTATTGAAAATTTAAAAGTGTTTTATGAGCATTATTATTAGACATGACATATTAATCCTTACGGACGAAAGCTACTTCATCATCAAGACCATTTTATGTAGATAAACTTTGCCCTTTGTAGCATGTTATTTGGACGAATAGTTTGGGAGATAATATAAAATTAAAATAATTCAACACTCTGTCTATGACTAAAGGTGTAGTGACGCATAACCCCGGCCGCCCGATAAATATATTGTCTATACTGAAGTATTATAAATCATCAATCAGCGATTTCTTTTAAATTATACGCGGGTGAAACCGTGTGCCACTGTTACATTAAAAATCTCAAGAGATTATTATTTGTTTATTTGTGAACGCGCTAATCTCTGGAACTACCAGTCAGATTTGAAAAAACCCTTTTTTCAATTTAATAATATGAGAAATATAACTTCACGCTATGGCTTTAAGGTGCACAGCAGTAACCATAAACTCCATGAAATAAGAAAGGCTGTAGGTAAGTACGTTAACTAACACATAGGGTACACGAGTTTATTGGTGCTGGCGCGGCGCGGAGAGTTAGTTGGCCGAATAAATTTAACACGTGTGGAACCGTAGGGCACAGCTAGTTAATAAAAAAAGTTCTTTTAGCTTATTGTAGCCACATGTGGGTGAGGTATTAATAACAACACTATATAGATTTAACAAACATTTATTCGCCTAAAGTTTTTGTTTACGCAGACTGGAATGACGGTGGCGACTGGCGATGTGTTGAATATCTCTCGGTGGTCACCACTGTTTTCGGATTGAACTGTGCTTACCATGATTACAGTTCTTTCACTTCGCCTTCTACTTTTTTTATCCTTATAGATTTGTCGTAGTGGCCACAACGTCACCTGATGTCAAGTGACGATGTCGCCCAAGATGATAACACGCTAAACCTAGTGGAAGACTGGCTCTCAAGTGCAGCTGCCGGAACACACCTATTGGTGCTTGGCGACAGATTTTCAACTTGAGGATAGTAGCTAGCCAGGTGGGCATTAGAAAATGCCCTACCAACATGCTATGGTTTCCTCACGATGTTTTCCTTCACCGAAAGCTCAGGCTCATTGCAGGGCTTCGAACTCACGTTAATCGACGCGAAGTCATAAACGATACCACTGAGCCATCATTGCTTCATCATTTTACAAATATAAAAAGCTCCTATAATAGAATCAAATTTACCAACCAATACGGCCAAATGAAAAGGTATCGAGCGTGTAAAGGAACGCGGGCAACCGGAAGTTAGCTTGAAACGCGGCGAAAACGGATAGGAATTAACTCTAAATCGGAAATTATAGTTCAACGTTCATAAATATAATGATTTAGACCTGTTACTTATAAAGTTATTCTGCGATGTTACATTATAAGTTAAACACATAAAAATGTAATTTAATTATGTGTATCAAAAAAATTGTTTGGTTTGCTTACTTTTGCACATTTGGAATGCACTCATCTTTAAAACTTACAGTTAGAAAAAAAAAATTTTGCGTTTTATTGACTATTAGCTGTGCCTCGCAGTTTCACCCGCGTATAATTTAAAAGAAATCGCTGATTGATGATGTATAATACTTCAGTGTAGACACTATTTTTATCAGGCGGCCAGGGTTATGCGTCACAACTCAAAGGGCTCGTTCGCGCCTATAGTCATAGACCCCAGCCGAGTGTTGGATTATTTTAATTTTACATTATATCCCAAACTATTCGTGCATTCCCAAACATGCTATAAAGAGCAAAGTTTATCTACATAAAATTGTCTGATGAAATAACTTTCGTACGATGTCACAGCTAATAAAATTACTCATAAATCACTTTTCAATTTTCAATAAAACTGTCACAAAATACCTTATTGTAGCTTATGTGTAAGAGATAGTCATATGGTATCGCGGACTTCTGTTTAAGATGTTTTAAGGAGCAATATTTTGTAGATAATTATATTTAAGTATCACTAACCATTACGCCAGCGCGTGCGGATAAATCAGTTAGGGTGCGCTATTTCTTCCGACTTACTTAACAAAAATCAATATTAAAGGCCACCTGAGTGGTGTAGCCTAATGCTAGATAGCCTACACTATTCCTCGTGAATCTGGCTATCATATACAAAAATAAGTTTTCGAATCCGACTGGTAAATAAACAATAAAAATCTTCCGCTTTATTATATTATAGTATAGATTTATTGCGGAAGATTATAGGTTATATAATATTACGGTATGACTCTAAGGAGCAGAGCAGTAACTATGAACGTCAAGCAATCTGGCAAACTGTAATCAAGAATGGGAAATTGAACTTGGGCTAAACGAGCGCGTTGACGCCGGCGCGCGGCGCCGTGGGGAGTTTGTTCAATAAATTTAAAACGGATGAAACCGTGAGGCACAGTTAGTTTAAAATATAATCATAAGTTTCCCTGTTTAAAAAAAACTGTAATGAATACTCAGACGTTTTCAAAGGAGCTTCATAAATTCTATTACTTATTAAACATTTACAGAATCAAACTACATTCCAAATCATAACGAATTCCCTTTTGTACGTCTTCGAGATGCAAATATAATCCAGGGTATGTTATAGGGTTGCCAACTTTTTTTTGAGAAATATAATGTATCAAATTCTAAGATAATAAAATTATTTAGTATTTGGAAGAAAAAAAATGTATTCATTCACTTAACCACATATTTTTGGGTGTTTTAGGACACGCTTACAATTACTTGTTGTTTTGTAATTCAATAGAAATTAAATTTATTTGACGGCCTGTTTTTCTCTTCTTGCCATTTCGGATTTATTACTGAAAAAAACATTCACAGTGAAACAGGAACAGAGTAAAGTCAGTGGATTTTCTTTGAATTT
The DNA here is from genome assembly GCA_947532125.1 of Saturnia pavonia. Taxonomy (NCBI): domain Eukaryota; kingdom Metazoa; phylum Arthropoda; class Insecta; order Lepidoptera; family Saturniidae; genus Saturnia; species Saturnia pavonia. The sequence continues at coordinate 1,617,018 of OX383923.1, forward strand.
ATACTATACATTAATTATACCTAAGTATAGATAAATAGTTCTTCTTCTTCTTTCTAACTTGGCAACTAGTCCACTTTATTGAAGACCATTGCTGCCATTATCGAGAGCATATAATCTGCTGTCACTGAGGATTTAAGTATCTTAACAAGATGGTGGCTCCCTTGTTCGAACTTTCTAGAGAGTTTTTGTGGCATCTCACAATTCATGATCCATGTTATTATTTCCAATCCACTTCACTGGTGCACAATAACCAAGCTTTATTAAGCAAAATTCCACCTGTTAATACAGGTGGAACATGGAACATTCTAAGGTCAAAAAACACAAATTTATGAATAAAAAATAAAAACCACTACATGACAGTTTGTGAGCCCGCCAAAAACTCAATAAATAGTTGAATAGTTACCCAAATTAGACTTTCGTTTTACGCATCATAGTGAAGATTAGAAATAAAGTAATTCCGCATACTTCATTCTTATACAAAAGTATAAAGTATATTAAATATAGAAAATGAAGTAGGATAATATTATTATAAATTATCGTTGGCAACCCTAGTAGGTGATAAAATTCATTTATCCTTGATAACATTATGAATTTTTGATCAATAGAATTAAACAAGGTATTTTAGTTGAAATATGAAAATTATTTTATATTAAAACACTAACAAGCCCCCGCGTTTCTGATCTTATTGATTCCATTACAAAATTTAAAAGGTAATGCGTACGTTGCTTAGTCTATAAACGTATTCCTCTGTTTTACACTAGATGATAACACTAGCCTTTTTTTAAATATTACTAAGGTGAAGAAATTTCTCTGTACCCTACCTCCTTTAAACCCCATCTTCCCCAAGGAGCTCTGGAAACCCTGCTCACCGCAGGAACACAAAACAAGGTTATTTGGCTGCGATCTTCTGTAGGGTGGAGGTATTCCCCCAGTCGGACTGCCCCAAGTAGAGAGACATATCCAAAGAAATTTCTCTGTGCCCGACCTCTCTTCTCATACCATACAATTTATATCTACTACTAACATGTTTTTTTCCGTAAATCGTTATAAGAACTAAGAGTCTGAAGCAATGATGGCTCAGTGATATCGTACGACTTCGCGTCGATTGACGTGAGTTCGAATTCCTGCAATGAACCTGAGCTTCCGGTGAAGGAAAACGTCGTGAGGAAACCATAGCATGGTGATAGGTAATTTCCTAATGCCCGCTTGGCTAGCTACCATCCTCAAGTTGAAAATCTGTCGCCAAGCACCAATAGGTGTGTTCCGGCAGCTGCACTAGAGAGCCGATCTTCCACTAGGTTTAGCGTGTTATTATCTTGGGCCAGATCGCCACTTGACATCAGGTGAGATTGTGGCAACTACGTCAGATCTATAAAGATAAAAAAAAATTACCCAGCTACGTATATCGCCGTTATCAGAAATCTAGAAAACAAATTTGTCGAATATAAAATTAGAGATAAACATATCATGTTCGTGACCCAGTCGGGTAAAGATCCCTGGAAGATACTGGATATGCACCGACTGATCCCGTAACATAACATGCCTAAACGTGACACTATGGTGAGCTTTAGAACTTACAACACATGGTGGTCGTGATTTGTAAATGCTAATGAATGTTTTGAGAAACTGGTCAAGTGTGTGTTCGGGTACGAGCAGTGCAGGATTACGTAGTCGCCTGTCACATTATGCAGGTTTAAAAAGGAAGCTTTAAGTAATTTTCAATGGAATTTGTAAGAATTACTTGCCCAAATATATTTTATAAGTTGATCGACGATTACGCGTTAACTCGTAAAGCCAACTTAGCTGTGATAGTTTTCCTTTTAACTTCGTTATATATACTCCTCTCGTGAATTATTTCACATATTCAAAAACAATCAAATTGATAGAATAAAGATTTGCTAGAACCTCCACGAATTTATTGGCTTAATTTAGTCCTTATGAAATCTGCATAGTCACTTACGTTCATTCTTAGGCGCTGGTGGTTTCCTAGTCGCCCAGTTTGTCCGAATCGATCTCGACCCTAGCCACTGCCCGTTCATCGAAGTTATTGCAGACTCCGCCTCCTGGAAAATAAGTTAACGATCAAATAAATTATACAGTTAGAAATTCCATGTAATTAATTTAGTTATTCATGCTAAACTTCTTGATTTGCTGTGGTGAAGATAGTCGATGTTATATTTTAAAATGCTGTATCAGCGCCATCTAGCAATAAATTACAAATGCTGAAATCAAGTATGACGAATGCTCTTTGGTTGACTACGTGGTTTATAATTGTACCGCTACGATGTCTACGTAACATTTTTTAGATTTTTGAGCCTTTTGTAACCACTCATTCGAAGACTCTCAACTGACTCTACGGCACGTGACATCATAAGATCGTTCGTGGTTCGACGATACTCCTATAAAACGCACGGAGGTAAGTAAGTGATGCGGGGCTGACAGATTACTAAATACTTATACACTTATCTCTTCCCCTCCTCCAAGAGGACAGAGACAAGTATATATGTATGTATAGTTTATTAGATTGAATTACGGATAGGGAATTAGCTAGATCGCGACTTATTTGCAATCGCTACAACAGTCCGAGCCGAGGTCCGGCCACTTTGGCACCCTCCGATGTTGTTGCAAAGCTTTCGTGGCTGAGTGCCTTAAGCGCTCGCCCCCAAGCCCGGTAAAGCTGTAAAAGCCGTAAAGGCTCAAGGGCCCCTAAGGCTAACAGTATAGTCAGTTCGAAATAAAAAAAAATCAACGGGGGCAATATCGGAACGAAAGGTAAGTAAGTGGGCTTTCATTCCGGTTATAGTGGGAGTTATTTGTGTTGTATCTTCTTCCAACCAATTTTAACATACAGTCCAATATCCACAGAAGAAGAATATCACACCTAGTGTGGGAGTCGTGCTTGCCACCCCAGTACCATAGCGTGAACCTGGACGTAGATACCCATTCAGTAGACAAGTAAGTAAAATTATTTGTTTTTAAAATGAATAAATAGGTAATAATATCGTAATAAGACAATAGAAAAATTTTTTATTCATTTAAATGCCACGCCTTTTGGTCCATTTACTTTTTGGTTGCGAGAAAACTATTACTCTGTAGCGATCCAGCGTTGCATGGTTTAATAGTTTGTTAAGACGATATAATGGTTAGCACTGTAGTGAACTTTCATTCTAACTCTTACCAGTAATTGAAAAATGTTTTAATGAACGTTCTTGTCTATCAGTGGAATATAGTAAATCAATGCTTGCTGCAGAATTATACCTAGTCCTTTTGACTATTTTTTGTATGTCCCCTCTTTCCTCTAACGCAAATCGGAGATGTGTTTCTTATAGTTTTAGGTTTGGCGTAATTGCCACATTATCATCTGATGTTAAGTGACGATGTGGCTCAAGATGATAACACGCTAAACCTAGTGGAAGACTGGCTCTCAAGTGCAGCCACCGGAAGGCACCTATTAGTGCTTGGCGACAGATTTTCAACTTGAGGGTGGTAGGTAGCCAGGCGGGCATTAGAAAAAGCCCTACCACCATGCTATGGTTTCCTCACGATGTTTTCCTTCACCGAAAGCTCAGGTTCATTGCAGGGATTCGAACTCACGTCCATTGACGCGAAGTCGTACACGCTACCACTGAGCCGTCATTGCTTCAAAATTTCATTTGTTTATGTATGCCTCCGTCTTAATCAGCTAATTCTATTTCCTAATCCTCCCTCCTCCTTCTTAAATATCTTCCCCTATTTCTATGCACCCCATTTTATTTATTCCCAAACTTATTCTAATACAAGTTCATACTCTATCTTAGTCTAGTACATTTTATCCAATCATTAATATTATTCAATTAATTAATTCGTCATAATACTTATACTATTTAAATTCTTTCATTTAATTAATACTAGTTATTCTACTCTATTAACGTCACAATAAAATATTTTTGTCGGTCTTCAATATGTCATACTATACATCATGCCATCTGTAATTATTTATAATAGGCCGGTTTCTCATTCTTGTCGTTTCACTTCTATTATTTGTTTCTTTTAATGATTATCTTAACTGTATTTTCGATATAGTCTAAGAAAATCGACCTTGAATTTGCCTCAGACATCAATGTAGGCAGGGTCTACATTTTAGTCTTGCAACCGAGCCTTAACTCGAAGTCAAACTGGACGAACCGAAACAAGGACAATCAATAATAAGATGGAAGATTGTCTCAGCTGCATCCGGATCGCACGCACACGTTATTTCCCATGGCCTGTTAGGGCCTACACGTGTATGACCCATACACGACAGGCGGGTCTTCTTCACTGCCCGGTGGGCTTCCTTCACCTTCGGGATAGAAGACCCACGTCACCCTTCCCGTGTCGGAGTACTCGTAGCGCACCTGCCACTGCCTAATGGTGTTTCCGCGTATGATCTTTTTCGCGTACGATATCAGACACCGATCGTAGTCAGCCAGGGTCTTTTTGTGAGCGGCCTGCTTCGCTAATTCGTCGGCACGCTCGTTGCCGAACATGCTGACATGGGCCCACATCCAGTGCAATGTGACCGAGCGTCCCTCTACACGGATCCCCTGAAGAGTATGCTGCGCTGCAAGTGCCAGACCATGTGGTGGAACCGGGTTTGCCAGCATCTCCAACGACGACTTGGAGTCGCTGTAGATGCCGACATTCCCGGCTTTAGTTTTGGCTACCGCTGTATATAGCCTTATACAGTGCAAGCATCTCGACCAGTACTTTTGAGTTTGAGTGTACATAACTATACACTGCTAAGCTCACTTCAGGTTAACCGCACGATTTTTCTCTAAATTTTTAATAGATGGGTCATCAGAATCGAATCACCAAGCAATATCAAAACGCTAATCTAAACTTCTTAAATATTATTAGTAAGTATTTGGCGCTTGCCGTCTCGCGCTGTTTCTTGTCGCAAGTCAAACCTACCTAACCCAGCCATATCTTCCATGAATTGATCTTCTAGTTTAGAGATTTGATCAAATCTCCTTTTTTATCCTCTCCCTTTGGAGACCATTTCCATTATTATGATGACAAAAATATTTGTTTGTATTAGATAGGTATTATAATTAGGGAATGAATACTGATGACAGAAAATATTGTTGCCATAACAATTTAGAATGTTTGATCACAAATATATCACTAGTAAGGTCTTTTATTAAAATGAAACGAGTCAAATCTCATTATTTATTATACAATCAAACAAAAATACTTTATTGAATTTAGGCCCTAAGAAGGCAGTTGTGCATGTCAAAATAGTCCTACTCGTTCGGAGAAATATCCCAGACACATAGAGAAGAGCTGGCAAGAGACTCGATTAAGTTTGTCAATAAAAATAAATATTGTTTACAATGAATAATTTTATTACTTTATTAAGTGTAAAGAGGAGGAGTCATTTGCAGACATCACTATAATTTCCTGTAATAACCTTGCGACAGTAATAATAGCTTGATAAGTGCCTTGAACTAATTGTTCGGCAATAGCTTGTGCTTAGAAAGCTTATTATAGAATCTAACACTATTAACTAAGGAACTACCAATTGAACAAAACCAATGGGACATGGAGAAAAAGCAGATTAAGTATTGAAGATAGCCAATTTTATTTACAGAAAACATTCTTACGAGTATGTTTTCATAACCAAGAATAACTGCATCACAGATTTTCAGCTAATCAGTAATGTGCTTAAGAATCTTATTATAGAACCTAACACTATTACCCATAAACTTTTATTGGTCTTACTGAGTCTAAACCATGGGATGACTAATTTGTGTTTATTTCTAGTACTAAAACTATGCCGGTCGATTACAAAACCTATCTAAGCTTTAGCGAAATTATAATAAATTGTCATGGATATTTTGGGAAGGTAAGATCTATTTATTCTATGCCTTCTTATAATGAGGTTAAATAATATTTCCTTAGTTATGCATATTGATTTTCTCATTAGGTATACAGGGTGGAAAAAAACGAATGAGACATGGAGGAAAAGTACATTAACTATTGAATGTAGCAGATTTTAATTAAATGAAAAATTATTTTGTTTTTAAAATAAGCGTTAATAGGCTAAGGTAGCCGGTTACCACCAGACACGCCGTATGCTCATCATGGATAATTTTGTCAAAGACCAGCACAGTTTTAATACCAGAAATAGACATAAATTAGTCGTACCGTTTTTTAGACTTAGTGAGACTAATAAAAGTTTTTGGGTAATAGTGTTAGTTTCTATAATAAGATTACTGATTATAATTTTAGATTATAATAGACTATAAGAGAATATAATAGAGATTATAATAAGACTAAGTACATTATATATTTGCCAGACAATGAGTTAAAAGACCATATTAAGCAGGTTTTACTGTCAACAGGTTATTATAATACTAGCGATCCGCCCCGGCTTCGCACGGGTGCAATGCTGATACTAAATATACCTACTACAGAATGTCCTTAAACAACGTTTACAGCTTTTTTGTCATTAGACAATACAAACATGTTTTGTTTAGAGGTTACTCTTGAAAGAGCGACATATAATTGACCATGGTATATAGGGCCGGTACCGCAGCATCGCTATGTCCCTGCATTTTAATTCTGTAATATCTTCGCAAATATTAATATAATTACATGCTGTAAAGAGCTATATTGATCTATGTTAAATGGAAAATGTATTTAAGGTACTTAATTGGATAAGGATTAATGCTGTATTGCTTAAAATCACTTCGTAAATAAGCAGTTTTTTCCCGTAAAATTTAAAGGATAAAAAATGGTTATTGTGTGATATCCTTAAGAGATAGACATATACCATCTTTTTTGTTGACCTTTTTAAGGTGTACAATACTGTAGTACATTATTTTGATTTATCTCGTGGGGTTCAGCCAGCGTTTGCAATATAAGCGCAAAAAATGTGTTTATTTACGACATCACATTAGAAACCTCTAAATTTATCAGTGTTTCTCTACAATATTATGCATGTATTATACATATAAACCTTCCTCTTGAACCACTCTATCTATTAAAAAAACAGCGTCAAAATCCGTTGCGTAGTTTTAAAGATTTAAGCATACATAGGGACGGACAGAGCGACGCGACTTTGTTTTATACTATGTAATGATAACCTGGATCATTATGTGAATGATATTGATGTCTTTAAGTGACTCCCTCTCTGTGCATCCAATAAATTATTAATATGATTTTTAACTGCAAACAATGTTTGAACATTGGAATTGATCAGATGGAATAAAAAAAATAGATAAGATCGAGTTTCTTGCCGGTTCTTCTCGATGACTGGGATGTTTTCAGAACCGGTCGTAGTATTTGACTTTCATAAATGCCTTCTTGTGGCCTAAATTGAATAAAGTATTTTTTTATTTGATTTGATTTGATTCTGTCGATTAGCACAATAACATAGTTTATGTCTGTTTTTTTTTTACATTTTTAGTTGGATCGATACACGACACAGTTCAGCTTTTAAAAAAATCCGTGGTGCAGTTATTCTTATTTATGAAAACATAAGGATGTTTCCTGTAAATAAAATTGGCTATCTTCAATACTTAATGTACTTTTCCTCCATGTTCCATTGTTTTTTTTTCTTCCCCTGTATATGAGAACATGTGTCCAATATCCCATTGTGTTTAGACATTTTTTCCCAGAGTTAATTGGAGTTCACATTATTTATTTTGCCTGCTTTATAAACGACCTAAAATCAATAAATTGAATATTGTCGTCTTCCACGGCTCATTATAGTTTTATTTCTAAGTTACTATTTCTAAGTACTTTCTAAGTTTTAGAAGTAAAAACTTCTATAAGCACTTTGAGCGATCTTTATGAGGGTGAAAATTATGAGTTGGCGTCACCGACACGAACATTCTAATGTTAACAGTACATATCTGTAGTTATAAGTATGACGGGTTACACGTGCCCGATAGATACATCCGCCACGACCACCCTCTCCAGCGGCAACTCAAGCCTAGGTCTGTTCCTCCGGCATGGAGCCCTTGAGCCAGCAGCCGCTCGCGCGATACAGTTACACTACATTCACTAGCTTTCCACACACACATGACACTGCATAATACACACTTGCACACCACTCAGGTACATAGGTTCTGTAAGGGACCTTTTTATTTTTTTGGCTAGTAGACTTAGACCAAATTGCCAGAATACTAAATGCATATACGCATGATTCTTTTAACCTCCCAGAAGGTGGAACCATGTATTATATGTGTAGTTAGTTAGATCGAATTTTACGCATAGGGAATCAGTCAGCGCACCCCCAAGCCGGGTGAAGCTATCAAAGCCTCTAACAGATAACTGTATAGTCAGTTCGAAAAAAAAAGAGTGTCCGATAGGTGTGAAAATCAGACTGATATCAAAGATTTTAATTTTCAAACGAAGGAAATTTATTTTTTGCTATCACAATTAGTTTAAGTGTTTCAAAAAAATATTAGTTTTAAGTTTTCACTTCTGCCAGCAGTTCTCAAGGACTACCTGTTTTTTTATAATATATTAAATACAGCATTTGTTATATTCCATAGATGTTAGTACTTGTGATCTTTGAAGTAAGCGATCAATAACTTCCTTACTAAAAGCGTACGCAAGATGAGTTTGTGTCATCCAAAGAAAGAAAGGCGCGTTTTCATATTTTTGTTAATTGAGTTTTATTTATGTACCTATATTCAGAATTATGAAGAGAGGTAGATCACAGAGAAATCTCTTTGAAAACTTTCTACCTGTGTCAGTCTGACTGGTGTAATACCTCCACCGTACAGAAGCTCGTAGCCAAATAACCTAGTATTGTGTTTCTGCGGTGAGTAGGGTTTTCAAAGCTCCTTGGGGGAAAGGGGGTTTAAGAAGAAAGATAGGATACAGAGAAACGTCTTAGGTAATTTTTTATTTAGTTGGGGCAGCCCAATTGGTGAAATACATCCACTATAGAGAAGAAGGCAGGCATCGTGTTGTATTCCTGTAGTGATTAAGCTTTCCAGAGCTCCTATTTGGGTCAAAAGGAACGTGGTCGTCAGCGTTTTTTATCATAGTTAAAGTTGGTTATGAGCTCGTTCAAATTACGTGCGCGACTACTGTGTCCAGCATCAAGCCTGTGTTTGAGAACCCCGGTTGCTCGAGCCGCGGTGTCAATTATTGTCTTAGTTGTGAGTTCACCGCTGCATTGTTCGTTTACGTATAAAATAAGAAAAAGTTTGCTTTTAACTTTGAAATCGTGTTGATTATGCTTTAAAGCTGGTGTAAAGGACTTATATACTAGTGAAGCGTCTGGATTAATATTTTGAATGTGAATTTTGCGGATTGAGAGACTTGTGAGATTCGCCGGCCGGCTACAAGGTGCAACGCTAAGAAATATCCAGGTGAGTGGGCAGTGATGCTTAATTTTTGCTAGGATGGATGAATTAGGAATACTTTACCCAGGTTCTATACCACCCCTATACCGGTTAATTTTGGCCTTAGGGAGAAAGGCTTCAAGGACAGTAATACGCGCTAGTGATACCTCTGATATTATAAAAGTCCATAGGCTACGGTAACTGCTAGCCATCAGGCGGACTATACAAATTGTTTGCCAACTTAGTAGTTTAAAAAATATATATCTGGTTATTTTATGTGCCCATGATCTTCTGTTCTTGATTTCCGCTTAGTATAAAACTGTGATAGATGTAATTTCTTTCAGATTATTCGACATTTCTCCGATTAATGTTTTGACTAGAAGCGACTCTTTTTCTTACGGACGCATAATAAAAGAATCCGGGAGCAGAAAACCATTAAAAATTAGTTTTTTAAACACTTTTAGATGTTGAAAATAATACCCGTGAAACTATTTTTATTAATTATTTTACCTTTAAAAATAATATAAAAAATATATTTATTAATCTAAAAAAAAATATTGCGCGAAAAACATGTCGTGACGTCATCGTTGATAAAGGTAAAGGAAGTTAATTTTACTAGGATTTTATTTATATAATTATGAATTTACTTCAGTACCTATATAATATTAAAACCGCTGTTTCAACAATTAATAATAATTGTAGAGTCACTTATCACGGGACAACCTAGTAACATTCAACTGTTTATATAAATTGAAGGATGACGTCACTTTTTCTGTATGCCGTTCCCAATTAGGTGACCCGCAGACAAAAAGAAATTATTTTCCGAATAATAATTTAAATTAATTACCAACTATATTATCCAGATTGGTTTTGTTTTAGGCTATTGATCCATTGACCAATATTTTTAAACAGTTAACTTTAATTTTTGAGCACACTGTCAATTTGCGGATATAAACTACATATAAAATACATACCACGTACAAATATGAGTAAAATTGAATGGAAGCGAGGAAGAGGAAGACCTGGACGAAGCTTTTTTCGACAAGTGAAGGATAATGTGGGAGTCATGTCATATCAGGAAATCATAAGAAAGGCACAGGCAATGAGATATATACATGTCTTAGTGGTAGCGTGTACGACTTCGCGTCAATTGCCTTGAGTTCGAATCCCTGCAATGAGCCTGAGCTTTCAATGAAGGAAAATATCGTGAGGAAACCATAGCATGGTGGTAAGGCTTTTTCTAATGCCCGCCTGGCTAGCTACCACCCTCAAGTTGAACATCTGTCGCTAAGCACCAATAGGTGAGTTCCGGCAGCTGCACTTGAGAGCCAGTCCTCGCACTAGGTGTGGCGTGTTATTATTTTGGGCCACATCGTCACTAATTGATTGAGATTGTGGCCACTACGCCAAACCTATAACGATAAGGGTTAAAAAACGATAAAAAGGAGATAAGGAACAGTGACAACTACCTGCTTCATCGACAATAGCTAAGCTCTTAAATTAAAGAAGTCATAGATGTGTAAGAATAAAAAAAAACTTAATGCTTACCGATTTCTTCATAAACGATACGAAACCGTATCCTTTGGATTTCAAAGTTTGAGGGTCTCTCACGACACGGCAGTCCCTGTAAAATTAGAATATATTATATCAAATTTTATTTAGAAGACTTTTTTAATTTTTATAGGGTTTAGCGTTTGTACAAACCCACACCTGATAAGCGTCGATTTGGCCCAAGATGGTAACACGCTACGCCTAGTGAGGCAACTGGCTTTCAAGTTCAGCTGCCAGAACACACCAGCCCTCCACACTAGGCTTAGTGTGTTACCATCTTGGGTCACATCGGCACTTAAGATTAGGTTGTTTTATCTATAACGTTGAGAAAGGAAAACACCTTACAGGAAAAGCCATTTTAGTTTTTACAAATTTATCTAGGTAAATTTTCAAATATTTTTACCTACAAACATTACTCAGACTGTTACACTAACATTTAAAAAAATATATCCAAATCAGTCCAGCCGTTCCTAGCTTACCCGCTTACCAGCAAACAGCATTAAATTTTTATTTATATAGATGAATAAATATGATTACATTAAGAATTGTTTTTTTTTTTTAAGTGGACTTCATTAACCGTAATAAAGCAAGTCTTTAAGTTTTTCTCTTCCACTCTACTCTATTGACTATCATCTCAGTATTCACCCCTTTTATAAGCATACCCTTCCTGACAAATTCCATCCATACCTTCTTACCTTCTTCGGTCTTCCTCTACTCTTATATCCATCCATCTTCACACTTAACATTCCTCTAGTTATATGACTTTCATCCCTCCTCATGACATGTCCATACTCCGCTAATCTATAACCCCCAACTTCTCTGTGACTGGTGCTATTTTAAGACTTCCTCTGCTATACTTATTTCTGATTTTATCCATTCTAGTTAAACCACACCCATCTTAACATTCGCATCTCGGCCCCATGTAATCTTATTTAATCCATCTCTTTCATTGCCCAGCACTCAGATCCATACATCCAGACAGGTCTTATAATGGTTTTATACATTTTTCCCTTAAGTTTCAAGTTTCAAGATCATATGTGATCCCCGAGACTTGTCGCCATTTCATCCACCCTGTATTTATCCCATTCTTTACATTCCGGTTAATCTCACCGTTGTTTTTGAATTAATGAACCAAGGCACCGAAAATTGGAGCAGGCTGGTAGGAATACACCATTTAAGGCCATATTAGCAAAACTGGATGGACCACCGAAATATCTCCAAATAACTCTTCCAACGATTCTTTATATCATCATCCTTCATCAAAACTATTCCTAACTCATGTTTTATTCATTTAATGTGTGAAAAATCCCTTTCATTCTTTTCCCTCACTTTCGCTAATCGATACAGATCTTTTTGTGTCTTTGAGCTCTCCAGTGTTTGGTATAAGTTATTTTGTACCTTAGCTCCAGTAACAGGAACCGTTTTTAGCATTTCTCTTACATTATCCTCTTATTTTCTTTAACTACTCTACCCTTATCATCAACATATTTCCACTCCTTAAAAGCATTCTTCTATGTTTTTCAAAATTTTCTGTACCTCTTCATTTTACCACCAAGTATCCTTACCTATATTTCCTCTTCCTTTTATTTCACTAAAGATATTCGTTGCCACGTTTCCAATGCATATTGCCATTTCAATCCAACATTCATTCACCGCTTTCTCTTCTATATCTTTCATTTTACTAACAATTCTTTTTCTAAATTCTTTGCATACTTATCTTTCTCCAGCAGATGCCATTTAATTTTAAATGAGTCTTGATTTTTTTCCGGCTATTTCAACGTTTATTTTTTTAATCTAACAGTAATAAATGAAGTTAAGAAACTAATGGCTTGTAGTCCTTCACCATTTTAATGTTATTTCTTCATAGAAGAAAGTCATCAATTTGGGTGGCGTGATTCCCACTATTATATGTAATTAGATGCTGGTCTCTTTTTTGGAAAAAGTATTAACTATCGCAAGGTCAAAAGCAACTGCAGCTTGAATGTGGCTTTTTTTCTCTTTGTTTTTGACCCCAAAACCTCAACCTCCATGCACTTTTTCATAGTCATCATTCCGTTTTATATGCCCTTTAAAATTGCATAATACGGCTACCTTTTTCATAAGCGACTAAAGAAGTATAATTTCTATAATACTAAATATATCGATAATATCATGTAAAACGGTTGATATATCGCTTAACAATATTTTCATGCCAATTATATAGATATCGTTTTTTTTAACTTGCATTCCTAGTTTCACCCCGTTACTAGTCCGTCATTCTGATCAAATCGTCTCTTAGCGTCATGAAAGATTTTGCTATAGAATCATGACATTGAATAGTGATGCAATTAGATATTTGAAATCTGTACTAATATTTTAATGGTCAAGAGATTGTTCGTTGGGGTTGAAAGCGCTAATCTCTAGAACTACCAACCTGATATGAAAAAAGATTATGCATTTTATAGACTATTTGTTGAGGAAGGTAACCATATAAATTCGCGCTACGATCCTAATGAGCTATTACCATAAAGGTTAAGTAATCTAGCAAGCTACACGGGCGAATTTGACACGGGTGCAACCGTAGGCCACAACTAGTTAATTTATAAAGATACTAGGCTAGATAAAGAAATATGTCAGGCCGCAGTCCAAGTGATGAGACCGTACTCGAATTGGCTTCGCTCCAACCAAGATCTTACATATATTGCCAGATATTATTCTAAGAAACAAAAGATGCTCTGACATACTTCTGAAGGAAACGTTTATTACTTGTATTTCAATGTTTTTTATGTGATATATTTAATGACACAGTTCTGGGCGAAATCGATTTTACATGACGTCACACGTAAGGATGTAACCATTAGATTTGTTTTAAATATCATATATCCGCTTATTCTTCATACCACATTGCTAGTACATGACTAACATTCTGTTCGATATTTTTAGTTTTTTCTATTTTTTTCTATTTCTTCTATTATATATATCTATTTCTTCTATATTTTCTATTTCTTCTTATATTTTTTCTATTTCTTCTATTATATATCTTTATTTATTTAATGGCAATTGATTTCATCCACAATTTTGCCAATATCAAGTGAATAGAATATTTTTCTAATCATTATAGTACCCTTCAAACATAGGTCTAACAAGATAGTGTCTCCCTTGTTAAAACTGATCAGGGATATTTTCTGGCAACTTAAAATACATCTTCTAGTTAACATTTATAATTCCCTTCACTTATGCACAATAACTTAACTAGATCACGTCAAATCCCGTCAAAATTAATTATATAGGGGCAAATGACATAACTATAAGAGTTAAAATAAAAACCACCACATGAAAGATTGATAAAAATGATAAATTCACTTCACTTACGATATCTCTCCAAAGGGGGCGAATGCGTCTCTCAAACTTTGCGTCTCTATTTCTGGACTAAGATCTCCTACGAAGATATGGTAGTGTTCTGAAACAAAAATAAATATTTCAATAAAATAACTCTTGTAGCCTCTCTCGTGCTGCAAAGACATTTATTCGTATAGATGAGAATTTAAAGAGAGAATCCTAATAGAACTCTATTTGGTAGTTGTCAATACAACTAAGGTGGAATTACGTACGGCTTAATGTTAAGCAGTTACCGTAGCTTATGAACCCTTGTAAAACCACAGATATCATTAGCGCGTTGCCGACGATGACACCCCTTCCCCAGAAAGCTCTGGAAACCCTACTAACCGCAGGAACATAAAAAAAGGTTATTTGGCTGCGATCTTCTGTAGGGTGGAGGTATTCCACCGGTCGAACTGCTCCAAGTATAGAAAAATATCCAAAACAGCGTAGGGTTCCATAGTTGCCCGTCACAATGTGCAAACTTAGAAGATGGCTTAGACTAATTTTCAATGTATTCGTACTAAATTACTTCCCCAAATACATTTTATAAGTTGATCGACACTTTCTCCTTAACTAGTAACGCCTACTTTCCTCTAATAGTTTCACTTTTAATTTTCTTATATATAATACTGCTGTGAATTTTTTCCTATATCCAAAAACCACCATTTAGCTGGTAGGGAGGAGGGAGGACATTGACTCTAGCAACAATTAACACTTTATAACTTAATATTTCGCAAACGGATCCCGTAATCGAAAAATAGTTTTCACACACCTTCAATATTTTTGCCGCCCCACGCAATGGGATAGAGGAGAAAAAATTATGGGAGGTCTCCTCAGGTTTTTTTTTTTCAAGATTTTATTGTACCACTTTGTCGGCGTGAATAATATGTATACCAATACCAAATTATAGCTTTCTAGTACCAAGAATCTCTCAGCTAAGCCGCGGACAGTCGGACATGGCGTAACTATAAGGATTTCTTGTTGACTTCGGAATCATAAAAAGCCAGACGTCTTAGAATATTTGAAAGACATAAATCTCATTAAATAATATTTTAATATTGAAATATGAATAAGTAAAAACACTTAAACTCAGGCATATTTACGAATAGCCTGTATGGCTAGAATAAGAAACCACGCTGATACATTATCACGCACGTAAAGTACTGAGTCTGTATAGTAGAGAGAGCACACAGTATTAATGTTAAGTGGAGAGTACTGCGTCGGAAAATGCCGATCAGTCGCGACGCTGCACGAATGGCACGTAGCGTCGTTCCATCAGAACGCTTTTACTCCCATCCAAACGCGACATTTGATGTTTCACATATATATTTTTTTACTTAAATAATACTAGCTGTGTCAGCGGCTCTGCTCGCGTGAACTACAAAATGCCGCCAGTCGAGCCTACACGCGAATCATGCTGCCTCAGATCCCATCGGTCGCAAGTTATTAAAAAAAAAAATATGGTAGGTGGTCCTTAGAAGATAGACATATGCTATCGGTGACTTTTTTGTAGATATTTTTAAGATCTATAATTATGTAGAACATTAATTTATGGTATCTCGTATGGTTTACTCAGTGTAAGCCATTTAAGCGTATCAAATGCGTCTTTTTTCCGAATCACCATTATCGTCACTGCTTATTTTTTATGTTACTTTATATAATAAAAGATATCCTATACCTGGCCAGATAACATGGTTATAATTTTTTTTAAAACCCATGCAATTCAGATAAGTAGTTTTCGCGTGAAAAGAACATAAACGGACAGACGTACAGAGAGACGTTGAGTTTTATAATATGTAAAAATAGATGTATAATATTGTAATACAAGTAAATAATACTTCATCTCTCGTTAATCGCTGTTGTTTTTAAATTGTATTGGTTCTTGCCTTCAGCTACAGTGGCGATACATACCATGATAATATAAAATAAAGTAGTACCTACATTGTGTTAATATTTTTCATATAACCTGCATTAAAAGTGTGAGTTTTTATGTCTGAAGTCAACCAAAACTAGAGAAATTTAGACTAGTTAATAGCGAATACAAAATATTTATCATATGCACTCAAATACCTTATTTTTAATTTATAAAGTAATAAATCCAAAGTTAAAGTTGTTGCTTTCTCAATGAGATGTTGTGGTGTACTTGTAATTATTTTATCCATATTACAAATTGTATTTCTTATTTATTTTAGTTGCGGTAATATAATATTTTTGAGCTTTAGTTCATTGTGTGTGTCGTTTTAAAATCCGTGTGTTTACTTATTAATATAAATAAACTATAAATAAATAACAATTTAACCTTTTAAAATGAATCTATACAACATTAATCATATTAATCTAATTTCTAACTCCGTGGCACTCGTTTTCATTCGGTAGAAGACGTAAAGGAGAATTTGCGAAAAAATTAAACTTAATTCCGGAAAAAGCGTTTAAAAAATGTTTGGATAATTGGATTATTCTTTGGCGTAAGTGTGTCGTTTCTGAAGGAGCATACTTTGAAGGCGACAAAATAAATTTGGATGAATAACTAACATTATGTGTATGTTTTCCCGGTACTTTTTTGACAGAGTACACGAAATTAGAAAACAAAACTATATCAAATGTAGGTACGAAGCAAATTAGGGCCTACATTTTTTTTTTTTGGAAAATGGCCAGCAATATTGTTTTTGTTAATGTTGCAGATTTTCTTTTTTCAAATATTCGATAGGAGGTTTTCTTAAATGCTGGCACTAACCTCAAAAAAAAGTGTAGGCCCCTACATTGTTTCTTACCTACGTTTGATTTCGTTTTGTTGGTTAATTTCGTGTACACATTATAATATTATTTCATAATTTCTGAGATAACTTTTTGAAGACGATTTATTATTATTTATTAATCACTTTTTCATTTTGTAATTTTTTGTTTGATTTTTCTTACATGCACTAGACTTTGATCTGGGTAGCCTTGGTTTTGAGATGTTTTTCTTTTGAAACCACGCCCGTAACTCGTATCTATAACTCATCCGTCACACTTACAAGTATTAGTCCATATCTTGAAAATTAATGAAACGATTTTGATGAAACTTGCAGTGTTCCTTAAGTTGAAGTAAGCGTAAACAAACATATATACATACAAACATACATACACCTATAAAGTTTTGTATATCTGTTTCGAAGTTTTAATAGATTATCATATGTGAATATATTGCAGGTCCAATAATATTACATAAACACATGTCGAATTGATAACCTCCTTAAAAATTTCAAGTAATATGAAACCACGAACGAGGTAGGAAGTTACGCTAAATAATAATATTATGTGACGCGAACAGGTTATAACCGAGGAAATTTAATTTGTACGTGAAAGCCTCCGTCTTGATTTTCCCTCGAAAATTTCTTACCTTACGAAAAGTAATATAACGTATAAATTTATTTGATAGTAAATAATTTGACGCTGATTTTCTCGCATTTTCAACAAGCCAGGAATACTTTCGTATCTGGAATCGACGCTTACAAATTATTCTTTACCGTCACTAAATAATTCGTATTATCGTTCTGGGTTTTGGCGTAGTGGCCACAATCTCACCTGATGTCAAGTGACGACTTAGCCCAAGATGATAACACGCTAAACCTAGTGGCAGACTGGCTCTCAAGTGCAGCTGCCGGAACACACCTATTGGTGCTTGGCGACAGATTTTCAACTTGAGGGTGGTAGCTAGCCAGGCGGGCGTTAGAAAAAGCCCTACCACCATGCTATTGTTTCCTCATGATGTTTTCCTTCACCGTAAGCTCAGGCTCATTGTAGGGATTCGAACTCACGTCACTCGACGTGGATTCGTACACGCTGCCTTTTAGCCATCATCGCTTTGTTAAATCTATGCGCTATCGCTGTGAACGCGTCCGTGTAGCCCTAACGTTGTTCCATTTCTCGTACTTGCCTACAGCTTGCCAGATTGCTCGACGTTCATAGTTACTACTCCGCTCCTTAGGGTCACAGCGTAATGTTCTATAACCTATACTATTCCTCATGAATCTAGCCATCACATACATAAAAAAATTTCGAATTCGACTTGTACTTTCAGAGATTAGCGCGTTTAAACAAACAAACAAACAAAAAATTGTTCAGTTTTATTATATTAGTAAAGATTAATGCGATATGAAAAAGCCGTTATGAATATTTACTAAATTGTAATAAAAAAAATTAAGTAAAGTTACCTTAAATGTATACTCCAGAAGGCATCCATAAGGGACGTCATAATTTATTTGTATTCAAAAAGAAAAACTTGTTTACCGCTGGACCGTGAAATTTCCCAAACGTCAATATTAGAAGAATGATCACAGTATTGTTTTAGCAAACAACAATATTAACTTCTTATATTGCTTTTTCGCGTCGTCGCTTTTTTGACGATAGCGTATTTATTTTTTATTTGTATTCGGCAACTCTGTTCTCTTGAGGACTACTAGAAATATTTTGCTATAATGCTATTATAATTGTCAACAACACTTTTCGAAATCCTTAAAAAAATAACAATACCAAAATTAAAGTTACATTAAAATATTTAATCACATTGGTGTATTGATAAAAAGCCTAAGAATATAAATCTGCAAAAAAAAAACAATTGTACATTATTTAAATATTCCCTTGGTAAAATTGAGACTTTTTTATGGTGGTCACGTGATTGGAAATGTCAATAAGAAAACGTGACGTCATCGTACACTATTAATTTGAATCGTTGAATCTTATTATTATTAGGTTATTGTGTGACAAGTGATTACTAAGTGTAAAATTATATATATTTTTTATACTACGAAGGTGGCAAATAAGCGTACGGCCCGCCTGGTGATAAGCGGCTACCGGAACCTATGGACGCTTCTAATACTTTAGGTATCCTAACGCGTTGCCGACCTTGAACCCCCCTTCCCAAGGAGCTCTGGAAACCTACTCACAACAGGAACACAACACAGGGTTATTTGGCTGTAATCCTCTGTAGATGCTGAAGAAATTTCAAGTTGATTCTAGTATACTTAACTATGCACAATGTATTCAAAAGTTTAATAATGAATATTTATTATATAATATAAACTTTTTAAAACAACTTTTTATACTTCGTTTACTCCCAGATTCTCAATTGCTTTTATGAAATTTTGTACAATGGAAATGTATATTTATTTAGTGTGCCAACTGAGAACCTATTTATATAACATTTTCATATTTTAGATAAACGAAGACATTGAAATAATGTAGTGGGTACTCCAATTGGAGGCGTGCAGAATATGTAATATTTTTCGAGCATTCATATTATTTAAAATACTAAATTAACAAAATTTATTTAAAAAGAGTATAACAATTAAAACTTAATATTAATGAAACAATGATGGCTCAGTGGTAGTGTGTACGACTTCGCGTCGATTGACGCGAGTTCGAATCCCTGCAATGAGCCTGAGCTTTCGGTGAAGGAAAACATCGTGAGGAAACCATAGCATGGTGGTAGGGCTTTTTCTATTGCCCGCCTAGCTAGCTACCAGCCTCAAGTTGAAAATCTGTCACCAAGCACCAATAGGTGTGTTCCGGCAGCTACACTTGAGCGCCAGTCTTCTACTAGGTTTAGCGTGTTCTCATCTTGGGCCACATCGTCACTTAACATCAGGTGAGATTGTGGCCACTCTGCCAAACCTATAACTATATAAAAAATCTTTAATCATGACGTCATAATTGGCGAATTATACAAATAGAAGATGGATCCGTAAAGTACCTCCTCGATGCTCTGGACAGGTTGTAGAGACGGGCTGTTCGTATTTTTAATAATACTGACGTCACTAAACACATCGAGCTGCTTCAGCTGCACTGGAACATCGCCTGGCTGCGTGTGTTCTACCGTCTTTATCATGGTGAGTGTTCTGAAGAGCTATTCAATCTAATTCCCTCCTCTCCTATTCACAACAGAACCACACGCGCTGGGCTTCGGAGTCACAGTTATACGGTAACCTCCATCTCGGCACGAATTAAAAAGTTCTCTTTGTCTTTGTCGCGGAAACTGTGGAACCATCTCCCGGCCTATGTATTCCCTCCTTCTTACGACATCGGGTCCTTCGAACTTAACGTGAAGAGATTCATGCAGGCCGGCATGACGGCGGTGACCGCCGATGGATATTTAGGTGGTCGCTGATATGTTTCAATTGAAATGTGCTTACCATCAGGGATGGTACCGTCAATTTGCCGAGCTACCAAAAAAAAAACTAAAGTATATGTCAAGACTTTTATTGTAAATTTCATTGAATATTGTAGACTAATTATTTAGTTTACTAATTATTTATTAACTATTTCAAATAAAAGAATGCCTGCCTTCGTTTGTACGGATAACGTTGGTAGCGAAAGGTAGTACTTGAGTACCGTAGTACCTGAAAAATTTCCAGACTGTCAGCCAAACTATTAAGTATTTATTTTTTTATTGTTACATCAACGACATATTCACAAAATATCACATTAACAAATAACCCACAAGTTGAGAACTGTATGAAGTATCTTTACAGATGTGCAGATCTCATTATATTATGATGCAGCACAACACGAGCAAAAACAAATATCAAGTTCCCAAAAAATCAAAGAGAGATGAATAAAATTCATACTATTCATCAAATTCATTTTAAGTGAAAATTCCCGAAAAAGCAATAATACATTTCAACATCAGTGAACAAATGTGAACAGATGTTATGAATGAAATATATTTTTGAAAGGTTTTTTGAAAGGGAAACCTACCCAGGAACATTTCAATTTCGATCTTGCAAAACATGAGGGACCGAAATAACTCCATTAACAAGCTTATGTAAAACAATAAGGTCAAAGATCTTACGTACATTTAAAAGGAATATTAGTTTAAAGTGCTTTAAATTAATTTCTCTCTACTTGGGGCAGCCCGACTGGTGAAATACCTCCTACAGAATATCGCAGACAAGTAACCTTGTGTTGTGTTTCTGTGGTGAGTAAGGTTTTCAGAGCTCCTTGGAGAAGGAAGGGTTCAAATAGTGGTAGGCCACAGAGAAATGTCTTCGGAGATTTCTCTCTACTTGGGGCAGCCCGACTGGTGGAATACCTCTTACATAAGATCTCAGCCAAATAACCTTGTGTTATGTTTCTGCGGTGAGTAGGGTTTCCAGAGCTCCTTCACCAAGGAGCTTTGATGAGTTTGTGTTTATGATTAACGTTAGTGTGTTATATCCGAAATGAATAATGACGTTGTCTCGCTTAACCAAATATTAGTACCAATTTAGTATTGCTTCTCTTTTCACTTCTTAATCCAGCTTTTACCCTCGGCTGGTTCTTGTCAACCGTTTTCGTGGTCCTGTTGAGAATTATTTTTGCAAAGACTTTTTAAATATTGGACATGACGCTGATGGGTCTGTAGTTGTTCATATCATTTATATCTCCCTTCTTATACATCAGAAGGATTTCTTAGGTAGCTTAGTAGTATAACAAAAACAACGCGATAAAATATTTCAGATGTTTGCGAGCAAGGAATTTGTGAAATTACAGTGATGCTCATTTTAGTGACAGTTCCAAATACTTGTTCCATACTCTAAAATGCTCCGCTTATAAAGGTATAATATGTTTTTATGTCACTGAATTAATTCCATATGTTCGTAACGCAAACATTTTCGAGGTAGTTATGTGATAAGTAAATTATAACTTGCTATCTATCTCAATTTCTGAATCTCTTATCTTTGTTTTAGTTTGCAAAGTCTCAGTACCTATCAAGTAACTATAAGTAATTACATTCTTTTTTTATCACTTGAATACTATACTCTGGAAATGTAATCATAAAAGTAATAATAGGTGAATAAAAAAACGCCATTAACCTGACATAAGCGAGCGCAGCGCTACCCTGATGGCAAATTTAAGTTTTTTTTATTTTTTATACTAGGAAGTTATAAGTTAAGTAAGTAAGTTATAAGTTAGGTAAGTAAGTAAGTAATAAGTTATAATATTTATATAGCAAGCATACAGCCCGCCTGTTGGTAAGCGGCTACCGTAGCTCATGGACTCTTTTAATACCATAGGTGTAAATTGTGCGTTGTCGACCTTGACCCCCTACCCTAAGGAGCTCTGGAAACCCTACTCACCACAGGAACACAACGCTAGGTCATTTGACTAAATCTTCTGTAGCAAGTCGAGCTGCCCCAAGTAGAGAGAAATCTCCAAAGAAATTTCTCCGTACCCTAAGTACCTCTCTTAAAAATAATCTATCCTCCGTTTCTAAACGAATTTACTGTACAATCGTCCATGTCGACCGTTCTTCTTGTATCTAGACTCCGTGGATTACGTTATTATAGCAAAAGATACCAAATTTGAATGAAACACTAATAACCGTTACAGTAGGACAGTTGTTAATGGAAAAAGCTTACCGTGTCATTGTCAAAGACCAAAAAAATTAAAACCTTTTAAGTGGACACTATACCCTCAGCAGCAGCTTCTAACCTTCATGCTTCATTCATCATCAGTCTTCACTGTCATATAATTGCAATACAGTTTTTTCTTTCGACGTTAATAGCTCTTTGAATTTGCTTCCATAGTGGAAGGCAATTTAAAAAAACTACTACGTTCACAAAATCAAGTTATGGGGAAGTGGGGCATATTGATACAGAAAAATTCAATGTCGTATTTTATGGATAAAAAATTAATAAAATATTATTATTTTTTATTTATTGAATGTTAAATTTTATCAATATTATAATACCAGTAATAAGAATAATTAAAGTTAATTATTAATAAGAATAAAATTAATTTAATAAAAAATGGGATTTGTATCATTGTGCCCCACGTATGGGGCGCAATGATACATAGAATGGGGCACTTTAGTACGAAAATATATATGTACGAATAAATAATAGGAAATAAGGTTTAACTGGTGGAGATTATAATAAGACTTAAGATTATTAATAAAGGAAAAAATGTATTTTTCAAAGACTTTTCTCTTTAAAACCAAACTATAGAAACTACTGTGGATTTAATTATTTAATAACTACAATAAAAATGTTTAGGTACAGTCAACCTTGCACCATTGGCAACAGTTCCAGGTATAAGCTGAGCTCTATTCAGTATTAAGAAATTCCTAAAGGTACCTCAATTTATGCTGGCACCATTACAACCGCTGTGTGGGTGAACATATTACGGCACATTATATGCATATGTTTAAATTATTTCAAAAAGTACAAAAGAAAAATTTCGAGACGTTCCCTCTATAGAAATAGTAACTACTAAAGCACAGGTCTTGCAGTTGCAGCTGCAAAATAAACGCTTGTCTTATCTTCCACAATAGAAACTCAAACTTACGAGATGCAGGTTTGTTCGTAGATATAGGGTCAGTTTCAATTGCGGATATTTAAATTTTTTTCACAATTTCGGCAGCATTAATAATTGCACTGGTATCGTATCCACAAAGACGACTTCTTGTGTATTTACCGAATTTATCACATTCGTATCGCTTACATGAATATGATTAATACGTATCAATGTGCCCCGCGTATTGATGTATTAATGTGTCCCAGCAGATAATAAAAAAAAAACAATAAAACCATCGAACACATTAAAAAAATACTTCTAATACCGAATATTGGATAGTTTAACTAACTTTTCGTAAGCTTAAATCTTAATTATATCATATAAAACAGCAGAGAAATACTTTTAGATACTTAAGTATTTTTTAGTTGGTCGCACTAAAAACACACTCTGTTCCAACGCTAACGGTTAACAAGCGGTCGGCGTGGTTATAGCTGTAGAGCTAAGACATGTATATACACGTTTTAGTTTTGTCTGGTCTCTAATAATGTTTGTTAATATTGAAATATTGTAGGTGTATCAATGTGCCCCTTGTAGCAAAGTACCCCACACCCCCCTATACACTTTGGCATTGCAGCTACATGTATATCATCTACATCCAAAATTTATTTACATCGCTCGATAGTTAAATGGTCAAAGCCATTCCTTACGTAGAGTGTGGACTGTGACGTTTCACCGCATCTTATAGTTTCAATTTTGTATATATTATGACTCGGGGAAGCTACGACGCTCATTTTAGTGTTCATCGACAAATCTTATCAAGATTTATCGATTGTGTATACAAAACGTTAGTGTGGAATACTTATATATATGTTGTTAGAGTTAAAAATTAGGAAAACTTAATACAATGCCGGCCTGTACTCGTCAAAATTCAAATCAAAATATAGAAATCGTATACGGTTGGAAAAGGCTTCAATGATATCAATAAAACACCATATGACAGAGTGAAGCGGTGCTGGGAACGTAAAAAAGTTACGTCAAATACACAGCCGTGTCTTGCCTGTGTCTTCGATGTTTTTTTCTCTCTCTCTGTCGCCAATATCCATATTTTCCGTCCTCTATGCGTAAAATATGTGAGTAAAAATATGCTGCATGTACCCGTTTTACTTAAAATTCGATCTTCAAATTTTTTCTCTCATCACTCCCAAACACTATCTCTTCAAAAATAAACACTCTTGATAATTGAACAAAATAGCGCTGGCCCACTTGATTCGTGGTTGGCGCAATGAATCACACGGTTCCCCATCTTCATTTCTTATTGAAATTCGAAATTAACAATTAATATTAACGATACTAATTATTACAAGTACACAGAGAGTTATGATTTCAATTAATTGCGTCTATATAGTAATTTGATAATCTATATTAATAAATCTATGTAATTCTGTCTGTACATGTAATTTTCCAATAGACGTCTATTATAAAAGATAATGATCATGAATATGACGTTAATTTCTTTATCTATCTTTCTGTCTGTTAA
This sequence comes from Saturnia pavonia, assembly GCA_947532125.1. Classification (NCBI taxonomy): domain Eukaryota; kingdom Metazoa; phylum Arthropoda; class Insecta; order Lepidoptera; family Saturniidae; genus Saturnia; species Saturnia pavonia. The sequence goes on from OX383923.1 coordinate 1,642,044, forward strand.
ATCGGAAACGGCGGGATCGATTTTTATGAAATATTGTACAAAGTAAGCTCATGTCATTGGTCAAATGATGGGTTCTAAGAATTGTCAATAAAAACTATAGAAATCTTTAAAAAAAATGTAGTCATAGGGGGACTGCCGATAGAAGTGAAAACTTATAACTTAGAATTATTTTTAAACCCCAATATGAATACGAATATTTAAAATAAATTAATATTTAAATTGCTTTGCTTATTTTTGTTATTTATTTTTCAACTTAAAATATTAGTATATTTATTTAATACTCACTATTGTACTGCAGAGTGATTCTACAGTTAAACAATTAAGATAATAATCAAACTCAAACACTATTTGAACAATGTACAGTATATACACATTAAACTTTTTACTAAATCCATTCAATTTTACTTGTAAAGATATACACAGCACTAATGTTGCACAATACGTCGCCTGTACCTCCCAGGGGGCAGAAACATGTATATATGTATAGTTAGTTTAGATCGAATTACGGATAGGGAATTAGTCAGATCGCGACTTAATTGCATACGCGCAACAGTCCGAGCCGAGGTCCGGCCACTTTGGCACCCTCGGATGTTGTTGCTTAGCTTTCGTGGCTGAGTGCCCTAAGCGCTCGCCCCCAAGCCCGGTAAAGCTGTAAAAGCCGTAAAGGCTCCAGGGCCCCTCAGGCTAACAGTGTAGTCAGTTCGAAAAAAAAAAAAAAAAAAGTCGCCTGTATAGCTACAGATATACTGCTATTGCGCATGTCGGTGACGTGAACTCGCAAGATTTCACCCATCCAAAAATCGTATAACGCGCACAGCACACGGTCAGCTATATAAGATGTGTTATACGTATATATATGTATTCTTGTACATAGACCGCTGCGCATGCGCCATTTTGATATCAGAGCAGTACGCGTTATATATGTATGCTAATGGAGATATATATATATATATATATATATATATATATATATATAATTAACATTAGCATGTCGGTTACGCGAACCTATAAGATATTCCCCTACCAAAAAGTGCTCAACGCGGCTAATAATGATGTTTTCATATACAATTAACATTAGCATGTCGGTAACGCGAACCAATAAGATTTTCCCCTACCAAAAAGTGCTCAACGCGGCTGAAGAAGTTTTCACTTCAAAAATCTCACCCGTTTTTGATTTAATTTTGTACAAGGGAAGATTATACAATTGTTCAAATGGTAGGCGGTAAGAATTGTCAATAATGAATAAAAATAGAACTACCAGAAGAAAATAATTATAGCTTAATAAACCCGCGCGGAACCGCGGGGCACCACTAGCTATCTAATACATATTAGTTTGAATACGTAATGTTGGTAGCGTTCAGATTACGTCAAACCGTCTCTTGATACCCTTACAGACCGCGTTTGAACAGAATATTTGCTTTGTTAACGAAATTATTTGCATGTCAAATTAAGTTTACCTCATTTCGTTCGTAAAATATGCATCCAGGTCACCACCGCCATGTAACTGGCGTGATGATACATAATGCATTAATTTATTTGCATATTCCCAGCTAAGACTGCTCAGTTATTATTGCAAGTTGCATGTTTGTAACCCTTAAAATCTTTCTGAACGTCTTTTGTGACTGTATTATTTATTATCCGAAAAGCAAATCTCAACCGCGCTGCCGTTCCGCGAAATCACCCGTGTAGCCTGTTACAAGGACTGGCTTCCCGTACCACCACGTCGTATTATAACATACTATTTAATGTATATATAATATGACGGAGAATAGTCGATAATTATGGAATTATAATAATAATAATAATTTATTTAGTTAAAATTTATTGTACATTTTATGAGAGTTCATAGGATCCGGTTAAAATAATTTTGTGTCCCGGATTCCTGTGCCCTTCCTCTGGTTATATATAAAAATCATATATAATTTGTGTATGTGTGTGTGTGTGGTGTGTGTGACAACTCATAGAGTGCTTCCAAACACCAAAAAAGTATGTACCTGATACACAGTATTAACAATGAAAAATACGAATAGAGTTTATCAAATTATTTGTACCCAAAATTAATATTATTTAACAATATATAGTAATTTTTTTTAGTTATTACTATTATTTAGCATCCGTACTATTGACTTTATCACTATTGGCTGGGCGCGATAGCAACAGGTGTGTTTTGTAACCGCACGCACTTTTATAAGCAAGCAAAGACCGACTCAAAAGGATTGGTCTGATATATCGTTCCATCCTTGAGCCAGCAGCCACTCGCGCGATACTGTGACACTACATTCACTAGCTACCAACTAACATACAGTCATTGCATGCATTGCAACACACTGCATCCCCACATACACATGCACACCACTCAAGTACATAAGTTCTGTAAGGGAACTTTTTTATTTTTTGGCTACTTATTTTAGACACTAAATACATATACACATGTTCCTTCCTTTCTCCTAGAAGGCAGAAACAGCCCATGTCGAGGTTCGGCCACTTTGGCACCCTTGGAGCTTGTTGCTTTGCTTTCCCGGCTGAGTGCCTTAGGCGCTCGCCCCCAAGCCCCGGTGGAACTGTAAAAGCCGTCTGAGGCTTCAGGGTCCATATGGCTAACAGTGTCGTCAGATCGAAAAAAAAACTCAAGTTCCCTTTTCTGCCGTGGAATCTTGTTGGAGCTATCGGATCGTGAAGACCGCATTATTAAGTCGACTACAATAAACATTGTTCCTGTGTGACGTCATGCTGCCCACCCGGGCCACGTATTCGCGTACTTTGCTTGACATTTAGGGTTACTGCACCGCTTCTTAGGATTTCAACGTGAAGTTATATAGCCTATATTTTTCTCAATAAATTTGGCTCTAAATTTTTTTTTTAAACCTGCCTGGTGGTTCCAGACATTACTTCAAACAAAAAATCTCTTGAGATTAATAATATTACTAGTAGGAGATTAATAATTTAAGTAATAGCATTTTAGTTAAACTGAATGTGAATAGATGTCGCCTTGAATATATTAACATTAATAACAACAGATGGCATTCCTTATGAATTTCTTATCAATACATATTATAAAGCTCAACGTCTCTCTGTTGTCTGTCCGTTTATGTTCTTTTAACGCGAAAACCACTTATCCGAGTTATATATTTTTTATTTTAATTCATAGATATATTATCTGGCCAGGTTATAAAATATATTTTGTAAGATAAAGTGACATACGAAATAAGCAGTGGCGATAATGGTGAATCAATTCGGAGAAAAGACGTATTTGAGGCGCTTAAATGGCTTACGCTGAGTAAGCCATACAAGATATATCAAATTAATGTTCTACATAATTGTAGATCTTAAAAAAGTCTACAAAATCAATAGTAGCATATAGCTAAGGGTCATCCACAATAAGCATGTTTTTCTTACGTCTTTTAAGCGTGGGCAGCACGATTCGCGAATGCTCTCGACCAACGGCATTTTGTAAAACACGCGAGCGGAGCCGCGGGCACAGGTAGTATATATATATTTACGTTTTTTTATTTCAAACTATTTTTCGTCAATAGCGGGGAGTATAAGCTTTAAAATGTTGTTTGAATAGTCAGTTTTGATGAAGAACTAACGGAGATATGGCGTTGATAGAAAAAGACCCTCGAGAAATAAACTATACTTAATATAATACTGCTGAAGAGTTTTTTGTTTGATGGTTTATTTGTCTCTTTAAAATGCGCTAATCTCTGGAACTAGCAGTCGGATTTGAAAAATTATTTTTGCATATGATGCCAGATTCAGGAGGAATAGTGTAGGATATGTATCTTCACGCTACGTTCCTAAGGAGTGGAGCAGTAACTATTAACGTCTAGCACATTGGCAAGCTGTATGCTAGTACTACAAGTGGTCCAACGATAGGGCCACATGGGCGTGTGATGAGTGATGAGTGTTAGGGCGTGTAGTGTCGTTTTTTGGGTAACATTCCACTCAACATAAAATAACGTCTGCGTAAACCGTCTTACGTCTCTATATATTGTTGTCTTATATTGTTACAGTTAGCTTTGAGAATCCTTTGCAAGATTGTTCTTATTTCTCCAGCGAGTGTTTTAAGCTGTGTAGGAACGGTTTGTTATCTATAATGAGTGTTGCTGTTGTGTGTAGTGTAATTTTTTGGCTCGCATTGTATGATGCTTTTAGCATAGTATGTGAACGCTTCGTGATCTACGAGGAATGGTGTTGAGATCTTTAGTGTAATTTATTGGCTAAACATACACTACGCGAACACTTTGTTGCGAACAGACGTTTTGTTGAACCGTGTAGTGTTGTTTTTGAATAACATATTACGACTTCCTATTATTCTATAGTTAGCCTTCCGCTTATTATTAAAACATATAACATTTATACCACTAGTGAATCAGCAAGTTTTTTAATACAACATTTAGAATCAATAACACGCCCTTGAAACTGAGGTCTAATTAAATTTGTCGCATAAACACGCGGTTACGTAGTAGGTAAAGCTTTAATACGTTTGAGAATTAATGAACTTCCAACTGAAATTTCATGGTACATTACCATATTTCATATTTTATTAACTATGCTAATTCAGGTTGGGACCTTGCCTAAATACGGTTGAAAAGTTAAAACTATTGAAATTTGTCAATTTTTCAAAGTGGAAAATGATTCTGCCTACGAATGTTTTCTTTACTGCTCTATAACTACGTGTAGTGTTACATGGAATAATAAGTTTTCAAGTCAAGGGGTTATAAGGGCATAGTGTATTGAAGTTGAAATAGGTATGGGGTCTTTTCGACTTCACATAACTTTAGAATTTACTGAGAGATTTTCATCCCAGTGAATGGTTGTGAACAGGTATGTTTAAACCAATTTAACACTGGTCTATTAAATAAATATTGCTTACGGTTGGACAAACTTTCTTATTAAATTAAGATTTAAATCTCACAGTATGCAGACTCGCCATCGCGAGCAAACTCCTTAACGTCTTGGTTGAATTTTAATCCGGCGATTAAGTCGTTTAAGACTAAGAAAAACCTTTTCCGCGCTGAGTAAAATGGTAATGTAGCACTTCTGAGTCAGGCACAAAATAAACATATACAGAAAGCCAGCCATCTACAAGGAGCGACCATATAAACGCGTACGTATGACGATTACGGATCAAGTCGGTCGAACGTCAGTCGCGAGTGTCCGCCCGTGCCTGATAAACATAAGCATAATTGAAGCGATGATGACTCAGTGGTAGCGTGTACAACTTCGCGTCGATTGACTTGAGTTCGGATCCCTGCAATGAGCCTGAGCTTTCGATGAATGAAAACATCGTGACAAAATCATAGCATGGTGGTAGAGCTTTATCTAAAGCCCATCTGGCTAGCTACCACCCTCAAGTTGAAAATCTGTCGCCAAGCACCAATAGGTGTTCCGGCAGCTGCACTTCAGAGCGAGTCTTCCACTAGGCTTAGCGTGTTATGATCTTGGGTCACATCGTCACTTATCATCAGGTGAGATTGTGGCCGCTACACCAAACATATAAAGAAAAAATAATAATTTAATTAATTAATTAACTTTATTAAGAATAAATGCACTTAAAAAATTTATATAAATAAAAATGATATTGCTGTTCGTCGGTAAGCGCATCACTTATGAACAGCTCGACTTATTTGGCTACTTCTTTTTTAATGTTAGTAATAGTACGAGTAAAGTTTCTAGGGTAAGTCACTTGGCTCGCGGGTCGATGAAGAACGCAGTTAACTGCGCGTCATAGTGTGAGCTGCAGGACACATTTGAACATCGACATTTCGAACGCACATTGCGGTCCGTGGAGACACATCCAGGACCACTCCTGTCTGAGGGCCGGCTGTATAAAAACACAATGGTCCACATTGCGTTGAGGCGTCGGCTTTGAAAAATTTAAAATTACCCAGAAAATTTAAACATTTTGAAAAATAATGAAACATTTTGCTACTGGGTTTTTATTAACTCAAGACCATTACACACCATTCGAACGATAGATGTGCGTAATTCTTATATATATATATTTGTTTATTATGATCCTAATAACAATTCAGAATAGGTGGTGTTGTGTTCGAGTTATTGACTATTAGAAATGACAGAACAACGTATGCCGGGCCAACTAGTTAATAATAAATATTTTTATTTAAATTCCCAAATGTACAGTCGAGCGTAGGTAACTAAATTCAAAGATTGGCCGGAGTAGTCTTTCTGTGCGTATCTATTTTGTGACTTAGGCATTTTCTTATACATTCACCTGGATGCAAATTTCTTCCTCTATTATGGATGAATTTTAATCTAGCTACGCAAAGTAGTATAGTTAGTTACTGCTGTCACCTCTAGGCAGGAGTATCTAGATATCAGCTTGGGCCATTTACTAGGCGCAAAGATGAGCTATGAAAATCTTTGACGATCCCACGGTACCGAACCTTTAAGTTTGACGATGGACCTTGTCTCTTATGTGTGCTTTACCGTTTGTATAATAGGTTGTGTTCCGAGCAACTGTTCAAAATTATGCCAATGGCTACTTTCCAACATCGTACCGTTCGCCATCGACATGTGGAGTTCATTCTCACACCTTGGAACCTAAATGATCGCGGACAGTCCGGTTTCAGAGGAATTTCCTTCCGTGAACACTTCGAATGTAGAATGAGCTCCCCGCTGAGGTTTTCCCAGGGGTCTACAGGATTGGGTTCTTGAAAAAGGAAGCAAATAGTTTTATAAAGGGTCGGCAACGCTCATGTGATTATTCTGGTGTTGCAAGCGTTCATAGGTTGCGGTGACCGCTTACCATTAGACGGACCGCAAGCTTGTTTGCCACCATCGTGATATAAAAAAGTCCAAAATTGTGATCTCCTCTTTTTCTATACCACTCTAAGGGTCAATACATACTTTTCTTTTCCACTCTCCTCTGATCAGCTGTCATCTCAGTATTCACACATTTTATACACTCACTCTTCACACAATCCATCCATACTTTATTTAGACTTCTTCTATTCCTATATTCATAAGAAAAGTAGTGCACAGAGAAATTTATTTGGATATTTCTCTCTATTTGGGACAGCCCGACTGGTGGAAAACCTCTATCCTACAGAAGATCGCAGCCAAATAAACTTGTGTTATGTTGTACAGTGAGTAAGGTTTCCAGAGCTCCATGGGAAAGGGTAGGTCGACAACGTGCTAGTGATACCTCCTGGTGTTACAAGTATCCATAGACTACCGTAACCGCTTACCATAAGGCATCCTGTACGCTTATTTGCTACCTTAGTCGTATAAAAAGAGAATATTTAATTTTAATCTACAGTTTTTATAAATATCTCAGAGTGGACAAAATTTATTTGTAAATATTCTCCAACAATGAACCCCAAAGCACCGATCGAACGACGAAACAACCACGACTCTACTAGTCCCTTTCTATCTATTACGAAGAAGATAATCTATCTCGTTCTACCGCATGCTACAATTGTACACTTTTATTCTTTATTCCAAAGAGATTTGGAACGGGGGAATAAGAGAAAAACAAAAGCAGTTTAAAAAAATATAAACCTTTGGTGCGCTCCACTGGTTTGTTTTGGTGCAAGTGAAAAGAATTCAGTAATTCAAAAGAAGTTAGCGTTTCTATACAAATTGTCCTTTAATATTTATACGGCAAGCGATGTCACTTTTTAGAGTTTCGAAGACAACAAGGAACCCTAATAGTTTCGCCATGTCTGACCGTCTGTATGTCCGCGGCTTAGCACAGAAATTCTTAGTACTAGAAAGCTGTTATTAGGTACAGGTATGAATAATAATGACGCCGGCAAAGTGGTAAAATAAACCTAAAAAATGTTCTACATATTGAAAATTATTTTTCTATACAAGGTATCGAAATATTAGGACGAAATATTAAGCTTTAAGCGCTAATTTATGTTAGAACCAAGTTTCCCCTCCCCTGCCATATAAATGGCTGTTTTTGGATATGTGAAAAAATTCATAGTAGTAGTATACATAATAAAGTTAAAAGGAAAACTATCAAATCTTTTGTTCAAATCAAATCAAAGTTAACGAGTAATAGTCGAAAAACTTATAAAATGTATTTGAGTAGTTAATTAAAAGGGAAATTTCTTACAAATTCCATTGAAATGACATAAAGCCCCCTTTTAAGTCTGCATATTGTGACGGGTAGCTACGGAACCCTAAAGTGCGTGTGGCTCGAAACGTACTTGGCTGGTTTTTATGAACTATAACTTCTCCAAATACCAGGAACCAAATTGTTATCGCCCATAGGTTGCGTTCCGGGCATATGGCCCTGAATAAATTATATTATCTGATGAAGAAACTTACTTCGCCTAATTGTGAAATTTGCGATAAAGTTCAAGATATGTATCACGTTTTGATGGAATGTGTCCGGAACAAAACAGAGAGAGAAAGTCTGGTAGGGCTCCTTGGTCTCAATATGTGGGATCGGGGTGCCTTTTATGTTATATTATCTAAACCTGGTAGTTCTGATGCCTTTTCGGTATACAACTTCGTTGTTTGTTATTTTCATTAAAACTAGTTTATTCAACTAGGCCATAAACCCAAAGGTTCAAACCCTTAAAAAAAAAACTTCTCTACATATAATCTTTTAAAAGGTGTTTTTATAACAACGTCACAACACCCTTAATTCTTTATTAAAATTTATGAATTCAAACATTACTATAAAGTTTTTTTTAAATATGCAAATATTACAAAATTATTGTTTTCGTTAAAAAATGATTAAAATACTTTTTATGAAAAGCGTATTGGTACTTCGGTATGTATATGTATTTTTTTTTCATGATAGATGTCTATTCACGACGACGTTTAATTTCAATATGATATTATAATTAAAATTTTAACTATAAGTTGGGACTCGGTTTAAAGTTTAATTCTGAATGCTAGAACGTACTTATCATAAGTTGAGACTCGATTCACAGTTCAGTTCTGAATGCTACGCTTAACTAAATCGTTATCAGCTTATGAATTGAACTTCAACTTGAAAGCTCTAGTACAAAGTCTTCAAGGTACAATCGCTAAACAAAAGACACATTTAAAATTATCAGGAAAAGTAATAAAAGGACTTTGGGGCAGAAGAGCGGATTTTGGTAGTCACATCTGGTATTAATATTAACTTCGTTATAGGTATACTCTAAAAGTATTTGTTAAATAAGAATATTTAATTTTTATCAACTTCGTATGCGTGTAAATACTTTTTGAGTCAAAGTTTTCACACCAGGCATTTATCAGAGATTAACACACACACCCTGGATTTTTTTTACAACTAATGTGGAAAACAAGCTTGCGGACGACGTGATGGTAAGCGGCTACTTTAGCCCATGGACGCTTGTGATAACCCTAGGTATCACTTTCACGTGATTGTAAACGCCATACAGGATATGTGACGTCATCGCACAATGTATATATACATAGTTGATTGTATCTTTTGATAAGTGACTCTAAAATTATTAATGAGCGTTGAAATAATAGTTTTAAAATAATTATGAGCTGAAGAACCTTTAAAACTTAGTTTTATTTGTTAATGATGACGTCAGGCCGTTTTTTTTCGGCTTCTTTTTTATTCAGTTTAAGAAATATTTTTATATAACTTTTAAAAGTGTAATCTATATATATATATATAATTTATCTATATATATCTATAGAATCTGACTGACTAATCGATCAACGCACGGTTGAAACCGCTGGGACTAGGAACGTGAAAATCTGTATGCAGTTCTCTTTAACACTGCAGGTGAATTTTTGGAAATTCAACCCCTAAGGTGGTGAAAAAGGGGATGAAAGTTTGTATGAAAATCCGTAATTTTTGAAGATAGATCTATGGAAATTGGTATTTAGCAATTCAGCCGCGGGAATAACGCTAGCAATGAATGAACATTAATTCACGGGTAATTCATGGGTATTATTTTCAACATATAAAGTGTTTAAAACAAATTTCCAAAAATTTCCTACTCCCGGATTCCAGTCAAACTCAACGAACATCTAAGGAGACTTGGATTATGTGGAATACACCTGACTGGTCACTTCGATTGGAAGTACTCCTGCCTCTTAGTTGTCAGTTAAGCGTCAGACATCCAATATTGTTAATAAACTTAGCCAATAGTAAGGGCACAAAATATATTTTACAAATACATACACAAGCAAAATCAGTATCCGATAATATCATCAGGATACCATTAGAGATAACATTCGATCCATCAGGGAGCACGCTTTTTAGGGTTCCGTAGTCAAGAAGGATCACTTGTAGTTTTGCCATGCCCATACGTCTGTTTGTTCGCGGCTTATTTCAGAGATTCTTAGTAGTAGAAAGCTGTAATTTGGAATGGTTATACCTATATCATCTCGACCAAGAGTTAAAATAAACAAACGAAAAAAAACATTTTGTCTTCCATCTATGCGTAGATTGGGTATGATTATTTTTCACGTCTATCCCATGGTGTGGGGTATCGTTGCATAGGTCCTTTAAAAATATTTCGGGTGCGTGAAACAATTAGAGTCGAGTGCCACACGCCATCTAAATGATTGTTATTGAATTCATGACAATAGTATATTATAATGATCTTAAAAGAAAAACTATCACAGTTAATTATCGTCCTATGTAGGGCCATTTTAGAAGTTAAACCGTGAACTCAATTAATATTGTTATACCCGTGGGTAGTAAAATGCTGTTTCAAGTAAAAAATTTATTCGTTAACAAAAAAAAAAAATAACATACTCATAAAACGCTTCTGTATGTACTTGCAGAATAACCTGTATGTTCCTCTTGTAATTTATCTTTTACTTCACTGGTTGTTACCATTTCGCTTTCAAAATTAGAACTGTCGTGGCTCGCGATAAGGCTCGCTTATATACCGAAATGAGACGATAACGAAATCTCTAGAAGGCGCTCGAACCCCCAACATGTAATAAACAACTTACGTCATCGTTTTTAAAAGAAGGGGAATGTTTCATTTATAGTGCATTGTTTGTTGACAGTTGAAGCGATAAGGCTTTATATGTGTGCTTCGTCGCACCTATAACCGTACGATACATGACTACACTACGATAAATACACGATATTTTGGGCACATTCTAGACGATACTTGAGATTTCGAGAATGATGATTTTTTCTATTTTTCCTTACTTCTGAGTACGGTCTGCTGTAACAATATGTTTATAGTATCAAAAAAAAAGTCCACTTCTAAGTTTGCATATTGTAACGGGCCGGTTTTTATATACAAGCAAGCATCCCCCATCTACTACAGTACCAAGGCAGCACCAATAATGCCCTGAAGATATTATTGCACTGTATACGCTATACTGCATATCAGTATAGAGTTCCGTATTTGTTATTTGTCCAGTTTTGGAAACAAATTGAAATAAAATCAATGAATAGTTTTTAAGGTATATTGCAAAAGTCATATCTATTAAGTATCGACAGTAAACCGTACTAATGACCTACTATTCATACTACTGACCCGCAATATTGTCGAGTCAGTTCGAAAAAAAAATCAATAAACAACAGTCTCGCTCGAACTGTCGGATCGTGAAGACTTCCGTCAATATTGTGTCCTGAGATTTTTCGAGGATACTCACTAAGTCGGAACCCAAAGAGAGAAGATCATTTTTATTCGAGCTGTCGGATCATGAGGCCGCCTGCAAGCAGCAAGTTGATATAAGCAGTTCAATCAAGCGTGGCTCGGGATGGCTATAGGGGACATAATCCACACTGGAAGTAATCCCAAATAAGGAACAGTATCTTTCTGCTTGAATTAAATCCGGGTGACGTCATCAAGGTATGCTGCTATGTGTCCGACATATGTTGTGCAGTGGAAAAGTACATAAAGTGGACACAATCTCATCTGATATTAAATGACGATGTGGCCCAAGATGATAACACGCTAAACCTAGTAGAAGACTGGCTCTCAAGTGCAGCTGCCGGAACACACCTATTGGTGCATGACGATAGATTTTCAACTTGAAGTTTTAGTTAGCCAGGCGGGCATTAGAAAAAGCCCTAACACCATGCTATGGTTTTATCACGATGTTTTCACTCATGATACTCACGAAAGCTCGGGCTCATTGCAGGGCACGAACTAAAAAGTTCTCTATGTCTTTGACGTACCGTGAAACTGTGGAACCATCTCCCGGTCAATGTATTCCCTCCTTCTTATGACATCGGGTTCTTCAAGTTTAACGTGAAGAGATATTTATGCAGGCCGGCATGACAGCGGCGACCGCCGATGGATTTCGATCTCTCGGTGGTCGCCGTTGTATTTGGATTGTACTGTGCTTACCATCAAAGCCAGTACAGTCAACGTGCCGAGCTACTATAAAAAAAGGGATTCGCACTCACGTCCATCGACGCGATGTCCGTACACGCTACCACTGAGCCATCATTGCTTCATCTTTTTTTAAATTGAACAATAATTTCAAGAGAGTAATACCGCTAGAAGAAGCAAGTATTACGTACATATATAAACATGCTTGTTGAATATCGATGGAGGATACCCATCCCCTTCTTAAGGAGGTTAAGCTTATATCTTCTTTGATTATGTAAATTCTCGAACGCCCCTCGCGAAATCTACAAGTACGCGCTTCTCTATAGTTAAGCTGCATACTAAAGTATGGAGGCTTTGAACGTATACACGTACTAGCGGCGCCCCGCGACTCCGCACGCGTTTTTACCCAGTTACTATTTTCGTCCCGTAATTTTATTTTAACACATTAATTATTGACAATTTATGTAGACTATCAATTAAGGAATAAATACACCATTTCAAAAAGAAATAGTGTAATAAGAGAACGTTGTAGTGTAAAAGAAGATATAGTGACACGGATTGAGAAAGAGATGCTTAGATGGTTTGGCCATGTATGGAGGATGAATGAAAGAAGATAGACTAGACAGATTTATAAGATGAGCATAATTGGGAACGTTGGAAGACGAAGTCCTAGACGAACGTTCCACGATGAAATCGGGGACGTTTTGAAGAAAGGTCAGGTCAAGAGTACTCTAAACCGACGAGCATGCATGAAAAGATTGATTAATGTTGAGGAATCGAAAGTTGTATGTCAGGATCGTAGCAAGTGGAAGGACGTGGTCTCTGCCTACCCCATTGGGAAAGAGGCGTGATTTATGTATGTATGTATGTATCAATTAAGGAATGACATTAGCGTTTCGTCTACAAAATATCATAAATATGAGTCGTCTTTTTTGAATTAAATTCGTACATACAAATACACATAATATATCAAATCTATTAGGGAAATTGGAACAAAATTACTCGTGCAGACATAACTACAAATTTATTAAAATATGAATCTTTTCTGTCGCAAAAGTTTATATTCGTCACCAAATATGTAACCCTTAATTATAATATCTGTTCCTAACAAATATATTTGTCATCATATTAACGAAAACGGCCTCCAAAGGGAGATGATAAAAACGGAGGTTTGATCAAATCCCTAAGCTAGATAATCAATTCACGGGGGATGAGGCTGGGTTAGGTAAAGTTTGAGTTGTGATAAGAAACAGCGCGAGACGACGAGCTCCAGATACCAATAAGAAGTTTTAGTTAAGCGTTTTGATATTGTTTGGTGATTCGATTCTGGTGACATATCTATTAATTAAGGTAGAAATCTTATTAACTAGTTGTGCCCCATGGTTTCATTCGTGTTAAATGTATTCGACAAACTCTCCATACCGCTGCCACCAACGCGCCCGTGTAGCCCTATCGTTGATCCACTTCACGTACTTGCCTAAAGCTTACCAGATTGCTTGAAGTTCATAGTTACTGCTCCGCTCCTTAAGGACGTAGCGTAAAGTTATACAACCTATACTATTCCTCACGAATCTGGCTTATAATAAATAAAAAAACATTTTTTTGCGTAAAAGTGAGAAAGAAAATTCCCGAATTTTGTTCCACGATAATGCGCCTTCGCACAAGGCCATCATTGTGAACGAATTTATGACCAAAAACTCAACAAATACCATCGTTTTCATTGGGTAGAAGACATAAAGGAGAATTCGCGACGACAACTAAACTCAATTCCGGAAAAAGCGTTTACAAAATATTTTAATGATTGGATTATTCGTTGGCGTAAGTGTATCGTTTCTGAAGGAGCATACTTTGAAGGCGATAAATTAAATTTGGATAATAAGTAACATTTTGTGTATTATTGGTCTTTTTCAGGTATTCTTTTGACAAAGTAGTATATTATTAAATTCAAAGAAGTTGCACTTCAACTGCGTGTAAAGTTTACACTCCTTTTTTTCAATATAGTAGTTTTTATTAGATTTTTAATGAATAATTAGATATTTGTCCCAATAAAATTGCAATAACATGCATAACATGCATACTCTATATCTTAAGATATAGAGTATCATCTCAATACCGTGTATATCCATGCACGCCCGTCGCCCCGCGTCCCGTAACCATCAGGAGGGTCGTATTTACAGCGGTCGTCTTATAGTCCCAGAGATAGTGCGTTTAAACAAACAACAAAAATCTTCTTACTAGAAGTGCATGGTCTCACCCCTGTTAAATTTGTTCTGAAAACCCTCCACGGCGCAGCCTTGTAATTGCCTACAGCTTGCCAGATAGCTTGACGTTCATAGTTACTGCTCCACTCCTTACGGTCGTAGCGTAAATATATATGACGGAGCAGGGTAGTGACGGAGCAGGTAGTCCAGGATGGTTTTTAGAGACAGTGACGTTGGCATGGCCAACCTCATTGTCATCATTAATACTGGATTGTTGCATAATTGAAGTAATTGACAATAAATTAGATGTTCACTCTCCGAGAACCGACAAGCGAATGTATCTCTCCGCTCGTAGTGAGTCACTTGTTTACGCTGTATGAAACACGTGTAGAGATAACATAGCTAATCGCATGTTATTTTGCGCCGACATATAGCTTACACTATTCCTCATGAATCTGGCCATCATATAGAAAAATAATTTGTCAAATCCGACAAGTAGTTCCAGAGATTAGCGCGTTTAAACAAACAAAAATTCTCTTCAGCTTTATAATTTAATTAATATTATTATCGATTATTCAATTTCAGGCTGAAATACATCGGCACGAGTACTGATACTGTGCGGTAGTAAAAGTTCCAAATCAAAGTTAAATTTTACGAACTCCAAAAACTACTTGTTCGAGTTCTGAATTTGTAATAATGCGTCTAAAACTGGACATAGAAAAGAGTGCCGTGTCTAGTCCCGGTACGATCGGATACATGCTTACACGGGCCAGTGGCAGTATCTAACGCGCAAGTTGCCGTAAGGGCTGCATTCAGTTCACTAGAAAGGCTTTAGTAATGTCGCTTATGGTCCAATTCACAGGTTTATTTTTTCTGTTTTAATTTAATAGCAACTGCGTTCATCCTCGATTCTGCCAACAACACGTGAGTAGAAGATTTTCCTAATTATTTCGGTAATCTTCAAACATACTTGTAGATCTAAAATAAATGGTGGCTCCCTTGTTAAAACTGTCCAGAGAGTTTCTGCGGCAACTTAAAATGCATGTTCGTAGTTATTATTTATCCACTTCAATTGGGAAAAATAACCAAACCAAAGCACGTAAAATGCCACCAAAATTACATAATAAAGGGTCAAATAATATAAGTTTATGAATTTCAAAAAACCCACCACATGACAGATTAAGATTTCGTCAAAAACATATCTTCTCTTATTTGCAACTTTTTAAAGTGAAACTTTTATTCTATCGCCCCAAAAAATTTCGTTCATCTATCGCATGTCGCATTACAGCTGACCGTAGAGTAGGGAACTGTGAGACTCGAGACGAAGATGAAGTTATTGATAGAATAATGAAGTTGACAACGATTCAATGATTTAAATAAATATTGCTCTTAGTTTTTAACACGCATCTATCTTCTAAATGATAGTATTAATTATGATAATAATAATAATATTTTATTATTTACAACTAATTATTATAGAAAGTTTCACTTGCATCGTGGTTTCATAAAACTACACAGTATTTTTAAAGGATCAGGATCTACCACTAAGAATAATTTTAAATTGAACTTGTATAAAAAAGAGTGATTTCGAAATAATTAAGAAACATCTGTAAAAATCTATAATTATCTACAATCCCATAGTATTGTGTACGAATTTCAAGAAAAGACTGATTCACAGTGTGCTCACATTTTTTATCAAATTTCCAAGATAACGATAATACTTAAGTTTACCTGTGAGTATAAATGATTATCGAAATTTCTACTCTTCGTTTAAAACGGGTATATAAGCATGCCCCATTGGACCGTAGACATTTCGAGTTAGGACACCTAGGCGTAACACAAAATCAAAACAGTCATATTTTTTAAATTGACAATTATTGGGGAGTTTCTAAATAAAAAAGGATACTTCTATGCAATAACTTACGTATGCGTAATGCGTCAACGATTCTCACAGCTCGCCTTCGCGTCAAACGGGCCAAGCTGGTATCTAGGCGCTCTTGCCCAGAAGTTACAGCAGTAATCAGGATCAGCGTGTGTGTATCTAGCTAGCGAGAGGTTAACACGCCGCTATGAGAACGGCGACCATTGGTTGTTTTGGATTGTACTGTGATGGATTGTACTGTACCATCAGGCACAGTGCGGTAACATTGCCGTGCTAAATTAGTAATAAGTTGTATGTAATACGCAGCAAGATGGACAGCGAGACGTCACTCAGGAACAGTGTTTAATGTAGTCGACATAATCGTATTAACTGAGATGCTCACGATCTGAAAGCTCGAACGAGAACGACTTCGTTGTCTGATTGTAAGGTGTCTGCGGTTATAGAGCACACCTGCTGTTATCGCGCTCAGCTAAAAGTGCGGGACAACAGTAAAGTCAATAGTACGAATACTAAGTCATTAGTACCGATTCAATAATCACATTGATATGATTCTCCGACATTGATATATATTAAATAGTATCTTGTTGGTAGGGGAAGGTGGTCCTTGTGGTTGCCATGACAATTTTAACGCAGTGATAATTTCCTTTGAGAACTAATTTTGTCAGCATTCTATTAATATTTCTTTATTATATTACAAAGCTTTCATTACAACATTTGGCGCATAAAGATAGTATCTTGTTATTTTAAATCCATCTTTTCGAGCCTTCACGAAATTAATAACTACAAAATGTGATAAAGATAATCATAGCCGTAAAAGTTTAAATTAAAATATATTGCTTACACATTTTTTAAAGAATTTTAAATTCATAGCTGAACTTAAAGATGTTTATTGGAAAGTATTGATCAGGTTGATGGTTGAATGGATTTGCCCAGTTTGAAGACTCATTGATAGATTACTAGTTATGCCCGCGACTCCATTCGCGTGGACAACAGAATCATGTCAGTCGAGCGCACGCGCGAATCGTGTTGCCCCCGCTCTAAAGATAGAAGACAAAAATGCTTATTTAGGATGAATGTAGACATATGCTATCGCTGACTTTTTTGTAGATTTTTTTAGGATCTACAATTACGTCGAACATTAATTTGATAAATCTCTTACGGTTAACTCAGTGTAAGCCATTTAAACGCCCCAAATGCGTCTTTTTTCCGAATTGATTTACCATTATCTTCACTGCTTATTTCGTATGTTACTATATATCTTACAAAATATATCCTACAAGCTGGCCAGATAACATAGCTATGAATTAAAATAAACAATCATATAATTCGGATAAGTTGCTATCGCTTCCGCTTATGGCTTAGACCGTAGCGTAACCATAACGTAAAAGGATCGGCTAACGAACCGTGAGACTGGTTGATGCTATAATTTACATATATATACATGGTGTTTTGTTGCGATGTAGCAAATTAATTTTTTGTTCGTTATATACAGGGTCGTTGGGTAGTTAGTATGCTTGCTAAAATGTTTTATTTTTTGTTCGTTAAGTTTGACAGTAAGCGTTTAGGGCGACCTCTATAGGGAGACTGAAACACTAGACATGACAGTGTCTTTGTTTTTTGTATCAAGGCTTATAATCGATGGACTTACTGCAGAGAAAAATAACATTTCGCGTTTTTAGTGTTCCGAAGTTTAAAAAAAGAACCCTTATAGTATGTCCGTCTGTTTTTTTTCCGTCCGTCGGTTTTTTTTAGAGATTCTTAGTACTAAAAAGCTGTAACTTGGTATGGGTAAATATATTAATCACCCAGACAAATTAGTAAAATAAAATCTTAAAAAAATCAGTTTAGGGTACATCCCCTACACGTAAAGTGGGGAATGTTTTTAAGTGAAAATTTTATTCGTTCATCTATCGCATGTCGCATTACATTACATTGTCGCAAATAAAATTGAATTTTATGCCGTGCAGTCAAGGATTATAATCGTAAATTCGGAACAATGTATATGTTAATGTGTGTTATTAAAGAATGTATGTCACATATGTCTTCAATAATTTGTATTTTATTTTTCAAGTTTTATTTGCATCGTGATTTCATAAAACCATTCAATTTTTTTTTCTCGCCTATCCCATTTAGTGGATTGTCGATGGATAGGTCGTTCAAAATAACTGTTGGTCTGTGAAAACTATTTTTCGATTCAAGGAACCATTTTCCATTTGCAAAATATAACTTGAAAGTGGTAATTTTTGTTAGAATTAAGTATTCTCACCCCCTGCCAGCTAAATGATTGTTTTTGGTTATGTGACAATATTCATGGTAGTAGTATAAGATGAAGTTAAAAGGAAAACTATTAGACATGAGTAGACTTTACAAGTTAACGACTAATATTCAATCAACTTATAAAATGTATTTAGAGAAGTAATTTCGTACAAATTCAATTGAAACCAACTTAAAGATCCTTCTGTAAATAATGATTTATGTTGCCTGCCTGGGTCTAGGCTGGGCACCGGCCGGGACACGGTCAAACATTTATAGTATGTTTTTGTATGAAGTAATTCATGCTACACCGACCTGGTGGGCCGTGTTGGGCTGTTGGGTGGAGTTATTCCACCAGTTTGACTGACCCAATTAGTGAGAAATCTCCAAAGAATTTTTTCTGTGCACTACCACCTCTATGAGGCCTAGTTGGCCTAGGGAAATTTACAAGCAGGTATTAGAGACTCTATGGCATACTACCCACATACTTTGAGTTTTGAAATGTATTTTCTGGTAAATTAGTACGTACTTCAATGTGTATATGTAAAGTCAATCTTACCTTACGTTGAGTGAAAATTTAATCTAAGATGGTAAAATGGTAGTCTTGGAAGGTGAATACTCTTCAAATACCGGACAAACTAATGGATGCCTGATGATCGATGAGCGATACCGATGTTTTCTTTCACTATAAACCCGGTATAGGGTTGCCATCGATTCGGGTTTCCTCAGCTCTATGCTATTTTGAAAGGCGTTCGGACAGCGTCCGTGCAGCGTTCGGACAGAGATAAATAAACCGTGTAGTGTCGTGGGACACAAGATAGGAACGAAGTTCCTTATTATAAAATATTAATTTCAAATTCTATTCGAAGTATAAAGAAAATAATTATTCTGGTATACATTTTTTATTATGATTTTTTTAATCGATAAAAAAAAACTACTTTACAAAATTATCTTAACACCTTTATTTTATTTACAATGATTTATAAAAATATATAATAGCAAACGCAATGATAATAACAGTCATCACGTAGACTATACATTAGACACTGTATAGCCATCATACATAGACTATACATAAAAATGTTAAGGACGTTTTTTACCGGCTAGTTTACCCCTCCGCAACGCACCATAAGGAAATTCGTTCCAATAAAAAGTTAAAATAAAAAAATAACTGAAATTATGCTTTAAATCAATTAAGGAATGTGTAAGCCGGGGAAATGAAATAATGAAAATAAATTTTAACAACAATTGACATCGCAATCTGGAACACTTGAGTTATTGAATGCCTGACGTCAAACTAGAAAATTAATTATTCCAGACAATATTCGTCGTTGCTTGTTGCTGCATTAAAAAAATAAAAATTACGTAAATCATTCAAAATTAAAAAGTAACTCATAACTTAAATGTACAACCGCGTTCGATCAATTCGATTCACACGATTGATACGATTATTTTTCGATTTTTCGATTCCTTTGTTTTATTATAACGGTATACTCTAGTTTAAGTAACATAAAAAGAAACGATGCACGTAGTAACAAAAAAAAATTCATTGTATAGAGGAAGTTATTAGAGATTTTATCGTGCAAGATATTTTTTTTACGTTTATGAGAATATGTATATATTTTAATGATATTTTATAGTCGAAATTCATGTTTTTAGGTTATGTCATAATTTGCACGACTTAACAATTTACGTTCGGTAGATATGTCATGCAAATCCTTTTATGGTGAATATATTATTCATTCACCGTAAGAAGACTTGCACGACACATGACGTTTATTTTAGAGAAGTAGCATAATTAAAATTGTAAGTTGATTTTACGATTATCAATTCTTTTTTAGAACTAATTACAATCGAAAATACGATTATTCTTTAAATCCATAGAGGATGTGTAAGCTGAGTAAATTAAATAACAAAAATAAACTATAACAATAATTGTGATCGCAATCTGGTACACTTGAACTATTGAATGCCTGACTCCAAAGAACAAGATTAAATCTTCCAGTCAATATTCTTCTTTGCTTGTTGCTGCAGTAAAAATGTAGAAATTACGTAATATATTTTGTTTATTTGAAAATGAACAATAAACTAATAAATTAAATGTACAATGGCATCCGATCAATTCGATTAATTTTCAATTCGTACGATTAATACGATTAATTTTCGATTCCTTGGTTTTATTATTTTGCTCTACTCTAGTTTCAAGTCATATAGAAAGTAACGATGCAGGTAGTAACAAAAAAAAAACGAAAATTCACAAAAATCATTGTATAGAATCATTGTACCATTTAGGATTTTATCGTGCAAATTTTTTTTATAATGTTTATCAGTATCAATTTTTTTTCATGATAATTGATTGTCGAAATGCATGTTTTTAGGTTATGTGGTAATTTGCACGACGTAACAATTTACTTTCTGTGGATGTGTCATGCAAGTCTTCTTACGATGAATAAGGTATAGATTATGTGTCTATTGTAGTTTCGAAGGTTTTGTGGTAATCAGTAAGTGACACGCAGCTGCGCCTAATTTGATAAATAACACATTACTTTTTTTATTTCGTCTATGTAACTTAACTTGGTCAGACATTGAACAGAAATATAATACAAGAGCTTATAAATTTTACTTAAAAATTGATTAAAAATCTTTTTCAATTCATTTTAGCTTTCCGTAGTCAACAAGGAACCTTTAAAGTTTCGCCATGTCCGCCCGTCTGTCTGTCCGTGGCTTAGCGCAGAGATTCTTAGTACTAGAAAGCTTAATTTGGTATGAGTATAAATATTAATAATACAGACAAAGTGGTAAAATAACATCTTAAAAAAAAATTGTACAATTAAGTGGGGATTTTTTTTCTCGTTTATCTCATGGAATGGGTGTTCTTGGAATAGGTCTTTGAATAATATGGCGGGTATGTGAAAACTATTTTTTAGATCCAGTGATCCGTTTGCGTAATATTAAGCTTGTAATGGAAATTGTGAGTATCGGCACATAAAAAACAACTATTGTATGTAGGTATTTTCGTTACGTCACGCGGCCAGGTGCGATGTATGGGTATGCGTTTATTTCGTGTCATGGGTCGCGGCCAACTGGCCGACGCGCAGCCGGGCTTTTGATGCGCACACGCGGGTGCGTAGGGCGCGGGTGGCGATGCGCGGCGCACGTTACCATGCAACGGTAACGCGAACTATGTGTCTTACAAGCTTTATTAAGTTCAATTTTGTTAGAGTCAAGTGTCCCGCTTCTGCCATCTTAATGGATGGTTTCTGATATGTGAAAAAATTCAGCAAATGGCAGTAGTATTTTAACTAAATTAAAAGGAAAATTATCTCTGTTAACCATCGTCCTATGTGGGCCCGTTTATAGACGTTATTAGATGATGAACCGTAATCTTAATTAATATGTTCATAGTATCAACTGAACTACTGAACCTTACACTGCAGTGGCCCGACGCGCACTTGGTCGGATTTTTAATTTAATCAACAAACACGTGGCAGGTGCCATCTATTAACAATATGTTTAACTAACATGACAGTTATTAAAATATTTACATTCTGTAATATGCGAAATATTTGCACGGGTCAGCTAGTAACTAAAAATGTATAAATACCTGGAAAAAAGTTACAAAATTCTGAAAATTACCCTTAAATTTTTCATAAGCAAATACTTTTTTTTATAACCGTTCTAACCCGTATGGCTCGGTTATATAGGTCGAAGCGACGTTATAATTAGTAGAATTTATGACACAGTTCGTCCCCCGGGGAGGGGGGTGGAACGCACCCTCGTAACATTTTAAAAGGGTGTGTTCTCTAGGTTACGTCCGACTATGGGATTTTTTTTTACAATTCGTTCTAAAAAAACATTAAATCGATAATGTCGACGCGACGTGATGATTAAAATTTGCGTATGACATAGTTAGCTTAAGAAATGTAATGTCAAAATAATAGGTTTTTACTAAATGCGTATGAAAGACTATAACAAAAACCAATTTTTTTATTTTTTCTTTCGGTCTGTTTATTCCGGGTAATCTCCGAAACGGTTGGACCGATGTTGACGGGACTTTCATGGCAGATAGCTGGTGTTATAAGGTAAAATTTAGGCTACTTTCATTTAAAAAAAAAATGAGAGTTCCGCCCAAAAAATAAAAAAGCTTTTTCAGTAGTCCACGCGAGCGAAGCCGCTGGCTCAGCTAGTTGCTAATAAATTCTACATAAAAAGAAATTTTAGGTATTTATGTAAGCACGTAAGAAGTAATATTTCTTAGGCCTAACAAAACATCAAATTAAATAATCCTTACTATCCTTACTTAATATTACAAATGCGAAAGTGAGTTTATTTGTTTGTTACTAAATCACGCAAAAACAGCTAAATGGATTTAGATGAAATTTGGCACACAGACAGCTTATAACCCGGATTAAGACATAGGATACTTTTTATCCTGGTAAAAGTCCAATACTGAAGTCCACGTAGATGAAGTCGCGGGCACAGCTAGTCCTTACTAATATTATAAATGCGAAAGTGAGTTTATTTGCTTGTTACTAAATCACGCAAAAACAGCTAAATAGATTTAGATGAAATTTGACACACAGAAAGCTTATAACCCGGATTAAGACATACGATACTTTTATCCTGGTAAAAGCCCAATTCTGAAGTCCACGCAGACCAAGTCGTCGACACAGGTGGTAATCAAATTTTATCCTACGTACCAAAAATATGATGAATTTAACCCATCAATGATTGATCATTGATGAACGTTAAATTATTATTAAACGATAAATGAGCGTACGGTAAATGAATTCTCATTATTATCATTGATGGGTAACTTTATCATGTCGTACTACCGTCATATTATGCGCGCGCTGCTCACAGTTTTACCCTCTACTAAATAGGCCAAAAGTTATCTTAAAAAATAATAATAATAATATAACATAATCTAAATACTAAGTTGCGCTTTTAAAATTAATTCAAATGAACCAGTTTTAGTTAAAGATATTTAGTATTATTGTTAGTTCTCATGTGATTCCACTAGTAAAAGCTTGAAATCGTAGAGGGAACAACTAAAAGAGTTTGTAATATTTCTTATACTTTCATTATGAACTGAAAGAGCGTCATACAAAAAATATGAAGAACAAAGGAGAAAGGGATACAGTTGTCACTACTCTACTACCACAGTTGTCAAAATACTCGAGTTTCAGGGTGTTTTTAACTAGAATAATGTAAATTAATATTTTATTGTATATCTGATATTGAACAGTGTTGTGTGCGTGCGTACAATGATAAATGTTAAAGAAACTGATTAAAATGAAAACACTATCGCTATCTCACACTCTTTTACACGATCAGAGCGTCTGATAATATTTGAATAGTGTCTACGCTCATTTGTCTGTGTGTGTTTCCTCGAAAATTAACAAACGTGAAGATCAAACGGTCTACGGTTTTACGCTTATTCAAGGCTACAGATACCCATTCACTTTGTTGAACGCCTTTGAAATGTTTCACATATTTAAGAGAGATTATCATATAAACCTTCACTAAGCCAAATAGGCTTCTATTATTATGCCGTTTATTTTAAATGGATAGCAATATATCTTTATTTTATTTGTGAATATTTCTATCATATTAATAAATCTCTAGTTCTGTGAGTATATGTATTTAATTATCATAAATCACGAATAACATGTTTTTGTCTACCTTTTTATTTGTATATCCGGATTTAACTTATAAACGGCTTCAGCGATTTTTATAAAATCCGTCTATTCCGCATCTTTATTCAGAATTGATTCAACATTATCGTCGCTGATTATTTCGTATGTTACTTTATGTAACAAAATACATCCTATAACCTGGCCAGATAACATAGCTATGAATTAACAAATAAAGTTGTGAATCGGATAAGTAGTTTTCGCGTGAAAAGAACATAAACGGACAGACAGACAGAGATTAGTTGAGTTTTATATTGATAGAAGTTTATAAGTGAAATGTTTTAGAGCGCGATGGTAAAAGCCTTGCTATTTGATGTTAAGTTACAAATGTTTTATAATATATACAGATTTAGATTTTAGATATATCTACTAATGTGATACAAATTTAACTTTTTTGAATAATCTTTTTGCAGTTTCTAAAAGTTATATTGACAATTATTATAGCTTATTAATTTAAAAAGAACATAAGCTATCCTTGTAGAAAATTTCATAAGAATCGGTCTAGCCTTTTTTGATTTAAATCCGGACATATAAACAGAGAGACAGCCCATTTTTTTATGTATTTGTGATCAGTGCCCTTTACATATAACGCCTATCAGGAAATTCAAAAAAAGAAACATTTACAGACAAAAAATCTTTTTTAATATAGTTTAACACTATAATTTATCTACATTGCATTCAGGTAAGATGAAAGAATGAAGCTCAGCTCCACACATGATCCGAGAACCATAAGTTTTTATGATAGCATTTCATGAAAATAGCGTTATTTTTTCTTTATAAGGCTCAGTCCATGTATAGATGGCTGGCGCTGTCGAAATTTGAACATAATATTGTTATAAGTTAAGCAAACAGACCATACATAACATGCTAAATATATTAAGGCTTTATCTATACTGAAAAGGTTAATTTTCACATGAAATATATTAAATTGGCAACACTGAAATATGTTTCAGTTCTGTTAACACATGAAACTGGTGCTGGTTTTTGGTGCTGGTTGCTGGCTGGGTGCTGGTGCTGGGCTGGTGGAGTGTTTTTGGAGAGATCTTAGTGTTTCATGACAGACTGGTTCAAACCGTTCCTCGCATAATTTCAAACACATGTCATATGACAGGGCATCATCGAGGACCAACAGCAATCCTCGGAAAAAGCACAGGGAAGAGAGCAAATTCGACGAAAAAGGCCAGATTTGTGGAAAGAAAATTCTTGGAATTTGCACCACGATAATGCGCGTTCGCACAAGGCCATATTTTCCGTATTATTGTAATTATTACATCACTCAATAAGTTCATAGGACGACATATAGATGGCGCGATTATTGATAAATTAGGCTACATTGTGATATAATGCGACGTTCGCGGTAGTCGTTGTCACTGATAAAAGGGCTGAGATCTAACGGGTGTCAAGTTCCATAGCTAAGGAACTGCTAAAAAAATTATAGCTGTAGCAATGTACGTTCTTTAATTTATTTATAAATCTATTTGTTACTTTCTTTGATATGAGATTTGTAACTTTGCAAGTCTTAATTGGCAATAAATTACGATAAAAAATGTATTATTTATTAATAATTAAAAAATAAACGACTCTTAATAAATATAATAAATTAATGTAAATATTTATTCACAATTAAAACTTGCCAAATTACAAATGATATTTTTCACACCCTAATAACTCAAGACATATATATAATAGGTTTAAACGTGTAAGGGATTCTAGGTGTTCAAGGGAGTTTTATTAAACGTACAAAATTTGAAGTGTGTAGGTCGAATAGTTTTTGACTTATAGAAGGGTCGAAAGTTGCTCGAAGTGACTTGTGTAAATATACACACTGGTCGGAGTGTCTCCCGTTTCGAATTTATCTGACACACACACAGAAGTGAAGTGAATTGTTAATAACATCTTGGGCCATTAATTCTGAGATGTATAAAACTCAAAAAACACTCAAAAACTCACTGGAAGGTCTTAAAAGACTGAAATCATCAGAAGACACTTTGCAAAAGGATCTAATTACCCACTCGAAAATGACAGAAATTATATTTAATAGCGAGGATGATGTTACGAAGTTAGGAAAGTGAAGAAATTGAAAATTGACACTGGCAAATATTACTATGGAGTTTCGTAAAGGCAAACCAATCATAATGTCTTCTTTTTATTATTTAATAGCTACGTGTGCTTAAAAACAATTCTGCCAATGTCACGTGGATAGAATATATTACTAATTTTCAAAAATCAAACAACAATAAGATCCCTTGTTAGAGATGTCCAGGGTTAGTTTAATTAAATTTTTGTCACAAAATAAATTATGGTTGCTTATATATAAGAGATAGGTATATAGTATTGTGGACTTTTTTTAGATGTACTAAGGACCAATACTTTTGTAGAACATTGTGTTTAAGTATTACTAACCATTACGCCAGCGCACGCGGAATAAGCAGTTTGGATGCGCTCTTTTTTCCGATTTACTTAAATCAATTTTAAGGCTAACTGAGAGATGTAGCCTAATGCTAGATAGCCTTAACTATTCCTGATGAATCTGGCTATTACAGCGGATATTATAGATAATCCACTTGTGAATAATAACCAAACTACTTCACGTAAAACGGCACTAATATTACATTATATAGGTATAAATAATATTAGTTTATTGATAAAAATAAAACCACCACATGATAGATTAATATCCCTTCAAAAACTTCAATTAGTATACTAGAACTGGCAACTCGCCTCAGCTTTGCTCGGGTAGCAGAGTAATACATATAACTCTACTGGTTTACATGACGCACGTCAGTAAACTTCCCAGCCGGTACGATTATTGCCGGTACGTTCATCGTCATATTTCAGCCAATTAACAAAAAACCTTTAATGAAATATACACCTAAACCTACCTTATGAATCACTCTGTCCATTGATCAAAACCGTATGAAAATCCGTATGGTAGTTTTGGAGTTTATCGCGTTCAGACAGACAGACGCGGCTGGAGACTTTGTTTTATAATATTTAACGATAAACTAGACCACGCGTCTTAATTACGGGTATTCAATTACCTTGTTAGATTTCACGGTCAATTCATCTGTAATAGCTGGGTTAGAATAACATTTTAATTAAGCCGACCCATGATTAAGGATAATGGTAGACTCAAATCATTAAATCACGGAGCCTAGATATAAGGAGAACGGTCGTAATCATCTTTCTTCTATACATATTATAATACTCAACGTCTCTCTGTCAGTCTATCCTTTTATGTTCTTTTCACGCGAAAACCACTTATCCGATTTAGATGTTTTTTATTTTATTTTAATTCATAGCTATGCTATCTGGTCAGGTTATAGGATATATTTTGTAAGATAAAGTAACATACGAAATAAGCGATGACGATAATTGTGAATCGATTCGAAAAAAGACGCATTTGGGGCGCTTAAATTGCTTAAACTGAGTAAACCATAAGAGATATATCAAATTAATGTTCTACATAAGTGTATATCTTAAAAAGACCTATAAAAAAGTCTGCGATAGTATATGTTTATCTTCTAAAGACCACCTTCAATAAGCATTTTAGTCTTTAAAATAACCGGTGTGCGACCGCCTTTATTTGGAGCGGGAGCAGCACGATTTGCACGTGCGCTCAACCGACGGGATTCTGTAGTCTATACGAGAGTAACCGCGAGCACAGCTAGTCAATGAATAAAATGCAAGCAACAAAAAACCCATATATGAAGTGAACTTTTTATAAGCTAAGATATCGTTTAAGCGATCACTTAAAAGGTAACTTCAATATATAAAAGCTCGTTCATATTTCTCGACAACACTTTCCCATCCGCCTTTTATGTTTTTTCAATCCATTTTCGCGTCTTTGGGGTAATACTCACCAGTGTCAATATTTTATTCGAAATTAATAATTCTTATTCATTTCCTTATTGTTTTTAATAACTTCGGTGTCTAAACCATTGTGCGAGGTGGCGCTTGGCGGCAGATTTTCAACTTGATGGTGGTAGCTAGCCAGGCGGGCATAAGAAACTGTCTTACCGCCATGCACGATTACGATTATCAATTCTTTTTTAGAGCGAAATATAATCAATAATACGATCATGGTTTAAATCATTTGAGCGGGACATAGGCTGTGTAAATGAAATAACAAAAATAAACTATTCCTAACAGTTGAAATCGCAATTCACAACACTTGTATCATTGAATGCCTGACGCCAAACAACAAAACAACATCTTCCAGTAAATATTTTTCGCCGCGTGTTGATGCAGTAAAAATGTAGGAACTATGTATACATCTTTATTCGAAATTAAAACTAAATTAATAAATTAAATGTACATCGACTTTCGATTAATTCAATAAATTTTCGCGTTACTAATTTTATTATTTTTGTCTATTTAGAGATGTGCAAAATAGTTTAGTAAAAGTATTGAAATTAAAAATACAAAAATACGTATTTTAAAAAACCTTTATTGAAATAAAATACCTCTAGGCAGTGTGGTCTTTACATGTCTTTTATTTAACTGATTATCACTAGTAATTGTTCAAATATTGCATCTTACATGGTCAGTCTATGTAGCCATATGTATCATTCCACCATAGGAAAATAGTTGTTCAACAAGAGCAGAAGAAAATAATATTTTTACTGCTGAAAATATCGATGTTTATGAAACAAAGTATTGAATAATATTTATGAACAATTTCTATATTTCACGTAAAACAAAAACATGAATGTATTTTCATAATAAGCATCTGTAGTTACTTGGATACTTGACAGGTATACCTTTTACACTTATTAAAAGAATGAATCTAAATTAAGCTCTGCTGCATTCGCAATACGTAAGATTCGCCAGTTCAAATATTGGCGCTCTGCTAGGTGAGTCTCTTCGCTTACTTCCATAGCGGGCAATTTGAGCAATTTACAATAAGACCTCGAGATTCACTTGAGAACAAGTTCCAAAAATTTAATATCTTAACTTTGCCGTCTCAACACATCCTTGATAATTTAATTGTGTTCGTATAAACTTTGACAAGCTAGAACTTTTACTAGAAATAGATGTAAATTAATCATACCGTGTTTATGCTTCATAAGACCATTAAAAGTTTTTTAGCTAATAGTTTAAGTTCTATAATAATATCCCGAAGCTCATTACTGATTTGCCAGAGAATAAGTTCAAGGACCATGTCAAGCGTGTATGACTTTCAAAGGTTTATTAAAGAATTGATCATTATGTGAATGATAATGATGTCTGAAAGTGACTCCCTTGAAATTGACTCCCTCTCTGTGCATCCTCTAAATTATTAACATGAACTATATTACCTGTAAATGTTATTTCTACAGTTTAATAAAAGAGGATAAACCTGATCGAGTTCCTCGCTGGCTCTTTTCAATGACTGGGATTTATTGTGGTTGTAGTATTTGACGTTAATAAATGCCTTCTTAGGACATAAACTGAATAAAGATTTTTTTTATTTTGATTTTCTGGATAAAATATCCGTTGATCATGTTGTATTCTTCAACTGCCCCAAACTATCTTGTTCCCTATTTGATTTTTTCTTCTCTGTAATATTTTTCATTGTGTTTCTGCATAATTCTTTTTGTTTTTAGATTATTCTACAGTACACTGGACATTAATTGGAAATTTAACTCTAAAACCTGCGAAGAAAGAGAAAGAACTAGACATATAGATCATGTAACCGGGTGCGAAATAACGGTAGTGTTATAATTTTATTCAATTTTCTTAAAATTTATGATCGTATCCACACACAAAATGTTTTTCAAAGTCAGGTGTACAATAAAGTGTTAAATTTGTTTATTTTCATATAAAAAGCGATATCAAAACACTCTCAATCTCGACTAAATTGACAATTCTGGTGCTTTTAGCACCAAAAAGTGGTAACAGTAATATATATGTACAGAAAAACTATAACTAGCTATGTATCTTTTGTTGTCGTTCTTTCAGTTCGTAGTTAAAGAATAAGAGATAACCTAAACTCTTTTACTCATTGCCAATGCAAAAGCGTGTATTTATCACGCTTCACATTGGCTAAATTGCCTATATAGGCAGAAGCCGTAACAATAAAAAAGTAATAAATTTTCAAGAAAAGTATTTTAAGTATTTCAAGGTAAGTATTTCAAATACAAAATAAAAATACGTACTTTGTATTTCAAATAATTCACATCTCTAGGACTAGACTTAAGTACTATCGAGAGTAACGATGCCTGTAGTAAGAAAAAAATATTGTTTGACAGGTAATTTGATCGAGAGTGTTCTTAGCTATGATTCAAGAAGATCTGTTCGGCCGTTTGAAAATTATCGTCTATTCTTCTTGATAAATAGATATGAGCGTCTTCTATAGGAAATAACATGGCAACCTTGACCTGAAGCATCACTTGTAATCTGCAGAATACTAACTCCTAACCAACTTACACCAGAGATATCGTATTACGGCTCATTGGAATGATCTCAATGGATAGATTATTTATGCACCAATAGAAATATAACATCAAAAAGTGTTCTGTGTGAACTCACCGAGTTTGTTGTTGTTGTGATGTTGCGGTAGTTGATGTGGCTGCGGCTGCTGTTGAGGTAATTGCTGCATCAGCGCTGGGTGTGGTAGTTGCAGAAGTTTCGGTTCGAGCTTCGTCGCTGCCGCCACTGGTATAGGACCAGCGTTTGTCATGGTCGTCATAGTCGCTGCTGGCATCATCAGTGTTGACATCGTAAGCATTTTGTTCACTCAAACTGTATTTTATACTTTTTATGAATTTTCAAACCGCACAAATCATTTTTTTTTTGGAAATTTAATTATTTATATGTTTTTTTATTTTTTATTGTATTGTAAATATAATATATATTTTATGTATGTATATCGTTTATATATTTGTGTTTGTTTGTTTTGGTGTTTCGATTTCTATATCAAAATCACATAGTTCCGTGCACTTGCCGTTGTTTTGCAATGTTTTCTTGTTTTTGATTTTAGCTGTCTATGCGATGTTTTTGCTTTTTTTTCTAATCTAAGCTAAAGACTGTGAAATTGATTATTAGTTAGCTTTTCAAGGGGCCGACAGAAACCGTGAAAATTTGACGACCAATTTGATATATATCTATTTATTAGTGACATGCAATTCAGGTATCTCTTCCGGCCCCAATTATTGTTTATGTATTAACAAATCTCTTTTATTATTTGAATTTAACCAAGGACGTTCTTATTGTGGCTTTTTTGCTTATCTATACTCAATATAATAAAGCTGAAGAGTTTTTATGTTTTTTTAACACGCTAATCTGTGGAATTAAAAGTCGAATCCCATTTTTTTATATATATGATAGCTAAATTCAGGTTATATAACTTCACGCTAGGACCTTAAGGAGCGGAGCAATAACGATAAACATCAAGCAATCTGGCAAGCTGTAAGTAAGTACGGGAAATGGAACAACGTGCAGGGTGCACGGTAAACTTAACACGGAGGAAACCGTGGTGCATAGATAGTTAAATAATAAAATTATAATTATATTTCCTAAAAGTTCACACACGCTTTAAAATTCTTCGAACTTTTTTTTTTAATGGCATCTGTTTTCATCCGCAATTCTGCCAACGTCACGTGAATAGAATATTTTTCAAACAAAATGGCGGCTTCCTTGTTAAGGTCTAGAGTTTATGTGACAATTTAAAACGCATATTCCTAGCTGTGTCCGCGGCTTCGCTCATGTGGACTGCAGAATGACGTCGGTTGAGCACACGCGCCTATCGTGCTGCCCCCTCTATCACACACGGTGATTGCCGCCAGTTATATTAAAGACAAAAATGATTATTGTGGGTAATCACACATGCACTACACTCAGGTACATAGCTTCTGTAAGGGAACTTTTTTCTTTTTTTGGCTAGTTAGTCGAGACAAAATTGACATATTACTAAATACATCTACACTTGTCTCTTCCCCGCCTCCCAGAGGAGAGAGACAGGTATATATGTATAGTTAGTTAGATCGAATTACGGATAGGGAATTAGTCCGAACCGAGGTTCGGCCACTTTGGCACCCTCGGAACTAGTTGCATTGCTTTCGTGGCTGAGTGCCTTAAGCGGTCGACCCAAGCCCGGGTGAAGCTGTAAAAGCCGTTTGAGGCTTCAGGGCCCTTATGACTAACAGTACAGTCAGTAAAAAAAATAATTGTGGGTGATCCTTATAAGATAGACATGTGCTTTTTTAAGTCTCTTTAAGATCTACAATTATATAGTACATTTATTTGATATATATATTTGTAATGATTTTAAATGTAGTTTTAAATGTTTAATCTTATTCATTTAGTTATCCTTCAATATATACTTAAATGTCACGCAGGCCTATTACCTGAGTGATTACATTGTATTTTGATTTGTGTATATATGTAATTTTACAGTTTAGTAATTGTTATGTTGGCGTGCTAAATATATAAAATAAAATATGTCTAATGGTTTACTCAGCGTAAGTCGTTTAACCGCCCCAAGAGTATCTTTTGTCCGATATGATTTATCATTATCTTCATTGCTTAATTCGTATGCTAAATTGTCTTACAAAATTTATACTATAATTTGGCCAGATAAAATAGTTAATTGCATAGTTTTAGTTGTGCACATTAACCCAACTATATCACAAAATGCCGCCAAAATTACATAATATACGGTCAATATAAAAACCAGCACAAGACTGATCAAATTCACACCAAAAACTCCCCCATTAGGAAGAATTCATATGGAAACTATCCCAATATCTGACTACAAATAATAATGTAACTTTGGTATAATCAAACCACCTATATTAACAGTATTTAGAACTTCAAAATGTAGTCAGAGCTTCAAATGACGCATCTTAATGGTTTGCCTGCACAAATAGCCCCTAATGAATGCTACGGTCCAACCTTTTTGTACGAAAATGGCACTGAAATTGAACAGTTAGCAAAAAAAAAAAAAATATTTTCTCTCTAGGTTTTGGACTGGTTTGGATCCTGGTTCGAAGCAAGCTGAGGGGTGTTATATGTTTAAAGTATGTATTTTTTTATCGTTATTGGTTTTGGCGTAGTGGCCAAAATCACACCTGATGGTAAGTGACGATGTGGCCCAAGATGGTAACACGATAAACCTAGTGGAAGACTGGCTCTAAAGTGCAGCTGCCGAACACACCTAATGATGCTTGGCGACAGATTTTCAACTGGAGGCTGGTAGCTAGTCAGACGGGTATTAGAAAAAGCCCTACCACCATACTATGGTTTCCTCACGATGTTTTCCTTCACCGAAAGCTCAGGCTCATTGCAGGGATTCGCACTCACGTCAATCGACGCGAAGTCGTACACGCTACCACTGAGCCATCATTCCTTCAATGATGGTCACATCCGTGTATGTCTGTAATATCGTAGCTCCCAAACGGCTGAACCAATTTTATCTAGTTCTTTGAAAGTTGAGATCAAGAGTGTTCTTGGCTATGGGATTCAAGTAAATCTGTTCAGCCGTTTGAAGATTTTCATCCCTTTTGTACTTGATAAATGGATGTGAGTATCTTCCACATGTCTGAACGAGTCGTAATTTGGTATTCTGCTACCTCAATGATATTAAAAGGACAAGGTAACCTTGACCTGATGCTGCACCATCATCGGAAGTCTGCAGAATACCTAACTCCTCGCCTACTTACAGCAGAGATATCGTGTTTGGGCTCATTGAAATGGTCTCAATGAATAGGCTACTTATGTCCGTGGTTATTTTAAGTTTTCATTTTACCTTGTTTAATTCTTGTTATTTACTCTACTGTATCAATTAACAGATAAACTAAATATAAATAGGTATACATATATATATGACAATATGTTTTGTTAGATATTTATCCGTGTGAATATTGAATCCGTACTAATATTTACTTTTCGTACTATTGATCCGTATGCGCGATAGCAAATAAAAAGTTACGATAATGATAAATCAATTCGGAAAAAAACGTATTTCGGACGCTTAAATGGCTGACGCCGAGTATGTAAACCGTAAGAGATATATCAAATTAATGTTCTACATAATTGTAGATCTTAAAAAGATATCTGTCTTCTAAGGATCACCCGCAATAAGTATTTTTGTTTTCCGTCTTTTGAGCGGGGGCAGCACCAATCGCCCGTGCGCACAACAGACGGCATTCTGTTGTCCACGCGAGCGGAGCCGCGGGCACTGCTAGTTAACTATGTAGAGGAATATATTTGTATGGACAAAGCGCTACCCGAATTTCCTTTTAATTTCAAAGGGGCAGGATGATGGCTAGAATCGTTTTACTTTTTTACGATGGCGCATAAATATCGTAGCGTATTAATATATCGGATGTTTTTATACATTGAAGCATTGAACGGTCTTGTTTTTAGAGTGAATAAATGAAAGATAAACAACGTTCGGTCGGCAGGGGCTGCTCGGCCTGTAGCTACGAACAACGTTTTGTTCAACCATATTTAATTGACTGAAAACATTATTTAAAACTCTGTTTTTCAATTTATATCAGTATTATTTATAGACTGTAATGATTTTTATATTTTAATTGAGTAATATATCTATATTATTTCTCAAATGTGTTTTTTATGCCAATGCCATATCTTCCTTAATTTTCATCAAAATTAATTATTCAAACATCATTTTACGTGAATACGTATTTGCTCGAACGCTTTCACTGCACTCTATTGTATGGTGTTCTATCGATATCACTGGATTGCTATTGAGAAGTCCTTTCCAATCATACACGATTTCTTTATTTTGATTCTACTTTTTGACGAGTTTAGGTCGACATTGTATTAAGATTTCTAAACGTTTAACTTCCAAACTATATTTTATATTCACAATAATTATTCCACGCTAACGTTATTTATCCATAAATCTTGATAAGAGCTATCGAATCAAACGATACGAGAATCGTAGCTTCTCCAAGTCATAATTTATACAAATATGAAATTATATGACGTCGCGAAACGACATCAAAATGACGGCGCGTTCCCCTCCCCCACGCACAATGTGTTACAGGCCTCACTGTACGTAACGAATTCTTTGATTCTTTAACTATCGAGCGATGTAGTTAATTAAATGGTGAATGTAGATGATAAATATATAGGTGCAATTTCAAACTGTATCCATGGATTTGGTTATCATCCATTTTTTTCTATTACCTCCATGGAAGTCAATTTAAAAACGTATTTACGTCAAAATATATCTATATCTTCTTCTTCTATACATATTATACAACTCAACGTTTCTCTGTCTGTCTATCCGTTTGTTCTTTTCACGCGGAAACCACTTATCCAATTTACATAGTTCTTTTAATATATTATAACCTATGTGAGCAACGCCGCGGGTGACAAGATAGTCTGCAATGAAAGCTCTATATCAAATTCAGTTATATAATAGTTTGTAGTTTGTAGTTAGTACTAGTTTGTAGTGCGGGTTGTGAGGAGTGGTACATCATATTTGTTTGACAAAGCAAAGTCCTAAAGTGGTTTTCGTTTAAAAGCCAACCGGTTTCCGTGAAACATTTACATTCAGTAATTGTCGAATTATTTTAGCGATTAACCTTACCTATGAGATTGCATTTTTTCTATTGACTAGTGTAAATATCGATATCTTTCAATCTACTTAATATTACAAAGTCAAATTCTAATTTTATAATATAGTTAAGGCATTACTTTTTAAAAATCAGTTGTTCATCTATTTTTCCGCCTAACCGTTTTTCTTTGATAGCGCTGTTTCTGTGACCATGGAAAAAGCGAAATTCGCATTATTTTCGAATACGAGTTCCGTCGTGGTACCAACGAAGCACAGACGGCACGCAATGTCAACGACATGTATAGACTAGGTATCGCGAGTCAACGCACAATACGTTTTTGGTATAATCGCTTTAAATTTTGATCTCAACAATGTGTCCCGTGGCCAATCGGAAACGAAAGTCGATAACGATGAATTGAAAGCTGTAGTGGCAGCAGATTTATCTCAAACCACGTCGAAGTTAACAGCAACTTTCTACATAAGTGATAAAATAATACTGATTCATTTAAGTTAAATTGGAAAGATAAAAAAGCTCGAAAAGTGGGTGGCGTATGAAACTCACTGAACAACAACAGCAAAATCGCGTCGAAGACGACTTTAACTTGTTGTATAACCACAAAAATGAGAGGAATTTGAATCAGATTGTCACTTTTCATTAAAAGTGGGTCCTGTATGATAATTTAAAATGTCCGTTGAACTGATTGGATACAGGGAAAGCAGCCAAATCATGTCCTAAACGCAAAGTGAGACGAAAAAAGCTACTTGTGAGTGTATGGTGGACCTGGGCTGGGATTGTTCATTAAAGATCTTGAAACATGGTACAAAAATTACGGCAAAAAGTGTTCTGTGAAGAATTGCAAATTATGATGGACCAGCTCATTGTCAAACAACAAAGATTTGTCAATTATTCTAGTTAACTCCTTCCTTACGACAGCAATCGCATTAGAGACTGTCTCAAAATTATAGAGTTACGACTGACAGCTGTCCGTCATCCACCATACTCACCAGGCCTTGCTCTCACTGATTTCCATTTTTTTACGAATTTAGATAATTTGTTGCAGGAGAAAAATTACAAATCGATGAGGAGGTTAAAACACCTTTAAAGAGTTCATCGATTCCCGTCTCCAGCAATTCTAAAGCAGAGGCATCAGTGACCTTCATTAAAATGGCAAAAGAACATCAACAATAATGGTTAATACTACGACTAATGAAATATAAACTTTCATTTAAAAAAAATGTTTGTTTCTTTCTATATAAAACAGCAATTTCATAGATTAAGATACCTATTACATCTTATCAGTTTCTGAATGACAATATGCTCAATCAATCATAGGTCGGTTCTTTAACGGACTACTGCACGGCTGCTTTGAATTCATCCTGACATGACAACAGAACGCGCACTATTATTAATAGGTACTATAAATATAATGCTTTCAAAACTAGTCCTTATGGTAATTATGTCCCATCTTTAGACGCCTTACCAAACTCCCGAGCGTTGAAGTCTAGACGATCGGCCATTATTCTACCAAGGAAAACTAAACCTACATCAACCTCAATACAAGAAAACATTAAGGACCTTGCCGCGGAACATCCCGATCTGACTATACTGTTAGCTTGAAGGGCTCTGAAGCCTCAGATTGCTTTAACAGCTTCACAGGGCTTGGGGGCGAACGCTGAAGGGACTCAGCCGCGTAAGCAGGGTAACAAGCTTAAGGGTGACAAGGTGGCCGAATCTCGGCTTGAGCTGTTGCCTTAATTGGAATTAAGTCGCGAACTGACTAATTCCCCATCGGTAGAAAATTCGATCTTCGATCTGCCTTCTAGGAGGAAGAGAGAAACATGCGTATATGCGTTTAGTAATCTGCCAATTTAGTCTTAAACTAATTAGTCAAAAATGTCCCTTACAGGACCTATGTACTTGATTGGTGATCCCGCTAGGTAAGTCGTGCATTATATATTATTCAGCGGTAAATTGTACTATCAGATATCTCGGAGAAATTATCAAAACAAGGATTGATTTTATCCAAACATACTAAGGTTATAATGATTTTCGTACATTCAGTGTTGCAAATAATATTCTGGAATAGGCCAATAATATTAATAAAAGCTGTATACTCTCATTTCGAACTGGCTATTACGCGAAACTTTCTACGCGCGAATAAAATTTTCCAGGAAGAACTATAAGAGAGGTGGGGACAGAGAAATGGCTTATTTAAATAATAAATTTAAATTTAATTTTTGAAAAAAAAAATTGTGATAAATTTAAAGATCATATAACAAAACTATTTTTTCGCAATTTTTCAAAAGTTATTTCAAAATAAAAATTAATTTTTGAAAACAGTACCGAAAACGGTATAAAGCCGTTCCCGAATAAAGCCGAGCGCGTGTGACGTCACAATGTTAATTTCTACTCATTGTAGCACACAGCTAATACAGTGTTTTGACTCTTAATCGATGAATTCCTTTAACATTATGACGTCACAAACCTGACGATCAATCGTGGCGCGTTCGTAGTCATGGGATTCTTTTTAAAATATTACAATTTTCAATTGTTTATTATAAACAAAAAAAAAATGTTTTAAGAGTTTTTTCAATTGACTGTTATCATAATTATGATGAAGCTTTAAAATACATAAAAAAATCGATATTCTTTTTTTAAATACCCAATTGTCTCATTCAAACACGCGTGTTCAATGTTTCGTTTGTCTGGGCTAAACTCCGGAACGGCTGAACCAATTTTAACGGGGCTATCATTGTTTGTTAGAGGATCTATCGCTTCGTTTGATTACTGGATGCACACCGGCTACACCTGATATATGGTGATCGTCGTGCAATCGAACACAATGATCGTGTCCTACCACCCAGACCAGAATTGTACTTTAGTCGCTATTATATGTAGTAGAACGAGAATCAAAAAACCTGTATTTACCCATTCGTATATTTCAAAGCTAAAAGCGAAATGAAGGCAAATACAATGTGAAACGGAATGTTTAATGAGTCTATGTGTATTAACGCTGTCACGCTGACGCGCGCTGATGAATTATTTTTTTACCTTGCTTTGTGCCTCTTATCCCGGGGTACAATTTGAACATATTATTCTGTTTTAATTGTTAATATTTAATAGATTATTTTTGTTTTTGTTTTTGTTAAATAAAATTAAATCTTTACGTTTAATTTTTATTATTTTATGTGTAATAATCGGTGTGCCCGCGTCTTCGCTCGCGTGTACTACAGAATGCTGTCGGTCGAAGCTCACGCGCGAATTTGTTGCCTCAAAAATGATTATTGTGAGTGATACTTAGAAGATAGACATATGCTATAGGCGACTTTTTTGTAGGTCTTTTTAAAATCTACAATTATGCTCTACATTAATTTGATATATCTCGTATGGTTTACCCAGCGTAAGCCATTTAAGCGCCCTAAATGCGTCTTTTTTCCGAATTGATTCAACATTATCATCACTACATATTCCATATGTTACTTTATCTTACAAAATATATCCTGTAACCTGGCCAGATAACATAGCTATGAATTAAACAAAAAGGCATAGTAAATCGGATAAGTGGTTTTCGCGTGAAAAGATCATAAAAGGTTAGAAAGGGAGAGGTTATGTTTTATAATATGTATAGATGTATAGAAGATAATTAGATAGGCAAGAGGTAGGTTACAGATAAATTTCTGTGGTGATTTCTCTCTACTTGGAGCAGTCCGACTGGTGGAATATCTCCACCCTACCGAAGATTGCAGGCAAATAGTAGTAAACCTTGTGTTGTGTTCATGTGGTGAATAGGATTTTTAAAACTCTACAGGCTAGAGGGGTTCAGTTTCGGCAACGTGTTAGTGATACCTATGGTATTACAAGAATCATTTAGGCTACGTTAGCCGCTTACCATCAAGAGGGCCATATGCTTGTTGTAAAAAAGTAAACTGGCTGCCCCTTTTACATTTTCCGTAATTTTTTTTTTTTTTGTTTCTAAATGTAACAATGTCAATTCCTAATGATTATTGAGCAATGACTTAAATGAGCTACCCTTATACAAAATTTCATAAAAATTGGTCAAAGCATTTTTGAGTAAATCCAGACATACAATCAGATAGACACATTTTTTTAAAATGTAAATCCGTGTTGAGAGTTCTTTATAAAGGATGTCCGATAAAAAAAATGAGAAAAAATATTACACGTACAGACAAATTTAGAGATTTATTAATGTAGATGTAATTCGACATTAAGTTTAAATAGTTTAAAAATACAAAAACTCGTTTTAATCATGCAATAAAAAAATTAAACCTTTTTAATCTTATAATAACATCTCGTTACCAAGCCCAATCTATTTGAGTTGTCAAAATGAACACTATCCACCTCCTGGCTCCATCATCAGACAACAATACTAACAGATTCATTAATATAGATTCAAATTGGCACATTGACTCGTGTACCGATATTTGACAAACAAGTCTAGGCGAGATTCACAAAAGAATTTAACTTTTTTTTATTTGAGTAAATTGATCGAACATTTTTTTAAACGATTATACGAGTATATTAGCTTCAATAACTAATAAACAATGTTATAAAATGTTAGAAATCAATTTTAACCTACTTCTAATTTGTTGTATGAAACTTTGTATGTATATGTAGTTCGGATGACAACACTATAATTTGGTATCTTGGAGCTGATCTGATGATGGAGCCAGGAGGTGGACAGTGGAACTCTTCAGTGGTTACTAGCAAACCCCTCGAGTTTAGGCTCATATGATTCGTTTTGACAAGTCAAATAGATTGGGCTTGGTAACGAGATGTTACCGGTGTGTATGTATATTGCACACTGTTTAAATAAAATATAAAATATCTTTTAAAATGATGTTTCACTTCTATCGTGTGTGAATCGCACACACACCTTTTTTTAACTATTTAAACATTTTAGAAATTAACGTGAATATTTACGTTTACTCGTGAAATTTGGGATTCTTTGGTGATCAAAGCTGGTTTATTAAATATGCAAAATTTAATTTGTATAAGTCGATTTTTGACTTATGGAGAGGTCGAAATTAGCTTGAAATTTCGTATATTATACATACCGGCTCGTGCCGCCTGGTCCGATCTTGGTTGACACACTGCCGAGCGTCTAGATAACTCAATATTATGTACAAGTGATTAATATCTATCCCGATCAAAAAGTTAACGGTGAACGCCTAACCCTTGCGGAGTTGAAACAAAATATTCATTAGTTCATTTGTTATAGACCAGGGTTGGAAGTCGTGAGGGAATTTTTATCGATAATATTTTATCGTGACATTATCCATCCTCTTATGTTATCCATCAGTGTCCTTTGTCGACACTAAACAGATATTAAGTAATAATGTGACCCAAGATAAGTAAAACGCTAAGACACTTATTGACTCTCAAGTGCCACTACCGGTACACACCTAAAAGGTACTTTGTGACAGATTTGACAACTTGTGGGTGGTAGCTAGCTATGTGGGTATAAGAAAAAGCGCTACCACCGTGCTATGGTTTCATTACAATGTTTCCTTCACCGAAAGCTCTGACTCATTGCAGGGATTCGAACTCACGTCGATCGACGCAGAGTTCGTACACAATACCATTGAGACATCATTGCTTTATAATCTAATGTGAAATTCCTATAATTTACAATCTGTATCTACTATTATGATCTCTTTGGCCAGTCCTTTCTACTTGACGCAATCCGACTGGTGGAATACCTCCACCTTACAGAAGATCGCAGCCAAATAACTTTTTCTTGTGTTCCTAGGTAGGCAAGGACGGTAACGCGTTAGTGATACCTTTGGTGCTAAAAGCATCCATAAGTAAACGCTTATCGTCAGTCAGATGGGACGCTTGTATGCCGCATTAGTTGTATAGAAAAAGAAAGACCAAGTCCCTCCTCTACAATTAGCGTGTTACCATTTCCACATCGTCGCTTAATATCAGGCGAGATTGTGGCTACACGTGCATGGCTTTAAAAGTATTAGACATATAGAATAACAAAAAGTGCGTCAGCGTTAGAGTTTTGTTAAAACCCATCTTTCGAATGTCTTGCCGACCACGTTTCCTCTTAAAAAGAGTAAAGTTCTTAATTTTGAGTTATACAACAGATAGATAATAGAGTCAAGCTACAGTCGTTTTCTTTTATATGCTACACTAGCTATGCCCGCGGCTCCGCTCGTATGGACTACAGATTACTGTCGGCGCACGCGTGATTTGTGCTATGTCAAAAATGCTTATTGTGGGTGATCCTTAGAAGTTTTACATATGCTATTATCAACTTTTTGGTAGTTCTTTCTAAGATCTACAATTATTAGTACATTAATTTGATGTATCTCTTATGGTTTACTCAGCATAAACCATTTAATCGCTCCAAAATCTTTTTTTTCTGAATTGGTTCATCACTATTGTCATTGCTTATTTAGTACGTTACTTTGTGTAATAAAATATATCCTCTAACCTGGATAGATAGTATATATATGAATTAAAGGAAAAACCATGTAAATCGGATAGATGAGCGGAACCCTAAATACAAACACGACCCATCCCAATCGTGAATTTTTGTCGCGATCTTGATCTTAGAAGTTGTGGTTTTAATTTTAATTCATAATTTACGTTATTTGACCCTATATTATGTAATATTGGTGGGCATTTTGCGTGACATAGTTTGATTATTGTGCAGAAGTGAATTATACATAAGAACTATTAATTTTAAATTGCTACAAAAACTCACTGGACAGTTTTAACAAGAAAGCGTTCTTGAAGATTAGAAAAATATTCGCATACAAATGACATTGGCATAATCCAACCGTATTATAATATTACTAGCGCTTTTCACACTTCATAGTTAAGTTATGTCTCATTACTAACTGCATTGCTAAATACCAATTTACATAGATCTATCTTTAAAAATGACCGATTTTCATACAATCTTTCATCCCCTTTTTAGCACTTTAGGGGTTG
The DNA here is from genome assembly GCA_947532125.1 of Saturnia pavonia. Lineage (NCBI taxonomy): Eukaryota > Metazoa > Arthropoda > Insecta > Lepidoptera > Saturniidae > Saturnia > Saturnia pavonia. Next base: position 1,684,812 of record OX383923.1, read on the forward strand.
AATTTTCCAAAAATCCTTCCTTAGTGCTATCTACAGTATAAAAGGAACCCGCACGCAAATTTTGACAGACCTAGCCCCAGTAGGCTGAGTTGTGCGTTGATATGTCAGTCAGTCACTTAGTTATCCTTTTATACGAATAGATTATTGTGAATGTATTTTTAAATGTTTTTGAATAATCGCGCAAAAATGACTGAACAGATTTGGATGAAATTTGGCACACAGATAGTTTATAGCCTGGATTAATAATACATAGGATACTTTTTATTCCGGCAAATATAAAAAATTACATGGTGGAAGCTATCTGTTTATAAACACAACTTGCTATTAAACAAGAATATACCGCTTGTAAAACAGAAAACTATGAATTTAGTTGGACAAATTTACTAATTATATTATCGATAATTGAACTGATGGTTAAACTCCCATCACTAGAGCCGAGTCTAATTAGTGAGCTGACGGCATGTAATGAAATTTTGAATGCAAACATCGTCGACCCGAGAGACGCTTGGACAAAATTGTTTATTCAAACTTTGCACCAAGTATTGGTGGGTCCAACCCTTAATATTTTGTAACTTACTGATTAGCTATATTTATACTAGACTGTATCGCTACTACAACACACAAGGTGAATAAACATCTTATATTTGCCCTCCCAATACATTCTTGGTAATCTAATGTATATTTGTAAAAACTGTAACAGGCTAAATTATATCTAACATTAGCACATTTTTAATACTAGAAATAGACATTAATTAATTGTACAGTGTTTCAGATTTAGTAAGACTAATAAAAATTATTTAGGTAATAGTGTTCGCTTCTATAAAATCCCGAAGCACATTACTGATTTGCCAGACAATGAGTCCAAAGATCATGACAAGTCGGTTTTATTGTCAAAAGGTTATTATAGAGTACATCTTTATGTGAATGATAGTGACTTCTTCTTTGTGTATACATTAAATTATTAATATGATTATTAACTGCAGTAAATATTGTTTGTATTGAGTTTTTTTGTCGGTTTTTCGCGATGACTGGGATGTTTGTCCGAACCGGTAGTATTATACTAGTGTTTGACATTCATAGGTGCCTTCTTCCTAAGAAGGCTTTAGGCATTTTTGATAATACGTAAGAATGTTATTATCATCATCAATCTTCCCAGCTACTGTATCCGACGCCTGGCTTTTTGAAAATCTTTATACTTTGATCGTTTAGCCACAATGCCATCTGATGTTAAGTGACGCTAAGCCTAGTGGAGAGACTGGCCTATAGGTGCTTGGCGACAGATTTTCAACTTGAGGGTGGTAGCCAGCCGGGCGGGTGTTAGAAAATGCCATACCACGGTGCTAAGGTTTCATCAGGATATTTTTTTTTATACTACAAATATTGCAAACAAGCATACGGCCCACCTGATTTTAAGCGGCTAACGTAGCCTACTGGTGCTTGTAATATCATAAGTATCACTAGCACATTGCCGACCTTAATAACCCTACCTCAAAGATCTCTGGAAACCTTACTCACTGCAGCAACTCAACACTTGGTCATTTGGTTGCGATCTTCTGTAGGGTGGAGGTATTCCAACAGTCCGACTTCTCCAAGTAGAGAGGAATCTCCAAATAAATTTCTCTGTGCCCTACCTCTCTTTGAACCCATACTTTGTAATTATAGCTTCAAAATGATTCCAGATTGAACCATAGTAGGGAATTTAGTTAAGTAATCTTCACTATTTTAAAAACTCAAAAGATTGTTGTTTGAACTCGCTTATCTCTGGAACTACCAGTGAGATGCGAAAAAAGACTTTATAGCCTAAAATGTATTTTATGGCATTTTGGTCTATAGAATATGATATTTTATGGTATAGTGTAAGGTATTTTATAGCCTATTTATTGAGGATAGTTATAGGATATATAACTTCACGCTAAGATTCTAAGGAGCGGAGCAGTAGCTATGAATATCAAGCAATCTGGCAAACTGTAGACAAGGACGGGATGTGAGTAGACCGAAAGGGCTACACGGACGCGTAGGCAGTGGCGCCTTGGATTTTGTCGAATAGATTTAACACGGGTGAAGCCGCAGGGGACAGACAGTGAACAAATTATGTGAATATACGAACTATTTAGTGACAGTAATGAATAATTTCTAACCGTAGATTCCAGATATGAAAATATTCCTGGCTTGTCGAAAACTCAAGTAAACTCAAATAGCATAGTTAGTATTTTAATAAAAGAAATGTTTTATGTGAACTAGATATAAGGGAAACACGAGAGTATCTAATTTCAACTGGTGACTAGCGCCCTCTACATTTTACAAGAAATTTTCTAAGAGGATGGTCACAACAATCCGCGAGTTGACAGTATATTTTACGTACATACATACGTACTTACATACATACATGCATACATACTTACACACATATATTACATTAAATTATCTTATGATTTTGGTCAATTGATAAAAAGCCTAAAAGAATACAAATTTATTAAAAAAAATTGTTTAATTTTCCTTCGGTTTTTTCATCTGTGAGTCACGTGATTGGAACCGCTACACAGAAAATGTGATGTCATCGTATAATTAATATACACAGTCGATTGTATCTCGTGATAAATGACTCTAAAATTATTGCTAAGCGTTGAAATAGTTGCTTTAAAATTGTATATTAAGCTGAACAAATTTCATAACTGAGATCTTGAGACTTTGCACAAAATACTTTTAACCCTAGTTTCAATTATTGAAGACGTGACGCCGCATTTTTGCTGAATATATTTATATTTTTTAGGGCCAATTTTTCAATCAACAGGTAACTTTGTTTGAGTAATAATTTGTAAATTTTGACAGATTTTCTATACATTATGCATCAAAATTATACCTCAAATAATGTTATTTGAAGATTGAAAAATCGCTTCATAAAGGTAAAATCTATCTATAGTTTTTTTGTTAGTTTGTTTAAACATGTTAATCTCTGGAACTACCAGTCGGATTCGATAAAAGATTTTTGTATATCATAGCCAGATTCATGAGGAATAGTATAGGTTATACAATTTCGCGCTACGCTTTTAAGGAGCGAAGCAGTAACTATGAATCTCAAGCAATCTGGCAAGCTGTAGGCAAGTACGTGAAGTGGAAAAACAATAGCCTACACGGCTAATCAATAAATATTAATTCACGGGTATTATTTTCAACATATAAAGTGTTTAAAACCGCTTCATAGTTCTGTGTACCCCAGGATTGTGTTCATAGACCATCATAGACCAGGTGGTATACCAATCATAGTAGCATGCTTAGGAATCAGTGGACATCGTGGTAGGTTTTTTTTTCGTACTGAATATACTGTTGGCCAGGAGTCCTTTACAGCTTCACTGGGCTTATGGGCGAGCGCAGAAGGCACTCAGCCAAGGAAAAAGGGCAATAAGCACAAGGGGCTGACCTCGGCTTGGGCTATTGCCCTATATGCAACCATCGCGAGCTAATTCCCTATCGGAATTCGATCTAACTAACTACACATATTTGCATGTCTCTTGCCTTCTGGGAGGAAAGAAGGAAAATGAAACTAACTAGCCAAAAAAAAAAGAAAAAAAGGACCCATACAGAACCTATGTACCTGAGTGTTGTGCATGTGTATGTAGGGATGCAGTGTAATAACTGTATGTTGGTAGCTAGTGAATGCAGTGTCAAAGTATCGCGCGAGCGGCAGGCTTGAGGCAACGCGCTAGTGATACCTATGGTATTACAAGTATCCATAGGCTAAGGTAACCGTTTACCATCAGGCGGGACGTACGCTTGTTTGTCAACGTAGTTGTATAAAAAACAGCAGAACAGGCAGTATGCATTGCGATTAAAATAAGTTAATTATTTAAGTTGAAATTATGCCCAATGTTGGGATTCGGGAGGGATTAATATTAGTGTGGAACCTGTATCAGTGATCCCTTTTGCATTGCCCGGGCAGCAATCTGGAACAATCAGAAAAAAATGTTTATTAAAAAATAGATAGATTAACTTTATAACGTAGCGTTAATTTATTATTATTATCGTTATAGGTTTATCGTTGTGGCCACAATCTCACCTAATCTTAAGTGACGATGTGGCGCAAGATGATAACTCTTTAAGCTTAGAGGAAGGACTACACACCTATTGCTGCTTGGCGACAGTTTTTCAACTTAAGGTGGTAGCTAGTCAAGGGGAATTAAAAAAAGCCCTATCACCATGTTATGGTCTCATAAAAATGTTTTCCTTCACCAAAAGCTAAGGCTCAATGCAGGAATCCGAACTAACGTCCATCATCGCGATGTCCGTACGTGCTACCACTGAGTCATCATTGCGATAAAATTATGTCCAATTAATTAATTCCAGTGAACCGACATAAGTAAATCTTTAATTTATTTCATAAACATTAGTTATACAGCGAAGGGTAACATCGTGAGAAAAATTGGACGCTGGATACAGTCTAGTGAAAATATTGAACTCTGGATTTTTCCTCGTTTGAAATCGCCCATATGTCGTATTTATTAAGCCCGTTCTCTCTGGGAAGAGGTCCCTTTTTGCAACAGTAGTATATTTACAAGTTGCAATTATCAATATACTGGCTGTGCGCCGCGGTTTCACTCGCGTATAATTTAAAAGAAATCGCTGATTCATGATTTATAATGCTTCGGTATAGACAATATTTTTATCGAGCGGCCAGGGTTGTTCGTCACACGTCACGCGGCTCGTTCACGTCACTACACCTATAGTCATAGACCCGAACGCAGTTTTGAATCATTTAATTTGCTAAATAATGCTTATAAATCGCTTTTCAATTGAAAAACTTTGTCACAATGTAGGTACCTTATTTTGGCTTATGTATAAGAGATAGGAATATGGTATAGTGGACTTTATTTTTGATGTACTAAGGAGCAATATTTTTGTCGAACATTATATTTTTGTATACACTGACATTACGTCAGCACACGCGGATAAAGCTGTTCGGGTGCGCTGTTTCATCCGACTTACTTGACGAAAATCAATATTTTAGGCTAGCTGAGTGGTGTAGCCTAATGCTAGATAGCCTATACTATTCTTCATGAATCTGGCTATTATATTCAAAATAAATTTTTCGAATTCAACTTGTAGTTCTAGAAAAAAAACTCAGCCGCTTCATTATACTAGTACATTATCATATAACCTGGCCAGATAGCGTAGCTATGAGTTAAAATAAAAAACATGTAAATCGGATAAGTGGTTATCGCGTGAAAAGAACATAAGCGGACAGACAGACAGAGAGACGTTGAACTTTATAATATGTATATGGTTATCTGGCCAACTTATGGGATATATTTTGTAAGATAAAGTAACATACGAAATAAGCAGTGACGATAATGGTGGATCAATTCGGATAAAAGACGCTTTTGGGGCGCTTAAATGGCTTACGTTGAGTAAACCATGCGAGATATATCAAATTAATGTACATCATATATGTAGATCTTAGAAAGACCTACAAAAAGTCAGTGATACCATACATCTATCTTCTAAGGATCATCCAGAATAAGGGTTTTTGTCTTCCGTCTTTTGAGCTGGTGCAGCACGATTCGCGCGTGCCCTCGACCATTGGCATTCTGTAGTTCATGCGAGCGGCGCCGCGGGCACAGCTAGTTAAATATTAAATTGTCACTAGAACATTGTGCCGGAGTCATCATGCATTTTTGCGCGTCACTTAATACTTCCAGCGTACTCATATCGCCATCTGTCGATACAATGTAGTACTTCAGAATTAATATTTAGACTATACATTAATTACATAATAAATTATTTTAAAATATTATTAGATTTATTATCAATTTTATACTTAATATAATAAAGCAAAAGAGTTTTTTGTATGCTTGTTTAAACGCGCTAATCACTAGAAGTACCAGACTGATTTGAAATGTTGTATATGATAGCCAGATTCATGAGGTATAGTATAGGCTATATAACTTCACGCTACGACTGTAAGGAGCGGAGCAGTAACCATGAACCTCAAGCAATCTGGCAAATTATAGGTAAGTACGGGTAGTGAGAACAAGTAAGAGGTAAGAGTAAATAAAGGCATCTCTTAGGATATAGAATGTATGTAAAAATTTAATTTACTCACGCGCGACGTTCCCGCTCGTTTTAACGGACTATTCGCGTCTGGCGGCTTTCGCAGCAAACGAAAAAGAATTGAATAAATCGCAACCTTATTTCAATGTGACTAAAGTTAAAAATTGTTTGCGTGATGTTGCGTTATGTTGCACTTTCAATTTCACTCCTCATATTTCTTCATACCGTGCGCCTTATATCGTTTCTTAGGAAGTAAACTCCGAAAACTAATATTTCCTTCAGTAGTCTAATATATCCCTAACTCTTTTAGTCATTCTGTCTACGGTTTTCATTTAACCGTCTCATGTACCTTGCATACCCTAAAGTTGTTCGTGAACATAACTAAAACCAAGTTTTGTAAATTGACTTTGGTCAGGTGGCTTGAGAAGTCCATTTACCTCGGAAGTGTCACCTGAAACGTAACATAAGCGTTTTAAGTCAGAAAAAGTTACAAAAGTTCGTACAGTTCCTTTTTTTTTCTTAACATATCCGCAGTTTTTGAAGTGATAATTCTTTAGGCGCATTATGAAAAAATTGATGAGAGTGATTTTTTACGAAGCGCGCGCACATTGTGTCTGAGTCTACACTATGAAGTCGCTTGCTAAACTTCTTGATTTAATGTGGTGAAGATGTCACACTCGATGTACACACATACATTGACCACGTCCTTCTACTTGCTACGATCCTGACAAACATCTTTTGCTTCTTAAAGATTCATCAATCTTTTCATGAATGCTTGTCGTTTTTGAGTAATCTTGACCAGACCTTCAGAACGTCCTCGATTTGATCGTGGAACGTTTCTAGGCCTTCCTCTTCCAACGTTCCGCACACTCGTCTTATAAATCTGTCTAGTGATTCTTCGTTCATTCATCCTCTTTACATGCCCAAACCATTTAAGCATCTTATTCTCAATTCCTGTCACTATATCTGCTTACACACCACAACGTTCTCATATCACACTATTTCTTATCCTTTCACTTCTAACATACTTCTTAGTGCTTTCATTTCTACTGCATTTATTCAACTTTCAATTTTTTTCTGCCACACCCAGCTTTAACTTCCGTACATGAGTGTTGGAACTAACACTGCTCTATGTACAGCCAGACGAGCTTTCCTAGAGATATTCTGGCTCATCATAAAAGTGTGCAACGCCCCCATTCACCAACATTAACAGCATTCACTTTCCTTTCGATATCACTTTAACACTTTAACCTTCGATGTTATTTAAATAAAATTCTGTATCTGCACCATTTAGAAATAAATTACAAATATCATAATCAATTATGATGAATGTTCTTTAGGTGACTATGTAGTTCATAATTGTAACGCTAGATGTCAATAGACTACTTGTAGGTGATTAGGTCTTTTACGCAGTGTGGCGGGTGGCCCGGAAAATAATAATAAAATATATCTATGTCAACCCTACATACAAGCATCTGTTTTTAAGTTTCCTTTTTTTTTTGAAGCTATGATGGCTCAGTGGTAGTGCTTACGGATATCGCGTCTATAGACGTGAGTTCGAATCCCAGAAGATCCCCTTTCGTTGAAGAAAAACATCATCGTGAAACCATGTCATGGTGGTAGGGATTTTTTCTAATACCCGCTTTGCTAGCTACCACTTTGAAGTTAAAAAATCTGTTGGCAAACACCATTAGACGTGTTCCATAGCCATAGCATGTTATCATTATCATCTTGAAATACATTGTCACTTAAGATCAGGTGAGATTGTAGCCACAACGCTAAGGCTATAACGATAAAAACTTATGTTTTTTCGGACGGATATAACGTTTAGTAAAATCTATGGTAAAATTTGTATCTATTTATTTGAATATATTTCAATATGCATAATTAATTATAAAAAAAATGTTCACGAAATAGTGTTTACACTCGTTTGAAACTTTCAAGTTGCGCCTAAATACGTTTTACTTCAGAATAGTTAAAAAACATACAAAGTTCTTAAAAATATTAACCAAATATTACGTACTAAGCAACTTTCCGCCAAGAAGTAAGACGTCATAGTAATAATATAATTTTATTACCATTTCTATCAATACCGTATTTAATAAAAAAGTTTCTCTCTGGCATTGAACCTTGTACTCACCCTCCTGGATGCCGCAAACCTAAACATCAAGAGATCATTGACCCCGGTCGCGAATTTTCATAATCTACCTATATAGAACCATGGGACTGCGATTCCGAACAAAGAGACACGAAGAGCGCATGCGCGGGCCGAACGAGACGGACTATCGGTCGAAGTGTATCACCGACACGTGTTAGAATGAGACGGGTGTTGTCATAAATACAAGTAAGGGAATTGCGCGTGTGATAATTATTTTCAATTTTTTTATTCTCCTAAACACTAACGTATCACGACTGCTTTGACTATTTTTTAATGTTATATATCGCTGCCGTGGAAGGCGAATTAGATAAGTAACAAAATCAGATTAGCGAGAAAACGCTGATTTTAAAACAATGAAAATGTATTCTCTGGGTTTTTTATATGTTATACACACATACAATTTTTATCTTTTGAGTATGTTAGTGAGACCGCGGCTGTTTTCATTTATATGTATTTAAATTATACCGTTTCTGACGTTTTGAAATTTAGATGCAGTTGCCTGATTTTATGTTTTAGATTATTTTAAGACGAACTAAGATATTAAGATATCTGACTTTATGCCAAAAAAATTATGTCCCATTCGATAAAAGTCTAATTATCTAAGTTTACGGCAGCGATATGTTTACATTCAGTCAAAAAAGTATCGGGAATGGATGATTTGTTTATGGAACCAAATTCAATTTTTGAAGGGAAACTTCTTATGCGACTTCCAAGCGTTAAACTTGAAACGTTAAATGTTAAACGTTTAACGAACATTATCGGTCTCTCCTCTTTGTGTGAGGCAGAGCGAGAGAGTAAATGTCGGTGTGTATGTATATTGCACACTGCTTAAATAAAATAGAAAATGTCTTTTAAAATGAAGTTTCACTTCATCACTTGAATCGCACACACACCTTTTTTTTTGATAGATTGGCACAAATTATTTTAATTTTGGCGCAAAGTTTGAGTTGCATCTGTCATTTAGGATAAATACAGTGCTATTTTAATTAGATCATATTTAGTGTGTATTGCGAATTTCATAATGGGCAAAAATACATAATAATAGACATATTGAACAAGGAGTTTGTCTTAAATTTTGCATCGCCGATAGAATTTCGTGTTCGGAGACATTGACAATGTTACAGAAGGCTTACGGTGAATCGACTTTATCAAAAACACGTTCTTATTAATGGTACAAAGAGTTCAAAAGCGGTCGTGATATGCTGGAAGATTTGCCTCGCCCTGGTAGGCTAAAAACGTCTTCAACTGAAGTTAACGTCGCAAATGGGAAGGAAATAATGACTAAAAATCCTCATTCAAGTTTGTGAGAGATAGCCGCTGAACTTTTGTGTCTTCTGATCTGTATCATTTTAAATAACACTTGGGTATGAAACATGTTGCTCGGCTTGTTCCAAAAGACCTGAATTTTCTCCAAAAACTCAATCGCATAAGAGTGGCTGAGGACATGCTAGAATGAGTCAATTCCGACCCAACATTCATGAAACGCATTGTTACTGGTGACAAGACGTGGGTTTACGAGTTTGACATGCAAACTAGTTAACAAGTGGCGCCTTCCAACTGAACCGAAACCAAAAAAAACCACGCCATAGTCAAAAAAGACAAAGTCATGTTGACTGTTTTTTTTTTACTATCGCGGTGTTATGTACTCGGAATTCTTACTGGAAGGTCAAACGGTAAATAAAGTATATTATTTGAGTGTTATGCGGCCTTTAAGAGAGCGAATTCGACGAAAAGGCCAGATTTGTGGAAATAAAATTCTTGGATTTTGCACTACGATAATGCGCCTTCGCACAAGGCCATCATTGTGAACGAATTTTTGACCAAAAACTACAAATATCATCGAGCAACTACCTTATTCACCAGATATGGTTCCAGTCGACTTCTTTCTTTTTCTTAAACTCAAATTACTACTTCGTGGCAGCCATTCGATAGAAGACATAAAGGAGAATTTGCAACGCAATCTAAACTCAATTCCGGAAAAAGCGTTTAGAAAATGTTTTGATGATTGGATTTTTCGTTGGCGTAAGTGTATCGTTTCTGAAGGAGCATACTTTGAAGGCGATAAAATAAATCTGGATGAATAACTAACATTTTGTGTATTATTGATCTTTTCCCGGTACTTTTTTGACAAAGTAGTATTTCAATAGAGTCTGAAGGATCAACGCACAGCTGCAATGTCATATAATGTTTATGAAGATTTCTTTTATATGGCTTACATGATAACGGTTAGGGAATTATTTATATATATTTATATACCTATTTTTAATGAACTGTGAATTATTGCCGGCCGCAGTTGTCAAGCTTCTCCGCAGATGCTGTACACTGTTGAGCCGCGACCAACCAAACGAAAGCAGTGGCAGAGTGTACGACTTCGCGTCGATTGACGTAAGTTCGAATCCCTGCAATGAGCCTGAGCTTTCGGTGAAGGAAAACATCGTGAGGAAACCATAGCATGGCGGTAGGGCTTTTTCTAATGCCCGTCTGGCTAGCTACCGCCCTCAAGTTGAAAATCTGTCGCCAAGCAATAATAGATATGTTCCAGCAACTGCACTTGAGAGCCAGTCTTCCACTAGGTTTAACGTGTTATCATCTTGGGCCACGTCGTCACATAATATCAGGTGAGATTGTGGTAACTATGCCAAACTTATAACGATAATAAAAAGAAGATAAACTTCTTTGTAGACTTCTCTCTACTTGGGTCAGTCCGACTGGTACAATACCTCCACCCTACAGAAGATCGCAGCTAAATAACCTTGTGTTGTGTTCCTGCGGTGAGAAAGGTTTCCAGAGATCCTTGGGGTAGGGGGGTTAAAGGTCAGCAATGCGTTAGTGATACCTACGGTATTACAAGCGTCCATAGGCTACGGTAGCCGCTTACCATGAGGCGGGCCATATGCTTGTTTGCCACAAATGTAGTATAAAAAAATTCGTGTCGGAGTATCTTTACTTTTTAACTTTTTTTAATTAGGTACATTGATATTAGTACATACTAATAACACTCGCAACGTGGTTCACGTTAATTTATACATATTATAAAACTCAACGTCTCTCTGTCTGTCTGTTCGTTTATGTTTTTTTTTCACATGATAAGCACTAATCCGATTTAAATGGTTTTTCCTTTAATACATAGATATGTTATCTGACTAGGTTATAGGATATATTTTGTTACATGAAGTAACATAGCAAATAAGCAGAGACGATAATGGTGAATCAATTCATTAAAAAGACGCTTTTGGGGCGATTAAACGGCTTACGCTGAGTAAACCATTAGGGATATATAAAATTAATGTTCTACATAATTGTAGATCTTAAAAAGACCTACAAAAATGTCAGCAATAGCATTTGTCTATCTTCTAAGGATCACCCACAATAAGCATTTTTGAGGCACAAATTCCCACGTGCGCCTCGACCGACAGCATTCTGTATTACGAGAGCGGAGTCGCGGGCACAGCTAGTAATTTTATAAAACTTAATAAAGCAAATGAGTTTTTGTCGGGATCTTGATCTGTTCTGGAATCAGGAGTCTGGAAAGTGGTTTTAACTTTTAAATTACGTTATTTGGCCCTATATTATGTAATATTGGTGACATAGGTACTGTACGATATAATTTATTGCTCAAGTGATTATAATTATAAACAAGACAATTTTTAACAAAATAAAATTATTGTGTGGTTTAATTAAACCACAATGCAAATGAAACTTTAAAATAATAAAACATTAAAACTAAGAGCAATATTTATTTAAATCATTGAATCGCTGTCAACTTCAATTATACTATAAATAACTTCATCTTCGCCTCGAGTCTCACAGTTCCATACTCTACGGCCAGCTGTAATGCGACATGCGATAGATGAAAGAATTTTTTTAGGATTATAGAATAAAAGACATGTGACATACATTCTTTAATAACACACATTAACATAAACAATGTTCTGAATTTACGATTATAATCCTTGACAGCCCGGCATAAAATTCAATTTTATTTGCGACAATGTAATGTAATGCGACATGGGCCTTTCCAACAAAAAATCTACAGAAAGAAGTTATGGCTGAACATCCATAAAAAAATCATTCGAGTAGAGAACCTTCTCCTTTTTTTGAAGTCTGTTAATAATTACTAGAAGTATGAATTTAAAGTGGTCACAAAAACTCCCTGAACAGTTTTAACAAGAGAACCACTATCTCGTTTAAAGGTTGTTTGAATTTTAAAGATTAGAGAAATAATCTATCAACGTGACACTGGCATAATTGTGAATGTACACACGTTGCCATTAAAAAAAATATGGATAAAAACAGCTTAAAGCTCTCAGGAACACTGTTGCTTTCTATCAGAAATTTTTAACACGCTTTTATTAACTTCACTTGTAACTAACTAACTAACAATGTAATCAAATGTTAGAAGTCAATTTTAACCTACTTCTAATTGTCGTATCGAAATGAAACTTTGTACGTATATGTAGTTCGGATGACAACACTATAATTTGATATCTTGGAGCTGATCTGATGAAGGAGCCAGGAGGTGGATAGTGGAACACTTCAGTAGCCACTAATAAGCCCCTCGAGTTTGGGCTCATATGATTTGTTTTGGCAAGTCAAATAGATTGGTCTTGGTAACAAGGGTCTGGTGATGGAGCCAGCCAGCAGGTGGATAGTGGAACTCTTCAGTGGTTACTAGTAAACCATTCGAGTTTAGGTTCATATGATTCGTTTTTAAGAGTCAAATAGATTGAACTCGGTAACGAGATGTTATTATAAAGCTAAAAAGTTTTATAACCGTAATTAAAGCGGGTTTTAGTTTTTTAAATTATTTAAACTAATTAATATGTACCTCCTACCAAGATATTCGTAAACTTTACCTCATTAAAACATTATCATTACTGCATAGATTTAGGTTTAATGAAGATTGAATTGATCTACAATTAGGTGAAAGTTTTTATGAAAATTTAATATTTGTGTTACAAAAACCGGCTTCACCTACCGACATGTCTTTTTCTTCCATACTTCTCTATTATTATTCGTTTCCTGTACCTACACGTCATATCAAATAACATACTAGTTAATATAATATGTCACAGAATCGTCGATGATTTTATGGAAACAGTACTAATGACTCAGTATCCGTACTACTGACTTTATTACTATTGGCTGAGCGTAATAGCAACAGGTGTGCTCTGTGACCGCACGCACTTTATAAGCTGGCTACGTACGACCTAAGAGTATTCTTACTTCAGCCGTGGAAGAGTAACATTCTAGTACAAGTTACGGATAGTGAAGACCTGTAGTTATTAAGTCAACTGTAAAAAAAACACTCTGCCCGTCTCGACTACGTTATACCTATATCGTTACATGTCATATTAAATGTCGATTTGATTATAGAATCCACACTAATAACTTAGTATTCGTACTATTGACTTTACTACTGACCTGCACTGTTAGCTGGGTACGATAGAGATAGGTGTGTTCTGGAACCCCACGAACTGTATAAGCAGGCATCGACCAGATTAAAGCTGTGGGATAGTGAAGACCTCAGTTAACAAGTCGACTACAATCAACACTGTTCCTGAGTGACGTCTCTCTGCGTATTAATTACAGTTGATTATGACAGATATTTCCGCAACGCAACTTGATGGAGAGAAGATTTAATAAATTAGGTACTTACGACTTAGTCCACAAACCAGTAGGTATACGGGTACAATAGAAAACCAACCTAACAAACAGTACCTACTTTATTATAGATACAAATAAGCTAAACCAGCATAACGGTGGCCCCAAGCATTGTTTGTATGTGTTAAGTCAAATAACTTAACTAAACTTTAACTTAGAATAAAGAGCACCGCGGCAGCAACTTAAACTGTGAATTCTGTTACATTATTTACGGTTGCTTTTGTGGAAAATTCTTGACTTAAATTTACCGATTAATCTCAGAAGCGGGAATTATCTACTTCACCGTTATAAGAGAAGTTAGGTCATAGAGCAATCTCTTTGGAGACATCTCTCTACTTGGGATAGATCGATTGGAAGAAATGGAAAGACTATGTCAAGCTGGTTTTACTGTCAAAAGATTATTATAAGGTGGAACATTATGTGAATGATAGTGATGTCTGGAAGTGACTCCCTCTTCTGTGCATTCATTAAATTATTAGTATGATTATTAACTGTAGTAAATATTGTTTGTACAGGTGGAAAAAAATGATAAGTCCGATTGAGTTTCTTGCCGGTTCTTCTCAATGACTTGGATGTTGTCCGACCCGGTAGTAGTGTTCGACGTTTATAAGTACCTTCTTAGGGCCTAAATTGAATAAATAATTTTTGATTTTGATTTTGGTGAAATACCTCTACCCTACAGAAGATCACAGCCAAATAACCTTATGTATGTTCCTACGGTAGGTTTTTAGAGCTCCTTGCGAAAGTTTCAAGGTTTCAAGATCGGCAACGCGCTAGTGATACCTCTATTACAAGTGTACTCAAAATTGAGCGTCTTGACTCCTTATACAGTGAATTATTAGTGGTGAAAGTTGACACACATGAGGGTTGCCAGCCTGTTCCATAGATAGTTTGATCTTTCGAAACAATCACTAAAGTTCATTGTAGAGACAAATACCCGAAGTAATTGGAATGAAAGCAATTGAATTACATAACCCGAGAGTCGCTTTGAATGTATATATTAATTTTGCATCCAGGAAAATGTTAATGTGATAATTAATCATGCTAATATTATAACTGTGAATGTAAGTTTGTTTGTTATGCTTTCACGCGAAAACTGCTTAACCGATCATCATGAAACTTTGTACATACATTCTTGGAGGTATTAGAAGTAACATAGGATATTTTTTATCCCGGTAACAAACATTTTTGTCGTCCACGCGAGCGAAGCCGCGGGTAAAAGCTAGTAGTCAATATTATTCGTACAGTTGACAAAAAAAAGCATATACTCGATCGAGATGTTTTCCGGTTCTTCTGGTTGACTGTGATGTTTTCCGAACCGGTGGTAGCGTTTTGACGTTCATAAGGGCTTCCTTAGGGTCTAAATTTAATAAAGTGTTTTTTTACTACCGCGGAGCCGCTCGCGTGGTCTACAGAATGTCGTCGGTTGAGTACAGGCACGAATCGTGCTGCCCCTGCAGTTATTTTGAAGATAAAAATGATTATTGTGGGTGATCCTTAGAAGATAGACATATACTACCTCTGACTTTTTTATAGGTCTTCTTAATTTGATATATCTCTTATGGTTTACTCAGCGTACTGTTATACGGATAAACAAGAATCCCTTTTTAAAAAAAGGACTTAAAATAAAAGGACGATTTATTATTAGGACAACCGTCACGAATGGAAACTGGGATGAGACTGCCTTGGATGGGATAGCGAAGATGTTAGCTTAGAGCTAAAAATGCTGATGTGACAGGATTAGGGATGATGTAGGCATCACACCATACATCTTAGGAGTATAACTGTACGCCATTTTAGCGCTCCAAGAACGTCATATTTCTGCATTGATTTACCATTATCTTCACTGCTTATTTCTTATGTTACTTTATTTAATAAAATGTATCCTGTTACCTGGTCAAATAACATAGCTATGAACTAAAAAAACATGTTAATCGGATAAGTGGTTTTTGCGTGAAAAGAACATAAACGGACAGACATTTAATTTTAAATTATGTATAGATATATTACCGTATTACAATACACTTCTTTTTCTAATGTACATAACTGGATCGTAATTTATAGACCATACATGTAAACCAAATTCATCAAATTCGGTTCAGTATTTTCTGCGTGATTTGCGTACAAACTAACAGACAGACAGAGAAAAATTTCAAAAACTGTCGACATGTTTCCTGTCCACGATTCTAAACCCTTCCGTATTGTTTTTTCTCAAATATCTTTAAAATACCCACAGATTTCAACTCTTTTATAGTGTAGATGCATTTGTAATTGATTGATTGATTTATTTATATGTTAACTAACAGATACTTTATAAACAGTTTCTTTAATGTGAACAAAACCAACGTTACTTGTCTCTTTCTATCACGAGAGCAAACGATACTCCCAAAAAAGAGATGCTACCTGCATGTCGCCTTTATAGTAGCACGACAAAGTAACGATATTGTCACTGATGGTAAGCACTGTATAATCCAAACAAAACGGATACCACCGAGATATAGTATACATCAAAATATCGAATTAATTGCATAATTTCATACAAAATAATATTTATCGGAAACTAAAAATAATACTGACACTGGCAAATACTTCAGCGATATTATTAAAAAAAAAAACAATTTAAAAAAGAACAATTTTCGTTATTTTGTACGCTTAACGTGGCATTAGGAATTTTTGTCGGGATCTTGATCTGTCATGTGGTGGTTTTTATTTTAATTTTGTGCTCAAGTGAAGTAGATTATGAATAATAACTAGGAATATATAATTTAAGCTACCACAAAAACTCCTTGGGTTGTTTTGGAAGAGAGCCGCCATCTTGTTTGATGACTAAATGTTCGAAGATTACAGAATTTTTATAAAAATATTCTATTCGCGTGACAATGGCAGAATTGTAGATGAAGACACGTTGCCATTAAAAAAAAGAAGAACGTTGCGTCGAAACATGGACACGATCAATTTTCACTTTGTCTCAGACTCATTGTGTCTATAAGTAGACCCTTAAGTAGATATTTATGTGACCTTTTCGAGATCACATTTAGCTACCGGACACCCTTTGTTAAACAAAGCTTCTAAGGGTTGTATCTTCAAGATCTATGGTTTCAAGGTAAGTAAACGAAATTACATTCAAAGTTTTTTCAGATGAGAAATATTATGGTCTTGTTTGTTAATTTCATTAAAATAATGTTCATTTATACATCGTTAAATCATTTTTACATACATAACAAAAGTTATTCAAATTAATTTACATTATTTTCATTGTCGGCTAACTTCGACATGTTGGCACGAGAGATAATAATTTTGATCTTATTATTCTTTTGTTACGGCGAAGAAGTTTATCACTAAGTAAATTCTTCTTTTTTATATTAACACGGCTATGCGACGGTGTATGTCTAATGGTAAGCACAACACAATCCTAAAACAATAGCGCGATCATCGAGGGATTGACAATCCATCGTCGGTGGTCGTTATTAAAGCTAGTCAACTGGACAATACATTGTTCGATCTCGCAACGTTACAAACCATAAGAGATTCAAACCCGTATTCACAAATATTACTATGAGGTCTCACAGTGCGCTCGAACGCACATGGTGTATAGGGTAAGCAGGGGGAATGGCGTTCACTTAAGGAAAACACAGTATATTTTTTAAATTATTTGTTTTATTTTAAAATTTACAACATTAACATAAACTTTAACTATTAAATAATCAATTTTTTAATAGGAATCGTAATTATCTTAGAATTATTAGCAGTAGTAAACATTTAAAAAAAAAGAAGGTTTGAGCGTCATTGCCCCTGTCATTGGGTAATGCCGCTCAGGCGAAGGGTTAATGACGCCCAAACCTGTTTCTTTGCAATATAATAAGTAAGATCCATTATTATTAGTAATTAAGCATGAGATCAAAGTATAAAATTAAAGTACACTCTTTAATCATAAAATGGCATCAAATATTTGTATTTGTACCTGAGATCAGCCTTATACAATAAATAAATATTGCAACGTATGCAACGATAAACTTTTTATAGGTAAACAAAGACAAAATAGAAATGATAAGATTTTATAGTTGAGCACATAAATCATAGATATATTCTTCTACCGAATCCCATCCAGAACATGTAGCATGAGACCACAGCCCACATGTCGTACAGCAAAAGGTACAGAAGTTTCTCTTTGTTTATCAACGAAATCCTGGTTAGAAGGACCAGGGACTGCCAAACCAGCTTCGGAACATAGATTTACATTTGATGGACCTGCCAAAGGAAGCATGTTCTGAAAACAAGGCTATACTACACGACTGCGTAGCTCCAAGGTTCTGAACATTTTGGTCGTTTTGTTCCACTTCTTGTGCCCTCAAAGATGCTGCTAGAAAGTCTCGATCAGCAAAAGTATTCGGGTTTAAAGGGTTTATCCCTGTGGCTCGAAATCCAGCTTCTCTTTTGCTTATATTTGCAACTTGTGCATACGCCTTATTGAAAAGACACGGTACATCATATGGAGTTATTTTAGACATCAAATTTGTCTTCATATGACTGTTGCATTCCTACCTATAAGCAACTTTCAGGGGTCCATAAAAAGATACATCTAGTGCCTGTGTTCTATGTGAGCTATGAGGTGGAATCGAGAGCATTGCGATGTGGTTTTCTTTGCAAAAATTAAAAGCTTGAATGGAGATGTGACTGTGGTTGGGATGTTATATTGTTTTGCGTCTTGTCTCTTGGAGATCCCATTTTCAATCGCAGTTTAGTGGATTTAAGGTTTTTTTCGTTCCAAGCCGCTTTGGCGGGTGTTCTTTGGCGATTTGTGGGAATCTCACTAAGGGGTAATGGCGCACATGTGAGCGGATTAACCCCAAACGGTCGTTTTGAATTGAACTTTAAATTAAACAAACATTGAAAATAAATTATTGAAAATTGAATAATTCATCATAAAATAGAATGATTAAGTACTTAGGAAAGCTATATTAACAATTTCATAAATATCAATATTCTGAACTTACCGAAAAAAGATTACGACTAAAATTAGATCAGCGCAGCCGAATACAAACAAACACACTTTACCGTTGCTTGCCACGAGCTGACTGCCCCTGCGCGTCCCTACGTGTTGGAGGCCCTTCCCAGGCCCCGTTTTACGTATGGTGGCATGTTGTTATACACCATTTTCATAGACTTATAGAGGTGCGCGGCATTACCCGATGAGCGTCATTCCCCCTGCTTACCCTACAGAAAACCTATTCAAAAATGTTTATTTTTTATTTTTATAGGTTTGGCGTAGTGGCCACTATCTCACCTGATGTTAACTGACGATATGGCCCAAGATGATAACAAGCTAGACCTAGTGGAAGACTGGCTCTCAAGTGCAGCTGCCGGAACACACCTATTGGTGCTTGGCGACAGATTTTCAACTTGAGGGTGGTAGCTAGTCAGGCGGGCATTAGAAAAAGCCCTACCACCATGCTATGGTTTCCTCACAATGTTTTCCTTCACTGAAAACTCAGACTCATTGCCGGGATTCGAACTCACGTCAGTCAGGCTACCACTGAGCCATCATTGCTTCAAAATATACAAAATATAAGATAAGGTACTCGAGAGCCAAACGATGCTATGCGCTCATTTTAATCGACGCATAGGTAAAATATCTGGCGAGCCCTTTTACTACGCACAGTGCTATTAACGTCATATTAGTTTTCAGGGAGCTGGGTGGCTTTTTCTTTTTCCTAACTTGGCAACCGGTCTTCTTTATTGAAGACCATTACTGCCATTATCGAGTGTATATAGTTTCCAGTCTTATGACGATTTGTGTATCCTTACAAAATGGTGGATCTCTTGTTAGAACTTTCTAGGGAGTTTTTGTGGCATCTCAAAATTCATCATCCATGTTATTATTTCCAATTCACTTCACTTGTGTAAAATAACCAAGCTTTATTATGCAAAATGCCACCTGTATCACACAATATAGGGTCAAATAACTCAAATTTAAGAATAAAAAATAAAAACCACTACATGACAGTTTGAGATCCCGCCAAAAACTCCGGGAAGCTGGCTTATTTTTGTCATTATTTTAATACTAGCTGTACCCGCGACTTCGTTCGCGTGGATATCGGAAAACAACATAAATTGATAACATTCGTTAAGCCAATTCATTTAGCGGGATAAAAAGTAATCTGTATGTTAAACCAGATTGTAAACTGTATACGAAATTTCATCCAAATCCGTTCAGCCGTTTTTGGATAACTACAACTAAAATGAATAAAATCAGAAATTAGTATATTAGAGGAAGTCTTAAAATAGCATCAGTCACAGAGAAGTTCATGGGTTATAGATTAGCGTGGTATGGACATGTCATGAGGAGGGGTGAATGTCATATTACTAGAAAAATATTAAGTATGAAGGAGGATGGTCTAAAGGTATGGATGCATTGTGTGAGGAATGATATGCGTATAAAAGGGGTGAATTCTGAGATGATAGTTAACAGAGTAGAGTGGAGGAGAAAGACCTGTTCTGCCGACCCTACTTAAGCGGGATAAGGGTAAGAAGAACAAGAAGGAGAAGACTCTATGTAACAAAATATATCCTGGCCAGATAACATATCTATGAATTAAATGTAAATCGGATAGACGGGCGGAACCTTAAATACAAACACGACCGATCCACTCGTGAATTTTTGTCGGGATCTTGATCAGTGAAGTTGTAATTTAAATATGATTATTGTGGGTGATCCTTATAAGTGACATATGCTATCTCTGACTTTTTTATAGGTCCTCTTAATTTGATATATCTCTTATGGTTTACTCAGCGTAAGCCATTTAAGCGCCCCAAGAACGTCATTTCTCCGCATTGATTTACCCATTACCTTCACTGCTTATTTTGTATGTTACTTTATTTAATAAAATATACCTTGTAACTGGCCAAACTACATGCTATTTACTAAAAAAAAACATGATAATAGGATTAGTGGTTTTTGCGTAAAAAGAAAATAGACGTACAGACAGACAGAGATGCGTTGAGTTTTATAATATGTATTGATATAGATTTAGCAAAATTTTGTTAAAATAACCAGCAAATGTTAGCACTGTAATAATCGATATTATGCTAAAACAGAGGCTTTGTGCTCATAATACGTCTTAGTCGACCTGTTGAACACTACGCAGCATGAATACAAGATGGCCGCTTGTCATCTTGACTAATATCCCGAGCGTCGAGCTTCTAGTGCCGAATCAATTTACGGTATATTTTGGTTAGCGTCGATATTGAATTGTTAGGTTTAAACTATATTAGCTGGTGCCCGCGACTTCGTTCACGTGAAAACGGTTTTAATTTTCTACGGAGACTACGTGTATTTGGTTTAAAAGTGAATATATTTTTTGTGTCATATCTGGTATAGCGTAATGATGTAACGCCTAGATCCTTCGTCGAACATTGATCTGTTAACCAGTAATTATTTGTCTCACTAATTTTATATTTTTTCATGTTTTATGTTGATAAGTTTTATATCTTTTCAATTCTGAAATTACATATTCTTGTATTATAAAAAAATCATTAAAATTGGTTGAGAATATTGGATTTTTTTTTATTTCTGAAAGTATCATCTGCTAGCTGTGCTCGCGACTTCGTTTGCGTGGACTTCAGAATTCGGTTTTTACCAGGATAAAAAATATCCTATGTCTTAATTCGGATTATAAGCTGTCTGTGTTCATCTAAACCCATTTAGCCGTTTTTGCGTGATCGAGTAACAAACAAATAAACTCACTTTCACATATATAATATTAGTAAAGATATCTTTATCTATACACTAGCTGTGCCCCGCGGTTTTACCCGCGTATAATTTAAATGAAATCGCTGATTGATGATTTATAATACTTCATTATAGACAATATTTTTATGGGGTGGCCGGGGTTATGCGTCACAACTCACACGGCTCGTTCGCGCCACTACAACTGTAGTCAGAACCCAGCAGTGTTGAATTATTTTAATTTTACATTATCTTATTATTATATATTATTTGTTATATATTATATATTATTACTCGTTCAAATAACATGCTATAAAGGGCAAAGTTTATCTTCATAAAATTGTTTTTGATGAGATAACTTTCGTTCGTAAGGATTAATTTGCCATGACTAAAAAATCATTTTACTATTTTCAATAAAAAAAAGTCACAAAGTATCTTATTGTGGCTTACATATGAGATAGTCATATGGTATCGCGGACTTTTCTTTACATGTACTAAGGTGCAATATTTTTGTAGAAAATTGTATTTACGTATCACTAATCATTACCCCAGCGCACGTGGATAAAGCAGTTCAGGTGCGCGGTTTCGTCCGACTTACTTAACAAAAATCAATATTTATGACTATCTGAGAGGTGTAACCTAATTCTACATATTCCATACTATTCCACGTGAATCTGGCAATCATATACAATAATAATTATTAGAATCCGATTAATAGTTTCTGAGATTAGTGTGTTTAAACAAACAAACGAAAAACTCTTTCGCTTTATTGTATTAGTATAGATATTATAAAACTCAACGTCTCTCTGTCTCTATCCGTTTATGTACTTTTCACACGAAAACCACTTATCCGATTTACATGTTTTTATTTTAATTCATAGCTATGTTATCTGATCAGGTTATAGGATATAGTTTGTACGATAAAGTAATATACGAAATAAGCAGTGACGATAATGATGAATCAATTCGCAGAAAATACACATTTGGGCCGCATAAATGACTTACGCTGATTAAACCATACGAGAGATATCAAATTAATGTTCTACATAATTGTAGATCGTAAAAAGACCTACAAAAAAGTCGTAGATAGCATATGTCTGTCTTCTAAGTATCACTCACAATAAGCATTTTTGTCTTCCGTCCTTTTTGCGGGGTAGCACGATTCGCACATGCGCTCGACCGACGGCATTTTATAGTATAAGAAAGCGGAGCCAAGGTCACAGTTAGTATGTTTATAAATTAAAATAAAAACCACGACATGATGGATGAAGATCTCGCTAAGAACTCCTAGGTTCAAAGTTGCATACCTACTTCTTTTCCGGGATATAAAAAATAAAAGAGTTTTTTCATCAAACGTCTCAATAATCTAACACAGTTGAATGTCGGAGTTAAGTATAAATGTTCATAAAACTACAATGAGTATAAAGTAGACATATCCGCCAGTAAGCGGTTTGATAATTATCACGTTACCTCAGCGTGTTTGTACGTCGATTGATAACTTAACACGCGACACAGCCGGACTTAAGTGCGGTGTACACTTCAAGATACAATATATAATTTCTGATAGATTTTTTACCGTGCGTTAGCTACTTAGCGGTAGTTACTTACCGCGTCAGTTACTTAGCGTTTAAGCATAGTAATTTTCTTAAAATTTAAAACCAGTACAGCAGTTAAAATTAATTTTCTTCCTCGAAACCTTAGGCTCATTGCAGGATTCGTACCAACGTCGCTCAACGTGCTGTCCGTACTATCGCTGAGCTATCGGCGCTTCATAATATAGTAGTAATAGTTAGTGGCTTAAAGATCTTTTGTCAACATACACAACCTTTGACCAGTAATTACATATGATGCTGGGACGTGGTCGCTAACCATGGGCCTCATTAGAAAGCTCAAGGTCACTCAAATGGCTATGCTTGGAATTGCTCTGCGTGATCAAATCAGGAATCAGGACATAAGAACCAAGGTAGTTGACATAGCATTAAGAATTGCTCAACTTAAGCGGGGCACATTGCTCGTAGAACGGATACCCGATGTGGTCGAAGAGTTTTCGAATGGCCACGAAAGAGCACCGCAAAATCGGTCACTATAGCGATCATTGGGGGAGGCCTATGACCATCAATGCAGGCTTTTCAGCTGAGATCTTGTGTAAAATGTATGAGGTAACATACTGAACAAAAATCGAAGGAATGTCACGACCACGACACGCACCTATAGGTGCTTGGCGGCAGATTTTTAACATGGTAGCCCCGCATTAGAAATTACCCTGTCAGTATACTATGCTTCTATCACGATGCTATCCTTCACCGAGAAGCTCAGGCTCATTGCAAACATTCAACCTGCATACATCGATCAACGCGATTAACTCTGACACTAGATACCAACCGAGGATAGACTTTTAATTATAGCTATCGGAACATACATGTTTGAGGTTAGCAGATAAGCAGACAAGCGTTAGTAAGCATATTAAGTATTTTGTTTTCCTTCATTGAAAAACTTCATCCGATTATTAAATGCATTTTAACATGATGTCCAAACGCGTTATCAAATCTCTGACTGATTTTTTCCGAAACGACACACTTCCCATGAAAATATACACTGATATGTTTATCTTAATTGTATTTGACGTCCAAAATCTGGTCGCACGGTCTTTTGTACAAGTTGAACGATTGAGCAGCGCAAAGTATACGAAAAGAGCGTAAATAAAAGAGATAGCCATAGCAAAACGTTATAATTAGTTACACAATAGAATAATTTATTAAGTAGTTAGTTACAATTAGTTCTGATAGATTTTTTTACCGTGCGTTAGCTACTTAGCGTTAGTTACTTACCGCGTCAGTTACTTAGCGTTTGACCATTGTAATTTTCTTAAAATTTAAAACCAGAACAGTTTTCTAATCTTCAATTTGCACGCACCAGTAATATATCTACTTCTTTTCTATATATAACTAGCTGTGCTCGCGGCTTCATTCGCGTGAACTAACAGAATGCTGTCGGTCGAGCCCACGCGCGAATTATTTTGCCTCTAAAATGCTTATTGCGGTTGATCCTTAGAAGATAGACATATGATATTCGTGACTTTTTTGTAGGTCTTTTTAAGATCTACAATTATGTAGTACATTAATTTCATATATCTTTTATGGTTTACACAGCATAAGCCATTTAATCGCCCTAAAAGTGGTATTTTTATGAATTGATTCACCATTATCATTGTTGCTTATTTCGTATGTTATTTCATGTAAAAAAATATATCCTATAACCTGGCCAGATAACATACCGATGATTTAAAGTAATGTAAATCAAATTAGTAGTTTTCGTGGGAAAAGAACATAAACAGACAGAGAGACGTTAAGTTTTATAATATTCTTACGGTCTGAGTAAGAGAAAATAGAAAAAGAATCACCATTCTCGAAAATGTCAAGAATCGTCTGAAAAGTACTCGAAATATCGTGTATTTATCATAGTGTAGTCATTTGTCGTGTTGTCGTAGGTTTTATGACGCACACATAGAAAGCCTTATCGCTACAACTGTCAACAAACAATGGGCTATAAATCAAACGTTTCCCTCGTTTTAAATAAGATGACGTAAGTGTTTACAACATATTAAGAGCCCAAGGACCTTCTAGAGATTTCAGAATCGAATCATTTGGATATATCAGCGAGACTTGTCGCGAGTCTCGGCAGTTCTAAATCCGAACGCGAAGTGGCAACAATAAGATAAATAAAAGAAGTACTACAAGAGGAACATACAGGCTTATTCTGTAAGTCCATACAGGTTGACTCTGCGAGTACTTTCGGTGAGCCATTTATGAGTTTGTTTTAATTTGTATTTCTTTGAGGACGAATAAATTATTTTCGTGAAACACTACGGCATTTTACTACCCACGGGCGTAACAATATGCGTGAATAGAAGATATCACTAAACGCCCCCAAAATAAACCACTATGACAGCATTTATTTAATAACTGGAAAGAGCATTTCGACCTTAGATCGAAGGAAAAAGGAATTTGGTACCAAACTCTGCAAAGTGAGCCTCCTCATATACCGTGGTCCACTAACGTGAGAATGTCCAGGAACCATATTGTTATCGCCCATAGGTTGCGTTCCGGGCACATGGCCCTGAATAAATTCTTTTATCTGATGAATAAACGTTCTTCGCCTAATTGTGAAAACTGCGATAAAGTTCAAGATATGCATCACGTTTTGATGGAATGTGTCCGGAACAAAACAGAGAGAGAAAGTCTGGTAGGGTTGGTCTCCTTGGTCTCAATATGTGGGATCAGGGTGCCTTTCATGCTATATTATCTAAACCTGGTAGTTCTGATGCCTTTTCGGTATACAACTTCATTGTTTGTTATTTTAATTAAAGTTAGTTTATTCACTAGGCCGACATAACTCCAAGGGTTCAAGGCCTTAAAAAAAAAAAAAAAAAAAAGATAGCATTTATATAATATTTAATGATAATCGAAAATTTTTGTCAGTGGATGTATCTCTATCGGCTGCATGACGACATCCTTTTTTAATAAATTATCATATAAAACTAGAACCAATACGGCATAATTCTGATATTAATAATGGCTTGATTAAAATGTAAGGGTTATAACTATGTACTGTTAAGTACGTACATTGCAGTTTTAGTGCGAAATTATAACTAGCTGGTTCGTGCGAATTTTTCGCACAATAAAGAATGTAAACTGTCATGTTAGTTAAACAAATTGCTAATAGATGGTGCCTTGAATATATTTTCATTGTCATCAACAGATGGCGTTCCTTATATAAAATACTTTACATATAATTTTTTTACCAAAAACCTTATATTTAAGCTATTTCGTATTGTTTCATCAATAGTGGCCAACATAAGCTTTAAAATGGTATAATTATTGATTTTGATAAAGAATTAACGGAGATATAGCGTTGCTAGGAACATCTAAAGCAAGTTCGCTAATACTAAATATTTCCGTATCGTGCTGATGTGAAATAATCTCCCAGTTGCAGTATTCCGTCCTTCCTTTGATATTGAGTCCTTCAAATGGATTGAAGAGGCATTACAGCTGGCTGGCATGAAATCGACGACTACCGATGATATTTATGTCACCGACGGTCACCATTGCTCGTGGACTGTACCGTACTTACCGTCAGGTGCTACATCATTTTGCCGAGATAGTATAAAAAAAAACACTTTTGAGAAATAGTATATATGATTAATAGAATCTCTTTATTAATATCTTTATTTAATGTTTGAATATCTTTATTCGATTTTACAACATTTATTAATGAGGCATTAATAACAAAAAAGTCTATGATAGCATATGTCTATTTCCTAAGGATTCCTGTTCGAGTTCAAAATCCTGCAATGTGCATGAGCTTTCGGTGAAGAAAAATATCGTGATGAAACCATAGCATGGTGGTAGGGCTTTTTCTAGGTAGCTAGCTACCTGAAAACCTGTCGCCAAGCACCAATTGTTGTATTCCGGCAGCTGCAATTGATAACTAGTCCTTCCACTAGTGTTATCATCATAGACCAAATCGTCACTTAAGATCAGGTGAGATTGTAGCCACAAGACTACCTATAACGATAGAAAAATATATATATCTATAGCAAGGCATGAAGTGACCGACAAGGCTTACGAGCCCAGTCAAAGCGACACGCAACTCACCCTATCGTGTCACAGTACACTTTGAAATTAAATTTTCCATATAAGTATTATTTTTTGTTCGCCCTAATATTTATTCAGTTGTTATAATTTCGTTAATTTCTAATTAGGTTATTGTGTGTATACCAAAACCGGCCAGGGTTTTCTGAATCGCCATTATAATTTTTTTTTTTTCGGGTTGGTACTATGATGCATGTGAATTAGTATGTTATAGCGCCATCTGTTGAGTAAATGGGTGAAAAAAAAATCGCGATTAATGTGTACTTCTATACGTTGTATATTATAAAACTGAACGTCTCTCTGTCTGTCTGTTGTTTTCACGCGAAAACCACTTTTGTCCGATTGAAATGTTTTTATTTTATTTCATAGCTACGTTATCTGACCAGGTTATATGATATATTTTGCAAGATAAAGTACCATATGACATAAGCAGTCAATTTTGAAAAAAGACGCTTTTGGGTCGCTCAAATGGATTATGCTGAGTATGTAATGATGGCTCAGTGGTAGCGTGTACGACTTCGCGTCGATTGATGTGAGTTAGAATACCTGAAAACAGCCTGAGCTTTTGGTCAAGGAAACCATAGCATGGTGGTAGGGCTTTTACTAATGCCCGCCTGGCTAGCTACCACCCTCAAGTTGAAAATCTGTCGCCAAGCACCAATAGGTGTGTTCCGGCGGCTGCACTTGAGAGCCAGTCTTCCACTAGGTTTAGCGTGTTAATCTTGAGTCACATCGTCGCTTAACTTCAGGTGAGATTGTGGCAACTACACTAAACCCATATGAAAAAAAAAACAGTACGAGATAAATCTAATTTATGTTCTACATAATTGTAGATTTTAAAAAGACCTACAAAAAAGTCAGTGGATGTATATATCTATTTTCTAAGTATCACCCACAATAACCACTTTTGTCTTTCGTCTTTTGAGCGGGGGCAGCACGATTCGCGCGTGCGCTCGACCGACGGCATTATTTAGTCCACGCGGACGGTGCGGAATGGGCACATGAAATAGTATTATAAAACTGAAGAGTTTGTTTTTTTTTTTTTGTTAGAATGTTCTGATCTCTGAAATTACCAGTCAGATTTTAAAAGTACTTGTATTATATAACCTATTTATTGTTTTCAAGTACGAATAGTAAGAACGACGATACGCTACACGGTTCTGTTAAAGCCGGCTCGGTAGAGATATGTTCGTAAATAACGAGTAGGGTTCGTCGTACTCCGTTTATAACTACGAAATAACTGTGAAAAATCATATCACTTGCAATCTATTTGACAGCGCCGTGATCTGACGCGTTTCAGTGTTATTCCTAACCACATTACCACATACGACTTTCTATACAAATATTATAAAGCGGAAAAGTTTGTGCTTGTACGCGTAAAACGCTAGTTTTTTTTTATTGTTTTGTTCACAAACTAGAACATCACACCAGTAAATATAAAAAAAAAATATTGTGTGGTTTTACGAAAACACTATGCATGTGAAACTTCCGGAAAATTATTTGATTTAATGTATTAAAATTGCGTTTTTAATGTTAACTTAATTATTGAAAAACGGGAATGATAATGGGAAATCAATACATAGTAGACAAAATATTCAATTATAAAGTTTAATTTCAATTTGCGTATTAGAGTACGGAATACATAATAATTACAATCATTTAGATGATAGATGCGTATTAAAAACTAAGAGCAATATTTATTTAAATCATTTAATCGTTGTCAACTTTAATTATTATATCAACCAAACCATGAATCAACTTATAAAGTAGGGCAATATCGGATGCTTTCCGTCTATTTACATAACGATTTTATTTTCAAATATACAAGCCTTGATTCATACGATTTTAAAGATCTACATTTGTTCTCAAAGTAAGCGAAATGATATACAAATTGCTTTTGCATACGCTCAAGTCTATTTGAGTGTACCTTATAAGGTTGATTTCACACTTGGCTTGCATATTCTAAAATTCTACGTATAATGCAATTATATACGGGTATTGTCACCTTTAGGTCTCCAAAAGATCTGAGCTGTCTTGAGATAAAACCTAATCTAGAAGCTCTGTATACTATCTCGTCAATGTGAAAACTAAACTTTAATGACTGCCGATGATAAATCCCAAGTCCCGTATACCGATACCTCATTTAATGGAACCTTTTCAATATAATAAATTGCTTGGATACGAATCCTTTTTTAACCGACTTCAAAAAAGGAGGTTATTTAGAAAACTTCATGAAATAACTTTTTTTTTAAACTGAGCTGCTGTTATTTCGGATACACCATTTAGAAAATTTATTAATTTGCGTTTGTAATATTTTGATATCCTCCAAAGAGTCTCTTTAACTTGATAACGTTTCAGATCGTAGGCATACATAAGGAACTTGTACTTTAATTATCTCGCAAAAAACGTTTTTTTTTTGGCAAAGGACGCTGAATGTGAATTAGCCTGTTTTATCTGATAAATCACGTAGATTACAAGTGTTGCCATTCATCAAAAATTATAATAATGAGTCCAGATAAAAATTAAACATGAGGACCGCTTGTTTGTTTGAGAAATTAATTTGAAATTCACAATATACACTGTACATGGCTCGAACAAGATGCTTGTAATTATAAACTATAAAAAAAAAAAAAACCAGTCCTATTTGAAAGACATTTTTGTGTTAAATAACCTGTTTATTGAGATAGGTTTTAGAGGTTATAACTTCAAGCTATGACCCCAATGAGTGGAGCAGTAGCCTTAAACGTTAACCCATCTGACAAGCTGTAGCCAAGTACGCATCATGTGTATATGATATGTAAAAGTATATTGAATCCAAATATAACGCGCGTGAAAACATTAATTATTTTTTTATAAATTTGTAATTCGGTCTGTACATGTAATTACTTTCCAAATATCCTGATAGACATCCAATATAAAAATATTAGCCTGTCAGTCTGTTTTTATGTCCGAATTTAACTCGAAAACGGCATGACCGATATTTATGAAATTTTGTACACGAGATGCCATGCTTTTTTTTTCGAACTGACTATACTGTTAGCCTCAAGGGCTCTGGAACCATTAGAGGCTTTGACAGCTTCACCGGGCTTGGGGGCGAGCGCGGAAGGCACTCAGCCTCGAAAGCTAGGCAACAAATTCCATGGGTGCCAAAGTGGCCGAACCTCGGCTTGGGCTGTTGCCGATCATGCGGAAACGTTGCGATCTGACTTAATCCCTATCCATAGTAATTCGAGCTAACTATACAAATATACATGTTCCTGCCTTCTTGGAGGAAGGAAGGAACATGTGTTTTATATATGTATTTAGTGATTTGGCAATTTTTGTCTAAACTACCATATATCATCATATAATCATACACTATATTTATTTTTGTTAAGTAAGTCGGAAGAAATAGCGCACCCTAACTACGTGCGCTGACGTAATGGTTAGTGATACGTAATTCAATGTTCTACAAAAATATTGCTCTTTAGTACATATAAAAAAAGTCTGCGATACGATATGCCTACATAAGCAACAATAAGGTAATTTATGATAAAGTTTTATTGAACATTGAAAAGTGGTTTATGACAATTATTATTAGGTATGGCATATTAATCCTTATGAAATAAAGTTACTTCATCACCAAGACAATTTTATGTAGATAAATTTTGTCCTCTATAGCATATTATTTGGAAGAATAGTTTAGAAGATAATGCAAAATTAAAATAATTCAACACACGGTTCGTTTCTATGGCTATAGGTGTAGTAGCGCGAACGAGCCGTATGAGTGTGACGCATAACCCTGGCCGCCCGATAAAAATATTATCTACATTGAAGTCTTATAAATGATCAATCATATTTATTATATGCAAAACAAACCAGGACAGGATTTTTGGATAAATAACATATTTAAGTCTCCCTTTGATCTACCTTTGACGTGTTTACATATTCAAGAGAGATTATTATGTATAAATTTACTAAGTCAAATAAGCTTCAATTATAATACCGTTTGTTAACGAGCGGTATCGTACATACATATAAGCTGTGCTCCAAGGTTTCACCCCTGTTAAATTTATTCGCCCTATCGCGGTTCCAATTTCCCGTACATGCCTGCAGCTTGCCAGATTGCTTGACGTTCATGATTACTGCTCCGCTCCTTACTGTCTTAGCGTGAAGTTATATAGCCTATACTATTCCTCATGAATCTGGCTATCATACGAGCATACTAAAAGATTGTTTCGACTTGCCAAGTTATAAACCCCATATCAAATAAAGTAACACATTGTTTTGTAAATGAATTAACGTACGTTCCTACGGCTATAATTAATGGAACTGCTACGGAACTTGGCACCCGATAGATCTTAGCTCTTTTTTCGGTTATAACGACTACCCCGTACGTCGTTTCTATCGAACTTGGAGCTCCTTTTACAAGTTTTTATTTATCTTGTCTTGTTAGTGTGGGTCAAATCTTGCAAGTTAATTTTAAAACAGTTATACCAATGGATTAAGCTAGAATTTTGCTCACACGTTTAGTTTAGATGAAATTGTATGGTTAGCTAAATGACTTCATTTTAAATCCAATATGATCAACTCCCAAAGATGGCGGACCAGTTATTTTTTATTAATCTCCGTGATATGGATATTAAATGAAAGGGTTTTGCTGAGAAGAATACGAAAATAAAATGATATCACACTAAATTCAATATGGCGGACGGTTACCACTCTTTTTATTTTAGCATAACTGAAATATTGAATAAAAGATTGTTATTATAAGCTTTTATTCAACTTAGATAAGAATGCATGGTTAGATAAGTGACGTCATTCTAAACCAAATATGGCGGACTCCCAAAGATGGCATACTAGTTATTTATATACACCCCCATGATATGGGTATCAAATGAAAGGGCTTACTGAGAAGAATACGAAAAAAAAACTTAAATGCTTGTAACGCGCAAGACATTTATTTAGTTACAATTCCTCTTTCTAACTTTTTTATTTCCGCTACGAGCTTTTAAAATTGAATTCATTTTAGTCAGGTTCAAAGCTCATTTTAGTATAACGGAAATATTGAATAGTAACTATTTTTTTTAATAAAGTAATTAACCATTCTCATTTTTATAAAGTTTTAAAAAGATTGAATTTTTATTCACATTTAAGTTTTTGTTGGTGTTTTATATATTATTATTCAAGACAATCGTTCCTGAAGGGTAAAAATTTGTCGCGCGACGAACCTGACAAGCACATTTTTTTTCTTTATTCAGCCACAAAAATACCGAAAATTAAATATATTAAAGTCTAACAATACTAACTACATACATTATAAAGAAACAGATATGTTGGAAGCTCAAATAATTAGCTTTTAAAAGTTCGTTCAGACGTCTTACGCGTTGTCAAAGGAGTCGAGAGATCAAAGGGTGAGTTACCCTTGGGGACACGGGTACTTTTGTGAAGCTACGAAAAACTTTCCAAAACTGAACAAATGTACGTTGTTTTTTTAATTATAGTATTTGTCAATTTTATACAGAACATAGGGATAGCTTATTTTTATATAAAGATTTATTTTGAATAATGATCACCGTACATGTATTCAAAATATGTTACTATAAATATCCTCACGGATCGAAAATCCTTTATCCAATTGAAACCCTAGCAAGGCACTTATGAACGTCAAACACCGGTTCGGACAAACATCCCAGTCATCTATAAGAGCCGTCAAGAAACTCTATCAATAAATAATTATATTTAGTTCATGTACAGATAGAGAGACACTTACATTCATATAATGATCCATCCTATAATAACCTTTTGACACGAAAATCTGAAAATTCATCCGCTATTAAAATATGAATGTTATTGACTGACGGTAAATCAAAACATCATGAAGACACTTAAACTTTAAAAAATGGCCTCATTTTGGGTAAACTTACCACTTTCAATTTCTCGGCGTAATTGCCTCACGGAAATCGCTGATTGATGATTTATACTACTTCAATATAGACAATATTTTTATCGGGCGACCAGGGTTATGCGTCACAACTCGCACGGCTCATTCGCACCACTACACCTATAGTCACAGACTCGAGCTGAGTGTTGAATTATTTTAATTTTACATTATCTCCTAAATTATTTGTTCAAATAGCATGCTACAGACGGCAAAGTTTACCCACATAAATATGTCTTGATGATCAAGTAACATTTCGTCCGTAAGCATTAATATGTCATGCCTAATAATAATGCTCATAAATCACTTTTTAATTTTTCTATAAAACTATGTGTAATAGATAGGTATATGGTATTGCGTAATTTTTTTAGATGTACTAATGAGCAATATTTTTGTAGAACATTGTATTTACGTATCACTAACTATTACGCCAGCGCATGCGGACAAGCAGTTAAGGTACGCTATTTATTCCGACTTACTTAATAAAAATCAATATTTAAAGCTAGCTGAGACGTATATCTTAATGCTAATACCTTATATAATTCCTCGTAAATCTGGCCATCATATACAAAACGAATTTTTCGAACCCGACTGTTAGTTTCAGAGATTAGCGTGTTTTAACAAACAAATAAAATTTAAAATTTTGCTTTATTATATTTTTAGTATAGATTCATACGTAGTACAGTCACAGTACTATCCGAAAATAATGGCGACTACATAGAGATCAATAATCTATCGACAGTCGCCGCTGTTATACCAGCCTGCATAGAAACTAGATATGCACCAGCTGATCGCGGAACGCATTGCCTATAGGCAAATCACTGTGCCAAGCTTTTCACTATGTGCACGGTGGTCACGGGCTAGTTTTGCGTTACAGCCCACTTCCCCGCTACCGCCATTTACTCGTTAGCAACGCAGCAGGTTACACCATGTGCAGACAAGAATGCCCTGGGTATCTCAAGTCTTAATATGGTTTTAGACGACATTATATATATTTCTCGGAGCTTACATCAGCAGCAGTTTCATCGAGAATCTGAATCCCTAGCTTCGTGGGATGGGGTAGGGTTGACCATAGGTGGCTTGGTAACTGACCGTGGACGTTCTCACAGTCGGACAGCTCCAATGTTTTGATTCTCACTCCGGCTTCCGACATAGTGAGTAGCCTCGAGTAATCTCAGAACACAATATTAACGGAGGTCTTCACAATCCAAAAGTTTTTTTTTTACAAAAAATGTGGCAACCACACTATAAATTCAATAGAAAATAAATAAGGCAATAGTAATAATAATGCTTAATATTTAACGATTTGTTTTGGTCGTCCCGAACAATTAATGAATGACGTCTTCCATGATTGTTGTCTACTTTTGTAGCTGACCCGTTATTATTACCCCGACATATATAAAGCTTCGTTGAAACGTGTTTAGGGTCAGTATTGCATAAGGAATAAAAGTGTAAATATGTTACGCTATTTCTCTGATACCATACCTGTGGCTTAATTTTGCTTATAGGCGTAGCAAAATAATAGTAACTCCAAAAAATTTTTCCAGCGTGACAACAATTAAGTCTCTAAATCCATCCATACCGCTAAAAGACGTCCATTTTGGATATAGGCCTTCCCCAGAGAACTACGTCAATCGATGTGGTATCTGAAAACTACGAAAGTTCCAATGTCACTTTAGCTAAATTCTCTACATCATATCTTTCCCGTACTGTGAAACTGTGGAACTGTCTCACGACTAGTGTGTTT
This sequence comes from Saturnia pavonia, assembly GCA_947532125.1. Lineage (NCBI taxonomy): Eukaryota > Metazoa > Arthropoda > Insecta > Lepidoptera > Saturniidae > Saturnia > Saturnia pavonia. Next base: position 1,719,723 of record OX383923.1, read on the forward strand.
CCTCCTTTCTACAACATGGAGTAATTCAAACATAGCTTGAAGAGACACTTTAGAAGGCCGGCATCAAAGCAACGACTGGTTATGGACTGTGGATATCTTGATGGTCACCAATGCTGTTGAAGTACACTGTGCTTACCATCAGTATGACGTCACTTACAATTGCTACGATAAAAATAAACTTTCGCCATGAAACTATCAATGTCTTAATAGTTGAACTAGAAAGCCGCTTGTCTTTGTAACCTTACCGTTGTCAACTAATTTGATAAGAAATTTTCCACTGATGAGTAAAAGCCTCTGCATTAGTGAAGGACCACATCACCACAAGATGTAATGGGGAAACATTTAAAACTTGTCGCTCCGATAACGTAATCAAAGAATCAATGGTTTAAAACACTTTCCTTTCTTTTAATATTCTGGTATATAAGCGAGCCGTGTTCCGAGTCAGGACAGTTCTGTTTTGAACGAATTGAAAACAACAAGCGATAAAAGGAAGAAATCAACAAGAGAATCACAGTAAGTACTTACGACCACAGAGTTGTGATCATCTGTATAGTGAGTTTGTTTGACATTTGTTTAATTGAGAACGAATAAATCTAACACCATTTTCTATACTCACTATATGTTTCTATTAGAAGAACATTTTGATCATTTGCAACAAGGTTGAAGTAAGTCAAAATTGTTTAATTTTTTAATACGAGGATTTTAAAATTTGATGTTGAAATGTGCTTAATCATTCACTACCAAAAAACTGTCCCTCTTTCATTTCTGCTTACCTTTTGTCGTGTAAATGTTGTAGATAATAATAATATGCATGTTGAAATATAGAAATAATATGGAAAAGAAACATTTCAAGCAATTAAAGTGGTAGCATGTACGGACACCGCGTCAATCGACGTGACTTCGAACTTCTACAATGAGCCTAAGCTTTCGGTGAAGGTAACATCGTGATGAAACCATAGCATGGTGGTAGGACTTATACTTCACTTATACGTATGTTCCGGCAGCTGCACTTGAGAGTCAGTTCCCCCACTAGGCTAAGCGTGTCACCATCTTGGGCCACATCATCACTTAACAACAAGTGAAATTATGGCCATAACGCTAAACCAACAAAAAAACATTACATTTACTTAATGCATATCCACATGTAACTAGGCCCTTCTTATGATATAAGAAAAAGTTAATTTAAATCAATCGATATAAAAGCAAAGGCTATCTATGTAGGCACAAAGGTTTCCCATTTATATTACCTGAAATATCATGGTAACCGGTTGGCACCATTCCAAAAGGGAACAGGTTTCGCTCGAATGAAAATCTGTAATCCTGTTCAATATCACCTCGCCCTTTTTGTGGACGACTTAAATAGGAATTCCTATTGCCCTATATGTTAACTATTGACTACAATCTTACCTGATGTTACGTGACTAAAATTATAGCAGCCAACCGTCCCGGTTTTCCCGGATTGTTCCTAGTTCGAAAAGGCGTCCGGGGAATGTACGGACAGGGTTTTTAAAAAGTGTCCGGGTTAATTGATTAGTAAACAAATAAAACTGTCTACAGTTTTATTTTTGTGACTGCTACATATGAGATTATTTTACCAAGATGGAGTTAACGACGTCGCGTTTTAAAATACTATACAGTCAATCAAATGTAATGATATGACGCGTTCTGAGTAAATTATATTGTCAATATATACTATTAAATTCAGAGAAGTTTTACTTCAATCGAATGTAGAGAATACACGAACTATTTTTGTTCAAAATAGTAGTTTGTTGTTTATCATTTTAATAAAGACAACAATATAATGTATATTAATTATTTTATTTATCATTAGATATCTGTATTATATTTTTCTTAAGATATATGGTATTGTCTGAATATTGTGTATATCCGTGCACACCCGCCGCCCCTCGTCCCGCTAACCATTAGATGGTCGCGCTTACAGCGGTCGAACTGTAGATCATTTTAATTTGTTAATTACGTTATGATTTATGTATGTATGTTTATGTAGACCTTAGCTTTGTATTGGATAGGGCCACTTTGTACATGAACTCGCTGCTTTCTCATGGGTTAGCATGCTACGGAAAATACATTTAAAACCAATTTAGATAAAGTTAAAGTGTTACAAATTAGATTTATGATACTTTTAGTAGACAAGAATGAAAAAGCAATTATGAAGAGTTATTTCTGGAGTGTAAGATGCTGCCAGTCTGTCAGAAAGTCGTGCTATTAGTAGCACTGGAGCAGTATTGCAGTGATGAGTTTAAAATCAATCAGTGCACGTAAGACCTCAGAGGAATATAAGCATTAAACGATTCGAAGTGCCCATGTGTAATAACTATTATGGACAAAAATGTATAAGTTATTTAATAGTAACTATTTTCAATAACATATCATTTGAAATAGAAAGTAACTGTGTTAAAAAAAGATCTTTTAAAAATAAATTAACCAGGTATCTTTATGAGGATTTTCGTATAAATCTTAGGTTAGGTAAAGCTTAGTTTAGGTGTAAAAATAAAATATAACACTAAGTAAATAATTGTGTAAAAGGGTGTTACGTCTGCCAACAAACTGCGATACAGCAGAAGTAATATTAACAGTGTTATTTGAGTAACTATGAATATATATTTTTTTATTCTATATACATATACTTCATCTATACATTTTATAAAAGCAATGATGGCTCAGTGGTAGCATGTGCGGACATCGCGTCGATCGACGTGAGTTCGAATTCCTAGATTAAGCCTAAGCTGTCAATAAAGGACGACATCGTATTGAAACTATAACATGTTGGTATCGCGTGTTCTAACGCCCGTCTGGCTAGCTATCGCCCTCAAATTAAAAATCTGTTGCCAAGCACCTATAGGTGTGTACCGGCAGCTGAACTTCTTGTTTTGGAAGAAGCACTTACCAGTGTAATTTTCTTTAAACCTTTGTAGTACTTTCTGATCTTCAAAGTGTGGTCTAACAATTTGGTGTCTCCCTTGTTAGAACTATGTAAAGAGTTTTTGTGGCAACTCAAGATGACTACATCACGCAAAATATATACATAAATCACGCCTCTTTCCCATCGTGGTAGGCAGATACCACGACCTTCAAATTTCTGCGATCCTGACATACATTTTTCGCTTCTTCAACATTCATAATTCTTTTCAGGCATGCTCGTCAAATGACATTACTCTTGACCTGACCTTTCTTCAGAACGTCTCCAATTTGATCATGGAACGTTCGTCTCGGTCTTTCTCTGCCAGCTTTCCCATTCACACTCATCTTATAAATCTGTCTAGTTTTTCTTCTTCCAATCATTTTATCTACATACCCAAACCAGATCACGCAAAATTCCACCAGTTTTACATAATATGGGGTCAAAGAACCTAAAATAACGAATTAAAATAAAAACCACAAAATGGCAGCTCAAGATCTGCTTAGGCCACATCGTCACTTAACGTCTAGTGAGATTTTGGCCAAACGCTATACCTTTATAAATACATTTTTACATTACACATTAAATTACATTACACATTACATTTTACATTAAAATAAGAAAAAAAACATTTTGAACAAAAAAAAATCTATTTTTATCAAATAATGATGATCTCGTGAGAGATAAGAAATATCCCTTTTACATGTGGATTTAATGAAATTCCTCTTCACCTTTGTCCCCTTTTGTGAAAATATTTGGCTTTATTCAGACGCTAGCTGTGCCTCAGGGTTTCACCCGTGTTTACAAAGTACCCGAGTATCACCATGGTTGTTCTCATTTTCCATACTTGCCTACATATTATTACTATTATTCCGTTTATTTAATTATTTACATATTTTTTTTATTTTATTCTTTCAATATAAAATATTATATTAAAATTTATACATAAAATTAAATTGAAGTATCTATTTTTAATGTCAAAATAACATATTTTTACTAAATGCATATGAAAATACCTATACACGGTACCTATCACAAAAAACAAAAACAAATTTTAATATTTTTGCCTGTCTGTCTGTTTGTTCCGTGTAATTTCCGAAACGGTTGGACCGATTTTGACGGGACTTTCACTGACAGATAGCTGATGTTAGTAAAAATGCGTTATTTTGACATTACTAACAGACACTTCAATTTTATTATATGCATAGATTACTTTTTTGTTTTCTTTGTTAAGATATCGGACATTATAACACATACTCTATGAAAATTATAACCGGTCACATATTATGGTTTAAAAGATGTGTAGGAGGGATAGGGCTGCCATCCGTTCGGGTTTCCCCTGTTTTGAAAGGCGTCCTGGGAGCGTCTGAATAGGATTTTATAGGCAAACTATTGCGTCCAGGGAAAATGGGATTAATTCATCATGTCAGCCGAAAGACGTCCACTGATGTACATAGGCCTCCCTCAATAATCCATACGATCTAACAATTTTTAGAGCATTATGAAAATGAAAAAATATAATCTAACAATCTATAATCTAACTAAAGAAAAATTACTAGAGATAACTTTAATTTGTTATGATTTCAAAGATTATGTAACATTACTTAGCATACATAGAAAATTATTTTTTAATAATTTGATGTTGAAACGTAAAGCTTTTCTAATTATTTTTCTTACTACATTACCTCAGAAAGAAAAGTATAGGTATAGCTTATTAAATATTCCATTTGTTTTACTGTAATACGAGCCGATGTTGTCTAAAATAACATTAAAATAAAAAGTAATTATTTATGACTAAAACAGTTTTTTCTTTAAGTTTGGAGAAATCTCTTTTTACTGAAATGTATGGCAGCCCTAAGGAGGGATAACATAGGTTTTTTTTATACTCGTTCGGTAAAATTACTGAACATCAACTGACAGTACGGTACAGTCCACAAACATTGACGATCGTCTGTGATACAAAGTTCATCGGCAGTCTTAGACGTCAAGACGACCTAAGGAAACAGGTTGGCTGGGAGATTATTCCACATTTACAAGGTACGACAAAGGTTTTGTGAACTTATTTGTTCGTGCCGTAATGAGTGCTATGATGTAGCTGTGGTTTGGTAAACTAGTTCACGTGCTTCTGTGGTGGAAAGGAAATGAGATAAGGTCAGACAACTCTTCAGAATACTCACCATGATACAGTAAATAAAATACCATTAGCGAGCTATAATGTCTCTTCGCTACGAAGCCATTCGGAAATTCTTAGTGGAGTATGTATCATCTACAATGCGGACAGCAATAGGGTTTTAAAATTTTGGTAACAGAACTCTTAAAAGAGTTATTTATATTAAATAATAGTTGACATGGCAGATGTTTTTCTGCAATTTCTAATAGTCAATAACTCTACCGCAGTTCTACCTGTTCCGGATTTTTTTTCCTCATAAATTGTCCAGAACCCTATCGAACAAAACAAAAAAATTATTACGTACATCTGTCATTCGAATGGTGGTTTATACTTTTCTATACATATTATAAAACTCAATGTCTCTCTGTCTGTCTGTCCATTTATGTACTTTTCACGCAAAAACCACTGATCCGATTTACATGGCTTTTATTTTAATTCATAGCTATGTTATCTGGCCAGATTATAGAATATATTTTTTAAGATAAATTAGTAACATACGATATAAGCAGTGACGATAATGGTGATCAATTCGGAAAAAAGACGCTTTTGGAGCGTTTAAATGGCTTACACTGAGTAAACCATACGAGATATATCAAATTAATTTTCTACAAAATTGTATACCTTGGAAAGATCTACAAAAAATTCAATAATAGCATATATCTATCTTCTAAGGATCACCCACAATAAGCATTTTTGTCTTACGTCTTTTGAGCAAAGGCAGTACGATTCGTGCGTGCGCTCTACAGCATTCTAAGTCGAACAGCATTTCTATTTATACATATATACTAACAAATATTTAGTTATGGCTGTGTGTATGTCTTTCCAAATTTCTCAGTTTTTCTTCTCATATTTTTTTTTTATTTGGTTTTTTATTTGTCTGTCCTTATATATATATATGTCCTTATAAATATCATGTATCTATATATATGGAGATATAACTAAAAAAGTGCTTAACCGATTCTCATAAAATTAGGTACACGGGAAGCTTATGTCCATGCTCATTTTATAAGCTATAAGAATTGACAATAAGGCTTTTAGAAATCGTTTTATTGGTTTAAATAATCATTTCATTGTGACGAAATTTTATAGAGAGGAAGCATAAAATATCTCATTCTATAATTAATAGACTATAAGGATTGTCAATAAGATTTTTAGAAATAGCAAAAAACAATTATAACAAAGCTTTTTTTTAATTAATTCTCAACCGTTGTTGATGAAAATTGTATACGGGAAGTACATATCATTCCATAGTTGATGAACTGTCACTGATATGCCTAAAATTAAAATTTTGCGATGAAAATAATTACTTAGTAACAAACGCGTGTGGAGCTGCGGAGCACCGCTAGTAATTTTATAAACCCTTTTACGAGTACATTTGTTTTTTCGTTTATAGATTTAGTGTTATGGCCATAGTCTTACCTGATATTAAGTGACGATGACTCGCTAAGCGTAGTGTGAAAACTGGCTCTCAAGTGCAGCTGCCGGAACACACTTATAGGTGCTTGGCGACACATTTTCAACTTCACGGTGGTAGCTAGTCAGGAGGGCATTAAAAAATACCACCATGCTATTGTTTCATCACGATGTCTTCATTCACCGAAAGCTCAGACTCATTGCAAGGATTCGAACTCACGTCGTTCGACGCGATCCCCGTACATTTTATCACTGAGAAATCATTTCTTAGATATATGTTACAAGAACTGGCTTCCTGTACTAACAAGTCATATTAAATAATATACTATTGGAATTGAAGTGAGAAGTGGAGTATTACATAAGTGGATATTCATAACTACCCTACTAAACGAGCCGAGTGCAAGAGTATAAAAGACAGCACACAAGGAGTTGGGCCAAGCCCGGTGAATCTGTAAAAACCGTAAAGGCTCCAGGGCCCCTAAGGCTAATAGTATAGTCAGTTCGAAAAAAAGGAGCAGGTCATTCTTACGTCAGCCGTGGAATAGTAACATTTTAGTACGAGTTATGGATAGTGAAGACCTGCAGTTATTAAATCAACTATAAAATGAACGCTGTTCCTCAGTGACGTCACGCTGCCCGTCTCGACTAAGTTATACTTATATCGTAACATATATTAGATTACTTAATATATAGATAAAAATGAATGCAACAATACAGTACTAGTTATTCATAGTCCGAGATGTGATCAGACTGGCTTTATTGAAAATATACAAGCTCGAGGACGTATCGACAGACGGCTGTATGGCTGTTTGCCAATGTCCCGATATTAATTTTCATAACAAAATGGCGGACGTATACGGCGGGAAAAGTTCTCTCGCATCGGAATGATGTTAATTTAGAGAATTGTGTTATGTTAATGTTGTGAATCAGACGTCGGGAACATAATATTTTTATGTAAGTATTACTAGCTGTGCCCCGCAGTTTCACCTACATATAATTTAAAAAAAATTGCTGATTGATTTTTTATAATACTTCAGTATAGACAATACTTTTATCGGGCGGCCAGGGTTATGCGTCACACGTCACACGGTTCGTTCGCGTCACTACACCTATAGTCATAGACCCAAGCCGTGTGTTGAATTATTTTAATTTTCCATTATCTCCTAAACTATTCGGCCAAATAACATGTTATAAAGGGCAAAGTTTATCTATACAAAATTGTATTTGTGATGAAGTAACTTTCGTTCGAAAAGATTAATATACCATAGAAAAATTCACATAAATCACTTTTAAATTTAATATAAAACTTTGACACAAAATACCTTATTGTGACTTATGTTTATGAGATAGGTATATGTTATTGTGAAATTTTATTATAATATACTAAGGAGCAATATTTTTGTAGAACATTTTACTTACGTATCACTAACCAGTACGCCAGCGCACGCCGATAAAGCTGTTAAGGTGCGCTATTTGTTCCGATTTACTTAACAAAAATCAATATTTATGGCTAGCTGAGAGGTATACTCTAATACTAGATAGCCTATACTATTCCTCGTGAATCTGGCTATCATAGAAAAATTTTTAAGAATCCGACTGGTACTTACAGAGATTAGCGTGTTTAAAGAATCAAACCAAAAATATCTTGCCCTTTATTTATTATATTAGTTTAGATTTTAAAATTATAACATTGCGAAGTTTGATTGTTTATATAAAAACCTGTATATGTTTAACTTATCTAACTCTACAAATATTTCGATACAAGAATATGCGCGTTAGTCTCTTTTGTAAACTAATCTATCTGTCGACGAGTTATACAATTCCAAAATTAATTTTCTTCATTTTCATATTAAGCTCAAACTTTTACAGTTTTTTTTTGTCTTCAATCAGTACCATATTTTCGATATAATTAAAAAAAAGTTGTTTTAAAATCTACTAAACTTAAACAAAATAATTTAAAAAAAAATGAACTCAGTGTTTGAACAGAGTTTAGAAAGATATCTCAGAGGTGTGATTATTGAATTCAAAGTAAACATAGAACGTACAAAGTACGGTTTCGTGCCATTTCTCCTAATGGACACATGCACTATGTAGTTGACCTGAATTTTCATTAACGAACTGGATTTTTGAAATGACGCTGAATTTATCTGCGTTTATTCAGGTAGGAATATAAACATATACAGGTGTTTACGTAAACATTCAAACAACCCAATGTTATAATTTTGAAATTTATACGAATATTATAAAGCGGAAGAGATTTCTGGTTTGATTATTTAAACACGCTAATCTCTGGAACTACCAGTCGGATTCTAAAAATTCTTGCATATATGTCTAGCATATATCTAGCGTTAGGCTACACTTCTCAGCTGACCTTAAATATTGATTTTTGTTAAGTAAGTCGGAAGAAACAGCGTTCCGGAACGGCTTTATCCTTGTGCGCTGGCATAATCAAATCAAATCCAAAAATACTTTATTCAATTTAGGCCCTAAGAAGGCCCTTATATACATCAAATACTGCCACTGTTTCGGAAAACATCTCAGTCGTCGAGAAGAAACGGCAAGAAACTCAATTGGGCTTATCTTTTTTAAATTATATTTTCTTCCAACTGTACATATAATATTTACAGTTAATAATCATTATGATATTTATAATTTAGTGGATGCACAGAGAGGAAGTCACTTCCAGACTTCACTATCATTCACATAATAGTCCACCTTATAATAACCTTTTGACAGTAAAACCTGCTTAACATAGTCCATGAACTCATTTTCTGGCAAATAAGTAATGTGCGTCTGTATCTTATTATAGAACCTAACACGGTTACCTATAAAACTTTTATTCATCTTACTAATTCTAAAACACGGTATGACTAATATATGCTTATTTCTAGATCAAGCTTGTCAATGTTATTACCAATATACATTATATTATCAAGAATGTATTGGGAGAGCAAAGTTAATATATTAAATAATAGGATATTTAATAATTAGTAAAACATAAATACAATATTCTAAAATAATATTGCTCCTTAGTAGATACAAAAAAATCCGCGGTACTATATGCCTATCTCTTATACATAAGCCACAATAAGGTATTTCGTATCAGTTTTATTGAAAATTGAAAAATGATTTAGGTGCATTATTATTAAGCATGGCATATTAATCCTTACGAACGAAAATTACTTGATAATTAAGATAATTTTATGTAGTATAAACTTTGCCATTTATAGCATGATATTTGGACGGATAGTTTGGGAGATAATAGAAAATTAAAATAATTCAACACTCGGCTCGGGTATATGCCGACACAAAATCGGTTTCCGACAAGTGCGAATAGCTTCATATAAAATGCTCTGCCACTGAAACATCCGATTAAAATCCGGGCCTGACACCCGACAAGTGGGAACCAGCTCTTACGGCTATCGGTATAGTGATTTCGAAAAAAGATAATATCGTTACAAACTCTGGAAATTAAAAATCTGTCTGGGAAAACTGTTGTAAGATATCGAAAGGGGGTCTTTTAGCGCAATTTTAGTCTCGTAGTGGTTTTTATTTTTGTACTCATAAATTTGTGTTGTAAGTGGCATTTTCCATAATATAGCTTGTATATAATTTACACAAGTGAGGAGGTTTGGAAATAATAAGATGTGAGTGCCACAAAAAGTTTCCGGAAAATTCTTATAAGGGAGCCACCATTTTGATAGCATACTAAAATCATCATCACAGGACACTCAGTAATGATCTTGAATGATCTTTAATAAACAGAACTAGTTAAGTTGGGAAGAAGACAAAAAAAATTTTTTGTGCAGCAGTTCACACGTGACACCTTCAGAAAAAAAAATCTATAAAAAAGCTTCTTAAATATCCTAAATCAGCGAGATTCGAACTATCGACCACTCGTGCGTACTGCGTATGAAGTCTGGTCTTCTCACACCACTAAGCCAATCGAACGACGATCACAATTATGACAATCATGACGTGCATTAACCGTGCATAATGTAAATGTATTATTCATTCTACTATTTCATTCTCTCGTAGGCTAAATCCTATAGATGTATATGGTTGTCTCTTTTTATTGTCGCTTTTTCGTTTCATCGAGTTTCAAATCACAACAGTGCTAAAGAAGTTTTCACTTAAAAAAAACCGTTTCTTTCGTTTTGTATGTGTTTTTTATGGGAATAGTTTGATTGCTATTTATTTTAGCGTGTTGTCATTAATGGAAAATAATTGAAATACAAGCTGTTATTAAATATAAAAATTTTAGTAGGAAACAAGTCAGTCAAGATTTAATTAAAGGTATACATTAGGTGTAAAGGTATTTTATCTCCAGACAGGTTTTACCTAAGGTTTAAGTAAGTGTGAAAAGCTACAAAAGAACTTAGTTCATAATTTTGATGCTAAAAGCGATACAGTTGTTAAAATAGTCGAAATTGAGATTGTTTTGACGTCGTTTTTTCAAACGATAATAAAGAGAATATTTCATTGTACGTACCTATGACATTGAACGATGTTTTAAGGAAATTTATGAAAATGATAACTATATCGCTATCTCACACCCGGTAACACGATCTATCTGTCTAGTTCCTTCTCTGTATACGATCCCTTTCCATGAAAATAAATTGAAACTGGTTGTTTAGGCATACTGAAAAAAAAACACTTATTGCGTGTTCGTTCATGCGAGTGTATTTATTTTCCTAAGTTAGCGCAATCTAAAAAAGAAAAAAATAATAATGAAATTCTTTGAGACGACAAACGGTCAAAGGCAATTTTCCCAACAATTTCCTTTTGTGTTTCCTGTACAGAGGAAATACGAAAACTTTAGGGATACTTCGATAAATATTAATACCGTTTATTAATCAAAACATTAGACAAAGTTAATAATGTAGTTATAGTATAATTTAGGGTAGACCTTATTTTTAAAATGTTTGAATTTTTATGCCCTCATGGCTTCGTAGGGTTTAACATCCTACTAATATGATAAATGTGAAAGTTTGGATGTTCGTTATACAATCACGTAAAAACGGCTTAACTGTTTGGATGAATTTTGGCAAAATCATTCTGGATACTTAACACATAGGATACTTTTTATCCAAGTAAAGACCCACCTCTGAAGTCCAAGCAGACGAAAACGCGGGCAGAAGCTTATTAATAATAAAAAAATATTCTCAAAATTCAAGTGTCTACATTTTTCAACTGTACTGTGTTTCCCATTAGGCACAGTTTCATCAATTTACCATTCTACTTAATAAAAGACAACGACCAACAGACAAAGAAACCTTGCCTTTTATAGCATATACATGTAAAGATAAGAAATAATATACACCACTTGTATTATCATGTATTATTATATCCGTGACTTGGCTGAGAATGTTTTTATAACTAAATAAGTTATAGTTTAAAAAACAAAATACACTCTTTATTACGCACTTTTAACTTAAAACTATTTAGTCTTATAATAACATGTAGCTACCAAGCCCAATCTATTTGACTTGATAATCATAAGTTCCTAATCTCGAGGGGTTTACTAGTAACCACTGAAGAGTTCCACTATCCACCTCCTGGATCCATCATCAGATCAGCTCCAAGAAACCAAATTATAGTGTTGTCATCCGAACTACACATACATACAAAGTTTCATTTCTATACGATAATTAGAAGTAGGTTAAAATAGACTTCTAAGATTTTATTACATTGATTGTTAGTTAAAAGTGTAGCTAATAAGAGCGTATTAAAAATAGGACACTGTAGGGCAGATTTTTAGAAAAACTTTGATATTTCAATATAAACCAATTTCCTCAACCTAAAATACGGTCGTATATTGAGATGTCAAATTATCATACCGTAGAAAGATATCTTATTCGTAGAAAAAGTTTCAAGGTTTTTCTTTTATATTATGGTATAAGTTCACGCCATTCGCAGTTATAAAATAACCATTGGGCTCAGCAGACATTGTTCTGCTCTCCTCAAGAGTCAATTACTCGATCACAGCGCTATCTATCCCGTTTTTTTTTCTGATAACCCTTCCATTATCGTAAACGAAAGAATTTAGAATTACCTACGCATATCCATCCTTTGAATCGTAGGATACGGTTTTTGATTTCATTCAAAATCTTATAAATAATAGTGTATGTTTGTTGCCTATGGACTCCGAAACGGCTGGAGCGATTTTGTGGAAATTTTCAGACAAACTTCATATTCGACCAGCGAATGACAATACCCCATACGTGGGGTACAATGATACAAAACCCATTTTTTATTAAGTTAATTTTATTCTCATTATTATTTAACTTTATTGACTTTTATGACTCATATTATAATATTGATAAAATTTAACATGCAATAAACAAAAAATAATAATATTTTAGTATTTTTTTATGCATAAAATACGACATTGCATTTTCTGTATCTATCTGCCTCACTTCCCCGTACATAGTTTCCAATCTTATGACGATTTGTGTATCCTAACAAGATTGTGGCTTCCTTGTTACAACTTTCTAGGGAGTTTTTGTGGCATCTCAGAATTCATGACCCATGTTATTCTTTCCAATCTACTTCACTTGTGCACAATAACCAGCATTTATTATGCAAAACGCCACCTGTATTACAAATCACTACAAAGTATAAAACAAAGTCGCGTCGCTCTGTCCGTCCCTATGTATGCTTAAATCTTTAAAACTACGCAACAGATTTTGAAGCAGTTTTCTTTATTAGATAGAGTAGTTCAAGAGGAAGGTTTATATGTATTACATGCATAATATTGTAGAGACACACTGATAAATTTAGAGGTTTCTAATGTGATGTCGTAAATAAACACACTTTTTTGCGCTTACATTGCAAACGCTGGCTGAACCCCACGACATAAATCAAAATAATGTAGGACAGTATTGTACACCTTAAAAAGGTCAACAAAAAAGTCAGTGATGGTATATGTCTGTCTTTTAAGGATAACCCACAATAACCATTTTTTATCCTTTACATTTTACGGGAAAAAATGGCTTATTTACGAAGTGATTTTAAGCAATACAGCATTAATCCTTATCCAATTAAGTACCTTAAATACATTATCAATGTAATATAGATCAATATGGCCCTTTACATCATGTAATTTAAATGAATATTTCCGAAGATATTACAGATTTAAAATGCAGGGACATATCGGTGCGACGGTATCGGCCCTCTATACCATGGTCAATTATATGTCGCTCTTTCAAGAGTAATCTCTAATCAAAACATGTTTGTATTGTCTATTTACAAAAAAGCTGTAAACGTTGTTTAAGGACATTCTGTAGTAGGTAGGTATATTTAGCTGATAGCATTGCATCCATGCGAAGCCGGGGCGGGTCGCTAGTTTATGAATAAAAAACAAAAACCACTACATGACAGTTTGAGATCCCGCCAAAATCTCCTATTTGAGAGTAAGATGGTATCGCGCAAACACGACTGGATGTAATTTCCTCTTAGTGGCTTTTTTGTTATAGCAGCAAGACAAAATAACAAAGGGATCTACAACCCATCGTCGGTCGTCAGTATCATGCTTGCAAGCCTGTCGATAATTTGATCAGGCCGATGCATAAACCCGAAACGCGATGTGTATAATGAAATCATTTTTTTATCGTTATAAGTTGAACGTAGTGCCCCAAGATGTTAATACGCTAAACCTAATGGGTCGACTGGCCCTCAAGCGCAGCTGCCGGATCGGTGTGGTATTGGTGCTTGGTGATAGATTTTCAGCTTGAGGGCGGTAGCTAGCCAGGTGGGCATTAGAAAAAGCCCTACCACCATGCTATGGTTTCCTCACAATGTTTTCCTTCACCGAAACCTCAGGTTCATTGCAGGGATTCGAACTCACGTCAATCGACACGAAGTCGTACACGCTACCACTAAGTTAAAATTGTTTATGACACGATTTTCACCTTACATATGGTAGTTGCGACCCAGTCGCACTTAAACCTTACCATCACGTCATCTTAGACAACATCGTCACTTAACATCAGTTAGGTAAGTGTGATCATAAGCTAGATCTATAAAGAGTAAATATATAACAAGTATCGCTTATAATTTTATTATATATTTAATATAATTTATTAAATTATATTAAATATATAATATATTAAATATATAATATATTAAATATAAATTATATTAAGCCAATATTTTCGTTGGCTGATTACCATAATTCATGAAAATGGTACTAATAAATTGTTGATACAAGTTGTGGATGCTGATATGTTTTTAGATAATAATAATATTATCGGCCTGTAAGTCTCCCACTGCTGGGCAGTAAGGCCTCTTCCCAAAGGAAGGCACGAGCTTAATCACCACGTCAGCCCACGACGTATTAGCGATTTCAAACACCGAGAAATCAAAAGTTATACGACTTTCCAATGTAAATTTCTCGGGCGTTCAGGTTTCCTCACGATGTTTTACTTCACTGTTAGTCGATAGTGTTACCAATTGGAATAACTAAATGTGCATTCAGTCAAAAAAGTATCGGGAATGGATGATTTGTTTATGGTGCCAATTTTTTTTTTTTGTTTTCGATTGGCACATCTGTTTTTCATTTTGGCCGCGGTGTTTGAGTTGCATTTGTCATTAAGATTAAATAGAGTGTTGTGTTAGTTAGATCATATCTAGTGTGTATTGCGAATTTCATAATAAACAAAAACATCGAACAAAGAGTTTGTATTAAATTTTGCGTCACCAATGGAATTAGTGTTCAGAGAAACTGAAAATGTTATAGAAGGCTTACGGTGAATCGACTTTATCAAAAACACGTTCTTATTAATGGTACAAAGAGTTCAAAAGCGGTCGTGATATGCTGGAAGATTTGCCTCGCCCTGGTAGGCTATAAACGTCTTCAACTGAAGTTACCATCGCAAAAGTGAAGGAAATAGTAACTGAAAATCCTCATTCAAGTTTGAGAAAGATTGCCGCTGAACTTCCTGTGTCTCACGACTCAATCCGTATCATTTTAAATAATCATGTTGCCACTCGGCTAGTCCCAAAGGCCTGAATTTTCTCCAAAAACTCAATTGCACAACTAACTAGCATCTCGTGTATTATTGATCTTTTTGGCACTTTTCCGGTATCCGGAAACCGGTACTTTTTTGACAGAGTAGTACGCGAATTCCAAAAAAATAGTTGGTAATGTCTAGGTTCGAATCAGCGGAGATCGAATCGATATTCCGCCGGTCCTCACCACTGGACTACCACAAATTTCTATTTTTATTACAGCTATCTTACTAATAAATTGAATTTAGTAAAATTATGATATAAGAAACTTGTAAGAAAACCTAATCAATTTAGTAAGGATACCTAATCGCTTTAGGCAAGTTCTTATAATTGGAAAACATAGACTGTTGATTTTTCTCTTCATGTTTTTTTTTAATTGATATAATTAAATAGAAAAAAATACCAAATCACCTCTAGCCTGGATGAAATCACAATTTAATAAGATTGCAATTGAAATTTGTAACTTGACCAAGACTCTGTTAATAAAATTAGTCTTTATTTGAAAGTGCATTTAACTCTCGTATATATAGAGTATGCTGTTTCAATTATAATAAATATGATGGACACAATTTCACACACGAGGCAATTTAATTCCAAACAGCTAATATACCATGCACATTTAGTAGATATTTAACACTCAGAGGCACAATTGACAAATTATGCTCATCACATGAAAGTCAGTCATGTGCAAAGTCGAACCCGGGCCTCTCAGCTCAATGGTAGGGCTCACTGCCACTGCGAGGGATACAATTATAAAACCTAGTAATAATATAATTTATGTTTCAAATAGGGGTAGGTAGGATGAACATGGTGATAAATTTATCACTATGACTCTATTGGTTTTTCGTGTTTCGGAATCAACCAAAGGTGCCTGCCAGTGGTACCTGCCAGGCAGCCTGACTGGTGGAATAACTCCATTTTAAAGAAGATTGCAGCAAAATAACCTAGTGTTTTATTCCTGCAGAGTGTAGGGTTTCCAGAGCACCTTGATTTAGGGGGTCAAAGGTCGACAACGCACTAGTTGATACCTATGGTATTATTATCATCCATAGGCCATGATAGCTGCTTATCATCAGCCGTGCCGTAAGCTTATATGCCAGTTTAGTAGTATACAAAAAAGAAGATTTTCAATTGTAACCAGTATTGTGAAATATAAATATATATATATATATATACAAATTTATATAGAAATTTCTAAAATAATCTGCGCTTGTAATATAAATAACTTCGCTAACAAGAAATATCTAACAAGATATTATTTGAAATCATTTTGGGTTTATTTCTTAAAAACGCGATAAATATACCTACTTCAATATCTATGAATGTTAAATTCATATATATCTATAATTTACAAATTGACAATACAATTGTACGATACTCATTTCCTTTTTGATTTTTTAAAAGGAAATTTTCACAATAATCTCCTTATTTCTTTGCCAATTTGTTTTTTAATCTTACATTATTGTGTTTGGCGTCAAGTTTTCAACTTGAGGGTGGTAACGTCAGGTGGATTCGAAAATGCCCTATGCTTTCATCACGACGTTTTCTTTCAGCAAAAACATAGACTCATTGCAGGTATCGAACTCACGTCGATAAACGGGATGTCCGTACACACTACCACTGAGTGAGCTTCATCATTAGCACTGCCTCACAAAAGGACTCTACCGTCTAAATTTCATATTACCCGCTTCAATGCGTTCGCCTCTGCGTTGGACAGTACATACATCTACACTTCATATAAACCCACATATTGTTCTAGCAATTGGATATTGAAATACGTTAATAATTTCCATAATTAAATAACTTAATCGTATGATAAAACTATTTCAATAAATAATTTCAAAATGGCAGATACATGATCCAATTTAAAACAGTTACTACCTTTTCCGATTGCGCCGGTCCACGAACGATACAAAATGCAGCTAGGAACAAAGGATACAGGCATTGCACCCCCCTCGCCCCTCGACCCAAAACGTAAAATAACAGTTATTTATAACGTTAAACGTTATTAGCACTCCCAATTTCACATTAAATGAACGAACATCGTAGCACCGTTTTTGTAATTTAATTTAATAGAGATTTTTAACACGATAGTTAGAAAAAAAAGATACCGATTATTTTATGGAAACTCGTACACCGAAAGCGTTTTACACACCCTCGTGTAAAAAAAAAATATAAGCAAAAAAGCCACAAAATATCAGTACGTCTTTTGTTCGACAACGCTTTCCCGTATCATCTTTAAAATAACAGAAAACGGTTATATTAAATTTAATTAACGATAAAAGCAGTTAATAAATTAACGTTATTAATTAAAATTTAACAATTAAATAGTCTGTGTGTTTTATTGTTAAATATATCAATTAATTATTTTCAGGCCGGTTAGACACGCCGTACCGTTTCAAGGGAGCAACGCGGCACACTGAAGTCTGCAGCCTTCAGGAAGGCTGTATGCATTGATTGGGCGTAGCTCGGCCACTATACACCTCCCACTTTGACCCGTGTGCATGCCGTCTCTCTCGCACTCGGGCTCCGTCGTTACTAACAACGAATTTTGGCTTCGCAAAATGTCTACGCTTCCCAAACCACGATGTATTAAAATATTATTGTCTTTTTTTGTAGAAATCAATTCTCAAGTATTTGTTTTTCCTTATTGTTGGTTTTCTAACAGACAAGAAACGATAGATATATTATTTTTTATTGATTTTGATAGGGTTCCGAAGTCGACAAGGAACCCTTATAGTTTCACTATGTCCATCTGTCTGTCCGCGGCTTAGCTCAGAGATTCTTAGTACTAGAAATAAAATCATGAATAAAAATATTTAGGAAACTGCCCCTTAACGTGAAGCGGGAATGAATAATTTTCTTCTCATCTATCCCATCGTGTTGGGTGTCGTTGGAAAGTTTGATCAAAGATATTATGCAACTCAAAAACAACGGCTACCACTGAAAAACCCATAATCCATCACTGATCTTCACTATCATACCAACCTGCTTCTCGACAGCAGAACATCAACTGGCTGATCCAAAAACGAGACAATCCAAAAGAGAATCACTGTAATGTTTTGGTAAATGTTTAATACAGATCCTTGCCAAACGTGCTTGCTAATTTGATTATTGATAACGTGCTGACATACAGTTCATCTTGACAAAAAGTACGATCTTTGATCCGGAGTCAAAGTATGCCAACACCGAATCTTTTTTGGGAGTAAAACTTCGTTGGGACGATACAAGTAAAATATTAATGCAAGATTTTTAAGCGCTTCTGACGCAAAAAAAATATGTAATGGAATTGTTTTTCTGTCAAATGGAATATTTTATTTATATTTAATCGTGCACTATACTAGCGAGCGCCCGCAAGTACTTATTTTTATTTATCCCGTATATTTCTATCCTGTAATTTTAATTGTATTCATATTATTGACATTTCATATAGCCTATCAATTGAGAAATTACATATACTTCCCGTGTACAAAAGTTCATCAAATTCGGTTAGGTATTATTTAAAATATTTTTTAACAATTTCTAAAATTATTATTGACAATTTTTATAGCCTATCAATTAACAAATGAAATAAGCTCTCCGTGTACAAAATTTCATAAGAATCGGTCAAGCCCTTTTTTAAGTTAAATCTGGACAGAAAAACTACACAGAATCAAAAAGACGAATTTTTGTATATTATTATTAAATTGGCAACGCTTACCATAGCAAAGGTTAACATAACAACAGTTAACAAATAGATAAGATAAGAATATATGCAGAATAAAAAAATAATTACTAAAAAAATCAAGGTTTCTTAGACTACCTAAACAATCATAAAACACAAATTTAATCCATTAATTTAAAATAGGAGAAAAAAAAACTGGATTTGTATATGTAGTTCATGTGTGGTTAATAATTATCATGAAATCTATAAATTTTTTCACCATTCAAAGTTTCAACCCTTGTTTTACACTCTTAAATGATACATGTTTATAAATTGAAGAGTATGCATGCCATATTTAAGGTCAATATACATATCATGTGTGCATAACTATATGAAAATATCACGTATGCATAATTATTTCACCAAACAAACTTTCAACCCCCTATTTATACATCCTTAACTGATGAATTTTCATAGATGCTGACGCACGTGTTTCATTATTTTTTATTAAAAGTTCTAGGTACACAAATTCAACTCAAAAGACAATGTTTGCACTGTACACAAACTTTCAACCCCCTTTTTCCCCTTAGAGGTTGAATTTCCCAAAATCCGTTCTTAGTGAGCGTCTACATCGCGAAATGAGTAACTATGCTAAATGTCATGTCAATTAGACCTATAGTTACGGAGATCTCATGATGAAAGGTATTTCGTCTTACTCGAAATTTTTAAACTTAAAATTGTCTCCTCTTTGATTAGACATCCACTCGACACGATAGCCTAAAAAAGTTATTCCGACTCCCCCACTTTTTCGATTGTAATATCCATCATATTAAAATTTTATTCATATAAAATATAGTGTATGTCACCCGAACTACTATAAAGAATAGATTGACACCTCATTTATTAAATGATCATTTATGAATGAGTAATTTAGACGCTACGGTGGGACATGCATTGACTGCTAGCAACGTAAAACATCATTTTGGCTTTGCCGTAGTCGGGTAAAAAGGACAGAAATAGGTACTCACCTAAAGAGTAAAAAAGAAATTACTATGTTTTAAACTGAATGTGTACGCACGCATCACATCAAAAAAAAATACGAGTGTAGTATTAGAAGAAAAGGATGTGTCTTAATTAATAACTATCGCACTTTATTTGATGTGAAACATCTAATAGCACGTTTGGACGCGAGTCAAAGCATTCTGATGGGACGTCGCTACGTGGCATTATGACAGATTTGCGTGGCTTCTTTTGAAAATTTTATAGGTTATTCGTGAATATATTAGTTACTTGAAACTTTTAATACATCATTAACTGTTTTTCTTTTGTAAACGATTTAAAAAAAAATCAAGTAATGAAGTAACAGGAGTATTTGATTTTATGAATAACCGCTGTGCCCGCGGCTCTGCTTGCATGGAATACAGAATGCTATCGCTCGAGCGCACGCGCGAATGTGCTGCCCTAACAATGCTTATCGTGGATGATCCTTAGAATTTATTTATTTGTAAAACTGTTTTGCGATTCGGGATCCGTTTATCAAATATTGATCTTTAACGTGCTAATTTTTATTAGAGTCGAGTATCACACCCTCCCCCCAACCGCCAGCAAAATGGTTGATCTTAGATATGTGAAAAAATTCATGTTAGTAGTATATATAATGAAGTTAAAAGGAAAACTATTAGAAGTAAGTAGGTTTTATAAGTTATCGAGTAATAGTCAATCTACTTAAAAAATGTACCTAGAGACGTAATTTCATACAAATTCCATTTAAAATGACTTGAAGCCCCTTCTAAGTCATGTAGACTTAGAGGGGGCAATTACGGAACTCTACACTGCGCGTGGCCCGATAGGTACTTGAATTTTTTTTTAAATAACCACGAAGGGCATTCTTTATATGTCCCCTATGGCAACGTTTGACTAACACAGTCGATCACGCTGATTGCAGCAAAACATTTTATAATTCGATCGAGCTGAAAAGTATGGTTGGACAATACGTTATATGTATTTCTCAAATCGGATTGTAATTCTTCAAATATTGAATTATATCGTTCAAAGATTGAATTATATATTCTAAATGTCCCACTGGTGGGATAAGGCGTTTTCCCCGGAAGAAAGTACAGCCTCAATAACTATTCAGCCACGACACTATAGGTGTTTGGAACTAAGAAAAGTTTATGGTTCTGGACTTTCCTACCGCATGGTTGTAATCTGGGAATATTACTACAATTGTTCAGGTTTTCTGACGAAGTTTCTCTTCACTGTTAGTCTAAATGGTTACTGATTGAACAGATATATGGGCGATGAATCCATCCAAGTTTAACATGTGTATCTGTGTGGCTGTGTGTCTGTCTGTGGCATCGTAGCTCCCAAACGGCTGAACCGATTTTGATTTAGATTTTTTTTTTTGTTTGAAAGGTGACTTAAGAATAACTAAATGATCGAAAAAATGTAGATACTTCCGCAAACCTAGTGCAAGACTGGCTCTCGAGTGCAGCTGCTGGAACACACCTATCGGTGCTTAGCGACAGATTTTTAAATTGATGGTGGTAGCTAGCCAGACGGGCATTAGAAAAAGCCCTACCACCATGCTGTGGTCTCATAACGATGTTTTCCTTTACCGAAAGCTCAGGCTCATTGCAGGGATTCGAATTCATGTCTATCGACGCGATGTCATACATGCTACCACTGAGCCATCAGTGCTTCAAGTTTCTAGCTTAAGTGTAGCTACCGAAATTCATAAATATTCTGTGTTTTTTTATTTATATCAATATAATAAGCTGATGAGTTTTATTATTGGTTTGTTTAAACGCGTTAATCTCTGGAACAACCAGTCGGATATGAAAAATTTTTTTGTATATGATAGCCAGATTCATGAGGAATGGTATGGGCTATATATCTTCACGCTACAATCTTAAGAAGTGGAGCAGTAACTCTGAACGCTAAACAATCTGGCAAGTGTAACAACGATAGGGCTACCGGGTGCATTGGCGGCGGCGACACACCTAGGAAAATTTAACGCATAAATTTAACACGTGTAAAACCGTGGGGCACAGCTAGTTTCAAATAAACCCACTAGAGATCTTAATGTAGATGTCATGATACTACGCTGTCGCTACGCCGTAGTCAGTACTTCCAACGCTACGCATCGTAGCAATGCTACAAATAAAGGTTATTAATGTAAGCATCAGTCGAACCGATCAAAACTGAAACTATAAGTAATACATCATTCTGTTTCTTTCCAACATGACTGGATTCACCATGTCACAGAAAGAGACAGATAACGCGATTTATACTGACCAAAGAAAAAATATTTTTGATTTATAATCTTTTAAAATTATACAGCTCCAATGTTTGTTTGTTTAAACACGCTAAGCTCTGAAACTACCAGTTGGGTTCAAAAAAATATTTTTGTGTATGATAGCCAGATTCAAGAGAAATAGTATAGGCTATCTAGTATTAGGCTACACCTTTCAGCTAGCCTTAAATATTGATTTTTGTTAAGTAAGTTAAACAGCGCACTCTAACTACTTTATCTGCGTGCGCTGGTGTAATGGTTAGGGATACGTAAATACAATGTTCTATAAAAATATTGCTGCTTAGTACATCTAAAAAAAGTCTGCGATACCATACACCTATGTCTTATACATAAGCTACATTAAGGTATTATGTGACAAAGTTGTATTGAAAATTGAAAAGTGATTTATGAGCATTATTATTAGACATGGCATATTTATCCTTAAGAATGAAAATTACTTCATAATAAAGACAATTTTATGTAGATAAATTTTGCCCTTTACATCATACTCGTATTATTTGGACGAATAGTTTGAAAGATACAACACTCGGCTCGGGCCTGTGACTATAGGTGTAGTGGCGCGAACGAGACGTGTGAGTTGTGACGCATAACCCTGGCCGCCCGATAAAAATATTGTCTATACTCAAGTATGACAAATCACCAGCCAACATTTTTTTTCAGTTATACGTGGTTGTAACCGCGGTGCAAAGCTAGTGACTGTATACACACTGAACCCGAACCTGGTGTATGATTATCACAATCCAGTCGAACAGAACTATAGTTTACCCTCCTGAGTAACGAATGAGGTAAGCGATAGCGGAGTGCTAGGCCTGTACATACCGACTAAATCCAGTCCAGTCCTCCCACTAGGCTTAGCGTGTTATGATCTTGGGCCATATCGTCGCTTTAGATCAGGTGAGAGTGTGTCCACATAGTTAAAAACCTATAACGATAAAAAAGTCTAAAAATCACTTTCACTATATCGTGGTCGCGACTCATCAGACAAAATATAGCGAGTTAAAACAATATGAAAGTACTCTCTGAGGAGGACGGGGAGAGACGGTACGTATTTAATAATGTACATAGGAACAGATTGTCACGATGCGACGCGTGACGAGAGGAGCGTTAGCAACAATGGACATTATTATTTTAATAAATTTACTAGCTTCTAAATTTAGCTCTAATCTACTAGAATTAATCTACACTAATACAAGATCGCCCTGCAGACGTTATTCTGCTGTTTCGAATTTCCTATAACTCAACTACAGCGCCACCTATCCTGGTTTTTTCCCCTGAAAACTCTTCAAAGAAGGTAGGGAACAAAACGAAATAAGACTTACGCATATCCATCGTTCGAATCGTGAGTTATGGTTTTAAGTTGATAAAAAAATGAAATAGAATAAAGCAATTTCAACTGCTCCAAAATTTTCCAATTGTCCAGGAAAATTTTCAAATATTTCTTTTTTACCTAAAAACTTGATACGAACTATTACAAAGTTTTTTATAAAAAGTTAACCAAATCAGTTCAGCCTTTCTCAAATGATACGCTTACTGCGATATAATTTCACTACCTTCTTAGTCATCCATTTAAAAAAGAAGACCTTGCTTTGTGCTAAATTTCAAGACTATAGGGTAGCCAAAAAGTATACTATAGGTGTTCATAGTCGATCAACGAGCAGAACTTTTAGTAAGAATGACCATACCTTTATCACAATTACTTAGAAATTCAATATTTTACAGTAATATTAGGCCATAAACCTTACTATTAGATATTAATGACAACGTTATACTTCAAGCCATTTTCGAGAAAATGGGCCTTTGAAGACTGACAGACAGACAGAAAGAAAACAAAGTAATCCTATATATAAGGGTTCTGAAATTTAATTATGAGGTACGGAACTTGTAAAAATACAAGCAACTTGCAATATACTCGTATGTCAATTGTCACGTTGAAAAGTGTCAAATTGACTCTGGTCAGACAGGAAGACCTTTTCAACTGTGTACTGCACTCATTAATCGTTAAAATATTATTACCTATACAAAATTTCCTATCCCGTTAGACACTTATAGGGGTTGAATTTTGAGAAATACCTTCTTAAATGATGCCTAGAATATAAAGTCAACATCCTCCCCAAATTTTACATTTCTACCCTTAGTAGTTTGGTATGAGCGAACATGTGTCAGTAAGGGCATAGCATTTTAACATATATTTAGCTTTTTAAATAATAAATCAATTAAACTTAACAAAATGTATTGTCTAAAATGACAAGGCTCTTTCTAAGAGGACTCTCTTCTTCATACCCACGCCAAATGTGTTTTGTTTTCTCTCGCCGCTTCTGCGCATGCCCATTTTCATATCTCTCTCCATGGTGACTGGATTGCCGCACCCACCTTGGTGTTTTAGGCTTATAAAAAATGTTGACACCTATAGACAGACTAAAATTTAATTGTTTTCATTCATTTGGATTCTAGTAATGAGTCAACTAACACGAGTCCCAATTTGTGACTAGAATTAGAATATTAAATGTGAGATTTACTGTCAATGGGTATTTCTCTTTTATCTTCAGTAGTAGCCACCGTTATCACAGAGTGTTCTTATATGGCCTTATTATTGTCTTACCATGAAACTGTGGAACCATCTCCTGGTCAATGGGCCTCTCCTTTCTACAACAAACCACACGCGCTGGGCTTCGGAATCACAATTTTACGATAAACTCCACCTCGATACGAACTAAAAAGTTCTGTATGACTTATCTTTGTCGTACCGTGAAACTGTGGAACCATCTTCTTACAACATCAAGTCCTTCAAGCGTAACATGAAGAGATATTTATGCAGATTGGCATGACAGCGGGCTTTTGATGGTCGCCATTGTATTCGGATTGTACAATACTTCCATCAGGAACAGCGTCGTTAATTTACCGAGGTTCTATAGAAAAATTACTTACATTACGTAGGTTAATTTTGCAGAGTAAAAAAGATATGATCGATTCTGCCGACGCTCCCCTCCCCGGATCACAAAGCTAGGAAGGCATATCTCCCTTATTTATGAGTATTTCGAGGATTCTGCCCTTTTGTAATTTGTTTATCCTTGTGACTTCCTCCGACATTCCTGTCCCACTGTAGGTGAATATTTCTGCATAACTGTAATTACGCGTGATATCACGCAGCTTTGTTCTCGGGTATAGGCAGATAAAGTTGTTTATAATTTATTTATTGCCCTATGGTTTTATGTTTTATGCGAATGCTAAGATGGATGTGTGGTATAACTAGAATGGATAAAATCAGGAATGTGTATATTAGAGGAAGTCTTAAAATAGCTCCAGTCCCAGAGAAGTTGAGGGGTTATAGGTTAGCGTGGTATGGGCATATCATAAGAAGGGATGAATGTCATATAACTAGAAGAATGGTAAGTATGAAGGTGGATGGATATATGAGTAGAGGAAGACCGAAGAAGGTATGGATGGACTGTGTGAAGAATGATATGCGTATAAAAGGGATGAATTCTGAGATGATAGTTAATAGAGTAGAGTGGAAGAGAAAAACCTGTTGTGCCGACCTTGCTTAAGTGGGATAAGAAGAAGAAGAAATTGCCCCACGGTTTTACCCGTGTTAAATTCATTCGAACAATTTGTCACAGCACCTCTGCTAAATTTTTCATATTTTACTGGTAGTTCAAGAGGTTAACGCGTTGAAACAATCAATATCTTGATCTTTATATATTAGTTTAAATGTATTTATTGCTAGCAGTCCCTCGCGGCTTTGCACGCGTTTGTTACGCAGGAATTATTTTATCCCGTAATTTAATTTTTACTCATATAATTGCAAATATATATTACATATTAATTAAGCAAGGTCGAGAGATAATAAAGTTTTTTTTAACGTTTTCTAAAACAATTATTAACTAATCTTGTAGCCTAACAGTTGAGCAATGAAAACTCTCCGCGTACAAAATTTCTTAAAAATCGGATAAGTCATTTTTCAGTTAAATGTTGACCTAAAAATAGATAGACTTTGCTCGGTATAATCAATTATATCGAGGTTGGAAGGACATCTTCACAACTTGGAACCTAAATGGTTACAGACAGTACGGTTTTAGAAGGGTTTCCTTCCGCCAACTCTCCGGATGTGGAATGGCTGAGATTTTCCCAAGGGACTATGGAATTTTCAAGAGAGGAGTCAACAGGTTTTTTATAGGTTCGTCAACTTATATGACGCTTCTAGTGTCACAAGCAATGATGGCTCAGTGGTAGCGTGTCATGATGAATCCCTGCAATGAGCCTAAGCTTTCAGTGAAGGAAAATATCGTGATGCAACCATGGCATTGTTTTTCTAATGTCCGCCTGGCTAGCTACCACCCTCAAGTTGAAATTCTGTCGCCATGCACCAGTATGTGATAAGTTTATAGAGTTGGGAGTCTTTTCCTTTATTTGAAATGGCGAAGCGACGTCATTATATCTGATAGCAAGCATAGTACAATCAATCAACGTCAACCACCACTGATCGACAACCCATCGCCGATCGTCGCTTTCATGCTAGCCTGCGGCCTTCAGCAGCTGAATATACACTGGCTGATAACGAATAGCAACAAACCATTACGAGAGTCACCAGGACTAGCTTACCACCACGTGCATCGTGACCCAGTCGGGTATAGATCCTTACCACACAGCTTGATTCATCATCATCATTTCAGCCGAAAGACGTCCACTGCTGGACATAGGCCTCCCCCAAAGATCGCCACAACGACCGGTTCTATGCTGTCTGCATCCAGCGGCTTTTTTTTAACGCTGGGAAATCTTACATGGATCCAGGCCCTCGCTCGAGGGAGCAAGAGGGGTATGTGAGACTCTTACTGACTAAAACTCAGCGGTTTACCATCGGCCACCATAGCGGGACGAAACGGAGTCGCGATAGCATTCATCGCATCGCCCCGGCTGCTGACCCCAATCGGGCCTCCGGCGCTAAAGATGAGACAGTCCGGTACAACCCCAACTATCTCTTAGACAGCTGAACCAGTGAAATGGGAAGACGGGCCCCTCAGCTCCCCTTGGTTCGATCACGCATAGAAACACCGAGCATAGCCCTCGCCATTGCCCTTTGAGTGACCTTGAGATTTTTTATGAGGCCCATAGTCCAACACACACTTCTCAAAAACTTTCATCTTGGGACACTGCGGTACTTTTAAGAAAATATGTTACGTAGCTTCCCAAACGCTACCCAGCCCAGTTGGATACGAAGATTGACCTCTTTCTCGAATCATTCTCTTTCACAGCTTAATTACTGTGTATAAACAACACAATAAATGAATAGAAAACTCACAGAGTTAGTTTACCACTATGTATATGGTGATCGCGATCCCTATCAGCCAGCTTGCTTACTGCATATACACTTAAGCGTGACAATATTATTACAAGGACCGGTTTCCTCTAGGAACACGTCATCTATACAAATAAATAAAAATGAAGTGTCTATTTGTTATGTCAAAATAAAAGTTTCTACTAAATGTATACGAAAGTATACATAGTATGTGGGATTGGGCGTAGAATAAAATATTCTTAAGGGTATTATAATGATTTACTCCGTATAACAGCAATTACTTCAGTACAAAAATCTTCGCCATAAACACGTCTTCACATCTCTATAGTCGTCACACAACCCCTCCGTCATTCCTCTTCTTATTTCCTAGTTTATATATCATCTTGCTCACTCATACTCTTGGCTTGTTCATACCGCTATCTCTTTCACACTGTCATTCAATCTACAATAAACTATAAAACACCATAGATATTCTCACTTTTACATGCAAAGGTCATTTCTATCATACATCCTACATACGGTAACTATAAGAAACGACTAATATTTAAAATTTTTGTCTATTTAGTAGTCTGTCTGTTCCGGCTCTTCTCCACAACCGTTGGACCGATTTTGACGGGACTTGCACTGGCAGATAGCCGATGTTACAAAGAGGAAAATAAAGGGGGTTCCGTGGGTGGAAGGGAGGGAGTCACCACAATATCGACAGCACTCTGTATTCTACGCTAGCTGAGCCGCGGCCACAGTTAATATTAAATAAGATACTATTTAATACTAGCTGTGTTCGCGGTTCCGCTCACTTGGATTTCTTTTTTGTCCGGAACCCTTACTATTTTTTTTTAAATTAAAGTAGCGTAAGTTATGCCTTATAACACTAGCTATCTGCCAGTGAAAGTCTCATCAAAATCATTCCAACCATTTCGGAGATTACCCGGAACTAACAGACAGACAGACAGACAAAAATTAAAAAAATGGGTTTTTTGTTATAGGTGTCGTGTATACTTTCATATGCAATTAATAAAAAAATCGTTATTTTGACATTACAAACAGACACTTCAATTTTATTATATGTGTATAGAGAGTATAGTAGCAATCCGCCCCGGCTTCGCTCGGGTAGCAGAGTAATACATATTACGCTAAAGCTCCCAGTCGGCACGATTTTTCCACAATTTTTGTCATATTTCACAGCCAGTTTAAACAAAACCTCAATGAATTATAAACTTAAACTTTTCTCATGAATAAATCCGGCCATTGATGATTTCCGTATGAAAATCTGATTCATAGTTTTTGAGTTTATCGCGTTCAGAGAAACGTTCTCTTTACTTCAGCTAGCTCGACTGGTGGAACAATTCCACCCTACAGAAGATCGCGGCCAAATGACCTAGTGTTGTGTTCCTGCGGTGAGTAGGGTTTCCAGAGCTCCTTGAGGTAGGGGGTTCGAGGTTGGCAACGCGCTAGTAATACCTATGATATTACAAGCGTCCATATAATACGTGGCTAACGTAGCCATGCCATGCGACTGGCCGTATGTTTGCAACATTTGTAGTATAAAATAAGTTGAAATAGTTTAAAAAACTAAAATCACGCTTTAACTATGCATTAAAAATTGTAATACTTTTTTGTCTTATAATAACATCTCGTTACAAGCCCAATCTGTTTGACTTGTCAAAACTAATTATATGAGCCCAAACTCGATGGGTTTACTAGTAGCCACTGATGTGTTCCACTATCCACCTCCTGGCTCCATTATCAGATCAGCTCCAAGATACCAAATTATAGTGTTGTCATCCGAACTACATACACATACAAAGTTTCATTTCGATACGACAATTAGAAGTAGGTTAAAATTAACTTCTAAGATTTTATTACATTGTTTGTTAGTTAGTTAGTTACAAGTGAACCTAATATAAGCGTGTTAAAAAATCTCCCCCATATGTTGATTTAGAAGAAGTGACAATTGTCTCAAAATCCACTAGTTGACTTTATATATATTATACTATTACGTAACGTGTAACAGTCTAACATGGCTTTGTATTATTTGGATGTCCGTTACTTGTTCATGCCATAAGTAGCCAAGAAGTTAAATATTTGTGGACGGCTTACTACAATTAATTAGAATTTTCAGTCATCTATATTAATAAACCTGTAGTTTTGTCTATACGCTTTCTTTCCTAATTTCCCAATAATTAGCGTATATAACATGTCATTAAAAGAATGTATTCTGTCTGTTTGCATGTAGGATTTAAATAAAAAATTCTTATGAAATTTTGTACATGGATACCTTATGTGATTTTGGTCACACATAAAAATAATCCATAAAGATTTTTTTTTTAAATTCGGAAACAGATTTTAATGAAATTTTCTACACAGGAAGTATAAATCACTTTCATTGTTAATGGGATATAAGAATTGTCCATAATACTTTAATAAACAGTATTTTTCAATTTAATTTCATCGTACAAACGTACAAAGTCAAATTGTACAAGAGAAGTACTGTAGCAAAGAACACCATCGCCTCTCTCACCGGCAGATATTCATAAGACTCATTGTAGGTAACCGATTCTGCAAAAATGATAAAAATATTTAGGGCTGATTTTTCAAGCGTCAGATAATTGTCAGATAATTTTATACGAGAAATAATTTTGACGATTTAAATGACGATATAAACCTGTCTTAAAAATTTAAAAATCATTCCTCAAATCATTCGTTGATTGAAAAATTAGCTTTTGCTTGATAATCTTAAATTTAAACTTTATAATATTAAAAAGTCGGACGGTAAAATATGTACTAAACTAATTCAGGAAACTAATTCAGGAAACTAATAAGGAAAAACGCAGCGCCGCTGATCCATCCTGGAGGCCACGTACCCCTCTCATCGAGCGGTTGACTTTGGCATCGCGAATGTAGGAATGCCTCTCTTTAGTAGGCACACGTGCAAGCACAATAAGATTGTTGAGGAGTCTCTGAAGTAAACTTATTCTGGCCGATCGCCCTTGCTTTTCATCTTTCTCCAGCCAACCAAACCATCCCCAAAATCTCCCAAGTAAGAAAAAAAACTACTTCGTCAAACCTATTGACAGATTCTATTTGTTTCTCTACTTTTTTCTTATTTCCAGCTCCTAGCCTTTTGAGCCAGTTAATGTGCTACAATACATGCCATTCCACAATTGATAGGCCATAAGAATTATCAATCATATGAGTAAAAATTAAATTACAAAACGAAAATAATTACTGCATAAAGAAAGCAAGCGGAGTCGCCAAACACCGCTAGTTTCAAATAAGTATCTCACCTGCTATTAACAGGCTAATCCGGGATGAACTGGCACTCAAGTACAGCTACCATAACACACGTAAATGCATATTAGAAAATGCCCTACCAACATACTATGGTTTCATTGTTTTTTTTTACTAAAACCTCAGGTTCATTACAGGGATTCAAACTCACATCGATCGAAGCCATCATTGCTTCAGACCACTCATCCGATTCAACGAAACATTAGTCAGTTATGAGCACGCCCGTGAAAATTTTTGTTTTAGTACAACCAATTTACAAGAGATGGCGTGCATTTCAAATAATTTTCAATACAACCGGAATGTAGTCGCGACTGAAATAATAATAATGCCAGCCTATAGGTATCCTGCTGCTTGGGCCTCTTTTTTTATAATAGCTCGGCACATTGACTGTATTGCCCCTGATGGTAAGCACAGTACAATCCAAATACGTTGTATTTGGAGAGATCGAAATCTATCGGCGATGGCCGCTGTCATACCGGCCTGCATAAATATCTCTTCACGTCACGCTTGAAGGACCCGATGTCATAAGAAGGAGGGAACACATTGGCCGGGAGATGATTCCATAGTTTCACGGTACGACAAGATAAGGAGAGGAGGGAATTAGATTGAACAGCCCTTCAGAACACTCACCATGATACAGACTCTTCCTAATGGAATGCACGGGCTTCATCACCACTGCAAGCCCTCGACGTATTAGCGATTTTAAATTCCGAGGTTTCAACATTTCTATATATTTCCCACATAAAGTGGTACTACAAGAACATTCCTCAGGCATTCAGGTTTCCTCACGATGTTTTCCTTCTCCGTCAACCGATAGTGTCACCAATAAGAATTAGTAAATGTCCGAGAACTTCTAAAAATTCGCTGGCATGTGCCGCATGTGGTACATATTGGTAATTCCTAATCATTACATTTTATAAATAAAAAGTCCCCCGCCACGTCTGTCTCTCTGCCTGACGAACTGCAAAATGAGACAGATATTACAGTGCGTTTGATTAAACCATAAATATGATAATTTATGCATTGCTGGGCAATTTGATTTTCAAAATAGTGCTGTTCACCAATCTTATCTAATCGTAAAACCGTACAAAATATTGTTACAAGAACCGGCTTCCCCTACCAACGCGTTATCTATACTAGTATAATAAAGCGAAAGAGTTTTTTTGTTTCACTTGTTCAAAAAAAAAATATCTTTTTATGTGATTGCCAAATTCACGTGGAATCGTATAGGCTATCTAGAATTAGGCTACACTCCTCAGCTAGCGTTAAAAATATTGATTTTTGTTAACTAAGTCGGACCGCGCCTCCGAACTGCTTTATCCACGTGCGCTGGCGTAATGGTTAGTGATAAGTAAATACAATGTTGTACAAAAATATTGCTCCTTAGTACATATAAAAAATAGTCCGCCATATCGAATGTCTATCACTCATAAATAAGCCACAATAGGGTATTTTGTGTTTTTTTTAATTGAAAATTTTAAAGTAATTTATGAGCATTGTTATTAGTATGTATGGCATATTAATTAGGAAGTTACTTCATAATCAAGACAATTTTATGTGGATAAACTTTGCACTTTATATCATGTTATTTGGACGAATAGTTGGGAGATAATGTAATATCAAAATAAGTCAACACTCGGCTAAGTCCTATGACTAGAGATGTAGTGGTGCGAACTAGCTGTGTGAGTTGTAACGCATATCCCTGACCGCCCGATAAAAATATTGGCTATACTGAGGTATTATAAATCAACCGGCGATTTATTTGAAATTATACGCGGGTGAAACCGCGGGCACAGCCAGTATTAAATAAGATACTATATGATATCAGTCGAAGAATCGTATCGATGTGATTATAGAATACATACTAGTGATTATAGAATAATACTACTTAATATTCGTACAATTGACTTTACTATTGACCGGTGCGATAGCAACAGGTGTGATCTGTTACCGCACGTACCTTATAAGCAGACAACGACCGGCTTGAAGGCATTTTTGCTTGAGTCTTGCTCAGTCTCATCTTTACTTTCCATCTGGTGTGACAGAGGCCAAGCTTCCGAGCAGTATTTAAAAAATAAAAATCTTACGAAACAGAAACGCATTACAACACGCTACGTATAACATTAAATAATAAACTAACTAATTAAATAATTAAACATCCTTGCTTCAGAATTTCGCAAAATAAATTCGCAAATAAGAACAAATAGTGAATACCGTTTAAATTATAATTTCTTGGTTCCATATCGAATTTATCAACTGTACCGCCAAAGCAACACCGCGGGCTATCCATTTGGGAAATCAAGCGGTGTTTACACAGGGCACACGCGCGGTTCTCACTGTATGCCGCTTTACTTATATACCAAGATACGAGCGGGTGCGATTTAGTTTGCAATATCACGTCAATAGATGGCAGTATATTAAAATGTTAGTATTCTTTATTTAACTGAACATTGATCAAGAATTGCAGACTCTGACTCCTGCAATATGTAGAATGTGCAGACTTACAGTAGGGGTTTTAAGTAATTTTTAATGAAATTTGTACGAAATTAGTTCTCCAAGCACATTTTATAAGTTGATTGACTATTACCTGTTAACTTGTAAAGCCCACTTACCTCTGATAGATTTCCTTTTAACATAATTATATACACTACTACCAATATTTTTTTCACATCTCGAAAAATAACTGTTTAGATGGAGCGAAGACTTGACTCTAACCAAAATTAGCACTTTAAATCATAATATTTCGCAAACGAATAACTGAATTGAAAAATAGGTTTCACATACCGGCAATATTTTTGAACGACCTAAAATTAATTCTCACTTTACGTGCAAATTACAAATTACAGCTTTCAAGTATTAAGATCTCTGAGCTAAGACACGGACAGACAGACGGAATACCGAAACTATAAGGGCTCCTTGTTGAGTCGGAATCCTATAATGCTCTTAGTAGCGTTACCATTTAAAATATAGCAACTCTTATTTTGGGCCTCATAATGCCCCGGCATGACAGCGGCGACCACCGATGGATTACGATCTCTTGGTGGTCGTTGTTGTGTTTGGATTGTAGTGTGCTTACCATCAGGTACAGTACAGTCAATGTGCCGAGCTATTATATAAAAAAAAAAAATCACTTATGAGCCACCGAGTTGATGTCAAGCAAAAATCTAGTTGGACATAAAAATCTATCGCCAATCAAAAGTATCAGAGCGTTTATAACTTGATCCACATCCCAAAACACACACATCGACAAAGCGGCCGGCGGTCGGTGTAAAATTCATGACTTACTCACGAATTACACGGTAACTAAGAGGGGTGGAGTAGGGGAGATTGTGGGGTGAGGGAAATGAACCGAGAGGTACTCGAGAATCGGATCAAATACCTCGTTAATTAGAAGGGCACCTATCTTCAGGAAGTGATGTGGTCATCAATGTTTGATATCCCACTCATTTAGTTTTGAAGTATCACTCCGTCAAAATAATACCGAGTAAAGATCAATAATACACAAAATGTTAGTTATTCATCCAAATTTATTTTATCGCATTCAAAATATGCTCCTTCAGAAACGATACACTTACGCCAACGAATAATCCAATCATCAAAACATTTTTTAAACGCTTTTCCGGAATTGAGTTTAGTTCTCGTCGCGAATTCTCCTTTATGTCTTCTAAGGAATGAAAACGGGTGCCAAGAAGTGGTAATTTGAATTAAGGACACAGAAAGAAGTCAGCTGGAGTTGAAAATTTGTTGCCAAACACCAATAGGTGTGTTTGGGCAGCTGCACTTGAGAGTCAGTCTTCCACAAGGTTTAGCATGTTATCATCTTGGGCCACATCGTCGCTTAACATCAGGAGAGATTGTGGCAACTATGCCAAACCAATAACGATAAAAAAGCCATATCTGGTGAATGAAGTGGTTGCTCGATGGTGTTTGTTGAGTTTTTCGTCAAAAATTCGTTCACAATTATGACTTTGTGCGAAGGCGCATTATCGTGGTGCAAAATCCAAGAATTGTCTTTCCACAAATCTGGCCTTTTCCGGCGAATTTGCTCACTTTAACGCCGCATAACGCTCAAATAATACACTTTATTTACCGTTTGACCTTTGGGTAAGAATTCCAAATGCACAACATCACGATAGTAAAAAAAAACAGTCAACGTGACTTTGACTTTTGATCGACTTTGGCGTGGTTTTTTCGGTTTCGGTTCAGTTGGAAGGCGCCACCCCGAAGCTTGTTGACTAGTTTGCATATCAAACTGGTAAACCCACATCTCTTCACCAGTAACAATATATTTCATCAATGTTGGTTCGGAATTGATTCGATCTTGCATGTCCTCAGCGACTCATATGCGTTGAGTTTTGGAGAAAATTCAGGTCTTTTGGGACTAGCTGAGCGGCAACATGTTTCATATCCAAGTGATTGTTTAAAATGATAAGGATCGACTCGTGAGACACAGAAAGTTCAGCGGCTATCTCTCTTAAACTTGAATGAGGATACTATCACTATTTCCTTCACTTTTGCTATGTTAACTTCAATTGAAGACGTTACGAAGGCCACCAGGGCGAGTAAAATCTTCCAGCATATCTCGACCGCTTTTGAACACTTTGTAACCCTTATAAGTACGTGTCTTTGATAAAGCCAATACAATATAAGCCTTCTATAACATTTTCAGTGTCTCCGAACACGAAATTCCATTGGTAATGCAAAATTTAAGACGAACTCGTTGTACGATCTTATTGTCCTTATGAAATTCGCAATACACACTAGATATGATCTAACTAAAACAGCACTGTATTTAATCTAAATAACAGATGCAACTCGATATCCGCGCAAAAATGAAAAGCAGATGTGCCATTTCAACAAAAAAATAATAATTTGAAACCATAAACACATCATCCATTCCCAGTATTTTTTTGACTGATTGTATGGCTTAAGCGTTGGTAGGGGCATTTATTAATGACGACAGCTCACTAACGGTTATTTAAAAGGATTTTTATGCCCACTCAGCTTAGGTTAGGCTTTTTAGTAATTTCTCTCCTCTTGGGTGGTAAAATACATTCACCCTAAAGAAGATCGCAGCCTAGTTAACCTTGTGCTATGTTCCTGCGGTGAATAGTTTCCAGAGCTCCACGGGGAAGAGGGGTTCAAAGAGATTTATGGCAGAGAGAAATTTCTTTGGAGATTTCCCTCTACTTACAGTCCGACTGGTAGAAAACCTTCACCTTACAGAAGATCGCAGCTAAATAACTTAGTTTTGTGTTCCAGTAGTGAGTAGGGCTTCCAGAGCCCTTTGGAGTAGGGGGTTCAAGGTCGGCAACCCGCCAGTTATACCAGGCCGTGTGCTTGTTTGCCGTCTTTTTAGTATAAAAACGTGGGGCACCGAGAAAACTTTCTAGTAACTTATCCCTTCTTGTGGCAGCCCAAAGGGTGAAATAACTCCATCCTATAGAAGATCGCAGCCAAATAACCTTGTGTTGTGTTCCTGCGGTGAATAGGGATTCCAGAGCTCCTTGGCTAAGAGGGGCTAAAGATCGGCAACCTCTGGTATTATGACAGTGATCGACATTGTCCGTACACGCTACCACTGACCCACTACTGTTTAAACCTTACCTTTAAACGAACCACCTCTGTTTAAAGAATTCGTATTATTAATAAATCATTATATATTTTACAAAGCATATATCTTTAATATTTACTTTTAATTAACACAATTCATGTTTAATTTTCAATGTTAAGCTTTTATATTTTCCTTTTGAAATTCAACCTCGGGCGGAACGAGTCTGTAAAGCTTTCATTGTTAGAATGAAAAATAATTTTTTTCGTTGTTTTTTGTAAAGCAATTTTCCTATGTATTTATTAAAGCTAGCTTGTGTTAGTGACTTCACCTTTATACATTACTGAAATAAACAAGGGACCCTTATAATTTCGGTAAGTCTGTCTGTCTTTCCGCGGCCTAGCTCAGAGATTCTTAGTACTAGAAAACTATGATTTAGTATGGGTATACATACAAATCACGCCGACAAAGTGGTAACATAAAATCTTGAGAAAAAACCTACATAAAAAGTGGGAATGTTTTTTCTTCTTGTCTACCCCATCGTGTTAGGTGTCGTTGGATAGGTAGTTTAAAAATATTGCGGGTGTGTGAAAACCATTTTTCTATACAGGGATCACTTTGCAAAATATTAAACTTAAAAATGCTAATTTTTGTTAGAGTCAAGTGTAAGCCCTTGATTTTGGTTATGTGAAAAAAATTATATTGGTAGTAGTATATATAATGAAGTTAAAAGGAAAACTATTTGAGTCAAGTAGGCTTTGCAGTTTAACGAGTAATAGTCAATCAACTTATAATTACATGGAGAAGTAATTTTGTACAAATTCCATTGAAAATTACTTAATGCCCCTCCCTAAGTCTGCATATTGCTACTGGCAACTACGGAATTCTACAACGCGAGTGGCCATACACGCACTTGGCAATTTTTATAACAAACTTTTAAGGTGAAACTTTTATTCTATCGCCCCAAAAATTTTCGTTCATCTATCGCATGTCGCATTACAGCTGGCCGTGGAGTAGGGAACTGTGAGACTCGAGGCGAAGATGAAGTTATTGATATAATAATTGAAGTTGACAACGATTCAATGATTTAAATAAATATTGCTCTTAGTTTTCAATATGCGTCTATCATCTAAATGATTGTATTAATTATGTATTCCGTACTCTAATACGCAAATTGAAATTAAATTGAATTATAATTGAATATTTTATCTACTATGGTTTTCCTATTATCATTCCCATTTTTCAATAATTAAGTTAAGATTAAAAACGAATTTTTTTAATTAAAGCCGAAAAAAAGTTTCACTTGCATCATGGTTTCATAAAACCACCCAATTTTTTTTAAATGTAATTCGCTATGTTGTCTACGTATGGGTCAATAATTGCAATTAAATTGTTAACTACTTCAACTCAATCGCTTGAGTTGAAATTTGTAATACTTATGTAATTTCGATGACAATGCAATATCATAATATTATTAAGATGATTTGATGACATGCCCGGATGCTGGCCATAGCAATGCTTCAACAAAACAAGATATCCTCGTCGTGTTTAAGTTTTTTGGATTTAACTCAATACGTAGTACTACAATCCCAGGGTCTATTATAGCTTAATTAATGAAATAATAATGTATGGATTATTATACTCGTATATTGAAGCAATAATGGCAAGTATGATAGGACTTAAATTGAGTGACAGGATAAGAAATAGTGTAGTAAAAGAACGTTGTGGTGTGAAAGAAGATATAGTGACACGTATTGAGAAAGGGATGCTTAGATGGTGCATGTAGAGAGGATAAATGAAAGAATATTGACTAAACAGATTTATAAGAAGAGTGTAATTGGGAACGTTGGAAAGGGAAGGCCTAGACGAACGTTCCACCACTAAATCGGGGACTTTTTGAAGAAAGGTCAGGTCAAGAGTACTCTCAACCGACGAGCATGCATGAAAAGATTTATGAATGTTGAGGAAACGAAAGTTGTATGTCAGGATCGTAGCAAGTGGAAGGACGTGGTCTCTGCCTACCCCGTTGGGAAACAGGCGTGATTTATGTATGTATGTATGTAATGGCTCAGTGGTAGCGTGTACGGATATCGCGACGAAAATTTGTCGCCAAGCACCAATAGTTTTCAAGCAGCTGCACTTGACAGTCTTCCACTAGCCATAGCGTGTTATATCTTAGGCCACATCGTCACTTAAGACCAGGTGAGGAGACTGTGGCCATAACGTTAAACATATAAACGCTAAAAAATAATAATAATATTTCGATACATCCAAGTCAATCTTACCTAACGTAGCGTTCCCTGTTGAGTAGTGAACAGGAAATTGCGATAGTACAGCCAGACTTGATTATAAAGCCTGTTGTATTTATTCGATTATGCGCATCGTGTTTTGAAATCAAGCGATGAATATCTATCTAGTTTCTATTTACGCAGTGGTATATGACAACGGAGACTCTCGATGGTCATTGCAAAATATTCTGTCAGGTGTTACTAAGATGGCCGCGTTCTTTTGTATAGGTTTACAGGCTTCAATATTACCTGATGTGAAGTGAAGATCTAGCCAATGACGGTAACATACTATATCTCAAAAGTAGAGACATTCAACAGTAGTAACATTCCTAAATTAAAACTTTCGTAAATTTTAAAGTAAATCTTTTATTCTATCGCATGTCCCATTACATTACATTGCCGCAAATAAAATTGAATTTTATGCCGTGCAGTCAAGGATTATAATTGTAAATTCGGAACATTGTATTTGTTAATGTGTGTTATTAAATTATGTATGTCACATTTCTTCAATAATTTGTATTTTTTGCTTAGGAATAATACATTATATTATGCGTTGTATTATTTCTTTAATCTATTAAGAAGAGGTGAAGGAAACTTCCATTAATCCAGCCAAGCTATCTTGCGAGTTTTTGAGTAATTAAGTGAAAAACTGTAATTTCTTAAATTTAAAAAGTTTCACTTGCATCGTGGTTTTATAAAACCACACAATAATCGGAGATTGGAGATTGACCGTGTGTTGTATTCTTGCGGTGAGTAAGGTTTCTCGAGCTCGTTGGAGAAGGAAGCTTCAAAGAGAGGTAAGGCTCAAAACAAAATTCTTCTACTTGAAGTAGTCTGACTAGTAGAATACCTCCAACCTACAAAAGATCGCAGCCAAATAAACTTGTGTTGTGTTACCACGGTGAGTAAGGTCACAAGAGCTCCTTGGAGTAGGGTTGAATGTTGGCAACTCGCTAGAGATATGTAAAATATTACAAGCGTTAACAGGCTACGGTAGGCGCTTACCATCAGGCGGTCCGAGTGCTTGCTTGCCACCTTAGTTGTATTTAAAAAATAAGTAGTATGGTATGCTTTTCAGCTAGATATAATCATCGTAGATCACGTAGGTCAAATACAATGTTTATTAATTCACGGGAACAACACTGACGAAATCTCAGCGCCTACTACTAATTTAATAAACTATTAATTTATACTAAATAACTTAACTGGTAGCGAGCATCTTATTGTAAAATTAACAACCTGTGACTTTGTTAATCCAATACTTTCTGCTGTAGCTTTGCGATTCTAGTAATTTCAAGAACATCATAAAGGATAATTGATGGTATCAAATTTTATAATGCCTCTATATTAAAATATAATAGTAATTTCTTCCATATTTTTTTACTACTATTTGTCTTCGGAATTTAGCTTTATAGGTGGGAATAGTTTTTAAAAATAAAAAAGTAATGTAATTGTTACTGCGCGATAGACATTTCAGTGGGAACACGACTAAGGCGTCGGAGTTTTTGGCGGTAACTTAAAGTGTCATGTGGTGGTTTTTGTTTTAATTCATAAACTTATGTCATTTGGCCCTATATTATGTAATTTTGGCGGCATTTTACGTGATATAGTGTGGTTGTTGTGCACAAGTGAAGTGGATTACAATAAATAACTAGGAACATGCATTTTAAGTTGCTACAAAGGCTCCCTGGAAAGTTTTAACAAGGGTGCCGCCATCTTGTTGGAGCGATGTTTAAAGATTACAGAATATTTCACTCGCTTTGTTGACAAAATATAAAATACTTGACACTGGCTTAATGCACGAATAGTGCCGAGCCATAATTAATTAATTAATAAGACATTTCAGTAGGCGGTGCATCATTCCATTATATGTACTATTTCATAATTAATACTTCACTCTGTACATTTGACCAAGATCAAAATACTTTTTTTATAAAAATCATACAAATATAATTATACTTAGTCAACTCAATGTTTAATTATACATAACAGCATAATTTAAAATAATATTAATAAATAATTTGTGATGTGTGCGTTCCTTTCTCAGATAAAGTATTTATTATCTATGGTTATTTTACGACCCTGCACAGACAGCACAGCATCGCAGTCGTAATAACTAGGGGTACAATAATAATACACTTGTCGATGTTTTGGTTCATAGATTTTTTTTATGTCTGAAAAACGACCAGAGGAACATCGGATTGTTATAGAATAAATGTGTACCTATATATATGTATGTATATTTGTGTCCATTTTAAGTGCTCTTATTTCAAATAAGAGTACTAGAACCTAATTTTGTTGTGACTTTTGACGTTTATCACGCTTGCTTATTATTGATCCATTAATTATATGTCTAAACAAACAAGAAAAAGTCGTAGCCTGACATTGCTCGAAAATACAGATCGAGGTGGTTAAAAGAACGGAAAACATTGATGAATCGATGATCTTCAAATCTTAACATCGATGGCAGACATTATTGTTTTCTACGTTTTTGAATTAGATTCTAACAAATTTAAGGTAACGATAACATTGTGTTGCAACTTTAATTTAATTACATCATGTTCGATGTTTTTCTTCATAACATCTATGAATATATATTCATAGATATTTTAGGGGATATAGTATCGATGTCAAAACGGTAACGGTAATGTACTAACCTACGGAACTTATTCGAATAATAGTATTTTTGTAACTTCTAGGCTCTATAATAACGTTTTGTATCGTATTTGTGTGTATATTAACGTAATAATCAATTAATACTGCATATCGACATAGCCCTACTTTTCAGGTTATGTTGGATTTTATAAAATATCTTGAGAACCCGGTTTTTGTTAAAAAAATCATTTGCGTGTGTGAATACCATAAATCTAGAATATTATAAACAAAGATTGTCTTAGATGCAATATGAGACGAGATTGCATATATCCATAAGCATTCTTCTTTATGAAGAATATTTTGAAGTAAAACTTCATTAGACGCGACTAGGATGTAACTGGACGACAATGCAACGGAAGTCCGTTTCGGCAATATGGCGTCGTTTCTGTAACATCCGGTTTTTAAATATTTTTGATTTTGTCAATAAATAGTTTATAAACAAATCAATCAAAAAAATTTGAATTTTTTTTTCAATAATTAATAAAAATATCAAATTGAATAATAATAAAAATCATACAATATAAATAATTATATATACATACTTAATTATACATGAAAAAATCGAATATCTAAAGATTTACGTAAGTTTTTATTTTATTATTCAAAGTTTCTATATATCTTTAAAGTAATTATAATCGAATACATTTTTATAGGTTAGACAGATACCACAGTTGCTCAAAGGATGAAACTATATCGCCAGCGTAATAAATGTATGTTTATTTTAATTACATAAAGTGCTTCAAATAAAATAACATGATTAGCAAAAATTGTGAAAACAATATTTCTTTAAACGTTTAATAACCACTACTAACATGATAATAAAATTCTCTGTATTTTTTGATAACGATTAATATATTGTTAGTCTTTTTAAATTCTCATTTGATGTATTTATAAAAATAATCGCCATCTCTAATAACGCCAAAAAAGTTTTACTTCAATCACGTGTAACGGTTACAGGCATTTTTTTTTTTTTTATAAAATATTGGGTGAGAGATAATCCCCCTATAAAGGACAAATTCCGGAAATTAATAGTTTTCGAGAAATTATTTTTTTAAAATTTTGAGGTTATGTCATTTATGAAGCAAAATTAGGTCACCTACGCTAAATTTGATGACGCTAAGGGACGGAGGAGGGTCGGGAGGGTGAAAAGGAACTCCACTGTGAAAGAAAAAGTGCGGAAACAAGTAGTTTTCGAGAAATCATATTTGAAAATTTTGAGGTTATGTCATTCAATAAGCAAAATTATATTACCTACTGAGACTTGTATATAAATTCCCAACAGGTAATTAGTGTTCTGGTACTCGCCGGCCGCTGCCGCGGCCCGCTTGCTTCGCTCGCTCGGCTCGTGCGTTTTGTTCACAATACAAACCTAACCTAACCAATTGTATCAATACAGTATGAAATAAAAACAATTTTTTACTAAATTATTTATATTTATTTTTAATAAACATAATTAATTGCTTTTAGTAATTCCTCGAATGGATCTAAATGTTTGATGCGTATGTTCCGCCTCCAAGAATACTCTATTAACCAGTCAGTAAAGTTTCCCTTATATTTGGTCTTTATGAAATGCTCTTTTTAATCCTCGCCACTGGCTTTCAATACGCTGGGTGTGTGTCCCATACGATGCCACAAACCTATTTACAGGGTCTGAATGATTATATTTTTTATGTATATAACCATGTTCAGGAAGACTATTGTAAGCTCTCCAAAAATGTGTATGTATAATAGAGCCTTCCTGAACGTGTTTCTTTATAAGTGGCACCAGTATTTCAAGACGCGAAAAACTCAGAACAGAATAAACAAACAAAACATTGATCGTTCAAAAACCAATAAAAACAAGTTAAGAAAAAAATACGAAATTTTAAATTAAATTATAGATATAACTAAAGGCTTGTATTTTAATAACAATATGTATTAACTATTAATAATAATATGCAATAATATACGAAAATTTTGTAAAAGTTAAAAAAAAACGTTCAGAAACTTTAAGATAATTAGGCTATATGAGTGAAATTCTCTTGTCTATATATTACGTACTCTGTGCCATACGTTTAAAATAGCTTGATCTGACATTTGTATTGTCAAATTTACTAATTTAAATACGATTTTTAAAAGTGATTATCTCATAAACTATAAATTTCCGGAGTGTAAAATTTTATAATAAGCCTAATTATAAAGTGATCTAACTGGAAAAAAAATTTGGAGTGTGAACTCAACGGTAGCGATTCTAAAGTTGAGCCAATTCCGATGGAAAGCGCTATGTTAGACGTCCTGTAAACAATGCTTTTAATTATAAATTCACTAGGAGTATAGTCAAGCACGGTGGCGGTAACATTAAAGTTTGGGGGTGTTTTTCCGGATGTGGAGTTGGACCCGTTCGGAAGATTGAAGGTACAATGGATCAATGGCAATACAAAAATATCTTAGAGCACACAATGATTCCTTACTCGGACGATCATTTGCCTGTAACCTGGATCTTTTAGCATGACAATAACCCTAAACACACGGCCTATAGCGTCAAATGTTTCCTTTGCGAACATCGTATATCCATTTTAGACTAGCCAGCAA
Source organism: Saturnia pavonia (assembly GCA_947532125.1). Classification (NCBI taxonomy): domain Eukaryota; kingdom Metazoa; phylum Arthropoda; class Insecta; order Lepidoptera; family Saturniidae; genus Saturnia; species Saturnia pavonia. The sequence goes on from OX383923.1 coordinate 1,763,846, forward strand.
ATAGTCCGGATTTAAACCCGAAAGAAAATCTCTGGTATATTGTAAAAAAAAAGTCTTAAACACACGTAACACCAGTCAAAACGAACTATATGAAGCATTTGTTGAATCATGGAATTCAATCGCCTTAGAAAAATTAATGAAATTGATTGAATCAATGCCACGTCATTGCAGTGCTGTTATTGAAAATAAGGGATACGCCACTAAATATTAATTATAACTATTGGTAGGCTGTGGATAGTAGCTATTTCGTAAATAACAATACTAATTAATAATACTTAAAAAAAAAAAAAATTTCATACTTTTTTGTTGTTGTTTCTAATTAGTTGACCATTATTGTTCATACCTTAAAACTGATTTAAATGTTTGTCCGTAATGTAATATTGAAACTGCACTTGTGTATTGGGATTTATATTGTTTTTCTAATAAATGATAAATCGTTGAACATATTGTTGTCCTATTTATTGTTTAATTTCAAAATAAAAACGATTGCGGTGAAGTATCTTACATAATGTCAAGGACCGTTGGTAGTGTTTGTAATTATACGACCACCACTGTATATGCAGCCTCATAACTCTCCTTTTGGCTTCGCCAGGTAAAAAGTAGTTATTTTTTATTCTTTAAATCAGTCAAGGAAATTGGAATAAACCTCCATCCAGCTCCTGCACTCTATTTGTACTGCGATTTTACCAATTTTCAATTTCAAATTGGGTATGCTACGATGTACGATGCTACATGGTTACTACGACGTAGACTTTATTACTACGGCGTAGCAACGTGTTACGTCTGTGTAGATATTTGATTTGGAGTCACATAAAATAAAATGCATGGTCTAGGACCTCACTAAGAAAAAATAACTGAATGTAACATCCGCCTCTAATAAAAAACCTTCAATATTACAAAATTTATCATAAAATGGTTTATTTAGTAAACAAACGCTTGAAACATAGATAGATAAAATAGGCAAAATTAGACATCCGAACACGAAAAGGTCGCTAAGAATTTCAATATTAATTATGTAAATTTTGACACCTCGTGTGTCATTTTTTTTATTACCATATAAAAATATACCGTCTTGTGAGTCAGTATAACATTCTTTAACAAAAACCGAAGACTGAGAGTAACTAACGATATTATGATATTATTTTCCGTGTTATTTATTACTGATTGCAAAACTATAAAAGTGTTACTAGGTTACTATAGAAGATTTTACTGGAAATGTAGTAAAATATATATAGCGTTAGATATTTACATCCTAACTACAGTGCAACTAAAAAGAGAGTAATATTTGTTACGTAATAGTTTCGCTATTTCGCAAAGATTTACAAACACTGCAGGAGATAGCGATACGATTCCACCTAAAAATTATAGAGAACCCAGGACAATTCAGCGTCCCAGTCAAAAATCTAAATTCCAAGATGGCTGCCAAAAATTTCAAACATTGACGGTGCCGGAACCATTACAGATAGGTTTGGAAAGTTAAAACAAAAGTCATGAAGAGAACCAAGAAATACTCAATAAGCAATGATGGCTCAGTGGTAGCGTATATGACTTCGCATCGATTGACGTGAGTTCGAATCCCTGCAATGAGCATGATCTTTCAGTGCAGGAAAACATCGTGATGAGACCATAGCATGGTGGTAGGGCTTTTTCTAATGCCCGCCTGGCTAGCTACCACCTTCAAGTTCAAAATCTGTCGCCAAGCACTAATAGGTGTGTTTCGGCAGTTGTACTTGTGAGCCAGTCTTCCACTAGGTTTAGCGTGTTATCATCTTTGGCGACATCGTCACTTAACACCAGGTGAGTTGTGGCCACAACACCAAAGCCTATAACGATTAAGAAAAAAATGGTATGTAAAGGTCATTGGGGTTCTTATAATATTAGTTTTTTGATGACGAATGACGGATCAATGACTACACTGCTGGAGTGGTATATCTATACTATACTTTATATAATAAAGCTGAAGAGGTTTTGTTGTTTAACTGTTTGTTTAAACTCGCTAATATATGGAAGTACCAATCGTATTCGAGAATTTATTTTTGTATATGATAGCCAGATTCATGGGGAATAGTATAAGGCTACACCTCTCAGCTAGCCTTAAATATTCATTTTTGTTAAGGAAGTCGGAAGAAAAAGCTTTCCCGAACCGCTTTTTTCGCTTGCGCTGGCGTAATGGTTAGTGTATACGTAAATACAATATTCTACAAAAATATTGCTGCTTAGTACATAGAAAAATAAAGTCCTTGATATCGTAAATAACGTATTTTGTGAAAATTTATTGAAAATTAAAAAGTGATATGAATATTATTATTAGGCATGATATATTAATCCTTACGATCGAGAGTTACTTCATCATCAAGATAATTTTATGAAGACAAACTTTGCCCTTTATAGCATGTTATTTGGACCCATAGATTGGGTGATAATAGCAAATTAAAATAGTTTAACACTCGCCTCGGGTCTATAACTATAGGTATAGTGCCGCGAACGAGCCGTATGACGTATAACCCTGGCCGCCCGAAAAAAACATTGTCTATACTGAAGTATTATAAATCATCTATCAATGATTTCTTTTAAATTATACGTGGGTCAAACCGCAGGGCAAAGCTAGTCTGTTAATTAAAAACATAATACTTATTTTAACTACTCTGTCAATATTACTCACACTAGCTCACACGCGGTCGCAAATTTTTATATAGTGTTGTTATCTAGATGTCAAGAGCACGTAGCTAAATGCAGGTCTCACATTTGTAGTTCTGAAGGCTCGAGCTGCCTTATTTCAAATCTATGCCTTAATAAATATTTTTGTAATAGAGACAGATTTGTGAATAAATACAAAATGTCTCCATGTGCTGATTTCAAGCTGCTGATACAGAAAGAAGAAGTAGGGTATTGAGTTTTCTTTACTTGGGGCAGGCGGACTGGTGGAATGCCTCCACCCTACAGAAGATTGTAACTAAAACCTGGTGTTGTGTTCGTGCGGTGAGTAGCTCCTTGATGAAGGTAGGTTCAATACGATACGATACGATAGGATACGGTAGCCACTTACCATAAGGCGGGGCTGTACTCTTGTTTCCCAGCTTATTTGTATTAAAATATAATCTTCGTTAATGACTTTAAACTGACACAACTCTGTCGTTTATATAACTTCTATATTATTTCCACGAAAACGTTGAAAATAAAATTGTATTTCAAACGTATGTAATGTTTTTTAACCCTTTGTAACTTTTTTACGTCAAGAACATAGAATAATATTATGTGAAAGCTATTTTTTTTAAGGTAAAGCTTGTGATTTTGTTTGTATTAGGTAATTTCTGGAACTCTGTAATGATTTTTTATCTATTTATATATTATAGCAAGACAACCCAGGCCTAGTATTTCCGGACGTCGTGAAATACGTTCTCCTGCCTCGTTACTGCGAATACGCGATGTAGGTTGTATTGTATATAGCTAATATTTGAATCTGGTGGTATACACGTGTCTTGATGTTCTTTTCTTGATTTTGACGGAGACAATAGAAGAGCTCTAGCTGTCGCGTCGCTTGTACTTGTCTGTCTGTCCGTTTATGTCCTTTTCACGCGAAAATCAATTATCCAATTTGCATACCGTCAACTGTGGCAACTCTACCTTTCGTAAGCAACTTTACCTAAGTATGCACACTTTTAAATATCGGTTGAATACTTTACCACCTTATATCTTAGTACAATGTTTGAGTTTTGGGGAGATTTCAAGAGAAATTATGGCAACTCAAAAAGTTTTTTACGCTTGTAATATGTATGGCTGTCATAATATTGATATATTTCTGGACATGTGGTCAAATGTGCGTGTGGTGTTCTCTCAGACAAATAAGTATTTTTCAGAAAAATTGAGTTTGAGGTAAGTGGTTGGTATTTAATAGTAAATATATCATTCTTATTATGCTATGATTTGAATGTTTGCTTCGTTCTAACATATATTTCTTGAGTTATGAGCAAAGGTAATGTTGTTTGAGGTTAGGTAAAGTTACCTTACCTTTTTTTTTTTTTTTTTTTTTTTTTTTTTTTTTTTTTTTTTTTTTTTTTTTTTTTAACGTGGAGGAACCCTGCATGGGTACACACCCGCCCGGGGGGACGAGTGGTTATGTGAGACTCTTACTCACTAAACCTCCACGGTGTACCATCAGCCGCCAAAATGGGGTGAAACGGGATCGCGGTAGCAACAACCGCGTCGCCCCGGCGGCCGGCCCCAATCGGGCCTCCGGCGCTAAAGAGAGACAGTCTGGTACAACCCCAACTGTCTCCCAGACGGCTGAACCAGTGCAATGGGAAGACGGGCCCCCCGACCCATCTCCCCTTGGTTCAGCAAGGGTGGAGGGAAGAGGCAAAACGCGCCTCCTCCTATCACCCAACGTCTACGCAACACACCTACGACGGTGTAGGCGCTGGTGGTGCCCTCCCTTTCATGGGAGGCGGCCTACATTTGGCGCCCCCCATATGGTGTTCCGCCGGCCTTCCAGCATCAGCACACAAGGCACAGTGCAGCTTGACAGCTGCGCACTGTAGTGCCTTGTGGCCAGGCTGCCCGCACCGGAAGCAAAGCGCTCCCCGATCAATTGCCGACTGGCAAACGGGCCTAGTGTGGCCCACGTCTAGGCACCTGTAACACCGTAAAGGTCCGTCCTCTAATAAGCGGACGCGAGCCGCACTCCAGCCAACGAGGAGTCGCCCTGCTTCCAGCAACGCCTTGGCGGCAACGGCCGGGAGCGACAGATGGATGGCTCCACTGCCTCTCCCATAGGGGCGTATTTCACCCGCCCTAATAAGGGCTGGCTCACAGCCACCCCTGGCTGCCGCCACCGCGACGACATCTGCCACCGACACGGTCTCGTCGAGCCCAATGACCCGGACGTTTGCCCTCTTTACCGGTATGGCAACAGTGGCTACGTCCGCCAGCGCCTCTTTCAGCTTTTCAGCCAACCCGCTAGCCTGCTCCGGACCACGGGCACCGGGAATCTCTATGATTCTAGATCCCGTGGCCGCGGGGCGAAGCGACAGGTTGCCGATGCCGAGTTCGGCTAACGCGTCACGGTTTACTCCCATGAGGGCCGTCTTGTAGGACACTCCCCTCTCCACCGCCTCAGGCCGCAGTGTAACAATCACTGCAGCCGATCGGGGCTTCGAGGGAAGCTTCCTTTTTGGTTTTCCGGTCGCCTTCCTCCGAGGAACAGGAGCCTTTGCTGCCACAGCCGCTGCAACTGAAGCCTTCTTATGCTTACGGCGGCGGGCTACAGTGGTCCACCCTTCACCATCCTCGGGTCCCGAAACGGGATCGGGGTTTGCCGCCGGAACGGGATCGTGGTTCGCAGATGGTAGCGCTACCCACTCCATGCCCAGAGGTTCTGGAGGCTTACGTCCCGCAGTCTTGGCCCTTGCCGGCTTGGACAATGCAGGGCCTGGAGTCGTCTTTTTATCGGAGGCCAGAGGGGGGCGAACCACCTTGGCAGGGAGGAGGCGGTCGTCCAGGGCCTCAATGCGGGCGGTCACAACCTCCCCCAATGAGACCCGGAGGGTCCGCTCCACCCTATCCATGTGGACCCCCAACGCGTCCACCAAAGCCTGCGGCAGGGAATCCTGCGCAATGACTGCCGGCGCTTGTGGCAACGGTGGCGCAGGTAGAGCCTCCCCTCGACTGCGCAACGAGGTGAGCTCCGCCCTGAGGTCCGCGACCTCCTGACGCAGCTTCCTCGTCTCGCGTCGGAGGATGAGGGTCTCACTGGCCACCGTGCGCGTGAGGGCAGTTGAAACCACCTCGTGCAAGGTCCAGGCCGCCTCCTTCAGAGACTTGACGAACGTACCCTTGAGGTTGCCAGACTTCTTAGCAACCTCAAGAATCCCGTCCACCTTCTCCTTGGCAAGCGCCCTGAGCCTTGCAGGGTCGAGGAACTCAATACCCTCGAGTACCCCCACGTCTGCCTCGTCACATGCCTCGACACTGCAGGGCGGTTCGACAAGGGGACAGTGTGTTGACCCACTTGCCTCACCAACGGCTGTGGCACGAGTCACCCCTGCAGAGGCGCCCGGGATTGATGTTTTGCCCCTGCGCGCTGTGGTAACTTTGCTGGGAGTCACCTCATCCCCAATAACCGCATCACCTAAATGCGACCGTTTCCGGTCAGCTGGTGAGCTGCTGGAACCACCTGTCCAATGCTGCACCGCAAATCGATCCAGCGCCGAATCCTTCTCCAGGACCACAATGGGCCCATCGGTTGTCCGTCTATCCAAAGTCAAAGGTTTTATCACATCATCATTTGTCCTAGTGCCTGCCAAAGTTGTCGTATTTTTTTTCCCTGAATCTTGCAAAATTTTGCCCCCCCCAGAAAACGTGGGGCAGCCCGAGCTAAGCTCGGGGAGGGATTCTCCCTTGCGGGTACCCTCCTGGGGTATTTCCTTATTCAATTTTGCACTGTCCATCATTCTTTCCTATCCACCCTCCAGTTTGCGGTACGCCTGCCGGGACCGGTATGAAACAACCGATCCCGCCAGCCGCTATCCGGAACTGGGCCCTTGGGGCTCAAACTGAGCCCTCATCGGCCCCAGCCCGGTACTGGGTGCGCCGCGCACATGCCACACCCAGGAGTTTTAAGGCTCTCCAGCCGGCGCTCCTCCATAGTTCCCTCTGATAAGCAGAGGGATACATGGAGGAGCGCGTCAGGTATCAGCCGCCGACCAGAGTGGTCAACGTTGCCCGGGGTGCACCACGAGGAGGTTCCTGACATCGCACTCCAAAGTTACCTTACCTACCTTGATGGCAACTTTACCCACTGCTAGGGCTGCCTCATTGTGTGTACATCATTTTCACTATATAGGTAGTTAGGTAGGTACATATTAATATGGTCTGTCGCAGAAGTAATTTAGAAATCATATTTTTTGAAAAAGAAGGCTTATTTTTGGTTTAATTTCAATTTTTTTGATAAAATTTAAAGAAGTTTATTTAAAAAAATATAAATATTATCCAGATTAACAGTATGTTTCGATATTCTGACGTAATTTTAAAAACTTAAAGGTTTCATTCAGGTTCGAAATGCCGCAATTTTACTTTGTATGTTACTTATAAATATTGTCATATTTGTTTATTGTGATGCAAAAGCTCTTGCTGTGAAGATAAAACTGCTTACTGCATTTTTATAGAACGTTTTTCCTGTAACTTATATCATCCTATACTATCGCCTATGTGTCGCTCTTACATAAAACACTTAATTATTTTATTGCTTTTGGTGACAGAACTAATAAATTATTTTAGGTATTGTCGGCATGGCACCACTAAACCAAATCAAAAAAAGAAACAGGAGACAATTAGGAGCGCGACCTTACAAAAACTACTCAGAAGAGATGCTGCAGTTGGCCGTAGATCTGGTTAAAAATAAAAATATTACCTCTTACGAGGCCGAAAGGCAGTTTTGTATACCAAGAAGAACAATAGAAAAACGAGTTCAAAATCTCCACTCGAATAAACCCGGCCCACATTTTCGTTTATCTGAAGAAGAAGAAACTAAATTTATAAAAGTACTCATAGTAGCTGGAGATTTTGGGTGTCCGCTATCTCAACTTGATCTCAAATTAACAATATGGGATTATTTAAAGAAAAATAATAAAACCTACATATTTAACAACAAGCCGCCCGGTGATTGGTGGGTAAAGATTTTTTTGGATAGACATAAAGATCAACTCACGCTACGGTCTACACAAAATATTACAAAGGCGCGTGCAGAAAAAACATTAGAAGAATTTAAAGAATATTTCCAAAATTTAGAGGTCTCTCTCCAAAACGTACCACCCACCAATATAATAAACTACGACGAAACTAACGTTTCCGATGATCCAGGTTCAACAAAATCAATATTTCGACGAGGTATAAAATACCCTGAGAGGATTATCAATCATTCCAAAGGTTGCATTTCACTTATGTTCGCAGCAACCGCCGATGGGAAACTACTACCACCTTACGTTGTCTATAAGTCGGAGCATTTGTGGTCCGAGTGGTGTAAAGATGGACCAGAAGGTGCTCGGTATAATCGGTCAAAAAGTGGTTGGTTTGACTCTGTAGTATTTTTAGACTGGTTCAACAATATAATAATCCCTTGGGCTAGCCAACTCGAAGGACCAAAGCTAGTAATTGGCGACAATTTGTCTAGTCACCTCAATACTGATGTTATCGAATTATGCGAGGCCCATCAAATTAGATTTGCTTTTCTGCCATCTAGATCAACACAAATAACCCAACCGTTGGATGTTGCTTTTTTTGGCCCATTAAAAAAATCTTGGAGAACTATTCTCCTCAAATATAAAATAGAAAACCCAAAGCAGATTTCATTAAATAAAAGCCACTTTCCAATTCTATTAAAGCAATTAATAGAAGCCGCTAATTTGAAAAAACAAAACATTTTGAGTGGTTTTAAAGCTACAGGAATATACCCGTTTAACCCCTATGAAGTATACAAAAAATTGTCTGAATATAAAGACGATATTAAATACGATGTTGATCAGACACTTCTCACTTATCTAAAAGAAAATAAAATCCCAATCCCATTACAAGAGGAAAGAACACTAAATTGAATATACCATCTGGTAGATCAGTACATTGTTCCGATATTTCACATCTGTCTACTAATAAATCTATAAAAACATCCATTCTAAAGAAAACTGCTGACTTCAATTCTAAAAACCCAAAAACGGAGCAACAAATACAACGTATAAAGGCACCAATAAAGCGACCAAGTAAAAATAACAGAGCTTTGACTAACAAATCCAGAAAAAAGAAACCTCTTCGAGGACGAAAATTTGAAGACAGTTCTGATTCAGAAACAAGCTGCTCTGTACCCTTATGTGACACATCATCTGTGTATGATCCTAAGGATGATGAGGACACTGCAACAGATAACGAAGATGTAAATGAGGAAATACTGAATAGCATACATGATAAGGCAATTTCAGGAGATAAAGACATGAGAGATACTATTGAGAAAGATATATGTAATATAGAATGTGATGAAGTTCTAGAATGGCACGATATGGAAAAAGATAATGGTGAAATTATAGATAATACATATCAGGAGGAAATTAAAAGAGACCTGAACATGGAAGAAAATGTGGAGGATATTATATGTAATGAACATGAGAATTTTTTAATAGGCCAAAATACTGAATACAGTATTAAAGAAACGATGAATGATTTAAAATGTGATACAATTTTAAAAAAACAGAGCATTGAAGAGAGAAATGTGGAAATAATTAGTGCCATTGATATTGACGACGTTCCAGATTGCTATATAAATAAAGATAGCTATAAGATAATAGAGGACAGTATACAACAAGATAAAGAAAAAAAATGTCATGAAATTAAAAAAACTAAAAAAATCGGAAAATTCAAAGGAGAGGAAAAAGGAATGAAAGTAACTATTTTATCAGAAATTAAAAAAACAGAAAATAATCAGGCATATTTTGATTTGAGTAACTATGGTCCATTCAAACTTAAATCTATAAATAAACACTTTGATTTAGTATCTTCCAAAAAACTGCAAAGAAAAAACCAAGCTAAAGAAATACCTAGGTCAGTTGACAAAATACCTGTTCCCCCATTGCATAACATTACGGCTATCAATACTGAACCTACAGCAGGTTGTAGCTCTAAGCCAGAGAGAAATATAGTTTCATATAACATCAATGAATATATTTTAACCAGATATATCTTAAAAAAGAAAGTTGAATATCATGTAGGGAAAATTATAGGCAAAACAGAAAATAAATACGAAGTTTCGTTTTATAAGAGAATAGGAAAAAATGATAATATAAGATTTTTACAACCAAAAAAAAAAAGACATTGATACTATTAATGAAGAAATGATTGTGAAACAAGTTGACCTGATGACCTTGAATGAACAAGAAACTGAACTTGTTTTCTTGGAAGACGAGGATTTAGTATACTTTGATTAGTTCTGATTGTTTTTTTTTTGGGCGTTGAATAAGTTCGTTTTTTGTATTCGTCTAGAATGTAACCACAATTTGCCAGTTATAAAACTAGTGGATATTACTACTACTACTAATACTAACTACTACTTCTAATTAAGATTACTAATTGTGAAAATAAATGTTCTTATTGATTATTATAAAATGTTTTATTTTATCGATTAGTGAAGTGACAACCCTGGCGAAGTCTACATTTTCAAGTAAGAGCTGTAATAATCTTGAAGCATCTTTACCATGTGCCAATGTTCGAATTATAGATAGTTTTTTTTTTTTTTTTTTTCGAACTGACTACACTGTTAGCCTGAGGGTCCCTGGAGCCTTTACGGCTTTTACAGCTTTACCGGGCTTGGGGGCGAGCGCTTAGGGCACTCAGCCACGAAAGCTAAGCAACAACATCCGAGGGTGCCAAAGTGGCCGGACCTCGGCTCGGACTGTTGCGCGTATGCAATTAAGTCGCGATGTGACTAATTCCCTATCCGTAATTCGATCTAAACTAACTATACATATATACATGTTTCTGCCCCCTGGGAGGAGGGAAGGAACATGTGTATGTGTATTTAGTGGTCTGAAATTTTTGTCTACTCTAACTAGGCAAAAAAAGAAAAAAAAAGGTCCCTTACAGAACCTATGTACCTATGTGTGTTGTGCATGTGTGTATAATGCAGTGTCATGTATGGCTGTGAAAGCTAGTGATTGTACAGTCACTTGTATCGCGCGAGCGGCTGCTTGGCTCAAGGGCTCCATGCCGATGGATCGGACCTAGGCTTGAGTTGCCGCAGAGGAGGGCGGTCGTGGCGGGTGTGCGGGAACGAAGTTAACCGTACGTCCCCTGCGGAGGGAACGGTGGTTTCGCGGGCGTGGGCGTGAGCACGCATATGTTGCGGGAGCGGACGCGTAGTAATTATTAGCTTTCTCGATGTCGTCGTCGGGATCGACAAAGAGATTTCGCGGACGGCGTTTATAACGTTTGGCAACGGGGATCGAGTTGTCTGGGACGTAGTTCACGGTGGATTTTACGAGCGGGTTGGGGTGATTCGAAGCGCTATCGAAGTATCTCCTGGTGAGATATTTCACATAGGCTTCTATCGAGGGAAGCCTCATGTCCCTGTGGAGGTCCATGTTCCTAACGAAGGCTGGAGGGTCAAGCAGGCGACGGAGAAACCGATTTTGGACTCTTTGCATGCGGACAAAGTTATGTTTGGACATATGTGCGAACGCTGCGCAGCTATATGTCAAGATCGGACGGACGCACATCTTGTATAGTGTAAGCTTATGTCTTATGGACATTTTGCTTACCGAACTGAGCAGGGGCCGCAAGCGGGAAAGGATCCAGACGGCCCTATTCCGGACTATAGTAACGTGTGCGTTGAAGTTAAGCTTCGAGTCGAGGGTGACACCCAGATATTTAGTCTTGGTGGCCCAAGGGATATTCCTACCGAATAATGAGAGGGGTCCTACCGTGCGTGGTAGTTTACATGTATGCGGTTCGAACATAATCGCGGCGCTCTTTACCGGATTAATAGCTATTCGCCACGTTCGAAACCACTCCCCGAGAGTGGTTACGGCACGTTGGACTGCGCAGGCGAGATTTTTTCTATGTCTGTTTGACGCGTATATGACTGTGTCGTCAGCGTAGAGCCCTACCTCGACCCCGGGGGGCTTCGGGAGGTCGCTGACGTACAGATTGAAAAGGCAAGGCGCCAGAATGGAACCTTGCGGGACGCCTGAGCGTATAGGGTGGGCGGTAGATAGTACTCCTTCCACTCGGTAGTGGAAGGTGCGGTCGCGTAGAAAATCGTGAACTAGATGAACTAACCTATCCGGGACTTCTAATTGATGTAGCTTGTGGACCAGTCCGGCGTGCCAGACCTTATCAAAGGCCTTGGCTACGTCGAAAAAGACCGCAAGCGTGCGGGCGGGAGCAATATTGCTCTTGGCGAAGTTACTCGTGATGTGCTCCGTGAGGCGGTGCACTTGATGTGTACACGAGTGACGGGCGCGAAAACCGAATTGTTCGGGCGGGTATAAATTCTTGTCGTCTATAACGACCTTAAGACGGTTCAGAAGGATCCGCTCATAGAGTTTCCCTAGGGTGTTTAGAAGACTGATCGGGCGATAGCTTTCGGGAAGCGAAGCTTTTTTGCCGGGCTTGCGAATACCTATAACTATAGCTTTTTTCCAGACGGCTGGAAAATAGCAGTGGGCTATGGCTGCATTGAAGATGCAGACCAAAAGAGCTATGAGGTGATCAGGAAGAAGTTTGAGTACTTCATTCCTGATACCATCAGGACCGGGAGATTTCCTAGGCTTAAGGCCTTTGATGATAGAACAGACCTCATCTGGCGTGACCAGGGTTAACGTTTCCGCGGGGGGAATCAACGTGAGTTCCTGAACGGCGGTCTCGATAGTTTCGATGTGGGCAGTGTCTACGTTGTCGCAGTTTGGGGAGCACTGACTCTCCAAGCTTGCGGCAAGGCATTCTGCCTTATCGTCGCTATCGAACGCGAGTGGGAGATCGGGGCCCCTTTCGAGGGGCGGCATCTGGGCGGAAGCTTCTAACTTCAGAGAGCGGGCGAGGTTCCAGTAAGCCAGATGGGACGGCTTGAGACCCTCTAAGAGGTTATCCCACCGGTGGCCTCTGAACTCGCCGATGCGAGTTCTGACCTCTCTCTGAAGTCGTCGTAACCTACGGGTGTTATCCCTCGTTGGATAAGAATCGTGTGCACGTGTCGCGGCGTTCTTTTCCGTGATTAACGCTCGTAAGCCGGGGGGGAGTATAAAGCGGCGATCGTTCGCCGCTTGCACCTCTCTCGAGGCCTCCCTTACACCGGTTTGGAGGTAGTCGACCAGGGAATCGATCGCTAAGTCGGCGTCTGCTGTTGACTCTAATACGTCGGGGATCCTAGCTAAGCTGGACGGGGTCGCGTTATCCGTTAGGTAGCGATTTAAGATCGCGTAGTCAACTACTTTGACTTTTGGCGGACTGGGGTCGAACGGTTGCCCGAGTTGTAAAATAACCGGGCGGTGATCGGAGTCTAGTTCGTGTACGACTTCTATAAGTCGTAACCGAAGCGAGACACCTTTGAGGAGGGCTATGTCAAGTACTGTCGGGTGACAGTTATCTTGAAAGTGTTATAGATAGTGAAATATGCTCTAAAACTGGCAATATTTTTTCCCCAGTGTTAGAGCCTATATTTAACATTAAAAATCAATAGTTACTTTACCTCTCACGCAGTTTATAAATATTTTATATGAAATTTTTACTTTTAGGTCAAGTTGCCAAAAATGTGCCAACTTTACCTGTGATGTATTTTTTAATTTTAACACAAATCCTTAAGTAATTTTGTAAATTTAAACTAATTATCATTTAGACAAATACTAGTCTTAAAGATTATTAAATAAATCACTTGTGTATCTAGTTCTGTTTTATACAATTTCATAAAATGGCTAAAAACGTGGTAAAGTTGCCATAGTTGACGGTATATTTTTTAATTTGATTCATAGCTATGTTGTAAACTGGCCAGGTTATAGGATATATTTTGTAAGATAAAGTAACATACGAAATAAGAAGTGACAATAATGGAGAATCAATTCGAAAAAAAACGCATTTGAGGTGATTAAATGGCTTACACTGAATGAACCATACGAGATATAGCAAATTAATGTTCTATATAATTGTAACTCTTAAAAAGTATTTTTGTATTCCGTTTTTTGAGCAGGGACAGCACAATTCGCGCGTGCGCTCTCCCGACGGCTGTCTGTAGGTCACGCGAGCGGATCCGACAACACAAAAAAATCTTGTCCAATCACAAATAACATAGCTATGAGTTTGTCAAAGAGAGAGAGACATCAGAATATACTTCGACCCCAAGATTTTCCTTGATATCTTTTTTCATTACAGAATCATAAATCTTGTGGGCATAATCTGGGTTAAGTGCAAGCATTGTAGAGATGTACACGGTCCGACAATCCAAGTGAGCATGATGTCTGTTTATTTGGGGTTGCCCCCAGTAGCCTCCAACCTCCCCTATAGCCACCCCATGCCTCGCATGTGTGATGTTATCGCTGCCCGTAGGCGACTTAGTAATTGATCTTGAACTTCCTCACGATCCGAAAAGCTCCAGCCAGAGTAATGTTCTCTTCGGCTTCTGACTTAGTAAGTGGTCTTGAACAATCTCAGGATCCATATTAACGGAGATCTTCACAATGCGAGGGCTTGAGCTAGAATCATTCTTCAAACCCGGCGTTGTCTGCTTATATGGGTACGTGGATCACAGAGCACACCTGTTTCTAGCGCGCGGCATCTCTACTTTCTTTACATTTATTTTATATACGCCGTATTTTGAATTCCTGTCGTGATCTCTTATTTCGTTCCTATGAGACATGATTTCTTTTTAAATAGTGACATAGACACGATTCTCTGACAAGTTAAAATAAAAAAAAACATGCAATTCGATTAAGTGGTTATCGAGTGAAAATAACATAGACAGACAAACAAAGAGACGTTGAGTTTTATAATAATTATAGATATACCATACACTTCAGACCGGAGTACAGTTGAAAAGCGGTTCTACTTTACATGCTTACGTCACAATGCCCCTAATATAATACAGATTTCACATTTGTAATTTCAGTAACATTGTCTCTGTGTTTAATAATAAACCTTTTAGTACTTAATTTGTAATAATATAGGTCACCTAACAAAATTAACACTCTCTGCCTATACTGCAAATAATGGAGCGTACATTACTTCTATAAAATATAAATATGTTCCCAAGTTGCGTAGTTGCTGTTCGAGAGAGTAATAGGGACGCGCTGTTGTCGATAAAAAAAACATCTACTTCATAAAATTATTAAAACTGATTGACAATTCCCGGCTAAAACTATTGAGTCTGGAAGCAAGAAGTTTTACCGGACAATAATCATGAAAAAATATTAAAGATTCAAGAATCATGTTATGCAAGTTGTATGGTTATTATAGGTGGGTACACCACTCTGTACATCCACTAATGGGTCAATAAACTAATCGATATCAAAATACACTATATTCAATTTAGGCTCTAAGAAGGCACTTATGAACGTCAAGCACTACTACCGGTTCTGAAAATATCCCAGTCATCAACAAGAACCGGCAATCGACCGGGCTGTTTTTTTTTTTAATTCTAACTGTACAAACAATATTTACAGTTAACAGTCATATTAATAATTTAATGGATGCACAAACAGATACAGTCACTTCCAGACATCACTATCGTTCACATAATGATAACATTTTCTCAGTCAAACTCACATTCTGGAGAGGATAGATAAAGTTGAAAAAAAAACCTTTAATTATACTTTTCGTTTCTTTGTTCAAATTCTCTACAAAAGGATACCCTCGCGTCCGTTCAATTGAAAGTAAACAAAGTGGAAACCTATCAATGTATTTTCTGACAAAATTCGTGAAGGTAACGCAGTATTCACTTTTTGTAAGGGACACGAATAAGTTTTTTTTTGTTTAAGGATATTTGCTTAATTGCTATTTTATATCACACACGATAAACTATATCATACCGTCTTATTCTATTATAAAAATTAATCGCAAGTGACGCGTAAATGTTTATGGGTCGTGGTAGGTGTTGTGGCGTTATCACCACAACCTTACAGGATATTTAGTTCGTATGAATATAAATAAAATACAACTTGATTCATATACGAGTATGTATTGCTCTCTATATTTTAACTCTTCGTTCTTTTATTTTTATACATTTTAATTGTTGACAGCTGATGTATCTTTTACCAAAGACAAATAACCAGCCAGTCTATTACATTACATTACATATAAAGATCTTGGCTCTACACAAACTATTTGCTGCGGTTAGCCGCTAAAAGTTTATTTAAGATGGAAGTTAAAAAGTTAATGTGGTCTTCAGACAGGCATATTTTGTACAGCATGGATATTTCCATGAAATTTCATACAAACGATTAATTTTCGAGCACGTAATCAATTTTTCCTTTGCACTTAATAATCTTAGATACAATTGTGATATTAATTTTACTACGGAGCGACAATCATGCACAGTGACTGTCTTTTGGTCTCCGGCATTTTAGGATCAGCTATATATATCCAGCCGCTAAAGAAATTACAACCGGCATGACAACGGTGACCATCTATAGATTGCCGATCTCTTGACAGTCGCATTTTTTTGTGTTGTTAGTATTCTTATAATGAGGGCTGCTGTCAGGCATTGCTGTCACTTTGCCTCGCTGCTAGAAAAGCATTTGATTTAGATTTAGTCATTACACTGTAACCCAAAAAAAGAAATATTAACATTCCTTTGCCACGCATTCTGATATAAGGAAAATATTGAAACATGTTTTCACTAATTTTACAAGGTTTTCTCTTATCTCTGTTGTGGATTATCGATAAGATATTTAATCGACACGTACTCTTTACTAAAATACACTGCAGGTGAACTTTCTGTTAACTATCTCTTTGGTACATCACTTAAGCCCTGACGTCGCTTCTTAAACCATTCATTTTAAAAGCGACCTTATCATTTAGTCTTTACGGTCCGAATCTGTTACACGAAATTTTTTATATACGACATTTTCACAGAGAGATATGTTTATCTTTCATAAGGATAGAACTTTAGGGAATATGGGTCTTAATTATAATAATATAGGGTAGTTTATTGTATGATAGAATTACAGACGTAGATATCCGTGCTGGTGTATGGAATTAAGATTCCTTGTTATAAAATGTTTGGAATGTTTACGATTACTTTGAAAAGATTTAAGCTACCACCCTCAAATTGGAAATCTGTCTTCAAGCAACTATTTTAGTATTTAGGCAGTTTATTTTTTAATACTATAGGTGTTTAATCGAAACCTCACTTGATGTTAAATGTTTATAACTACTTTGGCAACACTTAGGCTATAATCCTCAAATTGGAAATCTATCTCCAAGCAACTATTTTAGTATTTAGGCAGTTTATTTGTTAAGACTATAGGTTTAGTGTTTAATCAAAATCTCATATGATGTTAAATGTTTATAATTACTATATTAACACAGGCTACAAACATCAAATTGGAAATCTGTCTTCAAGCAACTATTTTAGTATTTAAGCAGTTTGTTTTTAGGACTATAGGTTTATTTTTTAATCAAAACCTCACCTGATATTAAATTTTATAATTACTTTGCCAACACAAGCTACAGTCCTCAAATTAGAAATCTGTTGCCAAGCAACTACAGTTGTACTCAAGCAATTTTTCTGAGACTACACAGATTTAGTATTTGACTCAACCTATGTTAAGTGACTATGAGGCCAAATATGATAATTCCTTAAACTAAGGTTGGACCTGGTTTTCAGGTTTAACTGCAGGATATTGATAAGTTCTCGGTGGCAGACTTCTACCCTGAAGGTGGTAACATTAGAAAAAGCCTTACCACCATGTTATGATTGCTTTTTTTTACCAAGGTGGTAAACGAGGTTACGGCTCGCCTCATGGTAAGAACTTACCATTGCTTATGGACGCTTGTAGCGATCGTCTGTAGGGTGGAGGTATTCCACCAGTCGGTCTACCCCATGTAGAGAGAAATTTCAAATTTATTTTTCAGTGTCCTACCTCTCTTCCAGAACCCCCTCTTTCACAAGAAACCCTTCGCCGAAAGCTCAGGCTCATTATAAGATTTGAGACTACGTCAATCAACGTGATGTCCAAATTGGCTACCACTGAGCCAACATGGCTTTCAAATAAACGGTACTTTAGTCCCACTTGTGGGTTTATCACGTTACTACCAGAACTTTATTAATTATACCAAGTAGGGTGGCGGTAAATATTATGAAATACACAAGTTTGGTTAAGAAAACCTCACCTTGGGCGGGCGGTGAACCAGACACTGCAGCGATGCCCGTAGCAACGGAAGCTGATGATGTCTGTGAAAAGAAAAAATCTTTTATTATTTAAATGAAAAACCTTTGAGGAAAAATCTATATATGTAAATTAAGAAACTGACAGGCTGACCGATTCACTGACTGACTAATCCATCAACCCACAGACCAAACTACTGGTTCTAAGACTATGAAAATTTGCATGCGGGTTTCATTTACACTGTAGATGAAGCAATGATGGCTCAGTGGTAGCGGGTAGGACTTCGCGTCGATTGACGTGAGTTCGAATCCTTGCAATGAGCCTGAGATTTCGGTGAAGGATAACATCGTGAGAAAACCATAGCATGGTGGTAGGGCATTTTCTAATGCCCGCCTGTCTAGCTACCACCCTCAAGTTGAAAATCTGTCGCCAAGCACCAATAGGTGTGTTCCAACAGCCGCATTTGAGAGCAAGTCTTCCACTAGGTTTAGCGTGTGTATCTAGAGCCACATCGTCACTTAACATCAGGTAAAATAGTGGCCACTACGCCAAACCTATAACGATTAAAAAAAGGTGAGCACTAAAAAAGAATTATTGGAAATTCAACCCCTAAGGTGGTGAAAAGGGGATGAAAGTCTTTTATGAAAATCCGTCTTTAGAATATTTGTCTACCCGTGCGAAGCCGAGGCGGGTCGTATAACAATTCGAGAGGTGTCGTGGAGCACCCGGTAGGAACGAAGTTCCTTTGGCTAAGTATTATGTGATCGATGATCAATCGATCGTGTACGAGTGGTCGATGGTTCGAGTCCCGCTGATTTAGGATTTTTTATATTAACTATTTGAATGTACTGTAGAAACTTATAAGTTGTTTATATTTTTATAGTAATAATTAATAATAATATATTTATTTCAATAACTTTATTTAAAAAAAAACGTGTGGTGTCGTGGGACACCAGATAGGAACGAAGTTCCTTATTATAAAACTAGCGGCCAGCCCCGGCTTCGCACGGGTTTTAAGAAAAAATTAAATAATTATAAATTATAACATACACACACACTTCTAAACATAATCTTCAACAATTTCAAGCGTATAGTCTCTGATTTTCACGGGAGTTGGCGCTACATGGACGTTCGACATAATCTTCGTCTTGTCCATGTTCATTCTAAGACCAACTCGTACAGAGGCTTTACTGAGGACATCGAGCATCGCATGGAGGTCTTCCATGGTCTCAGCCAAGACTACTATGTCGTCGGCAAACCGAAGGTGGGTGATGTACTCGCCGTTTATATTGATGTCTAGTCCTTCCCAGTCCAGAACCTTGACAACATCTTCCAGTGCATCGGTGAACAGTTTAGGAGAGATAACATGTCCTTGTCTGACTCCCCGCCGCAAAAGGATAGGTTTCGAGATCTGATCCTGCAGTCGAACTGACATAGTGGCGTTCTCATACAAACACTTCAACACTTCGATTTACCGGTAGTCTACTTGGCACCGCTGGAGAGACTGTAGTACAGCCCAGGTCTCAATCGAATCGAAGGCTTTCTCGTAGTCCACAAACGCTAAACAAAGGGGCAGGTTATACTCTTCGGTCTTCTGTATAACCTGCTATATGCGTGTATGTGGTCTACGGTACTGAAGCCCTTTCGGAAACCCTTTCGGAGACGGTTCGTAATAACTCTCGAAAACAGCTTATAAACATGGCTCAAAAGTGAGATCGGCCTATAATTATTCTTCAATAGGGTCACCCTTTTTGAAGAAGAGTACCACCACACTTTTGTTCCATGCCTGCGGCGTTTTACCTTCGTGGATGACGGAATTGAACAATGTCTGAAGGGCCCTCAGTACTGGCCACCCGCCTTCAATAGTTCGGCTGTGATTCCGTCATATCCGGGAGCTTTGTTGTTTAAGCTGTTTGAGAGCCATACTAATCCATATGTAATTGTACGAGATTTACAATGATTTATAAAAATATATAATAATAATATACAGAGAAACAGCTATTTACATGAATAATAATAATTAAGCCTAATTATTTTCTAGACTATACATTAGACACTGTATAGCCATCATACATAGACTATACAAAACAATCTTACGCTTTTTTTAACGTTACGGACTTTTTTTGCCGGCTAGGACATTCCTCCGCAACGTCCTTAAGGAACTTCGTTCCAAAAATACCTATACATAAAAATCTTAAATCAGCGAGACTTGAACTATCGACCACTCGTACTGTCCATAGAACCGTGCGCACAAATCTAGTTTATATACAGCTAGGCCAATATCCACGACGGCCTAACTTTTGAAAATCCTATATATGTATATGTTTGCCCCTTTTTAGTGTCAGTCAGGAGTTATGTCAGTATAACAACTACCGTTATAAGTGAAATTAGATAGTGAAGCTCCCTAACAGTCGCTTCCCTGTAATCAGTGCCATTTGTATATGGATAGTGAGCCATTAGACTTTAATAACCCATTGTTAATGTAGGTTAAACGTTTGTATTAGTTTACTTTCAATGTAATGTTATTCATAAAGAAATGTAACACTAATATATAAGTTGATTTAAAATAAAGGAAGTTTGTCTGTAACTGCTCTTCAAACGGTCTTAAAAAAGCCTTTTACCCACGCCCGCTCACTAACTCGGGTCGGAAACTTTTTTTACAGTTTACCTCCCATCCCGCGATAACGAACTTCGTTCCAAAAGTAAAATTCGACTTTCAACAACTGGCAACGTTTTAATGCAACATTACTGACGCAAAAGGGATGGATAATACGTACTTGAGTGGAGAGAAAAAAAAAGAAGTATGCTATTTGCCAAGTGGGACAGAGGATAGAAGGCGACAACAATTCGCGGAAAATAAGCAACAAAGAAGTATTAGAAAGAGACAAGGTGTATTATTAATTAAAAGTTTTACTTATGTGACTTGTATTGAGTTTTCACGCTCTTTTCGATTATTTTTTTGAAGTAGAACTTCTTATGCGACTTCCAAGCGTTAAACGTTAAACGCACATTATCGGTCTCTCCTCTTTGTGTGTGCCAGAGCGAGAGAGCAAATGTCGGTGTATATGTATATTGCACACTGTTTAAATAAAAAAAGGTGTGTGTGCGATTCACACACGATAGAAGTGAAACTTCATTTTAACATTTTCTATTTTATTTAAACAGTGTGTAATATACATACACACCGACATTTACTCTCTCGCTCTGACAGGCAGACGGACATACCAAAACTATAAGGGTTCCTTTTGACTTTGAAACCCTGAAAACGGGTATAATCCGTCGATTCTACAACATTATCTTACATTACGTACGACATATCGTACGTAGCTATTGCTCACTTCGACAAGCATGCGCCATGCCGACGATGATGGCTCAGTGGCTTACTTCGCGTCGATTGACGTGAGTTCGAATCCCTGCAATGAGCCTGAGCTTTCGGTGAAGGAAAACATCGTGAGGAAACCATAGCATAGTGGTAGGGCTTTTTCGGATGCCCGCCTGACTAGCTACCACCTTCAAGTTGAAAATCTATCGCCAAGCACCAATATGTGTGTTCCAGCAGCTGCACTTGAGAGACAGTCTTCCACTAGGTTTAGCGTGTTATCATCTTGGGCCACATCTTCACTTTACATCAGGTGAGATTGTGGCCACTACGCCAAAACTATACACACAGCACACAGTGCTTTGTTTTTCAATATGTGTCGCTGAAAATAATTGTCTATTTTCCCAGTTTTTTTCGAACGACATTTTACATATTATTTCTGATAGAAATATACTAAAACAATTTATATCCGCACACATAATAAATAGACGGTTGAAATGTTCTACAAACGATGTTCGGAATTTTTTATAATATTTTTGCAGCTTTAAAAAAACACTGCGGTTTCAGATCAGTGCTCACGATTTTTCAAACAATAATACTGTTAACTTGAATTTATTACTAAGTTTAGTTGCGTAGCAATGAAAATCCTATTTGATACGGCAGTGAATTGATTTTCGTTTGGCATTAATCATTTGTGACCGACTCGATCACGACCACAATATAGCGAGTGTAGCAAAGGGGTGAGCTATAACTGGTAAAATAAGAGATATGTACCACCTGTTCCAAAGAAATAACTCTTCCACAAACCTTTTCCAAAATAACAGCCTGTTACATGAATATATCTCTTTCTATTGCTACAATTGGTTATTTGAAAAACAAAAAATCTATTTTTTTATGTATTTTAAAGCTTCACCATAATTATGATAACAGTCAATTGGAAAAACTCTCGAAACTTTTTTTTAAATTAATAATGAACAATTGAAAATTGTAATATTTTAAAAAGAATCACGTGACTAAGAAACGCGCTACGTTTGATCGTCAGGTTTGTGAAGTCATAATGTTATAGGAATTTCATCGATTAAATGTCAAAGCACTGTATCAGCTGTGTGCTACAATGAGTAGAAATTAACATTTTGACGTCACACGCGCTCGGATTTATTCGGGAACGATCGGCGTATTTTCGGTACTGAATTCAAACATTAATTTTTATTTTGAAATATTGCGAAATAAAATAAAAATAGTTTTTAATACAACTTATATATGATCTTTCCATTTATCACAACAACAACATTCAAATACCCAATTAAGAATAAAGAGCTTGTTCGAAGTCATATTTGTTTCTAAGGAAACATCCTTACGCTTGAATAGAGAAGCGTATTACATACTGACTCTGTGATGGCTCAGTAGTAGCGTGTACGACTTTGCGTCGACAGCCGTGAGTTCAAATCCCTGCAATGAGCCTGAGCTTTCGGTGAAGGAAAACATCGTGAGGAAACCATAGCATGGTGTTAGGGCTTTTTCTAATGCCTGCCTTGTTAGCTACCACCCTCAAGTTGAAAATCTGTTATCATATTGGGCGACATCGTCACTTAACATCAGTTGAGATTGTGGCCACTACGCCAAAACCTATAACTATAAAAAAAACTCTGCTCTAAGTTGGTGAAGATTTAGGTATCTTGCAGATTCCAGATATTAGATATTCTTCTAATATCATTGAAGTGACAGAATACCAAATTCCGACTCGGTAAGACCTGTGGAAAATGCTCAAATCCATATATCAACCAGTAAATAGCTGAAGAGATTTTCTCGAATCATAGCTAAGAACACTCTCGATTAAGTCACCTTTCAAACAAAACAAACTAGATTAAAGTCGCTTAATCCGTTTGGGAGCTACGATGCCACAGACAGACACACAGATACACACGTTAAACTTACAAAACCCCTCTTTTTGGCTTCAGCGGTTAAAAGTATTTAAATTGTCAAACAAGTTGCAATTATAGGTTAAAATTAAACAGGTTAAAATGTTAATTATAATTCAAAGAATACTTTGATGAACGATCCAGATCCAAAGGAATATGGTACAAAACTATTCAACCTCATCCTCTAAAGTCTAGTACTTTGGATAGATAATATCACAGTTAACCGTCAAGAAGCCATAACTGGAATGAGATTACGCTCATTACACATCCCATCAAAAAAGTTCGCTTTCATGATGCATAAAGCACCATCTCCAATGTGTCCGATTTGTGTACACATCGACGATGTGCACCACATTCTGGTGGAGTGTGTTCGAAGTTAATCTACTAGGTCTATACTTAACGCTTATTGTTCGTTCCACATTGGTATTTAATTCCATGTTGGCTGACCCTTCGTCCCTTTTTGCAAGGGAGCTGTTTAAAATTAAGTTAAGTAAATGTTAGTCGTTCTAAAGTTGTTTAAAGCTTATAATTACATAGGCGACAACGTCGCTAATACGACTAAGCTTAAAATAAAGAAAAAAATACAATTAATCCCGCCCATATATAACTTGGGAGTCTTCAAGGGAAGAGTGAACAGACAATTAATAGGTGATCGCGATCCATCGTCGGCCTAATCTTTACTTACCATCAGGTACCGAAGCCAAGCGCATTTCAATAATCCATAAAAAAAAACATAGATACTTAAAGACCTCTCACGAGTAAAGGCCTCTTCCAGTACTCTCCAAACCTCTCAATCCTTCGCTCATTTAATCCAGTCTTTACCAGCCACCTTGATTCTCATCTGCCCATCTATCTTTAGCATTAGAAGCCCTAATTGGTCTATTATCACTCTAAACAGTGAGCTATGTAAAATAACAAATCATTATATCTATGTGATATACTCCCAGTGATGACATATCAACATAAAAAAACATCAAAAATTACTTTATAAAAAAAAAATTACCTACCATAATAAGAGTGGATAATTTCTTAGTAAAACATGGCCGATATTACAAAGGAAGGCCAAGATTTTACTTTCACATTAAGATGTAGACGTTGTAAGCCATGTCGGGCCTCGAGCTATGTACGTTTCCATTGTCATAGATTAGGCGATATTCTAAATGCGGGCGCCGTTTTGTCCCTACAAATGTATTCGCCTATTCGCGTATACAGATTAGCCTAGTGGTGTGAGACGACGACTTTATACGCAGTACGCACGAGTAGTCGATAGCTCGAATCACGCTGATTTATGATATTTAAAAGAAATTTTAAATAACATTTTTTTGAAGTGAAACTTCTTACGAGACTTCCAACAAGGTTGCGTTAAACGTTTAACACTAACATGGAGGAGGTATGAAAGCACTGTTGTTGTGTTTTTTATATAATCGGTCTCTCCTCTTTGTGTGAGCCAGAGCGAGAGAGCAAATGTCGGTGTGTATGTATATCTCACATTGTTTAATTAATACTTGCTTGTATTTCAGCATTTAACGTGTGTTAGTTAGTATATGTGAAAAGTACGTGAGCTAATACTACTGTACACTGTATGCGGCTGCATATTACAGCTTTTTAGTAAGAAGTCTTATGTAACATATGTTAAATAAAATATAAAATTAAATAAAAATAAAATATCTTTCAAAATGAAGTTTCACTTCTATCGTGTGTCAATCGCACACACACCTTTTTTTTAAGCTTTCACTGCTGACTTATGTAAACTGCTATACACTTATATATGTTTTTATATATCTGTTTATTAACACCTCTCTCCTAATGCCACACCCGTCATAGTCATGTTCCGGGAGCAGCTGGTGTATATCCATTAATCAAGGGAGGTAGTAAGGTAAATGTACCCGACTGGAGCGTGATCGACTCGATTTTAATACTAAATTCTCGTGCCTTATTGTAGTATGGACACGAATAAGTCAGTACCCGCAAGTTAATTATGTAGCACGTAGCCCGAGGATTGTTCGTTGTTTTAAACGTACCTCTGAC
Organism: Saturnia pavonia; assembly: GCA_947532125.1. Lineage (NCBI taxonomy): Eukaryota > Metazoa > Arthropoda > Insecta > Lepidoptera > Saturniidae > Saturnia > Saturnia pavonia. The sequence continues at coordinate 1,788,964 of OX383923.1, forward strand.
GTTCCTGAGCTACAAGGTTGTGCCGACAGAGGGCACTAATATTAAACACATAAATACATCCCAAGACTAGACGGTTTGTTAGAATAGATCTACGTACGTCGAGGGAATGACTAGATTAAGAGTTTTCAACATACCGCACTTTGAATAACGCAATTTATTAAACAACTAGCTATGCCACACGGTTTTACTCGTGTTAAATTTATTCGGCAAACAGTTCACGGCGCGGCGCCGCAGCCAACGCGCTCGTATAGCCCTGTCGTTGATCCACTTCTTGTACTTGCTTACAGCTTGCCAGATTGCTTGACGTTCATAGTTACTGCTCAGCTCCTTAGGGTCATAGCGTAAAGTTCTATAGCCTATACGATTCCTCATGAATCGGGCTATCATAGACATTAACATTTTTTTCGAAACCGACTGATAGTTCCACAGATTAGCGCATAAAACTCTTCAGCATTATTATATTAGTATAGATCATCAGTAATCAGTAAACAAATTGGATGAATATAAAAATAATTGTGTGTACTTAGATATATGTATGCATGTATGAAATTATACTTCTCTGGCGTAACCAAACGAAATAACTTTTAACATTTTATCTCGATTGCAAGCAACATCATTTCACTGGCCCATCTAAAAAGAAATCTCCAAAGTAAATTAAGAAACGTGTGTACGCTACAGAAATGTTATATAATGAATCTAAAGTCCCTTTTAAATGATATTTAAACTTAATTCGTATTCTTTATACTACATTTAAAAATATAATTAGGTTTAAAAAAGCCATTAGCGAGTTCACATAATTTTATAATAAAAAATGAAATTTATTGTATCTACAAATTGTTTCAAGATACAATACCTATTATTAAAGTTTATTATTAAAAAGATGTGGTAAATATATCTAATCCAATTTTTAGTAAAATATATGTTTTAAGATATAATGCAGTGTATTATTAACTAAAATAAATAAGCTTTTAATACATTTAGGTTTAATTATAGCTTAAAATAAAATCAATTATACAATAAACGATGACTAAAAAGACCCATTTTCATGGTCAAAAATGTTTTAGAAAATTTTGGCAAAAAGAGACGGACGATCCTCTAACTCACTTGTTATTGCTTCTTTATTACAGTGCCCAAAAACTTTTTTTTAGTTACAATGTAATTAAATAAAATAAAATGTGAACTATTATTTCGTATTTCGGGATTACTTAGGGGGAAGTGGGGCAGATTGATACAGAAAAATTCAATGTCGTATTTTATGCATAAAAAATTAATAAAATATTATTATTTTATGTTTATTGAATGTTAAATTTTATCAATATTATAATGTGAGTCATAAGAATCATTAAAGTTAAATAACAAGGAGAATAAAATTAGTTTAATAAAAAATGGGTTTTGTATCATTGTGCCCCACGTATGGGGCACTTTAGTACGACAATATATATGTACGATTATATAATAGGAAATAAGGTTTAACTGGTGGACATTATAATAAGACTTAAGATTATTAATAAAGGAAAAATTATATGTTTCAAAGGCTTTTCTCTTTAAAACAAAACTATAGAAACTACTATGGATTTAATTATTTAATAACTACAATAAAAAATGTTTAGGTACAGTCAACCTTGCACCATTGGTAACAGTTCCAGGTATAAGCTGAGCTCTATTCAGTAATGACAAGTTCCTAAAGGTATCTCAATTTATGCTGGCACCATTACCACCGCTGTGTGGTTGAACGTTATATACGTTTAAATTATTTCAAAAAGTACAAAATAAAAAAGTTCAAGACGTTCCCTTTAAAGAAATAGTAACTGCTAAAGCACAGGTATTGCAGTTGCAGCTGCAAAATAAACGCTTGGCTTATATTCACACAAACACAAACTTACTAGATGCAGGTTTTTTCGTAGATATAGTCAGTTTCAATTGCAGATATTTCATTTTCTTCACAATTTCGGCAGCATTAATAATTGCACTAGTATCAGTATCCACAAATACGACTTCTATTGTATTTACCGATTTTATCACATTCGTATCGCTTACATGGATGTGATTAATACGTATCAATGTGCCCCGCGTATTGATGTATGAATGTGGCCCCGCAGATAATTAAAAAAAATATTTATGTAATTCAATAAAACCATCGAACACATTAAAAAATACTTCTAATACCGAATGTTGGATAGATTAACTAACGTTTCGTAAGTTTAAATCTTAATTATATCATATAAAACAGCAGAGAAATACTTTTAGATACTTAAGTATTTTTTAGTTAGTCGCACTAAAAACACACTTACTCTGTTCCAACGCTAACGGTTAACAAGCGGTCAGCGTGGTTATAGCTGTGGAGCTAAGACATGTATATGGACGTTTTAGTTTTGTCGGGTCTCTAATAATGTTTGTTAATATTGAAATATTGTTGGTGTATCAATGTGCCCCTTGTATCAAAGTACCCCACTTCCCCCTACATGAGTTCAATTATTTCGAGCACATAAAAGTATGATTTCTAATCTTCATTATCGTGTGAGATTGTGGCAATAACGTTAAACCTATAAATGTTTTTTTTAAATGTCCCCCCAATTCCGTAAATCCATTTTGAAAATGTTATACCTAATATTAATCTTATTAATTATCTAAAAAAAATCTATGAGTCGTCATTGTGAAACATCTAACTTTTATTCAGTATTTCATATATAAATGTTTTTAAATTAAAAAGAAATATTCTGATAGTTATTATAGCAATAAAAAATATGAGTTTTATATTTCATAAATTAATTTCAAAAAATATTGATTTAAAAGTATACAATTCATTTGACAACACTGCTTTGAATTAAACCACATCTATACATAATGTACTTTAATGGCTTTAATTAATTTAGATACCTACTCTCTAATCAAAGCCATACTTATTATTAGGTATTTTTTAAGAATATTTAACACATAAGTCAGAAAAAACCTACAATATACGACGTGCCATCTGTAAGTTTATACTTCCATTCAAATACGTCATTACTCGTAGATGTTTTACATCAAAAACGAAATTGTTAAATTATAACATAATTTAATGTTACAAAACGGTTGGAGTTTTTTTTTTTTTTCGAACTAACTATTCTGTTAGCCTTTTACAGCTTTACCGGGCTTGAGCGGTTGGAGTCTCCAAATAATATTAAACGAATCGACCACTTTGCTGTCTCTTTTTTCCCGTAATAATGTCAGCGTTTGTCTCTTTTACCACAAGGAGTACGCTATATTTGAATACATCGCTGTAAGAAAATAAAAAAGCGCCATCTATTGGTGGCCGTAAGTATTATTTGTTCTGTTGACAATGTACAATGTAGACGTTTACCTAGTCAAGGTTTATTTAGTATAATTATTCTTCAATAGATGGCACTAAGAAAACTTAATATTTTGTGATCGTTTAAATAAAAAGGGAATTGTAATGTAATAAATAAAATCATAGTTTTCTTTTTAACATTCGGAAAGAGTTTTTAGTGAGATCTTGAACTATAATGTGGTGGTTTTTATTTTATTTAATAAAATTGGTTATTCGGTCCTGTATTAGTAGGTAATTTAGGCAGCATTTTACCTACGTGATGTAGTTTCATAGATTTTACTATACAAAATCGATGGGTAATTTCAATATTGTGCACAACCGAAGTGGATTATTAGCGTGTTACCATCTCATCGTCACTTAACAACAGGTGAGATTGTGGTCAAAAACTAAGCCCATAAAGTAAGCACATAAACATATTCAAAAATAAATACATACTAGACCACGTTCGCGACGTTGCTTGTGTTAATTGTAACTCATGTGAGGTCTACGATCCTTGCGAATTCGTTATAATTATGCTGCAAGCGTCAGCGCCGAGCTCAATCGTCAGTTTCACAAAGATCATTTTACCTATATACTGAAATAGAGTTCATATAGCTCAAAGAGTCACTCTTTTTTCATAGCAGCGCCTCTAGTAAAATTTGCTGGAACTATAATAATTATAATACATATGTATAATGTATACTGCGCTGGCCGTATTTATAAATGGAAAACTTTTAACATTTTTATAATTAATGTAAATGTGCTTATTCTATTCTAAAATTAACACATTTATACATAATAACACATTGTTACGTTTTTCATTTTATTTACATCTGGTACTATTTACAAATAAAAAGATAGATGTGGTGTCGTGGGACACCAGGTGGGAACGAAGTTCCTTCGGCAAATGTAGAATCGATCCAATTTGCAAAAAAAAAAAATCGTGCTTAATTTTATGTAGGTTTTCTTGATTTTTCTCTTAAATTTTTCTGATTAGTTTTTATTTAAGTACAGGAAAGTATTTAGGAATTTCAGTATTTTAGGAAAAAATAAATTACGTAAAATAAAAAAAAAAACGTAATTCAAATTATCAACTAAAATAACAAAATATGTCACTTTCTTTTTGTTTGACAATATAAAATTACATAGAAATAGAAATAATTACAAATACAAAAAAAGTTTATTATTATTATTATTATAAGTAATTCTTATTAATCAGTCTCGTCATTAAATTCTAATCTTAAACGTTCTTACAGAATAGCACTACAGAAGTTAGTTGGATCGTTATCGGGTGTTACAATAAACAAACCTTCGATGTTTGTTACAGGAGATAGCGCAACATAAACAAGTACACTACTCGCTTGTGTATACGAAAGTCGCGCATGCGTACGTCTCATTTAACGGTTTTATTCCACGGACTTTTTCTTACGGTTTTACTATTACATTTTTTTCAGTTCGGTCGCGCAGCAAAATCCCTATCTCCTCCAAGCCTGCCGTATGGAATTTCGTTCCAAAAATTGACAACTTATATCTAGCAAAGCAATTAGAGGTACAAAACACAGTTTCACACACACACATCAAAATTCAAGTGTACGCATGGGTCAAAGTTTATAAGAGGTTTCGGAGTCCAAGGGCAGGTTATATTTAATGAGAGAAGCAAGAAAAATCAGTACAACACATTCACTTTCACGTAAAAAAAAATAAACGCAATGAACATCACAGAACAATAATATAATCTCTATCAATGCAATGTGACCAGATTTAAATACAAGATTCTGCTGCATTGCAGGAAAAAAGACAAAAACCTAAGTCTCACCTGAGCAGCCGATGGACCTTGGGCAAGACAACGGCGCCACGTGGTCCACCAGAGCGGCCGATGGGCATGCGGAAGACAACGGCGCCTAGTGGTCCACCAGGGTAGCTGGATGGGCCTTGGGCAAGACAACGGCGACACGTGGTCCACCAGAGCAGCCGATGGGCCTTGGGAAGACAACGGCACTGCGTGGTCCACCAGAGCAGCCGATGGGCCTTGAGCAAGACAACGGCACCTCGTGGTCCACCAGAAAGGCCGATGGACCCTGGGAAAGACAACGGCGCCTAGTGGTCCACCAGGATGGCCGATGGACCTTGGGAAAGACAACGGCGCCACATGATCCACCAGAGCAGCCGATGGGCCTTGGGAGGACAACGGCGCCACGTGGTCCACCAGAGCAGCCGATGGGCCTTGAGCAAGACAACGGCGCCACGTGGTCCACCAGAGCAGCCGATGGGCCTTGGAAAGACAACGGCATCACATGATCCACCAGAGCAGCCGATGGGCCTTGGGAGGACAACGGCGCCACGTGGTCCACCAGAGCAGCCGATGGGCCTTGAGCAAGACAACGGCGCCACGTGGTCCACCAGAGCAGCCAATGGGCCTTGGAAAGACAACGGCATCACGGGGTCCACCAGAGCAGCCGATGGGCCTTGGGCAAAACAACGGCGCCACGTGGTCCACCAGAGCAGCCGATGGGCCTTGGGCAAGACAACGGCGCCACGTGGTCCACCAGAGCGGCAGATGGACCCTGGGAAAAACAACGGCGCGATTCAGTCTGACCGTACCACCCAGCAATTACAAGATTGCTTATTTCTGAATTTTGAATTGTTATACTGAACATAACATGGGCCTAGAGTCGAAAGCAGGTGTGATGGAAAAAATAAATAAAAAAAGCATCATAACATTTTGTAAACAATTTCGAACACAATTGATTTCCAATTAACAACAATTAGTGAGCTAGTGTACTCGGTGATGCATTACGAATTAGTAATCACTTAGGCTTAGAAAATCTGATATGACCATATAGTGTTATTAAAAATAAAAGGGGAGGTAACTCGATACGAAAAAAAATACAATATAAATCAAATATCAATTTAAAAGCGATTTGTTAAAACAACTTTGTTTTTTTTTTGTTAAAGAAGGTAAAGGTACCATACTGATTTTAATATAACCACAAAACAAAAATGACTAACAAATACTTATTAATCCCTATAACAGTTTTAATACCAGTTTTTATTATAAATACGAAATGCCACACGCCCAAAAACGATTCGGACGTAATTATAACGTATTCAAATCACGCTGAAGCGGATCTACCACAGAGAATATTCACCGAATCGAGACCGACAGCCACAGATGATACAACAATCATAATGCCAGAAACTGTCAACATTTTTAAAACAACCACAGACTTAGTTGAAAAAAGAGAGGCGAAAGAAGATGTAGTTTTCATTCCAAACGATATACCTGTCGAAGGGAACCTTAATAACGACAAAGGAGTCAAATTGAACGATTTGATAACAAAGAAAACTTTCAACGATATTATCAATGATCGGAATATTAAACTGGAGACGGGTAAACTTTAACAAGTAGTTAATTAATAAGTTTATTTAGTTTAAAAATACGTTTTAACTACGCACTAAAAATTATAAATTTTTTTAGTCTTACAATCTCGTTACCAAGCGCAATCTATAGGACTCCTCAAAACAAATCATATGAGCCCGAACTCGAGAGGTTTACTAGTAGCCACTGTTGTGTTCCACTATCCACCTCCTGGCTCCATCATCAGATCAGCTCCAAGATACTAAATTATAGTGTCGTCATCCTAACTACATATACATACAAAGTTTCATTTCGATATGACAATTAGAAGTAGGTTAAAATTGACTTCTAAGATTTTATTACATTATTAATTTGTTGGTTAGTGAGTTAGTTACAAGTGAAGGTAATATACCTAGGCGTGTTAAAAAACTGTCAGCTCCGACGCGATAAAACGATGTGAAGGAATGTTTTAAGAACGATAGTCTTTGGAATATATTATACTATAGGCAAAGTTAAATTATTAATATATTACATATTATATCATATAATATTAATTCCGGATACAAGTGAGTAGATATATGCATATTAGACTGTGTGAAAATTATATCTAATTTATTGTTCAAAATGACGAAAATTGTAAAATTGCGCTGATGAATCTCTTAATCTTAACATTAACAACTCAAACTTTCACAGTATTTTTTATCATAATTCTGAACAATAACTTCGATTTAAATTTGGAATAAAAAATACCATTATAATTTCATTTGCATTAAACCTTTGTCAACGAAGATACACTGGGAAACTCCTCAAAATAATTGAAGTTGTTTTGGGAGAGGTAGGGCACAGAGAAATGTCTTTAGAGATTTCTCTCTACTTGGAGCAGCCCGACTGGTGGAATAACTCTACTCTACAGAAGATCGCAGCCAAATAAGCTTGTGTTGTGTTCCTTTGATGAGTAGGGTTTCCAGAGCTCTTTTGGGAAGGGGGGTTCAAGGTCGACAAAGCGCTAGTGATATCTATTATATTACAAGCGTCCATAGGCTGTGGTAGCTTACTTATATATAGCAGTATGCTTGTTACCTTCTTAGTATAAAAAAAATAGTTTTCTTTTTTGTAAAAAATTGCCTTGTACACAGTCTAATGCATGTATGTATACACGCCTACAGTATAAGTTGCGTGAATATGTTGCGAAAAGGGACAACATAACGAACTCACTTTTTCTTAAAACTCGCATTTTGTTCCCTATCTAGTTTACATATCGCAGGCGTAAACTCCACATTCACTGAATTGCAAATAGCTACAATATTTTTGATTGGCAAATCTGCTAATAACTTTAAAAAAAAAAAAACAGTTTTATTGTGAGTAACTCATAATGATTTTGTCCACTTTTAACCATGTTAATGATTATTTAATGGATGCACAAAGATGGAGTCACTTCCAGACATCACTATTATTCACATAATGGTTCACTCTATAATTTTTTAATGTGAATTTGTTAATTTTTAATTTTTTTTTTATTTTACTCCTTATGAAACGATGTAACTTAGCGCACGGTATGAAAAAATATGAGGAGTGAAATTGAAAGTGTAACATAACGCAACATCACACAAACAATTTTTAATCTTATTCGTATTAAAATAAGGTTGAGATTTATTCAACTCATTTTCGTTTGCTGCGAAAGCGAATGCGAATCCACCGTTGAAATGAGCGGGAACGTCGCGCGGGGACAAAATAAATTTTTACATTCTTTCTTTATTTAGTCTTATTGACAATTGTATATATTCTAAATTCCAAGACAGTTTTTGAGGAGTAAACTCCAATCGCGCGTCGGACCTGTCACACACATTTCTTTTATTTATACTTTTACCTTCTAAATGAGGACTTCTCCTCGTGTTCTCAATCTTCTCAGGCTTGGCAATGTATAGCGGTTTTGGGTTGAAAGTAAATGATTGTTCTGTGTTACGGGAGCCTATGTTTTTACAATTCTCCGTACACTTTTGTTTTCAATTTATATATATTTATATTTTTATCCCTATAAATATGACAGTCATATTAATTAACCAAGCAATATAGGAAGACCGGCAGTTTAGCTTATATGAGCAATGACGTTATGCGATATGTAGTTAGAAAGGTTTTTTAATATTCTACAACTTTTTCTACGGTGGCATGTCTCAAATCGGGAAAAAGTGTTTCTGTGTAAAACAGCGCTAGTTAAAACACAACCACCACCTATTTTCGTAGATAAGAAACGTGGGAGTAACCGTTGAGGCGGTGGCGAGGGCGGGGAGGGGGACGGTAAATGTCACTGACTGGCTGGCATGTGGCGTACGCAGTCGCTGCAGGATTCACAATCTGAAGCGCGGTAGATATCGTACCAGCAACGAACAATTACCATTTATATTGTACCAGGACTATCGTAATTTAAGAGGTTTTTGTTTAGGTCGTCGGTGAAAAAATATCCGTTCTTTCACCCCGCTACGACTTTCAATTATCGTACTATTGTATTAATGTGATATCGTACAGGAATTTGAATATAAAATTGTTTTACCTGTACTATAATTATCGTTTTATGTTGAAATAGATAATTTTCGAGATTTTTTAAGTATTAAATCCTAAGATGTATAAAATCCATTGAAATAGCTGATATAATAATCAATAAATATCTTAATACGAAGTTTCATTTTATTTGGCCATAACTTTTTCAAACAGGGATTAGAGTTTTCCCGCCATAGTAAAATTGGAGATTAAAAAAAACCTTTCCAACGTAATATCGCTAAATGTTATTGCTCATATAGGTTAAGGTCCATAGATTTTTGCCAGTTCACCATTACCTCTAAATTAACTTATTTAATATTTAGTATAATAATTGTAATTAATATCTGATACAACATCAAAGGCGTGTAAAGGTTTCAAGCAAATGTTTTTCATACTAAAATATATAATATAGTAAGGCAAAAAATATGTATGTGACCTTAAAAGTTAATTAATTAAACAAAGATGAAACAAGAGTCGCAATGAAATTAAAAGCTTGTCTATTTTATATTTCAGAAGCACCACTGAAAGATATTATATTCGTATCAGGAAAAAATAACGAAAACGTTGAAAAGCAACCAAAAAGCGAGACGGACGTAGACACACGGCGGAGTGGGAAAAGGATAGCGATGAAGGCTAAGAATCTCAACTGCACCAACTTGGAATGCACAAACGCTGTCAAGTCAGTCTGCGGCGGGAAAATGGAAAACAAAAGATGGCGTTATAGATTATTTTTAAACAATTGTTACTTCAGAAAAGTTAATTGTGGCTTCAAATACGAAATGAATAGTAAGTACTTTACAATAAACTAACAAAAATAAAGTTATACCGTCTGTAAAACGAATATATTAAACTATATGGCAAGTATCTATACTAATACTAATATATTAATCCATACTTTAATATAATAAAGCGGAACAGGTTTTTGTTTAAACACGCTAATCTCTGAAACTACCAGACGGATTCGAAAAATTCTTTTTGTATAAGATAACCAGATTTACACGGAATAGTATAGGCTATCTAGCAATAGACTACACCTCTCAGCTATCCTTAAATATTGATTTTTGTTAAGTCAGAAGAAATAGCTTACTCTAACTGCTTTATTCGCGTGCGCTGGCGTATTGGTGAGTGGAACGTAAATACAATGTTCTACAAAAATATTGCTCCTTAGTACATCTTATAAAAAGTCCGCGATACCATATGCCTCTTATACGTTAGCCACAATAATGTATTTTGTGACAAAGTTTTACTGAAAATTTAAAAGTGATTTATGACCATTATTTGTTAGTCATCTCATATTAATCCCAATCAGCGATTTCTTTCAAATTATACGCGGGTGAAACCGCGGGACATAGCTAGTAAGATAATAATATGAACCCCGAATCGATGAAATACATCTACGGAACTGTATCTAATTTCAGATTACTACTACAGCTGCCCCGCGACTCCGCACGCATTTATTACGCAGTAATTATTTTTATCCCTTTTGTCCTCATAGTTTTGCCTGTCCGTCTGTCTTTCCTTAGTTTAACATAGATTGTTAGTACTAGTTAGCCTTAATACGTCATAGCAGTAATGGCTCAGTAGTAGTTTATACCGACAGCGCGTTGAATGACGTGAGTTCGTATCTCTGCAATGAGCATGAGCTTTCGGTGATGGAAAACATCGTGATGAAACCGTAGGCTTGGTGGTAGAGCTTTTTCTAATTAATGCCCGCCTGGCTAGCTACCACCCTTAAGTTAAAAATCTGCCGCCAAGCACCAATAGGTATGTTCCGGCAGCTGCACTTGAGAGCCAGTCTTCCACTAGGCTTGGTGTATCACCATCTTTGGCCACATTGTCACTTTACATCAGGTGAGATTGTGGCCATAACGCTAAAAACCGGTAAAGATAAAACAATCTGCGTTTCTTTTTTACATTCGTTGTTTTAACACGTAGCAGAGAGAGACAGATAAAGCTATTAATCTGCTTAACCTTTAACTCTCCCTTTAACATTAAGCAGAGATGCTTTTTCTCGACTTTCCCATAGTGTGGGGTGTTGATGGATACGTCGTTAAAAATATTGCGGGTGTGTGAAAACCATTTTTCGATTCAGGTATTCGTTTGCGAAATATTAGGCTTTTAATGCTAATTTTTGTTAGAGTAAAGTGTCCCCTCCCCCTGCTAGCTAAATGGTTTTTTTTGGACATGTGAAAAAATTCACGACTATGAAGGCTTTATAAGTTAAACAGTAAGAGTCGACCTACTTATAAAATTAAACTTGTTCCATTGAAAATTACATAAGATGATAACACGCTAAACCTAGTGGAAGACTGACTCTCAAGTGTAGCTGCCGGAACACACATATTGGTGCTTGGCGACAGATTTTCAACTTGAGGGTGGTAGCTAGCCAGGCGGTCATTAGAAGAAGCCCTACCACAATGCCTACGATTTCATCACGATGTTTTCCTTCACCAAAGCTCAGACTCATTGTAGGGATTCGAACTCACATGGATCGACGCGATGTCCATACACGCTACAACTGAGCCATCAATCAGCAAACATCCATGATGCGCTACAAAAACGCGCACTATATATATATAACAACTATATATATATATATGTGTGTACATACATAATGAGATTTAAAATATACAGGAAAAAATAACCATGTTGATTTTTTTTTACTTCTCAATCAGATCATTATACGTATGTAAGTATTCAGGGGTCTCCGATTCTTCTTTATCCCAATATTTAAATTCGGCCCTGTCTCACAGCAATTGCCATTTCGCAAACCGAGAATAACCTTGGTTAAATTTCATTTTAACTCTTAAAAATAATCATTTCAGGGTACAAGATTGTGGAAATGGAGAATTGTAAAAACATTGGCTCCCGTAAAACAGAACAATCGTTTACTTTCAACCCAAAACCGCTATACATTGCCAAGCCTGAGAAGATTGACAACACGAGGAGAAGTTCCTCTTCTAGAAGGTAAAAGTAGAAAATAAAAAAGTGTGTGTGTGTGTCAGCTCCGACAAGCGACTGGAGTTTACTCCTCAAGAACTGACTTGGAATTTTTGGAATATATACAAGTGGCAAGAAGAGTTAATAAACGCATCTCTTAGGATATATAATGAATGTAACTGCGCGACGTTCCCGCTCATTTCAACGGTCGATTCGCGCCTGACGGATTTCGCAGCATTCGTAAAAGAGTTGAATAAATCTCAACCTTATTTGAATACCAGTAAGGTTAAAAATTGTTTGCGTGTTGTTACACTTTTATATCACTCATATTTTTTCCAGTTTTGTAGAAAGACTATTTCTTTAATATGGAATACGAAGTTATGATTTGAACATGAACAAGATGAAAATGATATCGAAGAGTCCATATAGCGCTAATATGTTTACCCGGGACAAACTGTGCAGTTAGGTAGACCCAACTTCTAAAAAGAGGCCAAACGTCGAATCCAACTGGGTTTGGGGCAGCGTTTACGAAGTAACTAACATCTTCTCGTTTAAAATACCACAGTGTCTCAAACCAAAGTCCTTGACCAGTGTGTTGCCAGTGATTACATATGGTGCTGAGACGTGGATGCTAATTATGGGGCTCATAAGAAAGCTCAGGGTCGAGTGACGACAGCCATTTGAGTAAATGGCAATGGAAAGGGCTAACTCGGAGTTTCTCTGCGTGATCGAATCAAAAATGAGGAGATCCACAGAAGAACCAAAGTCACTGAAATAGCCCTAAGAATAAGTACACTTTTTTTAATGCTAAATGGTGCAAACAGGCAGACTGCCCAACTGATGGTAAATAGTTACCGTCACCTATGGACAACTGCAACAACAGGGGTATTACAGCTATGTTGCTGACCTTGGAGACTGTATTTCAATGCCTTTTTGAAGAGCCCCATGTCGTAGCCCTGGGGAAAACTCAGCTGGGCAGCCCATTCCACAACCCTAGTGTACGTAACAGGATGGTTCTAGAGACCCTTACTGTAGGCGCGTTTCGGCTAGGTTTTAGAGTGTGAGGATGAGCAGCCAGCCAACGGCAACTTAAGTGACAGTGAGCACTGCAGCTTGTACAACCGATGGGGCCAAAGAGTTCTCGATTGACGATCTTTGGGAAGGGCTATGTCGAGCAGTGAGATGTCTTTCCGCTTAAATCATAATGATGATGAATTAATACAAACAGCGGTCGTCTCTCTCGCACTATTAGGACTATTGGGCGTAGAACCACAGCAATAGATTCCAGTTAAAATGTATTCTTCAAATGTCTCGGCGACCGCATTTCCTCTTAAAGATGTAATCCAAATTCAGAACAATTATTCTATGCTTTACTGTGACCATTTGTCGGCTTTACTGATAATTTTAATTCTGTTCGTACAGATCATTAACTATGGAAATCGATGGACAATTTTGTTCCCATTCATGCCCAATATCGTGCCTAGATGATTATAACCCTGAGTGTGCTGTATCCAGCACTGGGCAACGGCAAGTCTTTCTTAATCATTGCAAAATGGACTATAACTCTTGTTTTTATGGAATTGGTATGTATTTTGTAAGCAACCGGCATAGTTTTAATACTAGATATAGTCACAAATTTGCCGTCCCATTTTTTTAGACTCGGTAAGACTAATAAAAGTTGTTTTAGGTAATAGTGTTAGGTGCTATAATAAGCACATCACTGATGTACCGGACACTAGGTTCAAGGACTTTGTCAAACGAGTTTTACTGTCGAAAGGTTATCTTATAATATTATCCGGTGGATCATTATATGAATGACTAGCTGTGCCCGCGGCTCCGTTCGCGTGGACTTACACATTGCCGTGAGTCGAGCAGACGCGCGAATCGTACTGCCCCCGCTCCCGACCAAGCCGGTCTTTTTAAAAACAAAAATGCTTATCTTTAGAAGATAAGAAATATGATATCGCTGATTTAGAAAAAGACTTACAATAATGTAGAACATTATTTTGATATATCTCCTATGGTTTACTCAGCGTAAGTCCCAAAAAGGTATTTTTTCCGAACTGATTTGCCATTATCGTCGCTACTATCTCGTAACTTACTTTATCTAACAAATATATCGTATAAACTGACCAGGTAACAACATAGCTATGAAGTCAAAAAAAATATTCGCCTAAAAAGAACATAAACGGGCAGACAGAAAGAGAGACGTTGTAATATGTATAGAAGCAATGATGGCTCAGTGGTAGCGTGTACGACTTCGCGTCGATTGACGTGAGTTCGAATCCCTGCAATGAGCCTGAGCGTTCGGTGAAGGAAAACATCGCGAGGAAACCTTAGCATGGTGGTAGAGCTTTTTCTAATGCCCGCCTGACTAGCTACCACCCTCAAGTCGAAAATTTGTCGCCAAACACCAATAGGTGTGTTCCGGTAGCTGCACTTGAGAGCCAGTCTTCCACTAGGTTTAGCGTGTTATCATCTTGGGCCACATCGTCACTTAACATCAGGTAAGATTGTGGACACTATGCCAAATCTGTGACGATAAAAAAAAGATATAGATGAATGTATTAAAATATTTTACAGTGTGGCACAAGCGTCCTCTTTCTGAATGCGTGGGCGGTAAGAAGGCAGATATGCGACAGAACAGAGGTTTCATCGGATGGATGCAAAGAGTCGGAATAGTTGATAAGAGAGGAAGAATAGTATTATCCTAGGTTCCCTGATGAGATTTGTGTCTAGAAGTAACTTCTCAAGCTTCTGGAGTAGTTACTGTTCACGGAGTTGTGGCGAAGGACGGATTTTTTAAAGTGACTTTTGCTTGGTAAAATGTTTTCTCGTCAAACACCAATGCGCATATGCGACATGCATGTTTGAATTGCTAATTGTTAGTTGTTGTTAGTTAGTTAAATATTTATATAGGAAAATATTGTTTTCTTGCAAACGTATAGTTCTTAATCTATAAAGACTCGTTTTGAATAAATTCTAATGACAATATGTGTATTTGTTAAATTCATCACGCCATTCTTATATTAAACGGATGTCAAATGTACGTCACAGTTATATCATACTTGCTTCGTCAGCATATTACATAAGAAAGTGTGAAATAGTGAGTCAAAGATAACTCAAGACTTAGTCATACCGTACATAACGGATGATATTGGTAGATGTCATTCAGATACCACAGTGACAAATGTTTTCACTGGGAAGTAAAAAAAGTAATTAATTAAATCATAACGTAATCAACCAAATTACGTAAGTCATCTGATGAAATTAGCCTAACATTTTAAATTAAAATTTGGTTTATTTGTCTATTAACCAATTAATCCGATTTTCCCCTGAACGCAAGTGTCTGGGTTTTAACCCGGACACTTGCGTTATATATAAACTTGAGGGGGCTTGCTAGTAACCAAGATTACTAAATACATATACGCTTGTTTCTTACCCTCCTCCCAGAGGATAGCGACATGTATATATGTATAGTTAGTTAGATCGAGTGCTAGCGCATTAGTCAGATCGCGACTTAATTGCATACGCGCAACAGTCCGAGCCGAAGTTCGACCACTTTGGCACCCTCGGATGTTGTTGCTTAGCTTTCGTGGCTGAGTGCCTTAAGCGCTCGCCCCCAAGCCCGGTAAAGCTGTAAAAGCCGTTCGAGGCTCATGAGCCCTTATGGCTAACAGTATAGCCAGATCAAAGAGAAAAAAAAAGATAGTAACCACTGATGTGTTCCATTATCCACTTCCTGGCTTCATAATAAGATCAGCTTCACGATACCAAATTATAATGTTGTCATCCGTATTACATATACATACAGAGTTTCATTTCGATACGACAATTATAAGTTAAAATTGACTTAGTTCTAAAATTTTATTACATTGTTTGTTAGTTAGTTACAAGTGAAGCTAATATAAACGTGTTAAAAAAATCGCTATAAAATACATTGTAAAAAAGTGTGTAATTATGTACGCAAGTAAGAAGTTATACTTCTTGTCGTAACAAAACAAATTTAACTCCAGAAATGTCATCCCGCGTGACAACAACATGGTACTTCTCTTAACAAAACAAGTTTAACTCCAGAAATGTCATCCCGCGTGACAACAACATGGTACTTCTCGTAAGAAAACAAATTTAACTTCAGAAATGTCATCCCCCGTGACGACAACATGGTGCTTGTTATAACAAAACAAATTTAACTCCAGATATGTCATCCCGCGTGACAAGAACATGGTACTTGTCATAACAAAACAAATTTAACTACAGAAATGTCATCCCGTGTGACAACAACATGGTGCTTGTCGTAACAAAACAAATTTAACTACAGAAATGTCATCCCGCGTGACAACAACATGGTGCTTGTCGTAACAAAACCAATTTAACTACAGAAATGTCATTCCGCGTGACAACAACATGGTGCTTGTCGTAACAAAACCAATTTAACTACAGAAATGTCATTCCGCGTGACAACAACATGGTGCTTGTCGTAACAAAACCAATTTAACTACAGAAATGTCATTCCGCGTGACAACAACATGGTGCTTGTCGTAACAAAACCAATTTAACTACAGAAATGTCATCCCGCGTGACAACAACATGGTGCTTGTCGTAACAAAACCAATTTAACTACAGAAATGTCATTCCTCGTGACAACAACATGGTGAAATTAGCCATTACTGATAATAATGTGAATTCATTACACTGACTTTTATATTTTCGAATTGTATAAAAAAATATTAATTTTAAATTATTTTTATACAATTAAAAGAGTTTGTAAAATGAATTCACATTATTATCATCATGACACATTCCGACACATTATACACTTACTAAACGCAACAAAAGAAGTACTTATAGATAACAGTAAAAAATTGTGATGAGTACAATTGGCTGTGAACCAAGTATTTGTCTAGAATTTGGAAGCTCTTGAGCGCACTAATGGGGCTTAAAAGCTTCAGCTTTTAGTCTAAGTCTAGACCTGTCATTTCGGATAAACTGTTATCCCGGTCTAGATTTTAGGCTAGACATACTTCCTGTAATGTATTTTAGGTTTTACTTTCCTGCCGTAATTATAAAAATTTCAGCTCTGCCCCGCGGTTCCACCGGTGTATAATTTAAATAAAATCGCTGATTGATGATTTATAATACTTCAGTATAGACAATATTTTTATCGTGCGGTCAGGGTTATGCGTCACAACTCGAAAGGCTCATTATATATCTATTAGTATATATATCTATAGCATGTACTGCTTTGATATCAGACTGGCGTATGTGCAGCGGCCTGTGTACACGAATACATATATAAATATATAGTATACTCGTATAACACATCGTACATACCTGACCGTGTGCTGTGCGCGTTAGACGCTTTTTGTATGGGTGAAATCTTGTGAGTTCGCGTCACCGACGTGCGTAATATCAGTATATCTGTAGCTATACAGGTGAAGTATTGTGCAACATTAGTGCTGTGTATATCTTTACAAGTAAAATTGAATGGATTTAGTAAAAAGTTTAATGTATATATATTGTACATTGTTCAAATAGTATTTGAGTTTGATTAAGATCTTGTTTAATTATAGCAACACTGTGCAGTACAATAGTGAGTACTAAATAAATATACGAATATTTTTATGTTTAATTTTCAATTATTTTAAATTTTCGTATTGACATCGGCGTTTCAAAATAATTCTAAGTTATAAGTTTTCGCTTCTATCGGCAGTCCCTATGACTGGCAATTTATTTTTTGTCTGTCTGTTTGTATACCCACATTTAACTCGAAAACGGCTTGTTCGATTTCTATGCCATTGCTATTCATAGGCTATAAGAACTGTCAATAATACTTTTAGAAATTTTAAGAAACATTAATAAAACTTTCAACCGATTTTGATGATATTTTGTAGATGAGAAGCATATGTCATTCAATAATTAATATGTAATTAGAATTCAATAATATTTTCAGGAATCGTAAAAAAATATGGACCTTTTCAACTGATTTCGATGAAATTTTGTATACGAGAAGTATGACATATTATTCTTCATTTGATAGACTATATGAATTGTCAATAATATGAGTAACAATTAAATGACACGGTGCCAATTATAAACAATAACGGCTCAGTGGTAGTATGTACGACTTCGCGTCGATTGATGTAAGGTCGAATCCCTGAGCTTTCGTTGAAGGAAAAAATCGTGAGGAAACCATAGCATGGTGGTAGGGCTTTTTCTAATGCACGTCTGGCTAGCTACCACCATCAAGTTGAAAATCTGTTGCCAAGCACCAATAGGTGTGTTCCGGCAGCTGCACTTGAGAGCCAGTCTTCCTAGGTTTAGCGTGTTATCATCTTGGGTCACATCGTCACTTAACATCAGGTGAGATTGTGGCCACTACGAACCTATAACGATT
Organism: Saturnia pavonia; assembly: GCA_947532125.1. Lineage (NCBI taxonomy): Eukaryota > Metazoa > Arthropoda > Insecta > Lepidoptera > Saturniidae > Saturnia > Saturnia pavonia. Next base: position 1,807,501 of record OX383923.1, read on the forward strand.
AAAAAAACATGACAAGCTCTACGTAAGTACGCCATAATGTGTGAAAACGGCATTTATACGGCATGTATAAATTAAAACTTAATGCAGATGAAGCCGCGGAGTACTACTAGTATATTATTATAAATACATCTATAATTATTATAAAATAATATTATCAACAGTAAATCGCATAAGGTGTGTACAAGTGACATTTCCGGAACGTCTTTTCCCTTCGCTTTAAAAAGTTCTAGAATATTCATGATTTCATAAATGAATATGCATCGGGAATTAGGCGGCCATTGTGTTTTTATCTTTCAGAAGGGAGGCTTTGACTTTATTTTATTCATAACAAACTTTTAACAGCGGCTTCGATTGCTTCGGAGTTTATTTTCTAGAAATGAGATCTCTGGAAATTACGTATTTTTCAATAATTAAAAAACTTCTTTAAGCGCGACTTGTGAATATGTGAAATCTTTTAATTGACAGAAATAACGTTCAATGACTAATGATAATCATCATTTTTAATCCACGACGCAAACAGAGGGGTCTGTCTGTAGCATCGTAGCTCCAAACAGCTGAACCGATTATGATATAGGTTTTTTTTAATGTGACTAGATCGAGTGTGTTCTTAACTATGATTCAAGAAAATAAGTTTAGCCATTTTAATATTATCAGTTCATAGGTATTCTGTCACATAAATGGTATAAGAAGAATATGGTAACATTAGGTGTGAGCGCGGTTGGATATTCAAATAAACGTTCAGATCAAGCTAATTATTGTTTGTATTAATATATTCACTTTCTAAGTTTCACGTTAAAAACAATCTATTATTAAAGTCTATACTACGTTTATGTCTAGGTATCGTCACAGACCTTTTTACCAGTAGGTATATATGCGTTTGTCTAGATGTCTACAGCCGGACTGTCTTAAGATTATTGTGGAACGGTAAACAATGAGTGACACTTGACATATATACATATCTTTCAAAGAGAGAGAGACATCAAAATAGACTATCGGATACACCAGGATTTTCCTGGAAACCGTCGTTACGGAATCACTGATGTTGTGGGCGTAGTCAAGGTTAAGTGCAAGCAATGTAGAGATGTACACGGTCCGACAATCCAAGTGAGAGTGACATATGTTTTATTTGAGTTACCCCCAGTGGCCTCCTCCTATATAGCCTCGCATGTCTGATGTTATCGCTGCCCGTAGGTAACCTATTAATTGATTTTGAACGTCCTCACGATTCGACAAGCTCCAGCAGGAATAATCTTCTTTTCGGGTTCTGACTTAGTAGGAATTTAACAATCTTGGGATCCAATATTAACAGAGATCTTCACAATGCGAGAGCTTGAGCTAGAACCATCCTTCAGTCCCGTCGTTGTCTGCTTATATTGGTACAAAGAGAACACCTGTTTCTAGTGCGCGGCATCTCTACTTTCTTTCCATTTATTTTATAGTAGCCGCCCGCCCCGGCCTCGCACGGGTATTTAACAAACATTTCAATAATTATAAATTTTAACACACACGCACACACCGCACGCATTTTGCGTCGGGGGTTACTGAGAAAGAGTACATAAACAGAAAATTTTTAATGTATTTTTTAAGTTTTATATTTGTAAAAAGATCATATCTACAAAACTACTACGGCATTACTATTGCATATTTTAACATAAAAAGTAGTTATTGTGACATAACTGTAATAGTTAGACTTGAAGTAAAACTATTTGACCTTGTAGCAGGTATTATGCTTAAAAATTAAATAATCAATTTTAGAATTGAGTGTTATATAATGATAAAGCTATATATATTACTAGCGACCCGCCCCGGCTTCGCACGGGTGCAATGCTGATACTAAATGTACCTACCTACTACAGAATGTCCTTATAAACAACATTTACAGCTTTTTTGTCATTAGATAATACAACCATGTTTGTTTAGAGGTTACTCTTGAAAGAGCGACATATAATTGACCATGGTATATAGGGCCGCACTTCCCTACATTTTAAATCTGTAATATCTTCGGGAATATTCATTTAAATTACATGCTGTAAAGAGCTATATTGATGTATATTAAATGGACAATGTATTTAAGGTACTTAATTGGATAAGGATTAATGCTGTATTCCTTAAAATCACTTCGTAAATAAGCCAGTTTTTCCCGTAAAATGTAAAGGATAAAAAATGATTATTGTGGGTTATCCTTAAGAGATAGACATATACCATCGGGGACTTTTTTGTTGACCTTTTTAAGGTGTACAATACTGTAGTACATTATTTTGATTTATCTCGTGGGATTCAGCATGCGTTTGCAATGTAAGCGCAAAAAAATGTGTTTATTTACGACATCACATTAGAAATCTAATCAAATCTTTATCAGTGTTTCTCTACAATATTATGCATTATTATACATATAAACCTTCCTCTTGAATTACTCTATCTACTACAAAAAACCACTTCAAAATCCGTTACGTAGTTTTAAAGATTTAAGCATACATAGGGACGGACAGATTATAGCGACTTTGTTTTATACTATGTAATAATAATGATCAAACTCAAAGTCTCTCTGTCTGTCTGTCCGTTTATGTTCATTTCACGAAAACTAATGAAGCAATGATGGCTCAGCGGTAGCGTGTACCGACATCGCGTTGATAGACGTGAGTTCGAATCCCTGCAATGAGCCTGAGCTTTCGGTGAAAAAAAAAACATCCTGATGAAACCATAGCATAGTGGTAGGGTATTTTCTAATGCCCGTCTGATTAGCTCCATCTTCAAGTTGAAAGTCTGTCGCCAAGTAAGAATAGGTGTGTTCCGGCAGCTGCACTTGAGAGCCAGTTTCTCCACTAGGCTTGGCGTGTCATCATCTTGGTCCACATTGTCACTTAACATCGGTGGAATTTGTGTCATAATGCTAAACATATAAACGATAAAAAAGACCATACATATAGCAATATTAAGTGCCATAAAATTTCATTAATATCATGATTTTATCCGTTGTTCCTCATCGGAAGCTCGGGGTTATTGTAAGATTCCATCTCAACTAAAACATAAATGTGAAAAAGGGTCTAAGTTACCATAAAAGAGCTGAGATCTAATGGGTGCCAAGTTCCATGGCTGTTTCTTTAATTATAGCTGTAGGAATGTATGTTCTTCAATTCATTTACAAAAAAATTACGATCAAAATATTTGACTCCTTTAATTATAAAAATACGTGAATATTTATTGACTATTAAAACTTAGATTAACTTAGAAATTCCCTATAAAAGAAAGTAAAAAATCCATCTATTGGAAATGCCGTTAATAAATGAGTATTATACCGTTTAAAATTGTTTTTTTTTAGCTTTTCAATTCTTTTCTTTGTGTATGATCCTATCTTGATGCCAAGTTTTAAGTTTTTAAGTCACCTAGAAGTGGTGTAGGTTTTTGATAAGTTAGTCTATAATAGGCTAATTTGTGAAATTTAGGATTCTATGTGTTCAAGGGAGGTTTATTAAACATACAACATTTCAAGTGAGTTGGTCTAGTAGTTTTTGATTTATAAAGGGGTCGAAAGTAGCTCAAAATAGTTCGTGTAAATATTACACACTGACCGGTGTCGCCCGTTCCGAGCTTGGGTGGCGTACTGAGATGTGTCTGGATTGTACATCGATTATTGCGATGTCAGTACAAGCTACTGCTAAGCTATCCTCGCTTCAAGATAATTTCGTATGAGCAAAACCGCTGGTACGACCTAGTTCTATGGGATATAACCCCAAACCGCTTTTAATTCTGCTCCTGACATTTCAATATTTAGAAATAAAATATAGGCACTTATGTGTAGGGGAGAGAATGAATACTTCATGATTTACGTTCAGACCCTTCAAGCCGGTGGAGTTACGCCTTTTAACTTTACGACTCATTCATAGAGGAATGGTAGAGTTTGTGATGATATATCATAGTAATACAAAGCCGTAAGAATTTATTATGTTTCGACGTGAAATAAAAAAACATCTTATTTTGTTGAAATACTTCGAAATGTCTAGAATCTACTACAAATAACAAGTATGTACCAGCATGTGTAGATCTAGTTATTTCTACAAGCCGGCATAACAGTGGCAACCGCCGATGAATTTCGATCTCTCGATGGTCGCCGTTGTATTTGGATTGTACTGTGCTTACCATCAGGGACAGTACAGTCAATACGCCGAGCTACTATAAAAAAAGGATTCGTAAGAAAGAAAAGGCATCGCGGATCACGCACACTTGCAAAAATTATATTGGAACATACGTATATATATAAGGCTAGGTTTTTTTATCGTTATAGTTTTTGGCGTAGTGGCCACAATTTCACATGACATTGTGACGATGTGACCCAAGATCCATAACACGCTAAACCTAGTGGAAGACTTGCTCTCAAGTGCAGCTTCCGGAACACACCTATTGCCTAGTGCTTTGTGACAGATTTTCAACTTAAGGGCGGCAGCTGGCATTAGAAAAAGCCCTACTACCATGATATAGTTTTCTTTACGATGTTTTCCTTCGCCGAAAGCTCAGATTCATTGCAGATAATCGAACTCAATCGACACGAAGTCATACACACTACCACTGAGCCATCATTGCTTCATATGCATTTAGTAAAAACCTGTTACATTAATATTACAAACAGACACTTCAATAATATTATATATTGTATAAATTAATAAAAATTTAAGACTACCTGACGGACTCGCACAAAATATACCGGTGTTATAGATGCAAGAAATTTTACTCACGAGTTCCTTATATTATACTGTATATTAGTATTGAAAAAGGTTTTTTTTTTTCAAATTTTGTACACGGCAAGTTTAATATTTCATTTATGCTATAAGAATTATTAATTTTTAAAAGTTATTATTTTCTATTTATATAAATGGAATGATTGAGGCTTAACGTTGTGCGCACATCACGCAGAAACTACTGTATAGATTTTGATTTTTTTTTTTGGTTCTACGACTAATATATGTGGTACTTATCAAAAAAATATTAAAAGAATGTAACCGCCACCGTCGTTATAAGAGATGGCGATTAAGTTAAAAAAATTTCGACGGTCACCACCATCCCGACGGTCACTACCATCACGATGGTCACCACCACCCCAACGGCCAACACAACCCCTACGGTCACTACCATCCCAACAGTCACCACCATCCCGACGGTCACCACCACTATAAGAGTCATCACCATCCCGACGGTCACCACCATCCCGACAGTCACCACAATCCCAACGGTCACCACCATCCAAACGGTCACCACCATCCCGACGGTCACCACCATCCCGCGGTCAACACCATCTCAATGGTCACCACCATCCCGACGGTCACCACCACTCCAACGGTCAAACAAAGAGGAGAACGAGAACGTATAATGTGGTTCTATCTCATTCTCTCGCCGGCTGAATTCTATACATTTACGTGTTTGTGTCTCTATGGACTCGCTTTTTCGTTTCATCGAGTTTGAAAAAACAACGATTCTAAAGCAGTTTCACTAAAAAAAATACAACATATTCATAAGTAATAATTCTGTACTCCACGCGAACGGAGCCGCGGGCACAGCAAGTTAAAAATAAAATTACTAGTCGAAAATATCACTATTTAATACACGCGTGCGAAGCCGCGAGGCACCGGTTCTTATTTATAAGTTTAGTGACGATGTGGCCTACAATGGTAAAACGCTAAGCCCAGTGGATGAACTAGCTTTTAAGTGCAGATGTCAGAACACACCTATAGATGCTTGGCGATCGATTTTAACTAGAAGGTGGCAGTTGGCCAAGTGGCCCATTGGAAAATACCCTACCATCGCACTATGGTTTTATCACGATATTTTCCTTCACCGAAAGCTCAGGCTCATTGTAAGATTCGAGTCTACGTCAATCGACACAATATCCGAACACGTAAGACAGGTAGGGGACGGTGAAATTTCTTTGGAGATTTCTTTCTACTTGGGGCAGCCCGACTGGTGAAATACCTCCACCCTACAGACGACCGCAGCCAATTAACCTTGTGTTGTGTTCCTGTGGTGATTAATTAGGCTTTCCAGAGCTCCTCGGGAAAGGGGGGTTCAAGATCGGCAACGCGCTAGTTATAACTTTGGTGTTATAAGCGTCCATAGGCTACAGTAACCACTTACTAACACGCGGGTCATACGCTTGTTTGCCATATTTGTTGTATAAAAAAAACGCTACCACTCAGCCATAATTGCTTAAAATGCATTGGTTGCACCCACTATAAATATTGGTCAATAGAGTTTCCCTGGGCCATTTTTATTTGACACTGTCATGTCAGTAGTTACTAACTGACAATAGAATTGAAAATTCGGTGAATAAAACCAATTTGGGTTCAAAATTATCGTAAAAATAAATGACGTTAAAATTTTTGATCAATCCTGCTCACTCCCTCGTGTAAAAGCGTGAGGGCGGACGCATGACAAGGTTAACGCTCGAGTTAACAATTCGACGTGACTTTGGAACATCGTCTTCATTCGTAAATGAAAAAGAGATCTTGATACTTGAATTCTAATGAACTTTAAGAGCGAACAAAACTGAGATTAGTTACCAGTTTCATCAGGCTAGCGAGGCGGAGTGCCTATAGGAGATGTCGGAGGCCACTAGGGGTAACCCTAAACAAACAAACGTCATAGTTTCAGTAAACATTCTAACTTGGATTGTCGTACCATTCACATCGCTTATTCGCCAATTTGACGTCTGTGATTTTTTATCGTTATATTTTTAGAGCGTTATGGCCACAATCTCACCTAATGTTAAGTGACGATGTAGCCCAAGATGATAACACTAACTAAGCCTAATGGGAGGACTGGCTCTCACGTGTAGCTGCCGGAACCCACTTATTGGTGGTAGGCGATAAATTTTCAACTTGAGAGTGGTAGCTGGCCAGGCGGGTATTAGAAAAAACCCTGCCACCATACTATGGTTTCATCACGATGATTTCCTTCACCGAAAGCTCAGGCTTATTGCAGGGCTTCGACTCACGTCCATCGATACGACGTTCGTACATGGTACCACTGAGCTATCATTGCTTCCAAATTCATAGTCGTATATTCGTAGTATAAGTACATATGTGCGATTTGTAGTAGTATGCAGTAGTGCAGTATTCTTCTAAAATATAGTATAATAGCGTTCCAATTACGGTTTCGCTCACACAAACTTTGAGATTTCTACTATTTTTGGCTTTATTTTATTTTATAGTTTATGTCTACTATATATACATAAAACAAAATTAAAAGTTAAAATAATAAGGTAAATTATTACCCAGAACATTCCATAATCAACATTATGTCGATTGAAATAAAGCTCAAACTCGTAACAAGATAATGTTACTTAGGTTAATTTATGCTGTACACTCAAGCATTATAAACATAAGTTTTGAATATTTATTATTCCTATCGTAACTTTGAGTGGGCTACGTGAAGTGTGTGTACAATGTGAACTCTCTATATATACCTATTGATGGTTATATAATGCTTGTGTAACATTTTTATTATTGGCAACACAGGCTCACGCGACGTGCCAAGTGTCATCTTGCGTATCTTAGAGAAGTCATTTAGTCATTGTGATAACCAGATTACTCGCGAGAGCAAATGATTAAAAAACGCACTAACCAACTACTGTAAACTTTATCTTAAATGATACCGTGCACACGTCGTTCAAACTGAGCTATCGAACGACACAGCTGGCTTGTTCACACGTTGCGATAACCCCGGCCGACCATTGTCATTGTCAATAATAATAAAGGACAACGTATAATCAACAGCTGAATATTTTTTATTCGTTGTGTAAGAATAATGCGTTGCATTATTCGTTATTGTAATAATGAATACTTCTGGTGGTCATGATAGTAACCGAGAACTACGACAAAATGATATACAACCTAATAATCCATAAATTTTTACGGTTTTTATCACGGTTCATAAAAACAATACAATGCATTTTGAATAAAGATTTCCGGCTTTACTTATAAATATTGATTAAATAAACATATTATAAACAATGCTTATCTTTGTTTGCTTCTAACAATATAAATTAGACAAAGTGAGGAATACTTTAATCGTTGTTTAAATTTTGACACATTTTTTTAAATATGGCCGTAAATCAATTATTTCAATGACGTTTATTAGCTTATCATTACTTCAAACTGTCAAGGAAATTTAAAGCTTAATCATTTTGAATTTTAAAAACATATTAATAAATACAAAGGTATCAAAACCTTTCACCCGCAGTAGCGACATCCGCGAGGGCTGGCGCTTTCTTATCGCGGGTTGTAGCATGAATTTTAATATTTAATTAAAAACTTTAACCGTTAGGGTTGTCATTCTTTATATTATATGTATATAGCATTATAGGTTTGATACCTAGCCAAGGCCGTGGATGGTGATCAGTCAACGCTAGAAGCTTGCAGGCCGGCATGACAGCGACAACCAGAGATGGATTGCCAATCTCTCGGATATCGTAGTTGTTTTTGGACTGTATAGAGCTTAATACAAGGCACAGTTTAAAAAAAATGTAGGATAGCAGCATTTTTTGATCCATGTGTGATGTAAGTAGATATATGTTTAGGAAACTAGTGCTACATCCATACATAATAAACTCAACGTCTCTCTGTCTGTCTATCCATTTATGTTCTATTCACGCGCGAACTACTCATCCGATTTACATGGTTTCTTTTTAATTCATAGCTATGTTATCTGGCCAGATTATAGGATATATTTTGTAAGATAAAGTAACGTGCGTAATAAGTAGTGACGATAATGTTGAACCATATCGGAAAAAAGACGCATTTGAAGCGCTTAAATGGCTTACGCTGAGTAAACCATATGGGATATATAAAATTAATGTACTACATAATTATAGGTATTAAAAAGACTTACAAAAACGTCACCAATAGCGTATGTCTATCTTTTAAGGATCACTCACAATAAGCATTTTTTTTTAATAACTGGCGGGCGATAGAACCATTTCCGCTTGTGTTCGACCGACGGTATTATATAATGATAAATAAGAAGCAGATAGGCAACCCTTAAATTGAATGGCTTAATTAAAAATAACACGGAATTTGTTAAGCGATTGAAACCCGGCCGAGCGTGAGATTTCTCTCGAGTGATAACTAATTACAAAGGGAGACAGCGGCCAAGGCATCTCAACCATATTCTTCACAGACGCGGAAACAAATACCTACTCAGTTACATGGAAATACAACCAATTTATTCGAAGCTTGCTAGGATTTATCAACATATGGTGTTTTATGGATTGCTATTGAGAAGCCCTTCGATACAATTTCTATATTTTGATCTAGCTTTTTAACGAGTAATGGTCGACATTGTATTATTAAGTTTTCTTAATTTAAAAAAAGTGGATGTGTTCTCTTATGTACGAAAGTTAGAAGATATTCTTCTTGATGCACTAGATGCCAAGTGTGATTATTTTCACCACAATAAAACAAGAGGGTTTATTAGCAACTTCATAGTGTATACTTTTGCTACAAATTCATCACTCTCATTATTTTTTCCTTTCATTTCAGCTTTAGTAAGGTTTTATCAATTTTTGATGCGATGATGACTCATCAGTAGTGTGTATGGGAACGGTGTTGTTCGAATCCCTGCAATGAGCTTGAGCTTTCGGTGAAGGAAAACATCGTGATGAAACTATAGCATGGTGATAGGGTCGACGAGCAGCTATAGATGCGTTCCGGCAGCTACACTTGAGAGCCAATCCTCTCACTAGGCTAAGATGCTTCCCTTCACCTAAAGCTGACACTCATTATAGGATTGAAATCTACGTCGATCGGTTTCCAAACACGAAACCACTGTCCCATCATTGCTTTAAATTTGGGAAGCTGACTCGTCTTGTCTATAAGTAAATATGCTCAACTCAGCATACCCTTAAGTGTGGAGATAAACTTAGCGAGTTATAATTTCTTGTTGTTAATTGACGCCCACAGCAACATAAGTTTCAGAAACTACTTACTTTTACATCAGCTAAACTGATAAACTTAAACTTAATACATAGTTGCTTAGGTTAAGTTAACAAACAGTAAGTTGCAAACGCTTATATCTGCTGTTAAGTTGATAGTTTAAAAATATTGATAAACCCGGATCGAGTTTCTTGTCTGCTTTTCTACTTGCTACTTCTTCTACTTCTGATTCTTCTTCTACTTCTTACGTCTGTTCTTCTACTTAATGACTTGCGATGTTTTTCGAACCGGTGGCAGTGTATTGACGTTTCAGTGTCTTCTAAGGGTCTAAATTGGATAAGGAATTTTTGTTATTTAATGTGAAAATAAGGTAAGATCAAGTACAACTCAAATTAATACGAATAATTTAATTCACAGAGCATTTTAGAGTATAAAATAAATAAGCATTTTTGGAACGAAGTTCCTCATGGGGCGTTGCGGAGGGGTCGTAAGATATTTATGTATAGTCTATGTATGATGGCTATACAGTGTCTAATGTATAGTCTAAGTTATGATTGTTATTATTTTACTAGATATTTTTATAAATCATTGTAAATAAAATAAAGGTGTTAAGATAATATTGTAGTGTTTTATTTTTATTTTTATCAATAAAAAAATCACAATAAAAAAAGTATACCCGAATAATTATTTTCTATATACCTCGAATAGAACTTGAAATTAATATTTTATAATTAGGAACTTCGTTCCTATCTGGTGTCCTACGACACCACATGATTTTTTTATTATCTTTCTTAAAAACACAAAACAAGCTACGTGCGTCATCAGGCTGGGTACGATAATGGAGTACCGTAATATAAAATAAATATTTCTCTTGGGTTCCGTATGGGCCCCGCAGGTGAACTGATAGAGACGGGACTCAAAGCCGAAACGACCACTTCACAATGAACCCCTTTTGTCGTCGGCATTAATATTTAAACGGGTTAGTTTAGTGATGGAAATGTTATTAAATAAATATATCGATATTTTTTTGTAACGAAGTTACTTATGGTAGGATGGGAGCTTAACTGAAAAAGTGACTAACTCAACCGATACTAAAAAAAAACACATACATATAGGTATGGGATTTTCAAAACTGCGACGGTCGTGGAATGGGCTCAGTTGTGTTATGACCCTATTTCAACACACTGTTGTATGGTTAATGGTTCGAGTCCCGCTGATTTGCGATATATATATATATATATATATATTATTTCAGTTTTAATTCACATATACAGACAGTTAAATGAATTAAAAAACAATAATTGAAGTATGAAACAAAAATATTTTTATTTATGTTATGCTAGCTATGCCCGCATATCCGCCGCCTGTCAAGCGCACGCGCGTATCGTGCTTTCCCCGCTCAAAAGACGGATGACAAAAATTCTTATTGTTGGTGATCCTTAGAAGATATATATATGCTATCGCTGACCTTTTTTTGGTATTCTTAAGACCTACAATTATGTAATATATCAATTTGATACATCTCTTACAGTTTACTCAGCGTAAGCCAAATAACAAAAGTGCATAAATAAGCACTCCAAATAAAAACATCTTTATCCCGAATTGTTCATTTCACTGAATTAGCATAATTTTATTAATGTAACTTAGCTATGAACTAAAAAAAACATGTTAATGGCTTTATCGCGAAAACAACATAAACGGACATACAGACAGAGGGGCATTGAGTTTTATGATATGTATAGACCAGCAATTTAGCATGAATAAAACTAATTGCTTTTCGTGTTAAAAGGTTATGTTTCATAACAACCACGCTTACTGTTAAACGATTATTTCAACGTTTTTGGCAGGATTTTGAGCTGCCATGTAATATAATTGCCATTTAATGTAAATGCCATGTAATTCATTAACTTAGATTTTTTAACCCTACGAGTATATTATGTAATATTGGTCGGCCATTTAATTACGCCAACACAAGAAGTCAGACTTGAAAATTAGACAATAATACGAAGGCTTAAAAACATTGACACTGGCAAATGCTTTTGCGGCGCCAACACAAGCAGAAAAAAAGTGATTATTTTCGTGAAAATGCCTCGAACTATGCTTACAAAAGGAATTGGCTCAAGATTTTTATCAAGCCGTGATCTCATCACGATGTTGCAAAAATTCAGGTCGATGTTAGAATTCGAACGCACATCGATCAGAAGCGAAAGTTCATCACTATAGAGCAAGTATAAAAATATTGTATGTTGAATAGAAGCTAGGAATCGTGAAAACAGGTAGGTCGGTAGAAACAAAGAGAGATCAACTGTCGCGGTCCCCCACAATCGACCGTTCATCGTACAGATTAATATTTAAACAAGATTTTAGGGATGTTATTTTTCTTTTGCATATTATCGATATTTTTCTAAAGTTATTGTTTAACCTTTACACGTCTCTTTGCTTGTCTGATGGAGATATTATATATGTCGATGTGTTTATTTAATCCGTACTATTGACCTGGTGTTTTTACTATTTACTAGCAACTATTTACTATTGACTTTACTATTGACCTGACCTATTGATTATTATTGAGTGCTTTAAAAAGCGGCCGACGGTTAGAGTACGAATATTCTCACTTAGATCGTCGAAATTTAAGATTATAATTTGTTCACTAATAAAAATATCTATAATTTTTTTAATGAAAATATGAGTGACCAATAATTTTATAATAATGCCGGTTTCAAGTAAATTTTATAATGACATAATTAATTATTTTATCTTATGTAAATAGTGAATTATTGCTATTAAAATACGAAAAAGAGCAAAATGGACTAAATAACTAAATATGTAATATGCGCACATTCATAGATAATTAAAACAAGGTTTAATTTTTACAGTAAATTTTACCTGACCATTGAGCTACTAAGTTGAAAATCTATCTGCAAGCATATATAAGTGTGTTCCGTCAGCTACACCTGAAAGCCAGTGCGTGTAGGCTTAGCGTGTTATTATTTTGGAACACATTTTCTTAACTCAACATTGTCAACTTATAAAAAAAAAGTTCGTAACTCGACCACAGCGCCCCGAATTGAGTACAGATTTTGTGATTTTCTTTTTTGGCACTCAACCAGGTTATTATGAACATAAGTCTTAGTCCACAAATATTATGTTGACACAAGTTTCTATAAAGTCAGGATGGGTTAGTTTTCGGATTTTATTATCAACTATCTGTGCCCGCGTTTGCATCCGCGTATAATTTAAAAGAAATCACTGATTGATGATTTATAATACTTCAGCATAGACAATATTTTTATCGGTTGGCCAGGGTTATGTGTCACAACTTACACGGCTCGTTTGCGCCACTACACCTATAGTCATAGACCCGAGCCGAGTGTCAAATTATTTTAATTTTCCATTATCATTACTTTCGAAATATTTAGCGATTACAGCTATCGTTTTGCTATTGCAAAATACGTAAAAAAAGGACGGGTTGAGTAGCTTTATGTCTATTCAGGTTCTGAATTAAATCATTAAATTTCTTATATCGATTCAATCGATATGAATTATCAATACAGTTTCACGTAACTAGTCAACCCGCAGGCGACGACGCGTTCCAATTAGCCAGAATAAACACTACGCTTTCGCTAGACATACAGGAACGCAGATACATATTCAAAGTATTCCTAGATGTCTTGTATCATACAAAAGTATGCATATTAATAAAATTTATTACAATGTATCTGACTCCGCAGACGTTTTTCTGTCCTTGACAATAGTAAACAACTCGACCATTTTTCCCCCGATAACTTATCTACGTTCTTTGGCAAAACAAAAACGAATTACACATGTTCATTACACTGCGTCAGAATATACAATTTTTTTTCGAGTTTGTACATCAAAAAGGTTTCTTCGTTAGACAAAAAAAACCTCATAAAAGGTGAGCTCAAGATCTTGAAAATTGAGCTAACGCATGGGGGGTCCCATTTCCAATATAAAATACATAAAAAAAAACTTTTTTCTTTATTTATATTCGTATAATCGTCGAATTTTTTTTTATTTCCTTTTTCGTCATCTTGTAAAAATTAAATTAAATTTTCTACAATAAGGTCTCTTTCATTTTTTCGCTAAAACACATAGGAAAAATATTACAGGGCTTTAAAAAACGATAATTTTGTTTATTTATTGTAAAAATCTATTTAAAAGGTTGGTTCGGCTGCCCAAATGCGATCAAAGCTCCAAACCAAGACCTTAACTTTTTAAAAGACTTGATCGAAAATATCACAAGTAACTTCCCAAAAATTTGGAAAACATTTATGATATCTTTCAGAGGAACATACACCCTTTGTTTTTTTTTATAGTTCTGTGTCGATTGATATGAAATTAAAGATGGTCGAATCATTGAAAACGAAAGAAAGCGCGAGTCAAAAAAAAACGCATTGAAATTGGTTCTAAGCATTTAATGTGTACGAAAGAGATTAGTGATTTTGTAACAAAAATATCTTTTATATTATCAATAACTTAAGTTATCGAGTGATTTTCTGAATTTGAGCCCAACAGAATGGCCAAATGATCCAAATTACTTATCTTGTTTATCTGTATTAAAAAAATATCAAAGCAGTAAACGATAAAATACTACAATATTCATACTTTAAATCATGCTGTATGACTCAAGACGAGTTTATACAAACATCCGATAGGAAAAAGGGACATTCAGTTTTTCCCGAACTTGAAAATTTTCTGGCAAACTTTTCCAACTTCTCTTGCCATAAAAACCTAATTCGGTCATAGCCAAATCGGTGTAAACGTTCTCAAGTGACGCGCTTACCAACGTTGCTGTTCATTTTTATCGTCATTTTTATTTCATGCGACGAATATAATTATTAAAACATGTAAGAGGTCAACCAAGAAGTCTATTCGCTATTCAATTCGAGATATATATTCATCTGCTCATTAATGCTTCTTCTATCTATATCTATTACATATTGTAAAATTCAATTGTCTGTCTGTTCATTTATGTTCTTTAAAACACGAGAATCACTAATCCAACTTACATGGTTCTTTTACTTCATAGCTATATTATCTGGCCAGGTTATACGATATATTATGTAAGATAAAGTAACATACGAAATAAGCAGTGACGATAATATTGAATCGTTTCTGAGAATTTTTATTTGACTCATTGGTATATGGTTCCAGTTATGTGAGTTATAATATGTTTATGTAGTTACAGCGACAGAGACACACAATCCATGGCCTTTTTTCGTTTGCTCCTAATTGTTTTATATTATAATGATATACGTTGCCGTGACGGGCGGCGTGACATCACTCAGGAACAATGTTTATTGTAGCAGGTCTTCACGTCGTGACGTGACTGAAGCGAGAGTCCCACGCCAACGTTTGGGATGCGATGATATACGTGGCCGTGACGGGCAGCGTGACATTACTCAGTTTATTGTAGTTGACTTAATAACTGCATATCGCGGTTTCTCCCTCTAAGTTATTAATAAAAATGTGACGTTTCTTTACTAAAGATAGCGTCTTGGCTGCTTATCCCAATAGTGAAGTTGTATTTACTATTATTTGAAGAAATAAAGAAAATGAATAAGATTAAGTGCTTTTTTAGGTTCAACAAACCACACTAAATGATCTGAAACGGTTCCCAGAAACCAGTCAAATAGCCTATTCGTCTACCAAACTTTAATATTCGTAAAACATGTACACCCCACGCACTCGTCGAGACAGACGCCATCTGGTAGGAAAAATCGTTCAGCAAATTACTACAAGGGACTGTGAGTTTGTCAATTACGAGCGTCTGGTGTATATCAGTTTGATAACGTCAATGTTTTGCGGGTTTGGTTATCGTCAAGCCTAATAACTTTCGGCGGTAGATAGAGACGATAAAATATATTATTTGCAAACACTGTCCTCGATTATTTACGTAATCTATATCTATTTATAGAAATAAATAAAATTGACGTGTCTGTTTATAATTTGAAAATAACAGCTGTTTATTAAATGCATATGAAAGTATATATGATACTTATAACAAACCAGCGACCCGCCCCGGCTTCGCACGGGTGCAATGCTGATACTAAATATACCTACCTACTACAGAATGTCCTTAAACAACGTTTACAGGTTTTTTGTCATTAGACAATACAAACATGTTTTGTTTAGAGGTTACTCTTGAAAGAGCGACATATAATTGACCATGGTATACAGGGCCGGTACCGCCGCACCGCTATTGCTTGCATTTTAAATCTGTAATATCTTCGGAAATATTCATTTAAATTGCATGCTGTAAAAGGCTATATTGATCAATATTAAATGGACAATGTATTTAAGGTACTTCATTGGATAAGGATTAATGCTGTATTGCTTAAAATCACTTCGTAAATAAGCCATTTTTCCCCGTAAAATGTAAAGGATAAAAAATGGATATTGTGGGTTATCCTTAAGAGATAGACATATACCATCGCGGACTCGGACGCGGAAAAAATGTGTTTATTTACGACATCACATTAGAAACCTCTAAATTTATCAGTGTTTCTGTACAATATTATGCATGTATTATACATATAAACCTTCCTCTTGAATCACTCTATCTATTAAAAACCGCTTCTAAATCCATTGCGTAGTTTTAAAAGCATACATAGGGACAGACAGAGCGACAGCTACTTTGTTTTATACTATGTAGGTAGTGATAAATAACATTTTTTCTCTGTCTGTCTGTTAGTTCTAGTTAATCTCCGAAACGCTTAGACGGATTTTGACGAGACTTTCTCTGGCAAATAGCTGATGTTATAAGGAGTAATTCTACTCCCCTCTTGTATTTTAGAAAAAGTTTTAGTGTTAAATTCTACGTGGACGAAATAAATATACCAACCGATAGACAAACAATATTATACTATATTTCATTTCAATAGTCGGGTTAAATTAAAACTGTTTATTTTTAATCAAAAAAGGTCAACCCTTAACAGGAGACCACCACTAATCAGATGTACATGTTTTGTATTTTAATACATAGCTATGTTATCTGGCCAGGTTGTATTATATATATAGTAAGATAAATTAATATGATCAATACAGATCAACACAGAAACCCGTTACGAATCTAGCTAAAGACCCAAGAGCTAGATTGACTCGACACTACACAGAACACATCCCGGGCGTCAGCTTGTATGAGATTAGTATGGCTCTCAAACAGCTTAAAAACAACAAAGTTCCCGGAGATGACGGAATCACAGCCGAACTATTGAAGGCGGGTGGTAAACCAGTCCTGAGGGCCCTTCAGACATTGTTCAATTCCGTCATCCACGAAGGTAAAACGCCGCAGTCATGGAACAAAAGTGTGGTGGTACTCTTCTTCAAAAAAGGTGACAATACCCTATTGAAGAATTATAGGCCCATCTCACTTTAGAGCCATGTTTATAAGCTGTTTTCGAGAGTTATAACGAACCGTCTCGCTCGCAAGTTTGACGACTTCCAGCCTCCCGAACAAGCCGGTTTCCGAAAGGGCTTCAGTACCGTAAACCACATACACGCATTACGGCAGGTTATACAGAAGACCGAAGAGTATAACCTACCCCTTTGTTTAGCGTTTGTAGACTACGAGAAAGCCTTCGATTCGATTGAGACCTGGGCTGTACTATAGTCTCTCCAGCGGTGCCAAGTTGACTACCGGTACATCGAAGTGTTGAAGTGTTTGTATGAAAACGCCACTATGTCAGTTCGACTGCAGGATCAGAACTCGAAACCTATCCTGTTGCGGCGGGGAGTCAGACAAGGAGATGTTATCTCTCCTAAACTGTTCACCGCTGCACTGGAAGATGTCTTCAAGGTTCTGGACTGGGAAGGACTAGGCATCAACATAAACGGCGAGTACATCACCCACCTTCGGTTTGCCGACGACATAGTAGTCTTGGCTGAGACCATGGAGGACCTCCGTGCGATGCTCGATGACCTCAGTAAAGCCTCTGAACGAGTTGGTCTTAGAATGAACATGGACAAGACGAAGATTATGTCGAACGTCCATGTAGCGCCAACTCCCGTGAAGATCAGAGACTATACGTTTGAAATTGTTGAAAATTATGTTTACCTGGGACACACTATCCAGTTAGGTAGATCCAATTTCGAGAAAGAGGTCAATCGTCGAATCCAACTCGGCTGGGCTGCGTTTGCGAAGCTACGTAACATATTCTCGTCCAAGATACCGCAGTGTCTCAAGACGAAAGTCTTTGACTAGTGTGTGTTGCCAGTGATTACATATGGTGCTGAGACGTGGTCGCTAACTATGGGCCTTATAAGAAAGCTCAAAGTCACTCAAAGGGCAATGGAGAGGGCTATGCTCGGAGTTTCTCTGCGTGATCGAATCAGAAATGAGGAGATCCGCAGGAGAACCAAAGTCACCGACATAGCCCGAAGAATAGCTAGACTTAAGTGGCAGTGGGCTGACCACGTAGCTCGTAGAACGGATGGCCGATGGGGTCAAAGAGTTCTCGAGTGGCGGCTATGTACCGGAAGACGCAGCGTGGGCAGACCCGCCACAAGGTGGTCCGACGACCTGGTAAAGGTTGCGGGAAGCCGCTGGATGCGGGCAGCACAGGACCGGTCGTTTTGGCGATCTTTGGGGGAGGCCTATGTCCAGCAGTGGACGTCTTTCGGCTGAAATGATGATGATGATGATGAAATTAATATGCGAAATATGCAATGACGATAATGGTGAATCAGTTCGGGGAAAAAGACGCATTTGGGGCGCTTAAATGGATTACACTGAGTAAACCATACGAGATATATCAATTGTAGATCTTAAAAAGACCTACCTATTAATAAGTTTGCGATATCATATAGCATATATCTATCTTCTAATAATGACTCGGCACATTGACTATACTGTCTTCCCTGATGGTAAGCATTGGTACAATCCAAATACAATAGCGATTAACCGAGAGATGGAAATCCGTCAGCAGCACGAATCGCGCGTGCGCTCGACCGACGACATTCTATAACCCACGCGAGCGAAGCCGCAGGCACAGCTAGTAATAATATAAATTAATATTTACCAGTGTCTTGTAAGGGTTTAAAAAGGGTAAAGAACTTTGGAATCTTATTGATAAAAGCGGAGAAAAGTCGCTATAAGCAGTCAGTGTAACCAAAACGGAATTAATAAAACCATCCCCTAAAACTTAAAAGGTTCAACAGGACAAATGATTAATGAATATGTAATGAATTTTCAAATGAAAATCAAACAACAGGCTTTTCTTTGAGGGAAATTTTAGAGCGTTTTGTTTTTTTTTTTTCAAAATCTGTACGTTCTTAATTTAATGTTTTTACTATGTTAAGTTATACTGAGTGATATTGAGGATAGCATCAACTTTTCACTTGAGAGTAGTAGCCAAGTTGGCGAGTTTAGGAAAATACCTTAATACCATTCTATGGTCTTTTCATAAAATTTTCAAATTTATGTCCGAACATGTGTCCAGTAGATATGTGTCTATTTATCCGTAAAAAATATGACAGCGGGTTTATTTTAAACTGTAGATGAGTACTAAGGAAGTATTTCTTTAATTCAACATTTAAGGTGGGAAACACTGTATGAAAATCCGTCATTTTTAAAGATGGTTCTAGGAATATTGGTATTTATCAATTCAATTAGAAAGTTAAACAGACGTGTTTCATAGATTTTCAAATTAAATACTTAAGGGTGTAGAAGATGGGGTGAAAGTTTATGTTTTAACGTGTGTTATGATTCCAGAAGTGCTATTGTCTATGATATAATCAATTATAAAAACAATTCCATACAGCGTCTGAGTCGTAACCGTTTGTTTAATTGTTGGTCATGCAGATGCTAAATTAATTGTGAAAAAATTAAAAAAGGAAAATATTTTTCTTTTGCTCTCTCTGCCCTGGAGATACGTTCACACCAAAACTCGACAAAAATACGTACTCAACAATTCGGCCAACTCTATGTCCTAAATGGCAGGTCCCAGTTTTCCTGATATATTATCCGATGGTTATGATGTATTAGGCGATGCGATAAGAACTTTAATTTCTTATTGTTATTTTCTTATGCGGTGCGTATCGTTTTTCTTCCATGAAATGACATGCATTTTTAAATATATTTGAAAATGTATCATATACATCAGATATATCGCACACGAGCGTACGTGAGCGACAATAACGCGCGAGTGACAGAAGATGGAACTTGCATAGTGAAATATCTGATCCACTAACCATTTCAGGAGACGAGGTACCGAATGGCTCATACGGTTTCCTTAAATGGCACCTTGGATTGATGTGTACATATGTAAAATATAAAAAGTCTAAGTTATAAGTAGTATAGTAGTAGTAGTTATAAGTAGTATAGTAATAGTAGTAGTTATAAATAGTTTTATTTTGAGAAGTGCGTTTCGTAGAGGGTAAAATTGAGAGTTGCGCGCTCATCAATTAACAGAAGTTCGACAAGTTAGCCATCAACAATTATAATGTTAATTCATTTTACTGAATTTTATCTTTATTAATTGTGTAAAAATAATTTAACGGCGAATAAATAACCATTATTTTAATCAAATTATTTCCACAAAATTAGGAAATATATAAGTTAGTAAAATTAATTCACATTATTATTATTGATAGATATACCTGCGGCTTTGCGCACGTGAACTACAGAATAACGTCGGTAAAGCACACGCGGGAATCGTGCTGCCCCCGCTCAAAAGACAGAAGACAAAAATGCTTATTGGGTGTGATCCTTAGAAGATAGATATATGCTATCTCTGACTATTTTCTAGGTCTTTTTAAGATCTACAATTGTGTAGAACATTAATTTGATATATCTCGTATGGTTTACTCAGCGTAAGTAATTCAACCGCCCTTAAAGCTTCTTTTTTCCGAGTTGAGTCAACATTATCATCACTGCTTATTTCGTATATTACTTTATCTAACAAAATATGTCCTATAACCTGGTCAGATAACATAGCTATGAATTATAATAAAAAACATGTAAATTGGATTACTGGTTTTCACGTAAAACGAACATAAACGGACAGACAGACAGAGAGACGTTAAGTTTTGTAATATGTATGCATGGAAGTTATAGATGGGCTTAAAATAAATAACCATGTAAATCGGGTAAGTGGTTCACGCGTGAAAAGAACATTAACGGACAGACAGACTGAAAGAAGTTGATTTTTATAATATAGTATAATATGAAAATCTGTTGCCAAGCACCTATAGGTCTGTTCCGGTAGCTGCACTTAAGATCCAGTCCTCCCACTAGGCTTAGCGTCTACCATCTTGGGCCACATCGTCACTTAACATCAGGTGAGATTGTGGTAAAGCCTTTTACTTATAAATTATAAAAAAAAACTACTTAGGTGAGACAAAAGCAAAAAGAAATAGTACCTAAGACTTTCAACAGAAGGGTATCACTGAACTTCCACCCTAGAAATTACGATATAGACATAAATTACACATGTATCTACCGATCGGGCGATAATTAAAAGGGTAGGTTGGGGGATGTAAAAAAAAACATATCGACTGGTCAGCGGAATACCGTTTCTCCCCGGGTCACCCGTTGCGGTTTTTCCACCCTCCACGATTATCGGTGTGTAATGATGTACCTATTATTATTTTTCGATGAAATTTGCTCGCTGTTGTCCGTGCCTTTTATCTGTTTTTTATCAATTATATTAATGAACTAGCAACCGCTTGCAACTTCGTTCGCGTTAATCTATACATATTATAAAACTCAACTTCTCTTTGTGTGTCTGTCCGTTTATGTTCTTTCACGCGAGAACCACTTATCCGATTCATATGTTTTTTTTTTTTAAGTCATAGCTATGTTATCTGGTCAGATTATTATAGGATATATTTTGTAAGATAAAGTAACATACGAAATAAACAGTTACGATAATGGTGAATCAACACGGAAAAAAGATGATTTTGGGGCGCTTAAATGGCGTACTCTGAATAAACCGTACGAGATATATGAAATTAATGTCCTACATAATTGTACACCTTAAAATGACTTAAAAAAAAGTCAGGGATAGCGTATATATATCTTATAAGGATCGCCCACAATAAGCATTTTTGTCTTCCGTCTCTTGAGCGGGGACAGCACGATTCGCGCATGTGTTCGACCGACGGCATTATGTAGTCCACGCGAGCGAAGACACGGGCGCAGCTAGTAGGCTACATAACTTTACGCTACGCCTCTAAGGAGCGGCTTAGTAACCATTAATGTCAAGCACTATGGCAAGCTGTTAGCGAGTACGGCAACAAAAATAGACTTCACGGGTGTGTAGCGGCGCGGCGCATTTGGTTGAATAAATTCAACACGTGGGTGTAACCACGTCGTCGTATCGAATGGCTTGTAGGACGGCATGACAGCGACGAATACTGATAGATTGTGAATTAGGGTGGACAGACAAACAAGCATACAGTACACCTGATGGTAAACGGCTACCGTAGCCTATGGACGCTTGTAATACCAAAGGTACCACTAGCGCGTTACTGACCTTGAACCTCTAGAGCTCTAGAAACCCTTTGTCACGTGGACAATTAAATAAGTATAATATACCAGAAAATAAATATATTAAAAGGGGTTATGGAAATGAAAATGGAAAATAGATTAATAAGTGTAATCCGAAGGCATTTACATTAAATGAGATATAAAAACAGAGTACCTTATTAAAGTCTATTAATGATAGTAACACCTTCACTAGTAAGAAATGTCCAAGTTTTTAATATATCCGTAAAAGATCTGTTAATAAAATTCCGTCGTGATTTCAATTACTTTACCGTCTTGTTCATATTTTAAATTTAAAAAAGTTCTTCAGCCAAAATACAATATATACGACCTACTTATTCGATATATAAATCGTAAAATAAGTTTGTAATACAATATTTAAAATAATAAATTACCTATAGATGAGATGCCTTCGGAAAGGAGCATAAACACAATAAATGAATAAATGAGAAATCAAATAAAGTAAAATAAATACATATAATTAAAATATAAAAATGATTGATAAAGCAATCATTACACCTTCTCACCGCAGGAATAAAAGACAAAGTTGTTTGGCTGCGATCTTTTGTAGGGTGGAGGTATTCCACCAGTCGGGCTGCCCCAAGTAGAGAGAAATCCACAAAGAAATTTATCTGTGCCCTATCTCTCTTTATCGATGATCCTATGATAAAGCTTTATTTGTAAGAAAAAAATTGAAGCAATGATGGCTCAGTGGTAGTGTGACATCGCGTCGATGGACGTAAGTATTATATTATTATTATAAAGATAGATAAAACACTATATAAACGTAACAGTCAAACAATCATAGAAAATAGTTTATGGTTAATCAGAGAATATGTAAAATTATTTTTCTTTTCTAAGTAGATCCTCAGTTGTGTTGTACTTGTATGGCAGGGTACTTAGCCAGCCGATGAGTTCTTGCTTTGTGAGCGAACGGTCTTTAATTGGGCACTGCCTTTACACTCTATTGTAAATATAGGGTCCAATGAACGGGCCAAATCTTTGCACAAAGCCTGTGCCCACCAAGGGAATTCTCAAACGGAATACACGACGTTGTAACATTTCGCTGTGTTCTGGTAAGACAAACAACTTCCCATATTCTAAGAGCGATTTGTAGAATAAATAGTTGTCTCACACTAAGAAATTGACTATCTTTGTACACCTCCGTGGTTGGGTATCTATAAGGCTTCCTCAGCATGATTTTGAGTACTCAACGCTGGGCTCTTTCGACTGCAATCACATTAGTATTAGCGGCACTGTCCTAACCTGTGATGCAGTATAAAATCAAAGATTCTAAAAGAGCAAAATATGATAAGCTTATGTGAAATAATTGATATTCACATCGAAAAATATGGAATGAAACATCTACTACTAAATTAGCCGCCAACAAGTTGTCGCAAGTTTGTTGTCGTATTACAACAAGTACAAGAGTTTGAAAAAATTGCGCAGTTAACCCAAAAAACATATCTCTAAAGAAGATTCTCTCAAAAAGTTATATTATGTAAGGCTGTGCGCCCGCGAATTATTTTCATACCGTAATTTTATTTTTACTCATATTATTGACGTAATTTACCATATCTGACATAATTTGACGTAAATAAATCAATATCATTATATCACTTATGTTGAATGCTGCTGTTAATTCCGACGTGTTTTCAGATGAATCAGCTACCACTACGGTATTGAATTCATCGTTATCGAATTTCGTTTCCGGTTGGCCAAGGGACACATTGTTGGGATCAAAATATCCAAAACGGAAACGATTAAATCAAAAACGTATCGTGTGTTGACTTGCGGTATCTAGCGGCGTGTATGGGACACTTCGTTGATATTGCGTACCGTCTATGCTGCGTTGGTGCCACAACAGAATTAGTATTCGAAATTAATGCGAATTTCGAATGGATAACTGATTTTTAAAACAAATGTCTTACCTATATTATGAAAATAATATGACTTTGTAATATTAAGTTGAATTAAAGATATCGATATTCACACTAGCCAATATAAAAAATTGGCAAATTCATAGGTAAAGACCTAATGTGTTATAGGCAATGTATGAAATAAAGATAATATACATATTATAAAACTCAACGTCTCTCTGTCTGTTTGTTCGTTTATGTTTTCTTCGCGCGGAAACTACTTATCCAATTTACATGGTTTTTATTCCAATTCATAGCTATGTAATCAGGCCAGATTATAGGATATATTTTGTTAGATAAAGTAACATAAAATACGAAACGCTCTTGGGGCGTTTAAATGGCTTACGCTGAGTAAACCATACGAGATATATCAAATTAATGTTCTACATAATTATAGATCGTAAAAAATCATACAAAAACGTCATGAATAGCATATTTCTATCTTCTAAGGATCACCCACAATAAACATTTTTCGGGCAGTACAATTCGCGCGTGCGTTCGACCGACAGCATTCTGTATTCGAGAGGAGCCGCAAAAGGCAGGTAAAGTTTTAACTTTCCAGAGAGTTTTGTGACGTCCTAAAATGCTAGTTCCCATTTATTACCTACTTATAATTTGTGCAAAATAACCTAACTATATCATATTAAATACCACAAAAATTACATAGTATAGGACCACATAAGTTAATGAATTTAAATCAAAAGCCATCACAATATGACACACTGAGATCCTGCCAAGAACTCTCTCGTGATATTCGAAACGAATAGGAGATGTATTTCATACTTCGCATTACTTATGCATTCCACAGAATGCATAGGCAATGTTTCAAATATGAATGATTTCATACATTGCCGGCTTTCTTCAGGATTTGTATACATTGCCTTCTACAGAATACCGGCATTCCTTAAATTGCTTATAACGTATATTATATACATAGATATAATAAAATTGAAGTGTCCGTTTCTAATGTCAAAATAACACATTTTTACTAAATGCATCTGAAAGTATACATGCTACTTATAAAAAAAAATTTTTTTTTGTATGTCTGTTTGTTCCGGGTAATCTCCGTAACGGTTGGACCGATTTTGTCGAGACTTTCACTGGCAGATATCTGATGTTATAAGGCATAACTTAGGCTACTAATATTTGAGAAAAATAATTAGGTTTTGCACATAAAATATAAGAAGTAACTTGGGTACTTTTATTTTAATGTTCCGCGCACAAAAGAGCCTTTTTAGTAGTCCACGCGAGCGAAGCCGCAAGCACAGGTAGTATATAATAAAAATGTCATATCTGCAGTTAACCCTTAGATATTCACGCGAAGGGCTACGTCAATTAACCCCGTCGGGGCACGCGAACAATTTACGGCGCGGCCGTTCGTCCAGGAACCGTGATTTTAGGGTCGAAAGTGTTAATTAAATATTTGATTGAGTTTCAAACATTATTTCTGTCGTATAGCTTGTCGGAAAACTATATATACCGTATTCAAGTAGCTATGTATAGTACTACTGAACGGGGAAATTTGATATTTCAGTGAAATACTGATTCGTGAAGCAGACTTCCCAATTACTGCATACGATGAAATATACCAAGCGTTTTGATTTTAATTTTTATTTATATATATTTATTAGCACGGCACATTGACTGTACTATCCCTGATGGTAAGCACAGTACAATCCAACACAACGGCGACCACCGAGAGATCGTAATCCATCAGTGGTCGCCGCTGTCATGCCAACATGCATAAATATCTCTTCACGTTACGCTTGAAGGACCCGATGTTGTAAGGAGATAGTTCCAAAGTTTCAAGGTACGACAATGATAAGTCATGGATAACTTTTTAGCTCGTGCCGAGATGGAGGTTACTGTGGCTCTAAAATCCCAGCTCGTGTGGTTCTGTTGTAGAAAGGAGATGAAGGAATTAGATTGAACAGCTCTTCAGAACACTCACCATGGGACAGACGGTAGAACACGTAATAAAACATGTTGGGAAGGGAAGCCGATCCTTGTAATATTAGACAGTGTTCTTAATTAAATTCAGATAATAATGAGGAGGGTAAACAATCAAGGGTAGTTTTTTTATTTTAAAATCCATCGGCGATCGCCGCTGTCATGCCAGCCTGCATAAATATCTCTTCACGTTACGCTTGAAGTACTCGATGTAGTAACATGACTACATCACTATTCATATCATTTCAGATTATATCACTACTCCTAGTTAGGAGGGAACACATTAGCCGGGAGATGGTTTCACGGTACGGTACGGCTCTTTCTCCCTGTTTGAGTACATAATCTGTTCACCGAACACGTCGATTGACGGACTTCGGATCCCTGCAATGAGCCTGAGCTTTCGGTGAAGGAAAACATCGTAAGGAAACCATAGCATGGTGGTAGGGCTTTTTCTAATGCTCGTCTGGCTAGCTACCACCCTCAGGTTAAAAATTTGTCGCCAAGCACCTATAGGTGTGTTCCGGTAGCAACACTTGAGAGCCAGTTTTCCACTGAATTTAGCGTGTTATCATCTTGGGCCACTTTGCCAGAACTAAAAACGATTAAAAAATGAAGCAAAATACCAGTCTACATCTAACACTTGCACGGGAAGGACGTGTTTCTTGTTTTGTTTGTTCATTGTTCCTGTTTACTCTACGACTCTTTGTGTTTCTCGTGTTTCTGTGTTTCTCATCATTTCCTAAATGTAATAAAAATATTATCTATACATATTCTAAACCTCAACGTCTCTCTGTCTGTCTGTCCGTTTATGTCCTTTTCACGCGAAAACCACGAATCCGATTTTGGATGGTTTTCCTTTAATTCATAAATATGTTATCTGGCCAAGTTATAGGATATATTTTGTTACATAAAGTAACATACGAAATAAACAGTGACAGCAACAAGGTTCATAATAGTTTGAAACAGAGAAAATTTCAAATAACACGTTATATTCTCTACGAACATACATTTCCATTTAACGTATTGTCACAATATTTCTTGGAACGGAATATGAATCCAATAACATGTAGAATAGGGTAACCAGGAGTTTTTATTTTTAATGGACACTTCCAATAAATTCCCTTAAAGTCGTCTACACACATGAGACTATATGGCTTTTCGAAGATCATTTATTTCAAACAACATAACTATTAGTAATACTATATGATATGTCATTTTTAATATGAGTGAGACGTACATATTTATCGGGTCAGTTTTAAAGAACAGGTGTTTAGAAGTATTTAAGAGAGGTAGGGCACAGAAATTTCTTTGGAGATTTCTTTTTACTTGGGACTGTCGAACCATTGGAATACCTCCACCCAACAGAAGATCGCAGCCAAATAACCTTGTGGTGTGTACCTGCGGTGAATAAGGTTTCCAGAGCTCCTTGGAGAAGGTTGGGTTCAAAGAGAAGTAGGGCACAGAGAAATTTCTTTTGAGATTTTTCTCTGCTTGAGGCCACCCGACTGTTGGAATAGCTCCACCCTACAGAAGATCACAGGCAAATAACCTTGTGTTGTGTTCATTCTAAGTAGGTTAAGAGGGGCTGCATGCATGTTTGCCACCTTTGTAGTAAAAAATCATGATATTTATAATCTCAAAAGCTGTACGTACGTACCTGTTCCATAGACTGGTTTGTGACACCAAAGTAAACTGTTTTAGGTTGAAACATGCTCTTTTCTATTCAAGCTATTTTATTAGAGAGATACAAACAAATATAATTTGGAACAAGCTCTTTACTCTTCATATTTATAGTAACAGATAGATAGCATCATGTAACAGGCTGTTATTTTTAAAAGGTTTTTGGAAGTATTATTTCTCTGGAACAGGAACAAGTCGAATAGGTTTCTTATTATATAGCTCGGTAGCTATTTTTTCGGGTATAAAGCGAAAAAAATTAGTACAGATGAGGCTAATACTTTCTATGTATGAATACCTGATAAAAACCGCTCCTCAGATTCTAGCTAATAACATTCAAAGAATGTTTTGATTATCGATACCAATATTGGAAAATGAATTTTGACATCGTAATAAGATTCCCAAATAAATTAAATCCCAAACGAAATATCAAACATCGGTGTTTCCACATTTGTCTTTTATAAGTGAAGTTTTTGAAAATCAGATATATCGCCATCAGAACCAAAATACGCCTGGTTCGCGCACTAGTTTTTTTCATTACGCTGTACGGGTCAGAGACATGGACACTCAAAGCTGCTGATAGGCAAAGAGTCGATGCTTTTGAAATGTACTGTTGGCGTCGGCTACTGAGAATACCATGGACTGCCCGCCGTACAAACGTATCTGTACTGAAAGAGCTAAAATTGGAAAATGCACAGCGTCTGTCGTCTACCATCCTACAACGCATAGCTCGCTACTTTGGTCATGAGGCGCGTAGAGGGGTGGATAATGTGGAAAGACTGATGGTGACGGGGAAAATAGAAGGCAAAAGACCTAGAGGCCGAAATCCCACAAGATGGTCAGATCAAATATCCGCGCAGCTTGACATGACAGTCAGTACCGCACTTCACCAAGCGACTGATCGCGACAAATGGAGACAATTAGTTGACAAGATCAAGAAGAGTCACGATCCTCAGCAGTGAGAGACCGACTGAGAAGAAGAAGAAGTGAAGTTAGTTCGATGGTCCGTACGTAAGCCAAATATAATAAGAAACAAAATTTTTGATAAAAAAGTGGTCAACGTCGATGTTTTTCTTTCGGTATTTATCGGACATAGATATTTACTTACCGGTATTGTGCCTTTATCGACGTTCTCCTAATATCGATCATCTCTAGCTTGAAGGGCCTTTACAGCTTCAACGGGCTGTGACTTACGCAAAAGGAACTCAGCCAAAAGCCACGAAAGAAATAAAATCCGCGGGTCCGCTCGCAAGGACTACAGAATGCAGTCGGTTCGGTGCATGCGCGAATCATACTGCCCACATTCGCACTTCTTAAAAACAGAAATGCTTATTGTTGGCGATCCTTAGTGAAGCAATGATGGTTCGATGAAACAATGATGGCTCAGTGGTAGCGTGTACGACTTCGCGTCGATTGACTTGAGTTTGAATCCCTGCAATGAGCCTGAGCTTTCGGTGAAGGAAAATATCGCGAGGAAACCATAGCATGGTGATAGAGTATTTTCTAATGCCCGCCTTCCTCGAAGGCTTAGCGTGACATCATTTTGGGCCTATTTGTCATTTAACATCAGGTGAAATTGTGGTAATAATCTTATACTAAACAACGCTAAAAAAATTACGCGTGCAGCACCGTACACATGATATATTTTTTTAAAGGGGAACGAGGATATGCTGAACTGTTTATTAGATATACAATGTATACCTGTCTTTCTCCTTCTCTCTATGTTATATCTATCTTTTCTCGCATGTAACGAAATGTGCCTAAACATGACGCGAACTTGAAATTTAATTAATTCACGTTCAAAATTTTCTTGTGTGGTTCTATGAAACCACGAAGCAAGTGAATGTGTATGCGGCAGCATTAAACTAAAAAAAATTGGAAAATTATTTGAATCAGTGTATTAAAATTGCGTTTTTAATCTTAACTTAATTTTGAAAATGGGAATGATCATGGGAAATCAATGGTAAACAAAATATTCAATTATAAAATTTAATTTCAGCTTTCGTATTAGAGTAAGTAATACAGAACTAATACAATCATTTAGAGGATAGACGCATATTAAAAACTAAGAGCAATATTTATTTAAATCATTGAATCGTTGTCAACTACAATTATTCTATCAATAACTTCATCTTCGCCTCGAGTCTCACAGTTTCCTACTCTACGGACAGCTGTAATGCGACATGCGATATGTGAACGAAAAATTTATGGGCGATAGAATAAAAGTTTCACTTTAAAAAGAAAAAATACATGTCCCATCTACAAAGATATATCCTGGTGAACCTATTTAAGGGAGGCAGGGGAAAAAAGATATTAGAATGTACCCTCGTTACACATGTGTTTCAGAAACTATTGTATTAGATTTACTGTGGTGTAAGCGGTCACTTTCCTCAATTCATTCATATTATTATATTATCATACAAAGACTAGATACTGCATTCGGCTTCGGTTATTTTTTTATCGATATTTTTACTTTGTAATATGTATTTTTCACTTATGTAAAACTAGCTGTGCCCCACGGTTTCACCCGCGTATAATTTAAAAGAAATTACTGATTGATGATTTATAATACTTCTGTATATAGACAATATTTTTATCGGGCGACCACGGCTATGGATCACAACTCACACGGCTCGTTCACGCCGCTACACCTAATTATTTTAATTTTACAATATCTCCCAAACTATTCGTTCAAATAATATGCTATAAAGGGAAAAGTTAATCTTCATAAAATCGTCTTGATGATGAAGTAACTTTCTTTCGTAATTATTAATATGTCATCGTAATAATAATGCTCCTAAATCAATTTTCAAAAAATCTTTGTCACTAAATACCTTATTGTGGCTTATGTATAAGAGATAGGCATATGGTATCGTGGACTTTTTGTAGATATACTAAGGAGCAATATTTTTGTAGAACCATTTTATTTACCTATCACTGACCATTACGCCAGCGCACGCGGATAAAGCAGTTAGGGTGCGCTATTAATACCGACTTACTTAACAAAAATCAATATTTAAGGCTAGTTGTGAGGCGTAGGTTAATGTTAGATAGCTTATACTATTCCTCGTGAATCTGGCTATCATATACAAAAAGATTTTTTCGAATCCGAATGCAAGTTTGGGAGATTGGCGTGTTTAAACAAACAAACAGACACAAAAGCTCTTTCGCTTTATTATATAAATATAGATGCATCAAAGAACAGCTGTATCTACCATCATAATTGAGAGTTTTTGAAGTTATACTTCTTTTGGGGGATTAGTAGAGAATAAAAAAGTTCCTAAATTAAAAATTAACATAAGAGAAAAACATTCTTTTTATACTACTAAGTTGGCAAAGAAGCATACGGCCCGCCTGATGGTAAACGGCTACCATAGCTTATGTTGTTGCCGACCTTGAACCACCCTACCCCAAGAACCCTACTCACCACAGGAACACAACACAATGTTATTTGGCTGCTATCTTCTGTAGGTTAGAGGTATTCCACCAATCGGGCTGCCCCAAGTAGAGAGAAATCTCCAAATAAATTTCTCTGCGTCCTACCTATCTTTGAACTTACCCTTCCTCAAGGACCTCTGGAAACCCTACTCGAAGCAGGAACACAACACAATGTTATTTGGCTGCTATCTTATGTAGGGTGGAGGTATTCCAATAGTCGGGCTGCCCCAAGTAAAGAGACATCTCCACAGAAATTACTCTGTGCCCTACCTCTCTTAATATAAACATATTATATAGGCAATAAGCATTAAAATTATAAACTACATAGTCAACCAAAGAGTATTCATCATAATTGACTACAACATTTAATAATTTATTACTAGATGGCACTGATACAGTATTTTAAAACATAACATCGAGTGTGACTACTTTGACCACAGTAATGACTGATGATTTTTTTTTTTATAATAGCTCGGCACTTTGAGTGTACTGTACCTGATGGTAAGCACAGTACAATCCAAACACAACGGCGACCACCAATTGATCGAAATCCATCGGCGGTCGCCGCTGTCATGTCGGCCTGCTTGAAGGGCTCGATGTCATAAGAAGGAGGGAACACATTGGCTGGGAGACCGTTCCACAGTTTCAGGGTACGACAAAGATAAGACAAGGGGAACTTTTTAGTTCGTGCCGAGATGGAAGTTACCGTAAAACTGTGATTCCGAAGCCCAGCGCTGTTGTGGAAAGGAGAGGAGGGAATTACATTGAACACCTCTTCACTCACCATGATACAGACGGTAAAATACACTTAGCGAGTCGATGTTCCTGCGAAGCTGAAGAGGGTCGATGCAATGAGTAACGTCTGCATAATTAACAATGCGAACAGCCCATTTCTGTAACCTGTCCAGTGCATCGACGAGGTACTTTGCGGATCCATCCTAGAGGTGCAAAGAGTATTCCATACACGACCAAACTTGTGCTTTATAAAGAAAGTACAGTTGACCGGGCGTGAAAAACCGTCGCATCCTGTTCAGGATCCCTAGTCTCCGAGATGTAGTGGAGATGACACTCCCGATGTAATCCCTGGAGTTGAGGTCGGTGCGAATATCCACACCTAGGATATTGAGGCTGTCACACATTGCTAGTGAGATGTTCTGAAGAGTGGGGAGGGGAGAAAACAGAGACTTTTTTGAGGAAAACGCGCACACCTGAGTTTTCTTGGCATTGAACTCAACCTAGTTGCTTGCTCCCCATGTAGATGCACGTTGCAAGTATTGGCTAAGTTTAATGATAAGTTCCTTCCGTTTTTTTTCTGTTTCTTCCCGACCACATGAAGACTTGCTATAATAGCACCCATGAATGGTGCTGTCATCTGCATAGCAATGAGTATGACCTAAAGGTAACATATCATTGATATGCAGAAGAAACAGAGAGGGCGAAAGCACAGAGCCTTGAGGAACTCCAGCGTTTATCGACATGAACTGCGAATCACATCAACAAGGACACGAATTCTGCGTTCATGTAAAAAGCCGGAGATCCATTTGCAGAGGTTGTCGGGAAGTCCATACGCCGGAAGTTTAGAGAGAAGACCACGGTGCCAGACCCTATCAAAAGCCTTCGCTATGTCAAGACTGATCGCCAGAGCCTCGCCATGCTTATCAATTGCCTCCTCCCAGCGGTGCAGTACATACGCCAGAACATCACCCGTTGATCGATTCTGGCGAAAACCATATTGACGATCATCAATCAAAGATTTACCCTCTAGGTTCGATGAAGCTTCTTGATGAAGGTTAATGTAGACTTATTGTTGTCATTATTGTTGACATTTTAAATGTCAATATGCTGACATTTAAAAGTTCACTGTCATTTTTTTCTCATAACGTGCCTAAGTATAACTTAAAGAAGAAACTAAACTATATACAAAGTTGGGGACTCAAGGTTAAGAGACGCTAAAACAAAGGAATCTTATTTTAAAATCTCGTTTTGCATACAAGGGGGATGTTCAAGGAGGGCGTAACGTCTTAAATATACAAGATTGAATCATTCCTACAGTTAGAGGATCTTTCCGTAACAATATAATTATATGGATACGACATCAAAGATAATCTATTTTAATATAATACTGTTACGCACGTGGGTTATAAAAATGCCGTTTGCTGTAAATTAATTTATTTGCACCAAAAGTGTCTAGATGTAGACCTATCAAACCGCCATCTTTCTTCGTATTTCTCTGGTAACTACAGTAAAAATTATACGATAGGAAAAAATGTGCAATTTATGCATTATATTAAAAATAGTTTGAGATATAAATTGAATGGATAAATGGAATAGAACGTTAGAATTTTTACTTAGAATTACTTACAATGTATTTTTGTATTTCTATTAATTTTGTGCTTTTAATAAAAATAAAAACATTATTTATATTTAATGTTTTCTTTGCTGGAAGTATAAGTTACTAATGAAGGTGCGGACGCGATTATCTTCTCATTTTAAATTAATAGTACAAGCTATTCTTAGTTTGAAATTCTATAACCATGTGTAGTGGTTCCTCATATATATTTTTGATTACTTAGTATGTACATTTACGATCATATTATTCATTATGAAAATAAACGTAAAATTGCATTTGTAACATCACACATTAGAAGACTCGCAACTGACTCTATGGTATGGTATGGTATCATACGATCACTCGCAGTACGGTGGCTGCGATGCTTCAATAGAACTCAGGTAGTAGTGAGTGGCACAGGGCATTTTACTTCTAGTTTCGTAATGTGACGTTACACTGTCATGTCCCTTATTGACCAATATTTGTAGTCATTAGTAACAGTTTATTTAATATTTCTGTATAATTTATCGACCCATTCAAGATCATAATTTCATGGTTTTTACACATGTAATGTCCACATTATGATTTCGTTTCCGCGAGATTTCAAACGTGAAATTGCGCCCAGTGCCGCGTGCTATTCGTTTGATTCTTTCTACGTCTGTAACGCGAAAGAAACCGGCGTAAAATATTATACTTTTCAATTTTAATTTAGTGGAAACGACTTTATGTACTAATAGAAAATAGATATATTGTTATATAACCTTATACTTATTATAAATTCAACGTTTCTCTGTTTATCTTTCCATTTATGTTATTTTCACGTAAAACCAGTTATCAGAATTACGTGTTTTTAAATTTTAATTCATAACTTTTGTTATCTGACCAGATAAGATAAAGTAACATACGAAATAAGCAGTGACGATAACGGTCAATCATTTCGGGAATGAGACATATTTGGAGGCGATTAAATGGCTTACGCTAAATAAATCATACGAGATATATCAATTTAATATTCTACATAATTGTAGATCTTAAAAATACCTACAAAAAAGTCAGCAATACCATACATCTATCTTCTAAGGATCATTCAGAATAAGTGTTTCTGTCTTCCGTCATTTGAGCGGGGGCAACACGATTCGCGCTTGCATTCGACCGACGGCATTTTGTAATGTACGTGAGCAGAACCGAGAGCATAGCTAGTCTAATGATAAATGATGTATTTTGTTGTCTTCATTCAACAGTTAATCAAAAAAATACTACAATTAGTAAAAAATTTGCGTGTAACCGTTACACGCAGTTGAAGTGAAACTTCTTTGAATTTACTGGTTTATATTGACAATATAATTGACTAAAAACGCGTGAAACCATTACTTTTGTTTGACTGTATAGTCTTATAAAACGCAGCATCTGTAATTCCCACTTGGTAAAATAATCTCATGTCTAGCAGTCATAAAAATAAAACCGTCAGCGGCCGGCAACAGACTAGCTTATTGGTCGGTCTTGTTCCCCTCCCGCGTCCCGCAGACCATTTCGAGGGACGCGCTTACTGCGGTCAAGCTATAAATGCAACAAAATAAGTATAATTTCAAAAGGACAAGTTAATACAATATCTTTAGTAAGTTTCATATAATAAAGTTAATGTCTTTAGTCTTCAGTATTCTAAAAAATAATGTCCCTCTCGGTAAAAAACAAGGGAGTCTTTGTGACATCTCAGAATTTATGTTCCATTTTATTATTTCTAAATCATTTCACTTATACACAATAACCACACTATATTACACAATATAGGGTAAAATAACCCAAGTTTATGAATCTATATAAATTAAGTGATTAAGGTTAGCAGTTGTGCGCGCATCACGCAAAAACTACTGAATCGATTTTGTTTTTGTTTTGATCCGTAGATACTCAGTCCTTATCAAAAAAAAATCACGATATTTTCATTTGTTTCTTTTTTTAAATCACTACGTGTTCTTCTGACGCGAACGGTGCCGCGGGCACAGCTAGTAAAAAAAAGGTGTGTGTGTGTGCGATTCACACACGATAGAAGTGAAACTTCATTTTAAAAGGCATTTTCTATTTTATTTAAACAGTGTGCAATATACATACTCACCGACATTTACTCTCTCGCTCTGGCTCACACAAAGAGGAGAGACCGATGTGTGTTAAACGTTTAACGCTAACGCTTGGAAGTCGCATAAGAAGTTTCACTTCAAAAAGTTCGGTCCCACTATCCGTCACGAAGCCCTCGAGCCTTGCGCGATACAGCGATAGTGTATTCACTAGCTTTCACATACATACAGTGCACACCACTCAGTAGGTACATAGGTTCTGTAAAGGACCTCTTTTTTCTTTTATTGGCTAGTAATACATGTACGCATGTTTTTCCTTCCTGCCAGTTACATCGAATTACAGATAGCCAATAGAAGAAGCCCAGTGAAGCTGCAAATAGTATAGTCAGTAAAAAAAATGTTTGTAGCAATTCACACGTGTCAGAAGTGAAACCTTCAGAAAAATAATCTTTAAATATGTTTAAATATCCTAAATCAGCGGGATTCGAACTATCGACCACTCATGCGTACTGCGTATGAAGTCTGCTCCTCTCACACCACTAGGCCAATCCGACGACGACCACAATCATGAAAATTAGGACTTGCATTAACCGTGCATAATGTAAAAATGCATTCTATCTCATTCTCTCGTAGGCTAAATCCTATAGATGTTATATGGTTGTCTTTTTTTACTGTCGCTTTTTGTTTCATCGAGTTTCAAATCACAATGGTGGTAAAGAAGTTTTATTGGCTCAGTTCTAACGTGTTCGAACTCGTGGGTTCGAGTTTTCGGTGAAGTATAAGGTAGGTGTTGAAGGTAGGATGTTAAATTTATTCGATATTATCTCCAATCTCTGCCGTCAATGTGACCGTGTAGCTACAGAATGCTGTCGATCGAGCGCACACGCGAATTGTGCTGCCCTACAAATGGTTATTGCGGGTGATCCTTAGAAGATAGACATTTGCTATCGCTGACTTTTTTGTTAATCTTTTTAAGGTCTACAATTATGTAGTACATTAATTTGATATATATTAGGTTATTAGGTTCTTACATATGAAATTAGCGTTTTGTCGTACTGACCACTTTGATCTGAAATATCTCCTCTTTGGTTAAAAATTCCAAATTCAAATTAATAAATTCATTTAGCTGGTACATTTGAGTTTTGAAAACAGTTATTGATTTGTTTTTTCCTCATTATGTTTTTCTTTGGCGTCGTTTATTACCGCATAATGGAAAACATGAAATATCGGTATATTTACGAGTACGAGTTCTACCGTGGCACCAGTGCTGCAGAAACAGCTCGAAGGATTAATGATGTGTACGGCGCTGGTGTCGCAAAAGAAAGCACGGTACGTTTTTGGTTTATGGTTTACTCAGCGTAAGCGATTTAAGCACCCCAAAAGCATATTTTTTCCAAATCGATCATCATTATCGTCACTGCTTATTTTGTATGTTACTTTATTTAACAAAATCTGTATATAAGCGAAATACCAATCATCACGAGATCTCGGAAATTATAGGTCTGATTGACTTGAAATTAAGCAAATTTACTTCTTTCGCGATGTACACGCTCACTAAGAACCCTTTTTGGGAAATTCAATCTCTAAGGGTGTAAAATAGGGGTTGAGAATTTGTATGGTGTGGGTGAAACAATATTGTCTATTTTCTTTCAATTTAAATTTTTTACTTAGACTATTTAATAAAAATAATGAAAACACGTGTATCAGCATTTATCGAAATTCATCAGGATAGGGTTATATTGGGGTTTAAAGTTTGTTTGGTGAAAATAATTTGTTTTTAAATGTTTAAATATAACTCAAAAACGGCTGGAGCAATTCTTATGAAATTTTGTAAACGGGAAGTTTAAGACACTGGGAAATTGATAGTCTATAAGAATTTTCAATAATACTTTTAGAAATGGTAAAAATTAAATTCCTAAAAAATATTTGTTTTATTAATAATTACCAACCGATTTTGATGGAATTTCGAATACGGGAAACATACATCATTGCTTAATATATACGCCACTAGAGAAAAAAAAAGAAATATCTTTTTTATTCTCTGCCGATTTTTATGGCATTTTGTTCACGTTAAGTATATTTCATTCCATAAGAATGGGCTATAAGAACCGTCATAATACATTAAGAAATCATAAAAAAAATGTTTTTAATATTTTACAACTGATTTTGACGAAAAATGTACACGGGAAGTACATGACATTCCTCACTTGATGGACTATATGAATTGTTAACAACATGCGTATAATAAAATTACGGGACGAGAAAACTACTGCGTAACAAACGCGTGCGAAGCCGCGAGCGCTCCTATAGTATATCCTATAACCTGACCAGATAACATATCTATGAATTAAATGAAAAGCCATGAAAATAGGATTAACAGTTTTCGCGTGAAAAGAACATAAACGAACACTCAGACAGAGAGACGTTGAGTTTTATCATAATGTATATAATATTATATTATGAAGGCGAAAGTAAGTGTGTTTGTTACTCAATCACGCAAAAACGGCTGAACGGATTTGGATGAAATTTGGCACACAGCTAGTTTATAACCTTGATTGACACATAGGATACTTTTTATCAAGGTAACAACAATTTTTCTAGTTCACGCAAGCGGAGCCAGGGGCAGAAGCTTGTAATATATATAGACAGGCGAAAATAACAGAACTAATTTCTTAACTGATGAAAGTTGCATAATTGTGATATCTTTTAAATTCTATATAGAATTTTAGCTTTTGGCTACAATCTTACATGATGTTAAGTGACGATGTGGCACACGACGGTAACACGCTAAACCTAGTGTAGGACTTGCTCTCAAGTGACTACGTATTTTCAACTTGAGGCTGGTAGCTATCCAGGCGGGCATTAGAAAATATCCTTGATTTTTCTCTTCAGCTCACCTCAAGCTCATTGAAAGGATTCGAACTCAAGTCAATCGATACGTTGCCCGTACACACTTCCACTAAGCCATTATTCCACTGCTTCAAATTCACCACTGGATCTGCCATTATAGGACATTGCTGTATATCTATGTAAGCCTGTATCGCTAATCTACACGAAGTATTAAAAAAAAAACATATTATATATTCATCTCTGTCGCACACCGTCCGTCTCTGTCAGCCGTTAAAGAAAACAGTGATTAGCGGAAAGTTTGCAGAAGGTCCCATTTGTATGCTTATTAGGGATCCACGGGACACTTGACAAAACTTCCCCTCTCTTATAGGAATGGTCCAAGTGAGAAGTAAACGCTTGTTTTACATACATAGATGAAAAGTAAAAAAGTATTGTATGGTTTATGAAACCACGATGCAAGTGAATCTTAAAAAAAACTTCATTTTCGCCTCGAGTCTCACAGTTCCCTACTCTACGGCCAGCTGCTATGCGACATGCGATAGATGAACGAAAAATTATGGGCCGATAGAATAAAAGTTTCACTTTAAAAATCATAATAACTTCATCTTCCCCTCGATTCTCACAGTTCCCTACTCTACGGCCAGCTGCTATGTGACATGCGATAGATGAACGAAAAATTATGGGCCGATAGAATAAAAGTTTCACTTTAAAAATCATAATAACTTCATCTTCCCCTCGATTCTCACAGTTCCCTACTCTACGGCCAGCTGCTATGTGACATGCGATAGATGAACGAAAAATTATGGGCCGATAGAATAAAAGTTTCACTTTAAAAATCATAATAACTTCATCTTCCCCTCGAGTCTCACAGTTCCCTACTCTACGGCCAGCTGTAATGCGACATGCGATAGATGAACGAAAATTTTTGGGGCGATAGAATAAATCTTTCCCTTTTAAAAAAATCAATAACTTCATCTTCGCCTCGAGTCTCACAGTTCCCTACTCTACAGCCAGCTGTAATGCGACATGCGATAGATGAACGAAAAACGATGGGGGCGATAGAATAAAACTTTCCCTTTAAAAATAACAATAACTTCATCTTCGCATGGAGTCTCACAGTTCCCTACTCTACGGCCAGTTGTAATGCAACATGCGATAGATGAATGGAATTTTTTGGGGTGAGAGTATAAAAGTTTCACTTTAAAAACCTATATTGACCTATGTGACTTGCTCCAAGACTAGGATAC
Organism: Saturnia pavonia; assembly: GCA_947532125.1. Taxonomy (NCBI): domain Eukaryota; kingdom Metazoa; phylum Arthropoda; class Insecta; order Lepidoptera; family Saturniidae; genus Saturnia; species Saturnia pavonia. The sequence goes on from OX383923.1 coordinate 1,847,408, forward strand.
CAGCACCATACACCAGATGTAACACTCGTCTCAACTGACGTATATCCCGTAATTAACCAGGGTGTCTGGGATTGGTACCTTTACATGCACATGGAGATAAACCCGACACAGTGACTGTCATTTTTTTGCGTTTCGGGATCAGTCATTGTATAATTTGTCCAATACAATAATCCCTTTAGAGCATTATTGGGACTGCCGGGATTCTGCAATGCATCTGGAATGTTACGACTTTTATACTATCATACGCATGAGAGTGACGTCTATCCTAATAGACTTTGAAGAAATGATGGCTCAGCGATAGCGTGCACGGATATAGCATTACGGACGTGATTTAGTATCCCTGCAATGAGCCTGAGCTTTCAGTGAAGAAAAACATAATGATGAAACCATAGATAGCATGGTGGTACCTGTCTGAGTAGTTACCACCCTCATGTTGAAAATCTATCGCTAAGCACCAATAGGTATGTTGCGGCATCTGCACTTGAGAGCCAGACTTCTGTCATTTCTGATGTTTTTCTGTTTTTCTGATGTGAAGTTATCATTGAACAACTAATTTATTGCAATTTAATTTTAGTTTCATTCAATGTAACCATTTATTCATTAGTTTATAGTTTACTACTATGTAATGGGCACTTGGTGCCTTATAAATAAACTAGCTCTGACCCGCAGTTTCACCCGCATGTAATTAAAAAAAAAATGCTCCTTGATGATTTATAATACTTTAATTTAAGACAATATTTTAATCGGGTGCTCAGGGTTGTGCGTTACAACTCACACGGCTCGTTCGCGCCTATAGACATATACCCGAGCCGAGTGTTGAATTATTTTAATTTTACACTATCTCCCAAACTATTTGTCCTAATAACATGCTATAAAGGGTTAAGTTTATCTACATAAAATTGCCTTGATGATTAAGTAACTTTCGTTCGTAGGGATTAATGTGCCTGACTAATAATAATGCTTATACATCACATATAATTTTTCAATTTGAAAAAAAAGCCTCTCCAGTGCTCCTTGAGGAAGGGTGGGTTCAAAGAGAGGTAGGACACAGAGAAATTTCTTTGGAGATTTCTCTCTACTTGGAGTCGATGTTTTAGACAACTTAACATTGATGTCAAAACATCAGTGTATTCATGCTCAACATCGATGTAATACTAGTACATTGATGTAATACGACCGTTAAATTTCAAAGCCCGTCCAGTCTTATCATGATGTCGTGTACGAGGGCATAGTATAAAAATACAATTTTTAATAAACCGCCGACCGCTTATGAATTATATCATGGTAATTTCCATGGAAAAAATTGTCCACTTTAATTACAAAAGGAAATTTTTATAGCCGCTGTAAAGGCGTCTCCACGGTTTTTGTTCTTGTTCCGAACTACACTTCAAAGAAGACTTTTAATAATTTTAATGCCTTAGTACGTGATCGCTTTCGAAGTCTTACATCGTAAGGCTACATTAAGCCGCATTAGCGGTTTTAGATTTTATATTTAAAGACCTAAAAAAATAATACTTGAAGTTTGTATATTGGATTTGTAAAATTAGTGCTGTCCGTCAATAACTTTAATAGACTAATAAATAGATATTCGTTTTACCACTACCTCGCCTGATCGTAAGTGATGATGTGGTGTACGATAGAGCACCCTTGCCTAGAAGGTACTTACTCACTCATGACTTGAAGATACCCAGGTTGTAACTTGCAAAGAGTTCCACTCTTTAGCGGTGCGTATGATAAATGTAGTAGCAAAACGCTTCGTGCTCGTTGGTGGAATATCAACGATATATCGTTAACGCTTCGCCATGTCTTTTATCGTCCGATGATGGAAGAGGAACGGGGGAATTAAATTGTGCAATTGTGCACTTGCCGAACTGAATCCGGTAAAAAACCGATAACCAGGCAACTTTACGTCGATGTTGAAGGCTCTACAGCCTCGCCTCAACTAAAGAATCGTAGCCAATAAGTCTTTTGGCACGTCTTTCGGTTGCATCTAACGCCTCCAGTTGCTTGCCCGATTCGTCCCTAAATCTCATCTGATGGTAAGCGATATATCTGCTTTAAGTTTATGAAGAGTTAGGTATCTTGCAGATTCCAAATATTGCTGCAGCATTAGCTCAATATTTCCATGTTCTTCTGATCAGGATTCATAATTTACCAGCGAGGTTTTTTTAAATCCCCATCCGACACCCTTGACGCAGATCAGGGTTATTTTGAGTTAAAATAAGTTTTTCAGTGCCCTTCCTGCCATGAGGAAATCCCAAATAACTCAAGTCTATATTATTTACAAAATTGTTTTAATGTCTACCAAAGCTTAAGTTTAGCAAAGGTTTATTTTCTCTTTGGTTGTTATCTTATTATGCCGAAGTATCCCTTCTCTTTCAGGTGAGGTTGGCTTGGGTGTCTCATGATGTTATTTGACTCCCCTTATATCCTACTTCCTATGATCTATAAGTTACATATCAGGGTTAAATTGACCTTACTAGTTAAAAGGGGCTCACTGTGAGGTCCATCACGCCGCCTTAATCTATTTGTCCGGCCCTCAAAGCTTATCTGCGGTCAAACAGTCGCCCCGAAATAATATTTTGAGAGACGTGTACAGTCGAAGACAGATATAAAATAGCCACATATACGTAGGTACTTTTACAATATCCGTTGATTTTTCCTCCCCGCTATGCTGATCCCAATAAGTGATTATTCGTGGACTACAAATTAAGATCAGTTTTAGAGGACATGTCCTGCTTTAAACGGCACGACGGCATTGAGTCCCTTAAGAAATCTCTAGAGCAAGCTCTGACTAAATTTATCATGGAAACAGTGCGTAAATCCAAAGATTCATATGGCGAGACAAATTGGCCATTACGAAAATAAATATTTTTTTAATTATTACCGAGACGTCATGAAATGTGTACATATAAATTCATTAAGATTATATTACTTCATACAAAGACAAACGCATTTTTATTTGTAACAGAACTTTTTGCCAGACTAAGTAGATCTTTATAACACATATAACTGAAAGGCATTTGGTATAAAACAATACAGTGGCAGCCTCTTCATAAACCTTGGTTTAGTGAATTTCATTTAAACCGACAATATATAAAGATAGCATTAAGACTTCGTTCAGGGCACTATCCATCGGGAAAATTTGCATATCTCATGAGGAAAGCAGAGTCACCCAATTGTAATATATGTGGAAAGATTGATGATGTGCATCACGTACTGATGAAGTGTGCTAAGAACAAGATCGAAAGGGAGTCGCTGGTGAATAGCATGAATTTAAACTGTCAAGATATAGGTGTTTTTCACAACATTGTGGCAGAACCTTAATCAGATGATGCCAAGATATTGTATGACCTTGTAGTGCTATCTCATCAGCGACTCTCCTGATGTGACGTTACCAAGGATGGGGTACAATGGGACTGATTTATTCGGTAGAATAAAAGTCCAAAAAGCAATAACAAAAAAAGACATATAGGTATATGTATTTAATTGTAAATAATTATGCACATAACATAAAAGTCAGTCAGTCATGTACAGGGATCGAAGCCGCGACCCCTTGGCTCAGTAGTATAAAGCTCATTAATAAAAAGAAATAAGTCGTACCAACAGCTTTTATACGCGACTGTACTAAATTCAATATAAGTATTACAACCCTCTATCTGCCGGACGCAGCTAAGTTAGAAAAATATTGTCTTGGAGCTACAAGAGTATACGCCTCGAGGTCCAAGTATGATGGACTTCAGGACTTCAAAGACATCCAAGACAACTTATACATCATTTTAGCCCATTTCGAAAACATTCACTTGAAAAACTAACCAACAATGTAATAAAATGTTAGAAGTCAATTTTAACTTACTTCTAATTGTCGTATCGAAATGAAACTTTGTATGTATGTATATGTAATTCGGATGACAACACTATAATTTTGTATCTCGGAGCTGATCTGATGATGGAGCCAAGAGGTGGATAGTGAAACACTTCAGTGGCTACTAGTAAACCCCTCTAGTTTGGGCTCATATGATTTGTTTTGACAAGTCCAACAGATTGGGCTTGGTAACGAGGGTCTGGTGATAGAGTCAGGGGGTGGATAGTGGAACTCTTCAGTGGTTACTAACAAACCCCTCAAGTTTAGGCTGATATGATTAGTTTTGACAAGTCAAATAGATTTGGCTTGATAACGATATGGTATTATGAGACTAAAAATTGCTACAATTTTTATTGCGTAATTAAAGCGTGTTTTTAGTTTTTGAAACTTTTTTTATTTTAGCTTTTGGCCACAATCTCTCCTGATGTTAAGTGACATTGTAGCATAAGACGGTAACACGCTAAACCTAGTGGGAGGGCTGGTTCTTAAGTGCAGCTGCCGGAACACACCTATAATAGGTACTCGGCGAGAGATTTTCAACTTGAGGGTGGTAGCTAGCCAGGTGGGCATAAGAAAATGCCCTACCACTATGCTATGGTTTTCTCGCGATACCTTCACCGAAAGCTATGGCTCACTGCAGCGATTTGAACCCACGTCGATTGATGCTAACAATGAGCCATCATAGCTTTCATCAATTTCTCATGATAAGCTATTTGACAGGCTTCTGGGAACCATCTTAGATTATGACTGGTATTTGTCGAGCACAAAAAAAAGTAGTTACATTTAATTATTTTGTGTATTTCTTCAAAAATTGTCGTCGCTGCCATACCGGCCTACAAAATTATTTTTTTAGTAGCTAGATTTGTTTTTTCCAATTTAATATTAAGAAAGAAAATTAATATTAAGTTTGAATGTGTAGGTTTAATAATTTGAAACGGTGTTTGTATGTGGAAATGTGATTACCTAGTTCAAAAGAGTTTAAATAACGTATTTATTCATTAATTTATTACACATATTACGTTAATATACACACAAATACGATACATAACATTATTATAGCGCCTAGAAGTTACAAAAATAAGGTTAATTGTATAATCGAAGTGTCACATCGTATAAAACAACAAAGTTAAGAAGTTCATTATATTACCGGTACAGTTTTGACATCGATATTAGATCCCCTAAAATTATGAAGAAAAACATCGAAAATTTTCGGTTTCAATACAATGTTGCCGTTATCTTAATTTTGTTAGAATCTAATAAAAAACATAGGAAACATCAATGTCTGCAATCGAAGTTTAGGTTTGAAGAACATCAATTCATCAATGTTTTCCGATTTTTTTTTAACTACCTCAATCCGTAGATTCGTGGCATGTCAGGCTATGATTTTTTTATCTTAGTTTAGACATATAATAATTGGATCAATAATTAGCAGAGACAAAGGAATAACAATTAGGCCCTAGTACTCCTGTTTGACATAAGTAGCACTTCAAATGGACACAAAAATCTATGGTATATACGGTAATCTATGCTATTAGCCTCTATGACCCGTGTATTTTTTTTTACTGGCGACTGGAGAACACATGACTGTTACTGAAATAAAAACGAAAATGTGTCGAATTTCTCACTTACACACGGTGTTGAGGTCAATTTAGTTACCTATCTCTTTCAATAATTTATACTATTAAATTCAATCATACATTTATTACATAACAATCTGATGTTCCTTTGTTCCTTTTTCAGATATATTTAAAAAACATCGATGAACAAAAAACATCGACAACTTTACAATTTTTGCACCCCTAGTTATTACGACTGCGAAGCTGTGCTGTCTGTGCAGTGTCGTAAAATAACCATAGATAATAAAAATATACTTATCTGAGAAAGGAACGCATCCAGCAAAAAATATTTGTTAATATAATTTTTAATCATGTAGTTATCTATAATTAAACATTAACTTGACTAAATTTTATTATTTTTATGAAAAAGTATTTTGTTCTTGGTCACATATACAAAGTAAAGTATCAATTATGAAATGGTACATGTAATGGATGATCGTAGATATCGTAGATGGCCACCTTCTTGAAATTGTTTCTGAGTACACTTACCTCGGGCAGATTGTACGGTTAGGTAAAAACAATTTAGAGAAGGAGGCCAAGAGGAGGATCCAGCTGGGCTGGGCAGCGTTTGGAAAACTACGTGGAGTCTTCTCGTCATCCATACCACAATGTTTGAAAACGAAAGTTTTTAATCAGTGCGTCCTACCCGTAATGACCTACGGAGCTGAGACGTGGACACTCACGGTAGGGCTGGTCCACCAGTTCAAAGTCGCTCAGCATGCTATGGAAAGAGCTATGCTCGGAGTTTCTCTGAAGGATAGGATTCGTAACGAATACATCCGACAGAGAACCAAAGTTATCGACATAGCTCAAAGAATTAGCAAGCTGAAGTGGCAGTGGGCCGGCCATATCTCACGAAGAACCGACAACCGCTGGGGTAAAGGGGTTCTTGAGTGGAGACCGCGACTCGGCAAACGTAGTGTAGGACGCCCTCCGGCCAGATGGGATGACGATCTGCGAAAGACTGCAGGCAGATGCAGGATGCGGCAAGCTGAAGACAGGGCGCTATGGCGCTCATTAGGGGAGGCCTATGTCCAGCAGTGGACTATTATAGGTTGATGATGATGATGATGAGCATGTAATGGAACGCAACGCATACGGAAACGTCCGTTGCGCAGTAACAATTACAATTGTTTTTTGATTTAACAAAATATTCCCACCTAGTAAATTAAATTCCGAAGACAGCAGTAAAAAAATATGAAATAAATTACTATTATATCTTAATATAGATGCATGAGAAAATTTGGTACCATGAATGGGCATTCTCCTTTATCTAACATTTTATTTTACCACTTTGTCGGCGTGAAACATTAACATTGCTTTCTAGTATTAAGAATCTCTGAGCTAAGCCGCGGACAGACAGACGACATGACGAAACTATAAGGATCTCTTGTATAGTTCGGAACCCTAAAAATGCAAGTAAATCCACGGGCAAAACTTGTAAAACACACAAAGAGACTACAAGAAGAAGACACAAGAAAAATAATCTAAGCTTATAATATTAACAGAGTATCTACGTCACAAATTAGATATACGTACGGTACCTAATCTAAATATATTTGAAAACAGCACGTGAATATTATCAGTGTTTACCTTATCTATATATTAATATAAATCAACAGTTAATAAGCACTCTACGTCATTCAGAAGCACTCAAAGTTTTCCGAGTTTACTCCGTCAAGAATCGATTTTGATATATAGCTGCTCGCGTGGACTACAGAATGCCGTCGGTCGAGCGCAGGCGTGAATCGTGCGGCTCCGCTCAAAAGACGGAAGACAAAAATGCTTATTGTGGGTGATCCTTATAAGATAGATATATGCTATCGCTGACTTTTTTGTAAGTCTTTTTAAGATGTACAATTATGTAGAACATTAATTTCATATATCTCGTATGGTTTTTTCAGCGTTAGCCATTTAAGCGTCCCAAATGCGTCTTTTCCGAATTGATCCACCATTATCGTCACTGCTTATTTCGTATGTTATTATATCTTGCAAAGTATATCCAATAACCTGGCCAGGTAACATAGCTATTTGGTGGGAAAAAACCATAAACGATCAGACAGACAGAACGACGTTGAGTTTTCTAATATATATAGATAGTTAATTACAGTAATGGTTTTCAATAAAGTGGATTGTTTAGCTAGTTAGGAAAAAGACGAAGTCGTGCTTAAAGAACTTTCATTCCAATAAACTCAACCTTAACATATATCGTGATGATCTATATTATTTTTTGCTAACTGTACGCGTGGAATACTAAAAAACGTTTTTGAAATTTTCGTGTGGAACCCTAATAATTTTTCCAAAATAAAAGTAGCCTAAGGTATTCCTTATAACATAAGCTATCTGTCAGTGAAAGTCCCGTCAAAATCGGTCCAACCGTTTCGCAGATTACCCGAAACAAACAGACAGACAAAAAATTTAAAAATGGGTTTTTTGTTATAGGTATCGTGTATTTTCATATGTATTTAGTAAAAAACTGTTATTTTGACATTACAAACAGACTCTTCAATTTTATTAGATTTGTTGATATATATATTTTTTCAAGCTACAAGATAATTTCCGTAACTTTTACACTTTTTTGTAATCAATTTTTAATATACAAAATTATACATTTATAGGTTAAAACTGCGTCGTGAAAGAACTTTGAGAACCGCAGCATCTCGTCTTAGATCGTATCGACATATTTATCGACTCACACGCACTAATAAATAAGATCGTTGTTGAAAACTGACCACACAAGGTACTATTAGACATGGCCGCTGCGACACTTATCCTGTTGGTTTGTGGACTGGCTGGTATATCAGGTATGTTTTAAATTCTTAATAGGTTTAGCGTTATGCCTACAATCTCAATATTCTACAATATTAAGTGACGATGTGGCCCAAGATGGTGACACGCTAAGCCTACTAAGGAACTGGCTCTCATACTCAGCTGACAGAGCATAGGTGCTTGCTGACAGATTTTCAACTTGAGGGTGGGGTTTTAAATATTTTTACGGTCTGAGTTAGAGAAAAATAAAAACACACCATTCTCAAAATTTTAAGAATCGTCTGGAATGTGCTCGAAATATCGTGTATTTATCATAGTGTAGTCATGTGTCGTGTTGTCATAGGTTCGTGACGCACACATAGAAAGCCTTATCGTGACAACTGTCAACAAAGAATGGGCTATAAATCAAAGCGATGGCGTAAGTTGTTTACAACATGTTATGAGTTCGGGACCTTTTAGAGATTTCGCGATCGTCTCATTTGGGTATATAAGCATGCCATATTGTGCGTCACGGCAGTTCTAAATTAGAAAAGCGAAGTGGAAACAACAAGCGAAATAAAAGTAGAACTACAAGAGGAACATACAGTCTTATTCTACGGTGAGCGATTTTGTTTTGTTTTACCACTCATCACGAGATTTTCGAGATTCGATTCCAATGCTATTCGCATACCCCTAAACATTATTTTCACCACTAATTCCTTGCGAAAAGTATTTTAAAATGTAGATATGACTATTTTACGGTGGTGTTCACTATCATCCGTGGACTCCACTCTAACTTAAATACCATCCACCATAATCTTGAGACAGTTCAACCTGCAATGCTCTCTTTAATGGAGACTCAGTTTCGCTGTCCGGCTGATACATCTTAATTGCGCTACCACGGCTACCTGCTTGAAGAACACATTCAAGCAAAAGCCGGAACATGTGTGTATGTGCGATCGGATGTATGTTATCGTTATTTGCGCTGTATGGAGAATCCTTTCTTTGGGTACACGTGGACCTACTCAAAGCCGTATTTACCTTGCCTCTACCGATCCCAGAACGGGGATAAAGAAACAAGCCGGCTGTTCGATGACATCAGCAGAGCGATAGCCGAAACGCAGCAACAGTTTTCTACTGCAGAGTTTGTAGTCTTGGGGGATGTTAACGCACACCACCAAGTATAGTGGAATTCGAAATACTAGTGGTCAGGACGGCACTCCAGCGGTAGTTGCCTAGAGGCTTGTATTATCAACTTCTAGGTAATCGGTGTTGATTTTACACGGTACTTTGTTTACCGTCAGGGATAGGCACTGTCGCTTTACCTTGGTTCTATAAAACACATAAACAAATGACGAATCAATCAAATTGAAATGTCTGTTAATAATGTAAAAATAACAGCTTTTTACTAAATGCATATCATTATTACATATAATAATATTGAAGTGTCTAAATTGAAGTGTCTGTTTGTAATGTCAAAATAACAGCTTTTTACTAAATACATATGAAAGTATATACGATACCTATAACGATAAACCCATTTTTTTAGTTATTGTCTGTCTGTCTGTCACCCAGTGATAGATAAATATTCCAATAACACAGTATTATTATGCCTTAATCGTGTAATTACAATTTTTGTCATTACTTTTCCAGTTTTTTTGGACATTATCAGTTAATTCAATCCGTATTATTAATTATTTATCGATCTTTGATTTCACGTTATAGCGTGGTTGGCGGCGGATTCCGCTGACGTATAAGTACTCCCCGTTGGTCCCATGCATGCTCAATGGGGCTTAAGTCGAGGCTGCGTGCTAGCCACTCCATTTGTGTGATACCAACTTCTAGAAAATAGGCAATCACTATCTGAACTGTATGCGGGCGAGCATTGTCATGAATAAAAACGGCATTCTAGCCCATGTCCACTAAAAATGGACCAACGTAGTCATTCAGAAATTCAATGACTAATCTTTCTGCAGTTAAAATTCCATTTTCTATCACTACTAGCTTAGTGTGGCTTTCGAAAGACATCCCGCCGTATGGTACTTTTTCTTCTATACAGGCTTGGTAATAGCGCTCTCCCGTTCTTCTGCACACTCTTTTCCTCCCGGCGTGCTTGTTTAAACAGAATCTAGACTCATCTGAAAACATAACTCTTGACCACTTATTCAGAGTCCAATTCTCGTGTTCCAGTTACAGTGGCCACAATATCACCAGATGTTAAGTGACGATATGACCCAAAATGATAACACGCTAAACCTAGTGGAAGACTCTCAAGTGCAGCTGCCGGAACTTACCTATTTATGCTTGGCGACAGATGTGCAACTTGAGGATGGTAGCTAGTCAGGCGGGCTATAGATAGTGTCCTACCACCATGCTATGGTTTCCTCGCGATGTTTAATACTATTTTATAATGCTCTCATAAATCACTTATACATTTTCACTTAAAAAAAAAACACTATATACCTTACTGTGACTTATGTTACTTATCGCGGACATTTTTTAGATGTACTAAGGAGCAATATTTCTGTAGAACATTGTATTTACGTATCACTAACCATTACGTCAACGCACACGGATAAAGCAGTTAGAGTACGCTATTATTTCCGACTTACTTAACAAAAATCAATATTTAAAGCTAGCTGAGTTGTTTAGCTTAATACTAGATAGCCTATACTGTACCTCGTGAATCTAGCTAGCATATACAACAAGTATTTTTGGAATCAGACTGGTAGTTTCAGAGATTAGCGTGTTTAAACAAACTAAAAAACTCTTCCGCTTTATTATATTAGTACACATTGCGCTATTTTCTGTGCGCTTATTTCCTATGCAGTTATTTCATGTGTGCTTTTTTCCGGACACGCTAAACTATTCATCCGATTTTGATGAAATAATGTATCAATCGATTCTGGTCCGGGTGAAATAGGCTTTGTTTTATACAAACAAAATCAATATGACGGATGTTACATCCAAAACTGTGAGGGGGTCTGGCTTTTCTTTGTTTGTTTATGCGCGCTAAACACTACAACTACCAACTAGATTGGATTTTTTTTTTGGGATTTTATATTATGTTTATTGAGGACGGTTATAGACTATATAACTTTAGGCTATGAGCCTAACGAGTGGAGCAGTAACCGTGAACGTCGAACAAGCCGTCAAACTGTAGAACAACGACAGGCTACACGGGTGTTTTGGCGGCGTAGAATTATTCGAATAAACTTAACTGTGAAACCGTGAAGCACAGCTGATATATATATATATATATATATATATATATATATATATATATATATATATATAAATATATATAAACTATGATAGACTAATAAATTCCTTGGTAGATTTCTCTTTACTTGGGGCAGCCCAACTGGTGGAATACCTCTGAAGAAATTGGTATAAAAAGAAGTTATCAATCTTTTCAGTTTCTGATGTTTTGGAATTTAGGTGCGGTTACCTGCTTTATTTTGTAGCATATTTTTAAGACGAACTAAGATATCAGGTCGTAGATAAGACCGAAATACGCATTGTACTGTAGACTTTATGAAAAAGCAATATAAAAAAGTAGCTTAAGAACTGGACAATTAACCTCTGGCAGCTATAAAATGAGATAAAGAAACCATTTTTCAGCATTCCCCGCAAATGACCCGGTAATTTCAAAATGGGACCCAAACGGCCCACGGTACGGATACATCCTGGACGACGAAGGCCAGCCTCACTTGGTAGACCAGTGGATAAAGCTAAGTGATTATTCAAACATGGCCCGCTACGACCCGGACCGGACTAACGCGTACCATCTCTACACCAGGTATGTCCAACTGGACTATTCTATTTTATAATTCATCCTATACATCCTTGGTCCTAATACAGCTCTGACAATTAAATAGGGGATTAAATATAATGACCACCAAATAATACATTGAGAACCTAAAAGTTTCTAGCTGTTTTTAAACGACTTCAAAAAAACGAGGAGGTCCTTGTTTCGAATTTTTTTTATTTATTTGAATGGTCAGCCATAACTTCTTTATTTATGAACCAATTTAGATAATTCTTCTTTCATCGGAAAGTGGATACCATTAGGTTGGTCCCATTTTAATTTCATTTACACTAGATCTTCAACTTCGAATATACACCAGGGATCTCCTCAAAATGATTGAAGTTTCCTTTTTTGTTATACGAGTACTAATGATTGCATTTCAGATTATATTATTCAAATACCAAATACTTATAGTAAATGATCACTAAATCTTAGCGAGTAAACTAATACGCTTTAAATACCTATCTATGTGGCTGGGTTAGGTTAGGTTTGACTTGTGATAAGAAACAGCGGAAGGCGACGAGCGTCAGATAAGAATATTGAAATTTCGGTAGTCATTAACTATATTTGGCAGTATAAATTACTTTTTAAGGTTATATTTTATTACATCTGGTAATAAATTATACACAGGAAAATTTAATGTATGTTCGTAAAAACTTTGATAAGAAATAAACATAAAGTATGTAGCTAATTTGTGTGAATATTTCCCATATTATATAATGTAAAAAATATAAGAGCTCTCATGTTAGTTAAATATATTGTTAACAGATGGCGCCTTTAGTATGTTTTTCATTAGGATCAACAGATGGCATTGCTAATGAATTTTTTATATTATTTTTAAACTATTTGTCTGTGTTACGTCAATAGTCTTTCATACATACATAAGCTTTAAAATATTGTTTGAAGTTACAAATAATTAATTTTGATGAAGAATTACCGGATATATTGCAAAAAACACTTTTGAGAAATAATAAACATAATTTAGGCTTTCCTTGCTTTATACTTAGTAAGACCAAGATTTTTTAGGTAATAAAGTTAGGGTCTATAACAAAATCCCTAAGCACATTATTGATTTGCCTGACAGTAAATTTAAGGACCATTACAAGCGGACAAGATTATTATAGGGTGCACCATTATGTGAATGCTAGTAATATTTAGAAGTGACTTCCTCTCTGTACTTCCACTTAATTAATACACATATTACATGTCAATAAACATTATTTAACAGTAAAAAACGTGCCACCTGTACATAATTTGAAATATTTACTTTAACTTCCTTAGGAGTAATCCATTTGTAAGCCAGCCGCTTGTCATGAATGATGTTGATCGATTGCGCAATTCTAACTTCGACGCCAGAAGACGCACCATCGTCCTCATGCACGGCTTCATGGGTTCTGTTACCACTGGATTTAACACTGTACTGGTACCAGGTATTATTGCTTTTTCTTTATCATCCTATCAATTACTTAACAAAAGATCACAAACAGGCTTGGTGATAAGCGGCTACCGTATTCTATTCTTCTTTCCCAAAAAGGAGCTCTGAAATTTCCATCCACAGCAGGAACATAATACATGGTTATTAGGTAGCAATCTTCTGTAGGGTGGAGGTTTTACACCAGTCAAACTGCCCCAAGTAGAGAGAATCTTCTACCCTACCATTCTTAAATCTAAGTCAGTCGGTTTTAATCTGCTCTATATCTTCACGCGACACGAGGAGATGAATACTAATCTATACATGAGATGAGATATTATACAAGAATCTATATCAATTATCTATAGAAAAGAGATGTTCTACAAACATTTAATGCTGAACTTAATTGATGTCCATGGATAACCAATCCACTCCATTCAAAAAATGTGCTTTAGTTCTTAAGGTGTAGGCTAACATATCTTCATGTTGAAAAAGTTACGACGACTTATGTTTGATTTCAGCTTTCTTGAACAGCGAGGATCTCAATGTGATCGTCTTGGACTGGGGCTCTGGATCTCACTGGGGTCCGAACGCCGTTCTAGCTGGTAAAACTTTATTACTTTATTTTTAGGCATGAATTTAGTCCATTTTTTGACGTTATTCTTCTTTTGACGCGTTTAATATGGCGTAAAATGGAGAGCTTGACGAATTATGTAAAATTATTTTTACTGTGTATAAATTATTACAACAATTCTTGGTATGTAGAATTTCAGTTCTCTTGTAGGTTCTGCAGTATTCACATACTGGCATGAGCATGGCGTCTTTCATTCGACTCCAGTATTATTGATATTTACTTGCCTAGTTTATTTTTTATCAATAAAATGGCAAACACGTGCAGCCCGCCAGATGGTAAGCCGTTACGGTAGCCTATGGACGCTGGTAACACCAGAGATGTCACTAACGCATTTCCGACATTAAACACTCCTTCCCCAAGGAGCTCTGGAAACCCTACACACTGCAGGAACATAGGATATTAGACTACGATCTTCTGTAGAATGGAGGTAATTCACCAGGCGAGCTGTCCCAAGTAAAGAGAAAATTCCAAAGAGCTTTCTGTATGTCCTATATTTTTATTTATCTTTATATTTAGTATAGTTAACATAGACTTCTAATGGTTTCCAGCTCAAGCAGCAGCTCGCTTCCTAAACTGGGTGAACTCGGTAACCGGAGCTAGTTTTAACAACTACCACATCGTTGGGTACAGCGTAGGTGGTCACGGAGCCGGTATCATGGCGAGGACTGTCAATGGAAATGTTGCTTATGTTACTGGTGAGGGAAAATAAACCTTCATTGTTCCAGACTGTAGGTTAGGTATCCAAACAACTACTTGTTTGGAGTGCTGGTGGAGCTGCTGTTTTTGTAACCCTTCGGAAATATTTGCTGAGATGATAATTGAAGGTTCTCATGCCAACAACTGTAAGCGACCTGACTCGATCCACCGCAGAATGAGTGCCAGCTCTAACAGCATCCAGAGTACATTGTGCAGTAGGTGGGATTGTGTAATGCTGCATCGCTGGATCGAACGTCATACTAGTGGATAGATTAAGGTTCTATTTTATGAATAAGGTTATTATATGTATTCTTTGTATGAAGTCTTGAAGTGTGTTATGTGATCTTTCAATGTGATCTTTGATAAGCTAGTTTTAAGAAGTTAATTGGATTGCTTCATAAATCTATCACAAGTGTATCATACCGTTCAAACTGGAACTCATCATAAGCAGTTCATATAAATTCTATTGACCCTCGTTGTTTCGCTGGTGTATCTCCAGTTTATATTTACGCAGGCTATCATGACAGCGACGATTGTCCATGTATTGGTATCTCTCGGTGGTCACCACTAATTTTGGCTTGCACTCTGCTTATCATAAGGCACAATTCCATCACTTTGCCGTAATACAATAAAAAACTGCCTAGCAAGGAGCTATGTTGAATCTTCCATAGTTTTACCACCGAAAAATCTAGCAATATTTGGAGTGACGACTAACCATATGACATTACTTAAATAATGTGAGCTTCTGTTAATAGCTTTTAGTTACGTTTTTTTTATATTTTTTGAAGTAAATTCCATTTTTTTCCTATTCTCTACTCTTAATTAAGTAAAATTGTAATTTTTTATCACCCTGATAAAATTTGGCTCCATCACTATCTTATTTATCTTATTTCTACGTAAACTGATAAGTTTATAGACTAACTAAATTTGTTCTGAGTTAAAAATGGCTTTGATTGTTATTCTGCCAGGTCTCGATCCAGCTGATAGATGGGATTCCAACAACATCATCAGACCAACAGACGGTGCTTACGTTGAAATCATTCACACCAGCACAATGGGCGTAGCGGATCCAATGGGGGACGTAGATTTTTACCCTAATGGTGGCTCCAGAATGCCTGGCTGCATGACTGCATTATGTGACCATTATAGGTACCCTCTTCTTTTATCTTCTTTACGTATATAGAAATAGATGTGGCCGCGGCTCCGCTCGCGTGATCTACAGAATGCTGTCGGTCAAGCGCATGCGCGAATTATGCTACCTCAAAAATGCCTATTGTAGGTGATCCTTAGAAGATAGACCCCATTCAACTTGCTGATGCAGCGTTGATGAGAACAACTCTTCTCAAAAAAAATGTATTGATTATATTTTATTTTAAATCAATACAAATATTACAAAAAAACTTTCGAAAAGCTGCTCAAGAAACTTCATTTAGGCAATCTCAGAAGTAACAAATCTAATTTTCCAAGTCCTAACCGTTGCAGTATGTGTGACCTTCATTTCTCCAAAAGCTTGGCCTTAAACTCTATCTGCGATCCTTCGATCCTTTACAACCAGCCATTGCTGATTCAGTTCGAAGGACGTCTGATATTAACTTAAATTACGTCGAGACTCTCCTACCCATTCCACAATCCTTACAAACAAAAGGCTTTAATCAGCATGGCATTTAATTTACAAATATTAAGAAGAAATAGTCAAAATGCTAATCCCAAACAGTTGTTGGAATCCAATTAAGTACGAATTTATTGATGCCTTCATAATACAAGACCTTCTTCCTCAGATCCTACCACTATTTGGGTGAATCAGTGAGAACAGGTGGTTTCACTGGATCGAGATGCGCCACCCTTAGAGACGCCCAGGCTGGTAATTGTAACACTGGTAGCAGTCTAAGAATGGGCGGCTTAAGCCCGAAAACTGGGTAAGAGCTTTCTTCTTTTTATTTATAACTAGCTGTGCATGCGGTTTCACCCACGTATAATTTAAAAGAAATTTCTGATTGATTATGTCCATATTGTGTCCAAATAGCATGCTATAAAGGGCAAAGCTTATTTATATAAAATTGTCTTGATGATGAAGTAACTTTCGTTCGTAAGAATTAATATGACATTCCTAATAATAATGCTCATATATCACTATTCTATTCAAATAAAGAAAACACAAAATACCTTATTTTGCTTATATATAAGAGATAGACATATGGTACCATGAACTTTTTTTAGCTGTAATAAGAAGCAATATTTTTGTAGAACATTGTATTTAAGAATCACTATCCATTACTCCAGTGCACGCGGCTAAAGCAGTTTGGGTGCGCGGTCTCGTTCAACTTACTTAACAAAAATCAATATTTAAGGCTAGCTGAGATATGTAGCTTAATTCTAGATAGCCTACACTATGTCACGTGAGCTTGGCAATCATGTACAAAAAGAATTTTTCGAATCCGACTGGTAGTTCCGGAGATTAGCCTGTTTTTATGTATCAGTTAAAGCGTGTCTTTAGTTTATTTAACAATTTCAACTTATTTTCATCGTAGCACCGCAAAGACGACCACCGTGAGATCGTTTCTTCGCCTCTCGTCAACTGGCTGATTCCGAAATGCGACATACCAAATGAGAGACACTGTAACGGGTTTAACACCATGTGCATTTAAGACGCGACCCAGTCGGATGCAGATTACAGGGTCCTAGAAACAGAACATCAAAGAGCGTTTAAAACCCTTTTTCTCGGTTACAGGGCTTCTGGACTCTACCATCTTGCTACAAACCCTTTGGCTCCCTTCTCAAGAGGTTAAAATAGACTGATGTTTCTCAAGATTAACCGATTGCACGAGAATAAACGATTTTACACCATATACTGTTTTCTTTAAAATCCTAAATCATTGAAAAAAATAATTGGTATATTTGTATTTGATTTATATTTTACTAGCTGTACTCGTGTGGACTACAGAATGCTGTCAGTGGAGTGC
The DNA here is from genome assembly GCA_947532125.1 of Saturnia pavonia. NCBI lineage: Eukaryota > Metazoa > Arthropoda > Insecta > Lepidoptera > Saturniidae > Saturnia > Saturnia pavonia. Next base: position 1,865,149 of record OX383923.1, read on the forward strand.
ACGCGCGAATTGTGCTGCCCCAAAAATGCTTATTATGGGTGATTCTTGGATGATAGATATATGCTAGCGCTGACTTTTTTGTAGGTCTTTTTCAAATCTACAATTTGATAATCTTGATGATAAAAAAATGATCTAAACATTAATTTGATATATCTCTTCATATTAGCAGCGTAAACCATTTTAGAGCTCCAAATGCGTCTTTTTTCCGAATTGATTCACCATTATCGTCACTACTTATTTCGTATGATACTTTATCTTACAAAATATATCCTATAACCAGGCCAGATAACATAGCTATGAATTAAATTTAAAAATATGTAAATCTGATAAGTGGTTTTCATCTGAAAAGAACATAAACGGACAGACAGGCAGAAAGATAGACATAACACAAACAATTTTTAATCTTAATCGTATTCAAATAAGGTTGATATTTATTCAACTCCTTTTCGTTTGATGCGAAAGCCGCCAGACGCGAATCGACCGTTGAAATGAGCGGGAACGTCACGCGCGGTTACATTCATTCTATATCATAAGAGATGCCTTTATTTATTCTTCTTGCCAATTGTATATATTCTAAATTCCAAGACAGTTCTTGAGGAGTAAACTCCAGTCGCGCGTCGGACCTGACACCTACAGTGTTATCGTACCAAAAAGTGTGCCGTATTAAGTACTTAAAATTAAATAAGATATAAGTAATCAATCTTGGTAATCAACTTAATCATGTAGGTCTATTAAGTATATTTATATATAATATTCCACGGCTGACGTAAGAATGCCCCGCTTCCTTTTTTTTCGAGCTGACTATAGTGTTAGCCATAAAAGCCCTGAAGCCTCAAACGGCTTTCACAGCTTCACCCGAGCTTGGGGGCGAGCGCTTAAGGCACTCAGCCACGAAAGAAATGCAACAAGTTCCGAGGGTGCCAGAGTGGCCAACCCTCAGCTCGGACATATATACACGATGGGAGAATAAGAAAATAAAATTTATACCCACTTTACGAGTAGGGTAGGTTCCCCCAAACAATTTTTTTTTTTTAGATTATATTTTACCACTTTGTCGGAGTATTTAATATGACAGATTACAGCTTTCTAGTATTAAGAATCTCTGAGCTAAGCCGCGAACAGTCAGACGGTCATAGCGAAACTTTAAGGATTCCTTTTTGACTTCGAAACCCTAAAAAAGATATCGTTATATATGAGAATGAAAATTTTAATGAAACTAAATGATAACTTAAAAAATGGAACCTAATGCCATTAAGTTTCGACAATTTAATAAAAAGCATGTCCAGACGGATGCAGGCAGTTTTGACATCGAGAGGTGGCAAAACTAACTCACTGAATGCGACAACCATTATGAAAAAAAAGTGTTTAGAAAAATATTTTTTTTTTTCGTTTATTCAAATTATTTTGTGTTCAAAATTGTTAAATTAATTTATTGATTATATTAAATAAATTTTAAACGTTTGTATTGTAAAAATAAATATGTTTTCACTTAAATTTGCTCCTTTTTTTATAGCGTTCCTCTGAATATGTCAAGGAGTGTATATCGCTGGCAGATATAGTGATAAATATGGACGTGAGAAATTGAACATAAGTAATTAAGCAGATAATCGTAATAATTTAGTATCGATAAAGAAATGTACCTACATATATATGATAAAGTGTTAGAAGCTGATAAATTGTTATTGATTAGTTGACCACTAAATCAATATCGTCAGAACTGCGTCTATCGCATAGAACCGCAGCCACAAAATAAATAGGTTCAGAATGACAGCTCTGGCCGATTTTAAACTTAATTACCTTTGGGCTACGCTCGTCAGTAGCGCTACAATATTCTACGAAAACTTCATTTGGGAATTCCAATAAATAAACTAGCTATGCCCCGGGGTTTTACCCGTGTATGTTTTAAAAGAAATCGCTGATTGATGATTTATAATACTTCAGTATAGACAACTCATGCAGGATAGGAAGGAGCTTAGAAGCCGTGGGTTATCAGATTCAGCAGACAGAGTAAAGTGCTCAGAGCTTTCTAGAATGATCCAAAGTCATTGTCGGCATGATAAAAACAACTTTGTTGAGCGCATCTGTGAAGAAGTAGAGGTGCATGCGTTCAGATCACAAAGCTCGGACCTCTTCAAGAAGGTAAAACTGCTGACAAAACAGCTCAAACCTAGATTACGGCTGGTAGAAGATGAAGATGGTACGCCTTTGCAAGACTTAGAGGCAGTGACGAGGAGGTGGCGCAACTACTGCGAGAATCTTTATAAAAACTCACATGAATGTAGTTCACCACAAGATACAACAAACTGGTGCGAATTAACGCTGGAACCACCCATCCTTGAATCAGAGATCACCGCCGCTATAGACGCGCTCAAACACAGAAAAGCCCCCGGTCCAGGTCATGTTACATCGGAAATAATAAAAGTCATGGGACCTAAAGCTGTAAAAGTCCTACACAGAATTTTCGACAACGTCTGGCGAACTGGTAGATGGCCTTCAGATTTGACTAAGTCGATCATATTAGATAGTAGTTTCAGAAATTAACGTGTTTAAACAAAAAAAAAGTGTGGGTTTTATGAAACCACGATGCAAGTGAAACTTTAAAATAATTTAAAAAAATACAAATTTTTAAGACATGTGACTAACACACATTAACATATATACAATGTTCCGAATTTACGATTACAATCCTTGACTGCACGGCATAAAATTCAATTTTATTTGCGACATTGAAATGTAATGCGACATGCGATAGATGAACGATTTGTTATATTAAAATATATTTTTGAAAGGCGAATAAAACTCTACAAATTAGTTACTGAAAAACGTATATCTGAGTCGACACGGATACCGACTGACTTGACTCGAGAGCCTCATACGTACATGTTAATGTGTGCATACACGGTTATCGCTCCTTGCCTTTCTGCTGTCACTATTGCTGACTTTCTGTACCTGTGTATTTTGTGGCACAATGCTCAACTCTTTGGCGTGTACAGTGTTGTTGGCAACCCACACTGGCAGTTCTATTTTTGTATATTTTTTATACAATCCAAAAAAAGAGTTGAATAAATCTCAAACTTATTTGAATTCTGCTAAGGTTAATAATCGTTTGGGTGATATTGCGTTATATTGCACTCTCAATTTCATTCCTCCTATTTTTTCATAGCATACGCCTCATATCGTATCTTAAGGAGTAAACTCCAAAAAAGATTTTGTGTACGTATGTACACACGTAAGGAGTTGTACTGCTTTATCGTAACAAAGAAATAATATCTCCAACATATTTATCCCGCGTGCCAACGACATGATTAAGTGAGCCAGCCATCAATGATAATAATGTAAATATATTTTACTGAAATTATTCTATACGCACATATATATATATATATATATATATGTACATATATATATTAATAGCTGTGCCCTTGACTCCGGTCGTGTGGACTACAGTATGCCGTCGGTCGAGCGCACGCGCCAATCGTGCTGCCCCCGCTCAAAAGACGGAAGAGAAAAATGCTTATTAAGGGTGATCATTAGAAGATAGACATATGCTATTGCTGACTTTTTTGTAGTTCTTTTTAAGATTTACAATTATGCAGAACATTAATTTGAAATATCTCGTATGGTTCACTCAGCGTAAGCCCCAAAAGCGTCATTTTTCCGAATTGATTCACTATTATCGTCACTGCTTATTTCATATGTTACTTTATCCTACAAAATATATTCTATAACCTAGCCAGATAACATAGCTATGAATTAAAATGAAATTCGTGTATATGGGGATAAGTAGTTTTCTGGTGAAAAGGACATAAACGGACAGACAGTCGGAGATACGTTGAGTTTTATAGTATTTATAGACGATATTTACATTAATTTTAAGCATTTTTAAATAAAATAATACACATACTCATTTTTTATATAAAATTAAAATCATGCGTATTCATTCATAAAGCGTTAAATTATTTTATATACCATGAAATAATTAAAACTCATTAAAATGAATTCACATTATTATTACTGATGGCTAACTTCGTCATGTCGTAATTCAGTCACAAGGAGCGCGCTTAGTTTTTAATTTTACCCTGAATTAAGCAATACAAAATATGTCACATCAAAATAATATACTGAATCTATAAATTAATTAATGAATATAAATATAATATAATAAATCAGATTTATATTTTTTAAAGATAATAATAAACCCGTTTTATCGGAAGCTTATATGATTAAATCCCTAATAAATGAAGTGATATCTTCGTCGAGGTGATCATATCACTTCGAAAATGACCGGCTTCAGAACCCTGGTGCTACTGAGCCTCGTGGCTGGTAACTTCGGTAAGAAATTAAAATATTTGAAAATTATAATTTATAAAATGTGAGGGCTCGTGGGTAGGGTTGCCAACTTAAAAAAAAGTATCAACCCCTTTGAATAAGAAAAAATAAAGTAATTGTAAGAAAAATAAAGAATATTTAAAATTCATGTTTTCATTCACTTAAAAAAATTTTTCTGAGTGATTTTAGTACACGCTAACAATCTTTTGTTGTCTCTGTTATTAAATAGGCGATTCTTTTGTAACTGTTACTTCTTTGACTATTTTCATTTTATTTTGTAAGGGAACTTTTAATGCTTATTTTTATTGTATTTTAAAGTACAAAAGCATTTTGCTACACACATGTCACAACCGCCTTCTCCTGCAGCGACTTGAGCCTAGGTCCGATCCTCCGGTATGGAGCCCTCAAGCCTGCTGCTCGCGCGATACAGTGACACTGCATTCACTAGCTACCTACATACAGTCATAACACTGCACTATACACACATGTACTACATTCAGGTACATAGGTCCCTTACTTTTTTTTTGCGAGTTATTCTTAGACCAATCGACAGATTACTAAATACATGTACGCGTGTTTCTTCCTTCTTCCCAGAAGGCAAGAGACATGAATACAAGTATAGTTAGTTAGATCGAATTCGGATAGGAATTAGCTAGATCGCGATGGTTGCATATACGGCAACAGCCCAAGCCGAGGTCAGCCACTTTGGCACCCATGCGCTTGTTGCCCTTTTTCTCGGTTGAGTGCCTTAAGCGCTCGCCCACAAGCCCGGTAAAACTGCTTTCCGGCCAACAGTATAGTCAGTTCGAAAAAGAAAAGCATTTTACTACAACTTTAAAATTTCGAAATTTTCATGCCACGATACTGATCCATTTGTCCACTGTACTGAGATAAAATAAATTTGATAGACAGTCTTCACAAAAAATATTAAATTTACTGATGAATTAATTGTATTGAAACATTTTGAACTAATTATTGCGACAAAAACGATATTAAGTTTGAAGGACAAACTTTGAAAAGAACATGACACGGTATTGACATTTAAGTAAGATATTGCAAATTGCTTTCGACTACAACTTGTACAAAAATAGTGATGAAATATGTATGTTACTGAGAATTGAATTAAAATAAAAAAATCAATTAGTAGATTGATTACATTGTAGGACCAGTGAAAGTGGTAGTAGGGAAATAAAATCACAATTAAAATGTAATCGCCCAAATAGGTTTTTTATTTACATCTGGTAAGTTATCAGATGTGTTTTTAACTACGATTAAAACTAGCTGTACCCGTGGCTTCGCTCACGTGGATCATGCTGCCCTCGTTCCCATCCACGGCGGTCACCCACCGCTTATTTTAAAGACAAAAATGCTTATTGAGGTGTTCCTTAGAAGATAGACATATGCTATCGCAATTTTTTTTAGTAAGTAGAGAGTAATCTACAAATATATTCTGATTCTCTACTATACAACTGCTCTCTGATCTGATATCGACGTGGTCTATGTCATTTTTGATTTTGAAAAGGTAGATAGTGTACATTTTAACATTTTTACTATAGAAATAAATATTTTCCCAGCTTTCCCAGCGGATCCTGTTATTTCAAAATTCGACCCCAACGGCCCGAGGTATGACTACTTGGAGGATGACGCTGGTCAGCTGCACTTGGTCGACCAATGGATGAAACTAAGCGACATAGCTAGAATGGCCCGCTATAATCCAGACAGCACCAACCGTTACCATCTCTTCACTAGGTATGTAATTTTTAAAGTTGTCCTTCTCGAATATTTACGATTTGCGCGTGCTTTCTAACAAAACGTCTACAGAAACAGCTATGTTAGGAGTTTCTCTGAGGGATGAAATTTGCGTTGACAGTGGCCAAAGTAACAGGCAGCTTAAAAAGTAACCAATCTAAAGTACGAGTGTTCCGGTCACATCTTATTATTGGAAACTGTTTTTTTTTAAATCTCCTTATTTGTCAGGCTTTTTTCTAAGCATTTAAAATATGGCATTTTACGACAGTCGGGTTCATACTTCAAAACTTTCAAAAGAGTCTGGGATTATTGTTTTTAGTTTTAAATACTAAAACAAAACATTCAAAGTTACCTAGAGTTTTTTTTTTGTTAATATCTGTGCAGTAACGAAATGCCGCAAACCCTAATACTGGTTCTCGATTCAAGATTTACTAACATCGATAAAGTGCTGTTTTTTATAATTACAAATTGCCTAAAATACCTTCTCCTAATTCGTCATCAACTACCAGACTATCTGTGGAAGACGAGAACCGATGAAGTACAAGAGTTCTTGAGTGTAGGTAACGTTTTAACAGAATGATCTTCTCTTCGGATTCCGACTTAGTAGGTAGCCTTGAACAATCTTAGGACCCATATTAACGGAGATCTTCACAATGCGAGGGCTCAAGCTAGAACCATCCTTCAAGCTCGTCGTTGTCTGCTTATATGGGTACACACAGAGTACACCTGTTTCTAGAGCGCGGCATCTCTACTTTTTTCCATTTATTTTATATACGCCGTATTTTGAATTCCTGTCATGATCTGTTATCTTGTTGCTATGACACATGATTTCTTTCTCAATAATGACATAGACACGATCCTCTGACATATATATACATACATATAAAGTGATAACAATAAGCCTTGGCAAGAGCCTTGTCCACTGTGCATTGGTAAACCATCTCTTCGCCTTTGTCATGCCGTACTGTGAACCTTTCGTAAGCCGGTTAAGTATTGGCTATCCCGAAACGCGATATAAAAAAACGAGTCACTATGACTGATTTATCACCATATACAGTGTGCCCACGATCCACTCGAGTACACTACCCTACCAAATCGCTTGATAACTAGAATTATAACTATTGATTGACCGATTGCGATTTGAACGTGAACTTTGGTGGCTGTTGCACCTGGTGTATGGTTCGAATCCAATTTTCGAGTGCCAGTAAGCCCAGTAAAGTAAAATTAGTGGTAAAAGTTATGCAAATTTCAATTATGGAAGCATTAACGACTCGCCTATTTCTATCGCAATAAAGCAGTACTCGCGCTCATATATCCCAGACTAAGAGTGGTTCACACTGCCACATGAGACGTTCAGACTTAGTTCTCGGAAGTGGTAATCAATTACTGACTGGCCTTAGTTAAGACAGCAGTATTTTTTGTGGTTGATTATAATATATGGCTATCTAGTCTACTTCGCTTACTTCCATAGCATAATGTCTTACGGCATTTTGCTGTGGGGTTCAGCAGCTTAGGTAGGCCCCATATTCATATTCCAAATGCGGGCAGTTCGATTAATATACAACATGAGACCTTGCGAATTACTAAAGAACAGGTTCCAGGATTTAATATTTTGACTTTGCTCTCCCAATTATATTGTTACGTTCGTGGGTAATTAGATGCCGTAGTGACACTCAAAAGAAATTTATTCGTACTCAGCTAGTACAAATTAAAATAAAAAAAAACAATAACAAAACAAAACACATAAATCGTCCACCGAATATTCTCTCAGAATAACCCTGTGTAGGTACTTGCAGAATAACACTGTTTGTTTCTCTCTTATTTCGCTTCTTGTTGTCTCTTCGCTTTCGAATTATTAACTGCCGCGTCTCGCAACTCGGCTCCCTTATATATCTAAATGACTCGATCCCGAAATCTCTGGAAGGTCCAGGAACTCCTAACATCTTGTAAACAACTTACGTCGTCGCTTTTTAAAACGAGGGGAACGTTTAATTTATAGCCCAGTGTTTGCTGACAGTTTTAGCGATAAGACTTTCTATGTGTGTGTCGTTGAACCTAAGATTATACGTCACACGACTGCACTATGATAAATTCACGATTTTTACGGACGCTCCTAGAAATTTAGAGAAAGATGATTTTTTTTTTCTATTTTCTTTTTGTTCTAGTCGTAACAATATTCTTGATAGTTTGATGTATATTCGTAAAAACTTTGACAAGCTTGATTTAAAAAAAAAAATATTAAATAATATAAGCCCGATCAAGTTTCTTGCTGAAAGTTATTATTCATTTGGAATTCATAAAAAAAAACAGAAATGATTGTCATTCTGTACTAGTTGGAGATTCAAAGTAACATCATTTTCCCTGATGGTAAGTAGAGGACGATCTAAAAAAAACAGTGACCACCGAGAAATCAGTAATCCATCGACGGTCGTCACTATCATGCCGATCTGTAAGCATATTTGGCACTGGGGGATCCCGAAATACGTCAAACAAAAATAGAGTCATTGTGACTGTGTATTGTGGCCGCGAACCAGTCGAGTACAGAACCCTAGCATCACGCTTGATTGCTTGATATAACCTGGCTAATCCCGGAATGTGACAGTCAGTCCTAAGCGAGGCACTTTGATGTTGTTACATCTGGTGTGTGGTTTGCGATTTGGCGAACACATATATCGCGTCCTACCATCTAGGAACTATTCTCATATTATATTCTTGGAAATAAAGAAGAAGATAAATACCTAAACACTCCAGTTATCGCTACACAAGAAAACTTGCTCCAGGTCCAACCCATCAGTCAGCCAGCCCTTGGTCATGAATAACGCAGGGAGTGTCAGCAACTCAAACTTCAATAGAGGTCGTCGCACCATCGTTCTGATGCATGGTTTTGCTGGATCCGTTACATCTGGCTTTAATACTGTCCTGGTTCCAGGTTAGTTTAAAAACTAGTTATGATTCAGACCTTCAGACAATTTGAAGCGATGATGGCTATACAGACACTGTTTTGGCGAGAGTTCAAATCTCTACAATGACCCTGAGGAAGGCAAACACCGTGATCGAAGAATAGCATGATTGTTGGGCATTACCTAATACCTGCCTGACAAAATACTACAATCAAGGTAATCAGTTGCCAAGCACCTACATTTGAGAGCCAGTTTCCCCACTAGACTTAGCGTGTCACCATCTTGGACCACATCGACATTTAACATCCAAGCCCTAAAACCTATTTAACATGGATATTTCCTCTCGACTTCTTGCGGTCGGTCGGTAAAACATTTTCTATAATTTTTCTTATGTATCTAATATCCTCAAGTGAAACATCTTTTGTCAAGCACTTATAATTATATTGCGGCAGTTAACTTAAGCGCCAGACCAGATCTTCAAAAAAACATGATGGATATGAGTGGAACAGTATAGTTTTTATTTTATACTTTACTAACTTTGCTCCTTCACCTATGTTAAATTTATTCGGTCAATTCTCCACCGCAACACTGCCAACGCACTTATAGAGTCTATCGTTGTTCCCACATCCCGTGCTTTCCTACATCATTCCAGATTGCTTGACGTTCTACGTTACTGATCCAGTTATTATAAGTTAGTATAAGTATAACTATTATAAGTAAAAAGAACTTTTCAAATCTGACTTGTATTTCCAGACATCTCATGAGCTCGATATATATAGGTTTAACGTTTCATCACAATCTTACCTAATGTTAAATGACGATGTAGCCTAAGATGTTTACATACTAACTTCAAAGAGACTGGCTCTTAACTACGGCTATCGGAACACACAGGTGCTTGGAGATAGATATTCAAGATGAAAGTGGTAGCTAGCCAGGCGGGGATTAGAAAATGCACTACTAACTTATGATTGCATAATGATGTTCTCCTTCATCGAAATCTCAGGTTCATTGTAGGATTCGAATCTTTATCAATGACTTACCACGCTACCACTGGGCTATCATGACTTTAAAATAACTGATGAATGTCTGATACTGTTTCAACCACTACCAAAGTTAATAGTAAATACCAGTATTAAATAAACATTTATTTTGTACCTAGCTTTCCTCAACGCTGCGGACTGCAATGTCATAGTCTTGGATTGGAGTTCAGGTTCATGGTATGGACCTAATGCCATTCGAGCTGGTAAGTGATGTAATTCTAGAGATAAAGAGCATTTTGGAGATGATGCAATAGATGTGCCCTTAAAAGAAAGTCCTGCAATTTTTCAATACCGAGCTTGAAGACTACCAGCTATAAGCATCACTGTGGTTTCCAGGTCGAAATATCTAAGGCTACCATTGACCTTACTCTAATTACAATAAATCATATTTTACGATCTTATTACCCTTACCCTAATCCCAGCTAAGTAGTGTCTGCATAATATTATTTTCTGTTCCAGTCTTCTCTATCATCTTTATTTCTATATTCACACCTTTTATACACATATTACTCATCACGCAATTCATCCATACCTTCTTCGGTCTTCCTCTAATACTATATCCCCGTCCACATGCATACTTAACATACTGTAACGATCTTAGTAAAGTCGATCTGAGTATCGGGTCACGCGCAGTGTAGGGTTCCGTAGTTGCCCGTCACAATATGCAGACTTAGAGAGGGGTCTTTAAGTAATTTTTAATGGAATTTGTATAATACTTCTCCAAGTAAATCTTGTAAGTTGATTGCCTGTTACTCGTAAATTTTAGTTTTTAAATTTTTATAGTTTTCCTTTTAACTTCATTATATATACTACTACTATGATTTTTTTACGAAACAACCATATAGCTGGCAGAGGTGGGGACACTTGACTCTACAAAAAAATAGCAGTTTGAAGCTTAATAATTGGCAAACGGGTCCCTGAATCGAAAAATGGCTTTCATACACTCGCTATATTTTTGAACGGCCTATCTAACGATACCACACATGACAAGATAGACGAGAAAAAATCTTTACATGTAGGGGAGGTACCTACCCTAAACATATTTTTTTCAAGATATTTTTTTTACCATTTTGTCGTCGTGATTGATATGTACAGTTTCTAGTACTAAGAATCACTGAGTTAAGCTGCGGAGAGACAGACGGTCAAAGCGAATCTATATTGGTTGTTTAAGGACTTCGGAACCATGAAAATTATAAAATCATGATTGAAGATTTTGAATTAAACATAGTCTCATCAAAAATAATTTTAATGACATTAGTGAATTTTCATCACGTCCATAACTTATAGAATGCTTTAAAGCTAGATGTATTGAATGATGAAAGGACGGAAGATAAGATTGATTTAAACGCAAGGGCCCATATGTAGTATCCAAAATTTAAACCCAGTAAACTCAGTAAACCAGTTGACCAGCACATACATTCTGATAAAGCTAAATTTAATTTCCAGCACAAGCTGCCGGCCGCTTCTTCACCTGGCTGAATAGCATCACCGGGGCGACACCTAACAATTATCACATCGCTGGATACAGCGTCGGTGGCCATGGAGCTGGCATTATAGGCAGAACAATCAGCGGAAATGTCGGTTATGTCACTGGTAAGTTCTTTACAGACTAAGTTATGATCTAAAGCAAGAAATGAACTAGAGAGTGAGAATGAGTTTGCTGGTTGATAGGATAAAACATTGTGTCTGACTGAAACGCAAACACTATGTCTAACTCCTGGTATAGAGACGCCTTCCAAAATCATTTCCGATATCAAACAGAGTGGTAGCGACCTGTTTTTTAACAATTATAAGTATAGTGTTTGGCCACAATCTCATCTGATGTTAAGTGATAATGCATTTCAAGATGGTAACACGCTTAGCCAAGTGGGGGAACTGGCTCTCAAGTGCAACTGCCGGAACATACCTATTGGTGCTTGGCGGCAGATTTTCAACTTAAGGGTGGTCAGGCGGGCATTAGAAAATGCCTGATGTTTTCCTTCACAGAAAGCTCAGGCTCATTGCAGGGATTCAAACTCACGTCAATCGACGGGAAGTCGTACACGCTACCACTGAGACATCATTGCATTAATTTGCTTAGATGTAACGTAAGGAGAGTTTCAATAGTTCAATAATTTTACCTCTGGGATCATATGTCATCCTGTGAAAATAAATGCGGAGATTTTAAACAGACAATTTGTAAAAACTGGTAACTATCACAGGTATGGATCCTGCTGACCGCTGGAATGCAGCGTGGCTGTTCAGAGCAAATGATGGATTGTATACTGAAATCATTCACACCAATGTTGGTAACATGGGCATCACACAGAACCTGGCTCATGTCGACTTTTACCCTAACGGTGGTAGGAACCAACCCGGCTGCATGACTGCAATCTGCGACCATTATAGGTAAATTGTTTATGTTTCTGTTGACAGTTTCCTATCTTTCTCTCTTTCTCTCCTAATAAATTGTGCTAAATTTTAAATGATTATTCCATATTTCGGCAAAGTTCTAATAGAGGTGGGGCATAGTGACATTTCTTTGAAGGTTTCTCTCTACTTGGGGCAGTCCGAATGGTGAAAAAACTCCACTCTACAAAAGATCGCAGCCAAAACTTGTGTTCTGTTCCTGCCGTGAATAAAAATATGTATGAGCTACTAATTGAAGAAGGACAAATACTGGCACTTTTAATACCATTATGTACGATTTCCAGATCTTACTACTTCCTGGGCGAGTCATTAAGAACTGGCGGGTTCACTGGCCGTCGCTGTCTCAACCTTCAGGAGGCTCTCAACCAAAGATGCACCGGGAGTGGTAATCTGAGGATGGGAGGTCTTCAACCAAAGAACGGGTGAGTTGCTTTTTTTTAATTGGCCCATACAATGTTGGCTTTGCTGGCTTTTACGCCGTTCGCAAAACAGCAAAATAAATCTTACTACTCGCGAATAGACATTAAATATCAAACACCTTATAGGTGTATGTGCTACGTACTCGTTTTTTTTTTAATTATGACTTCTGCCTATGTCGGCAACTCCGCCAATGTCAAGTCTGACAAATACACGTTTTAAAGTGTAGTTTTATCAATCTTTCAGAGTACTATAGAATAACTTAAAAACAAAACACATAATGAAAAAACAGTCCCAAATTTACAAATATGACAATTATCTTTCTCTCCAAAGATGACTAAATTTTAAACCCTGTCTTCGGGTGTATAAACTAGCTTTTTCACGTCAGGTCATCGCAAGGCTTTTTAACTTTAGACGCAAACAAAGCTGTATAGTTTATAAGTTTAACATGTGTATCTGTCTCTGCATCGTAGCTCTCAAACGGCTGAACCAATTTGATTTAGTTTCTTTCGTTTGAAAGGCGATTTAATTGAATGTGTTCTTAGTTAAGATTTAAGAAAATCTGTTCAGCAGTACGAAATTTATCAGTTGTTTTCTAGTTGATTAATGGGTTTGGGCTTCTTCCACAGGTCTGATCGAATCGAAATTTAGTATTCTGTTACTTCCATGATATTAGAACATTTTCGAAGTGAATACTTCTTTAGCCACATTGAGCACTTTTTGGTAGGGGAAAATCTTATGGGTTCGCGTCACCGACGTGCTAATGTCAATTGTATATGAAAACTTCTTTAGTCGCATTGAGCACTTTTTGGCAGGGGAATATCTTATGGGTTTGCGTCACCGACAGGCTAATGTTAATTGTATATCTATTTTCATTTCTATCGGCAGTCCCTATGACTGCCAATATTTTTCATTACTCTCCTTTGAGATGGGTACAAATAGAGGTAGGGCACAGAGAAATTTCTTAGGAGAGTTTTTCTACTTGAAGCAGTCCGACTGGTGGAACACCTCCACCCTACAGAAGATCACAGTCAAATAAACTTTTGTTGTGTTCCTGCTGTGAGTAGGGTTTCCAGAGTTCCTTGGTTTATAGGGGTTCAAGGTCGGCAACGCGCTAGTGATACCTATGGTATTACAAGCGTCCATAGGCTACGGTAGCCAGTTTCCATCAGGCTGATCGGTTGTTTGTGTACCACCTTTGTAGTATAAAAAAACATAGCATCCTTCACCTGGTGCAGCAGTTTCATCTGGAATCTGGCCAACTCCTCACTAACTCACAGCAAAGGTATCTTGTTGAGGCTCATAGGAATGATCTCAATTAATAAGTTGTATGTCGGAGATTTAAACGTACCTTGTCACTACTCCCTTTATTATAAATAATATTTTTCGTTGACTCACAATCTATAGTAATATTTTCTTTACTCGTTCACAGACAAACCGGAATCTTCCACCTGCAAACTAACCCAATCCAACCGTTCTCAAGAGGCTGAAGTCATGACATTTTTATTTTATTATGTATCTTATATTGTTAATTCTAATTATTAAAAAAATTGATCTTATTAAAAAATTGTTTGGTTCTATGAAACTACGATGCAAGTGAAACTTTAAAAAATATAAATTATTCAAGACATGTGACATACATTCCTTAATAATACACATTAACATATACAATGTTCCGTAATGCGACATGCTATGTTCCGCACGATTATAATCCTTGACTGCAAGGCATAAAATTCAATGTTATTTGCGACAATGTAATGTAATGCGACATGCGATAGATTAACGAAAAAAATCTGGGGCGATAGAAAATGTTTCACTTTAATAAACATGAAGTGGTCGTTGAAACGGAAAGAAAAGTCGTGGTGATTATTTAGACCGGCGGAATATCAATTCGACGTCCGCAGTTTAACTTCGGCATGTACCAACGAATTTTTTTAGTACTCGCGTACATTTACTATTAATGTATACTTGGTAACGCTAATGGCTGACGGTGAAGTAGAACGACGTGAGGAAACATGAACACTTGAGCAATGTTTAGTTTAGTTTCTCACTGTATGTGAGAATAATATAGAACTGTGGATTTCTCGACGTTTGAAACCGCCAATACGTGATGATTAAGCCTCTTTGCCCAGCAGTGAGACACTTATAGGCTGGTATTATCTACACATATTATAAAACTCATCGTCTCTCTGTCTCTCTGTCTGTGTATGTTCTGTTCACACGAAAAGTAACATACGAAGTAAACAGTAATGAGAATGATGAAATAATATGGAAAATACGCTTTTGCGGCGCTTAAATGACTTACGCTGAGTAAACCATACGAGATATATTAAATTAATATACTATATAATTGTAGATCTTAAAAATACCTACAAAAAGTTGCCGATAATATATTATGTCTATCTATAATAAACATTTTTGGGGCAGCACAATTCGTGCGTGCGCTCGACTGACAGCATTCTGTAAGAGCCGCGGGCACAGCTTAAGCATTATAATGATTTTGAATCATTAATATGAATGAAGAATTAATGAAGATATGACTTTTCCAGAAAAACCCTTTGAGAAGTAATATATATGAGAAAATTGTGTCTATGTCATTATTTAAAAAGAAATCATGTCTCATAGGAACGAGAAAACAGACCCTAACAGGAATTCAAAATAAGGCGAATATAAAATAAATGGAAAGAAAGTAGAGATGCCGCGCGCTAGAAACAGGTGTGCTCTGTGTACCCATATAAGAAGCAGCCAACGATTTTTTTTATCGCAATATTACAAAAGTTATTTCAAAATAAAAATTAATATTTGAATACATTACCGAAAACGCTCCGATCGTTCCCGAACAAACCCGAGCGCGTGTGATGTCACAATGTTAATTTCTACTCATTGTAGCACACAGCTGTTTAACATACATGTTTTGACTCTTAATTGATGAAATTCCTTTAACATTATGACGTTACAAACCTGGCGATCAATCGTGGCGCGTTCGTAGTCATGTGATTCTTTTTAAAATACATATTACAATTTTCAATTGTTTATTATTATTAAAAAAAAAATGTTTTAAGAGTTTCTCGAATTGACTATTATGATAATTATGATGAAGCTTTAAAATACATAAAAAATCGATATTCTTTTTTTTTTCAAATACTCAATTCTAACCACGCGTCATTGAAGGCATTGTGCATAAACACACGTTACCATTAAATAACAAGAATACCAACTTGAAAATCTGTAAACAAGCACATATAGGTTCATTCAGGCAACTGCACTCGAGAGCCAGTCTTTCACTAGGCTAAGTTTGTTTACATCAGGTGGTCATAGAAACATGACAGTGGTAGATATAAATTGTAGAGTATCAAAATATTTACTCCAGTGCCCTTTTCCAGGTTGAAAACAGAGGAATACGTTTGTATGGACTAAATGCGTTCCGTATTTCTTCTTAAAACTGACCTCGGGTAGGACTCTGGTCTTTCTGAGTTCTTTTTTAAATAGAATTAAGGTGGCAAACAAGTATACGGCCCGTCTGATGGTAAGCGGCTACTAAAGCCTATGGACACTTGTAATACCAAAGAAATCACTAGCGTGTTGCCGATCTTGAACCTCCCTACCCGAAGGAGCTCTGGAAACCCTACTCCCCGCAGGAACACAACACAAGTTCATTTGGCTGCGATCTTCTGTAGGGTGGAGGTATTCCACCAGTCGGGCTGCCCCAAGTAGAGAGATATCTCCAAAGAAATTTATCAGTGCCCTACCTCTCTTTAAAAGTTAATTATAAATAGCAATGACCACTTATAATCCGGTGGATGACACGTCTGTTTGCAAATTCTTACTATAAAAAAAAAAAACGTACCGCACAATAGTACTGCGTTAACATATTCATCGCACGAAATTTACTGCTCGAATAAAGTGCTCCCGAAATCCTACACCTGTCCTTATACAGGTTGATTCGTTTAAGAGGTTTTTCTTTTTTGTTCTTCATTAGAGATATATTATAACACCTGCTGTGCTCGCGGCTCCGCTCGCATGGATTACTAAAAAAGGTTTTATTTTTTGTGCTGAACCCTAGTTATTTTTCTAATATCAAAGTAGCCGAAGTTATGCCCTATAACATCAGCCATCTGTCAGTGAAAGTCCCGTCAAAATCGGTCTAACCGTTTCGGAGATAGCCCGGAACAAACAGACAAAACGCACCGACCACATAACGGGCGGGGGTACGGACTCGAACCCCGCACTACTATAACACGAACGCGGCGGCGTAGCGCTACAACAATTTGACTACCCGTGCACCGTACAGTGCCCGCACTCGATAGCATAGCATGGCGCGGCGCGACGGATAACCCTGCACAGAGCTGAACAGGCAGAAACGCACTTTACTCCCCGTGCACAACCGTCCCTGCTCACGCCCGAACCTACCAGGCGTGAAGAAGGGGCAACACCAAACGGAGTAAACGGAGAGGGACGTGGGGCCTGGCGCTGCGGGGGGTGTTGACGGCGCGCTGATATTTAAACTACACGAGATCGAATGGACTGGGCGCTGGCGGTTCGAAATAAGAAAAAGTTCACCAAATCAAACCGTTTTATTCTTACTCTTCACAATAATCGGAACTTGCATATATACAATAATAATTTCCATTAACACTAATACAGTGCTTCTTCAGAAGCTTCTTGAATCTTGAGGTTTCTTTTCTCGTATCGTTGCGAATGACATCTGCCTGACGATTACGCTTGATCTGACTATACGGTTAGCCATAAGGGCCCAAGAACCTCAGACGGCTTTTACAGCTTCACCCGGGCTTGGGGGCGAGCGCTTAAGGCACTGAGCCACGAAAGCAATGCCACAAGTTCCGAGGGTACCAAAGTGGCCGAAACTCCGCTTGGTCTGTTGCGCGTATGCAAATAAGTCGCGATCTGACTAATTACCTATCCGTTATTCGATCTAAACTAACTATACATATACACATGTTCTCTTTTCCTCTTGGAGGAGAGAAGGAACAAGTGTATATGTATTTAGTGATCTGTCAACTTTTGAATAAACTAACTAGCCAAAAAAGAAAAAAGGTCCCTTACAGAACCTATGTACCTGAGTGGTGTGCATGTGTGTGTGTAGAGATTCAGTGTAATGATTGTATGTTGGTACCTAGTGAATGTAGAGTCAGTGTATCGCGCGAGCGGCTGATCAACTCAAGGGCTCCATGCCGGAGAATCGGACCTAGTCTTGAGTTACCGCAGGAGATGGTGGTAAACAACCAGCGCTGGTCTTCCGTTCGAGCCGCTCCGTGACGTCACAGGATGGACATACTGGCATAAAGAACTAAAAATAAGACCATGAAACATATCAAAGATAGTCGTCACTGGCTAATCCTGAAACGTGGAAAATAAAGAGTTACTGTAAAGGGTTTTGTCGCAATGTGGTCACACACGCAAGGTGTTCGCGAACCACTCGTATACAGTTTCCTATCACCCCGTTTAATTACTAGATATACACGAGCTGATCACGATATGTATTCGATTACGATTCAGTCAAACACAATTGTCATAACCAACTTAATTAGAGGTAGGACATAGAGTTTCTTTAAAGATTTGCCTTTACTTGGGGCAGCTCGACTGCTGCAATACCTCCATCCTACAAAAGATCGTAGCCAAATAAACATGTGTTGTGTTCCTGCGGTGAGTAGGGTTTCCAGAGCGCCTTGGGGTAGGTGAGTTCAAGGTCGCCTACGCGCTAGTGATACCTTATTGTATTGTTACGGCCTGAGTAAGAAAAAACAGAAAAAGGATCATCATTCTCGAAATTTCAAGAATAGTCAGGAAGGATTCGAAATATCGTGTATTTATCATAATGTGGTCTTGTGTCGTGTAGTCATAGGTTCGAGGACGCACACATAAAAAACCTTATCGCTACAACTGTCAACAATCAATGGACCATAAATCAAACGTTTTACTCGTTTTAAAAGCGATGACGTAAGTTGTTTACAATATGTTAAGAGTTCCAGGATCTTCTAGAGATTTCGGGATCGAATCATTTGGACATATAAGGGAGCCGAGTCGTAAGTCGCGACAGTTATAAATTCGAAAAGGGAGTGGCAATAATAAGCGAAATAAAAGAGAAACATACAGGCTTATTCTGTGAGTACATACGATTTATGAGTATGTTTTGTTTTGTTTTAATTCATTTTTTTTGAGTACGAATAAATTGCTTTCTTGTGACAATACAACATTTTAGTACCCACGGGCGTAACAGTATTACAAGCTTACAAGCGTCCATAGGCTTCGGTAGCTGCTTACCAATCAAATAGGCCTCAAACTAGTTTGCCACATTTATATTATAAAAAAAACAGCAATATTCCCATTGTTTAAAAATTAATTATCAAAGGAATGAATTCGAAGATACCAACAATTTCTGCATCATCCTGTACAAGTAAAATTACGTTTTACCTCAAAGGGCTATAATAAAACGTATTTTTGACTTTTATGACTTCAACGTGAGAGGTTCACTTACTTACATATACTTGTTTAAGACCGCGACTATTTCTGTATAGAAATATTCAATTATTTTTTTGCATCAACCAACTGCCCTTCAATTAAAATCAGAAACCTATCGGCTTGTTCCGGCAGTCGAATTTGAATTTGAATACGCGACAGGTGGCTCTGTAATCGTTATGTTTGAAGTACTCCATGTTGTAGGAAGGAGAGAATACGTTGGCCGGGAGACAGTTTCGCAGCTTCAGAGTACGGCAAAGTTAAGATGTGAACATCTTTGTTCGTGCCGAGATGACCAGCGCGTTAGGTTCTGATATGAAAGGCAGAAGAGAGAATTAGGTTAAACAGCAATTGTGAACATTGCGATAAAATTCAAGATGTATATCACGTTTTGATGGAATGTGTCCGGAACAAAACAGAGAAAGAAAGTCTGGTAAGGCTCCTTGGTCTCAATATGTGGGATCAGGATGCCTTTCATGCTATATTATATAAACCTGGTAGTACTGATGTCTTTTCACTATAGAACTTCATTGTTTGTTATTTTAATTAAAACTCGTTCATTCTAGGCCGACATAATCCACAAGGTTAAAAAAAAGACCTTGGTTCCAGCGTGTCGAACAATCTCTCCCTCAATAATGAGATCGATATTCGTATCGGCAAAGCGGACACCATGTTCGGGAAACTAAGTGCGAGGGTATGGCGAAACAAGCACCTCACTATATAACAAGATGATGGTGTATCAAGCATGCGTGAACAGCAGAAACCTGGACTTCATATGCAAAATAGGAATGTCAAAACAGGGTGCCTTCTATATGCGTTGCCTTCGCAATATCTTAGGTATCACTTGGGAAGACAAAGCCACAAACGACACAGTCCTAGAGATTGCACAGCTGCCCAGCTTCACGGCAATGCTGGAACAGCGACGATTGCGCTGGCTGGGGCATATGCATCGAATGGAGTCCTCACGCCGCGTCATGGTGGATGCCGTAGCAGATGCAAAGAGAGACGATGGTCGGCCACTGTTGTGGTTCAGACTGTATTAAGCGGGAAATGGCTACCTTTAACATTAGTCACGCACAATGGGAAAAGCTCGCTGAGGTTAGGAAAGAATGGCGCAAGCGAGTTCTAAAAGCGCACGATGAGGCCTGGTTTCATTGTCTGGAACATAAGAGCTATGCGACATGATCACATTGGTCACACTCCACACAAAATCTTATTTTTTGTATGTTCTCATTGTGGTCAACAATGCCGCTCACGAATTGGCTTACACAGTCACGAAAGAAGCTGCTCCCAGAAACACTGATTAAACCGTCTGTTATAAACGAAAAGGTCAATGATGATGATGACAGTAGTCAAAGCTTCCTAAATCATTACTAGAACCATCGGTATTTGTAGTTGGTCTGGTTGGTCATCCTCATCAATATTTCTCGGGTTGACATTGGACATGAATTAATTATACTAATACTATAAAGCTGAACAATTTGCTTGTTTGTATGCTTGAACATGCTAATCTAAGTAACTACCAAACAGATGTTGAGTCTACTAATTGTGCCCGTGTCTCCGCTCGCGTGGACTACAGAATGCCGTCGGTCGAGCGCACGCGCGAATCGTGTTTGCCCCCAGTCAAAAGACGGATAACAAAAATGCTTATTGTGGGTGATCCTTGATGATATCGCTGACTTTTGTAGGTCTTTTTAAGATCTACAATTATGTCATACATTAATTTGATATATCTTCTATGGTTTACTCAGCAACGTCATATAAACGCCCCCAAATGCAGTTATTTTCCGTATTTATAATTAATTTATCGTCACCTCGTATCTTATGTATCTCGTATGTTACTTTAACTTACAACATATATGCAATATTAACTAAAACACGCTTTAATCACGCACTAAAAATAATATCACTTTTTAGTCTTATAATAACATCTCATTACCAAGACCAATCTATTGGACTTGTCAAAACAAATCATATGAGGCCAAACTCGAGGGGTTTACTAGTAGCTACTGATGTGTTCCACTATCCACCTCCTGGCTCCATCATCAGATCAGCTCCAAGATACTAAATTATAGTGTCGTCATCCGAACTACATATACATACAAAGCTTCACTTCGATACGACAATTAAAAGTTTATTAAAATTGACTTCTAAGATTTTATTACATTGATAGTTAGTTAGTTACAAGTGAAGCTAATAAAAGCTTGTCTGTGTGTCTATATATGTGACATATATCTGTGACAAGTGAAGCGTGACTATAATTTTTTTTAAAACACGTAAAATGGATAAGTGGTTTTCGCGTGAAAAGAAAATAAACGGACAGAGAGACAGAGAAGTTGAGTTTTATAATATTAGAAGATATAGATATATATTTATTGAGGAAGGTAGTAAGTAATATCACGCTAGCAGTATCCATGAATATCAAATAATCTAGCAAGCTATAGAAACAAGTATAAGAAGTGTGCACAAAGATAGGCTAAATGGATGCGTTGACGATGATGTGGTGGAGAGTTGCT
The DNA here is from genome assembly GCA_947532125.1 of Saturnia pavonia. NCBI lineage: Eukaryota > Metazoa > Arthropoda > Insecta > Lepidoptera > Saturniidae > Saturnia > Saturnia pavonia. The sequence goes on from OX383923.1 coordinate 1,886,986, forward strand.
CAACATTTAGACTTGTGTTGCCAACGATGCCCTTCAGGCACAGTATAGCAAGTGTTGCTGCTTTGTAACAGAAATTTGTGTGGGTTTTCCACAGCTGAACCCTACACAATTCTACGATTCTTTAAAACTTCAAACTTATGGGCGATTGAACAATACGCTTTTATTATTCTTTGCTGGTTTATTGTTACGTCACATGATGTTAAGAGACAATGTGGCCCAAGATGGTGACACGCTAAATAAAAAAATATTTTATTCAATTTAGGCCTTAGAAAGGTACTTATAAACATCAAAACGTTACTACCGATTCGAACAAACATCCCAGTCACCGAAAAAAAGCCGATTTTTTTTTACTGTACAATACTTAATATTTACAGTGTATATTATATGAATAATTTAATGAATGCACAGAGAGGGAGTCACTTCCAGACATCATTATCATTCACATAATGTCCGCCCTATAATAACCTTTTGACAGTTAAACCGGCTTGACACGGTCCTTGAACTCATTGTCCGGCATATCAGTAATGTGCGTCGGAATCTTATTATAGAACCTAACACTATTAGGTACCTAAAAACTTTCTAATTGCTCTTACTAAGTCTAAAACACGACTAATTTATATTTATTTCTAGTATTTCAATTGTGTTGGTCTTTGAATCTAGCTTATGAATGTTTTTACGAATATACATTAAATTATCAAGGATGTATTTGGACGAAATAGTTAAGATATTCAATTCCGGGACCTGTTATTTAGTGATTCGCGAGGTCTCATGTTGTATATTGCTCGAACTGCCCACTTTTGTAATATGAATATGGTGTCCTCATACCTCAGCTGCTGAGGCCCATAGCAAAATACCGTCAGACATTATGCTATGGAAGTAAGCAAAGTAGACTAACCTAGCTATCAACTGAAGCTGCCGGGACACACCTGTAGGTTGCTTGGCGACAGCTTATCAACCCAAAGCCAACCAAGCATTAGAAAAAGCCCTACCATGCTATGGTTTCATCACGATGTTTTCTTTCACCGAAAGCTCAAACTCTTTGTAGGGATTCGAACTCACGTACACGCTACCACTGACCATCACTGCTTTGCTATCCGTATTCTCTATAGTTTTTCACGGTCAATAAGCTATCTTCTATGTATTATCTATGCTAGAGGGTTGTACAATTTGACTAGGGTTGCCAACTGAAGAATTCAATTTTGTGAATAATTTCAAATCCGTGAACAAAAGTAAGTCCTAATAATATTAAAAAAGGCGAAAGTAAGTTTGTGTGTTGCTCAATTACGCAAAACCCGCTAAATGGATTTAGATGACATTTGGCACACAGACAGCTTATAACCCGGATTAAGACATAGGATACTTTTTATCCTGGTAAAGGCCCAATTCTAAAGCCCAAGCAGACGAAGTCGCGGGCACAGTTTGTTAAATAATAAAAAAAACACACAAATCAAACAAACCTATTCATTGACACCATTCCAATGAGCCCAAATACGTTATCTCTGCTGTAATTTGGTGAGGATTAGGGTATCCTGCAGATTCCAGGTGATACTATAGCACCAGCTTATATCCTTTCATGCTACAGCATCAGCTCAAAATTACTATATCCTTGCAAAATCATTGCACTTACAAAATAGAAAATGTCGTATCTATCAGACCTGTGGAAATTGTTCATATCCCTTCATACACTAGAAGATTTTTTTAAGCCATAAGTACGCTCTCATTCAAGAAACCTCACGTGCGACTGACTTGTTATCGAACTATAATCTTGTCTTATTCTAACACCTTCATTTATCTCGCTCTTTTTAAACCCCGACACATACAGAGGTTTGTCATAAATTTAACGTGTATACCTGTGTGTCTGTCTGTTACATCGTAGATCGCAAACAGCTGAACCGATCATATGAAACCTAAGGAAACCTAAGTCCTCATCAACTTATATTAAATTAAGTTTAGTTAAATTCACTACATATCTTACCTGTAATGGGTGCTGAAAAGTGAACGTTCTAGTTTCCACGGGAAGGTTGGCAACCCTAGAGTTGTAGGGTTTCAACCCTCCCAGTTTGAACATAAATCTGTCAATACCAAACCCGGTACAACGAACCTCACTTAGTTTTTGTATCCATATATGCATATACATATTTGGAATGAATCTTTTATATGTTTATTCGAAACTAACTGGTTGAGGCGTTCTCTCAACCACAGCGCAACCTATCCTGATTTTTTTTTTCTCAAAACTTTTCTACAACCATATCGAAAAAAAAAAAATATTGTGTGGTTTTATAAAACCACGATGCAAGGGAATCTTTAAAAATAAAAATACAAATATTTGGTAAATATGTGACATACATTCTTAAATAACACACATTAACATATACAATGTGCTGAATTTACGATTATAATCCTTAACTTCACGGCATAAAATTCAAATTTATTTGCGACAATGTAATGTAATGTGACATGCGATAGATGAACGGTTTTTTTACGATTATACCTTTTACCCTAGACTGCACGGCATAAAATTCAATATTATTTGCAACAATTTAATGTAATGCGACATGCGATAGATGAACGAAAAATTAGGGGGCGATAGAATAAAATTTCACTCTAATAAGAATTACGCATATTCACCATTTGAATCGAGAGTCTTGAGTTTATTAATAAAAAAATCAATGGAAAAAGCAATTACCAACGCAACAAATCACAATTGCTGACCGAGAGTAAACATGGAACCGAGTTCCGTTCACAGTCCCACGGTGCACCTGAGATCGAGTCAGCAATTTCGGTAGAAGAAACGTTGGGCAACCCGACTCCTTCCTTACTATATTAAGTTTGTAATAATTATTGAATGGTACTGTGAGCCTAACATCGGCAGCAGTCACATCATATTAGTTTTAGTCTAGTTTGTAATTTATAATAAATTAACTTTAAAGTAATTTTGGTTTAACTTGGATCCACCGGCTCTGACCTTCGTAATTAACGTACAGCATTTCAATTTTATTTATATTAGATAGTTTATTTGTATTTAGCAACTAGCTGTGCCCGCAGCTCCTCTCGCGTGGACTACAGAAAAAGGATTTTTAGTTTTTGTGCCGAACCCTAATTATTTTACCTAACTTAACTATCCGTTTCTCCCAAGTGCAAGTTGTCCTGAGTTCAGAGTTTAACATTATACTTAAAATTCATTGATCTAGGGCTTACGGTCATCAAAGCGATCGTTCAAGTTACACCAGTTTTTCTATATTTCCCAAATGTAAAAAAAAATGATTTGTTTTAGTTATCAATAAAATAACAATAATTGTGAAGTTTCTTTTTAAGTTAGGCAATTTTAGTACTTTTTTTATTCTAATCCCCGCAATAATTAATTTCTATTAAAACTAGCTATGCCCGCGGTTTCACTTGCGTGAACAACAGAATGCTGTCGGTACAGCGCACGCGCGAATTGTGCTGCTCCAAAACATGCTTATTGTGGGTGATCCTTAGAAGATAGACATATGCTATCGCTGACTTTTTGTAGGTCTTTTTAATATGTACAATTATGCGGTACAATCATTTGATATATCTCTTATTACTCAGCGTAAACCATTTAAGCGCACCAAAAGTTTTATTTTTCCCCAATTGATTCACCATTTAAGCGCACCAAATGCGCCTTTTCCCGAATCGATTCACCATTATCGTCACTGCTGATTTCGTATGTTGATTTAACATACAAAATATATCATACAACCTGGCTAGTTGACTTAGTAATGAATTAAAATAAAGAACCATGTAAATCGGATACGTGATTTTCGCTCTAAAAGAACATACAGACAGACAGACAGAGAGACGTTGAGTTTTATGATATATATAGATAAAGTAGCTAATACTGTACGTAGACGGGGATAGTAGACGATAAATGCAAATACAATTCAAGATATCCCCGTTTGGAATTCGTTTTACATGAGTTGTAAATTCAAAAGGGACTATAATATTATTCATAGAATTTTATTCTACTACGCTTATAATATACTAGCGGTGCCCCGCGGCTCCGCAAGCGTTTGATACGCAGTAAATAGTTCAGTGCCTCAATTTTGTTTACTCACTAGCTATGACAAACGGAGTCACCAGCGTATAATTTAAAAGAAATCGCTGATTGTTGATTTATAATACGTCAGTATAGATAATATTTTTATCGGGCGGCCAGAGTTATGCGTCACAACTCACACGGCTCGTTCACGCCATTACACCTATAGTCATTGACCCGAGCCTAGTGTTGCATTATTTTAATTTTACATTATCTCCCAAACTATTCGTCTAAATAACATGCTATAAAAGGCAAAACTTATCTAAATAAAATTGTCTTGATGATGAAGTAACTTTCGTTCGAAAGGATTAATAGTCATGCCTAATAATAATAATTCTCATAAATCACTTTTAAATTTTCAATAAAACTTCACGTCACAAAATACCTTATTGTGGCCTATGTATAAGAGATAGGCATATAGTACCACATGCTTTTTTTAGATATACTAAGGAGCAATATTTTTGTAGAACATTGTATTTACGTATCACTAACCATTACGCCAGCGCACGCGGATAAATTAGTTAGCTATGCGCTATTTATTCCGACTAACTTAACAAAAAATAATATTTAAAGCTAGCCGAGAGTCGTAGCTACATGTTAGATAGCCTATATATTTCTCATGAATCTGGCAATCGTATACAAGAAGAATTTTTCGAATCCAACTGGTAGTTCCAGAGATTAGCATGTTTAAACAAACAAACAAACTCTTCCGCTTTATTATATTAGTATAGATACTTCAGTCACAGATTTGAGATAAAGGCAGATGGAGCCTAACAGAATACGAAAATGTCCCTAACAATTTTAGTATCAGTATTCAATTGTGTCAATTCTTTAAAGGAAACGTCATGGAACTCCCCGTATGTTTTATAATATAATATTATATAAAAATATGCTGCCTTGTGTGTAACACAGAAGAATTTGTGAACGACCTATTCAGAAACAACTCACACGATTGGATAGACGAGAGAAATAAAACCCCACTTTATGTGTAGAGGACGTACCCTAAACAATTTTCTTTTTCAAGAGATTATTGTACCACTTTTTCGGCGTGATTAATGTGTGTACTCATGCCAAATTACAGCTTTCTAGTACTATGAATCTCTGAGCTAGGCCGCGGACAGATAAACGGACATAGCGAAACTATAAGGGTTCTTCGGAACCCTAAGAAACGGGTTAGGTGGCGCTATGTTCAAGTTATTATTATTGACTATTGAGGTGAGGTAGACAACGTCTGGCTGGCCAGCTAAATAATATATAAATATTTTACACCCAGATACAGAAATGACAATTATGTTCATCACACAAAATTCAGTCATGTGCGGGGATCAAACCCATGACCTTCTTTGCTCAATAGTAGATCTCACTAATAAGACTTAAAAGACCTACACCACGAGGCCTGACAAAAAAAAACAATGAAACTTGCCTGAACAAAATACATTTGTACAAAACCTTAGACGATCTGTGATAGGTCCGGATGAGTATAAATCTTTCGACAGTTACAAGTGGGCTGCAAGCGTTTGAGATACGTTTCCTCAATAATATTTTATCAGCTTGATAGATTACTGTCTGTATCATTACGCTATAAAGAAATTAAAATTTTTGTCTGTCTGTTTGACGGTTAGACCGATTTTGACGGGACTTTCATTCGCAGATAGCTAATGTTATAAGGAATGTGAATTGCATGGTATTTTCTAATGCCCACCTGGCTAGCTACCACCCTCAAGTTGATAATCTGTCGTCAAGCACCAATAGGTGTGTTCCGGCAGCTGCGCTTGATAGACAGTAGTCCACTAGGTTTAGCGATTTATCATCTTAGGCCACATCGTCACTTAACATCAGGTAAGATTATTGCCACTACGCCAACCTATAACGATAAAAAAAGCCCAATTTATTGAGCTTGTCAAAACAAATTATATGAGCCTAAACTCGAGGGATTTACTAGTAACCACTGATGTGTTCCACTATCCACCTCCTGACTCATTCATCAGATCAGCTCCAAGATACCAAATTATTGTGTTGTAATCCGAATTACATATACATACTAAGTTTCATTTCGATACGACAATTAGAAGTAGGTTAAAATTGACTTCTAACATTTTATTACATTATTTGTTAATTAGTTACAAGTGAAGCTAATATAAGTGTGAAAAAAAGGGAGGCGTCTATTAGTTACGTGAACTCAAATTAAAGCGAAGTGAAGTAAAGATCATTAAAAATACCAAAAACGAGCGTGCGTGCGTGCGTGCGCGCGTGTGTGTGTGTGTGTATGTGTGTGTGTGTGTGAGTATCTGTTTGTTTCTTTGAAATAGATAATAAAGGTATATCTATATTTTCTGCAAAAGATGAAAACAAGTAGGATGAAGTCTGAAAGGAATTTACTTTATATCATCTTGATTATTATTTCTTCAGTTTCCTCATAACTGAGTGCCATAAGCTAATAGGTAAGTAAGGAGCAAAATGTTTAGTTCTTTGTTAGAACTGGATTCAGAAAATGAAACTCATCATGGATCATTCTTCACTTAAACAGAAAACTTACCCTCTCCAGTATCTTCGGTTGCTGTTTTACGACATATGGTATCCCGTGGACTGGACCGAAGATCGAAGGCATCATGGCCGGAGCGAAAATCACTTTAACAGGTTGGTTTTGACAATTACACTTCTTGATTTGCTGGTTTTGACAATTACACTTCTCCATAGCCGACTTGTTTTGACCATTACACACTGACGTCTCGTCTTTTGCTTCGTGATGACAGTTAGCACAACAGCAGTGATGACATTTGACAGCTCGCTGACAGTTCTGCTCGATCGTCTGTATCGAGGTGTTCACCATTTCCGCGCTACTGGTTACATTCTTCGCTGGACTATCAACATGGCTTGTCAAACTCGATGTCTCTTCATTTTCAACGGTGTACAGTTTCGGTTTCTTATTGTCTGTTGGAATCTCTAATAGGGGCGTTTTTCTTTTTAACTCTTTCGGTGTTTCCAATAAATATTTTTTGGTTTCCGTGTTAACTTTGATGAACGGATGGACTAGGAGAGTTTTAGCGATTTTCTGTGTCGGATTTGAGGCCCCTGAGAGGGCCCCGGACTTGGACCTCGTTGCATCCAATTTGACTGATTTCTTTTTACTTTTAGTTACAAAATGAATTTAATTTATTATCATAAAGTTATTATTACAGTTCTCTGCTACCTAGCAGGTAAAATTGTTAATTTCTGTTTAAAACTGTCAACTATTTATTATCAATTATTAATCATATTAATTTGAAAGACGAAAGATATTTACACGACATAGTTATAATTTAGGAAGAAATTAAGGAGAAACTTTTTTTTTAATTTTATGACTTTTCTTGCGGTAGGATGTTTGTATACTTATTATGTTTATAAGTTAACGTTAGTCACGCTTGTTTCGCTAATGTTTATAAGTGATTTGAAGTGGTAATCATACTAAAAAAAATCACAGTACTTATTTATTATTATATGTGTGATATTTCGTTAAGTTAAGTAAGGTAGATTATATTAAGGAGCTGGTTGTAACAGTTTGGTAATCTGAAAGTATCACTATACCTAAGGTAGTATTGATAAATTGGAAAAGGTGTTTTTGTAGTGTATTTTATTTAAAAAAAAAATACCGTTCTATAGTTTTATTTATTATCAAATATTATTAACATTAAAACACATTTCAATTTTTTTTTCATTGACGACGAAGTGTTTTTTTCTAGTAATTATTTAATCTTTAATTTCCACTCAATTCTTTATTGTGTTTTTTTTATTTGTTTCAATAAACAGTATTTAAGTAACACGTATAAAATTATGGTCAAAACATTTCGGTACGTTCATCCGAGTGTAAGCACTAAGGTAAAACCCACCGTTAAATTTTCACAACTTATAGTCACCAAAAATCGTTAATAAGGCCACCTATGTTTACATCAGAGTCAATGACCCCAGAACGCAAGTCACGTGTGTTTGTTTGTAAACAAGAAAACTACGAAAACAATTCCCGTTTTAAACATGTCTCTCACTAAAAACCGGTTCATAATACGAACATATAAAATTTAAACCGATCAAAACTGTTCGATTTTTGAAAAATATCCCCGTAATCCGGTTTGCAAGTAATTACAGGAACCCGGATATGACGTGAAAGTTGAAACACGTCCGCGCTCGAAAGATTTCGAGTTATTACTGAGATGGGAGGGTCCATTGGGCGTGTTTTCTGGGAGGAGACATATACCACGCCCTCCAGGTTTTAAAATATTTAACAGTCTAGACCAAGATGGCTGGATTACGGCAGTATATAATGACGTTTTTATTATAATTAGGGTCGGCAGCGCGCATGTGATGCGTCCGGTATTGCAAGCGTCGATAGCCTACGATGACAGCTTACAATCAATCACGATTATTTGCCACCGTCGTGGTATTAAAAAATAATTATAAATTATAAAAAAATAATTAGTAAGATGTGTGGGGTATTGAAAAGTGAGACACCCAAGCCAACCTCAGCGGCAAGTGGTGATGAAACCTGCTGGGCAATGAACGAGGTAATCGCGACTACCATGTATATGGTCAAAAGTGATTTTCTTGTGCTCGTCGCGTTTCGAGATCAGAAATCTCTTTAGAAAAATTTCTTTACTTGGGGTAGCCTGACTGGAAAATACTCGATTTATTTATAATAATAACTTTGTGTTGTGTTCCTGCGGTAAGTAAGAGTAGAGTAAGTAAGAGTAAGAGTTTCCAGAGCTCCTTGGGAAAATGAGTTCAAATCGGTAACACACCTAGTGATACCTCTGCTATGCTATTTTTAAATGTCAAGTGACGATGTGGCCTAACGTGGTAACATGCTAATCCTGGTAGAACTGGCTCTCAAGTGCAGCTGCCGGAACACACCTATTGGTGCTTGGCGACAGATTTTCAACTTGAAGGTGGTAGCTAACCAGGTGGGCATAAAAAAAACCCAACCACCATGCTATGGTTTCATCATAATGTTTTCCTTCACCGAAAGCTCAGGCTCAATGCAGGGATTCGAACTCACGTCGATCGACGCGATGTCCATACTCGCTACTACTGAGCCATCATTGCGTCCATTTAGTTACCATCGATCAATTCACGGAGTAGCAGCGAAATTTTGTATATTCGCGACTTTTATGAAAATAATCTTTCTTAAATCTCTGTACGTCGTTTGTTCCATACAGAATATAATCTAAACAGTAACAGAAACTATCTTAGTCTATGTTTAATCAAAACATAGATAAGACGATTTGTAGAGAGATTTACATTCAAACCATGCGGCAGAGGACTTGAACGCATCTCTCGTACGACCGAACGCACAAAATAAGGAAAGAGATCGGTTAAATCCAATCCTTACATGTTTAAACATAACTGTAATTTCAGAGTGCTATACTAAGATGCTTCGCAACTGTTTACATCCAGCACTGATGACAATAAATACTCGGATACTGTTTCAGCAAGATGAAGTAACCTCCCATACATCAAACTCCATGAAAATCGTGAAAGAAATATTCTCAGGGAAGGTGATTGCATGGCCCCACAGAAGTCTTAGATATCTCACAACTAGATTTTATCGTTTACGGATATTTAAAGAGTAGTTTAGACGCTATCTGACTATGTTATAGGATATATTTTGTAAGATAAAGTAACATACGAAATAAGCAGTGACGATAATGGTGAATCGATTCGGAAAAAGACGCTTTTAGGGCGCTTAAATGGTTTACGCTGAGTAAACCATAAGAGATGTATCAAATTAATGTGCTACATAATTATAGATCTTAAAAAGACCTACAAAAAAGTCAGCGATAGCACATATCTATCTTCTAAGGATTATCCACAATAAGCATTTTTGACTTTAAAATAAACCGCGTGTGACAGTACGTATCGTACTTGCGCTCGATGGACGACATTCTGTAGTCCACGCGAGCAGAGCCGCGGGCACAGCTAGTCGCTTATGAAATGGAACCGATTTCCATATATACACTTCTGCCCGCATTTCAAAACTTGAGAACCTGCAGTTTAGACGAATGTCATACTCAAACAAGGCGTCATTTAGATGTTTTGATTTTTAAAACGTAAATGGCAGCCATTTTTGAGTCTATTTTTATTTACCTTAATTAAATAATATTATAATTTGAATGTTTTTTGTTTTTTTTAAAGCCCATTACGCTGGGTCACTCTTCATTACACATGCGACTTACATATCTATACTATATAATATAATAAAGAGGAAAAGTTTTTTTGTTTGTTTGTTTAAACACTCTAATCTCTGAAACTGCCAGTCGGATTAGAAAAATTCTTTTTGTATATGATACCTAGATTCACGAGGAATAGTATACGATATCTGGCATTAGGCTACACCTCTCAGCTAGCCTTAAATACTTATTTTTGTTAAGTAAGTCAGAATAAATAGCGCACCCTAACTGCTTTATCCGTGTGCGCTGGCGTAATGGTTAGTGATACGTAAATACAATGTTCTAAAAAATATTTCTCCATACTACATTTAAAAAAAAGTCCGTGATACGGTATGCCTATCTCTTATACATAAACCACAATAACGTATTTTTTTTTGAAAATTGAATAAATTTTTGACCATTATTATTAGACGTGGCATATTAATCCTTACAAACGAAAGTCACTTCATTATCAAAACAATTTTATATAGATAAACTTTGCCCTTTATAGCATGTTATTTGGACGAATACTTTAAGAGATAATGTAAAATTAAAATAATTTAACACTCAGCTCAAGTCTATGACTATAGGTGTAGTTGCGAGAACGAGCCGTGTGAGTTGTGACGCATAACCCTGGCCGCCCGATAAAAATATTCTCTATACTGTTGTATTATAAATCATCAATCAGCGATTTCTATTAAATTATACGCGGGTGAAACAATGAAACAATCCTGTAAAGAAAATTTTGATAAAGCCGATCGATAGTTTCTTAACGGTGCTTCTACTGGATTAGAATGTTTTCCGAACCGGTAATTGTGTTATGACATTCTCTAGTGCCTTTTTGAGACCTACATTGAGTATAGGATTATTGATTTAATTTGGAATGTTTTGTCACTTTAAATCTGCAGTCAAAGACTAACTTATAATACACCATTACAAATAAATCATTCGAACGCTTCACTGTATTCGCGTAGGCGAAGACGCTTGTACAAATTAGTTCATAAATATTCGCAGGGCCGGATTTAGGGAAGAGCTACAGGGCTTCAACCCCAAAGGACTTTTTTTTTAACATAAAAAATTTAAACTCGTTCTGGCAAAGAAAATTATAATTTAAATAAAACATTACTTTTAATTTTTAACACCAACGTATACATGTTATAAATATTATAGCATTTAACTTCCAAACGGATGAACCCACTTTTTTTTTAAAGCTTTCTTCGAGAATGTTCTTAGCTATGATTCCGTTTGTAGACCATCAGCTTTCAAATAATAATTACATTCTCAAACAAATCTACGCGACTACGCGGCTAATTAAGTTTTCATATACAATTAATATTAGCATGTCGGTGACGCGAACCCATAAGATTTTCCCTTACCAAAAAATGTACAACGCGGCTAAAGAAGTTTTCACTTCAAAAAATAGTCCGTTTCAAAAGATTGACGTATTAAAAATACTTTTCTCGTTTGGTCACAATATCACCTAACGTTAATGACGATGTGGCCCAAGATGGTAACATGCTAAGCCTAATGGAAGGACTGGCTCTTAAATGCAGCTACCGAAACACACCTATAGGTGCTTGAAGATAGATTATTTACTTAAGAATGGGATAGCTAACCAGGTGGGTATAAGAAAATGCTCTACCACGACTGCCACCATGCGATGGTTTCTTCACGATGTTTTCCTTCACCGTAAACTCAAACTCATTGACATTGGCTTTTTCTAATGACCGCCTGGGTAGCTACCACCCTCAAGTTGAAAATCTGTCGCCAAGCACCAATTGGTGTGTTAAGGCAGCTGCACTTGATAGCCAGTCCTCCCACTAGGCCTAGGCCACATCGTAAATTAAGATCAGATTTTTTCACATTTACGAAGCGCTATTTTTTGTAAAACATCGCAAAACATATTCATAATTAATATTTAAACATATTCGGGGCCACCCAACTTCTAAATCCAGCCCTGTATATCCACCCTTGATTGTAACAGGAGGGTAGATATTTCAAATTCCATGAAACAATACCTTTACTAACTGTTGATTTTTCCTTTCAAGGAAACGTTTTTTGAATAATTAATAATGAAAGAAAAATCTTTTACCAAATTTCACCTATTTATCCAAAGCTGCTAACATGAAGTAATTTTTTTTTCTTTATTTTTAAATCATGCCCGGTAAAAATAAAATTTTCATTAGAACTACCACTAGCACTAATGTTATATATCTCAACAGAGTTTGCTTTCTTTATTTGGTTGAACGCACTAATCACTGGAACTACCGGTCTGATTTACAGAAATACTTTTGAATTTTATAACGTAGGTACTAGCTGTGACTTGCGATATAATTTAAAAGAAATCGCTGGTTGATGATTTATAATACTTCAGTATAGACAATATTTTTATCGGGCGGCCAGGGTTATGCGTCACAACTCACACGACTCGTTCGCGCCATTACACCTATAATCATAGAACCGAGCCGAGAGTTCCATTATTTTAATTTACGTTATCTCCCAAACTATTCGTCCAAATAAAATGCTATATAGGGCAAAGTTTATCGACATAAAATTGTCTTGATGATGAAGTAACTTTTGTTCATAAGGATTAATATTCCATGCCTAATAATAATGCTCATAAATCACTTTCATTTTTCAATAATACTTTGTCACAAAATATCTTTTTTTTTTTTTTTTTTTTTTTTTTTCGAAATGACTATGCTGTTAGCCTTAGGGGCTCTGGAGCCTTTGCGGCTTTTACAGCTTCACCGGGCTTGGGAGCGAGCGCGGAAGGCACTCAGCCGCGAAAGCTAGGCAACAAGCTCCAAGGGTGCCAAAGTGGCCGAACCTCGGCTTGGGCTGTTGCCGATCATGCGAAAAAGTCGCGATCTGACTGAATCCCTATCCATAGAGATTCGAGCTAACTAACTGTACAAATATACATGTTCCTGCCTTCTGGGAGGAAGGAAGGAACATGTGTATATGTATTTAGTGATTTGGTAATTTTTGTCTAAACTAACTAGCCAAAAAAAGAAAAAAAAGGTCCCTTACAGAACCTATGTACCTGAGTGTTGTACATGTGTGAAGTGCAGTGTTATGTGTGTGTGTCGATAGCTAGTGAATGCAGTGTCACTGTATCGCGCGAGCGGCTGCTGGCTCAAGGGCTTGAGTTGCCGCTGGAGAGGGTGGTCGTGGCGGGTGTGCAGGAGCGAAGTTAACCGCCCGTCCCCTACGGAGGGAACGGTGGTTTCGCGGCCGTGGGCGCAAACACGCTTGACTTGAAGAGACGGATGGGTATGACGCGTTAGCTACCGTGATTTCGTCATCGGGGTCGGTAAATATGTTCCGCGGCCTACGATTTGCCTTCGGGGCGTCTGGGACTGGGGTATATGTTGCGGCGCATGCTACTAACGGGTTCGGATGGTTTGAAGCTCTGTCGAAATAGCTCTTCGCGAGAGTTTTGATGTAAGATTTGATCGAAGGAAGTTCCATATCTTTATGGAGGTCTTCGTTTCGAACAAACCATGGGGAATTAACTATTTTGCGTAAAAACCGATTTTGCAACGTTTGTAAGGGGCTGAAGTTTGATTTCGCCATATGGGCGAATACTACGCAACTGTATGTTAAGATCGGTCGGATACAAGTCTTGTAGAGTGTAAGCTTATGTCTAAGAGACAATTTACTTACCGAGCATAGCAGAGGATGCAAGCGAGCCAAGACCATAGCAGCCTTGTTTCGGACTCTACGGACATGTGCCCTGAAGCTAAGCGTATTATCGAGGGTCACAAAATATCTTATTTTAGCTTATGTATAAGGGATAGGTATATGGTATTAAGAACTTTTTTAGATGTACTAAGGAGCAGTATTTTTGTAGAACATTGTATTTCGTATCACTAACCATTACGCCAGCGCACGCAGATAAAGCAATTAGGGTGTGCTATTTATTCCGACTTACTTAACAAAAATCAATATTTAAGGCTAACTGAAGGTGTAGTTAAATGCTAGATAGCCTATACTAATCCTCGTATACAAAAAGAATTCTTTGAATCCGACTGGTAGTTTCAGAGATTATAGTTGTTTAAGCAAACAAACAAAAAAAACTCATCCGCTTTATTATATTATTAGTAGTATAGATTTATTGAGAAAAGTTATAACCAATATAACATCACGCAACGACTTTAAGGAGCGGAGCAGTTGCCGTGAACGTAAAGTAATCTGGCAATCTTTAGGCAAGTACAGGTAATGAAAACAATGGGCTACATTGGTGCATTGGCGGCGATTATGATCTAATAAATTTAACACGCGTGACGGTACGGATAAGTCGTTTCACAGTTCTAGATAACAGCAGTTTGTAATAATACGTCCACATAATGGAAGGGTCAAGGGTTAACCCTTTACCTGCATATCCTAATTAAGGAAAGCTCCGCTTGAATTACTTATAATTGACTTACAACCAGGGTGACTATTCAAATCTGTGGACTTGATGAATAAACTTTGTAAATGTTTATTAGTTAACACGTTTGAAAAAGATTTTTAATTATACTTTTTAAAAACGCTTATATTGGCTTCACTTGTAGCAAAGTAACTAACAATCAATGTAATAAAATCTTAGAAGTCTAAATGTCGTATTGAAATGAAACTTTGTATGTATATGTAGTCGGATGACAACACTATAATTTGGTATCTTGGAGCTGATCTGATGATGGATCCAGGAGGTGGATAGTGGAACTCTTCAGTGGTTACTAACCCCTCGAGTTTAGGCTCATGTGTTTTGTTTTGACAAGTCAAATAGATATTGGGCTTGGTAACGAGATATTATTAAAGACATATATAAGACTAAAAAGTGCGCGTAGTTAAAGCGTGTTTTTAGTTTTTTTAACAATTTAAACTTAATTTAGAAACCACTGTCGTATATTTTATGGGGCATTCGCAGCGACCTTAACTCCAGGGATTATATCGACAGTGTCATTTTCACTACATCTTGGAGACAGCTACAAGATGCAACGATTTTGCACGCCTTGTCAACGGTATCTTGTTTACAAGGTGCAAGTTCAGCCGGGTATGGAATACTGTTCGCATCTTTGGGATGGATCCGCAAAATAGTTCCTCGATATTCTGGACAGGTTGCAGAGGCGGGCGATCCGCATTGTTAAAAAAACCGTGTGGTGTCGTGGGACACTAGATAGGAACGAAGTTCCTTATTATAATATATTAATTTCAAGTTCTATTCGAGGTATAAAGAAAATAATTATTCGGGTATACATTTTTTATTATGATTTTTTTAATTGTTAAAAATCAAAAAAACTACTTTACAAAATTATCTTAACACCTTTACTTTATTTGCAATGATTTATAAAATTATATAATAAAATAATAGCAAACTGCAATGATAATAACAGTGATCACGTAGACTATACATTAGACACTGTATAGCCATCATACATAGACTATACATAACTATCTTACGATTTTTATTAACGTTACGAACGTTTTTTGCCGACTAGGGTACCCCTCCGCAACGCCCCATAAGGAACTTCGTTCCAATAATGCAGACGTTACTAAATACATCAAGCCGCTTCAACTGCACAGGGGCATTGCCTCACTGAGCGTATTTTACCGTCTATATCATGATGAGTGTTCTGAAGAGCGGTTCAATCTAATTCCCTCCTCTCCTTTACACAACTGAACCACACGTGCTTGGCTTCGGAGTAACAGTTTTACGGTAACCTCCATTTCGACACGAACTAAAAAGTTCTCTATATCTTATGTTTTAATGAATGAATCTTTATATTAGTTAGTTATATGAATTGTATTAATAACTTATGCTATTCTTGTTTTATTTTAAAGAAAAGTCTCTAGTAATCTCCTGATTTTTAGCTGGCAAATTTACCGATTTTTAATTTTTCACTTTAGCAACACTGACTCCGTTTTGTATAAAATGTTGCTTTATGAATACAAAGGTTTATTCATTTATACACACAGTAATTACGTTCAAGATATTATTTTAAAAACTACGATCAGTTGTTCTAATGAATGTCCCAAACCATACAGAATGCTTAGTTACTCAACTCGGTCCACCCAATTACAGTCCGAGCAATTTGGTTTTATGCTAATGCTATCTAATTTCAGTACATTCTTAACGACTTTTAGAAGAAAGAAGAAAATATCATGCTTTTCGACTGGACTTTTAAACAGTAAGTCATATTATCTGCAAACACCATATCTATAATAATACATACTAATATAATAGTGGTGAAGAGATTTTTGTTTGATTCTTTAAGCGCGCTAATCTCTGGAACTGCCAGTCTGATTCCAAACATTATTTTTGTATATTGGGGGAAGTGGGGTACTTTGATACAAGGGGCACATTGATACACCAACAGTATTTCAATATTAACAAACATTATTAGAGACCCGACAAAACTAAAATGTCTATATACATGTCTTAGCTCCACAGCTATAAACACGCTGACCGCTTGTTAACCGTTAGCGTTGGAACAGAGTAAGTGTGTTTTTAATGCGACCAAGTAAAAAATACTTAAGTATCTAAAAGTATTTCTCTGCTGTTTTATATGATATAATTAAGATTGAAACTTACGAAACGTTAGTTAATCTATCCAACATTCGGTATTAGAAGTATTTTTTTAATGTGTTCGATGGTTTTATTGATTTTTTTAATTTTTTTAAAATTATCTGCTGGGGCACGTTGTTACATCAAAACGCGGGGCACATTGATACGTATTGATCACATCCATGTAAGCGATACGAATGTGATAAAATCGGTAAAGACACAAGAAGTCGTATTTGTGGATACTGATACTAGTGCAATTATTAATGCTGCCGAATTGAAACTAACCCTATATCTACGAAAAAACATGCATCTAGTAAGTTTGTGTTTCTATTGTGGAGGATAAGGCAAGCGTTTATTTTGCAGCTGCTACTGCAATACCTGTGCTTTAGCAGTTACTATTTCTTTAAAGGGAACGTCTCGAACTTTTTGAAATAATTTAAACGTATATAAGGTTCAACCACACAGCGGTGGTAATAGTGCCAACATAAATTGAGATACCTTTAGGAACTTGTCATTACTGAAAAGAGCTGAGCTTATACCTGGTATACCTATAATCCCAGCTTATACCTATAATGGTGTAAGGTAGACTGTACCTAAACATTTTTCCTTTATTATTAATCTTAAGTCTTATTATAATCTCCACCAGATAAACCTTATTTCCTATTATATATTCGTACATATATATTGTCGTACTAAAGTGCCCCATTCTATGTATCATTGTGCCCCATACGTGGGGTAAAAAACCCATTTTTTATTAAATTAATTTTATTCTCATTATTATTTAACTTTAATGATTCTTATGATTCATATTATAATATTGATAAAATTTAGCATTAAATAAACAAAAAATAATAATATTTTATTAATTTTTTGTGCATAAAATACAACATTGAATTTTTCTGTATCAATCTGCCCCACTTCCCCCTAATAGTCAGATTCATAAGGAATAGTATAAGCTATATAATTATATACGATGACCCTAAGAAGCAGATTAATAACTAAGTATGGACGTCAAGCAATCTGGCAAGTACATACGGAAAGTGGAACAACAAAAAGGTTGCACGGGCCACGCCTTGCAATGGAGAGTTTGACGAATAAATTTAATAAGGGTGAAACCGTGAGGCACAGCTAGTAATATTATAAAGCTAATAAAAATACTTTATAGTTTTTACATTTTATTATTAGTATAGAAATTAATTATACCGCCATCTGTTGAGCATAAAGCGATAACTCTAAATGCGGGTTAATTCCAACTTAACATTCAGACTTCAGAGGATGAAAGGCGAACAATCTAATCTTTACATTAAATCTTTGTATTATTTCCATTTTATACGGGTTTCTGTAACTTACTTTGTAATTATTATTAACCATGATTATATTGTGTTATCAGTAAATATTAGACAAGAGTCTTCAAACAATCACTTTGTTTCTTTGCGGTATCAAATTACAAGATTTACAAGCAAATTAATTAAAATAAAAATTTCGATTAATACATGCAACCCGAACGTGGTTTTAAACTTAAGTAAGTTTAAATAGTTTAGAAAACTAAAAACACGCTTTAACTACGCACTAAAAATATAAAACTTCTTAGTCTTATAATGACATCTCATTACCAAGTTGCTAGTAACCTCTGAACAGTTCCACTATCCACCTCCTGACTCCATCACCAGACCCTCATTACAAAGCCCAATCTATTGGATTTGTCCCGCCACCCCTGCTAACTAAATGGTTGTTTTTGGATATGTGAAAAAATTCACGGCTTATAAAATATCCTTGGAGAAGTAATTTTGTACAAATTCCAATAAAAATTACTTAAAGCCCCCTTTGAAAGTCTGCATATTGCAGGCAACTACGGAACCCTAGACTGCGCATTGCCCGTCACGCACTTGGTAGTATTTTTTATAATTATCAGTTGATGATAACAAAAAAGTTAGGTAATAGATTTAGGAAACACTAGCCTAAGGAAGTTAGGAGTTGTTTGTGAAAACAGGCATAAAACAAGTAGGTATTAAAATTAATATATATATATATATATATGTAAGCTGTGAAATAATTATGAGATGCAACCATAAAAATAGATCTTGGACTCTGAAAGGGACCCTATATTTTCCTACACTGTACTTTTCCACAGCATCTGACCATTAATTACTTGGACATTCAACACATCTTTGGGCAGTAATCATTTTTTTGATTGTTTAATCTTTGCCAATCCTCTCTATGTGAGTAAACTATTAATTTCAATGATTTTATAATGTTTGACTTAGTTGTATAATTTTATGACTTATTTTATTTGATTGAAGAAGGCGTTACTTGCGGAAATCCATAATTTAATAATAATTTATAATTATCATTTTTAAAGTATTATTATTTAATTAATATTATTACCTATTACTTTTCTTAATTGTTATTATTATATTTTGTTTAAGAAATTTATTTACTCAATTATTTATTAACAAATTTATTTATATTCAAACATTTTACATTGTAGGAAGACAAAAATACCTGGTAATATAATGCAGGTGGAAGTAGCTAAGAAATTTCGGATAAATTATTTATGATTTTTTCCCAATTATGTTGGATTCTCCCTTGTGTGTAGGTTCTGATACCTCACTACAACACTTTTACTTGTATTACATACTAGTTGATAATATTTTCTACAATCTCATCTAATATTCATTGATTATTTAAATTGGTCCAACAACTAATATACTCACACTTTGGAGAAGTTGGATGTTTTTTCCAAAATAATAAATTTTAGTTTTTGTTTATTTCAATCAAAGTCCCTATCAAAGGTATTGTTGTGCCTATGCAAATGAGGGCAATTGCATTCAAAGCTACTTATTGCGAAACAAAAAATCAATGTGCTTACTGACAAAATTCCTGAAGGTAATTCAGTGTACGCATTTTGTACGAGACACTTTGAATTTTTTTTTTAATGTAATAGTTGTTTGCTTTATTCCAAATTTTTTTTTTTTTGGTCAATTGAATGTGGTCTTTAGACAGGCATATTTTGTAAATATTTAATATCTTGAGTTACTATTAAATTTTATAGAAACAAATTATGTTCTCAAAAATAATTTGTTTCTTACAATTGTCATATTACATTTGTTTATAACTATTATCAATTAGCACATATTTATAATAATATGTCAGGGACAGTGAAGTGTAGGTTAATATTGTTGATAGACCCTTATGTTAACAAAACAAACAAAAAATAGTTATAAAATCTAGGCTACACCTGATTATAGAGTCATAAGAATTAGATTAAATAGTCAGTGTCATATATTGATTCGAAGTTTGAATCAATTAATACTAAACATGGTGAGCGTAAAATGCGGACTGGCTATTTTAAATATCACAGGGCTTCAGTAGCCAACTAGACGAGCAATTGAAAATGGTCAATCACAATTATAAATAACCATGTACATACTACTAATAAATAATAAACCACACGTGTCCTTAACCAAATATAATTAATTTAATTTAAAAAAAAATACAAGAGAATCTATTTTTTGTTTTTATTCTGTGGTCGTGCGTTCCCGCCACCACGCGCTAGTGGCGCCGGGCGACCACGATTTCCGAAAGCTCCTCTGCTGCCGCCTCTACCTGTTCTCATGTTCTGACCACCACGACCTTTAGATACTTCACTCCGACCTCTCGCTTTCACCTGAGTCTCTTCTTTCACCATATCAATAACCTCGTCAGGTATACGCAGGTATTTTATTGTACTACCACGAATATAGCATTCGGGCATCCTCCAGAATTTGTCGCCGTCTCTCGAAGTGCAAATAACTTCTCTTAAGTTTATATTCATCCAGTTATCGCAGCTTACTAAGTGTCCGTTGTATGTCTCGCCATTTTTTAATTCTACGAGCATAGGATGATTCTGAGCGGTACGTAAAAGTGATAGAGGCAACATCTTAGCTAGAAAATTGGTTTAAATTAGTCTGTATATGATTAATAACAGTTTTACTTATTTGTTTTCGTTCACACCTCTTAGACCATAATGTTATTCAACTTAAACGTCAAATTTAACTGAAGGTTTAAGGTTA
The DNA here is from genome assembly GCA_947532125.1 of Saturnia pavonia. Taxonomy (NCBI): domain Eukaryota; kingdom Metazoa; phylum Arthropoda; class Insecta; order Lepidoptera; family Saturniidae; genus Saturnia; species Saturnia pavonia. The sequence goes on from OX383923.1 coordinate 1,907,827, forward strand.
TAATCAGAGTTGCCATGGACCTTGAGTCGAAAGCTACGTTTCTTAAAAAGTTTTGTTTTTCCTGGAGAAGTTAAGTACCTACATTGTTTTTTTTTTAATCATAGAGGCGATTCGATCACATCTATTTTCTACTGGCCGTATAGAAACGACAAATATAAAAATGTTCTAATACAGAAAATGTCATTCGAATTCTAATTGTATTGTGCACTAGCTGTGCCCGTGACTCTGTTCGCGTTGACTACTAAAAAGGTTTTTTTTTATTTTTTGTATGGAACCCTAATTATTTTACTAAAATCAAAATAGCATAAGTTATGTTCTAGAACATCAGCTATCTTCCAGTATAAGTGCCATCAAAATCGTTCCAACCTATTCGGAGATAGCCCGGAACACACAAAAATAAAAAAATTCAATTGTTTTTTTTATGTTATAGATACCGTTTACACTCCCATATACCATGTATAGATTTTTAGCAGACTTCAAAAAAAGGTCGATATTCTAATTATTTTTTTTAATGATTTTCACTCTATAACTCACCTACTTATGAACCGATTTTGATAAATCTTTCTTTATTTTTTAATAAATTATGTCTTCATAGTGGTAGGAGTCCAGATAGTAAGAGATTGTTTACATTTATTACTTTTTTCAAATATTGTAATTATATATTATGTTAATCAGAATGTCACTGTCGATCATAAAATATTTTTCCGTTCGCTAATTGAAGATAAGAAGTTATTCCAATTCATATTAATGGCTTTTTTATTAACGTAGGAGCCCAGTAATGTAATAAAAGAGATATAACGTTCATATAATAAAACATAATCATTTTTTATATTATATTCTATCCAAATATTTAAGGTTTTTAGGTTGTATTATTCCAAAAAAAGGATGTAAATAACTAATATAGTGACTATTACCCAATAATATGTAAAAAGTATTTATTTAGGTATTTTTGTGTAACATGGTAAACCAGAAATATAAATACTGTCCAAGATTAAGATGTTTAACGTCAAGCGGATATTTTTAGTCATTTGGTTATTGGTCTATGATTTTTAGCGGGATCTTAATCTGTCATGTTGCTATTTTTATTCAGGCTCTATATTATGCAGTTTTGGCGTCATTTTACGTTATACAGTTTGGTTATGGAGCTTAAGTGAAGTTGATTATTAATAATTACTAGGAAAACATCTGAACTACATTTGAAGTTGCCACTAAAACTCCTTGGGCAGATTTAACAAGGAAATCTTGTTAGAGCTATGCTTAAAGATTACAAGAATAATTAGAAAACTATTCTATTCGCGTGACGTTGGCAAAATTGTGGGCACACACAGTTGCCATTAAATAATACGAAAAAGAAACGTCAAATGTCGACGTCAATAATTGACAGTTGTATTGTACTTGCGTTTCCGTACAGCTTCCAACCAGTTTGCTTATAATTAAATACACCGATAAAGGTCTCTCTGTCTAATTCCTTGATTCTCGATAAGTATGAATGAAAAAGCAATATACCATTTTTATCTTCAATCATCGAACTAACTGGATTTTGGGACGGTACGTGGAACGGTAAATCCATAAATTAAATTGTGCCGCATGTTCGTAAAATTGTAATCATAAAAACGAAGGTTTCGAAAAGTACTGCTGAAATATAATAAGATTATTCGTGAATACTGGGTACAGGTAAATAGAATCTAACTCTTAAATCATTACAAAGTCCCGGTCGCATGTTTTCTAACATAGATAAAAGGCTAAAACTGCTATATTTATATTTCATTGCTCAGTTTTACTCTGTAATTAAATTAAATTTGCGCACCAGACTTGTATCTGAAACACTTTGTAAGGCGTTTATTAAAGTTTTATCTTTTAATGTGTCGGAAAATTAAAAAATAAAATACAAAATAAAATTTACCATAAAAATAAATACACAGCACACATGAAAGCATATGTATCTCATTTTATATCAAGTGTGATAGCACAATTTTACAGCATGAGTTTCCATAATTAAAAATATAAATACTCTTTGCATATCTGTAGTTTACTTTAGTTTCATGATCCCATTCCTCCATACAGTGCAACAATTACCTGATGTTACTAAATACTTCTGAGAGTAGGAAAGCATTGTATGAGTCTCACACTTTAGTCCTTACCACAGTGTTAGCCTGGATACCAGGCCACTGTGTCATATCAGGTAATGAATCAGTCAATTCCTGTGCAAAAAATGCTGTTCAATCAGTATCAAGGGATCACTATAGGATCTATATGGAAAATGTATGCTCATTGGCTAAATCTAAGTTGTTTGAATCATGGCAAAAAGAGTGGAATGCTTCTAGCAAAATAATTTATTGAGGGAGGCTATATAACTTCACTCTATGACCGAGCAGAGCAATAACCATGAACATCAAGCAATCTGGCAAGCTCTAGACAAATACAGGAATTGAGGACAAAAATAGATCACATGGGTATTTTTTTAATGCCCTCCATCTGTCTTAGTCTTTAGTAGGGTGGCGATTTTACCCCTATATGTTTTGCAAGGTCCTTGGGTATGTTGTATGTGAGTGACGACTTTTGAGTGTATTTGTGTGGCTATATCTGTATATGCAGCTACCATGAGTGTATAATAGTCTGTATGTGTACTTTAAAAGCGGATAGTAGTGTGAGTAGTGTGATAAATTTGTTCATGGTTTTGTTATAAATGAATTTCATTTTTCCATTACTTTAGTGTGTTATATTTTGTTGACATGTGTAGTGGTTCGAGTTCGTTGACAGTGGTGCGGTGGAGAGTTGGTCGAAATGTTTGTTCAGTTGTAGAATCTAGTTACAGATCATGAATCCATAGTTAAAGGTGTGAGCCGCTTCACATTCTCTCTGGGATGGGTGAGAGGCATCAGTCTCTGGCCCACTAGGGTTTGCAATTGTAAGTTGGATAATATGCATGTTTGAAATACAAAAATTCGGTATTTTTTTATGTAGTATGGTTATATGGTTATATGCGCTAGAAAGACTAGGTATACCAAAATCTGTCTATAACCTACTAAAAAACCTTGGCCTGTTTAAAAACTAGGTATTAACTTACCAGCAGTAGGTTCTATTTTAAAATGAATATCTAAAGAGGTACTTACAGGCAGAGGTGGCTCATGAAAATTTTTCATGGGCGTTGGCTAAAAAAAGGAGAAAATGTCCTACCTACAATTCTATTTGTAAAGAAAATTAATTAGCTTGTCTTTTTTATGAATGAAAATATTTATTACTTTTTTTTTGTAAGAGACCAAAATTGAATTAGTTAATTGTTTTTCATACAATTATTTTCCAAACTTTCATGCAACAGATTCTAAAGCGTAGTTCAAAAAACATTGTGTGTCAACATAGTAATAAATTTCTATGTTAGAAATAATTAATAGGTTATTTTTAACTAGATAGGTAATCAACTAAATACACGAACAAAGAAACATAATTGAAGGCAAGCAGGAGCGCCGCACCAGACTTGACTTAATTTCTCATACAAAATCTTTTGTTTCATATATCGGGTCATGTAGAATGCTCTCTTTCGCACTTATTGAATTCCAAATGCTTGTCGTTGTACTGAAATTTGTTACATAGAATCGCAAACGCTGGCGCTTCACTCAGTACAACATAATAAAAAATCTTTTTATTGTAAGTAATTGTTTTTGAATGCTGTGTTTAGTTCAGATTATAAGGGTAAACTATACAATATCATACCTACTTAAAATAAATAAGTACAGATAAAGAAAACACAACACAATTTGTACAATTTTTTTTTTTTTGGGAGTGCTAGCGCCACTGCTCCTTAGGGCAAGCCGCCTATGCTAACAGGTTCGTACCTAATTTGACTAGGCAGGAAAGGCAACACGAGCAGTCAAGGCGAGCACTTGTGTGCATCTAAACCTACACCCGTTCACAAGTCCTGAGGTCTACTCGGAGTTCCTCCCTCAGCCTCACGATGGACCTGGCAATCACATGGTTAATTTATGGAATGCTAAGAAGATTGTCTCTATAAATTATGAAGTACTATTTGAATACTTTTCTCATAACCATATCATTTAAAAATTAAAAATGAAAATTCTAAAGATGTGTCTTATTTAGAAAAGTAAGTATTAGATTCAGATTATATATATTAGATATAGATTCAGCTGGATGAAATGACTAATTTTTATGAAGATGAAGACTTTTTTTGCTGGCGCACATTTCTAAAATCCAGAGTTGTTCAGTGTAAAGCTATGAAGTTGTAATATTGTTTAATTCAACTCTTACTAGACATGTACCATGTAAATTCACTCAGCTCAAGATACAAGCCAATTAGAATAGAATTAAAATGTATATTCCTTATTACAGATTACTAATCAGCATGCCTCAAGCACGCCGAAAGACTCCGTTTAGCGGTAAAGCGAAGAGACAGCAGTTACAATCGAAGAAGCAGAATAAAACACTACTAATTTCAGGTAAATGCCACTTTTCTAGTATATCCTGAAACAATAATCAGTCAATGGTCAGTGGTAGCTTTTCTAGCACAGCGTCGATCAGTTTTTTTTTATCGTAGGTTTGGCTTAGGGCCACAATCTCACCTGATTTTATGTGACGATGTGGCCCAAGATGGTAACACTAAACCTGGTGGAAGTCTGGCTCTCAAGTGCAGGTTACCGGAACACACCTATTGGTGCTTGACGACAGATTTTCAACTTGAGGGTGGTTAGCTAGCCAGGAGGGCATTAGAAAATGCTATGGTTTCCTCAAGACGTTTTCCTTCACCGAAAGCTCATGCTTATTGCAGGGATTCGAACTCACATCAATCGACACCAAGGTACACGCTACCACTGAGCCATCATTGCTTCAAAATGATTGAGTCTCAATGTGAATTTGAATTCTAGAATGAGACTATAAATTCACTGATGGAAAGTTGATGAAACTTATGATGAATATCAAGAACTTATTATCTACATGTCTCAAACACCGTAGTTAAGTGGGGCAAGCGGCGCCGAGGGTATTAAAAAATTAAATACTACTAATTCTTAAGAAGGTTTACTACAGAATGAATCAATGATCTTACAATCCTCTTATAAATAATCACTTATACTGTATATATGTATGTATGCTGTTTATAATTCAATTACAAAAACATGTCACAATTCGTCTAGTCTAAACAACAAGTGGTTATTGCCATTATAGTCATAACATTCTGAGTAAATTTACAACGTCAGCGTCTTCTACTTATGTACCAATTAACACGTCGTAATAAGAGAGGGTACAGTATGTATAACTACGTATTTACATGTCTTTAAGAGAAATGAAGAAGGTGATCAACTTCTTTCCATATAACCAGGGTCATCAGGTACAAATTCGTACGATGTTGTCTCTGTCAACTATCAGCCTAGCAGAAACCGCGGTGGCCGAGGGGATATGAACCGATATGCCTTGAAATTCTACAGGGAATCCGATGCTGAGCTTAATATGAAAAAGGAGGAAGCATTGTAAGTCGATCAAGGTTTTTTATAATGTTTTAAAATAACTTTAATGTTTAAAACAGCCACCATAGAAGAGAGACAGGTAACAGAGAAATATCTTTAAAAAAAACTATTTACTCGAGGCAGTCTTACTGGTGGTATTCCACCACCTCCACCCTACAGAAAATCGCAGCCAAATAACCTTGTGTTGTGTTCCTGCGGTGAATAGGGTTTCCAGAGCTTGGGTCGTTAGTGCTGGAAGCAATGATGGCTCAGCATGTACGACTTCGCGTCGATTGACGTGAGTTCGAATCCCTGCAATGAGCCCGAGCTTTCGGTGAAGGAAAACATCGTGAGGAAACCATTGCGTGGTGTTAGGGCTTTTTCTAATGCCCGCCTGGCTAGCTACCAGCCTCAAGTTGAAAATCTGTCGCCAAGCACCAATAGGTGTGTTCCGGCAGCTGCACTTGAGAGCCAGTCTTCCACTAGGTTTAGTGTGTTATCATCCTGGGCCACATCGTCACTTAACATCAGGTGAGATTGTGCCCACTATAAAAAAGTACCAAGTAGAGGCGTGTCGCGTTCTGGTATTAGATGGTTTATATCCAGTAATCAAGCGGGGTGATAGATCATCTGTACTCGACTGGGTAGTAATCACCATGCATACCCGCCAAGACCACCTTCTCCTGCAGCATCTCAAGCCTAGGTCCGTTCTTCCGGCATGGAGCCCTTGAGCCAGCAGCCGCTCGCGCGATACAGTGACACCGCATTCACTAGCCACCAACGTACACACATTACACTGCACTTCGCACATGCACACCACTCAGGTAAATAGGTTATAGGAACTTTTTTCTCTTTTCAGCTAGTTTAGACTAAAATTGACAGATTACTAAATGCATATACGCATGTTCTTACTTCCTATCATAAGGTAGAAACATGTATATATGTTTAGTTAGTTCGATCGAATCGCGATGTTTGTCTATAAGGCAACAGCCCAAGCCGGAGTTCGGCCACTTTGACTCCCTAGCACTTGTTGAAACACTTTTGCGGCTGTGTGCCTTCAGCCCTCGGTCTGAAGCCCGATGAAGCTGTAAAGACCTTCTGATTTGTAGGCTTAGCGTCTTACCATAATCCCACCTAATGTTAAATGACGTTGTGACCAAAGATGGTCTTTTGGATGGAAGCACGCTCAACTCAGAAGTGGGACTGGTTGACAAGTGCAGCTGCCGTAACACACCTATGGGTGCTTGCTGACAGATTTTCAACTGAAGATGCTGAACGAGATTGTAGCTAGTCAGGTAGTCATTAGAAAAGCCCTAACACCATTAGAAATGTTCATATAAAAAATATAGTATAAAATTTGAGAAAACGTCTAAATCTATACATATTATAAAACTCAACGTCTCTCTGTTCGTTTATGTTATTTTCATTAGAAAACCGCTTATCCGATTTACATGGTTTTTCCTTTAATTCATAGCTATGTTATCTGGCCTGGTTATATGATATATTTTGTTAGATAAAGTAACATAAGAAATAAGCAGTGACGATAATGGTGAATCAAGTCGGAAAAAATACTCTTTCGGGGCTTACGCTGTGCAAACCATAGGAGATGTATTAAAATAATGTACTACATAATTGTAGATTTTAAAAAGACTTACAGAAAAGTCAGCGATATCGTATATCTATCTTCTAAGGAGCACCCACAATAAGCATTTTTGTCTTCCGTCTTTTGAGTGGGGGCAGCACGATTCATGCGTTCGCTCGACCGATGGCATTCTGTAGACCATTCGAGTGGAGCCGCGGGCATAGCTAGTACTGTATATATTTACAGGAAGGCTTTAAATCCAGTACCGGAAAAGGAGATGGAGGTGGACCCTTCAGATTTCTTCCCAGCCGAGTTGTCCTTCCCGAAGAGACCTCCGTGGGATTTCAACATGACGGCAGCTCAGCTGGACGCCCAGGAACAGAGATACTTCAAGGTTAGGTTGTTTTCTAGCAATCTTTGTGGTTAAGGCAGTTGAATTATTGATCTAAAGATTTTTCGAATTTATACTTCTTGTGGCGCGTTTACTTGGGGATAAAATGTTATTTTTGTTTCGTTACGCCAGGCACAGTGCCTGATGGAAGTACTTTTTGGAAGTTTTTTTGTGTTTTGGCATAAACGCAATAATATCTAATTTGTAAAACAGATTCGAGTAAAATGTGTTATAATAATAATTGACATCAAATTATTGTTATGTACTGTGCAATAATACAGATCAGGTGATTAAGATCAGGTGATTTTTATTGGAACTGTTGATATAATTAACAAGTAAATTTCTAGAAAAGGAAAATTGAGGAATATGTTTGTAATAACCAAATGTTATTGCATTTTGAACTAAGTCTGAACTTGAAATTGTAATTCTAGAACTATGTTGATCAACTGCAAGCTTCAGAACACTGGAAGGACATGTCATATTTTGAGTTGAATCTGGAGACCTGGAGGCAGTTGTGGAGGGTTTTGGAGATGTGCGACGTACTTCTGCTCATCGTGGACGTTAGGTTTGCTGTAAGTGATGTTTTTTTTAGTTTATCCAGGTACTTGATCTGATTTGTTATTGTTCTCATTGTAATTCGTCAATCAACCTTTGTCATTTGTGCCTATATTGTGTAACACTAGCTGTGTCCCACGGTTTCTCGTGTTAAATTCAAAAACGCCGCCGCCAATGCGCCCGTGTAGCTCTATCGTTGTTCCACTTGCCAGATTGCTTGACGTTCATAGTTACTGCTCCGCTCCTTAAGGTCGTAGGGTGAAATTATAGAGCCCATACTATTCCTCATGAATCTGGCTATCATATACAAAAATATTTTTTTTGAATCCCACCGGTAGTTTCATAGATTAGCGTGTTTAAACAAACAAACAAAAAAACTCTTCAGCATTATTATATTAGTATATATTGGTGACATTTTACTTGAAATAATTTGGTTATTTTGTGTACAAGTGAAATGATTTAAAAAAAAACTAGAAGAATGACTTTTGAAGGTGCCACAAAATCTTCTTGCATAGTATTAAAATGAGGCCCATCAACAGCATTGCTTCAACATTGAAGTTTAGAAAAATATTCTCTCCAAGTGATATACATGTCGCAGAAAACTATAACTTGTTCCATCATACGAAAGCTTGCATGACATATTCACAGAACGTAAAACATAACTAAAAGACTGAAATTAGTATATCTATACATATTATAACACTCAACGTCTCTGTCTGTCTGTCCGTTTATGTTCTTTTCACGTAATAACCGGTTATACGTTTTATATGCTTTTTATTTTAATTTATAGCTATGTTATCTGACCAGGTCATAGGATATATTTTGTAAGGTATAAAATAAGCAGTGACGATAATGGTGAATTAATTCGGCAAAAAGACGATTTTGAGGCGTTTAAATGGCTTACACTGTGTAAACCATACGAAATATATCAAATTAATGTTCTAAACAATGTTAGATCTTAAAAAGTGCTACAAAAAGTCACCGATAGCTTGTAGCTATCTTCTAAGAATCATCCACAATAAGCATTTTTGTCTTTCGTCTTTTAAGCACGGCATTCTGTCGTCCACACGAGCGGAGCCACGGGCACAGCTAGTACTATAATAAAATAGTTCACTGACCCATAAACCAGTCGTCTTAGAAACTCCTACCACAAATACATCTATGAAATATTTCAGGGTATGATGTTCCCTCCATCCCTCTACGAGTATGTCGTAAGGGACCAAAAGAAAGATATGATATTAGTGCTTAACAAGATAGACTTAGTCCCGGCGTCCGTTGTGGCTGCCTGGAAGGACTACTTCACGCAGACTTGCCCGGGATTGAAAGTGGTTTACTTCACTTCATGTCCAGGGTACAACCTGAGGGGAGCCACCAGCGATAAGTCTGGTAAGAATCTCTATATATTATTCCTCAAAGGTGTGTTTTTTGTGGCGAACGCCATATCTCGCTTAATTCCTCATCCAAAGTAATGATTCAAACACAATTTTAACGCGTATATTTCCCGCTACTGACGAAAAATAAATAAAATTATTTATTAGGAATGCCATCAACAGATAGTATATATTGAAATAATATGTCGGCTGTTAATAGATTTTTTGCTATCTAAGTATAATGTGATATATATTCGCACGAGTCATATAGTTCTTTATATTAATCATCAACTTAAAATACCATAGGCAATGAGATGTGATGTTTCTTCCTATCTCGCTTGCTAATTATTACACTAGACGATGCTTTAAGATGTAAGACGGTAAATAAATAATGACGTATACGTCATTTTACGCGCAACTAAACTTCCAAAAGTCCACGTAAGCACATTAACGGGCAGATAGAGTGTTGGTCTTTGAACAAGACCTGATGATAGCGGGTTTGGCAGGTCTTCAAGTCCGACGCAGGAAGGGCAGGCAGCGCATGTGCACTGAGGGTGCGACCAAAATACTGGAAGCGTGCAAAGATATAGTGAAAGGGGACGTCGATCTCTCCTCATGGGAGAAGAAGATAAGGGAAGAGACTGATGTGGAGTTTGATGATGATGAAGAAGCGGAAGTCGGTAAGAGTTCTCGATGTAACTTTTTTTTAATTACAATTGCATGTATCAATCTCGCTAGAATTATTCTAGTCCAAGGCAAGAGCCGTTTAAGTATATAAATTTGTAACACAGTTTTTATTCTAAAAATGCTTGTAATTTATTATAAGTAATGATGGCTCAGTGGTAGCATGTATGTACACCGCTTCCATCAACGTGAGTTCGAATCCCTACAATGAGTAATACTGTGAAGAAATCATAGCAATAGAGCATTTTCTAATGCCCATCTGGTTCGCTACCACCCTCGAGTTGAAAATCTGTTGGTGTGTTCCGGTAGTTGTACTTGAGAGCCAGTCCTCCCACTACGCTTAGCGTGTCACCATCTTGGACCACATCGTCACTTAATATCAGATGAGATTGTGGCCACACCGCTAAACCTATAAAAGTATCCATGCTAAAATTATAAAGCTCCAAGTGTCTTTTTTTGTTTGTTTGAACGCGCTAATCTCTGGAAATATCAGTCATATTAGCATAATTATTTTAACATTTAACTGCCTATGTATTGAGGATGGTTATAGACTATATAACTTCACGATATGACCCTAAGGAGCGGAGCAATAACCCTGAACGTCGAGCAATCTGGCAAGCTGTAGACAAAGACGGAAAGTGAAACCATGATAAGCTACTCTGGTGTGTTGGCAGATTTAACACGAGTGAAACCGTAGGGCACAGTTAGTAATGAATATATGTTTCAATTTACAAGGTGAGGTTATTATGGAGAAGCCGGATACGACGTTCTACGCCCACGAGAAGTACAAGAACGGCGTCCTGACCATCGGCTGCGTGGGCCAGCCGAACGTGGGCAAGTCCTCACTGATGAACGCCATTATGGGCAGGAAAGTTGTCTCCGTGTCAAAGACCCCCGGTCATACGAAGCATTTCCAGACCATATTCTTGACACCACAGGTGAGCTTATCCTATAATTATTCCCCTTCAAGACTTCCGAAGGCATTATTCTAAGAATCTTGTTTATTAACTAGCGGCTCGTCCCTGCCTTGCATGGGTAGCAAAATATTTTAAAGACGGATTTTCATACTAACTTTCATCCCTTTTTCACCACCTTAGGGGTTGAATTTCCAAAAATCCTTCCTTAGTGCTCACATACAGTGTAAATAGAACCCGCATGCATATTTTCACGTTCCTAGCCCCCAGTAGTTTGGGCTGTGCGTTGATCAATCAGTCGGCCAGACAATTTCTTACTTTATGTAATTATGTATTATATATGTATATATAGATAAGCTCCAACTGGGCATTTCTAAAGATACCTCAATACACCCAGTAATCAAGTACCCGACTAGGATATCTGTACCCGACTGAGTCGTGTTCATCGTACACATGGTAATAAACTCGTCACAGTGACGCTTTTTTAGTTTGGTCGTTTCGGAATCAACCAATGTATATCCAGTTGCCGAGAGATTTGTAGACCGGTGACGTATTAAAGGTCTCCGATCGCCGTTGTTTTTTGGATTGTACTGATCTTACTATCATGTACGGTGCCGTCACACTATCGAGGTACCATAAAAAAGAAACTATCATGATGGTTGAATATTTTCTAACCATTCGTCTATCTAAACTTTCGAGCCGTCACATGCACTTATCACTATATGCCGGCAGTTGTATTGAAGTGCCAATCCCACTTCTGAGTTTCCTCATACCCCATGTCCCATTTCAGGTCCGACTGTGCGATTGCCCCGGGTTAGTTTTCCCGTCAAAAGTTCCCCGGCCGATACAAATACTCATGGGATCGTACCCCATAGCACAGCTTCGTGAACCATACACCACAATAAGGTGAGACATGACCATCATATATTATGTTTAATCCGAGAGTAAACAAGTTTTGCAAATTGTATTAAACTTTATATGTTGTAAATAATACCGCTGATAAAATATGCCACAAACATTTAATACAATATCGGCTTATACTCGCCAAAAAGCTAAATGATAGTATAGAAATCGTAAACGTTTCTGGTTGGTGTGTAGTATACTACAACTCGATAAGTAGAAAAATATCTGATATGGTACCTGGTACGCTGCTGCTGAAGGGCGAACGGACTGGAAGTTGATGGAAGATACACCTCATACACTCACTTAATGTAAGTTATAATGCACTGAAGATCAATACAAAAGGAGATATTACAAAAGCGCCGGCGCACATATGTTCGTTTTTAGTTATAATTTTTACTCTGACAGCTCAGTGTTGCCAAACCCTTTATTCATAATTATTTCGTCGCGTCTCATAATGTGTGGCTCGATCACAGGTGAAATTTCTTAAAATAAATATACCACAAAAACTTAATACAATATCGGTTTAAAAAAAACCGTATACGGTTTGAAAGGTATTCTCGTTAGCAATCCAGTGACACCTATAAAACACCGTAAGTTAAATTGAATCGGAGTTTTTATCGTATGTCGGTTCAGACCGGAATAAACCGTTTGTTTTTACAGGTATATAGCAGAAAGGATAAACTTACCGCAGTTGCTGAGGATCGATCACCCGGAGAACGATGAGACGTGGTCTCCTAGAGACATCTGCGACGGCTGGGCCAAGAAACGTGGCTACCTGACTGCCAAAGCTGCCAGGTTTGTTACCAAAACCTAATAGTTAATCTTTACCTATACACTAGCTTTGCCGTACGGTTTCACCCGTGTTAAAAGTATTAGACAAAGCGCTGCCACCAACGCGCCCGTGTAGCGCTATCGTTGTTCCACTTCCCGTACTTGCCTACAGCTTGCCAGATTGCTTGATGTTCATGGTTACTGCTCCACTCCTTAGGGCCGTAGCGTGAAATTATATAGCCTAATGAATCCTGGCTAGCAAATAAAAATGAATTTTTCAAATCCGACTGGTACTTCCCGAGATTAGCGTGTTTAAGCAAACAAAAAAACTCTTCAGCTTTATTATTTTATTATATGCATACATATAATAAATCTGTAAGTTCTGTCTGTACATGTAATTTATAGCCAACGATTCTCGAATTTGACGTTTAATAAATTTGTCAGTCTGTTTGTATATCTGGATTTAACTCAAAAACGGCCTGAGTGATTTTAATGAAATTTTGTACACGGGAAGTATATGTCATTCCAAATTGGTGGGCTATAATTATTGTAAATAATAATACAAAACAGTAAAAAAATATGTGAGAGAAATAATTCAAAGTATGCCTTAATAATTTCAATTTAATCGTGTATTCAGTGATATTCACAACTCTATATATATAAAGTAAGAAACTGACTGACTGACTGATTCACTGACTGACCGATCGACCAACCACATCCCAAATTACTAAAGCTGGGATCGTGAAAATTAGCATATAGGTTCCATTCATACTATAGGTAAGCACTAAGGAAATATTTTGGGAAATTCAACCCCTAAGGTGGTGAAAAAGGGGATGAAAGTTGGTATGAAAACTCGTCTTTAAGATATTTTTCTACCCGTGTGAAGAAAATAGACCACGCTGGTACACTAACGCACATGCAGAGTAGTGTGTACTGTAGTATAAATGTTAACGCGATGCTGTACGAATGGCACGTAGCGACGTCCCATCATAACGCTTTTACTCCTGTCCAAACGCGCCATAAGATGTTTCACATTGGAAACGTCATGTCATAACCGAGTTCCGCTTGTAATATTCCAGGTTAGACACGTACAGGTCGGCGAACAGCCTCCTAAGGATGGCTTTGGACGGGAAGATATGTCTGTGGCTGAGGCCTCCTGGATTCACGGAACAGAGAGGTTAGTGTTATAATAGCGGCGCGTTGTGATGGCCGTTTTGAAGTTTGTCCGCTCGTGAAGTTTCGTATAAATTAATAACTACGTTTGAATGAGCAAATTACTGTTTTTCATTGTCAATAGTGACGTCATAAAATTAATCGAATGTATAATTTTTAGATACAAAATTAATTTATTACACTGATTTCTAAATGTATATATTATAGTCTAACAACTATATGGTCCCGCGAACAAATCTTTTCACGTTTTTACTAGGTAAAAAAACAGCTCCATTAATGGCTTATAATTTTAGTGTGCTCATTTACCACACAACTGGGCTATTATGTTTTCAAAATTTTAAATTAAAAAAATGTAGTCTTGTTTCGATTCGTCACATATAGAATCGCCGGTCAGTACTACTTACTACTCCTCCTACTAGAGTAGAAGTACTAAACTACTACCTCCGGCAAACTCGCGTCAATGCTCAATGCTCAAAAACTTATAAATACGACTCGCATTTGATTATATTTTTATCGAAAATAAATTGTCGTTTCACGTCACTATTGTAATGTGTCAAAACGGCCATCATAGCGTACCGCTGCTATAGGTTATCATTCTACCCACAGTTTTATAGAACAGCTTTACGATGCAGCTGAAAGCGGTCGCAGTCCTTTATGAACGCTTGACCACTACGTAGTGGTACTGGGATTAGAATTTGAATGATACTGCTGGACCACATATTTAATAACTCCTTAGCTTGATCTTGGTAACGAGACGGGTATTAAAATATCTTACTGCGATGCCCATGGTTTCTTCACCATGGTTATCACCTGACGGTTTCATCACCGAAAGCTTAGGTTTTCATAGAATTTGAACCTAGAGCCAAGAGAGGTAGGGCACAGAGAAATTCCTTTGGAGGTTTCTCTCTACTTGGAGCAGCCCGGCTGATGGAATTCCTCCACCCTACAGAAGATCGCAGCCAAGTAACCTTGTGTTCTGTTCTTGCGGTGGGTAGGGTTACCAGAGCTTTTTGGGGCAGGGGGGTTCAAAGTCGACAACACGCTAGTGATATCCATGGTATTACAAACGGCCATAGCCTACGGTAGCCGCTTACCAACAGGCGGGCCGTATGCTTGTTCGCTACCTATGTAGAATAAAAATTATATATATAATTTCCAGACAAATACGAGTCATGTGACGAGATTAGATATGTGAAATGGGTCCAAGCCCTCACGTCCGAGGAAGTGCTGTCAGTTTCACCGTCTTCGGACGAGGGGTCCGACAGCGCTGATGATGGTGATGAGTCTGATGAGGGCGATGATGATGATGATGATGATGACATCGCGACGGCGGCGATGGCGAACAAATTCGCCGCGTTAGCCGGTGATGAGGACTAACGGACACACGTCATACTCACCTTTGTATTAGTTATGATAGCTTTAGAAGCAGCTTTTATTGTTAAGTCTTAAATTTAATTGATGTTTATTTTTTACTGATGTGTACGTTAAAATGTAGTTAATTACAGGGCTGTAGCCAGAGTTATTTTTGAGGGGTTGATTTAATCAGAATTATTTGTCGGGGGATGATTTAATCAGGATTATTTTTGTGGCTGATATAATCTGACTTATTAATAATAATAATGAGAGTTATTTTCGTAATTAAATTAATCAGGATTATTGGGGAATCGACATGAGCAGGATTATCTTTAAAGGGTCGATATAATGAGGATTATTTTAAGGGGGTTGATGTTGACAGGATTATTTTGTGTGGTAGAGCTGGTTAACGTTGCGTAATGTACGGCGATTTTAAATTAAAATTTTACTCTACGCACTTAAACAAAAAAACAATACTTCAAGCCTGTAGCACACCTCCGCCGCGAAACCATAGTAGCGAAATCGCTGTGGTTACGCAGAGATTTAACTGTAAATCTTTCTCTTTCCCATGCAGATTCGATAATAACTGTGTGACGCCAGTCACATTTCCGCGTTTAGCTCGCCTTCGTGATATGGTTTCGCAACTGTTCCGCAAAAGATATGTCGCAGTAAACAATTTTTATTAGCGAAACTAGTAGTAATAATTCGTTTAATAGTATGTTTAAATCACTGGAAAATATCCTTTCATAAGATGAAAGAAACAGATTAAGTCTTTTCCAGCTTATTCGAAAATACGTGTAATAATGATTTTATTTCATTGCGCTCTCGTGATGTGCCGCTACTCGATTCGCGACGTAGTCATCTTTCGCTAAGCGGAACATCTAGCGGTTTCCGTTTATTTTTGTTTTTATTTATTTCGCGGCGGAAGTATGCATGCTAAAGGCCACACTACAGATAAATCTAACATAATAGCTATAAAATATTTTCGAGTTAAAAGTGAGGTATTCCAGGGGGACTGGATCCCCTTGTCTCACTTGGCTACAGTCCTGACTGACATTAATGTACGTTTTTTTTTTCACTTACATTTAGTCACCATATTTGTACATTTAGACACATTTAATAATGTGTCACTATCGAAAATCAGTGATGAAGGCTTTTAAGTATTTTAAATGTTTTTTATAGACTGCTAGTTTATTTTTTATAAGTTAATGAATAAATTTGAATATTTATTGAAATATATTGTTGGAATATGTTTAATTTGTTTTATTTGCTACTTTAAATCTTATACACTTGGTCCAAGATCCCATCGTGTGATTTCTGATTACTGATGTCTGTCACAACAGACGACTGTTTTAGCGACACAAAATGGGGGACCGTCACGCCATTTAGGGTTGCCATTTTTACCAGAAATATAAAAGTACTAGCCGTGCGTTTCACAGGCGCGGCAAGGGTTATGCGTCGCATATCACACGATTCGTTCGCGCCACTACACAAACCAACCTAATTAATTTTACATTATCTCCCAAACTATTCGTCCAAATAACATGCTATAAAGATCAAAGTTTATCTACATAAAATTGTCTTGATGATGAAGTAACTTTCGTTCGTAAGGATTATAATGCTGTGCCTATAGCTGGACCGCTATAAACGGGACCCTTCAAAATGTTTCTGGGACGCGGGAGGGTAACAAAACCGACCAATGAGTTAGTATGTTGCCGGCCAGGGTCTATCTATTCATTTTCACTATATATTTTTCTGAGTTTAGAAAAGTATTGTAGTGAAATTTTGGTAATATATAAATAAAGCTAGAAAGCGCTATTTCACAATTTGCTTATTACATGATGTGACCGTCAGTTTTTTTTGTAATGGCAATGATAAATAAAATCAGTTTTAAATTCATTCACAGTGTGACTAAATTTAGCAGAATCTTACGATTTTAGTAACATTTTAGCCCCTAGCTTTTTAGCAGATCTCTTAACTCCAGTACTTCTTGGTAAAATTCAAGAAAAGTTTCGAATTATTACTAAATGCAGTCATTAAGTTACAACATATAACCACTAACAAAATAATATACTTAGCTAGTAGTAAGTATTTGGTAGTTATCGTTTAAAGTAATCTATGCTGTTTACTAATCATCTACATGATTCAGAAAATGCCACATCTTTTGCATACAAACGTACAAAAGTAACTGCTAAATATTAGGCAACATAAAATATGCAGTTACAGCAAGCACTTGTGAAAAAAGTTTGCCACCAGTGTGGTTTATTGCAAAACGCTGTCTAAAATTTTAATTAATATGGAAAATGATGTAGGTGAAGTCGTAATTATCTATGGCAGCTGTTTCAGTCAAAAAACTTAGGTTTTTCCTTTTTCCTGCAGTGTAGCAGAATCTTGGTTTTTTTATCTGGTCACACAGTGGATTGTTAGAGATTTCAGTATATATAATGTACTCTGTGCTACCTCAGTCGTAGGCGCTTGAAGGGAAGTCAATACACTACCTAGTATAGTCAATACACTATCTCGTAAAGTCAATACACTACACGAATGAGGCTATAAAATTGAAAAAAAACTTGAAGTTGTAAGGTTCCACGAGTAATCCTAGCAAACAGAAATTCAGCCCTGCAATAACCCAGTGTTGCTAGATAGAAGCGTAAAAATATGCCGAAATGCTTCCTGTAAAGAAATATGGCCGTGCTGCTGTGTCCCCAGATAACGATCCTCTGTTTGCGTCGGGGGTTAAAAACCGATGTTTTGAACTTCATACCGGTTATAATAAAAATTCATATTAATTTTAATACAGTTCTTTAATTATTAAAAATCATGTACAAACTTATCTACTAATACTTTTATTATGGCAATTCATTTTTGTATAAAATTATTTCTATATCATACATTCAGTCCCATATATTGTAGTTTGGGTACTCTTTAAAAATTATATCATTTTATATATACCTAAATACATATTATAAAACTCTCCCAGTCTGTCAGTCTGTTCGTTTACGTTCTTTTCACACTAAAACCACTTATCCGATTTAGATGGTTATTATTTTAATTCATAGCTATGTTTTCTGGTCAGGTTATAGGATATAATGTGTCACATAAAGTTCCATACGAAATAAGCAGTGACGATAAAAGTGAATCAATTCGGCAAAAATACGCTTTTGGGGCGTTTAAATGACTTGGGCTGAGTAAACCATACGAGATACACGTAAACGTTCCTCATGAATCACTCCGTCCATTGATGAAAACCGTATCAAAATTCGTTCGGTAGTTTTGGAATTTATCAGGATTGGACTAAACAGACAGACGCGGCGGGCGATTTTGTTTTATAATATGCAATAACAATCGGTCTTATAACAGTTAACTGCAGTCATGCGTCGGACCAGACACACAGACACACACCTTTTTTTTGAAATATGTCAATATCTCCCGTATTTTTTGATTTGCTTTTGGAAAAAAATTGCTGGATTTACTTGTTTCTATTCCACCCGCCTAATGGTTTTAAAACGATTCAAATTACTAACAGCTTGTAAATTGACCACTGCTGGGCAAAACCTTCCCGTGAGAAGACGCCGGCTTATCACCACACTATCTTGTGTCTGTGTCTCATCTGTTTTCTCCATAGATTTAGTATGGTATAGATCGGCAATTGGTTAAATAAGACGAGACCGAAAACGGAATACACTAGTATACGTATTATTTTGTTGAATTTCATTGTTATACGAATTACATCCAGCTACAGTACGCGGAGACACAATTAACTACGTTTACTGAACATGAACATTGCATTTGAAACTGAACTGCCTGTGTGTGTGTCCACGTGCGTGTGTGTGTGTGGGTGTATGTGTGTGTGTGTGTGTGTGTGTGTGTGTGAGTGTGTGTTAGTATGTGTGTACAAATATGTGCATGCGTGTGCAATTTTGTATGTATATGCGCGTGAGATCGTGTGTGTTCGTGTGCGAAATGTGTGTGTGTGCGAAATGTGTGTGTGTGTGTTGTGTGTGCTACAAGTTAGATTTGAATTTTTTTTTTGCATTTTATAGAGTTTTTATAAGAAAGATTATACGCTATATAACTTCAAGCTACGACTCTGAGGAGCGGAGCAGTGACCGTGAACGTCCAGCAATATGGCAAGCTGTAGGCAAGTACACGCAGTGAGAACAACGATAGAGCTACACAGGCGCGTTGGCGATAGCGTCGTGATGAGTCGTGAAATTCAACACGGGTGAAACCGTGGGGCACAACTAGTTCCAAATATACAAGAAAATTAAACGATATTCTGCATTACACCTACAGGCTGTTGTACCGTAACCGACTGGACGATGTTCTGAGCTAAATTATTTGCTATATTCTGTTGGAAGTACTGCATCCTGTTAGCCAGTTCGATTCCCGGGTAGGGCTCTTCTTTTTTCAACGGCAGCGGTAGCGGTCGAGGCTGCTGTCAAAAGTTACAGGAACTATGAGACATTTTGAATCTATGACGACGAAAGGGGATAAGGTTATATGTTGCTAAGTATTACTAAGGCGTTGCCAACCTCGACCCCCTACTCCCAAGGAGCTCTGAAAACCCTACTCACCGCAGGAACACAACAGAAGGATATTTGGCTGCGATCTTCTTTAAGATGGAGGTGTTCCACCAGACAAGCTGCCACAAGTAGAGAGAAATCTCTAAAGAAATTCCTCTGTGAAAAAAGAAAAACCCGTAGCGTTGACTCTCTTCTGGATTCTCGCGTTTCTGGGATCAGCCTACACATCTATCTATCCAGAGGCAGATCTCTCGGTTGTCGCCGTTGACTTCGGATTGTACTGTGCTTACTATCATCACAATGCAGTCACTTTATCATGCTAAAATCTATTTTCGATGGGCCTACACCATAACATATCTTCGATTTTAAATAATTTTACAGTCCCGTATACTCTTACAACGTGCCTGAGCTTTCGATGAAGGAACACGTCGTGATGAAACCAGAGTACGGTGGTAGGGCTTTTTCTAATGACCCCTAGCCGCCTAGCAACAAAACTCAAGTTGAAAATCTGTCGCCAAGCCCCAATGGGTGTGTTTCGGCAACTGCACTTGAGAGTTAGTCCTCCCAATTTAATATCAGGTAAGATTTTGGTCAAACGCTGAAAACCTTAAAAGAAATTTGAAAATAATTAAAATGATGAAAATCAGAAGTGGGATTTTTAAGGGTTATCCAATTTGAGGGTGGTAGTTAACCGGGCGAACACTCTGCCACAGTTATACGGTGATCGTTGAAAGAGCTCACCTTCGTCCGTTTGTTATTATCGTGCATCATCTTCATATGCTTGTATATTGACGTTTGCCAGGTGAACGTCGCCGGGCAGAGCTTACATTTAAAACTTTTCGTCGTCGACCTCTTCGTGTGCATCGCCCAAACGTGGCCTTTTAGCCTTTTCACAGTCTGAAACAAACAAATCCCAATTGGAGGGGGCTTCATTGGTATAAAGTTAATAAGTATGTAACTAAAGATGGCTCCGGAGGTACGGTCACGGTATCGATCGAAGTGACTTCGAATCTCTGCAATAAGCCCGAGCTTTCGGTGAAGGGAAAACATTACCATATCATTATAGTAGGGCTTTTTCTAATGCCCGCCTGACTAGTTACCACTCACAAGTTGAAAATCTGTCGCAGAAGCACTTATCTCGTAGGTGTGTTACGGCAGCTGTACTTGATAAGCAGAATGTTTCGTATATGCTATAGATAGATATGGCTTAGTGTAATACGAAAAGAGATAGCACTTAGGAACAATGCTTATTATAGTCGACTTATTAACTGAGCTTTTCACTAACCCACATCTTATAAAGTGCGTGCAGTTATAGCGTAGTCAATAGTGCGGGTCAATAGTAAAATCAATAGTACGAATACTAAGTTATTAGTACGAATTCCATAACCATATCGACACGATTCTACGACTTATATTAAACAGTGTTTATATCACGCCCAGTCAAAAGTGTACCGGTCAATAGTAATTTTCACTACCCAACAGCTTATAAAGTGCGTGAGTCATATCCCAGTTAATAATGTGAGTCAATAGTACGAATACTATGCTATTAGTACTGGTTCCATAATCACATCGACACGATTCTCCGGTTATATTAAACATTATCTTATTTAATATGCAATATTTATAGGGAAAGCCGATCTTGACTAAAACAACGGACCGCGACTGCTTTCCGAGTTGATCATGTATATTCCAGAAAACTACTTCACTATGTAATCTTCGCGACGGCAATGATCCAACACCACTTGTAGTAGCATCTTTTGTTTTTTAGTTGAATTTTTGTATTTTATATCTGACGAGCAATAACTGCGTTTAAGAAAATAGCTAGTACTATTCCGATTTAATTATTTATACTTGTCAACATTTTCAGAATTAATGAAATCTAAATATTGTATAAATTGACATTAGTGAGTTCATAACATCACTTTGTACCTATTTTTATAATTTTAAAATGTAATTAAAGCCATTTCAGAAACATTATAGGTCTTATTACAAAAACAAAAATAAACACGTGTTGAACACGAGCTTTACTAAACCGTGTTTAAGATTTAAAACCGTGTTAAATGCTTTATTACAAATCGTGTCTAACCTATGTCTAGCTAAACATCTGGTTTAAGTTTTTATGCAAGCAACTCTGAATAGTATTCACTCAACACAATCTCATCTTTCAAATACGTCTCATGCCACTCAGATATTGTTGAGACAATATTTGTATTTATCAGTTATATTTTTGTTTAGATCTTCATCATAAAAAAATATATATCGTAAGAAAGATGATGCTTATTGTTGAATTTTATTTTGATATTTCCTGTTAAGATGAGCGGTGTAATTGTTAAAATACGAAATATATAATAAAAATATAACATACGACAAAGTGCGTGAAGTGGAACATACCATTGAATTACGTTATTGCATTGTCAAATATCAAACTGTCAAATCGTATTAGTTTAATTGTTGGTATTTTATTACTGATATAATTAATAATGGAAACCAAAGTAAATTATGAAAACAGCACTCGTCAGCGTGGCGAGAATTAGACTCAAGAAGAAAAGGTTTGTTTGGATACTTAATTATTATACTTTACGAAAAATTTGTAAAATCACCATACGGATGTGATATTATAAATCTGTGTTATTATTTCAGTATCTGTTTCTAGAAATAATGAGACATTCAGCGCCTGTAATAGAAAATAAATCGAATAATACGAATACAAACAAACTTAAAGTTGCGGAATGGACAAAAGTTCAAAAAAAGTGAGTAATTTTAACTGGCGTAAAGTAAATATTTTAGTACATATATCGTTATTTAATTTCAATTGTTAAATTAGGATGGAAGAGTTACATGGAACAAAAAGAGAAATTCAACAGTTGAAAGGGTTCTGGAGGAGAAAGCAAAATAGCTGCAAAAAAAATTGTCTCACAGCCTAAGCGAGCAATAAATATTACTGGTGGTGGCCATCAACCACCCCCAGCTTCACAAGAGGACCACTTAATAATGAGACTTTGTCCAAAGGACTTTACTATAGATACTAATGAATATTATAGTAACTTTGAGAACGCAGTAGTTTGGCTTCCATACATATATTATGAAACATAAAATACTATAATATAACCAACTTTTTTTTTTCATAATACACCTACCGCAAGGAGCTTCAATTCTAATGATGTATTAATTATCATTGATCATATACTAACACTAATATGGTTGTAAAAACTGATATAATTTTTTTTATTATTATTATTATTATATGAATGCGGTATTGATACATAAATTTATAAATGAATATCTCAGTATATAAACAGTTATTTAAAATTTATCATTATTAATTAATTTATTATTATTATAGGCTGAAAATACTTGTGAATCAATGGTAGAAAATATTACAAAGGAAATCTATAAGATGCAGAAAATAATGAGGTAAGCAGATCAAATAAAATATTTATGTATAACTATGATAGTTAACATTATTATTACAAAGTAAATTTTACTTTTGAATTATACACATACGTCCACATCAAGCCCTTATTAAAAAATGAGGATGTGGTCAAAACAATCCATGATAAAGAAAATATAACCCCCAAATCAAGAAAAAGGGGTAGAGAACAGAACAGTTGCCACAAAGCTGAGTAAGCAGAGTTAGCTTTGTAAATATTAATCAATTCTTACGATAATGACTAGAGAACTAGACTAACTATAAGGAGAAGAGTTTTTTGTTTGTTTATTTAAATGTGCTAATCTCTGGAACTGCAAGTCTGATTTCATTTTTTTTAAGGGAATATGGGAAGTGGAACAACAACTACATGGGAGTTGGCGGTGGGACGATCGAATAAATTTAACATGGGTGAAACCATGGGACACAGCTAGTGAATAACTAATATTCTGTAGTACTCTAAATTTAAACCAATGGTTATTAATAAACAAAATATTTGTACTAAAACTAATGTTTTAAACTATTTAAAAGGTATAGAATAGCGAGATTCACGAGAAATAGTATAGGCTATATAACTTCACAGTATGTCTCTAAAGAGCAAAGCAGTAACTATGAATGTTAAGCAGTTTGTTAAATACTCTATTTTCTTTATTTGAATGTTAATGTTTGTGTATTTACTACTATACATCATATACAGATCAAATCTTTTCAGAATCACTCATAAAAGGGTTATTGTTAATTCAAATACGGATTTTAAAAAGAGATGTATGGAATTAATGGAAGAAGAATAGCAACTAAAGTTAAGATTTCAAAGACAGGAGCTGTGCCATCAAGAACTGCGTCACAAAATAGAAATTGATTTAGTTGTGATGGATAAAAAAGGCATTAGAGATACAAATGTAAAAAAAATCTTTAGAATAGTATAATTGTTTTTATTTTATTGAAAAAATAATGATAATATAATTAAAAATGTTGATTTATGAAGTTTCTTTTTATTATTGTGCCCCTTACAGTATCTCTTGAGGTTTGTCTTCTCCTATGTTAGTGCTCATGGTGGACAATATCTATGTCCTCATTCATATCAATTGCAATGTTATGTAAAACAGCCAAAGCTACAACTTTTGTTTTAGGTTTACTGAGGTTGGTGAGCAAACCCTTTAAAAGGCACATGAATCTTTGTTTCCCGAGAGTGAAACACCTTTCCCCAGTATTTTCTTGTTTTAATGTGTGCCCTGTTTTATGATTCATCTTTTTCAGAACTTGTACTGAGTAACGGTGTAAAAAGGTATGAAGTACAAGCATAACCATTATCTCCTAAAAGCCGCCCACGGGATTCTCCAGTCTCCAATCTTTCTTTTAGTGAACTTTCATTGAATAGTCGAGAGTCGTAAACACTTCCCTCCTTCCTTCCTCCAGCTTACAACTATGTCTCTGATTTTCAACTTGTGTTTAACGTGTGTTGTTTCAACAGCGTGTTTATCTTTAAACAACGCTAAAACACTCTTTTGTAATACAACATTTTTTAAATAAGTGCTCTACCATTGTTTATCTTTTTTGTAATAAGACCGTATTTGTTCCCAGATGATCACTTGCTGTCTAAATATTCTGTGCTAGACGATCACTTAACATTACTTGAACTAGGCGCTCGTCTGCATGCAGGAGAAGAAAACCTCATTAAAAAATTGAGAGGAAGACAACCTCTATAAAAAATTACCGACGTTCGAGGAAGAAAACCTCATTAAAAAATCACCGCCGGCCAGAGTGGGGGAGGGTGTGCATTCATTCGCTTCTTTCCTCTGCCAGGCAGAACAAAAGGGGCATGGGTCTGGTTCGCCAGACGGAGAAAGCGATCCCATGAACTCCAAAAGTGGTGGACGGTGAACCATGTGGATTTACTGAGTAGGAATTTCACAAAACCCTCCTGTTCGTCGACAGGAGGTTATCTGTAATGGGCTTCCAAACGTAAAAAAGGAGCCCGTGCGTATCAAAAAACCTTACCTTATATGACTTCCCGCATATATCGCAGAGATGTTCCCCTTCTTGCTCCCTCTTTTTCCCCTCGTGGATATTGTTAACGTGTGCGACCATTATCTTCGCAGTTTTGAATGGCTACAGTAATAATAATATAATTAATTCTTTGTTATCACGATACTCTAAAATTAAAACTATAGTCGGCTAGAATTGATACATTATTCCTTCAGAACAACATTGAGAGGTATAAGAAAGTTTTGTTCTGACTGGATTGCAACCACCACACACAAGGTTTATCACCCACCTTAGAGGCACCGCTTGAACGCGTCCCGTCTCGGCACCAACCGGTCTATATCTAGTTATTAAGCGTGCTATTAAGGATCTCTATACCCGACTGAGTCTCGACCACCGTACATATAGTGATAAACGCATCATAGTGAGTCTTTTTTGGGTTGTCGCGTTTCGGGATAAGCCAGTGCACATCCAGCATCCGAAGAGGAGTTACTGTGTTAGTAACCACTAAAGAGTATACCTGAAATACCATGAAAATTCAATATTCTTATTCATAATTACTTATAATTAACCACTTTCTTATTCATTTGAAACAAGAACTTTGCAAAGATTTTATGCATTCTTTATTAAACAACCAATTGTTTGCCAACTTTTAATATAAAAAAAACTAAGACAGGTTATCAGTATTTTATTACAAGTAGTAAAAAATAGGTTATATTATATACTGTATTTATAATGTAGAGTTATAATTTTATATAAGAATTTATAAATAATCGCTAATTATATCTCTAAACACTAGATGGGGACTTGCTTATCAACAAAAACATACTTGACATGCCGATCTATATGACGTTTTAATATATAATGACGTCACACAGGAAACATCATGGCGGCTACGAATTACTGGCATCTCGGTGGTCGGTGTCGCCAAATATGCTAAAAAAATTATTATTTTTTTCGATACTTAAATTACTCCCATGTTTGTCAATACTGTAGAATCTCCTAGCAAAAGTTCATATAAGCTTCCTTATTTGCTTGACCCTATCCTGTTGCCTCAATGTAACTAAGTCAATGGGGTTATAGGGGTCAGTGGGGTTATAAGGGTCAGGGGGGTTGTAGAAGCCAGTTGCGTCATAGGAGTCAATGTGGGGCGTTTTGCTCACATCTCACTTAGAAGCGGAACTGGTTCTATAGTGCAATAGTGCAACTTTGCAAATAAAGAGTGACAGCTATCCAGGAGAATATAAAATATCCTCTAACACCATTGACCATGGAAGTCCTGGTGTCTTCCTATATCCACTACAAGCAATGATGGCTCATTGGTTGAAAATCTGCCGTCAATCACCTATAGCACCGATAGATGCATTTGAGATCCAATTCTCCCCTCCCCCCTTAAGCCATACTAATAATAATACCTAAATAATAACTTACTTTAAAACAGACGCTGCACTGATATTTGATCCGCTTCAAGTGATCCCAGTCTATGTGATCGACCATGCACCACTTCGTCGGGAACTTCTTGCCGCAGTAATTACATTCGTGACTGGAACATACCAATCAATTTCATATTTACAATCGATTTAACTCGTAGAGCAAGAATAAAGTGTACGTGTCAGATCTAATGCGCGACTTGAGTTTACTGCTCAAGAACTGTCTTGCAATTTAGAATATATACAATTGGCAAGAAGAATAAATAAAGGCATCTCTTATGATATAGAATGAATGTAACCGCGCGACGTTCCCGCTCATTTCAACGGTCGATTCGCGTGTGACGGATTTCGCAGTAACCGAAAAAGGGTTCAATAAATCTCAACTTTATTTAAATACTGCTAAGGTTAAAGTTCGTTTAGGTGATATTGCGTTACGTTGCACTTTCAATTGCACTCCTCATATTTTTTTAAACCGTGCGCCTTATATTGTTTCTTAAGGACTAAACTCCAAAAATGCTCATGCGTACAACAATCGTATATTGAATTTTGGCGGTACGGGGTGGTTGTTATTTTAATTTATAAAATATTATAACTAGCGGTGTCCCTCGGCTCCTCAATCGTACCTTTAACCACGCTGAAAGAATCATATATATAAATTATTACATCATGCTATGATGGCTGTTTTGACACATTACAATAGTGACGTGGAATGTCAAATTATATTCGAAAAAAAAATCGAAGCAACGTCAAGTCGAAACGGCTTTGTTTTGCATTGAGCATTGACGCGAGTTTGCCGGAGGTAGTAATTGTATGCCGAGTTGTGTGGTAAATAAGTACACTAATAATTATAATACAAGTTTTTATTTTAGTCAAAATGTAAAAAGATTTGTTCGTGGGACCATATTATATATAGTTTAGAAATACAGTGTAATAAATTAATTTTGTGCACTAAAATAATACATTCGATAAATATTGTGACTAACTGCACGTCACTATTGACAATAAAGTACAGCACTTTGCTCCTTCAAACGTAGATATTAATATACACGAAATTTCATGAGCGGACAAACGTCAAAACGGCCATTACAGCGTGCCGCTATTATAGGTATACTAACGCGTAAGAGTCCTGGCCGACGTGACGCTTGCTCAGCCTCAAGTGGTTGTGATAGCAGTCCCGGCTGGCGAAGGTCTTGCCGCACTCGGCACAGTGGTGCAGCGCGCCCGCCTCGCGGTCCCGGTGGTTGCGCGTGTGCCGCGCGAGGTTCCGCTTCCATTGGAACAGCTTCCCGCACGTCGGGCACGGGTACGTCAAACCCTCGTGGATAACACTGATTACCCGATATACGAGTATTAGACTAGCTGGCCTGGGAGACGTTGTTCTCCATCTATCGGATCCTAACATAACTATGAAGTATGGACCAACGTCTCAATAAATCAAATATATTATGGGAAAATGAACTCAATCGGTCAAGACGAAGTTACATTATCACTACACGCACCTAAGATTATTATATACTAGCTACACCCAGCGATTTCACTCGCGTATAACTTAAAAGATATAGACAATATTTTTATCGGACGGTCGGGTTTAAGCGTCACAACTCATACGGCTCGTTCGCGCCACTACACCTATAGTCATAGACCCGAGCCAAGTATTTAATTATTTTAATTTTACATTATCTCCCAAACTATTCGTCCAAATAACATGCTATAAAGGGCAAAGTTTATCTACATAAAATTGTCTTGATGATGAAGTAACTTTTGATCGTAAGGATTAATATTAATTAATAATAATGCTCGTAAATTAGTACTCGTTCGTAATTTAGAAAAAAATAACAACATATCTATTTGTGTCTTATGTAAAAGATATAGACATATAGTATCGCGAACTTATTTAGATTTACTAAGGGCCAATATTTTGTAGAACATTGCATTTCTTCACCGAAAGCTCGGGTTCATTGCAGGGATTCGAACTCAATCATTCAAGTCAATCGACGCGAAGTCGTGCACCCTACTACTGAGCCATTATTGCTTCAAAAACTGTTGTTGTCTGTGCTTACCATCAGACTAATGGCTCAGTGGTAGCGTGTAAAACACCATTTTGATCAAGTTCAAATCCATGCAATGGGCCTGAGCTTTCGGTGAAGGAAAGCATCGTTAGGAAACCATATCATGGTGGTA
The DNA here is from genome assembly GCA_947532125.1 of Saturnia pavonia. Classification (NCBI taxonomy): domain Eukaryota; kingdom Metazoa; phylum Arthropoda; class Insecta; order Lepidoptera; family Saturniidae; genus Saturnia; species Saturnia pavonia. The sequence continues at coordinate 1,936,523 of OX383923.1, forward strand.
GGGCTTTTTCTAATGCCCGGCTGGCTAGCTACCACCCTCAAGTTGAAAACCTGTCGCCAAGCACCAATAGGTGTGTCCGGCAACTGCACTTGAGTGCCAGACTTCCACTAGGCTTTGCGTGTCATCGATGGTCTTATCGTTATATCGTCACTTAACATAAGGTGAAATCTCATAACGCTAAACCTATGAATGATAAAAAAATCTTATATCCGGTTTCAAAGCCACCTCATACCTAGCGATATCCTAGTTAACTACCACATCACTTAAAAGTGATAATATTAGAGGAACATTACTTTAAATGAAATGGACTTACACATGGGCTCTGTAACTCTTCTTGGAATGGAAGACCTTGTTGCACCCCTTGCACGGTATATAAAGCTTCTCTTGTGGTTTTTGGTCTTTATTCAGCGGTAAGATCCTGTAATGATTCACAAATGTTAACAGATATAGACTGGGCCCACATCCTTTATTTATAAAATTGTTACGCCCGTGGGTAATGAAATGCTGTAGTGTCACACGAAAACAATTTATTCGTACTCAAATAATACAAATTAAAAACAGAACAAACGCATAAATTGTTCACCAAATATACTCACAGAATAAACCTGTATATACTCACATAATAAGCTTGTATGTTTCTCTTTTATTTCGCTTATTGTTGCCACTTCGCTTTCGAATTTATAACTGCCGCGACTCACGACACAGCTTCCTTTTGATATATGAGATAAGATATATAAGAAATGATTCAATTCTGAAATCTCTAGTAGGTCCCTGAACTCTTAACATGTTGTAAACAACTTTCGTCATCGTTTTTTCAATACGAGAACGTTTGATTTATAGCCCATTGTTTGTGGACAGTTGTAGCGATACGGTTTTCTATGTGTGCGTCGTCGAACCTATGTGTCGTCGGACCTACACGACTTCGGTTACATTTCAGACGCTTATTAAGATTTCGAAATTGTATTATACCGAAACAATATTTATCCCTTTATATGCGTACGGTTAACTTCGCTCCCGCACACCCGCCACGACCGCCCTCCTCTGCGGCAACTCAAGCCTAGGTCCGATCCATCGGCATGGAGCCCTTGAGCCAAGCAGCCGCTCGCGCGATACAGTGACTCTACATTCACTAGCTTTCACAGCCACACATGACACTGCATTGCACACATATGAATAACACACAGGTACATAGGTTCTGTAAGGGACCTTTTTTTTCTTTTTTTGCCTAGTTAGTTTAGACAAAAAATTTCAGAACACTAAATACACGTTCACATGTTCCTTCCCTCCTCCCAGGGGGAAGAAACATGTATATATGTATAGTTAGTTTAGATCAAATGATAGGGAATTAGTCAGATCGCGACTTATTTGCATACGCGCAACAGTCCGAGCCGAGGTTCGGCCACTTTGGCACCCTCGGATGTTGTTGCTTAGCTTTCGTGGCTGAGTGCCCTAAGCGCTCCCGCGCTCGGTAAAGCTGTAAAAGCCGTAAAGGCTCCAGGGCCCCTAAACTAACAGTATAGTCAGTTCGAAAAACAAAAAAAAACTTTATATGCCTAGACGCCAATAGCTGGTTATTTACAAACGATGGCATCTGTCCTAGAGCCAATATTTCTTTCCAGCGTAATGTTGGTATTTACACTCAAAACTATAATTGAACTATTCAACTTATATGGTACTAGCTGTGCCCGCGGCTCCGTTTGCGTGGACTACAGAATGGCGTCGTCGTTCGAGCCAGACGGAAGACAAAGTTCTTATTGTGTGGGTGATCCTTAGTGGAATATGTTATCGCTGACTTTTTTTTAGGAAGATTTACAATTACGTAGAACATTAATTTCATATATCTAGCATGGTTTACTCAGCGTAAGCAATTTAACCGCCCCAAATGCGGCTTTTTTTCGAATTGATTCACCATTATCGTCATTGTCTATTTCGGACATTACTTTATCTTGCAAAAGTATATCCTATAACCTGGTCAGATAATTTAGCTATGAATTAAAATAATAAACATGTAAATCGCATAAGTATTTTTCGCGTGAAAAGGACATAAATGGACAGGCAGACAGAGAGACATTGAATTTTTTAATATGTATAGATAGAGAAGTTTAGGACTAAAGACAAGGGCAGACTACGGTGTGAACACATGACGTAATGTCTAAGATAGTTTGTTTTTCCGAGTGTATTTTTAATGAACACGTCCTATGTCGTGAGACGTCACGTGAAGGCGCCAGTAGTGAAGTATTTTTTTATTCAAAATGGCAACGGCAATTTGAAAGGATAAAAGAAATTAAGAATTGGACAACACTTGTGTTAAACTTTATCAAGCAATTATAAGCAAAATATAAGCTTATCAGCCGTTTAGCCTGTCTTTGTTCCCGTACTAGTATATAAATTGCCAGATTGCTTGACGTTCACAGTTACTGCTCCGCTCCTCACGAGTCATAGCATGAAGTTATATAGGCTTTATAACCTTCATCAATAAATCTGTACTAATATAATAATAATAATAAAGCGAAAGAATTTTTTCCTTGGATTATTTGTTTGTGTGTTTGTTTAAACACGCTAATCTCTGGAACTACCAGTCGGATTCGAAAATATATGATAGCCAGATTCACGTAGAATAGTATAGGCTATCTAGCATTAGGCTACACCTCTCGGCTAGCCTTAAATATTGATTTTTGTTAAGTAAGTCGGACGAAATAACGCACCCTAACGGCTTTATCCGCGTGCGCTGGCGTAATGGTTAGTGATACGTAAATACAATGTTCTACAAAAATATTGCTCCTTAGTACATCTAAAAAAAGTTCGCGATACCATATGCCTATCTCTTTTACATAATTCACAAATAGATAATCTGTATTTTTTTTTTATTGAATATTGTAAAGTGATTTCTGAGCATTATTATTACGTATGGCGTATTAATCCTTACGAACGAAAGTAACTTCATCATCAAGACAGTTTTATTTAGATAAACCTTTATAGCATGTTATTTGGACGAATAGTTTGGAATATAATGTAAAATTAAAATAATTGAACACTCGGCTCGGGTCTATGACTATATATATATATAGGTAGGTGTAGTGGCGCGAACGAGCCGTGTGAGTTGTGACGCATAACATCAGCCGCCCAATAAAAATATTGTCTATACTGAAGTATTATAAATCATCAATCAGTGATTTATTTATTTCACCGCAGCGCACAGCTAGAACGTTATAAAATGCAAAATAGGTTTTTCCAATCTGACCGGTAGTTCCAGAAGTTAGAGCGATAATTAAAGCAATATTTAGGTTGGTATGAAATGGCCGTGTGCGAGAGATTTGTACTTACTTCAGATGGTATTTCAAAGTCATCTTATTCGCGAATATCTTCCCGCAGCAGTCGCACTGAGGCTTCTCCTGGTGACAGACACCTCGATGATAAGTCAGCTTCGATTTCGTACTGGTAGTAGAAATTTTTAGCTTTTATTATCGGCGATGATGGCTCAGTAATAAGAGTGTTCGGGGACGTCGGTTCGAATCTCACAAGTAGCATCAAGTTTTAGCGAAAGAGAACAACGTCATTACACCTTAGCTTGATGGGAATATCTGTCGCCAATAGCCATATGGAATGCTAATTTTCATATGAAATAAAAAATAATGCATGCTATTGTTACCAGATGAAAAAATTAACTACCATGTTGATGGACTAAATAAGTTTCAAAAATACATTAAAAAACTGAACATACGCTTTAATTACGCAATGAAAATTTAAAACTTTTTCGTCCTATAATAACATCTCGTTACCAAGCTCAATCTATTTGACTTGTCAAAACGAATCATATGAGCCTAAACTCGAGGGGTTTACTAGTAACCACTGATGTGTTCCACTATCCACCTCCTGGATCCATCATCAGATCAGCTCCAAGATACCAAATTATAGTGTTGTCATCCGAACTACATATACATAGAAAGTTTCATTACGATACGACAATTAGAAGTAGGTTAAAATTGACTTCTAAGATTATATTACATTGTTAGTTAGTTACAAGTGAAGCTAATATAAGCGTGTTGATGATGGATTAAAACTAAGGTTTTTAAGATTAATAATATCGTGGACACATTTGAAAAATCCTATGTAAATGATCGTTCAAAAAGCAAAAGAAAATATCATGAATATTCAATTTTTTTTATCTTTTTAGGTTTGGCGTAGTGGCTACAATCTCACCTGATTTTAAGTGACGATGTTGCCCAAGATGATAACACGCTAAACCTAGTGGGTCGACTGGCTCTCAAGTGCAGCTACCGGAACACACCTATTGGTGCTTGGCGACAGATTTTCGACTTGAGGGTGGTAGCTAGCCAGGCGGGAATTAGAAAAAGCTCTACCTTGCTATGCTATGTCTTTTTCACGATATTTTCTTTCACCGAAAGCTTTGCAAAGCCACCATTGCTTCAAAATTCTTATTTATAATTAACAACTTTCTTAATCATTTAAAACAAGAACTTTACAAATATTTTATGCATTCCTTATTAAACAACCAATTTTTTAGTATAAAAAAAAACTAAGACAGGTTATCAGTATTTTATTACCAGTAGTAAAAAAGAGGTTATATTATATACTGTATTTATAATGTAGAGCTATAATTTTATATAGGAATTTATTAATAATCGTTAATTGTATCTATACATTAGATGGAGACTTTCTATCAACAAAAACATACTTGACATGCCGATCTATATGACAATTTAATATATAATGACGTCATACAGGAACCATAATGGCGGCTACCGTTTCTTGAATTTGTAGAACAGATAAAATTATTAAAAGTAACATATTTCGATAGCTTACAATGCTAAGTATCCTATTTAAGCATTTTTAGATTTCCTAATACGCATAGCGAAATACCCTAGTTGGAGTGATTTTTTATCATTGCTATTATTCAGATGGGATAAAAAGCCATCTATGCATGTATATACCTTTAAAATATACCAGATTTTCACTTATCACTTGTGAAATAGCAGTGATAAAAAATATAATTTCATTGCTATGCTAATTACTTTAAAGTAGCAATCATTTCTATGTACAGACGCTTATAGGTATCTTCCAGAATCTGCACTTGAGAACCATATTCAGACACATTACCTCTCTAAATTAATAAACAAAGTATACCTATTAAAATTATATGTTTCATCCAAACCAATAAAAAAAAAATTGAACATAAAAGTGACACTGGCAGATGTGCGAACCGAGCCTTGTTAAAGATTTAAAAAACCTACCAAATAATTATTAAAATTTATCTGAACAAAAAATTGTCTTTAATTTTAAAGTGTTTTAATGTACAGTACCTACTTACACCAAGAAATTTGCAAATTAACTATAAAACTAGTATTAGTCACACTTTACATTGGCTTCAAATGCAGAAGCCATATTAAAAGTAAATAAGAATAAAAAAATATTATTTGTGCAGTAGTTCACACGTGCCAGAAGTGAAACCTTCAGAAAGAAATATGTTTATTAAGAATTATTTTTAAATATCCTAAATCAGCGGTATTCGAACTATCGACCACTCGTGCTTACTGCGTATGAAGTCGGCTCGTCTCACACCACTAGGCCAATCCGACGACGATCATAATCATGTAAATCAGGACTTGCATTAACCGAGCACAATGTAATTTTATTCTATCTCATTCTCTCGTAGGCTAAATCCTATAGATGTATATGTTTGTCTCTTTTCACTGTCGCTTTTTTGTTTCATCGAGTTTCAAATCATAACGGTGCTAAAGAAGTTTTCACTTCAAAAATGACACTGGCAGATGCGAACACCAAGCCTTGTAAAAGAGGAAAAAAATAAAAGGTGACATACGTGAATCGGCAGCCGCAAGTGACGCACTGGAACACGTCATCGCTGTCGCGCTTATGCGTGCCGACGTGCTTCATCATGAGCCGCTTGAGGGTGGTCCGGACGCCGCACAGCTTGCACCTGTACGCCGCCAGGTGGAGAGACCGGTGGACCGACAGGTTATCCTTAGTCAGGAAGTATGCTTTGCAGACGTCGCACTGGTGACTATCGTCGCCTTTCTGTATTTATTATTTAAAGAGATTTTTTGTTTGTTTGTTTAAACGCTCTAATCTCTGAAACTACCAGTCGGATTCGAAAAATTATACTTGTATATGATAGCCAGATTCACGAGGAATAGTATAGGCTATATAGCATTAGGCTACACCTTTCAGCTAGCCTTAAATATTGATTTTTGTTAAGTAAGTCGCTATAAATAGCGTACCCTAACTACTTTATCCGCGTGCGCTGACGTAATGTTTAGTGATACGTAAATACAATGTTCTACAAAAATATTGCTCCTTAGTACATCTAAAAAAAGTTCCCGATACCATATGCCTATCTCTTATATTATATAAACCACAATAAGGTACTCTGTGACAAAGTTTTTTTGAAAATTTAAAAGTGATTTATGAGCATTATTATTAAGCATGGCGTATTAATCCTTACGACCGAGAGTTACTTCATAATCAATTTTCTATAGATAAACTTTGGCATTTATACCATGTTGTTTGGACGAATAGTTTGGGAGATAATGTAAAATTAAAATAATGCAACACTCGGCTCGTCTCTATGACTATAGGTGTAGCGGCGCGAATGAGCGGTGTGAGTTGTGACGCATAACCCTGACCGCCCGATAACAATATTGTCTATATTGTAGTATACTGAAGTATTATAAATCATCAATCAGCGATTTCTTTTAAATTATAAGCGGGTGAAACCGCGGGGATAGCTAGTTTTTTATATACTATATAGGTCAGAGACCACAATCTCATCTGTAGTAAAGTGGTGAAGTGACGATGATGTGGCCGAAGATGGTAATAAATTAAACTCAGAAGTGGGATCAACTGTCAAGTACAGCTACCGGATTTGTGCATGTCAATAATTTGCTAATCTAGGGGAGAAGCAGGCTAAGCGCGTATTTAAAGAAGCTATATCACCATGCTACGGTTCCATCACGATTTTTCCTACATCAAAAGCTAGGGTCTAAGTCATCATTGCTTTAAACAAAAACAAGTTAATCGATGAAACTTAATATAAAGTTAATAAAACTTAAAAAAGTTACTAATTAAAGTTTTAAATTTAAGCATAGCTGGTGTTATCTATAATAATGTAATAAAATTGTCAGTTTTTTTTGTTTGTTTATTTAAACGCGGCATGCGCACCCTACTTACCGCAAGATACAAGGTTATTTGGTTGCGATTTTTCTGTACAATGAAGGGGAGGTGTATTTCACCACTTGAAATGCCCCAAGTGGAGAGAAATCTCCAAAAATATTTGTCTGTGCCCTACCTCTCTTAGAGTGTTACAATATTGGGCCACAACATCACTTAACCTATACAACAAATCAGAAAAGCAGCACTTGATTGCCAGTCCCACTTCTGATTTCAGCATATTACTTTCTAAAATGCTTAACTTAGCCAATCAAATGAAACTCACCGGCCTATGTTTCCCTTTAAAATGATCAGTCATCAATTTCTCTGTGTGAAACTTCAACACGCAGTCATTACATTTGTATTTTAATCTCTGGAAGTCCTTGTGAGCTACGTCCTCCCCCCTCACGGTCCACATCTCCTCCTCGTCCATCTGATAGAGTTCCACCAGATCCGCCGGTAGGTTCTTCAGCTTTCTGTTCGGTTTCTCCTCAGTTTGGAACTCATTATTCTATTTTTAGATGATAAACAAAAATATCGTAAGGGATGACGGCGGAATCGTTATTTGTGGCATGTAACAATGAATTCCTAACAATATCGGCTAACTATGAAGTAAAACATCGTAAGTAAATCTTAAGTGTTCACATAGTCAGATTTCTAGACGTTCACAATCGCCAATACACCACAGCCTGGAAGAGCGATTAAGCACTAGTGCTTTAACTCGGAAAGATACTTTTATGGCGTTCACAGTCCAATATCATTTATAATAATGAATTTATAATTTCAGAAGGTTCTGGAACATTTAATGATAATCTCAAAGATAGACAAAACCTAGAAAGGGGACCGGTTCTCACTTGAGTCACTTTACAGATGCTTCCCGACAAACATTCAGCGTTCGCGTGATATTTAGTTATGTCAACACTACAGTGTAGAATACATTATATTTTTCTTCATTAAAAGCTCATATGCACTGTGAAATTTGAATGCGCATCCCGAAGGATTAGAGAAGTTTCCTAATAGAGTGTAACCACTAAGCACACATTATTTATAGACATGTTTCAGATACAAAAGCAGTAACTGAAAGGACCCCAAGAATAGACCAAAAGAGGAAAATGGCACACAAATGAAGAGATGAATCAAAAGGGTAAAATTTTAACAGGCCCATTTAGATATAGCTCAAGTAAACTCTAAGTGGAAGAAGCTGAGCTGAACTTATTATTAAGTGATTTTTGCAAATTTCAATTTTTTTTAAAGGACTATAAATTTTTCAGAATTCAGAAAAAAAAGTGTTCTTTAAAAACTCCTTTTAAATGTCCTAAATCAGTGGGATTCAAATTATCGACCACTTGTGCGTACTGCGTATGAAGTCTGGTCGTCTCACACCACTAGGCCAATCCGACGGCGATCACAATCATGGAAATCAGGACTTGCATTAACCGCGCATAATGTAAATGTATTCTATCTCATTCTCTCATAGGCTAAATCCTATAGACGTATATGGTAGTCTCTTTTTATTGTCGCTTTTTCGTTTCATCGAGATTAAAATCACAACAAGTACTAAAGAAGTTTTCACTTCAAAACTATTAAATATAATAAGTTTTAAATTACTTACATCATACTTTACCTTATGGTAAGACTTATCATTATCTTTCTTCTTTCTCCCTCTTTTACTCTTCTTTTCTCGTTTCTTCCTTTTTCTCTTCAACTCGGAGAGTTGTATGTCATCCTCAGATGTGAGATCTTGTGACAGAAACTCTTCTGAAAACTTATTCTGGCCGAGTTCCTTTTCATCCTTTACTTCATTTGTAACATCCTGATCTAGTGATGGAACATCTTCTGAGAACTCATCTGCTGGAAAATCTGGTTCATCTTTAACGGAGTCTTCATCTGCGGAAGACAAAAATAATTTGCCTACAGTGAGTCTTATAAACCCACGGAGTAAAACAACATTTCATGTGTTGCTTGTCAATCGGATTTAAATAATAATTTTGTCCACAAATCCGAACTAATCGTAAAACCTTACGATATATTATTCTATATTGTTGAGATTTTCAGAAAAAAAAAAGCATTAACTTACCAAAGGTGAAGGAGGAATTAGACAGACAAAATCGCGTCTGTCTAGGCCAAATGAAACATTATTTTTTTGTAGGTTTTTTAAGCAGTTCGCCATATTTATATTTTATAGTTTCCTGAATTATGTAACGATAATAGTAAATTATCGAGTATGTTTACGAGTATACATATGATAAAAGTGAAGTGTCTGTCTGAAATAACACCTTTTTACTAAATGCATACGAAAGTATACAAGATAACTATAAAAAAAAAAACAATTTTTAAATGTTTTCTCTGTCTGTCTATTTGTTCCGGGTAATCTCCGAAACGGTTGGATTGATTTTGACCGGACTACTTTTATTTTAGAAAAATAGGGTTCCGCAATAAAATAAAAAGTGATTTTCTACAGCTATTTAATAAATAAAAACCTTCAATTCAGTACGATTCAAATAATTAGAACATAAAATATACGGTAGCACGACACTACAAAAATGAATGGACCAACATTATTATCAAGAATAACATTAGTGATTGTCAATTTACTTCGTGAGATTACAGTTCGGCCGCTGAGAGAATGCGTTCCTGACATTAGTCACAACAGACGACTGTTTTGAGCGACACAAAATGTCAGTCCATTACGCCATTTGGGGTTGCCATTTTTTACCAGAGATAAACCTGGAAACCATCTTGTTTGAGCTATGTTTGAAGATACAAGAATTAACAACAATCTATTCCGGTGATGCTGGCTAGATGAACACAGTTGCCGTTAAATAAAATGAAGAATTATAATTATTACTTGAACGAGCTCGAATCGAAATTAATTCTCCAAAAATGCTCAACCGCATGAACGTACAAAATACACAAACTGGAAGAAAAAAATGACAACTCACCGAAGTTGAAATCCTCCTCATCTTTGATAGCCTTATCAACTACTTTATCATCTGCCTGTTCTTGTTTTATAAGTGGTATGCTGTATGTTTCGATTGGAGTTTTAGATAATTTACTGCTTGCATGTTTCGTGAAATCTTCTGGAGAGTTTAGGAATGTGTGCTGGAACAATTTTAATATTATCAAAAAATAAAAATCAAATATTAGGATTATTTCTCATTTTTTAATTGATTAATTGGTTCGGTCTTCCTTGCCTTGAAGAAATGATATAAGGGCACACGGTATGAAAAAATTTGAGGAGTGAAATTGAAAGTGCAACATCACGCAAACAATTTTTTACCTTAGTAGTATTCAAATAAGGTTCGAGATTTATTCAACTCGTTTTCGTTTGCTGCGAAAGCCGCCAGACGCGAATCGACCGTTGAAATGAGCGGGATAGAAATAACTTTGGCTACTTTTATTTTAGAACAATAATTAGGGTTCCGCGCCAAAAAAAGCCTTTTTAGTAGTACACGCGACCGCAGCCGCAGGCACAGCTAGTTCAAAATATAAACACACACCTTATTGACTTATACTGAATTCCTGGCAGATGTCATCTATAAAATTTATATTTCTTTAATGTTATTGTGATAATAAAGATTTGTTAAAGTAGTATGGCCAAATTAAATAACTTGAAAGTACAAAGGAACACAGGACTCTGAATGCCTGGGCAACTAATCTAAGCAAAATTTTTATACATGTATATAAAATGTATCCAACAAATATTTCAATGCTAAATGCTGTACAATTCCAGATCAGAAATTCTATTAAGGAAAGGATTTTTTAAATTTTGTATTGCATATGTATAGATTATTTTTATTCCCCAGTATGGAATAAGCTTAGGAAGTTATTAGGTATAATATAGGATAGTAATAGAACCAAGTGAGAACCTCAATATTTAACAAAAATAAAGGTGCTCTTAATATTGTGATGCATCCCTGTTTAAAGGAAATATTTTTCGGTATTGATTGCCCCAAGCCCGGGTGAAGCTGTAAAAGCTGTTCGAGGCTCCAGAACCCTTATGGCTAACAGTATAGTCAGTTCGAAAAAAAAAACGGTATTGCTTCTTTATTAGCATTTTTCCAATGCTAAATCATGTATTTACATAGTGAAACACTTTTAAAGTGTATAAGCTAAATTTCAGCCTATTTGCACCACTCAGGCTACTATTTAAAGCAGGAGCTACATAGTAGCATCAATCTCAGCAAGAACAAAGAAATTATTATGTTTACTATACTGCCGGCATGTGGAATCGCTCCTGACCAGCGTGTTCCCTTCCTCTTATGATATCAGGTCCTACAAATGAGTCATAAGGTGATTTATTTGGAATTTGACACCAGAGGTTGCATTGTCTATATACTGTACCATACTTTTCTAAAAGTACTATGCAATCATTTTACCAGATTACTAATTATAAAAATAAAGTTATAAAATATATGTATACCTTATTTAAACATAAATAAGATAAACATACCCAAAATGAATCAATAAGACTGTTACAACTTGCTGAAGCATAGAACAGATTTTGAGATAGAACAGAGATTAGAACAGATATCCTCAATTTCTTTTCCTAAAAGGTGACCCCGACCATTGTTTTTAAATCTTTATACGTTTGGCGTAGTGGCCACAATCTCACTTGATGTTAACTGACAATGTGGCCTAAAATAATAATACGCTAAACCTAGTGGAAGACTGGCTCTCAAGTGCAGCTGCCAGAACACACCTATTGGTGCTTGACGATAGATTTACAACTTGAGGGTGGTAGCTAGCCAGGTGGGCATTAGAAAAAGCCCTACCAGCATGCTATGGTTTCCTCAAGATGGTTTCCTTCACTGAAAGCTCAGGCTCATTGCAGGGATTCGAGCTCACATCAATCGATGCGAACTTGTACACGCTAACATTGAGCCATCATTGAGACCACATTTGTTCTACATTTTATTAAGTCCAATTGACACAAAATTTAGTTATTACCTCTTTAGAATAATTTATCAGAACATCATAAGATTTTAGTACTCTATCCTGGAACTTCATTACCGAATGAACAGCTGCCAAGCACTCCCAGCATACTTGGATCTCTAATCCGTCAGGCACCTGGAAAATACGTTTAAAGTAATGGATGATAATGTAAGTGCATACCAAGTTACAGCAAGATTCAACAATTGCATTGATCAAATACTGAGGATTTGATTAAATTTTTTTTTCATATAAACACTTTATATTTTGTAGTAGTTTAAGAACTGTTAGTAAAAATTACTTTACATGCCTCCCATAATAAATCATGAATGAAATAGGTACTAAAAGAAAGGCTCAACTTTTGATCATGTACTGAAGTATTGAGACTTCATATTTCGACTTCAGCAATTTACACTCACTTCTTGAAACTTTCCAATTTTGGTTAATCCTTAGTATAAAAGAAATTATATTTAGATTCCGATATATAATGTAGCTATAAATTAAACATGACACTATGCAATGCAAAATTTACATATTTATGAATGTAATTATTACATATGCATACATCATATTAAATGCTTCCAGTGTGAAATGAATATTTTCAATCTAGCATAGCGTAAATTGCTGGTCTCGATTTGCTTTAAAATTAGAGCAATAAGTATATCACAAATGAAGTCTAAAAATAGTCTGAATATAAAATTTTAATGCAGCAGAAATAAATAGTTTTTTAGAAATAAACATGACTAGTAGTACATTTAAAAAGATTCTGAACATTTGTTTTAACTTTTTATATTAATTTCATACATTACATGATTTAACATTTTATATATACATTACATTATACATACAACATAAAATTAACATTTACTATGATTATATAAATCATTAGTTATCCTTTTTAGTCTTATAAAATTTAATTTAAACTTATCTACATTTTTTTAAATTGTTTAGTATGTTTTTAAATGATCTTTGTTTGGTTTAAATAGGCTGTTTTAGTAGCTTTTTTTAGTTACTTTGGTTTATATTGTAGCCAATCTTGATTGCGCACTGGATTGGTTAGGTTAGGTTGTAACTGCGTTAAAAAGTTTATAAACAAGTTAGTCATTCCTCAAAAAACTAACTACTTCTGCGCTTTTTTATTAACAGAGGATCATCCTCCACTCCATTTCCTTTGTCCCCATCTGCTTAAGCCAACAAAATCAACGGTACGTTATCTAAAGAGTTACAAAAAAAACAAGACTATAGAAATAAAAAAAATGATATTTGCATGACCGGTCCATTATTTTTTGTTCCAGACCAAAAAGATTACAAAGTTACTAATAATGACTAGAAGCATTACTTTTAACTTAACACAAATGGTGTTCTATGTTTTATTTACAGTATAAAATAATAAAATTAAGCAAAAAACAACTTACATCGATGTTTGCTATAATTCCATAACATTCACGTATTAAATTTGAATAATACATTTTCCTATTATAATTCAAACAACCAACGCAGATTCCGTTTACGTTGTATCCCTCTATGTATATATTGATTTCTTTCATCTTTTATAGTTTCATGAGTTATCGAAAAAATTTGAACATAAATTTACACATAAAGGAAGCTTTATTCCTTTCTTACGGCCATTTTGAATTCATTCGGGTTTCATATCAGAATCGTTCAATATTATCAGCATTATATATGTCACAAGTAATATTTCATTTACTGTATTGTCATTTATAATGTAAATTTTTACAGGATTAAGAATTTGTAATTTTTTGAGTTACCCTTGCAGGGCCCATTATATTCAGATTTATATACATACGATATTATAGCACTTATCGCTTACTCATACATGTAACGAATGCTGAAAATATTGAAACGAACAATGATTTTGACATTGTTTTGACAGTCCAGAGATTAGAAGCTATTAAAGCAATAACTTTTATTTGTCATAGAATTTAAGGGTATTAACCCGCGAACTTCAACATTTTAGATTTCTTCAACTTATTAAAATTATGAAATTTTATTAGAAAATATGAGACTGGTTTTTGTTGTTTCAGTATAATTTATGTTAGAAAGGTAATTGTGTATATTTTGAGTATACTGTTGTCCACAAATATTGTCATATTAATACAATTTCCTCTAGTTCTAAAAAAAAATGAATTAATGTGACCATATTAAAATGTCTTTGTTTTTTTATATATGAAATTACTTAATAATTTCACCTGGTTTACAAATAAATCCACTTGGTTCACAAAATTTATGATTTAGTTGCCACTTACCTTCCTTTGTGTACACGACCAAGTGAGAGCCGACCCCCGACAACTTGTCCTCACAAGTAGTACTACGTTTGCGAGGAGGCTAAACGGGGCGACAAATGCATGTCCCGTAAACTCGTAGAAAATTTTATGTTAAAACAACAACTACAGACCTACAAAAAAGTCAGCGATAGCATATGTCTGATAGCATATGTCTATCTTGGATCACCCACAATAAGAATTTTTGTCTTTAAAATAACCGGCGTGCGACCGCTGTAGCTGGTGGGTGGGAGTGGGAGTAGCACACAGAGTACTATATTACTACTGAGAATGTAGCATGATACGCGTGTTTAATCGAATGGCATTGGGTCGATTTGCAACGGTTACTGCTCCGCTCCTTAAGGTCTTAGGGTGTAAATTAAAAAGCCTAGAACTTTCCTCATTAATGGCCTATATATGACACAAAAATAATTTTTCAAATATGACCGGTACTTACACATATCGGCTCGTTCATACAAACAAAAAAAATGTGTGCAACAGTTCACACGAGTCAGAAGTGAAACCGTCAGAAAAAAAAAGTCTTTCTTTAAAATTTATTTTTATATATCCGAAATCAGCGGGATTCACACTATCGACAACTCGTGCGTACTCCGTATGAAGTCTGGTCGTCTCACACCACTAGGCCAATCCGACGACGATCACGTTCATGAAAATCAGGACTTGCATTAACCGTGCATAATGTAAATGTACTCTATCTCATTCTCTCGTAGGCTAAATCCTATAGAAGTATATGGTTGTCTCATTTTAACACGCTTATATTATTTTCACCTGTTACTAACTAACAAACAATGTAATATAATCTTCGAAGTCAATTTTAATTTACTTCTAATTGTCGTATCGAAATGAAACTTTGTATGTAGGTATATGTAGTTATTGTCGCTTTTTCGTTTCATCGAGTTTCAAATCACAACAGTACTAAAGAAGCTTTCACTTCAAAAACTCTTGAGCTTACAATTTTAGTATAGACTTAATAAGCAGTAAATATATTTATTTCTTATTTTTATAATGTTGTTCGTGATCACATTGGCGTAGTTTCTCTGCAGCTTGTTCTGGTGTGAGGTCGCGTTGAGGCTGCGCTAGCATCTCATATCCCACCATGAATTTCTTCACGGTGGCCGACCTCAGAAGGGGCGGTAGGTAAATACCGTGAAAGAGCCAGTGTGGAGAATCGCCTTCTTTGGCTGACGGACCTGTCGGGGCACCTGAAAGTTATAGAAAACTAAGTCTCTCTGGAGCTGAAGATCGCAGCCAAAAACGTCGTGTTGTGTTCATGCGGTGAGAGGTTTTCAGAGTTCCTTGTGAACCTAGATTTAAGGTCAGCAACGTGCTTGTGATACCTCTGCTTGTCTTATTAGGCGTACCGTACGCTTATTCGCCAACCAACTAAGTTGTATCATAAAAAAATGTCTTATCCTCGTCGGCCAGCAACAATATTATTGTATTAGCCGTTATGATCTAGATTCTAATGCTTTAAAAAATATATATCATAAAAAAATGTCCCATCCTCGTCGGCCAGTAACAAAAATTTTGTATTAGCTGCTATGACTTAGATTGTACTGAATTAAAAGAAAAAAAAAACAATCTGTTCCTTTATATAGTTTTCCAAGACATATACCAAAACCTTCGTTCGCACTAGCGTTTAATCAAGCGCGAGTTTTTTTTATTCTTTACAGGATTTAAAGGTTGACCACGATCTCACCTGATTTTTCAACTTGAGGGTGGTAGCTAGCCAGGCGGGCATTAGAAAAAGCCCTACCACCATGCTATAGTTTCTTCACGATGTTTTCCTTCACCGAAAGCTCAGGCTCATTGTAGGTATTCAACCTACTTCGATCGACGCGGTGTCCGTACACAGTAAAACTGACCGCATGCGTCTTGTAAATAGACAACGACCAGCTTGAAGATATTCTCGCTTGAGCTGTGAGATAATGAAGACCCTCGTTTAATGAGTCGAATACAAAAAACACTGTTCTTAGGTGATGTGTCGCTGCGTATTATCACTAACTTCATCACCGTCAGCTGATGCATGCGCAACTTTAAATTTTACCTTTTAGTAAACGCGTCAAAAGAACTACAACTTCAAAATATCGTTATGAAATTATTCATTAGGTTACCATGCCATCCCATGCTGTAAGGGAAGTTGCATTTGAACAAATTGTCGTATTTTGTATTCAAGAATTTCATAATCTCAGCCAGAGCCCTTTTCTGATCTTCGTTTAGATCTGTCATCCTCTGTGGTCGGCCTTTCAAGGGCAGCAGCAACGTCTCGTAAGGCCACGCCGCCCAATACGGTACCACGACGACCCATTCAGAATTTTGAATCACTATACGTTCCTGAAAGCATTTTATTTATGGTTAAACTTATGTGAACATCTTTAAGCGCGTCATGAAAAAATGATAAGAATGAATTTTTAAACATAGCTACAAAAAGCCTACTGTATGAAATTGCTAAGCCTCAAAGATAAGACACATTTGATAGTATTTAAAAAAATGCCGTATCAGTGCCATCTAGTAATAAATTTCAATATTTTTTAATCCTTGTATTATTTCTTCAATAAATTAATTTAATGTAAATTCTAAATTATTTCGATAACGTCAAAGAAGTGTAACCTTGTAACTCGTTTTTTCCTTTTCTTTAAGCTGATTATGCTGTTAGCCTTAAGGGCTTCAATAGCTTGGGTGAACAGTGTACATGTACCATTTTTATACAAGCACTTTCTGGTTGTTAAAAACTCTATCGTAGCGCCATCTATCGAAACCTGATTTTCATTATTTATTCAAATAAATTGATTGAGGTTTGCCGTTGTTCTTGTAGTGGTGGTAGAGTAGTTTAGACCAACAGATTATCGATTCGATGTCCGTAGGTTCCGAACCCGGCGTGTACATCAACGTTACTAATTCAAATTGGATAACTAAAGGCTGACGGTGAAGGAGAACATCGTGAGGAAACTTGAACGTTTGAGAAATGGTCTTGTAGTACCACAGTATGCGGGGAAATACATAAATTTTAATTTCTCGGTGTTTGAAATCGCCAATACGTCGTAGGCTGGCTTGGTGATTAAGCCCCTTGTTGGCAAGTCTACATATAAATAAATAATGATAAAAAAGTGTGTGCAGCAGTTCACAAGATTCAGAAGTGAAAACTACAGAAAAAAATGTTCTTTAAAAATTCTTTGTAAATAACTCTAATTCAGCGCGATTCGAACCACTCGACCGTTCGTGCGTACTGCGTATGAAGCCTGGTCGTCTCACACCACTAGGCCAATCCGACGACGATCACAATCATGGAAATCAGGACTAGCCTTAACCGTGCATAATGTAAATGTATTCTATCTCATTCTCTCGAAGGCTACTAAACCTATGGATGTATATGGCTGTCTTTTTTATTTTCGCTTTTTCATTTCATCGAGTTTAATCACAACGGTGCTAATGAAGTTCTCACTTCAAAAATTACCTTTCTCTGCAATTCTTGTTCCATATAATCAACCAGTAAAGATTTTCCATATTTCTCGTAATATTCCTTCTGACATCTGCAAAAAACGTAAGTGTGTATGTTACTAACTACAATCACAGGGGACGGTAAGTGACTATGTGGTCGGTGATGTTAACATGCTAGAAATAATATTAAGTAACACTTAGATTGATAGTAGTACTAGCTAGAAAATGTCCTACTACTAAGCTATGGTCGACAGTGGCGTATTTACCCCAAAAGCCTTGAAGGCTTTTACCAACAGTTTTACGGTAACCTCCATGTCGGCACGAAATAAAAAGTTCTCTAATATGTGTTATCTTTGTCGTACCATGAAACTGTGGAACCATCTCGCGGCCAATGTGTTCCCTCCTCTTTACGACATCGAATCCTTCAAGCGTAACGTGAAGAGGTATTTATGCAGGGCGGCATGACAGCGGCGACCGCCGATGGTTTTCGATCTCTCGGTGGTTGCTGTTGTTATTGTTGGAATGAAGAACACTTTGATACTGATTTATTTATTTACATTATTGATTTGAATAAAGTCAATATATGGTATTTTTATGAATTTCCGAAAGTGTAGTCGAAATTTAAATTAAACGTGGCAGGAATGTTATAAATACTTCTTTGAATGGTCGTGTATTTTCCAACATCCAGGAATGTTATAAATACTGTTTAGAATAGTCGTGTACTTTCCAGTAGTTATTAAATTGTACTGTACTTACTATCAGGGATGGAGCCGCAACTTTTACGAGCTGTAAAATATATCCTATAATCCTGTCTATATAACATAGCTATGAATTAAAAAACATGTTAATCGCATAAGTAGTTTTTTCGAGAAAATAACATAAACTGACAGACAGACAGAGAGACGTTGAGTTTTATAATATGTATAGAAGACAATATTGTTTTAGGGGATAAAAACTGTGAATATTTTAACTGACCTCTCTTTAACTCTTGGTTCGTTGGGTAAGAAACTGGAAGCCCAAATCTGGCAGTGGGGATGAGGGTTCGAGCACCCCATCACGGCACCTTTGTTCTCGAATATCTGAACCCAGGTATACTTCCTACCAAGTTCCTTGACTTGGTTTATCCATCTGGAATTAGGTTTAATAATTGTAGAAATTGTGCAAGCCTTAACTGGCTTATTAGACAATATTAGTTTTAACTTAGACTCACTAACAAGAGGGCACAGAGAAATTACTTTAGAGATTTTCTCTACTTGAGGCATCAGGACAGGTGGAATACCTCCACAATACAGAAGATCGCAATCAAATAACCTTGTGTTGTGTACCTGGGGAGTAGGGTTTTCAGAGCTCCTCAGAGAAGTGGATTCAAGGTTAGCAACGCGCTAGTGATACCTCTGGTGTGACAAAAGTCCATAGGCTTCGGTTAACAGCTTACAATCAGACGGGCTGTAAACTTGTTTGCCACCTTAAATGTATATTAAAACAAAACTTCACTTATTTATCAGCAATGATTGAGGTAGCTTTAATCTTCACTGACCTCTTACGCTCAGATGGAACATATATCAGTTGACTACTTTATTTTTATAGAATCCGAAGATGCTTTTCTTCAGGCTTGCATGTTTGCCATACGTGAATAATATCGGATTTTTTGGTGATATAGGCGTATATACACTCTCAAGTTGAAAATTTGTTCGCAACTACATTTTAATCTTTTTCGGCAGCTGCACATGAGAACTAGACCAGTAAGGCTTAGCGTGTTAGACCACATTGTAACTTAAAATCAAGTGTAACTGTAAAAAAAGACTATGGGTGAAATCTATAGAGCGTACTCAGACTTATCTCTGCCTTAGCTTAGCTCAAAATTAGCTGAGTATTTACTCAGTACAATCTTAGAATTCGAACTTATAGACCAGTTACGCTTAGCTCACGGTTAGCTAACTTTAATTGAGGAAGTCTCTGGTAAACTTTCAACGTCATCGAATCTATAAAAATTCGATCATTTAAAGTGATGAAAATCGATATGACGTGAGTCAAGATGGCGACAGTCGAAATAGCCATAGTCTAAACGACTATAGTGATGATGGCGACAGCCGAAACGGCCAGTCTAAATGATCATAGCCGTGATGGCGACATTCGAGGTAGCAACTGTCGAAATGACGACATTCGAGATGGCGACAGTCGAGATGGCAACTGTCGAGCCATAATTGCAAATATTCAAGCATGCAAAGCACTGCCATCCTATTAGACCACCCTTTCTAAGGCTGGCGTAGTATATTTAGATATGTTACTTGACACAGTATGTCTGTCATTTGTGGTTGTTTACAGAAACACATACATAGGTCAATCAGCAAAAAAAAGGTGTGTGTGCGATTCACACACGATAGAAGTGAAACTTCATTTTAAAACATATTTTATATTTTATTTAAACAGTGTGCAATATACATACACACCGACATTTACTCTCTCGCTCTGGCTCACACAAAGAGGAGAGACCGATAATGCGCGTTAAACGTTTAACATTTAACGTTTAACGCTTGGAAGTCGCATAAGAAGTTTCACTTATAAAAAAAACATTTTAGAAAGTTTTCTAACAAAATTCCTCAAAGTAACTCAGTATACACTTTTTGTAAGGGACCGGTATAAGAGTTTTTTCAATATAAAAGTGTTCATGCTTGTTGCTATTCATTACTGCACACGAAAAACTGTATTATGGCGTCTTGTTTCTCTAATAAAAACTAGCTGTGCCCGCGGCTCCGCTCGTGTGGACTACTCATAAATGTTTATTTTTTATTTTTGTGCGGAACCCTAATTACATTTTTAAATCAAAGTAGCGTAAGTTATTTCCTATAACATAAGCTATCTGCCAATAAAAATACCTATGTGGTGTGCATGTGTGTATAATGCAGTGTCATGTATGGCTGTGAGAGCTAGTGAATGTAGAGTCACTGTATCGCGCGAGCGGCTGCTTGGCTCATGGGCTCCATACCGATGGATCGGACCACTTATCAAGTGTTGTAATGTGATAACCAGTAACTCACTCTTCAATCACTGCCAGGATCTCTTCAATACTCATTAGAGGTATAGTCATCGCAGAGTCCGGGTGGAAGCACATTACTCTGAAAACAATTAAATTGCAATAATATATAAAAATTAGCTGTGCACCACGGTTTCACCCGTGTTAATTTTTTTTTATTGATATATGTTTCGCGTAGTGGCCACAATCTCACCTGATGTTGAGTGACGATGTGGCCCAAGATGATAACACGCTAAATCTAGTGGAAGACTGGCTCTCAAGTGCAGCTGCCGGAACAGACCTATTGATGCTTGGCGACAGAGTTACAACTTGAGGGTGGTAGCTAGCCAGGCGGGCATTAGAAAAAGCCATACTATGGTTTCCTCACGATGTTTTCCTTCACCGAAAGCTCAGGCTCATTGCAGGGATTCGAACTCACGTCAATCGACGCAAAGTCGTACACACTACCACTGAGCCTTCATTTCTTCAATTTCATCATTACAATTTGACAAACTCTCCAATATATTGTATAATAATATCCAAAAATACCTTTATATATGAAAAAATGAGGTCTGGGAGGATCAATGACTCCTAATAATAACTCATAATCAACCTTCTCATAATCCGGGAGTACACATTTTTTGGAAGATTGCTTTAAACACTTTACATGTTGAAAATAATCCATGTGAATTAATGTTTATTCATAAAGTTTCGTTCAAGTTTGAGGTAAAAATAACAGCGTTCGTATACCTGCAAGTCCCTTTAGCGGGGCCAGACTGGAATAGGGGATGATCTGGTTCAGAAGGGCCGGGAACTCTTTCCAGCAACGCAGGAAAATCATTCGGGAAGACGTAAGTCGATTTATAATTTGGATTTCTCTGAAATAATATCATATAAATAGTTACATTCTATTTTTTTTATTCAAGTGAACTTCTTTAGCACCGTTGTGATTTGAAACTCGATGAAACGAAAAAACGACAGTAAAAGAGACAACCATATACATGTATAGGATTTAGCCTACGAGAGAATGAGATAGAATATAGATAAACGGTTATCATAGCCTATTTTTTATGGTAGCAAAAGCAAAGTGACGTCATTATACGTGATGGTGAGATAAGTGCCACCCAATAACATAGGCGACCACTAGGGATCACAATTCATCGTCAGTCGTCGCTGTGATGCTGGCCTGTTCAAATGTCTCGTCACGTTATATTTGAAGGTCTCCATGTTGTAGGTAGGAGGAAACACTAACCGGGACACAGTTCCACAACTTCACAGTACAATCTCCAAATAAATTTCTCTGTGACCTACCTCTCTTTGAACCCCCTTCCTCAAGGAGCTCTGGAAACCCTACCCACCGCGGGAACATAACACAAGGTTAAATTTGGCTTCGATCTTCAGTAGTGTGGGGGGGGGGTATTTCACCAGACGACTGCCCAAAACAGAGAGATATATCCAATGGAGAAATATACAAATAAATTTCTCTGTGATCTACCTCTCTTCTCTATTCCTGTCATGTGGTAGTTTTTATTTTTATTTATAAAATGTAATTTGGTCCTATATTATGTCACTCTGGCGGCATTAAAAGTTTTGTAATTTGGTTATCGTGCACAAGTTAAGTGAATTATAAATAATGCATTTCGAGTGGTCACAAAAATACCTAGACTGTTTTAACAACGGAGCCACCATCTTGTTAGAGCTTTTTTTTTATTTATTTTTTCACGCTCATCCATTCGACACATCACAATTTAAAAAGAAACAATCGAAACCAAAATTATACAAAGAAATATGATATTCATACAATCAGCTTCTCGCCCTACGTCTACCAGTTTATAAATTAATTAGGCTTTTTCGGATTTTGGAAAAGCCAACATTTCCTTACATAAAACGACATTTTGATTTTTCTTAAATATTTGTCACCTTTGAGCCTCATTACGGACACATTCCATTAACCTATGATAAACATCTTCTTCCATTTTTGAAGATAAAAAGAATAATTAGAAAAATATTCTATGTAAACTATTCACGTGACGTTGGCAGAATTGTGGATGAAGACAATTGCCATTAAAAAAAAGAAAACGGAGATTCTTACTTGTCCATTAGACCGAACAGCACCAGCCCGTAGTGGGTTACTAGGGTCTGGAGGTTGGTCCTCGGGAGGTTGTTCCGTTTGTCCGCTCCAAGGTCGAAGACAACGATGCGGTGACACCAAAATCCATTCATTCTTCAGCGGATTGTAGCGTACATGTTGGTGTTCTGTGAATTGCCTCGTAAATTACCGTGTGGGTTGCCAACATGGAAACTTAAATTTGCATGAAATAACTAAAATAAGCACGGGACAGAGTTGAAGAAGTAAATTTACTTAAAATCTATATCTCTATACTAATCTTTACATGTAATAAAATTGAATTGTCTCTTTGTAATGTCGATATAACAGGTTTTCACTAAATGCATATGAAAGTATACACGATACAACAAAAAACCCATTTTTAAAATTTTTGTCTGCCTGTCTATATGTCTGTTTGTTCCGGGTAATCTCCGAAACAGTTGGATCGATTTTGACGGGACTTTCACTAGCAGATAGCTGATATTATAGGCATAACTTAGGCTACTTTGATTTTAGAAAAATCATTATACCTCACAAAAAATAAAACTTTTTTACTAGTCCACGCGAGTGGAGCCGCGGGCACAGCTAGTCTATACTATAATATATAGTAATATAATAAAGCGGAAGAGTTTTTTTGTTTGTTTAAACACGCTAATCTCTAGAACAAACAATCGGATTCGAAAAATTATTATTGTATATGTTAGCCAGATTCACGAGGAATAGTATAAGCTATCTAGCATTAGGCTACACCTTTAGGCTAACCTTAAATATTTGATTTTTGTTAAGTAAGTCGGAAGCAACATTGTTCCCGAACTGCTTTATACGCGTGCGCTGACGTAATGGTTAGCGAGACGTGAATACAATGTTCTACAAAAATATTGCTCCTTAGTAGATTTAAAAAAGTCCGCGATACTATATTCCTATCTCTTATACATAAGTCACAATAAGGTATTTTGTGATAAAGTTTTATTGAAAATTGAAAAGTGGTTTAAGTGCATTATTATTAGCCATGGCATAATAATCCTTACGAACAAAAGTAACTTCATCATCAAGACAATTTTATGTCGAAAAACTTTGCCCTTTATAGCGTGTTATTTGGATGTATAGTTTGGGAGATAATGGAAAATTAAAATAATTCAACACTCGGCTCGGGTCTATGACTATTAAGGTGTGAGCTGTGACGCATAACCCTGGCGTAAAAAAAAATTCTGCTGTGCCCGCGGCTTCGCTCGCATCGATTAATAAAAAGGTTTTTGTTGTGGGAAACTCTAATTATTTTCCTAAAATAAAAGTAAACTAATTTATGCCCTATAACATCAGCTATCTGCCAGTGAAAGTCCCTTCAAAATCGGTCCAATCGTTTCGGAGATTACCCGGAGCAAACAGACAGACAGACAGACAAAAATTAAAAAAAAATTGTTGTTTGATATATAATCAGTATATATAGAAAGTAGCGTGAATACCTTCATCTGCATTTAGTAACAATCTGTTATTTAGACATAACAAGCAGACACTTTGATTTTATTATATGTATAGATACTGATGTATTATAATACATCAATCAGCGATTTCATTTAAATTATAGGCTAGTGAAACCGCGGGGCACCGATAGTATTAAATAAAATACAAAATGTGAACTTTTTGAAGCAATCTTAACATTTATCAATCACTAGAATGAGTAAAATGAACTTTATAATATCTTGTAATATTTTATTTATAATTTACGAGACGTGATTAACACTTAGTACATTCATTTTGTTTATTAGTATATAAAACATACATTAAGTATTTAAATTATAACTAGCTGGGCCAGAAGACGTAATTCTGCTCTTTTCGGTAAATAACGGTCCGACGATAGCGCCATCTATCGAATTTTAACATATCTATGTAAATAAAATGATTGAGGTTAGCTGTTGTGCATCACGCTAAAACTACTGAATTAATTTTAAGAATTTTTTTGATTTTTTATTCCTTAGATACTAAATCCTTATCAAAATAAAATTATCACGGTATCTTCATTCAACAAAAAGTTATTAAAATCTTAAGAAACTACGATTTTTATAAGCACTGCGACTTCTTCTGTCGTCCACGCGAGTGGAGCCGCGGGCACAGCTAGTATTATATATAAACTATCGTCTCGATAAAACAAATGTATTAAGTAAATATGAACTCAGTTGATCAAGCCGTTCAGAAGATATAGAATTAACAGACGCACACTTTTAAATATGATGATTTTATTTTCATAGTATGTAACACAGTATTGAATAGTATTGCCCGGATATGAGGTCGTACCTCTAAACAGATTAAAATGTTATTTGAAAATGTTCTCTATGTACTTACCTGTAGGTTTAAAATCCATGTTTGCAAATTTACAAACACTCACGTCCGTAAAGCGTGCCCCTAGCGCGTGCACTGTTTTAGTCTGTTGCTTGTTCAAACATTACGATAACGACTTAATAGTATCAAAGATTAAAAACCAGAAGCGTCAATCAGTTTTTTGTTTCACCGTGTCGTATCTATACCTAGTATCATGGCTGAGTGACAGAAGTGTGCCTGACGGTAAACACAGTACAATCCAGAAACAGACGCTCCCCCAAGCCCGATAAAGCTGTAAAAGCCGTAAAGGCTCCAAGGCCCCTAAGGCTAACAATTTTGTCAGTTCGAAGAAAAAACAGTCGCTACCATTGAAAGATCATAAATCTATCGCCAGTCACCGCTGTTATGCCGGCGTGCGTAAATAAAAACTGTTATAGGCTTTGGCGTAGTGGCCACAATCTCACCTGATGTTAAGTGACGATGTGGCCCAAGATGATAACACGCTAAACCTAGTGGAAGACTGGCTCTCAAGTGCAGTTGCCGGAACACACCTATTGGTATTTGGCGACAGATTTTCAACTTGAGGGTGGTAGCTAGCCAGGCTGGCATTAGAAAAAGCCCTACCACCATGCTATGGTTTCCTCACGATGTTTTCCTTCACCGAAAGCTCAGGCTCATTGCAGGGATTCGAGCTCACGTCACTCGACGCGAAGTCGTACACACTACCACTGAGCCATCATCGCTTCAAATTAATTCACTTTATTATCACTAATGGCTAACTTCATCATATAGAATGCGATGCGCGCGCAACTCTCAATTTTCTCTCAAATAAAGATGCAAAATAACTAAAACTTCAAAAAGAAAAAAATTTAGTGCTATGAGAATTGTCGCTCAGAGAAATATTGTTCCAACCTATTAACAATATTTCAACGTATAACTAGTCTTTACTGATACAATGACGTATCATAAACATTATCTTTTTATAACTTGTTATAAAACAATAAAACTGATAAATATTCGCTTTTAAGTATTTGAGTATCCAATTAATGTTTTAGGTGATATCTATTTTTTTAACTATAATTAATAAGAATTAATAGTTTGTTCTTTAAAAGAGTTTGCAAAAGTGATTCCGTGTTAATAATTTATTGTTAAACTAATTTTAGTAACCGTTATCAATAAATAAATGATATTCAAATTATAATTGCGTCATTTACACACTGAATTTTTTCTCATTTAAATGACAATACGAATGGAATGCCCAATATTA
The DNA here is from genome assembly GCA_947532125.1 of Saturnia pavonia. Taxonomy (NCBI): domain Eukaryota; kingdom Metazoa; phylum Arthropoda; class Insecta; order Lepidoptera; family Saturniidae; genus Saturnia; species Saturnia pavonia. Next base: position 1,963,084 of record OX383923.1, read on the forward strand.
CCTTAGAGTTGTATCTTTATTGCTACTTACAGTTTTTAACATGGAGTTTTTGGCGGTAACTTAAAGTGTCATGTGGTTGTTTTTGTTTTAATTCATAAACTTATGACATTTGGCCCTATATTATGTAATTTTGGCGGCATTTTACGTGATGTAGTACACAGTGTAGGTTGTTGTACACAAGTGAAGTGGATTACAATAAATAACTAGGAACATGCATTTTGAGTTGCTACAAAGGCTTCCGGGAAAGTTTTAACAAGGGTGCCGCCATCTTGTTAGAGCGATGTTTAAAGAATACAGAATATTTCCCTCGCTTTGTTGACAAAATGTAAAATACTTGACACTGGCCTATTGCACGAATAGTGCCGAGCCATAATTAATAAGAAGAAATTACTTACAGTTTATAGTATAGTCACTAGATGGCGGTTAAACGATATTTGTATTGTGTACGCCTGTACATAATGTTAAATAAATAGTATCTAAACATATAATAAAATGGAAGTGTCTGTTTGTAATATTAAAATAACATCTTTTTACTAAATGCATATGAAAGTATAAACGACACATATACCAAACAATCAATTTTTAAATTTTTTGTCTGTCTGTCTATCGGGCAGTCTGTCTGTTCTAGGTAATTTCCAAAACGGTAGGACCGATTTTGACGGGACTTTCATTGACAGATAGCTGATGTTGTGAGGAATAACTATGGTCACTTTTATTTTAGTAAAATGTTTAGAATTCCGTACAAAAAATAAAAATGTTTTAGTAGTTAAAGCGAACGGAACCGCGAGCACAGCTAGTAATATAATAAAGCGGAAGATTTTTTTTGTTTCATTATTTGTTTAAACGCGGTAATCTCTAGAATAACCGGTCGAATTCAAAAAAAAATTGGTTATAGTAGCCTGAATCATGAGGATTATTATAGGATATATAAGTTCAAGCTACGACTCTAAGGACCGGAGCAGTAACTTTGAACGTTAATCAATCTGGCAAGCTATAGGCAAGTACGGGAAGTAGAAGGCGCGTTGGTGGCAAACCGACGCCGCGCCGTGAATAGTTTGTCGAATAAATTTAACACGGGCGAAACAGTGGGGCATAGTCAGTCTATTAATATAATATTGTTATTCTAACTTATAGTAAGTTTATTATGTAGCTGCTAGATGTCGCTTAAACGGTTTTTGAATTGTAAATATAATTTAAGTAAATTAAATCGATTAATTAATTTTCCTTGTAGTGTTATAAAATGAATATTAAGATATATTTACCGATAAACCAAAACGCAATATGTATACAGGGCAACGATTGATTTAATAACTAATTTAATTAAAAATATAACATTTTAACGTAAGATTGGCAAATAATTCAAAAAGTAATAATGTTAGCTGAAGAAACAATTAGGTATGATCATAATATACCTAATTTACAACGATTTTAATGTATTTACGTACTAAATTGAGCTTTCGGAACATTCGCTCTGTTACAAAAATGAAGTTTGATTCTGGAAACATATAACGGGAATCATTTTAAAGAAAAATCTTTTATTTACGCTTCCTTCGAGTGACGTTAAACTTTAGTAATACTTTTTGGTACCTACTAACAATAGGTATTTGGATTGGTACTTCATTTCATTGAGTAGGCAACTGCTAAAGGTACCTACTTCAATATTATTAAAAGTACTTTTTGAAACGAAGTTCCTTATGGGGCGTTGCGGCCCCTAGTCGGCAAAAAACGTCCGTAACGTTAAAAAAATGCGTAAGATTTTTATGTATAGTCTATGTATGATGGCTATACAGTGTCTAATGTACAGTCTACGTGATGACTGTTATTATTATTGCAGTTTGCTATTATTTTATTATATATTTTTATAAACCATTGTAAATAAAATAAAGGTGTTAAGACAATTTTGTCAGGTAGTTTTATTGATTTTTATCGATAAAAAAATTATAATAAAAAATGTATACCCGAATAATTATTTTCTTTATACCTTGAATAGAACTTGAAATTAATATTTTATTATAAGGTACTTCGTCCCACGACACCACACGGTATTTTTAATCCATATAATCTAAAAAAACTAGCGCTGTAATATCTCATGCTGTCATGTGTCTATATTAAAAAAACAAAATAACACAACACTTGTCCGTGGTGCATGATTTATGGCCACATTTTCTGGCATTATTGATTTCGTTAAATTTTGTAATGTAAAAGTACATACATTTTTATTAAATATAGCGCTATCTGTTATCGTTTCTTCGAACTACAATCATTTTAAATTGTAGGTTTGATTTGTTACTATTTTAGCTCCTGCATTGTTTTCAGTGATAAATTCTAATGTAATAAATAAGTAAACATAGATGTCATAAATTTACGTCACTTGCCAGCATTTTACATGATGTAATTAATTTGGTTATAGTGCACAAGTTATGTCATTTATAAATCATAACTAAGAACATGCATTTTAAGTTACCAAAAAAACTCCCTGGACAGTTTTAACAACCGCCTTATTGTTAAAGCGTTGCTTGAAATTTGAAGATTAACAAAGTATTCTATCCTCACGTGTAATATAAACTTAGATAAACATTTATTGAAAATAGCGCCATCTGTCATCGTTTTTCCGGAACTGTGTCAGTTTTGTTTACCCGGGTTTTCCAATTTATCAGCTGTGCACACCGAGAAGTGAACATAATAATTCATAAAGTAGGTATTCGCTGACACACTGACATAGTTTCGAGGGTGCGCAGCCAGATGCGTGTACTCTTTGAAAAGGGCGTGCTATAACAATGCATATTTAAAACTATATTTGTGTCGATCGATAGTTCCTAGCTAAATTTAAAACTTCACTTATATAATATACTAGTGTTGCGCCCGTGGCTCCGCACGCGTATATTCACATTAGTTATTTTCATCCCGTAATTTTATTTTTACATATAGGTATTCACTCATAACAATTGAGAAATGACATGTGTACAAATATCATCAAAATCTGTTAAGTTTTTTATACAATTTCTTAAAGTATTATTAGAAATTCTTATAGCCTATAATTTGAGCAATGATAAGAAAAGTCTTGAAGTTATTATTATTTTATTACGCTAAAGAACTATAGATTTTTAGATATCAATTTTTATATTGCCATTGTACCCCTGGTTAGCTGCAGTGGACATTTAAAATCAGGTCAACAGCACGCTTGTTTGCTAATACATAATACAAAGGTCAGTCACAGATATGTACTACACCTAAAGACTTAGTTGGCACGGTTCGTCGCAAACATACAACTTTTGGGATGTAAGGGTTGTCAAATAACATATTAATACTTGACACACATAACCCAACCTCACCTGCATTTAGAGAAGTAGGGCAAAGACAAATTTCTTTGGAGATTTCTCTCTACTTCGAGCAGCCCGACTGGTGGAATACCTCCTACAAAAGATCGCAGCCAAATAACCTTGCGTTGTATTCCTGCAGTGAGTAGGGTTTCCTGAGCTCTTTAGGCTAGAGCTAGAGCTCTTTGGGGTTTAAGGTCAGCAACGCACTAGTTAATACCTATAGTATTACAAGCGTCCATTGGCTACGGTAACCGCTTATCATCAGTCGGTTCGTATGCTTGTTTGCCATCTTAGTAGTATACCAAAAAACCGCTGAGTTACGAACAAGAAAATTGCGATAGCGGATTGTTACGGCTGTGTTGTGTCCACCATACGCATGGTGAAAAGTCCGTCACAGTGATTCATGGAACAGCATGGTTATCACTAATGTTTTGGGATTGGTTTGACTCATTTCCTTGCTACAATAAAAAAAACAGATGTTGATGGCGCAGAAATGAATTACTGCAAAATATATTGAATTCCATTGACGTCATAATGCAGTAGTACATTTACCTACTGCGGTAAGGTACATGCGGATAGATCAATGCAGGGTCAAGGGTAAAGCGAATAACTGTTCCTGTTGTGTATGGGGGTTGTCAAATGGCATCTATACTTTTAAAACTATCTGCTTTATAAATCTTTAAATTTTTTTTAACGAGGTAATATATGGAACAACATCAGTCAGATTTGAAAAAAAAAAAAACGCATTGCCATGCTAGCGTGCTGGCTATGCCCGTCGGTAGAGCGCATGCGCGTATCGTGTTGCCACCGTTCCCACACACGGCGACACGGCGGAATTTTAAAGACAAAATGCTTAACTATTGTGGTTGATCCTTAGAAGATAGACATATGCTATTGCTATTTTAAATTTATTATTAGGTTAATGTAGGCCATGTTATAAACGAGGGGCGGATCAAAGCGATTTTATACTTATTAATTATCAACTATAAATACTTTATTATATTAACTAGCGTCGAACCCCGGCTTCGCACGGGTATTTAAGCATAGTTTGAACCGTCATTACTATGGAATATTTTATTTTTAACATATAAAAGTAGTTATCGTGACATATCTAATAATAACATAAGATATAATAGTAATAATTAGACAGTAATAGTTAGACATATGGTGTCGCAGACTTTTTCGTAAATATTTATGTCCTCTATAAAATCGTATTACTTGCTCTATTAACTATAATTTCCGCAGCGTACGCGATATAACGGTTTTTTGATATTTTGTTCACACTTTGGGCTACATTATCGAAGTTTTCATACGGATCCCTAACTTTTTTGAAAATATTCTATCGCTTATGTTCAACCCATATAATGTACGATTCTAATGGGGAAAGGATTTTTCAAATCGGTCCAGTAGTTTCAGAGCCTATTCAATGCAAACAAACAATCAAATCTTTCCTCTTTATAATATTAGTTTAGACTAGACAAGCAATTTGGAACTAAAACATTCACAGTTTCGAAGAGCTTAGCTTGGCAGGGTTGAGTTATTACCTGTACTTTATAATAAACTAGCTGTGGCCGCGGCTTCGCTCGCATGGACTACAGAATGCCGTCGGTCGAGCGCACGCGCGATTCGTGTCCGCTCAAAAGACGGAAGACAAAAATGTTTATTATGGGTGATTCTAAGAAGATAGATATATGCTATCCCGGATTTTTTTGTAGGTCTTTTTATGAACTACAATTATGTGGAACATTAATTTAATATAACTCTTATGGTTTACTCAGAGTAAGCCATTTAAGCGCTCCAAAAGCGTCTTTTTTCCGATTTGTTTCACCATTATCGTCACTGCTTGTTTCGTATGTCACTTTATCTTACAAAATATATTCTATAACCACGCCTAGAAAATAGCAATAAGTAAAAAGTAAAATGTAACGCGGATAAGTGGTTTTCTCGTGAAAAAGACAGACAGACAGAGAGTTGTTGAGTTTTATAATATGTATAAATTTATTGAGGAAGATTACAAGCTATATAATATCAAAGCTTATAAAGATGTGAGTAGAAACCATGAAAGTCATCTGGTAACCGGTGGATAAGTACGAAGAGTGAGAACACGGGGGAAACCGTGGGGCATAACTAGTCTTAGATACGCAAAATATCTCTAATATATATTGCACCCTGTTGGATGACTAACAAAGTAATCGAAAGAGGGAGGGAGCGACCCCAATACACATGGTTGAAAATCACGTAATAGTGATGTTTGTGGGATTTCTCGACGGCCACCGTTGTTTTTCTCGAGTTTTTTTTTAATAAAGTTGTTGTTTCTTTTTTCGAACTGACTATACTGTTAGGCTTCGGGCTCTGGAGCCTTTGCGGCTTTTACAGCTTCACCGGGCTTGGAAGAATGTTGAGGTTTTTATATAGCCGTATGGTTAAGCGACAGCACTGTGCCTAAGGTAAGCAAAGTACAATCGAATAAGTTTAAAACCGTTTAAAAAACTAAAAACACACTTTAATTACGCACAAAAAAAAGTTTTTTTTGTTCTTATTATAACATCTCGTTACTAAGCCCAATCTATTTGACTTGTCAAAACGAATCATATGAGCCCAAACTTGAGAGGTTTACTAGTAGCCACTGATGTGTTCCACTATCCACCTCCTGACTCCATCATCAGCTCCAAGATACCAAATTAGAGTGTTGTTATGCGAACTACATATAAATACAAAGTTTCATTTCGATACGACAATTAGAAGTAGGTTAAAATTGACTTCTAAGATTTTATTACATTGTTAGTTAGTTAGTTACAAGTGAAGCTAATATATTAAAAACGACCAGCCATCACCGGTCGCAGGTCGTGCTGCAAATCGAGCTGCAAGCCTCTCTGCAGCTGGATTTACACTGGCTGATACCGAAACGTGATAAATCAAAAAAGAGTAATTGTGACGAGTTTTGAAGAAAGGTTAGGTCAAGAGTACTCTAAACCGAAGAGCTTGCATGAAAAGATTTATGAATGTTGAGGAAGCGAAAGTTGTATGTCAGGATCGTAGCAAGTGGAAGGACGTGGTCTCTGCCTACCTACCCCGTTGGGAAATAGGCGTTGTTTATGTATGTATGTATGTGATGAGTTTATCACTATGATGGTCACGACTCAACGAGTTAGAGACTCCTACCTCCCAGCTTGATTACCGTATATATACATACACCATCCGATCTCGGAACGCGACACGCCTAAGTATTTACTTTTGCGGTTTTCACACCTCGTGTATGGTGGTTAACAAAATTTAGTTTTAAAACGTATATACTGAATGATACTAATGATGTCTGCTTACTCAAGGCTAAGAAACGCGTGAAATACATCTATCATAAAAGTATGTAAGTAAATAGCTTAAACTATGAAAACAAATTAAGGACTTGTATTACTTTGTTCTTTTTTCAATTAGGTACACGTATTTTTGTAAAAATAATTAATTGATGTTTTTAATATGATTTTTTCTTTATTAAACTAGCATTTGACACGAATCTCACTTGATGTTAAGTGAAGATGTGGCACAAATGGTAACACGTGACTTTCAAATGACAGTTTTTCTAATGCCCGCCTGGTTAGCTACCACCCTCAAGTTGAAAATCTATCGCCAAGCACCAATAGGTGTGTTCCGGCAGCTGCACTTGAGATCCAGTGTTCCACTAGGTTTAGAGTGTTATCATCTTGGGCCACATCGTCATTTAACATCAGGTGAGATTGTAGCCACTATGCCAAAACCTATAAGGACTTATATTTTTTTAAATTAATATGGTAAGCTAACGCACGGCCGCCCTGATCGTAAGCCGCTGCCGTTGACTATGGACGCTTGTAACACCATAGGTGTATCACTAGCGCGTTGCCAACCTTGAATCTCCTTCTTCAAGGAGCTTTGGAAACCCTACTATCCGCAGGAACAAAAAATAAGGTTATTCGGCTGTGATCTTCTGTAGGGTACTTCACCAGTTCTGCTGACCCAAATCTCTGTGCAAATCTTTATTAGAAAAAGTTCTACCATCACCGTGCCGTTTCCCTTTAGATTCAAACGTGCGTCGATCGACGCGATGTCCGTACAATCTACCACGGAACCATCGTTGCTTCAGAAATTCAAAACTCGAACGCGCTATGCGCGCGCATTCACGATCGACCCGAGATACCGTGTTATCGGCAGTATACGTCCGGTGGTCCGCGCAATCGGACGTGCGGTCGATGGGCGAACTACAATACCCTGGCGCCCCGAGCGTTACTGACGACGAGAGACAGTATAGGGCGCCGTTCAGACGCGCCCCACAGTACAGGTGGCCGTCACCACAGCCCCCGCAACCTTCGGCGTTCGCCCCCTGGCGTAGGGCTCCCGCGCCACCCAGACCACCTGATTACAGGCGCAACGCCTCCTACTCAGGAAAACCTGATGACAGCTATCAGGTAACTATTAAATTTTATAGGGAAAAATCGTTAATTTTCTTCGCGAAAACTGCAATCAGTCTAGTGCGTGTTAAAAACACGTCCACGTCACTGACATATTGTTTTGTTAGTTTTTATTTCGCCGAGAAAAGTTTTACGGGAATTTAAACATGTAAAAAATTTAAATATGTTATTCGAACTCCATTTTCCTTACTTATGCTCCATGTTTTTTTTTATTTGCGTACAAATATTAATTTGAATCGGTAAGAGTATCAGCTGACTGTGAAAGATAACATAGTGAGAAAACCTGAACGCTTGGGAAATTTTCTTGTAGTACTACAGTGTTTGGGAAAAATTAAGAATTGTGGATTTCTCGGCGTTTGAAATCGCCTAGTACGTCGTAGGCTGACGTGGTCCTTAAGCCCGTGCCTTCCTTCGGGAAGAGGCCGTATTGCTCAGCAGTGGGACATATACAGGCTGATATTATTATTATTACATAAATATGGAAATAAGTGTTAATAAATAATATAGGTAATAAAGATTGATTTAAAATACTAGCGGGTCCGGACGCGTTTTTGACGCAGTAATTATTTGTACTCATTGACAATTCATATAGCCTATCGATTATGGAATAGCATATAGGTACTTACCTATTACAAAATTACATAAAACTACTACTACCTATTACTAGCAATTCTTATAGCCTATCAATTATGGATGGACTTAAACTTTCCGTGTACAAAATTTAAATGAATCGCTACAGCCGTTTTTCGGACATACAAATAGACAGTCGGTTGAACATTTTCTTCATGGCATATTCGTTATCAGTGTCCTTTATACAGAATGTCTATCAGGAGATTTGGAAAAAGAAATACATTTACAGAACTTCAGATTTATTAATATAGATAGATAGATTTCCAAAGAAAATAAGTACCTATTTCATTCTTAACTTATAATTCGTGACTTTTGTTATTTAAGTAAATAATGGTAAAAAAAAAATTTTTGAAAGGATACCGCTCAGTGGTACAGTGTTAGGTCACCGCGTTGATTGACGTGAGTTCGAATCCTTTCAATGAGCCGGAGTTTTGGAAGCTTTGGTAAAGGAAAACATCGTGATGAAACCATAGTATATGGTACTAATGTGGTATTATGGTATAAACCACAATACCCACCGTATTACCCAGATAAGCATATGATCAAGTTAAAAAAAATCATTATAACTTTAATGTTTAGCCGCAGTCTTACCTGATGTTAAGTGACGACGTCACTTAAATAAAACCGTATTATTGACGACTAGTAGCGATACAAGCATTCATCTTGTTCAAAAGGGAAAATTAGGAAATTGAATAGAATAATTTAATATTAAAATTACCAAATAATGCTACCTAAATGACAGTGGCAAAACGTCATCATTAGCGGATTGCTTAAAAAAAACATCTAATGATTTTAGCGCTCCGTTCCCAGAAAAGACACAAAAATTACTAAGCATAGGCTATCCGTGCTACCTTTAAAGGCTTTCTTTAAACCTTAATAGGTAGTCAATATTTTAACAAATTAATAAAAAAAAGATATGTATTAAGGGTGTCCCCCTTTTCAAGAATCGTTTTACGGTTTGGAAGTTAACATGGAACCTTTATAGTTCCGCCATGTTGGTCTGTGAAAGCTGTAATTTGGTATGGCTATATATATACATCACGCCAACATAGTGGGAAATACATTTTTGAAAAAAAAAATACGGTACTTCCCCTGAGAAGAAACTGCGGATGTTTTTTTTTTCCTCGTCTATATCATGGTGTGGGGTGTCAATGGATAGGTTGTTCAAAAATATTCCGCGTGTTATAAACCATCTTTTGATTCAGGGATGCGATAGCGAAATATTTAACTTTGAAGTTCTTATTTTTGTTAGAGTCAAGTGTTCCCCAACCCCCTTCCAGCAAAATGGTTGTTTTTAAATATGTGAAAAATATTCACGGCAGTTGTATATATAACGAAGTTAAAAGAAAAACTATCATAGATAAGTAGGTTTTACAAGTTAATAATTAGTAATAGTCGACCATTTTATAAAATTGTACTTGGAAAAGTAATTTCGTATAAATTTCATTGAAAATTACTTAAAGCCTACGGAACCCTACACTGCGCGTGGACTGACACGCACTTTGTATTTTTTTAATACACTTATATTATCTTCACCTGTAATTAACAAACAATGTAATAAAAACTTAGATGTCAATTTTAACTTACTTCTAATTGTCGTATCGAAATGAAACTTTGTATGTATATGTAGTTCGGATGACAACACTATAATTTGGTATCTTGGAGCTGATCTGATGATGGAGTCAGGAGGTGGAAAGTGGAACACATCAGTGACTACTAGTAAACCCCTTGAGTTTGTGTTCATATGATTGTCCAATAGATTGGTCTTGGTTACGAGATGTTATTATATGACGAAAAAGTTTTATAATTTTACGTGCGTAATTAAAGCGTTTTTTTAGTTTTTTAAACTATTTAAACCTATTGTCATTTATTTTTTGCTCTATCGTAAAAATTGTTTTATGTACAAGCGTCAAACTTGATATGATCATAGTGCATTCTCTAAAGTAAAACAAATAATAATGAAAATTTGTCAAGCGTGATTCGGCTTTACGCTAAGAATCCCTAACTTAATGAAAGAAAACACAACTTTGGTAATATACCTACTTGTAGACAAATATATTGCGTCACTGATGGAGTGCCAAGAATAGGACCGTAATGGAGTCGATGATTAATATTATCATGAACTAGCTGTGGACTACTAAAAAAGGTTTTTTTATTTTTTGTACGGAACCCTAATTATTTTTCTAAAATAAAAGTTACTTAAGTTATGCCTTATAACATCAGCTATCAACCAGTGAAAGTCCCGTCAAAATCGGCCCAACCGTTTCTGACAAAAATTTTAAAAATGAGTGTTTTGTTAGAGGTACCGTGTAAACTTTCATATGCATTAAGTAAAAAGCTGTTATTTTGACATTACAAACAGACACTTCAATTTTATTATATGTATAGATTTAAACTGTCAAAATACAGACAGTTCCCGTACTTACGGCATGTCATTTTCTTGAAATACGCGACGTAAACCGAAACGACGCAAGTCGAGTCTCTTTTTTCTACGAACATACAAAACCGAGGGTTAGTTTCTACAAGGACTTAAAAACTGCATCTTCTTCTTCTTCTATACATATTATAAAACTCAACGTCTCTCTGTATATGTCTGTCCGTTTGTGTTGTTTTTACGGGAAAACCACCCATCCGATTTACATGGTTTTTCCTTTAATTCATAGCTATGTTATCTGGCCAGGTTATAGGATATGTCTTGTTACATAAAATAATATGCGAAATAAGCAATGACGATAATAGTGAATCAATTCGGAAAAAGACGCATTTGGGACGCTTAAATGGCTTACGCTCACCCTACAGAAGATCGCAGCCAAATAACCTTGTGTTGTGTTACTGCAAGAGTAGGGTTTCCAGAACTCCTTGGTGAAGAAGTGTCCAAGTTCGGCAACGTGCTAGTGGTACCTCTGAAGTTACAAGCGTCTATAGGCTACGGTAACCGCTTACCATCAGGTGGGCAAACAATACCACCTTAATTGTATAAGAAAACTTAACGTTTTGCGTTCACACTTGATTTCATCTGTTTCTTTTTTTCCTCTACGGAACAATAGAATCACCGATCGGTTTTTAAAGAATGGTCATAGTGAGTTAACTCACTCGATATATACTGACTATTACCCGCGGCTTTGTTCACGTGAATATGATTTTAATAGTCCCCAGCAGCTGTCTTATCTGGACGAAATATAGCTGTGTGTAGTTAAGTTTTTTAAATTATAATTTTAACATGACTGGTTATCGTCTATGGGAAAATGTAATAAATTAATCACTTAAACGTCAAAACACTACTATCGGTACGGAAAACATCACAGTCATTGCGAAGAAGCAGCAAGAAACTCAATCACATTTTCTAATGCCCGCCTGGCTAGCTACCACCCTTAAGTTGAAAATCTGCCGCCAAGCATCAATAGGTGTGTTCCGGCAGCTACACTTGAGAGCCAGTCTTCCACTAGGTTTAACGTGTTATCATCTTGGGCCACATCGTCACTAACATCACCACCCTTAAGTTGAAAATCTGCCGCCAAGCATCAATAGGTGTGTTCCGGCAGCTGCACTTGAGAGCCAGACTTCCACTAGGTTTAACGTGTTATCATCTTGGGCCACATCGTCACTAACATCAGGTGAGATTGTGGCCACTACGCCAAACCTATGACGATAAAAAAAATCGTGTATCAATATTTCTTTTACGGTATTTATATTTTTTACAGATTTACATTTTCAGTGGATGGAATCACTTCCCGATATCACTGTCATTCACGTAATATTTTAAATGCAAATACCCTTTCGACAATACATGCTTAACATGATCCTTGAACTTACTATCCGGCAAATTGCGAATGTGCTTAGGAAGTTAAAGATATATAACCTGAACCCTTCCCAGGGTTTAACCATATATTTATTTGATGCGCTTTTTAGCACGCAAAATATACGATTTTATTATATATTAGCGTATCCCGCGACATCGCCTGCATGTTCACATACTATCTCCTTCTCCAGGTTCAGGAATACCGCTATGTTAAATTTCATTACGATCGGTTCAGAGGTAAACACTGGTGAAAATGTCACAAACATACGGACAGAGTTACTATCGCATTTGTAATATTAGTTTGGATATAAGTGATTTTGAAGCAATTATGGGTCAGTGATAGCGTGTACCGAAACCGCGTCGATCGACGTGAGTTCGAATCTCCGAGAAGTTCGAAGTGGTATTACAAAACGCAAAATCAGTTCAATTCTTTATATAACATTACAAATGTTGAATTGACATTTTTTATCGATGTTACATACATAATGACACGTTCCGCTGACGGTGTCATATAGGTACAATAATTATCCACCAGAAATGTTGCGAAGTAGCTAGGCGGTGCGTGAAGAAATAATCCATCAATAGGATTACTTCATTTTCCTAGTCTCGCTTAGCGCAGCTCTGGTGGAAGAGAAAAGCGAGAGATGTGAGCGAGGAATGTGCGCGAGGGATGCGAGTGCGGAATGTGTGCAAAACGGTGTGGGGGAACTAGAGCTACTGGACCGATACGCATCTTCGTACTGCCTAGCTACATCGCAAATCTCTAGTGGATACGTGAAGTTATATAATTATGTAAGATATTATAAACGGTGAGTACGAATTTTGAGAGTTTGTTTATATGTGGAGGGTAATCTCTAGAATTACTAGTAATTTTTGTAAAAAGTATTTAGCATGTTTTAGCGTAATTATTGAAGAAGGTTATAGATTGTCTAACTTCACGCTACGACCCTAAGGGGCGGAGCAGTAACCATGAAAGTCAAGCAATCTGGCAAGCTGTAGGCAAGTACGAGAAGTCAGAACAACGATAAGCTATGCGGGAGCGTTGGCCTCCGCGCAGTGGAGAGTTAATTCAATAAATTCAACACAGGTGAAACCGTGAGGCACAGCTAGTTAACTAACAAAACAATCTTTATTTAGAAGTTATAAGTGTTTGTAGTGTGTAGGTAAGTGGAATTTAAAATGTTTTTCGTTTGTCCCGATCGAGGTACGGAACGAAAAATGTAAACTTAAACACGACTTGTATTGTTCTCCGAACGGTTGTTGCCATTACGAGCGGCATTTATCATGGCAACACTGAAAAAATGCGATATGGAAACTTCATTACATAACTGTCAAAACCGGTGATACGTCATGCAAAACTATTATATGTCCCTTAATAGATTCCTGTCATAGTAACGGCTTTTACTTTACACTAGAAGTGTACTTTATAATGTACTCGCGTGGACTAAAGAATGCCGTCGGTTGAGCGCACGCGAATCGTACTGCCCCCGGCTCAAAAGACGGATGTGGGTGATCCTTAGAAGATAGATATATGCTATCGCAGTCATTTTTGTAGGTATTTATAAGATCTACAATTATGTGGAACATAAATTTAATATATCTCGAAGGGTTTACTCAGCGCAAGCCATTTAAGCGGCCCAAATGCGTTTTTTTTCCGAATTGATTCACCATTATCGTCACTGCTTATTTCGCATGTTACTTTATCTTACAAAATATATCCTATAACCTAACCAGATAATATAACTATGAATTAAAAATAAAACCCATTGATGGAAGTGGTTTTCGCGTGAAAAGAACATAAACGGATAGACGTACAGAGAGATATGTTGAGTTTTATAATATATATATATATATATATATAAATAAAACAACTTAGTTTAAAAAGGAAATATTTAAGAAACCTTCGTCTTCAAACGGTTGAATAGATTTTCTTGAATCATAGTTAAAAACATTATCGATCAAGTCACGTTTTAAACCAAAAAATGTCTAGATCAAAATCGGTACAACCGTTTGGGAGCTACGATGCCACAAACAGACACACATATAAACATGTTAAACTTATACACTCCTCTGTTTGCGTCGGGGGTTAAATTAGCCAAGTAGATCTCTACACCATTAGTTCATATTCTTCAATCATTAGCATCGTCCTTAAGAGAGCTGAGCTTAGAGAATAATCTTTGGAGATTTATTTCTACTTGGGGTAGTCTGACTTGTGGAATAACTCTAACCTACATAAGATCGTAGCCAAATGACCTAGTGTTGTGTTTCTGCGGGGAGAGGGGTTTCCAGAACTCCTTGGGGTAGAGGGGTTCAAGGTCGGTAACGAGACATATGGTATTGCAAGCGTTCGTTACCATCAGGCGGGTCGTATGGCTGCTTGCCACCTTTGTAGTATAAAAAAAATGTAGAGCTTAGAGAATAATCTTTAGAGATTTCTTTCTACTTGGGGTAGTCTAACTGGTTGAATCCCTCCACTTTACAGAAGATCGCAGATGGTGAGTAGGGTTACGAGAGCCTCTTGAGGTAAGGGGTTCAAGTTCGGCAACACACTAGTTGATACCTATGGTTATTACAAGTGTCCTTAGGCTACGGTAGCCACTTAGTATCAAGCGGGCCGTAAACTTTGCCACTATTATTATATAAAAAAAGTCGTCTGGTTTACTAACCAGATAGAACAAAAATGATAAAACGTAAAATATTAACGTGAACGTGAAAACTGAGATGTTACACGTTATAGAAATAACAAGATTAGAAAGATGAGATTAAACTGGTACAAAAATGATAAGATATTGTCGAAACTGGAACGTTCTGCGATAAATGTGTTGGTCGGTCGACGGCGTATCCGATAGACGCCTAATGCTTGATTTGTCCCATTAAAATGTCTATCCTTAATATATTATATTAAGCTAAAGAGATTTTTTGTTTAAACGAGCTAATTTCTGAAACTACCAGTCGAATTCGAAAAATTATCTTTGTATATGATAATCAGGTTAATGAGGAATAGTATAGGCTACAACGCTATGACCATAAGGAGTGGAGCAGTAACTATGAAAGTCAAGCAATCTGAGTACACGGGCGCGGCGACCGCGGCACCATGGAGAGTTTTTCGAATAAATTTAACACGGGTGAACCGTGGGGCACAGCTAGTAGACAACTTTTGGAAAATTGTTTTAGAGACTAAATATCTATGTTGAAAATAATACCCGTGAATTAATATTGATTAAATAATTAAAATTAATATCCAAGTATTTTTAAATCTAACTAGATGTCTCGTCTATATTCAAACAAATAATATTAAAGATTAAAAGTATTATTCGAAAAGTTGAGTTTAGTAGAATTTCAGCTAAAACTTGTGAAATTTCTTCAACACATATAATTTTAAAGGCACTATTTCCTCGTTTAATAGCTGGTTTATATTTGAATTACTTATAATTAAAATACGTTATTGAAATACAAATACATATTTGGTATTTGTATTTCAATTACTTCTTAAAAATGTAATTTGTAATTGGTATTTCAAATACCTGGCGCAGAGGTATTTTGTAGTTAGTATTTCAAATATTTATGGTTTACACATTTAGCGATCTTATTAATGGGTGCGTTCTGCAGAAAATAGTGCACGATAGCTTTCGTAAGTAAAATGGCGAACGATATATATGTCAATCTTTAAAGTTGGCAACACCTGGATTAGTTCTATTCTATTCACATAACATAACATCGGACTGTGTTTTGTAATTTGTATTTTAAATAAAAATAGTTAAAATACTGTATTTTGTATTTTATATTTGGAATACACGACTTAAAAAATATTTCTTATTTAAATACATGCGAGATATTATTTTTTAATTTGAATTTTAATTAAAGTAAAGCATTTTGTATTTTGCCCAGCTTTATTTAGTTGTAATATTAGAGTTACTTATAACAAGATAACAATTAACTGTGTATATGCTTTTAACTGCGTCACATTTTCTGTATGGCGTTTACAATCATGTGACTCACAGATAAAAAAATCGGTAGAAAAAAAAACATATTTTTTCAGTTATGATTTAGGCGTTTTATCAATAGACCAATGTTATTAAGTAATGAACTTAAATTTTTAAACATGTTGCCAACTCGAGGTTTTTGTGAAATAGCCGAGGTATGAGGAAGAGAATATACTTAAGCGTGCAGTTTTCTGTCGATTACATAGAAGCATTTACCAACAATCTCACCTATGTGTAAGTAACGCTAAGCTCGGGGATGGTAATAATAATCAAATTAATTGCAAATTACTTATTTGGTGTAAGAGAAAAAAAAACAATATCCGCGTTTGCAATTAACCTTGCTGTGGGAGTTTTTATCGCGATCTCAAACTGTCATGTAGTGGTTTTTGTTTTTTATTCATAAATTTGTGTTACTTGACTCTGTATCGTGTAATACAGGTGGCGTTTTGAATAATAAAGTTTGGTTATTGTGCACAAGTGAAGTGAATTGGAAATAATAACATGGATCATGTATTCTGAGATGCCACAAAAACTACCTACAAAGTTCCAACAAGGGAGCCACCATCTTGTTAGGATTCTGAAATCTTCATAAAACTGGAAATTATATTCACTCGTTTAATAATAGTAATGGTCTTCAAAAGAGGACCGATTGCCAAGTTAGGAAAAAGGTGAAGAACCTTGTTGTGTGTTGCAGCGATGAATAGGGTTTCCAGGGCTCATTGGGGAAAAAGGGTTCAAGGTTGGCAACACGCTAGTGCTTCCTCTGGTGTTACAAGCGTCCATAGTCTGCGGTAACCACCTACAATCAGGCGGGCCGTACGCTTGTTTGCCACAAAAATACATCCTTTTTTTGTGTTATCTCGCATTGTTACCTTTGGTATAAACATGATATTAGGAGAGAGTGGCGGCCATGATTTGATACGAGCCACCTCTCTTCCCGTAAATGCGTCCATGGTAAAGTTATTATATCACATAAAGGTGGGCGGCATGATGATTATATGTATATATACTAGGTGTGCCCGCGGCTCCGTTCGCGTGGACTACAGAATGCTGTGTGTCGAACAGTGACGCGCTAATCGTAGGTACTGCCCCCGCTTCCAACCATGGCGGCATCTCGTAGATAATTTAAAGACAAAAATGCTTATTGTGGAAGAACCTTAGAAGATAGACATATGCTATTGTTGACTTTTTGTAGGTATTTTTAAGATCTACAATTATGTAGTGCATTATTTTGATATATCTCTGATGGTTTGAACAGCGTAAGTCCAGAAGAGTCTTTTTTCCGTATTCATTCACCATTATCGCCACTACTTATTACTTTGTCTAACAAAATATATCCTATAACATGGTTAGACAACATAGATGTGAATTAAAAAAGAAACATGTAAATCTGTTAAGTGGTTTTTGCGTGATAAAAACATAAACGGGCAGACAGACAGAGAGACGTTGAGTTTTATAATATGTACAGATATATTATATAGTATTAGTCGTTAAAGTCTATTGAACGACTTAAGATTGACCACAATAAGCCTTGCAATATTATCAAAAGACTTGACTGTCTGACTCCTCTTTAGAAGTTAGAAGTTTATATAGATTTATTTTTTCGAACTGACTATACTGTTAGCCTTAGGGGCCCTGAAGCCTTTGCGGATTTTACAGCTTCACCGGCCTTGGGCTCTCTATATAGATACGTTACCATTGGCATCTATGACCAATATGTAACGTCAAGTGTTTTGAACGCATACAGGCTAGTCGGTCCCCCGTGCGGACGGAACTAATAGAACTTGTTATATTTAATGTTAACTAGCTGTGCCCCATTGTATCACCCGTTGTTCCCACTTCCCGTACTTACCTACATCTGGCCAGATTATTTTTAACATTCATGCTTACTGCACTACTCTTAAAGACTTTAGCGTGAATTTATATCTTTAAAAAATCTATACATATTACATAACTCAACGTCTCTCTGTCTGTCTGACTGTTTGTGTTTTTTTCACCCAAGAATCGCTTATCCAATTTACGCGGTTCTTTTTTTAATTCAAAGCTATGTTATCTGGCTTAGTTATAGGATATATTTTGTAAGATAAAGTTATATACGAAATAAGCGGTGACGATAATGGTGATTCAATTCGAAAAAAATACGCTTTTGGGGCGTTTAAATGGCTTACGCTGAATAAACCATACGAAATATATCAAATTAATGTTTCACATAATTGTACATCTTAAAAAGACTTACAAAAAAGTCAGCGATAGCATATAGAATCACTTACATTAGTCATATTTTCTTTTAAAATAACCGATGGGCGACCGTTTTAAAAGGGGCAGATGGGAGCGAATCGCGCGTGCGCTCGACCGACGACATTCATAATTAACAAAACAAGTAAAATTATACTTTATTTATAAAACAATAATCTTGTATTCCACGCGAGCGGAGCCACGTGCACAGCTAGTTAATTCATAAATTCATGTTATTTGACCTTATACTATGTAATTACGGGGACATTTTTAACACGCTTATATTATCTTCACATGTATCTAACTAACAAACAATTTAATAACTGCTCCGTTCCTTAAGGTCGTGGCGTGCAATTATAAAGCCTATATTGTTCCTCATGACTCTGGCTATTATATATAAAAAGAATTTTTCGAATACGATTTTCGCGTTTAATCAAATGAAAAATTGTAGTTTACTCTTTAAGAATCGATTTTAAAATCCTTATATTATTAGCTTCACTTGTAACTAACTAACTAACAATGTAATAAAATCTTAGAAGTCAATTTTAACCTTCTTCTAATTGTCGTATCGTAATGAAACTTTGTATGTATATGTAGTTCGGATGACAACACTATAATTTGGTATCTTGGAGCTGATCTGATGATGGAGCCAGGAGGTGGATAGTGGAACACATCAGTGGTTACTAGCAAACCCCTCGAGCTTAGGCTCTATGATTCGTTTTGACAAGTCAAATAGATTGGTCTTGGTAACGAGATGTTATTATAAGACTAAAGAGTTTTATATTTGTAGTGTATAATTAAAGAGTGTTTTTAATTTTTTAAACAATTTAAACTTACACGTGAAGTAGTTTAGTTATTTTGAAGAAGTGAAGTGGACTATACAGTAATAACCAGGATTATGAATTTTAAGTTACAACCACTGGCCAGTTTTAACAAGTGAGCCACCATCTTTGAAAATTACAAGAGTAATTCTATAGAAAAATATACAATTCACGTGACGTTGGCGTAATTGTTGATTATACGATAATGGATTTTGAAGTTATCTACATCATATTAGACAAGATTCCCCGTACGACTATTTAAATAGAATCAAAATCATTGGGTAGACGTTAGTAGAGCATGGAATTGAAAAGTATGTGCAAGTTTTATATAAATTGTCTGTCTAACAAAGACTAACCTCAAAATGCCCTACATTTATATTTTTCAAGGCAAAGATGGCACCCCCATTCAGCCGCATCGCAGCCCGCCCGGGCTAACACGTGACCCAGATTTCGCGCTCAATGCGGGACGCAATGCGGTGCCCTGATTGGCCGGCCGACGCTAGTGTTGCCCGTTCACAAAATGTATAACGCTTTAGTAGGATTACATTTCATTCTGGTCGTTAGTGGGTTGCAGGATGACTTGCTATTTTATTCGCTATGATGTTTATTTACTTAATATGTTATAATAGTTTTACCGTCACGAAAAAGTCTACGTTGATTGATGAAGAGAACATTTATTTTACCAGACTATAATATTTAAAATTAATTTATCTACATAGATTATATATTTCTTTCTTTTTCGTCTTAACTTGGCAACCGTTCCTCTTTATTGAAGACCATTACATCCATTATCGAGTGTATATAGTTTCCAGTCTTATGACGATTTCAGGATCCCAACAAGATGGTGGCTCCCTTGTTAGAATTTTCTAGGGAGTTTTTGTGGCATTTCAGAATTCACGCTCCATGTTATTATTTCCAATCCACTTCACTTGTGCACAATAACCAAGCTTTATTATGCAAAATGCCAGCTGTATTATACAATATAAACTATTTATTCCGAATTTCTTAACAAAAATGTATAGCCTCTTTGTCGGCGTGATTAATTTGTATAGCCATACCAAATTACAGCTTTCACAGACAGTTATGGTGGAACTATAAGGGTTCCATGTTAACTTCCGAACCCTAAAAACGATTCCTTTAGGGTTAATACATCATATCCTTTTTTATTTTATTTTTTTTAAATATCGGCTACCTATTAAGGTTCCAAGAAAGCCTTTAAATGTAGCACGGATAGCATATGCTTAATAATTTGTGTGCCATTTCTCGGAAAGGAGCGCTAAAAGGATTAGATGTTTTTTTAAGCAATTTTTAAAATCATTTTTTTAAGTAATAGCATTATTTGGTGATTCAATTTGCTAAGTCTTCTTTGTGAACAAGTTGACTGCTTGCTTTGTAGTACTAAAAATCTCTAAGCTAAGCCGAGGACACACAGACGGACATGGCGAAACTATAAGGGTTAAGATAAGCCCGATCGAGTTTCTTTCCGGTTCATCTCTATAACTGGGATGTTTCCCGAACCGGTAGTGGTATAGTAGAGTTTGACGTTCATAAGTGCCTTCTTAAGGCCTAAATTAAATAAAGTATTTTTTGATTTTAATTTTCATAGTAACCCTATTTGGGTTTGTTACGTGAACTACTACTCCAAGTAGCGAGAAGTTTCCAACGAGATGTAATAAAACCCGGTTGCTTGATTTTCAATAATGCATCGGAAAGGCCACGTGTTACGTTGGTTTAATGAATAAACCAATAAACATTATCGCGGCAATTGTTGTTCCCTTATCTATAAATCTGGTATATTTTATGTTCACAATAATTTGATAAAATACGATATAATATTATTTATAACTCTTGTTTGTTATTGTATGTAATGACTGGTTATCATAACGCTGTGTTATTTGAGAGTCAGCAGTGATTGCGGTGATGTCGAATACATTTTTGTTATCGTTATAGTTTTGGCGTTGTGGCCACAATATCACCTGATGTTATGTGATGATGTTCTAAATTTGTAAGTGCTTGGTTTGATATTAGTTGTTAATTGTGAGCTCAAATACATTGCATTAAAATAAGTATGTCCTAAGGTATTTAAGGATACAGCAGAGGAAGTGGGTCTTCTCTTAACCAACGATCAACTTTTTCGGCGTTTTCTTCTTTTTTTTTTATTGTTATAAGTTTAGCGTTGTGGCTCGAGCTTAAGTGACGGTGCTAACAGTAAGATGTTAACACGCTTAATCTAGTGGAAGACTGGCTTTCAAGTGCAGCTGCCCGAACACACCTATAGGTTCTTGGCGACAGATTTTCAACCTGAGGGTGGTAGCTATCCAGGCGGGCATTAGAAAAAGCCCTACCACCATGCTATGGTTTCCTCACGATGTTTGCCTTCACAGAAAGCCCAGGCTCATTTTAGGGGTTCGAACTCGATTTAATAGAGGCGAAGTCGTACACGCTACCACTGAGCCATCATTGCTTCAAAATTATTTATATTATTCTGTTAGCTGAGCTCTACGGTTTCGCGTGGTTTTATTCGATAAATTCTCCTTTGTGTCGCTGCCATCGCACCCGTTTTGCTTATCGTTGTACTTAATTCTCGTTCTTGCCTACGGCTTGCCAGATTGCTTGATATTCATGGCTACTGCTCCGCTCCTTAGGGTCGTAATGTGAGGTTATATAGTCTATAAACTTCCTTAATAAATATTCTATAAATTAAAAAAGTTTTTTTCAAATCTGACTGGTAGTTCCAGAGATTAGCGCGTTCAAACACACACAAAAAATAATCTCTTCAACTTTATAATAATTACCAGCTACTGCTCGCGACTTCGTCTGCGTGGACTTCAGAATTGGGTAATTACCTGGATAAAAGTATCCTATGTCTTAATCTGGGTTATAAGCTGTCTATGTGCCAAATTTCATCTAAATCCATTTAGCCGTTTTTGCATGATTGGGTAACAAACAAATAAACTCGCTTTCTCATTTATAATAGTATATAGTAAGGATTAGAATATTATACAAACTGTGCCCTGCGGCTTCACCCGTGAATAATTGAAAAGAAATCGCTGTTTGATGATTTATAATACTTGTTTTTATCGGGCGGCTAGGGTTATGCTTCACAACTAACACGGCTCGTTCGCGCCACTATACCTATAGTCATAGACCCGAGCCGAGTGTTGAATTATTTTAATTTTACATTATCTCCCAAACTATTCGTCCAAATAACATGCTATAAACGGCAAAGTTTATCTACACAGTAACTTTCATTCGTAAGGATTCATATGCCATGTCTAATAATAATGCTCATTAATCACTTTTCAATATTCAATAAAACTTTGTCACAAAGTATCTTACTGTGACTTATGTATAAGAAATGGGCATATGCCATAGACTTTCCACGCGATAACCACTTATCCGAATTACATAACTAATACATAACGAATTACATAAATACATAACATTAATGTTATACGATGTATTTTGTAAGATAAAGTAACATACGCAGTGACGATAATTGTGAATCAATTTGAAAAAAAGACGCATTTGGGGCGCTTAAATGGCTTACGCCAACTAAACCATACGACATATACCAAAGTAACGTACTAAGTAATTATAAATCTTAAAACACCTAAAAAAGTCAGCAACAGCATATATATCTATCTTCTAAGTATCACCCACAATAAGCATTTTTGTCTTTCGTCTTTTGAGCGGAGACAGCACTACGTAGTCTGTATACAAATAAATGTAAAATAACATTTTTATAACATATATTAATTAAGATAATAAGCTTTTATAAACCCTCATTACGATCTAGGACTATAGTACTTACTTATCGAGACGACTCTAGCAAATCTAATCACGACGAGGATAATATCTTGTTTTGTTGAGACATTGCTATGGCCGACATCCGCGGCTCACCTTCAGATCAGCTCAATAATATCATATTATTGCATTGTCATCGACGTTATATAAGTATTCCAAATTTCAGCTCAAATTGTAAAGTGGAAGTAGTTAACAATTTGGTTTCAAGGCTTGACCCATAGGTACATTTTTTTAAACTATCTAGACGCTGACATTATCATAGCAAGTTTGCTCGTAATTAATAAACATTAATTACATATTTTTTTCATTTAACTATTGTTGCAGCGTGAATATACAATTTATAACTCATAACGTGTAGTTTTCAGTGGCCTTTTCCGCTGTTATCAATACCGCGGTGAAATTTCAAGGTTTTTTCATAGGTCCGCCATTTTGTTACGTGCGACAAACTCGTTACACCTCACCCTGTTTAACATCGCTTGTGCGAGCGAGATGGAAGGAGCGTATGGAAAATTAAAATGCCTGAACTAATAAGGTTCAATAGCAGGACATTCGGACGTCTTTCCACGATGAATTTCAGTTAAATACGCCGAATGAAATTAGGCTTTTTCTTACATTTGCACTGTAATTTGTTTGAATTGTTTTTACAGTGTATCTTTTAACAAGACTTCTTAGTGTATGCTGTGGTTTCCAATGGTATTTTTAATTGTTTTTATTCCCTCCCAGATGCTAAAGACATTTATGTACCTACGTACACGTTCATGTCCTCATTATCACTACAAACAAGTACTTACACCTATAAAGGTATACGCGTCTTTTATATTATGAGCAATTTTTTTAATCGTAAGACGGCAATTTGGTTGTTTGAAAAAAAAGAATATTGATTTTTTTATGTAAGTATTTTAAACTTCATCATAATTATGATAATAGTCAATTGGAAAAATTCTTAAAACCTTTTTTTTAATTAATAATAAATAATTGAAATTTATAAAAAGAATCACATGTCTACGAATGCGCCACGATTGATCGTCAGGTTTGTGACGTCATAATGTTAAAGGAATTTCATCGATTAAGAGTCAAAGCACTGTAACAGCTGGGTGCTACAATGAGTAGAAATTAACATTGTGAAGTCCCACGCGCTCGGATTTATTCGGGAACGATCAGCGCGTTTTCAGTACTGAATTCAAAAATTAATTTTTATTAAGAAATAACTTTTGAAATATTGCGAAAAAAATAAAATAAAAATAGTTTGATATAAAACTTATATATGATCTTTCCAATTATCACAAAAAATTGTAATATTCAAAAACTCAATTGACGTCTCTGATACAATACCAGTCATCGTTAGCCGATAGGAGGGAACACCCTGACCAGGAGATAGTTCCACAGCTTCACAGTACGGCAAAGATATGACGTAGTATATATATTATTATCATTCTTTTTTCGTTCAATTTTCGTGTTTGTTCTTCATAGTATATACAACTTACCAATAAAATTATTAGCGTTATGGCATATTATGATCTATATGAAAACTCAAGATCTCTATGTCTGTCTGTTCGTTAATGTTGTTTTCACGCAAAAACCACTAATCTGATTTACATCGTTTTTCCATCACTTAATAGATATGCTATCTGACCAGGTTATAGGATATATATTATTACTTAAAGTAACATACGAATTAAGCAATGATGATAATAGTGAATCAGTTCGGAAAGAAGTCGCTTTTGGGGCGATTAAATGGCTTACGCTGAGTAAACCATAAGAGATATATCAAATTAATGTACTACATAATTGTAGATTTTAAAGAGACCAACAAAATGGCCGGGGTGGTATAAGCCTAACTTCTAAAGATCACTCACAATAAGTATTTTTGAGGCAGCTTCCTGTGCCAAGCAACGCCGCGGGCACAATTAGTTTAGGGCAAATTAAAGTCCCTCTTAACTCCCTCCTCACTCTTCAGAAAGTCTCAATAGCAATGCGTGACAGCCTCAATATCCTAAGTGTGGATAGACCTCATCTCTACTGTTCGCACCTCTGGGATGGATCTGCAAAATACCTCCTTGATGCTCTGGACAGGTTGCAGAGTCGGGCTGTTCGCATTTTTAATGATGCAGACGTTACTAAATACATCGAGCTGCTTCAGCTGCGTAGAAACATTGCCTCGCTGAGCGTGTTCTACCGTCTCTATCATGGTCAGTGTTCTGAAGAGCTGTTCAATGTAATTCCCTCCTCTCCTTTCCACAACAGAACCACACACACTGGGCTTCGGAATCACAGCTTTACGGTAACCTCCATTTCGGCACGAACTAAAAAGTTCTCTATATCTTATCTTTGTCGTACTGTAGGACCAACTCCCGGCTAATGTGTTCCCTCCTTCTTACGACATCGGGGCTTTCTAGCGTAATGTAAAAATATATTTATGCAGTCCAGTATGACAGCGGAGACCGCCGTTGGATTGCCGATTTCTCGGTATTTTACGGTTATGCTTAGATTGTACTATGCTTACCATCAGGGACAGTAACGACAATTTGCTACAAACGACAATTACTATAAAAAAAACAATCTTTACTAATAATATAATAAAGCAGAAGTATTTTTTAGTCTTACAATATCATCTCGTTACCAAGTCCAATCTATTTGACTTGTCAAAACGAATCATATGAGCCAAAAAACCAGAAGTTTGATAGTAAATTGAAGAGTTCCACTATCCACCTCCGGGATCCATCATTAGATCAGATCCAAGATACCAAGTTACAGCATTGTCATCCGAACTACATATACATATAAAGTTTCATTTCGATACGACAATTATAAGAAGATTAAAATTGACTTCTAAAATTTTATTACATTGTTTCTTAGTTAGTTCGCTACAAGTGAAGCTAATTATAAGCGTGTTAAAATCGATTCTTAAAGAGTAAACTACAATTGTTCATTTGTTTAAACGCATAAATCTCTGTAACTAAAAGTCGGATTCTAAAAATGATTGTATATGATAGCCAGAGTCATGAGGAATAATATATGCTATATAATTTTATAAAGGAGTGATATTGAACGGACAGTGAATGCTGGTAATAAGTTGAATGGGGCGTTACAAGCCTTTATGAACAGCCAGATCTAGCCAAATCTATAGAAAAGCTCGCCTGGGTGTACATGGAGCAGTGCTAGAACCCAACACTCATGTATTGAAGTGAAAGCTGGTTGTGGCAGAAAAACATGAAAGTAGAATAAATGTAGTAGAAATGAGAGCGCTAAGAAGTATGTTAGTAGGAGTGAAACTGAGTGACAGGATAAGAAATAGTGTAATAAGAGAACGTTGTGGTGTGAAAGAAGATGTAGTGACACGGATTGAGAAATGGATGCTTAGATGTTTTGGGCATGTAGAGAGGATGAATGAAAGAAGATTGACTAGACAGATTTATAAGATGAGTGTAATTGGGAACGTTGGAAGAGGTAGGCCTAGACGAAAGTTCTACGATCAAATCGGGGATGTTTTGAAGAAAGGTCAGATCAAGAGTAATCAGATCAGAACAATACTCTAAACCGGTTTTAGTTGTAGCGAAAGTTGTATATCAAAATCGTAGCAAGTGGAAGGACGTGATCTCTGCTTACCCCGTTAGGAAAGAGGCGTGATTTATGTATGTATATAACTTCACGCTACGACCTTAAGGAGCGGAGCAGTAACTATGATCGTCAAGAAATCTGGCAAGGTGTAGTAGGCGACACGGGAAGTGAACAAAGGGCTACACCGTGGAGAGTGTCGAATAAATTTAACACGAGTGTAAGTAACCGTGGGGTACAGATAGTATTATAAGAATTTTTCACCTCAGCAGCTCAAACATGCCGCTTTTGCTGCGAGACAACAGTGAACAAAACGCGATTTTGATTCGAGCGTGGGTCAAAGTAGCTTTTTAATTTTTCAATCTCCAGTGCCACGAATTGACATTGTTCAGCCATAAATTTGAAACATTCGAATTTTACTGTGCTCTGTCTCTTTCACATGCATATAAAAAAGCGAGTGCAAAAAACAAACTCCTTCGAAATTCGATTTTGGAAGTTTCTATGTCTCCTAAGTAATATGTGTTCTCACTGCTGAGGTGAAAAGTTATGTGTGCTACACGAGAGCAAAGTTGTTTTTTATTTCGACTGCCGATTTTTTATTCCAGAAGAAGCAATGATTATAACATTGATTTGAATTTATGTCATGTATCCGTATCAGTATCGTAACAGAAACTGACGGATATCCTAATTTTAAAAAATCCGTAACCGTATACGATATAAATGTTTCGGATAATTTCGGATAGGGCAAAGTCGAATGAGCCATTGTCAATAACCAACACACATACACGACCACAGTTTCGGGACGACTGTAATCAAACTATTTTAGCAATGATAAGCGGAATATTTTTTTCGGGATACATTTTAAACTTTTAATATCAAAATGACTACATAATTATAACTGAATCTCAATACCCAATAACAACTTTACGGCTCGGGCAGGCTTTTTTACATATTGTAAAATTCTTTGAACAATGTAATAAATATCCATAACCGAAATTATCCGAAACAATCGGATGTCTGAAATAATTTCATACCCGTATCAGTAACCGAAACCGATTAAATACTCTTCAGATTTCCGTATCCATATCCATATCTGAAACTTCATATCCGTAACATCTCTAGTTTGAACATTATTAAAATTTTCTTTAAAACGTTACAAAACGTAAAACTCTTTTTTTGTATTTTCAATGAAATTTGCAATTTTATCGGTCATTAACCGATAACTGGCTCAGGTGTTTGAGTACAGTTCCGCATTTACCTAACTCACCTGGGGGTCATATTATTATTATCATTATCAGTCATGATAACTTGTATAATGTTAACAAAACTGTTGGACTCGTAAATGTAACATAGATATATTTAAAGCTATCAAAATGAAAAATATTTCATTCAATTTGGACTTAATTATTATATTTTATTTGGATAGATTTTTATTAATATCTGAACTTCAAAATCAAAAGCCCAAGAAGGCAGTTATGACCGTCAGAACATTATTTTTTATATTACAAAGGTGGCTAACAATCATACGACCAGCCTGATGATAAGCGGCAAACCATAGTATGGTGGTAAGGCTCTTTCTAATACCCGCCTCGCTAGCAAAAATCAAGTTGAAAATCTGTCGCCAAGCACCAATAGGTGTGTTTCGGCAGATGCACTTGAGAGCCAGTCTTCCACTAGGTTCAGCGTGTTGTCATCTTTGACCACACCGTCACATAACATCAGGTTTTTTTATATAATAACTCGGCACTTTGAGTGTATTGTCCCTCATGGTATCCACAGTACAATTCAAGTACAACGGCGATCACCGAAAGATCAAAAACCAACGGCGGTCGCCGCTATCATGTGAGATTACGGCCACTACGCCAAATCTATAACGATAAAAAGAATAAAAATGCTGTAGAAATGAAATCGCTAAGAAATATGTTAGGAGTGAAATTGTGTGAAAGGCTAAGAAACAGTGTGCTAGGATAATGTTGTGGTGTGAAAGAAAATATAGTTACACGGATTGAGAAAGATATGCTTAGATGGTTTGGGCATGTAGAGAGGATGAATGAAAGAAGAATCACACAGACAGATTTATAAGATGAGAGTGAATGGGAACGTTGGAAGATGTATGCCTAGATGAACGTTCCATGATCAAATCGGGGACGTTCTTAAGAAAGGTTAGGTGAAGAGTACTCTAAACCGATGAGCATGCATGAAAGATTGATGAATGTTGTAGATGTATGTCAGGTTCGTTGCAAGTGGAAGGAAGTGGTCTCAGCCTACCCTGTTGGGAAAGAGACGTGATTTATGTATGTATGTATAGTGTATAGTATAACTTGTGTCTTGTAAAGAAGGTACAGTTGAATGGGCGTGAAAAACCGTCGCACGCTGTTCCGGATTCCGAGTCTCCGAGATGTGGTAGAGATGAGGTCTATCCACACTTAAGATATTGAGGCTGTAACGCATTGCTTTCTGAAGAGTGGGGAGGGGCTAAGGGGGATTTAATTTGTTTTATAGCATAAGTAGCTTTGCCCGCGGATCCGCTCATGTGGACAACAGAATGCTGTCGGTCGAGCGCACTCGCGAATTGTGCTGCCTCAAAAATGCTTATTGTGAGTAATCCTTAGAAGATATACGTCCTTGACCTTTTTGTTGGTCTCTATAAAATCTACATTTATGTGGTATATTAATTAGATATATCTCTTATAGTTTACTCAGCGTAAGCCATTTAATCGCCCCAAAAGCGACTTCTTTCCGAACTGATTCACCATTATTATCATTGCTTAATTTGTATATTACTTTAAGTAATAATATATAGGTATCCTATAACCTGGTCAGATAACATATCTATAAAGTAATGGAAAAATGGTGTAAATCAGATTAGTGGTTTTTGCGTGAAAACAACATAAACGAACAGACAGACAGAGAGACGTTGAGTTTTCATATAGATCATTATATGCCATAAAAGAATGATAATAATATATACTACGTCATATCTTTGCCGTACTGTGAAGCTGTGGAACTATCTCCTGATCAGGGTGTTGCCGAACTTGTACCTTGTTACATACAGTTGACCGGGCGTGAAAAACCGTCGCGCCTTGTTTAGGATTCCGTGTCTCCGAGTTGTAGTGGAGATGATATTCCTGGTGTAATCCCTTGAGTTGAGGTCACTGTGAATATCCACACCTAGGATATTGAGGCTGTCACGCATTACTAGTGAGACGTTCTGAATAGTGGGGAGGGGGAAACGGGGGATTTGTTTGATAACTAGCTGATGATACCCGCCTCGCGACTTCGTCTGCGGTGTTTATTATATTAATAATATATTTTTATATATAAAATCTTACTTTAATAACTTTTTATTGAAGAAGATGTCATGTTTTTTTATAAGGACCAAGTTTTTAAGATGCAAAACAAAAATAACATCATAACCAATCCAGCAGCTTCAGCGTGATGCGCGCACGACGGCAAATCTCAATCATTTTATTTATATATTGATGATCCTCGCTATTGGCGAAACATAGACAATTAGTTTATATTTTAAATTATTAAAATAATTTTATCAAACTTATAACAAAATATATTCAACTATCATGTAGTAGGCACCATCTATTATCGATTTGTTGAACTAATACGAAAACTGTTAAATTGCTTACATTCAATAATATATGAAACATTCACAGTAGTCAACTAGTATAATTTTAATTGGATTAGTAGTTAATTAGGTATGCAGGAGATTATCTCGACAAACAAACAAACTTTACCCTTTTATAACATTAATATGGATTAATAAATATCATATACCTACCTAAGCTAAGACATAATTTTCGAGTTTCAACTATTTTGAGTTATATAGATATTTATGATAAAGTATGTGTATATATCGATCTATATGTGTCATATAGACCTATCAGACATTATCTAGACATATAAGATAAGATTGTAAAACTATCAAATTTTCAACGTTGGCTAGGGATGTCATTATATTATTGACAAAACGATTTTCCTTAAAAATAAATAAATAAATAATTTTTGGAATGATGTTCCTTAACGCGACTTGCGTTAAGAGTTGACTTGTAGAAATCGTCACGTAATGAACAAGCGTTATGCCCCGCCATGCTACTTTCTTTCTCTCTCTCTATTATATACGAGTGTGTGTGTGCGTGAGCAGAGAGCCATCGCAAAAAATTGCACTTCGGTCGGGGTCCCTTAGTGTGGGCTCGCGATATAATATGTGCGCGTTCAGTAACTCAATGATTTATCAGTTATTTTGTATATAATTACATCGATGTGTTTTTTATTAATTGGACTAACTGATTTTCAACTAATATTTTACTTATTATATTTTTAGTAACTTCCCTACTGACAATACCAAATTACTATAAACAATTAGTACATATTTATGATAATATAACAGGGACATCAAAGTGTGGGTAAAATAGTTTATTCACCCACATAAAATGTAAGGAACTAAGGAACTCCTGTACACAATTTCAGTCTTCTAGACTCACGGGCTTAAGTTGTGTTATGTTGTGTCAGCCAGGCACTGTGTCTGATGGGGGTAAGATATAAAAATACATCACTATAGAGTTATAGGGATTCTTGTATTTCAGTAATATTATAACCGGTTCGACGGACATCCCTAGTTGACTTGGTATATTATTTGATAATAATTCAGTTTTGTTTTCTTACATAGGTAGCAGCGCTCCTTGCGGAAATTGCGTAGTACTAAAATATGACGTCAATCTTTCTGTGATCACAGTCAAACTCATATAACACAATAAAAATATATATTTATATAATTGGTTTTATGTTTTAAGCTACCCTGTGCAAAGTCATCGATAACGATTTCAAACTCTTAACATAAAATACTTACCTTATCAGAGTAGTATTGATGTTAACATATAATGATAATAGATGACGCTGTAACATAAATTTTAGTTTTCTAATTTTCTTTTACGTAAATCGGAAACAAAACTAAATTTGAACGTTCCACTTGAATTTATTACTTTTATCATTTCACTAGCTGTGCCCGACGGTTTCACCCGTGTGATATTCGAATGTCTCTCCCACCGCGCTCGCGCCACCGCCAACGCACCCGTATCACCTTATCGTTTATACCCACTTCTCGTACATGCCTACAGCTTGCCAGATTGTTTGAGGTTCATGTTTACTACTCCGCCCTTTAGGGTCGTAGCGTGAAGTTATATAGCTTATAACCTTTTTCAATAAATCTAAATATATTATAAAACTCAACTGTCCGTTTATGTTCTTTTCACGTTAAACCATTATCCGATTTGCATGGTTCTTTTTTTTAATTCATAGGACATTTTGTTAGATAAAATAATATACGAAATAAGCAGTGACGATAATGGTGAATCAATTCGGGGAAAAAAGACACATTTGGGGCGCTTAAATGGCTTACGCGGAGTAAACAATAGGAGATATATCAAACAAATGTACTACATAATAGTAGATTTTAGAAATACCTACAAAAACTCAATGATAGCATATGTCTATCTTCTAAGGATCACCCGCAATAAGCATTTTGGGGCAGCATAATTCGCGCGTGCGCTCGACCGATAGCATTCTGTGTCCACGCGAGCGAAGCCGCGGGCACAGCTAGCATGCTATAAAATTGTAACATATTTTTTCATGTCTGGTAGCTTCAGATATTAGCGCGCAGCAGTTTTTTTATACTACAAAGGTGGCAAACAAGCATACGGCCTGCCTGATAGTAAGCGAATACCGTAGCCTATGGACGCTTTAACCCCCCTGCCCCAAGGAGATCTGGAAACCCTACTCACCACAGGAACACAACACAAGGTTATTTGGCTGCGATCTTCTGTAGTGTAGAGGTATTCCACCAGTCGGGCTGCCCCAAGTAGAGAGAAATCTCCAAAGAAATTTGTCTGTGACGCCTAACCATACCACTATCTCGGGTATAAAACGGTCTATGATGGTCATAATAAAGTCTTGTCCACCCAGCAATTACGATAAAAGTATAATTTTAATATTTCTTTAATTTTATGAACCATTTTAAACCGTTACACCACTTGGCACTTAGAAACGTAACATTTTTTTTAAATCACATTTCATAATTATGACCTCGTTGACTAGTCAAATTAATACTGTCATATTATATTTTAACTTTTAGTAATTGGGTAATCATTTTATCGTATGTTTACTTTGGAATAGAATTAAACGTGAATGTATCATAAGTATTTTTTTGTTATTAACAAGAAATACATATATATCTTAAAATAAAAATAAGATAATATATTTCTAAATATTTTATAACACTCGACGTCTCTGTCTCTGTTTCACGCGACAGCCACATTTTTTTTTAAAGGATTGACAACAAGACATTACAGCCTAGATAATAAAAAATATATGTAACAATAATATTGAGAAACTAATTATAGCCAATCAGAGCAAGCGTATAAAAATAAATGGTTATAATTAAAATTAAACTAAAATATTATTATGTATATGGAAAACATTGAAAACATATGATTAAAATTAAAAAAAAAAACATAATTATTATATTATATGAAAAGAAATATAAGATAAAGACAAAAAATATAAATATGTACATAACGTTAAATTAAAATTGTTAATTAGTTACAAAATTAAAATAATACAAAACTCACAAAAAAAACATAAAAAAATTATTTTTGTCTTTAAAACAAGAGTCCACGCGAGCGGAACCGCGGGCACAGCTTGATTACCACTAACTGGATTGTATCTCAAAATCATGCATATTTTACAGATCTTAATAGATCTCTTAGAAGATCTTAATAGGTGTCGTGTAGTGAAACATTTTAAATACTAATTACCATTTTTTATCATAGAATTATTTAAGTTGCTAATGGCTTTTTAAAACTATATAGGTATTTTTAAATCTGTACTAACGCGAATTATGTTTAAATATCATTTAAAAGGGTATTCCCATTGACAATGTTATAAGTTCATTTACATTTCTGTAGCGTTCCCACGTTTCTTAATTTTCGTTGAAATGTAATCGGCGTCGAACTTGCAAAACTTTAACGCGATTTCCCATCAATCATGATTTTTAGTTAATTCAGTTTATTATTGAAGGTAAATACTAAATAGTTAGTTGGTTAGTTTATACTAGCTGTACCCGCGGCACCGCCCACATGGACTACAGAATGTCGTCGGTAGAGCACATGCGCGAATCATGCTAGGTACCGCTACTAGCCACGGGGGACTCCTGCTGGTTATTTAAAAGACAAAAATGCTTATTGTGGGTTAACATTAGAAGCTAAACATATGCTATGTTTGTTTTTTTTTTTTAGATTTTTTTATGATCTACTAATATGTAGTACATTAATTTGATACATCTCGTATGGTTTACTCAGCGTAAGCCATTTAAGCGCACCAAAAGCGTCTTTTTTCCGAATTGATTCACCATTATTGTCACTTATTATTTCGTTTGTTATTTTATCTAATAAAATGTATCCTACTAACTGTGCCCCGTGGTTTCGCCCGCGTGTAATTAAAAATAAATCGCTGAAAATACCTTATTGTGGTTTATATATAAGAGATAGACATATAGTATCGAGGACTTTTTATTTAGATGCACTAAGGAGCAATATTTTTGTAGAACATTGTATTTACGCATCACTAATCATTACGTCAGCGCACGCAGATAAAGCAGTTCGGGAGCGATGTTACTTCCGACTTACTTAACAAAAATCAATGTTTAAGGCTACCTGAGAGGTGTAGCCTAATGCTAGATAGCCTACACTCCTACTCCTACTTCCTCGTGAATCTGGCTATCATATACAAAAATTTGCATACGACTGGTAGTTTCAAATATTAGCGTGTTTAAACAAACAAACAAAAAATATATTCAGAATTGTTATATTAGTATAGATACCCTGGCCAGATAACATAGCTATGAATTAAAGGAAAAACCATGTAAATTAGATAGTTGATAGTTATTAGAGGTTTTCGCATGAAAAGAACGACGTTGAATTTTATGATATCTATATATCTAATAAAATTGAAGTGTCTGTTTGTAATGTCAAAAGTACTGCTTTTCAATAAATACATATGAAAGTATACACGGTAACTATAACAAGAAAACCATTTTTACAATTTTTGTTCCGGATAATCTCCGAAACGATTTTAACGGGACTGTCACTGGCATATAGCTGATGTAATAAGGTATAACTTAGACTACTTATTTAAAAAAATTATTAAGTTCCGCACAAAAAATAAAAAACCTTTTTAATATCCCACGCGAGCGGAGCCGCGGGGACAGCTAGTGTAAAATATATATTTTTTAAGCACATCTACGCAGATATTTGTAGGATATAGTGTACATATTTATCTATATAAAAATGTATATTGATATATATTGATAACTCCCACGCCGTTTGACCGATCCAAGTGTTTTTTTCATGAAGAAGATTTTATGCAATCCCTGAATGTGATAGATGGCGCTATGGTCGAGTTATTGACTAGGTACTGGAAAGGACAGAACATCGTCTGCGGGGTCAGTTAGCAGAGTATATATTCTGACCGCAAATTGACCTCTTTTATTATTAAATATGGAGGGGTTTAAATAGGTTACAGGTATTTGTCGACAAGCTTAACGACCGCCAGGAATCATAAGCAATGTTTATAAATAAAATTCATTTGTTGTATGGAGAAAACATTTCAAAACTTTGTTACTTTGCGCAATGTGTGTAGTGTTCTCTCTTTTGCACACACACGAAAAGATATACCATTTTCTCTCTCACAACGTGTACTGTAATTGATAAATCAATTGATGCAAACTTTGCAAAATACTTCTTAGACGGAACGGGGCCACTCGGCCGAATTAAGGAGATCTCTGCAGAGTGCAATTCGTTATGAGTGCTGTCACAGAGCGCGGCCCCATACTACTTGGTCGCATGTCCCCATTGTGTTCCAGTGACCTATTTTCCCCGCTTACGCAGTGTGACGTCACATCGGCATTGCGCCATCACGTGAAACCAGGTTCGATCGAATTTCGAACTTATTTCAAAAGCAATAAAGTTTAAGTCCCTTTACGGTGTTCATATAAATATTTATACCATAGTAAAGTAGGATTTGACACATACTACGGTTTTTTTAAACTTGAAATATTTTTATTTTTATAAAATAAGCATACATTTGAATATTCATAAACTTTTTCATTCTTTCTTTTTTTTATATTGCCAAATACATAGTTGTTTTGTAATAAGCCAGTGCCGTTCTTAGAGACCTTGAGCATCAATGGAATATATTTATAGGCTAATGTATTTTTTAAAATATCTAATTGACATATAACTTTGATTATCAGTATATTATTCCTAAATAATTAAATAACTAATTTAAATAATTATACAGTATCTCACTACTGGACAAAGGCTTTAAGGGAAGGCACGCGGTTGCATACTAACAAACCTACAAATAATAACACGCTTTTATTAGCTTCACTTGTAACTAACTAACTAACAAACAATGTAATAAAATCTTAGAAGTGAATTTTAACCTACATCTAATTGTCGTATCGCAATGAAACTTTTTATGTGTATGTAGTTTGGATGACAACACTATAATTAAGTATCTTGGAGCAGATCTGATGATGGAACCAGGTGGTGGATAATGGAACTCTTCATTGGCTACTAGCACACCCCTCGAATTTAGGCTCATATGATTTGTTTTGACGAGTCTAATATTTTAAACTTGGTAATGAAATGTTACTTACTATAAGATTGAAAACTTTATAAGTGTGTTTTTTTAACTATTTCAAATTATGTATATATATATTTTTGTGCAAAGTTTGCAAAGTGTCAGCCCAGTACAGTACAATTCAAACACGACGGCGGCGACCACCTAGAGATAAACTAAATGGATATACACTGGTTGATCTTGGAACACTACCAATATGAATGACGTTATTTGTATACCTGGTGTATGAATTGTCTTACTATCCAGCGATATCAGACTTAATTTACCGCACACCCGCCACGACCACCCTCTCCAGCGGCAACTCTAGCCTAGGTCCAATCCTCCGGCACGGAGCCCTTGAGCCAAGCAGCTGCTCGCGCGATACAGTGACACTGCATTCACTAGCTATTGGCACACACATGACACTAATCTTCACACATGCACACCACTCAGGTACATAGGTTCTGTAAGTGACCTTTTTTTTTATGGCTAGTTAGTTTAGACAAAAATTACCAAATCACTAAATACATATACACATGTTCCTTCCTTCCTCCCAGAAGGCAGGAACGTGTATATTTATATAGTTAGTTAGCTCCAATTTCTATGGATAGTGATTTAGTCAGATCGCGACTTTTTCGCATGTTCGGCAACAGCCCAAGCCGAGGTTCGGCCACTTTGGCACACTTGGAGATTGTTGCTTAACTTTCGCAGCTGAGTGCCTTCCGCGCTCGCCCCCAAGTCCGGTGAAGCTGTCAAAGCCTCTAATGGCTTCAGGGCTCTTAAAGCTAACAGTATAGTCAGTTCGAAAAAGAAAAAAAATAAGAGGAGACACAAAGAAACTTCTTTGGAGATTTCTCTACTTGGCGCAATCTGTCTGGTGGACACCTCCACTCTACAGAAGATCGCAGTCAAATAACCTTGTCTTGTGTTCCTGCAGTGAGTAGGGTTTCCAGAGCTCCTTGGGGTAGGGGGTTCAAGGTCGGCAACCAGCTAGTGATACCTATGGTAGCCAATGACATACCGCTTGTTTGTATATAAACAACGTTAAGTTTGGTCTAAAATATAGTTTTTGCTTGTTCCAGGACAGAAGTGGGTTGGACAACATGAGGTCTTTGGAGCATTACCTTACAGACATCATGAGAGCCGACGCATCTGATCACATGAAAGGTAAAATTTGATTTTTATTTATTTAATAAAATTCACAGCTTTGACACTTTATAATTATAAACTGTATAATAAGCAGAGCGTTCAGCCATTAATGAATTTTTATTATTTATATTGCATATAATTTATTATATACTATGTCCTAATATTAATACTATAAAGGCGAAAGTAAGTTTGTTTGTTACTGAATCACGGAAAAACGGCTGAACGGATTTGGATGAAATTTGGCACACAGATAGTTTATAACCTGGATTAACACATAGGATACTTTTTATCCCGGTAACAACAATTTTTGTAGATCACGCGAGCGGAGCCGCGGGTTCAGCTAGTCTAAACTAAAATTATAAGGAGGAAAGATTTTATTGTTTGTTTGCATTGAATAGGCTCTGAAACTAGTGGACCGATTTGAAAAATTCTTTCACCGTTAGAATCCTACATTATACCTGTTCAACATAGGCGATAGAATATTTTCAAAAAAGTTAGGGATCCGTATGATAACTTCGATAATGTAACCCAAAATGTGAAAATAATATTAAAAAAAACGTTATATCGCGTACGCTGCGGAAATTATTGACAATAG
Organism: Saturnia pavonia; assembly: GCA_947532125.1. Classification (NCBI taxonomy): domain Eukaryota; kingdom Metazoa; phylum Arthropoda; class Insecta; order Lepidoptera; family Saturniidae; genus Saturnia; species Saturnia pavonia. Next base: position 2,001,107 of record OX383923.1, read on the forward strand.
AGCAAATTGATGTAATACCATTTTATAGAGTACATAAATATTTACAAAAAAGTTCTGGATACCATATGTCTAACTGTTACAGTTATGTCACAATAACTACTTTTTTATGTTAAAAATAAAATATTCAATAGTATTGCCGGTTCAACTATGCTTAAAAATAAAATAATAATAATACAATAATTAAAAATCTTTCTCTATAATGTACTCCTTCTTAGTAACCCCCGACGCAAAAAAAAGTGTGTGTTATAATTTATAATTATTGAAATTTTTCTCAAATACCCATGCGAAGCCGGGGCGGGCCGCTAAAATTTTCTTACCAATCTATATTAATAATAAATAAAACATAATAAAGCTGATGAGTTTTTTGAAGTGAAAACTTCTTTAGCACCGTTGTGATTTGAAACTCGATGAAGCTAAAAAGCGATAGTAAAAAGAGACAACAATATACATCTATAGGATTTAGCCTACGAGAGAATGAGATAGAATACATTTACATTATGCACGGTTAATGCAAGTCCTGATTTTCATGAACGTGATCGTCGTCGGATTGGCCTAGTGGTGTGAGACGACCAGACTTCATACGCAATACGCACGAGTTGTCGATAGTTCGAATCCCGCTTATTTAGGATATTTAAAAATAAATTTTAAAATACATATAATTTTTCTGACACGTGTGAACTGCTGCAGACATAAAAATATTTTTGTTTATTTGTTTGTTTAAACGCGCTAATCTCTGGCAATACTGGTCGGATTCGAAAAATTCTCTTTGTATATGATAGCCACATTCATGAGGAATATTATAAGCTATATCACTTCCCGCTACGCCTCTAAGGAGCGGAGCAGTAATTATGAATGTCAAGCAATCTGGCAAGCTGTAGGAAAGTACAAGGGGAACAACGATAGGGATACACGGGCGCGTTTCTGGCAGCACCGCGGTGGACATTTTGTCGAATAAATTTAGCACGGATGAAACCGTGGAGCACGTTGAGTATTGTCATAATTTTTTTTACACGTTTCGCATTGTAGTTGAGCTAAATAGGATGTCACGTTATATGAACTAATATGTAGTCCGTTTAACATTACGTGATAATTCTCTACACAGTAACGTGCTCGTCGAAAAATAAAATGGCGTAATATATGTACTACTAAGACATTAGTATTCTTTTTTTTAATTCGTATTACACAACACCGTACTCTTGATTGAGGATTGCTACCGCCATATTTAAATGGCGTATTTAATATATTTTGTTTGTTTTGCTTCAGAAAAATAGTGTCAACTTATTCGAACAATATTATACCTTTGTATCATCTATCTTCTGTCAGTTTGTCCGTTTATGTTATTTTCACGCGAAAACCACTAATTTGATTAACATAGTTTTTCATTTAATTCATAGATATGTTATCTGGCCAGGTTATGGCATATATTTTGTTAAATAAAGTAACATAGGAAATAAGCAGTGATGATAATGATGAATGAATTTAAAAAAAGACGCATTTGAGGCGCTTAAGTGGCTAACGCTGAGTAAACCATGTGAGTAATGTCAAAATAATGTTCTACATAATTGTAGATCTTAAAAAGACCTACAAAAAAGTCACCGATAGCATATGTCTATCTTCGTAGGATCACCGATAATAAGCATTTTTGTCTTCCGTTTTTTTCAATGGGGGCAGCACGATTCGCGCGTGCGCTCAACCGACGGTATTCTGAAGTCCACGCGAGCGAAACCGCGGGCACAGCTAATTTCAATATGCACATCTGCTCGGTAGTTTAAAAAAACTACCTCCTACAAGAATCGGGCGCCTATCTAAGTGGGAGGGTCATAGGGGTCTATTTATTTTTCATTAGCTGGCCCGGCTAACGTTGTTTTGGCATTTCAAGTAGTTTTATATCCCGATTTCTGTTCTCTAAAACCTTTCCGGGACTATAATGAAATAAATAATTAATAATTACGCATATTCATCGGTCGAATCGTGAATTATATTATACATTCTTTAAAAAAAAATCGAATTCGGTTTGTTCAAAACTTCCCAATTTGTCCGGGTAACTTTTTCAAATGTTTCATCCTCTAAACACCTTATTGAGACTAGTACTAACATTTTTATAAAAGAATTAGTTAATTCGGTCGAGCCGTTCTCAAGTGATGTGTTTATGTGTTTACCAAAGAATAGCATTTTATTTTCCCAACTTAAAATCTAAATTCGCGCATGCAAACAAACATCCAAACAAAAAATATGATTGCTTTATTTACTACCCAGCTTTAGTATATTAAAAAACTGTTCAGCCGGATGATATCTTTTTTTGTATTCAGGAGTATTATGCCATTCCGAAATTATAACGATATACCTATACGGAGAAAGATAACTAGGTATATAATTGTCGCTGTTTGTTAATCAATCACACTAACACGGCTGAACAGATTTAGATGAAATTTGGTACACGGATAGTTTATAATATAGATTAACCCAAAGGATAACTTTTATCTCATTAAACTACATTATTTTTCAGTTCTATTATGTATCCAATTCTTAAGTCTACGCAGACGAAGAAATTACATATACACATAAAAATTTCTTGTATAAAATTGGCGGTGATAGAAAACATGGTGAGGAAACCTGAACGCTTGAGAAATGTTCCCGTAGTACCACTGTATGTGATTTTTTTATCATTATTGGTTAAGCGTTGTGGCCACATTCTCACCTGATCTTAAATGCCGTTGTGGCCTAAGACGGTAACAGGCTGAGCCTAGTGGGAGGACTAACTCTCAAGTGCAGCTGCCGGAACACACCTATTGGTGCTTGGCGACAGATGTTCAAATTGAGGGTGGTAGCTAGCCAGGCAGGCATTAGAAAAAGCCCTACCACCATGCTATGGTTTCTTCACGATGTTTTCCTTCACCGAAAGCTCAGGATCAATGCAATGATTCGAACTCACATCCATCGACGCGATGTCCGTACACGCAACCGCTGAGCCATCATTGCTTTAAAACTGAACAGAACTGTGGATATATCGATCTTTGAAATCGCCAATACGCCATAGGCTGGCTTAGTGATTAAGTCCTTGTCTTCCCTCGGGAAGAGGCCTCATTGCCCAGCAGTGGGACACTTACAGGCTGATTATTATTTAAAATGGTTTCCAAAGATTTTTTTGTATACGCAGCACGTGACCGCGAAATTCTAATTGTTCTACACTTGACACAGATTGCTCTGTTGACCGTACTGTTCAGCGTAACGTTGCAAACGAATACAAATAACAAGGAACTAAATAACAGACTGGATAGACTCATTTATCAAATTACTAGCTATGCCTATCGCGTGGAATACAGAATGCCGTCGGTCCAGCGTACGCGCGTATCGTGCTGCTCTCGCTCAAAAGGCTGAACATAAAAATGCTTATTTTGGGTGATCCTTAGAAGATAAATATATTATATGCTATCACTGACTTTATATAGGTCTTTTTAAGGTCTATAATTATGTATAACATTAATTTGATACGTCTCTTACGCTTTACTGAGTCCCCCAAATGAGTCTTTTTTCCGAATTGATTCACCATTATCGTCAGTGTTTATTTCGTATGTTAGTTTATCTTACAAAATATAAGCTATATTATCTTACAAAATATCTAAACTAATATTATAAAGAGGAAAGATTTGATTGTTTTCATTGAATAGGCTCTGAAACTACTGAACCGATTTGAAAAATTCTTTCACCATTAGAATCCTACATTATCCCTGATGATCATAGGGGATATAATATTTTCAAAAAAGTTAGGGATCCCTATGAAATCTTCGATAATGTAACCCAACGTGTGAAAAAAAATACCAAAAAAATCGTTATATCGCGTACGCTTCGGAAATTATTGACAATAGAGCTAAGTGATGTACTACAATTTTATATAGGACATCAATATCTACAAAAAATCCTGGATACCACATGTCTAACTATTACAGTTATGTCACAATAACTACTCTTATTATAATATTTTTATAATTGCATATTTATGTTAAAATATGCAATAGTAATGCCGTAGTAGTTTTGTAGATATGATATTTTTACAAACATGAGGATTAAAAATAAAATAAATAAATATTAAAAAATACATTTAAACAAAAATATAAAAAATAATTAAAAAACCTTCTCTATAATGTACTCTTTGTTAGTAACCCCTGACGCAAAAATAAGTGTTTGTGTGTGTGTTAAAATATATAATTTTAGAAATTTTTGTCAAATACCCGTGCGAAGCCGGGGCGGGTCGCTAGTATCCTATAACCTGGTAAATCGGTTAAGTAGTTTTGCGTAAAAGGACATAAACGGACAGACAGGCAGAGAGACTTTGAGTTTTTTATTATTTATAGAAGATAATAAAGATACTTTCAAAGTGCGCTTACAGTAATCAATGCCGCTTCCATTATTTATACTATATCTCTGTACAATGGTTGCGCTTACGCAAGTACCTCGCAGCCTTTGTCGTGTCACCTTGAACGAGTTGTGTTCAGCTATTGTGTTCTCTATAACACAGGGTAGGCAGAAATGTATAAAGCATATTATTCTAGTCTATTACGTTTTCTGAGTATATTATACGCGCTGATCTCAGGTGCCACTCAGTATTACTTCCATTTAGGGACATGAACAGTGAATTTCGCTAATTCATATTTTTGCCATACTGTGAAGCTGTGGAACTGTTTCCTAGCGAATGAGTTCCCTCCTTCCTGTAACATTAAGTCCTTCAAACATAACGTGAAGAGAGATTTGAGCAGGACGGGATCACAGCGATGACTGACAATGGCTTGTTGATCTCACGATGTTCGCTGATGTTGGATTACATTATGCTTACAATCAGTATAGAGCTGATAAAGCATGATGGCTCAGTGGTAGCGTGTACGACTTCGCGTCGATTAACATGAGTTCGAATCCCTGCAATGAGCCTGAGCTTTCGTTGAAGGAAAACATCGTGAGGAAACCTTGGCATGGTGGTAAAGCTTTTCTAATGCCCGCCTGGCTAGCTACCACCCTCAAGTTGAAAATCTGTCGCCAAGCACCAAAAGGTGTGTTCCGGGAGCTGCACTCTTGAGAGCCAGTCTTCCACTAAGTTAAGCGTGTTATCATCTTGGGCCATATCGTAACTTAACATCAGGTGAGATTGTGACCACTACACTAAACCTATAACGATAAAAAAAAGTCTTTTTGCTGTGCTGATACAAAAAACAAATCTGACATGTTATCCTACTATGAAATTGAGATGAAATATATGTGAAGTCAATTTATTCGTCATATTATTGGTCGAATATATTCTAAGCATGGAAATATATGTAATTCTATATTAAGGCGCGCGCTCGCTCGCGCAAGTTAGTTCTAGTCATGGTAAATACGCAATAGTAACTTAAATCTCGAAAAAAAAACCGCACAAAAAAAAACGAATAATTCCTTATTACTTACTCGCATTTTTTTTAAGAATGATGAACTTTTGTCAGACGCTTATTATAGTTTATACATATAAATATAACCTCAGATTTTATACGCAACACTGTATAACTGTAGACGAGTGCACAGGTGATGCGTTCTCCTTCTCTATTTCCCTTTCTCTTTCTCGTCACACACACGCATACACTATATTGACCGACAGTACGTCGTGGTACCAACCTCACGCTAATGACACCATCTCAAAGCCGTCTCTCCGCCACCGCGCGCGCTCATTGGTCAAATCAAATAGCGCGCGCTTCCCCGGTTTCCTGTAGCACATTTCCATCCCTTTTCCAAAATCACTCCCAAAAAAGATATCCAGCAACCGAGAGGAAAGATGTTTCAAATCCAAAGTTAGAGAACCTGACGTAGTAACTTATTATATCGGCTTAGCAGAATCAGATGTTCAGTTACTTTTAACCCTCGATGCAAAAAGAAGGGTGTTATAAGGTTATAAGTTTAACGTGTGTCTGTCCGTGGCATCGTAGCTCCCAAAGGGCTGAACTGATTTTGATCCAATTTTTTTGGTTGAAAGATGACGACCGAGAATGTTCTTAGCTATGATTCAAAGAAATCTGTTCAGTCTTTTGAAGATTATCAACTCTTTTCACGTTGATAAATGGATGTGAGCATCTTAAACAAGTCAGATCGCGTCGAAATTCTGTTAGGTCAATGATATTAGATGAAAATGGTAACTTTGAGCTGATCATCATTTGGAATCTGGAGAATACCTAACTCTTCACAAACTTAAAGCAGAGATATCGTGTTTGGGCTCATTGGAACGGCCTCAATGAATAGGTTACTTGTGTAGGGGTATTTTAAAATGTTAAGTTATTTATAAACAAGTTTTTGCATGTAATCAATCTCACCTAATGTTAGTTATATCATGTGCTAAAAAATTCAACAAAACACATTAAGACTAATCTAGTTACTAACTTTCAAGTACAATTCCGGGAACACATTTTCAACTTAATATTGATAACCAAGAAGGTGAGAAGTCGTAATTATTCTAACACTAGCTATGCCCCGTGGTTTCGCCCGTGTTAATTTTATTCGAACCAAGTTTCTACTGCGTCGCGGCGCCGCATTGTTCCCACTTCCCGTAATTGCTTACTACTTGTCAGATTGCTTGACATTCATGGTTACTGTTCCGCTCTTTAGGGACGCAGCGTGAAGTTATATAGCCTATAGCCTTCCTCAATAAATACGTTATAGAATGTTACGTATAAAACGTTAAATAATACGCAGGCATAACAAAATACCCTATCACCATGCATGGTTTTATCGCGCCGTTTTCTTTCTCCGAAAGCTGAGGCTCGGATTAGAACCTACATACGTCTATTAACACGGTGTCCGGCTACCAATGAACTATCATCGCTTGAAATATAGCCAAATACTGCAATAACTATGTTAACTACATAAGGTGGACTTATCGATGTAATACAGTTTTACAAAGCAAACTACAAAATAAATAAAAAATAAAGGCACGCTCTGACATTTTACTTTTGGCTCACTAGACTAAAACCGTTTAAAAATAACCATAGACTGAAATAATCTATAAACATATTATCTCGTGACTGAATTACCGTCCGTTTTAATCTGACACCTTGTGATTTGAGCATTGAATACGTTTAGGTGTCTACGGGATTTGGACGTGTTTAAACGTAACAGATTATCCGGCTAGTTTTGAGAGAGGCGCCACAGCTGAATGTTTACCGTTGTCGAGGCCGTGTTTACGAATTGGTTGTGTAATCGGTAGTTACGGCGCATCTCGGTGTATCTGTTAGTGGGCGAATGCGCGCGAACACGGGCACCTGTCAGATATTTTTTTTAATTATTATTTTTTAAAGACCAGTGTTTGATATTCGTAGTCTATTTTAAAAAAAAGCATAATATTATCTATCCGTGTCTATTGGAGTGCAGTGAACTGTGTGTTTTTTATTTGTACGTGTGGGAAAAAGTAATAAACCTTTTTGGTAATAAAATAATGATTTATATATTTTTAAAAGCTATATCGGCAAATTTTTATCTACATTATTTTTTAAATAAAAAATCCTTTCTCATGGAGAAAATAATTTTCTATTTTCTTTTTTAATTTTATAATATAGATCGCTATTTTTAAATATATTTTGATATTGTATAGGTTTAAGAAAAAAATCGCGTGTTCAATTTATCGTATCTTTAAACTAACACAATCCTCTAGAAGATTTCAATATGTACGGATATATTTTAACTGCGAGTGCCTCGCGATTTCTTCTGCATTAAATTTGAATATTATATGTCTGTTTTATACACATGATGCGTACTTGCTTACAGCTTGCCGGATTGTTTGAATTTTATGGTTACACCTCCACTCCTAGGGTTCATAGCGTGAAAAAGCTTCTTCAATAATCGGTTTATTTAACCCAAAGATTTCTAAAATACAAACACTCCGGCTATATACAAAAGGCGGAGTGTTTTAAAATATGACTAGCTGTGCCCTACGGTTTCACGCGTGTTTTTTGAGCAGCTCTCTACCGTGCCACCTGTGTAGCCTATCATTGTTCTCACTTTCCCTGCTTGCCTACAAGTTTAGAGTCATAGCGTGATGTTATTTATAGCCTATACGCTTCACCAATAAATCTATACTAATATAATAAAACGGAAGAGTTTTTGTTTGTTTGTTTAAACACGCCAATTTCTGAAACTACAAGTCGGTTTCGAAAAATTCTTTTAGTATATTATAGCCATATTCACGAGGAATAGTATAGGCTATCTAGCATTAGGCGACACCTCTCAACTAGCCTTAAATATTGATTTTTGTTAAGTAAGTCGGAATAAATAGCACACCCGAACTACTTTATCCGCGTGCGCTGGCGCAATGATTAGTGATAGGTAAATACAATGTTCTAAAAAATGATTGCTCCTTAGTACTACTAAAAAAGTCCGTGACTTACATATGCCTATCTCTTATACATAAGTCACAATAAGATATTTTATGACAAAGTTTTATTGAAAATTGAAAAGTGACTAACGAGCATTATTATTAGGCATGGCATATTAATCCTTACAAACGAAAGTTACTTCATCGTTAAGACAATTTTATGTAGATAAACTTTGCCCTTTACAGTATATTATTTGGACGAATAGTTTGGGAGATAATGTAAAATTACTATAATTCAACAATCAGCTCGGGTCTATGACTATAGGTGTAGTGGCGCGAACGAGCCGTGTGAGTTGTGACCTTGTGACGCATAACCCTGGCCACCTGATAAAACTACTGTCTATACTGAAGTAATATAAATCATAAATCAGCGATATCTTTTAAATTATACGCGGGTGAAACCGCGGGGCACAGCTAGTAGATTATAAAATACAAAACAGTTTTTCAAATCTGACTGGTATCTCCAGAAATTAGTGCGTTTATACAAACAAATAAAGCACAAAAAATCTCTTGATATTTTTCATATTAATACTTGTTATATTTGATTATTAAGGTGATTAAAAGGATATAGAAACATAATTTAAAGCTGTCATTAAAGTTTGAATTTTAATTCTTTAGATAATCTGTCGCCAAGCACCAATAGGTGTAGCACCGGCAGCTGCAGGGTGATATAAGTGTGGAACAGTTCACACGTGTCAGAAGTAAAACCTTAAAGAAAAGTTGAAAAAATATCTCCTACATCATCGGTATTCGAACTATCAACTACTCGTGCGTACCGCGTATGAAGTCTGCTCGTCTCACACCACTAGGCCAATCCGACGACGATCACAATCATGTAAATCAGGACTTGCATTAACCGTGCATAATGTAAATGTAGTCTATCTCATTCTCTCGTAGGCTAAATCCTATAGATGTATATGGGTGTCTCTTTTTATTGTCGCTTTTTCGTTCCATCGAGTTTCAAATCACAGCGGTGCTAAAGAACTTTCACTTCAATAATTATCTTTTTTAAATCAAATTGTTATCAAGTAGGTTCGGATTAAGCATTTCCTCTCTATATAAATACTCATTTAAAAAGTTAGGGGTGGTTAGGATCTGTGGCCGACAAGGTCGCGACCACGATAAACATGGTAATAAACTCGTTAATACACGAGTATTATTTTCGAGATATAATAGTTCCGTTTAAGATCTATAATGATGATTATTAAATTTAAAACATTAACTGCAGTGCTACCAGCTGTTGTCTCTATTGTCACCTCGTTTTTTCTAACCTTATTGAAATGTTTTTAGTATACCATTTTATTCCAATTCATCGCCTCGTTTCATTCGTCAAGGATATAACTGGTCGATATTTAAGAACGTTTTTAGTATGCTATTTTTTGTTCTCGCTGTGTTTTAGGGTTCCTGATTACCGTATGTATGGCGAAAAACCTGCTAACTGTACTGTACTGTAATTTGGCTATGTCGTACCGTGAAGCTGTGGAACCTTCTCCCGGCCAATATGTTCCCTCCTTCCTATGACATCGGGTCCTTCAAGCGTAACGTGAAGAGATATTTATGCAGACCGGCACGACAGCGGCGACCGGTTGTTGCATGCTTTCGTGGCTGAGTGCCTTAAGCGCTCGCCCCCAAGCCCGGGTGAAGCTGTAAAAGCAGTTCGAGGCTCCTGAGCCTTTACGGCTAACAGTATAGTCAGTTAGAAAAAAAAAACAGCGGCGACCGCCGATGGATTTCGATCTTTCGGTGGTCGCCGTCATATTTGGATTGAACTGTGCTTACCATCACACACAGTACAGTAAATGTGCCGAGCTACTATAAAAAAAACTTCTTATACATATTATAAAACTTATCGTCTCTCTGGCTGTCTGTTTGTTTATGTTCTTTTCACGCGAAAACCACATCCTATTTACATAGTTTTCCTTTAATTCATAGCTATGTTATCTGGCCAGGTCATAAAATATATTTCTTTACATGAAGTAACATACGGAAATAAAGAACACCAAAAAAGAAAATCATAAGAGATGTATCAAATTATTGTTCTACATAATTTTAAAAAGACCTACAAGAGACATCAGCGATAGCATATGTCTGTCTTCTAAGGATCACCCACAATAAGCATTTTTGTCTTTAAAATAACTGGCTGGCGATCGCCGTTTGTGGTAGCGGAGGCAGTATAGAATGGCGCGTGCGCTCGACCGACGGCATTCTGTAATCCACGCGATCAGAGCCGCGGGCAGAGCTAGTATATATTATAGACAGATCTCACAACCTCCGCGACAGACCGCGCATCACATAAGCCAACCTAAACGAATTTTGGAAGTTGGAAGCAAACTGGGTTTGCTTATTAGTGTGATTCTTGAAACAATAACAAATCTTTGAATCTCAAATGAAATGACGTAATATCACGAATAGCTCTTAAATCTTATCAGGACCGTCTTAAACACTTTGAAATAAATTCCTTGGAGGACCGTAGACTATTGTTAGACCATATATTCTTATACAAGCTAGTAAATGGAATGCTAGACTGTCCTCATTTGTTAGATCAAATAAACCTTAACAATCCTTATAAATTACCCAGAAGAACAGCATATGTACCATTTAAACCTGAACCCTTTAAAAGTAATCAGGGGCACTTCTCCTACGTGAATGGAATCCAAAAACTATACAACAGCATAAGCAAAGATCCCAACATAGACATATTTGTCCAGAGTTACAAATGCTACAGAGACCATGTTTTGATACATGTGTGTAGTAACTAAGTACTTATGTTATTTGTCTATATTCTCTTGATTTCATGAACATTTAAACTTATTTACACTAGTTATTTTTGCATGTAAGAGCTACCTTTAATTAAGGAAACACTTAGATTCTAATTTAAGCATGTTTTCTATTTTTTTCAATATTGGTGAAGTGTATGCCTTGTTGGTTGCTTAAAATAAAATAGGAGTTGGCATGTAGTTCCAGCACTTAGTGGCTGAGTATCTAAAAGAACCACGAAAAGCTACATTATTTTATTTCGTGGTGTAGTAAATACGTACGAGCAGAATCTATTATCATGATGACCCACAAAAATTTATTATAAAGGTATTTTTTATAAGGTGATTTCTTGACGTTAGCTGTTCACCCCGCAACAGGTGAAACGTGATGTTTATTTAAAATGTTCACAACAGACCGGCAAAACACTCAGCCTTGATGATGCGTTTGCGCAACGTAAACGGTTACGCAAAGCGGCCAGTGATGTACCTACTTACTGAGGTGTCAATAAATTGTCTTAGCTGACGTCAAAAGCGTTGTTATAATTTCGTACATCGTTGGGTCCTTAGTATAATTTCCAAATTGCAATAATTATATAGCAGAGGTTTCCAAGCAAATTGTACGGCTCTTGTACGTTGCAATCATGGGTGTTATGGAACTCCGTACCTGAAATCATGGGATATCAGTGGTAGTGTTCGAATCTCTGCAATGAGCCTGAACTTTCGGTGAAGGAAAACATCGTGAGGAAACCATAGCATGGTGGTAGGGCTTTTTCTAATGGCCGCCTGGCTAGCTACCACCCTCAAGTTTAAAATGTGTCGTCAAGCAACAAATGGTGTGTTCCGGTAGCTGCACTTGAGAGCCGGTCTTCCGCTAGGTTTAGCGTGTTGTCATCTTAGGCCACATCGTCACTTAACATCAGTTGAGATTGTGGCCACTACGCCAACACTATAACGATAAAAAAAAAACGAAATAGAAATATCTGATTTCGTAATGTTTCGAATACATTTCGGATAGGGACGAGTCGAATGAGGTTGTCGAAAATCAAAAATTATTCTTAATGTAACTACTAATGAATCTATACAAATAAATAAAATTGAAGTGTCTGTTTGTAATGTCAAAATAACAGGTGTCTGTCTAACTGTTTGTTTTTTTTTTTCGACTATGACTAATATTTAAAATATTCCCAAATCAATCGAGCCGTTCTCAAGTGAAGCGCTTACTTACCAACGAACAGCATTTCATTTTTATTTATATAGATTACTAACTGTTCCCGTGGCTCCACTCATTTATGAAGTAGGTACATTAATTTGATATATCTCGTATTGTTTACTCAGCGTACGCTATTAAAGCGCCCCAAATGCGTCTTTCCGAATTGATTCACCATTATCTTCACTGCTTATTTCCTATGTTACTTTATATAACAAAATATATCCTATAACCAGGCCAGATAACATAGCTATAAATTAAAATAAAAACCATGTAAATCGGATAAGTGAAAAGAACATAAACCGACAGACAGACAGAGAGACGTTGAGCTTTATAATATGTATAAATAACATATCTATCAAGATATAAGGAAATAAAATTACATGTACATTGTAAAGACTACAGATACTAAAGATTTATTAGTATAGATTAAAGCGTACAAAGTCGCAAGCGGTTGTTAGTATATTATAAATATTTATTCTGAGACATTTAAATTATCGATAATAACAAATAGTAGAACGCCCTGACCTAATTGCTAATAGTGCATTAATAAACACAATAATCATCAAGCCGCGTCTTCAACGAGGTAGGCTGTAAGCCTGCACGCCATGCCTTTATTATTTTACTAGCTGTGCTCGCGGCTCCGCTCGCGTGGACTACAAAAAAAGGTTTTTTTTATTTTTTGTGCGGAAACCTAATTATTTTTCTAAAATCAAAGTAGCATAAATTTTGCCATATAACATCAGCTAACTGCCAGTGAAAGTCGCGTCAAAATCGGTCCAACCGCTTCGGAGATTATCCGGAACAGACAGGCAGAAAGACAAAAATAAAAAAAAATGGGTTTTTTGTTATATGTATCGTGTACACTTTCATAGGCATTTAGTAAAAATCTGTTATTTTAACATTACAAACAAAACCTTCAATTTTATTATATGTATAGATAGCTGTATTTTGCGCACGAGTGAAATGAAATGAAATGATTTTTAACCCCGACGCAAACAGAGAGGGGTGTTATAAGTTTGGCATGTGTATCTGTGTGTGGCATCGTAGCTTTGATTGTTTTTTTTTTTGTTTTTTTTTTGTTTGATAAGTGACTTCAGCGAAAACGGTCTTGGCTTTAATTATAGAAATTTGTTCAGCCGTTTGAAGATTCTCAACTCTTTCTAGTTGATGAATGGATGTGAGCATCTTCCACAGGTCTGATCGAGTCGATATTGAAGCATTGATGGCTCAGTGGTAGCGTGTACGACTTCGCGTCGATTGACGTAAGTTCGAATCCGTGCAATGAGCCTGAGCTTTCATCTAAGGATAATCCATAGTCTCCATTTTTATCTCATAATCAAATCAGGTCGATCGGTGATCAATTTTCCAGCACGGAACTACACGCCTAAGAGAAGAATACATATCCTTACTATATATCATAATAATATTTATACATATTATAAACGTCGGTCTGTCTGTTTATATTATTTTCACGCAAAAAGCACTTATCCGATTAACATGTTTTTTTTTGGCTCATGACTATGTTATCTGGCCAGGTTATAGGATAACCTTTATCTTTTAAGATAAAGTAATATACGTAATAAGCAGTGAATATAATGATGAAAAATTAGGAAAAAAGACGCCCTTGGGGCGCTTAAATGGCTTACGCTGAATAAACCATACAAGATATATCAAATTAATGTTAAATTTTAAAAAGGCCTACAAAAAAGTCAGCGATAGCTTATGTCTATCTTCTAAGGATCACCCACAATAATTATTTTTGTATTTAAAATAACTGGCGGGCGATCGGCGTCTGTGGTAGCGGGGTCAGCACAATTGACGCGTGAGCTCGAATGACGGTATTCTGTAGTCCACGCGAGCGGAGCCGCGGGCACAGCTAGTTTTTTTGTAAATGTGAAAGTTTATGTGATTGTTACGCCCTCACGTATAACGGCTAAACGGATTTTGATAAAATAAAGCACACACATAGTTTATAACCTGGATTAACAAACAGGATACTTTTTATTCCGGTAAATACCCAATTTTGAAGTCCACGCAAATGAAGTCGCAGGCAGAAGCTAGTCGAATTTAAAGCCTTAATTATGTTATATTATTTTTCAATTACTTTTCCCCACATTCATTTCTTTAGTGAAGTGTTAAAATTAATTCAGATATCAATGTGTTTTTGATTTAAAAAAATAGATCGTGAGTGTAAGTTTCTATGAATGAACAGCAATGATTAATCAACATTTACTGAGCAATATGGCGTACTACGGTGAGTTATACAATCATTTATAGTCTATTAGTCGATATATATGTAGTTGATACATTTCAATAACAATGTATAAACACTAATAATGAGCAAGGTTACATACCTACTCGGTAATTGAATTTTAAATGTATAAGGTGGACTTTCGAACAAAGCGTTACTAACGCGGCGGCGGCGTCGATAGCGTCACCGACGCTTCGTGAGTGACGCAGCGTCAGGGACGCTTGGGTGACTTTGGATATCCGCGAAAGGCATACAGTACACCTTTGCCAGGCTGACCTTTTCTCAAAATAGTTTTTGTGAAATTATAATATTTGTTATGGATCTATTTGAATTACATAAATAAGATGACAATCTTTTACTTCAATTTTTTTTTATTTAACTTTGATCTAATTTCAGACTACACTTTGTCCTTTCTGGTATTCTTGTAGTCTTCCACGCTTAAATTATACAGTAATTGGTGTTGAGATACTAATGTAATTAAAAGTTCACCTTCTTCAGTAAATAAACTCAATGCATGCCATTTTTTAATTGATGGAGAAATTAACCTAAGCTGCGTGAGTGGAGGCGACAGTGGAAGCACGAACGGGTCAGTGACGCTGCGCTCAAAATGGCGTTCCCTACATTTGCATAGTACTTATTCTGACGCTCTTACTCGACGTCACTGATGCGACGTCACTGACGCCACAGACTCTTTGCTCGAAAGTCCACCTTTACAGAGATTACTCAGTAATATATATAAATGTATTCTTCTTTTTTTATACTACAAAGGTGGCAAACAGCCATACAGCCCGCCCGATGGTAAGCGGTACCGTAGCCTATGAACGCCTGCAATACCATAGGTATCACAAGCGCGTTGCCGACTTTGAACCCCCCTACCCTAACCCTACTCACCGCAGAAACGCAACACTAGGTCATTTGGCTGCGATCTTCCGTAGGGTGAAGGTATTCCACCAGTTATACTGCCGCAAGTAGAGAAAAATCTTCAGATTTGAACGATTCATGTAAGTTCGAATCCCTGCAATGAGCCAGAGCTTTCGGTGAAGGAAAACATCGTGAGGAAACCATAGCATGGTGCTAGGGCTTTTTCTGAAAGCCCGTCTGGTTAGCTACCACCCTCAAGTTGAAAATATGTCGCCCAGCACCAATAGGTGTGTTCCGGCAGCTGCACTCGAGAGCCAGTATTCCACTAGGCTTAGCGTGTTCTTGGGCCACATCGTCACTGAACATCAGGTGAGAATATGGCCACTACGCTAAACCTATAACGATATTAAGGTACTATTGGAAATTTAAACTTATTCCATTGCTTATTTTAGCCCTAAGCAAATATTATAAAACATCTGATTCGTTACCTAGTGGTGGAGTTTCAGCATGTTTCTATGTTTTTTAATACTACAAAGGTGACAAATAAGCATACGGCCCGCCTGGTTTTAAGTGGCTACCGTAGTCTATGGACGCTTATAATACCATAGGTATCACTAGCGCGTTGCCAACCTTGAACCCCCATACACCAAGAAGCTGTGGAAACCCTACTCACCGCAGGAATACAACTAGGTCATACAATATTCAGCCGATTTAGTTATTCGAGTTTTACGAATTTTTCGAATACCTTCCTTATTATTGAATAAATTAAAACTGATTACAACCTTTTTAGGTCTTGTTTAATAACAATAGACAATAATCATAATCAATTTTCCCAGCGTAATCTATTAGATACACATAATAAATCTGTGCTCTGTGCTTAAACATAAAGCATAAAAAAATCTTAATAAGTATCTATTACAAAAATTGCTAAATAATATATTGTGAAATATTTATTAACCACTCTCATTAATTATCGAAATGGCGAGACAATCAAGAACATAAATCGAATTAGACAAAAATTATAGCAATTAATATTACAAAAAAATATCTAATTATTCATAAATACACATGGTTAACCACTTACAATCATAGTAGGAGCATAGGTAATAAATAGTGGTATACTCGAATACTCAAATTGTATGACCTAAGATTATTTGGCTGCGATCTTCTGTACCGTAGAGGTATTCCACCAGTCGGGCTGCCCCAAGTAGAGAGAAATCTCCAAATAAATTTCTCTGTGCCCTACCTCTACAAAATGTTGGCAAGGTATCTTGTAATTTTCATTTGGTTGTGAAGCCTTCCCTCAACATGACACGTAATCTAGTTTACTATTAAACCCGTAAAAAAAAAGGTAACTAGACTGAAATGCCTGGACAAAATTGTTTACCAAAATTTCATTATGTACTTTCTTTCAAATTTCATATCAATACCACGCCTTATCAGTTTGACGTTTGGACCGCGCATGCGCGTGGCCACAGCGACGGTAATATGGCTGCCGTTGCCATGGTAACCCGTATTTAGGACAAATCAAGGGTGTTAGCCCCCGAATGACCCACATAATACGACGCCCAGATGGTTTTTTTAATGCTTTTCACATAGAGTTATTACGCTTAATCCTATGGCTTTTCAATTATCATACATATTTGATATGCCTATGTATAATCAAGCTCGGTTATTTATGGGGTTGGTCAACGGGATTAATATTAAACATTCTGGTAAATTAATACTAGTTCTAATGTTTGATTTGGTTTTCTATTTACCATTTTTAGCTACTCTGTCCCGATTATTATTATTATAAATTCGTTCGGGAGGGGGTGTCGCTTACTGTGACAAGAGGTGACAAGAGGGCTCGTGGGGTCTAAGGAAACATGACGTTCGCAGCGTATCAAACAATTTTGGAAATTTGTCTCTTGGTTTTTTAATTATTTTTCTTGTTACGCTATTTAGTCTTTTGTTTTATATATGTAAATATATTTAAAAAAAAACGTAGTTTTCAGTCATAATGGCTTAATAACTTGTTATAATTTACTAATGTTTTGGTGTTTTGTTATTTGTTTTTCGACGACGGCTCTAGTGTTGTGGTCCATCACTATCCGTTATCTTGTATCTCCAATATTAAAAAAAAAACCGTGTGTATTATTCACAATTCTACCAGCGTCACATAAATGGAATATGTCTTCTAAATATTCTTTTAACCTTCAAACATAGCTCTAACAAGCGGCTCTCTTGCTAAATCTGTCCAGGGAGTTATGGTGTCAATATAAAATACACGTCTCTAATTAATATTCATAATCAAAATCAGTTGTGTACTTAGTTACAATAACCAAACAAAATCACATAAAATGCCACCAAAATTACATAATACTACAAAACTTTTCCAGCTAACGAACAAAACAAAATAGAATTACGTATGTCTATCCTTTGAATCGTGAATTATGTTTTGAGTTCATACATTGATCCGATAGAAAAAGGTATACACTTTTTCCCGATTAGAAAATTTTCATTTAAACTTTTCCAATTTTCTTTTCATAATAATCTAATTCAAACTAGAACATTTTAAGTAGCCTAATCGGTTGAGCCCTTCTCAAGTGATACGCTTATCACGAACAGAATTTTATTTTTATTTATAAACTAGTTATGCCTGCGGCTGCTCTCGCGTGCACTACAGAATGCCATCGGATGAGACCCACGGTGGCCACCAGTCGCCGCCCCCGGTTATTTGAAGTAAAAAATGTTAGGTCTTTTTAAGATATACAATCATTTACTAAATTAATTTGATATATCTCGTATGGTTTACTCAGCGTAAGCCATTTAAGCGCCCCAAATGCGTCTTTTTTTCGAACTGATTCACCATTATCTTCACTGCTTATTTCGTATGTTACTTCATCTAACAAAATATATCCTATAACCTGACCAGATAACATAGCTATGAATTAAAATAAAAACCATGTAAATCGGATAAATGGTTCTCGCTAGAAAAGAACTTAAACGGACAACCAGAGAGACATTGGGTTTTATAATACGTATAGGTAGAAGCTGGATGATGTGAAAACACGACGACGATATATTTCTGTACTCTTCTAACATACATGGGTAAAGCGGCATGTTATAGGATACAGTTAGACGTATGTCTTTATGGTCTAGATGTTCAATTGATACGTTTGAAATGGCAAATTGAATAAAACTATATACCATAAAAATATATTATTGTAGTATCTAAACGACAAGAGGCTTAGCTAAGATTGGTAGATCCTATATCTTTCTTTATACAACGAATGTGCCAAACAAATGTACCGTAGCCTAAGTACGCTTGTAATACCATAGGTATCAACTTTTGAAGCAATGATGGCTCAGTGGTAGCGTGTACGACTTCGCGTCTATTGACGTCAGTTCGAATCCCTGCAATGAGCCTGAGCTTTCGATAAAGGAAAACATTGTGAGGAAGTGTGTTTTGGTAGCTGCACTTGAGAGCTAGTCTCCTAGGTTTAGCGTGTTATCATCTTGGACCACATCGTCACTTAACATCAGATGAGATTGTGGTCACGGCGTCAAACGTATAACAATTAAAAAAAACTAGCGCGTTGAATTTCCCAAGGAGTTCTGGGAACCCTACTCACCGCAGGACCTCAACACTAGTTTATTTAGCTGCGATCTGCTATAGGGTGGAGGTATTCCACCAGTCGTGCTGCCCCAAGTAGAGAGAAATCTCCAAACTTTATCTGTACCCTACCTCTCTTAAATCTACCAAAAAGCAACAGTGCTCACGCTGCTGTCTCGGTAACCTATTGTGACTGGGCTCAGTTAGGACTCACTTAACATCAGGTGGATTACGTGGCTGTTTGTTTGTAATTATTATTTAAAAAAAAACCTTTTTAAAAACAATATTTTATTGAATTTAGTGTTCGTTCGTATTCTTCTCAGCAAACCTTTTTATTTGATATCTATATCATGGAGGTGCATGAAAAATAACTGGTCCGCAATCTTTGGGTGTCCGCCATATTGTATTTAGAACGACGTCACTTAGCTACGCATTGTCATCCAAACTAGACGTGTATGCAAAATTTCGGGGTTAGGGATAATTGTTATAAAAATGTGTTGCAAGTTTTAATCCATACTTACAAGGCAAGTTAAATAAAAGCTTATAAAAATAACTTAATAGACCTTGCAATTTTTTATTAATGAAAAAAAAAACATTGAAGGGTTAACACCGGAGGCCTTGTGCGTAGATAAAACTTTGTCTAACGTTCTACTAAGAGGTGACAATCCTATTTAAATAAAAGTCGATCCAATGACACACATTACAATGTTGGAAGGTAACCTAATAAATAAATAGGATTGCCCGAGAATAGCATAAGGCAGCGCAAAATGGATTAGAATTTTAAAAGACGACAATGTTGCTGTTTCAGTGAACCTATATTATAAAACAGCAAAGAGAGGAAATCTATTTATTAAAGATTTTTGAGAAAAATACTACAGGGGACATGGACACAAACATTATGACTGTTTTTGAAATTTTTGTCTGTCTGTCTCTCGGTACGCCAATCCCGAAGAAACTACCGTTTGTTTGTTTAAACACGCTAATATCTGGAACTACGAGTACTAGTCGTATTCGAAAAAATATTTTTGTTTATGATACCGACATCGTGAGGAAATCATAGCATGGTAGCTTTTTCTAATTTCCACCTGGCTAGCTACCACCCTCAAGTTGAAAATCTGTCGCCAAGCACCAATAGGTGTGTCCCTGCAGCTGCACTTGAGAACCAGTCTTCCACTAGGTTTAGCGTGTTATCATCTTGGGCCACATCGTTACAAACAGTAAGATTGTGGCTTCTACGACAAACCTACAACGATAAAAATGAATGATAGCCCGCCCCATTCATGTGGAATATTATTGACTATAGAAATTCACGTTACAACCTTAAGGAGCGGAGCAGTGACTATGAATTTCAAGGAATCTGGCAAGCTGTAGGCAAGTACGGGCAGTGGAGCACCAAAAGGCTTACACGTTCACGTTACCGGCGACGCTGTGGTGAGTTTATCGAATAAATTTAACACGGGTGTAACCGTGGGGCACAGTTAGAATTCACATAATTTGTAGGTAAACAGTAACCGTCATAAAAAGGCATGGCTGTAATGCGGGACACGGGGTACAAGGATGTCAGAATGTATAGTTTTGACGAAACTGTTCGCACTTAGTGAGAACATATATAAATTTTTTTGGAGATTTCTCTCTACTTCGGGCAGCCCGACTGGTGGAATACCTCCACCCTACAGAAGATCGCAAATATCCTAGTGTTCGTCCCTACGGTGAGTAGGGTTGCCAGAACTACTTGGTGTAGTGTGGTTGAAGGTCGACAACGCGCTAGTGATACCTATGGTATTAGACGCGTCGATAGGCTACGGTAGCCGATACCATCAGGCGGGCCGTATGCTTGTTTGCCAACTTAGTTGTATAAAGTTGTACTAAAGTAAAGTAAAAACTTTCATCAAAATTGGTTAACAATGATTAT
This sequence comes from Saturnia pavonia, assembly GCA_947532125.1. NCBI lineage: Eukaryota > Metazoa > Arthropoda > Insecta > Lepidoptera > Saturniidae > Saturnia > Saturnia pavonia. The sequence goes on from OX383923.1 coordinate 2,022,075, forward strand.
TTCACGCTTTCTATTATTGAGAAGTCTGACAGCCTATCAATTATGGATAAATAAATTATGCTTCGTGTCTAAAAAAAAAAACAAAATTAATAAAGGAATATATAACAAAAAAAATGTTTTAACTTTTCTAAAAGTATTAATGAAAATTATTATAGGCCATCATTTAACTAATGTCATTTATCCCATTCAGACAGACACCTGTTATCTTATATAAAAATACTAGTGACCCGCCCCGGCTTCGCACGAGTGCAATGCTGATACTAAATATACCTACCTACTACAGAATGTCCTTAAACAACGTTTACAGCTTTTTTGTCATTAGACAATACAAACATGTTTTGTTTAGAGGCTACTCTTGAAAGAGCGACACATAATTGACCATGGTATATAAGGCCGGTACCGCCACACTTCCCTACATTTTAAATCTGTAATATCTTCGGGAATATTCATTTAAATTACACGCTGTAAAGGGCTATATTGATCTATATTAAATGGACAATGTATTTAAGGTACTTAATTTAATAAGGATTAATGCTGTATTGCTTAAAATCATTTCGTAAATAAGCCTTTTTTCCCGTAAAATGTAAAGGAGGAAAAATGGTTATTGTGGGTTATCATTAAGAGATAGACATATACCATCGCGGACTTTTTTGTTGACCTTTTTAAGGTGTACAATACTGTAGTAAATTATTTTGATTTATCTCGTGGGGTTCAGCCAGCGTTTGCAATGTAAGCGCAAATATAAACCTTCCTCTTACACCGCTTACCCACCAACCGTCTTAAAACCGCTTCAAAATCCGTTGCGTAGTTTTAAAGATTTAAGCATACATAGGGACGGACCGAGCGACAGCGACTTTGTTTTATAATGTGTAATGATGATACTCTGTGAACCTAGCGATCCACAATTGAGGACGTATATTTTTTAAAAAAGTTTAGTTTTTAAAATAATTTATAAATAGAATAGCTAAAACAATACTAGTAACGCCATCTGTTATCATTTTTAAGAAATTTTTTTTGCTATCAAAAGTCTAATCTATTATTAAAGCAATTTCAGTTTTTCGAAATTTTCCCAATTTTTCGGGAAACTTTTTAATTAGCTTAATCGGTTAAGTGATGCGCTCACCAATGAACAGAATTTCATTTTTAGGGTTCCGAAGTCAAGTGGAACTCTTATAGTTTCGGTATGTACGTCTGTCTGTCCGCGGCTTAGCTCTAGAAATTCATAGAACTAGAAAGCTATAATTTGTTATAGGTATACATATTAATCACACCGACAAAGTGGTAAACTAAATCTTGAAAAAAGATTTGTTCAGGTTATCTCCTGTACATGTAAAGTGGGAATAATTTTTTTTCTCGTCTATCACATCATGGAGGTTGTTGATGGATAGGTCGTTAAAAATATTGTGGTTCTGTGAAAATCATTTTTCAATGCAAGGATCCGTTTGCGAAATATTCAGCTTTAAAGTGCAAATTTTTGTTAGCAGAAGAAATTTTTGTTTGTTGAAACACGCTAATATCTGGAACTACCAGTCGAATTCGAAAAAATATGTTTGTTTAAGATAGGCTACGCTTCCAAGCTAGCCTTAAATATTGATTTTTGTTATTTAAGTCGGAAGAAACAGCGCGCCCGAACTGCTTTATCCACGTGCGCTGGCGTAATGGTTAGTGATAGAAGATAGATAGAATAGAGTGATAGACAGTGAGAGAATAGAGATAGTGATAGAATTCTACGTAATTACAATGTTACAAAGAAATATTGCTCCTCAGTAAATTTAAATATATTCTGCGATACCACGGCCGCCCGATATTTTTTTTATCGTTATAGGTTTAGCTTAGTGGCCACAACCTCACCTGATGTTAAGTGACGATGTGGCCCAGGATGGTAAACGCTAAACCTAGTGGAAGACTGGCTCTCAAGTGCAGCTGCCGGAACACACCTATTGGTGCTTGGTGACAGATTTTCAACTTGAGGGTGGTAGCTAGCCAGGCGGGCATCAGAAAAAGCCCTACCACCATGCCATGGTTTCCTCACGATGTTTTCCTTCACCGAAAGCTCAGGTTCATTGCAGGGATTCGAACTCACGTCAATCGACGCGAAATCGTACACGCTAACACTGAGCCATCATTGCTTCAAATTGCTTAATTATTTATACTGAAGTATTATAGATCATCGATCTACGATTTCTTTTAAATCAAACGCGAATAAAAGTGCGGGCCACAGCTAGTCAACTTACAAAATGTATTTGCAGAAGTAATGGGCACGGTTCCGGCCCGGTGTAGCATGCGTTACTTCATACAAAAGTATACTATAAATGTTTGACCGTGTCAAGGCCTGGCTCCGGCTCGATGTAACAAAAACATCCTTAAGTCAGCACATTGTGACGAGCAAATACGGAACCCTGCACTGCGCGTGGTCCGACACGCACTTGTGAAATATTTATTTGAATTACATATTAATGACTCAGTATACAAACATGTATGTATCATGTATCTATATGGAAAAATCTCTAATTCTGTCGGTACATATTTTTCTTAAAATTTCCTCATATACAACCATTGACTTTCTTTTTAAATCAATGTAAACATATGTACACTGATCACGAATATTACTTTTATTTTATGTCTGGAAAACGGCTTGACTGAGTGAAATTTTGTACACGGGAAGCTTATATCATTTGTTAAAAGGAATGGAGAATCGTCGATGAAATTATGGAACAGTACTAATGACTTAATATCCGTACTATTGACTTTATTACTATTGGCTGACAGCTTTAAAAAATCTATAACTAATTAAAAGTGCTTTTATGTTTCAATATATCAATATTTTTATTCACTGTTTCTGAATATTTCATACTTCATTTAATTAAAAATAAATTTGTACCGACGCCCGGTTTTTGTCTCGTCCCGTAAACCTCGAGTTTTAAAGTTGGCAATACTATTCGTGACGTAGCGCGTTGGTACGTTGCGTCGCGTCGCGTCGTCCCAGTAACACAGTCTAACTCCATTACGTCTATGTCGCGACGCGTTTAAATCGATATTTAATGTTTATCGATTTCCCTTATCTAATAATGGATTGGTGGAATGTTTTTGTAGTAAAAATAAAACGGACGGACTATGGTGCGGTTTTTTCAATCCCACTGAGTAAATTGATAATCACTAATGTCAAACTTGAAAACAATGTTGCCACATTTATTTTTTTAATGTTTTTCTAACGTATGTTTTGCGTTCCAATTGGGTTGTTGAATTTATTTATGTCTTGTGATAAATGAAAATATCATATATAAGTTTTATAACAAACTATTTTTTTTTCACAGTAATTCAAAAGTTATTTCAAAATAAAAAATATTTTTTGTGATCAGTACCGAAAACGCGCGCAATAAATCCGAGCGCGCGTGAAGTCACAATGTTAATTTCTACTCATTGTAGCACACAGCTGATACAGTGGTTTGACTATTAATCGATGAAATTCCTATAACATTATGACGTCACAAACCTGGCTATCAATCGTGGCGCGTTCTTAATCATGTGATTATTTTTAAAATATTATAAGTTTCAATTGTTTATTACTAATAAAAAAAAATGTTTTAAGAGTTTTTCCAATTGACTATTATCATAGTTATGACGAAGCTTTAAAATACATAAAAACATCGATATTCTTTTTTTTTCAAATACCCAATTATTATATTTTTGTTTTTGGAACTTTTGTTCTATATCGAATATATCAGTCCCATTGTACTCCATCCTTTGTAACGTCACATCAGGAGAGTCGCTGATGAAGACTACAAGGTCATACAACATCTTGGCATCATCTGAATAAGGTTCTGCCAAAGTGTTGTGAAAAACACCTATATCTTGACAGTTTAAATTCATGCTATAACATTTTTAATAGCTACCTAATTGAAGGTTTCCTTATTAATAGAAATATTTCCTAAAAAAATTAGTCAAGCCGTTTTTTAGTTAGATCGGGAGTCCAAATATACAACTAGACAGACGGAACGGAAAAAAATCACATTTGTAATCAGTGTCCTTGCAATAGACTAGCTGTGCCCGCGGCTCCGCTCGTGTGAACAACAAAAATATTTTTACCGGGATAAAAAGTATCCTATTTACCTGTATTACTTCTAATACCTCGAAAAATATGTGTACAAAGTTTCATGATGATCGGTTAAGAAGTAGTTTTCGCGTGAAAGCGTAACAGACAAACTTACATTCACATTTATAATATTAGTAGGGATGTTTATCAGGAAATTTGTAAAAAAATACTTGTACTGACAGAACTACAAGTTTAATATAGGTTTTTTTTTGGAAATTATTTATTAGAAACCTTGTAAATAATTATTCGAAAATTTATTTCTTCACGACAACTGGATTCGTTCACATGAGAAACTGTGCATCCATGCAGAAGTACCATAAATTGCATTATGTCTTAGTGTCAATAATATCTTGCAGGGGGAGAAGGGGAAGAGAGGAGAGAGGGGAAGTTTCTTGCTGCATTAAAATCTATTTTTCTCTTCTTTTCTCTTTCTCTAAAATTCGCATGTCAAATAATGACAAAGCATACACGCTACTTTTAACTTATGTAATAACTCATTTTCACTATGCTTAGCGAATAAATGATTTCTTTCTTTCTATCAATAATAATAATTATCAATATCTGTTTTCTTTTTTCGAACTGACTATACTGTTAACCTTAAGGACCCTAAGCCTCAAACTGCTTTTACAGCTACACTTCGCCACGAAAGCAATGCAACAAGTTCCGAGGGTGCCAAAGTGGCCGAACCATTGCAGCGATTGCAAATAAGTCGCCATCTAATTCCCTACCCGTAATTCATCTAAACTAACTAGACATATATACCTGTCTCTATCCTCTGGGAGGAGGGGAAGAAACAAGTGAAAGAAACACTAAACATACATATATGTATTTAGTAATCTGTCATCAATATGCGTGTGATCGAGCTTTTTATATAGGTTTTAGCTTTATGGCCACAATCTCACCTGATGTTAAATGACGACGTGGCTAAGCTATGGGAGGACTGGCTCTCAAGTGCAGCTGTCGGAACACACCTATAAGGGCTTGGCGACAGATTTTCAAATTGAGGGTGGTAGCTAGCCAGGTGGGTATTAAAAAATACCATACCACCATGCTATGGTTTTATCACTGTTTTCCTTCACAGAAAGCTCAGGCTCATTGCAGGGATTCGAACTACCACTGAGCCATGGATAATTAAACATTATCTATACATATAATAAAATTAATGTGTCTGTTTTTTAATGTCAAAATAACAAGTTTTTACTAATTGCATATGAAAGTATATACGGTACCTATAACAAAAATCCATTTTTTTTGTTGTCAGTCTGTTTGTTCCGGATAATCTCAGAAACAGTTAGACCGATTTTGCCGGGAATTTCAATGGCAGATTGCTGATGTTATAAGGAATAACTTAGGGTACTTTTATTTCCGAAAAATAATTATTGTTCCGCAAAAAAAAATTAAAAAGCTTTTTTAGTAGTCCACGTAAGCGAAGCCGCGGGCACAGCTAGTTATAATATATAATGAGGTTAATAGTCGACCTACTTATAAAATGTACTTGGGGAAGTAATTTCGTACAAAGTCTGAATATTGTGACGGACAACTACGGAACCCTACACTGAGTGTGGCCCGACACGCACTTGGCAATTTTTATAAACTTATTATTAGGTCAATGTAGGCCATGTTATAATCGAGGGCGGATCAAAGCGATTTCATACTTATTTATTATCGAAACGGTAATGACTCTATATATTAACTTGACAAGCAATTTGGAACTAAACATTCCCAGTTTCGAAGGGCTTGGCTTGCCACTTATACTTTAGAATACACTAGCTGTGCCCGCGGCTCCACTCGCGTTGACTACGGAATACCGTCGGTCGATCGCATGCGCGAATTGTGCTGCGCCGCTCAAAAGGCGAAAGACAAAAATGCTTATTGTGAGTGTTCCTTAGAAGATAGATATTTTGTAGATCATTTTAAGATCTACAATTATGTAGAACATTAATTTGATATATCTCGTATGGTTTACTCAGCGTAAGCCATTTAAACGCCCCAAATGCGTCCTTTTTCCAAATTGATTCACCATTTTCGTCACTGCTTATTTCGTACGTTACTTTATCTTACAAAATGTATCCTAGAACCTGATCAGATAACATAGCTATGAATTAAAATAAAAATAAAAAACTTGTAAATCGGATAAGTGGTTTTCGCGTGAATAGAACATAAATAGAAGGATTTTTTATATTAGTCAATGTATACCAGTATTGGTCGATCGAGACTAGTGGTTTTATTACTAAATCGATTGAATTTACATAGTTTTCCATTGTCGCTCAAATGCACAAACACGCGAATAAATTCAATACATAGACAAATTAACTATATAGCGACAAGTTGGAATCATTGATATAGAAGCTTACTAGAACGGACTATTTGGAAAGTTGTATTTTTTAAAGTGAAACTTTTATTCTATCGCCCCAAAAATTTTCGTTCATCTATCGCTTGTCGTATTACAGCTGGCCGTAGAGTAGGGAGCTATGAGACTCGAGGCGAAGCGTAGAGTAGGGAACTGTGAGACTCGAGGCGAAGATGAAGTTATTATTATTTGTTTGTAAAGTTTCACTTGCATCGTCGTTTCATAAAACCACTTAATATATTTTTTTAATTTCCTAGGAAGTTTTGGATCTTGGTCTGTCATGTGATGGTTTTTATTTTCATTCATAAACTTATTGGTGGAATTTTACTTGATGTAGTTTGGTTATTGTTCCCAAGTGAGGTGGATAACCAATAATAATTACGAACATGCATTTCAAGTTGCCATAACAACTCGCTGGATGGTTTTAACAAAGGAGCCACTATATCGTTGAAGCTTTGTTTGAACTCTGAAGATTAGGAAGATATTCTGTCCACGTGACATTGGCATAATCTATACATACAATAAAATTGAAGTATCTATTTGTAATGTCAAAATGACGGCTTCTTACTATATGCATATGAAAGTATATATGGTAACTATAAGAAAAAACCCATTCTTCAAATTTTTGTCTGTCTGTATGTTTGTTCCGGGTAATCTCCAAAACGGTTGGACCGATTTTGACAGGACTTTCACTGGCAGATAGCTGATGTTATAAGGAATAACTTAGTCTACTTTTGTTTTTTTTAAGTAATCTATACTGTAATTATAATCAAGCTGAATTGCTTTTTGTTTCATTGTTTGCTTAAACGCGCTAATCTACAAGAACTAGCAGTCTGATTCTAAAAACTATTTTTGTATATGATAGCCAGATTCATGAAGAATAATATAGACTACATAACTTCACGTTACGATCATAAGGAGCGGAGCAGTAACTATGAACGTCAAGCAATCTGGCAAGCTGTAGGCAAGTACGGGCAGTGGAACAACGATAGGGCTACCCGAGCGCGACGGTTGCGCCGCAGCCGCTGTGGACAGTTTGCCAAATAAATATAACACGTGTGAATCCGTGGGGCACAGCTAGTTGTATTATATAAGCCATTATATAAGAAGAAGGATGGGACATGATTTATTTACATTTAATCCGTATAACATCAGACTAAACGTGTTATAAAGTTCAAAGACAAGGTATCTTATCCAGTACTGATATTAACTCGACGGTCGGAATGGAATCAGTAATTTAGAATGGAGGACACAATATAATGATTTACTTCCTTCGCAAATACTCGTCATCTATTCAGACCTACTAGATGGGTTACATATTCATTGCCTGAACGCTTGCTCCATTGTTTATATATTAAATTATATAGAAATACTAGCTGACCAGTGTGATATTTTCGCACATTATTGAATATAAATAATCTAAGAGCTGTCATGTTAGTTAAAAAAGTCGTTACTAGATGGCGCTTTTAGTATATTTTCATTAGCATCAACAGATAACATTCCTAATGAAAAATTCATTTAATCAATATATCCATATTTCTATGTTTCGTCAATAGCGGTAGGCATAGACTTTTTAATGTGATGTTTGAATAATTAATTTTGATGAAGAATTAACGGAGGTACAACGTTGCCAGGAAAAAACACCTTTGGAAAATAGTATATATTATTTATTATCATAATAAAATAGGTTTTATCAAACAGAAAAAAAAACTACGTCACTTTTTTTGAAGAATTAACGGAGGTACAACGTTGCCAGGAAAAACACCTTTGGAAAATAGTATATATTATTTATTATCATAATAAAATAGGTTTTATCAAACAGAAAAAAAAACTACGTCACTTTTTTTGAAGAATTAACGGAGGTACAACGTTGCCAGGAAAAACACCTTTGGAAAATAGTATATATTATTTATTATCATAATAAAATAGGTTTTATCAAACAGAAAAAAAAACTACGTCACTTTTTTTGAAGAATTAACGGAGGTACAACGTTGCCAGGAAAAACACCTTTGGAAAATAGTATATATTATTTATTATCATAATAAAATAGGTTTTATCAAACGGAAAAAAAAACTACGTCACTTTTTTTGAAGAATTAACGGAGGTACAACGTTGCCAGGAAAAAACACCTTTGGAAAATAGTATATATTATTTATTATCATAATAAAATAGGTTTTATCAAACAGAAAAAAAAACTACGTCACTTTTTTCTATATTAATAAATTTGTAGTTATGTCTGTAGAAGTAAAATTTTTTTTTCTAAATTTCCTGATGGACTTCCCTTATAAACGACACAGACCTCGAATATGCCAATAAAAACGGTTTGTCTGTCAGTCTGAATGTCCAGATTTAACTCAAAAACGGCTTGTCTCATTCTGATGAAATTCTGTACGGGAAACTTGTCATTGGTCAATTGATAGGCTATAAGAAATTTCAATATTATCATTACTTTTAGAAAGCGTTTAGAAAATAATAATCAGAAAAACATAACTTTCGTTAATTCTTAACCTATTTGCGATTCAATTATCCATAATACTTTTAGAAATATTAAAAAATATGTTATAAATGTCAACTAATTTTGATGAAATTTTGTACATGGGAAGGATACGTCATGTCATAATTGATATGCTATAAGAATTGTCAATAATATTCTTTTGTAATGGTAAAAAAATATCAAAAATAATTATTGATTTTTATTTTTACTTAACCGATATTTACTAAATTTTGTACGCAAGAGGCATGTCATTCCATGATATACTATAAAAACTTTTAATAATAATAATTTTAAAATAATATTTTTTTTATCAAAAAGTAAAATTTTCGTCAATCCTCAACCGATATTGATGAAATTTAGTGCACGGGAAGCATACGTCATTCTATGATTGATATGCTATAAGAATTCTTATTAGTTCTTTTGTAATGGTAAAAAATATCAAAAAGCTGATATTTACTAATTTTTTAAGCAGGAGGCATGTCTATTATTGATATACAATAAGGATTGTTAATAATAACTATTAAAATAGTAACAAAAATAATTGGTAATTGGGGCGGTCCGCTAGTAATTTTATAAAGAGGAAAGATTTGATTGTTTGTTTGCATTGAATAGGCTCTGAAACTACTGGACCGATTTGAAAAATTCTATCAACATTAGAATCCTACATTATCCCTGATGAACATAGGCGTTATATCGCGTACGCTGCGGAAATTATTGACAATAGAGCAAAGTGATGTACTACAATTTTATAGAGGACATCAATATCTACAAAAAAGTACAACATACCATAAGTCTAAATATTACAGTTATGTCACAATAACTACTTTTTTATGTTAAAATATGCAATAGTAATGCCGTAGTAGTTTTGTAGATATGATCGTTATACGAAAAAAGAAATAAAAATCAAATAAATAAATATAAAAAAATTCATTATATATAATGTAATATACTCTTTCTTAGCAACCCCTGACGCAAAAAGAAGGTTGTGTGTGTGTGTGTGTTAAAAGTTATAATTTTTGTTTTTTTTAATACCCCGTTAAACCGGGGCGGGCCGCCAGTCTAGTATATAGTATCTAGTAGTCTAGTAGGCGATAAATCCGACATAGTGCCTCTCTTTTGGTTTATAACGGTTTGTGATCAGCCAGTATATATCAAGCTACCGGGAAGCACAAAGGACGGGAAGGCAGTGAAGACTGTCGATGGATAGTATATCCCTCGTTGGATTCCTCTGCGCCTACAGTTTGATAAGTAAAAAAAAGGGTTACAAGTTGTGTACTACATATTCTGCTTACACCGGCAAGGACATAGTGTAATGTTTAATAGATTAGATAGTTTATACGTCTACAGTAATGTGTTGGTGTCATCTATTGTGAACTTTCGAGAACGGCGTAGCGGCCTCGATGTTAGTTGAGGATGTGCGAGTCGAAATTGTGTCATAATTGATAAGGCGTACCACAGACGTACAACTGCGTTTTTACTATTTTAAACGGCGATTTATTGTTTATTTTATAGTGGAACTAACTGTTCCCGCAGCTCCGCTCGCGTGGTCTACAGTATCCTATCAATCGAGCGCTCGCGCAAATCGTACTGCCCTTGCTCCCACCCAAAGCGGAAACATAAAAAGAACATAAACAAACAGACAGATAGAGAGACGTTGAGTTTTATAATATGTTGATTAGCGCGTTTAAATAAAAGTACAATCTCTCGAGCTTTATGATATTAGTACAAATATTAAAATTTAATATCGTTATTCTTCCATACTCAACCTGCGGCCCTTGGGTCACATGAAGGCCCACCACATGAAGCCTTTGTAAAATAGAACTCTTTAGAAATATTATATCTTGAATAAACAAAATATCGTTATTTATTTAAAAGGACGTAACTAATTAGATATGTTCCTAAAATAATAGATATGTCACCTGAATCAAATCACCAAACAATATCAAAACGCTTAAACTAAAGCCTAAAACTTCTTCAAAAAAGGTGTGTGGTTGCGATTCACACACGATAGAAGTGAAACTTCATTATAAAAGATATTTTATTTAAACAGTGTACAATATACATACACACCGACATTTGCTCTCTCGCTCTGGCTCACACAAAGAGGAGAGACCGATAATTTGCGTTAAACGTTTAACATTTAACGTTTAACGCTTGGAAGTCGCATAAGAAGTTTCACTTCAATATTATTAGTATCTAGCGCTTGCTCCCTTGCTCGTCTCCCGTTTTTTCTTATCACAAATCAAACTGAACCTAACCCAACCACATCTTACGTGAATTGATTGTCCATCTTTGAGATTTGATCAAATCTGCGTTTTTATCATCACCCTTGGGAATAGATATTATAATTAGAGGATACATGTTGGTGACTAATATAAATGGAGGTAACAGAAAATATCGTTTGCATTAAATGATGGTTGTGAGTTTAAATCGCTATTGTATAGTTAGCCTAAACCTGAAAACGGCATTGCGCCATAGTTTGGCGCACTCGACCGTCCGCGGCCGCGGCACATTGGCGCTGTAGCGCAATACGACATTGGCAGGTACGTCAATTAGTTTTACGTGTATAATTTTGTTACATTAAGATCGGCCAAACTCGACCTAATGTCAAGGCAAGTTTTCTTCAGTCTTTTATTCAACTTTCTTCTTCTGGTTTCGGCGCCGCAGAAGCATTTGCCAGTGTCAATGTTTTAAATCTTCCTATTATTTTGTAATCGTCAAAGTGGAGTCTAATAAGATGGTGGCCCCCTTTCAGAACTATCTAGGGAGTTTTTGTTGTAACTCAAAATGAACTTTTCCCGTTTATATTTATTATACTCCAGTTCACGTATGCGGTATGCGTAATAACTCAATTATAACAGGCATAATGCCACCACTCTATACTAATATAATAAAGCCGAAGAGATTTTGTTTGTTTGTTTAAACACGTTAATCTCTAGAACTACCAGTCGGATTCAAATAATTCTTTTTGTATATGATAGCCATCATCATGAGGAATAAGATAGGCTATATAACTTCACGCTATGACCCTAAGGAGTAGAGCAGTAACCATAAAAGTCCCGCAATCTGGCAAGCTATAGGCAATTGGAAGTGGAATAACGATAGCGCTACACGAACACATTGGCGGCGGCGCGGCGCCGTGAAGAGTTTAACATAATAATTTAACATAGGTGAAATCGTGGGGCACAGCTAGTGTTACTTAATATATCAATGGTCAAAAAACCTAAGCTAATAAATATAAAATAAAAGCCACAACATGGCACCTCAAGATCCCACCAAAAACTGCTTATTCTAACCTTCTCTATCTATAAACAATAATTTAAAAACCGGCAACATCGCTCTATCATTTAAAAAGAAAGTATGTGAATGGTGTTTTGGCGCGATGTTAATGTGAAATCTTGTATAAGCATTTTGGGCGATTTTTGTGTCGGTAATATCTTATGAGTTCGCGTCACCGACACGGACATGCTAAAGTCAACAGTAGGTTTTTTATTCGACCTGACTATACCGTTAACCGAAAGTTCCTTGAAGCCTCAGACGGCTTTAACAGCTTTATCGGACTTGGGGGCGACCGCTTCAGGCACTCGCCGCGAAAGGGGGATCAACAAGCTCCAAGGGTGCTGAAGTGGCCGAACCTCAGTTTGAAATGTTGCCGTAGTTGCAATTAAGTCTTAAACTGGCTAATTCCCTATTCGTAATTCAATCTAAACGAACTATACATATATACATGTTTCTTTCCACTGGGAGGAGATATATGCACCACTTAAGGGTGAGTTGGTGAGGTTGAGTTGGCTATCTCAACTCAACATGTTATTGACCCAATCTATAATTAATTTTTTCACAAAACACGGTGTTAATTATTTAAAATAACATTCCTCAAGCGCTCAGGTTTACTAGGGTTGCCAATGTACAATATAGTATTCTACGTTATTACGCCAAGTGTGATAGTTTCATACAAAGTACCGCTTAGAGTGGAAGCCAAAACTAAATGCATGTGTGCGTAAGCGACACGTAATTACACTTGACAACACAAACACAAACGCACGAATGATATTGCAAATTGACATTTTTACCAAAAAATGGGGAGGTTAAAGTATCCAGTGAGTGTTGGTCTCATTCATCCTATCGTCATTTAGATTAAATAATAAGGGTTGTATTTGACATGGTTAATTATTGATATTGCCAAACCAAAAGAAAATTAATAATGGCAACTATGTGTATGGTGGTCCCGATCACTACCTCCCTACTTTATTAATGCATATACACCGGCTGATCCCGTAACGCGACAAAACAAAAGAAAATCAGTGATGGGTTTATCACTATGTGTATGGTATAGTCATTATTATTAATAACTAATGCTAGTACATACATATACCAATATGAATCTGACACATTTACCATCCCAATAAAACTGTCGGTTCGATATAGTGTAAATCAATATTAAGATATGCAATGTATAGCTATCTTTTTCCTACCTCTACGTTATATCATTCTTCTCTCTCATGTAATGAAACGTGTCTAAATCTAACGCGTTCTTGATTTTTTTTATCGAATCATCACCTAATAAGTTTCATTTTAAAAAGTTTGATAAAATATTTTCCGATAACTAGCAACATTTCATTGGAATGGCGTCTTCTTCATCTTCTTTTTCCTAACTTGGCAACCGGTCTTCTTTATTGAAGAGCATTACTGCCATTATCGAGTGTATATAGTTTCCAGTGTTATGACGATTTGTGTATCCTAACAAGATAGTGGCTCCCTTGTTAGAACTGTCTAGGGAGTTTTTGTGGCATCTCAGAATTCATGATCCATGTTATTATTTCCAATTCACTTCACTTGTGCAGAATAACCAAACTCTATTATACATAACACCACCTGTATTACACAATATAGAGTCAAATAACACAAATTTATAAAAAAAAAACCATTATATGACAGTTTGAGATCCCGCCAAAAACTTCAAAAAACAAAATGGCGTCTGTCAATTTTAGAAATATTATTGCTGTTTTTTATTTAGTTTGACGTAAGAATGTAAGCTGCCGGGTAGCGCTTTCCCGTGAAATAGGATATTTAAATGTTTCTGGTGATTATGTGCGACGTTCTGTCACTGCGCAGTAAATCATATTTTGGCAAAGAGTTGTTTGCACTATGACTTTTAGGTCCGTTCCCCCGGTAGGGAGCCCTCAAGCCAGCTGCTCGCGCGATACAGTGACACTGCAATCACTAGCTACCGACATACATTCACGACACTGGATGAACACACATGCACTACACTCAGGTACATAGGTCTTGTAAGGGACCTTTTTTTTGTGGTTAGTTAGCCTTAGAAAATTTTCAGGTCACTAAATACATGTACGCGTGTTTCTTCCTCCCTCCCAGGAGGCAAGAGACATGTATACATGTATAGTTAGTTAGCTCGAATTCGCGTAGGAATGTAGCTAGGTCGCGTATGTTGCATATACGGCAACAGCTCAAGCCGAGGTTCGGCCACTTTGGCACCCTTGCGCATGTTGCTCAAAAATTCTCGGCTGAGTTCCTTAAGCGCTCGCCAACAAGTCCGGTGAAACTGTTAAGGCCCCCGGGCCAACAGCATAGTCAGTTCGAAAAATTCTATGATCCTACTATATTAGGCGTCCGACTATTATGATTCTACAAAAAATATATATAGTAGTAGGTAGTGAAACTACTTACTATTTTTATTGGTTAATAAAATTAGGCAACATTATTTATTTCAAAATGTTTAAGCGTGAAACGAAACGTAGGCCTCAGCCTATATGCCTATATACTCTTGGAGTAAGTATACTGCTAATCTAATGTCGCTTCTAATGTAATGCTTAATCATAGCTTTATCTTTTTCTGACTTGGTATGTCATTGTCAATTTGATTACTTCTCATTATAAGTCTCTCGAGCAGTAAAAAAATATTCCTTAAAATATAAAGTATTTGAAACCTACATGTACTATATTTTTTAGTTTTTTTTTTTTTTATGTGTAACATCTTTCCTCTCGGTTGCTGTATATTTTATTTGGGATCGATTTTGGAAAATGGGCGGAAATGTGTTACAGGAAACCGGGGAAGCGCGCACTATGTGATTTGACCAATGAGCGCGCGCTAGAATTATTCGAATAAATATTTAAGTGCGGATCTTTTTGAAGGTTAACTCCTGTCGCTGTCAACATAATATTTTTCATTGTGATTAAAAAAGATTCCTTGATTTAAAAAAAAAACGAACTAATTAATTACAGGGGTAATTTCGACCAATAATATGACGAATAAATTGACTTCACATATATTTCATCTCAATTTCATAGTAGGATAACATGTCAGATGTTACACATCATGTGCGACTACTGTATGCTCGCTCATTTTATTTTGCAATCTACTATATTTTTTCAGGTAATAACCGCGAACATAATATATTTGATATAAATAAAGTTGGCAACCCTAAGGTTTACTCGCAATGTTTTCCTTCACCGTATTCACTAATTAATGTCAAATTGATTAATTACCACTACTAACTAAAAATAAATATACTATTATTTATACTATGAAACTGTTTATTATTCATTTTTACGAAACGAGTTTCATCATTCAAGAACACGGGTCAAGAAGAATAGAAATAAGTAGATAATTTTGGAATTACGCGGAAAATGATTAAGACGTCATAGTACTTCAATGGTTAAGACCAATGAATTATTATTTATACATTATATACTGTGCATCATATTACCGAACTAGCTGTGCCCGCAGCTTCGCTCGCGTGGACTACAAAAAGCCGTCGGTCGAACGCATGCGCGAATCGTACTGCCCCCGCTGTAAAGACTGAAGACCAAAATGCTTATTGTGGGTGATCCTTAGAAGATAGATATATACTATCCGAGACGTTTTTGTAGGTATTTTTAAGATCTACAATTATGTAGAACATTAATTTGATATATCTCGTATGGTTTACTCAGCGTAAGCCATTTAAGCGCCCCAAAAGTGCATTTTTTCCGAATTGATTCAACATTATCGTCACTGTTTATTTCGTATGTTACTTGATCTTACAAAATATATCCTATGACATGGAAAGATAACATAACAAAGAATTTAAAAAAAACATGTAAATCGGAAAAGTGGTTTTCGCGTGAAAAGAACATAAACGGACACACAGACAGACGTTGACTTTAATATGTATAGATAGAAGATGAATAATTTACTTCAACTGTGTACAATAATCAAACCATAACATTTAAAATATCACCAATATTGCATAATATAAGGTCAAATAACGTAACTTTATACATTTAAATAAAAACAATATCATGACATAACAAAATCCCGCCAAAACTCCAGTTTTTAAGTTTAGGTATAACATTTTTTGAATAACAATAACTGTTATCCGTTATTGCTATTTTACAGTTATTTTTAAAATAACTATTCTGGCATGGTCAACTAGATTAAAATAAAAAAAAACAAACGAAAATTTCATTTCAAAATCGATCGTCGATTCATTTGTTTTGTGCTCGCGTGAACGTTCGCGGTCGTGTTTGCTCCGAAAAGGAAAATTCGGTGGAAAACAAATTTTCTTAATTTGTGTTCGGTTTTCATTTAAAAATATTATGTCGGTGCATACTATCCCTTTGGTTACACCTTTCATCCGAGGTCCGAGGTTCCCGTATAGAAAAAGTGAGTACATAGATTTTTCAAAATTTTACTATAAACTAGCTTTAGTCGGCGGATTTGTCTGCAACGAAAAATATTATAAAGTTTTTATCCCAAAATTCTGAAATTATTTTCGTTCTCCGCTTACGCGTTATTTATAGGGACCTACTTTGTTATGATAAAAATACGTATTTTTAAAATAAATGTATTTCTCAACCCGCATCCAAAACTCTCTTTTATATAAATTGTAAATTATTCGTGAAGTTTTAACTACGTATTTTTGGCTTTATTTTAATCTATAGAAAGTATTTGAATTAAGGAAAATATTTATTATCACAATGAAAACAAGAAAATTGAAAAAAATTACAGAGAATAATTACATGGTATTTTCTTGTATGGTGTTAGAAACTAAGATTTTTGTTTACAGCAGGCGTTTTCATTCATATATTACGACTATTCAAACAGCCTATCAATTTAAGTAATTATTTTCATTCCGTAGTTTTATTTTACTCACATTATTGGCAATTCATATAGTCTATTTTGAATGAAGCAATGCTGGCTCAGTGGTAGCGTGTGCGACTTCGCGTCGATTGACGTGAGTTCGAATCCCTGCAATGAGCCTGGGCTTTCGGTGAAGGAAAACATCGTGAGGAAACCATAGCATGGTGGTAGGGCATTTTCTAATGCCCGCCTGGTTAGCTACCACCTTCAATTTGAAGATCTGTCGCCAAGCAATAGGTGTGTTCCGGCAGCTGCACTTGAGAGCCAGTCTTCCACTAGGTTTAGCGTGTTATCATCTTGGGCCACATCGTCACTTAACATCAGGTGAGATTGTGGCCACTACGCCCCAAACCTATTAAGATAAAAAAAGAGGAATGACATGTACTTCCCGCGTTCAAAATTTAATTAAGAATTGATATGCTTTTTTACGATGTCTAAAAGTATTATTGATAATTCTTATAGACATTTTATAAGAATCGGCCAAGCAGTTTTCGAATTAAATCTAAACAGACAGACAATTGTTTTATAGCGTATTCGTGATCAATAAATATCCTTTACATGGATGTCTACAGATTTATTAATATATATTTTAATTTATTTGTAGTTATTAACAATAGCGTGACCATCTAGTTTCGATTTGTAAGGTTACTGACCTCGGTCACCTTTTATTTTGGGTTCCACCTGACACGTTACTACTGGCGACCAATGACTTATGTTGTAACTAGAAGTGATATTCCGTACTGAAGACATGACCATCGGGTAACGGACCATCGATGAACCTAGAGTCACGAGCACCGCCCACGTATAGACATATTGTATTACGAGCGTCATTAAACTACGGTAGCCGCTTATCATCAGGCGGGCCGTAGGCTTGTGCAACAACACTGTTGGTTAAAAAAAATCTTGAATAAATTGAACACAGATGAAACCTTGGGGCACAGTTAGTCCTAAACATGGATGGATATGTTAGTACATATATCTATCACTCACTTTTTAGCGTTATGGCCATATATGTGATTGGCGACAGTTTTTTAACTCTAGGGTGGTAGCTAGCCAGGGGGCATTAGAAAAAGTCCTACCACCATGCAATGGTTTAAGTACAATGTTTTCCTTCACTGAAAGCTCAGGCTCACTGCAGGGATTCGAACCTAGTTCCATCGATGCGGTGTTTGAATACATCTCTCCAAACGGGTGGTAATATTTAGTTAGGATAATATTGCAGTCATGTGTGTGTTTGGATAGATGGCCACTTACTATCAAATGATCCATCAAGCTTGGATTATGCTTTGTTTCCTGTAATCATTTGTGAAGGGAATTTCTACTGATTGGACGAAACCCTTTGGATTTTATGAACTCTGTTGAACCTGCGATCCGCGAGGTCAAAATGCCGGGGTCAATGCGCTCTAAATCTAGAATGTTCCGACGGGACCACGACGTTTTATGGCTGCCCTGTCTCTATACTCGTGTGTGAAGCATTTTATTCATCAGTATCCTTGTTTATTTTTACTTAGGGCAATCATTGACATTGCGCATAATGAATTTAAATATAATTCTGTAACAATATTATTTAATATCTTCTTTTTTATACTACTAAGCTTGTAAGCAAACCTACGGTCCGTTTGATTGTAAGCGGCTACCGTAGTCTATGGACGCTTTCAATACCATAGGTATCAAATAGCGCGTTGTAGACCTTGAACCCTCCTCTTACCTACCCCTAAGAGATCTGAAAACCCTACTCACCGCAGGAACATAACCTCCACCCTACACAAGATTGCAGCAAAATAACCTTGTTTTTTTTTTTGGCTTAGTGGCCACAATCTCACCTGATGTTAAGTGACGATGTGGCCCAAGATGATAACACGCTAAACCTAGTGGCTAAGACTGGCTCTCAAGTGCAGCTGCCGGAACACACCTATTGGTGCTTGGCGATAGATTTTAAACTTGAGGGTGGTAGCTAGCTAGACAGGCGGACATTAGAAAAAGCCCTACCACCATGCTATGGTTTCCTCACGATGTTTGTGTTGTGTTCCTGCAGTGAGTAGGGTTTCCAGAGCTCCTTGAGGTAGGGATTTCGAGGTCGACAATGGGCTGGTGATACCTATAGTATTACAAGCGTCCATAGGCTACGCTGCAGAGTTGTACAGACCGCGGCTCACTGTCAATGTCTGCCCACCAACGAATTAAAAAAAAAACAAAGAAAAATAAAAGAAATGCCAATGATTCTGAATATGTAGTTCATTCCGTACGTTTGTGCTGTTTACGCTTTACAAACTTATTAACTCAATGCAATGAATGCTATTATTCTTCTATAAAAAAAATATAATGTCCGTAAAGTAGTGGCCAGCATTTCGCTCATAATCTATATGAGTGGCCCCTAGTTCCAATAAGTCTGTACATCCCTGGGCTACGGTAACCGCTTACCATCAGAACTTACGCTTATTTTTATATTAAAAAAAAAAATCGTATTTTGAGATGTTTACATAGGACATTTTGCAGGTGCATACGTTGAAATCTCTTGGTATATTGAATTTGTCTACGTAAACTGTGGTAATAATAAATAAGCCCATGTTACTTGGTAGGACTGGAACAGTCAATCATCGTGCGAGTCTAGCTAGCGGCGTATTTAAATAGCCCGTGGTTTCTGGCCGACGGCCAAAACTGAAACGGACTTTTTAAAATGTCATTGACTCTTTGAAATGTAAATAATAATAATAATTTGAGATTAGATCCGCGAGATTGAAATATTGTTTTCTTCTTCTTATAGCTCTAACAAGAAACGGCTCCGTTGTTAATAAAACTGTTCAGGATGTTTTTATGGCAACTTAAAATGTATGTTCCTAGTTCACTTCACTTGGTGAATGATTTTTGACCTTTCCTCTCCCCTTGTAACGCGCCGTAACATTTTTCTGTACCCCTCTCTCCCTCCATAACGTTACGTAACACCCAAGTACCATTTTTAGCTAAAATTCATAAATATTTTTCGCAAAGTACCGGAAAGCCGCTAAAATGCCTTTGTTATTGTTTTAATCGCGTTTGCGGTGATAATAAATAAAACAAGTGATTTCTAACTCTCAATACATGCGGTATATTGTTTATTTTATTTTTTTATATTGTTATTTAATAAAGAATCAATCTAATAAATTCTTTCTTAAGTGTCATTGTCCTGTCCTTACATATATTTTTGGCTTCATCCAGTATTTTTCTTTCATGAATTCTCCTATTACATAAACGAAAAGGGTTGCCAACTTGAGAGAACAAAATAATAATGACGTAAAATGCCGTCCAGGGATTCCCCGTAAAATATAAAAGGAAAGGGTTGCAAACTTGTTTCTTTTAATGAATTAAAAAAAAATACTTTACCGCGTTGTTCGAACCCAGTACCAGCCCCCCCCCCTCTTGTAACGCATCGTAACGTTTCAGAAGACCCCCCAAATTACGTTACGTAATACTTGAACGGCCCCTTGTGCACTATTGTACATCACGTAAAATGCCGCCCGAATTACATAACATAAGGCCAAATATCATAAACTTATGAATTAAATTAAAAACCACTATAAGACTGCTCCAAGACTTTGCCAAAAACTTTGAATTGTTTCATGAACATCAAAATTGTCAGTTAATCATTCTGCGATAATGGTTCTAAAGTGTCTTTTCGTAGTCGCTAGATGGCGTTGATCGTCTTTTTACGCTAGTTGTCTCGTCTATTGTAATATTTTTGTTTTAATTTTGTGCAAAGGCAAACGATTTACAAAACCAATATTTTCTCGTTTTTTGTTACGTTTTAATTTGTTTGCAATTAATTTAAACGTTACATTTAAATGTGATGCAATTTTTATTTTCCCTACACTTCCACTGGGGGCGCTGCTAGTATTTATACGAAGGAAATTTGTTTGAAACTAGCAACAGCCCGCGACGTTGTTCGCGTTAATTACGATATAACAATGAAAAATAATAATAAAAGTAGCACCCGGGAATAATATAGCTTGTAGTTATAGAGATCACACCTGATGTTAAGTGACGATGTGGCCGAAGATGGTAGAACGCTAATCCTAGTGGAAGATTGGCTCTCAAGTGCAGCTGCCGGAACATATCTATAGGTGCTTGGCCATAGATTTTCAACTCGAGGATGGTAGCTACTACCATGTTTTTTTTATACTTTAAATGTGGCAAACAAGCGTACGGGCCGCCTGATGGTAAGTAGTTTCCGTGGCCTATGGACGCTTGTAATTCCACAGGTATCACATCACTAGCGCGTTGCTGACCTTAAACCGCCCCCCAAGGCGCTCTGGAAACCCTACTCACCGCAGGAACACAACATAGGTCATTTGGCTGCGATCTTCTGTAGGGTGGAGGTATTCAACCAGTCGGACTGCCCTAAGTAGAAATCTCCAAAGGAATTTCTCTGTGCCCTACCTCTATTTGTTATGGTGCTATGGTTTCATCACGGTGTTGTCCATCACCGAAAGCTCAGACTTATTGTAGGGATTCAAACTTAAGTCACTCGACGCGGAGTCCGTACACGCTACCACTGATCATGGCTGGGAATGTGATTCGCTTAAGCGCAATTCTAAATCTCAATGGACATTTCTCTCTACTCGACTGGTGAATACCACCATCCTACTGTAAAAGTATACATCCTATGAAGTTAAATAAAATTACAATTGGTGTTTCACTATTTACTGCCTTGCAGTTTTTACGACGTAACCTTTTAATATTTGTGTTTGTATAATTGCAGGCAAGTCGCCGTTCTTCCCAGGCGTGGAGGAGGCGGCGGTAGCAGCCAGCGCTGCTGGTGCGGGCTCGCCGGCGGTGCCACCAGACCAGGCGCAGGATGTCGTCTCGAGGCTCAGCGCTGCAGGTCTCAAATGCTTACCTAACTTGCTCTTTTGTACCAAGCCCGGTGAAAGCCGTAGAGGCTCCAGGGCCCCTAAGGCTAACAGTATAGTCAATTGGAAAAAAAAAGCTGTTTTGTTTTAGTCGCGAGGCAAATTGACTGCATTATGCATGATGAAATGAATTAATTAATGAATCATTAAACAAAAGTCTGTAAAATGAATTCACATTATTATCATTGATGGTTTAACTTCATCATGTCGCATTTCCGCAGCGATTTTCAATTATAGTTATAAAACTCGACAAAATAAGTATCAATATCGATACATATTATAAAACTCAACGTCTCTCTGTCTATCCCTTTATGTTCTTTTCACGTGAAAATCCCTATTCGATTTACATGTTTTTTATTTTAATTCATAGCTATGTTATCTGGCTAGGTTATAGGGTATATTTTGTAAGATAAAGTAACGTGCGTAATAAGTAGTGACGATAATGTTGAACCATTTCGGAAAAAAGACGCATTTGAAGCGCTTAAATGGCTTACGCTGAGTAAACCATACGAGATATGTCAAATTAATGTTCAACATAATTGTAGGCCTTAGGCTCCAGGGCCCCTAATGCAAGCAAAATAGTCTGTCCGAAAAAAAAAAGACAAATACATTCGAGTTATCGGATCGTGAAGGACCTCAGTTAATAAGTCGCATACTATATAGCAACGAATACTACTGATGAAATATGGGTGATGAATGCAAACAATGGTTTTAAGTTTCAGGTCTGTCGATGTGTGTGAGCGCACTGGGTTCGCCTGCCAGGTCGTCGCCGGTGTCTGCGGGGTCGGAACACGGCGAGAGATTCAGCCGCAAGGTGTTTGTCGGCGGCCTCCCGCCGGACATCGACGAAGGTGAGCTACTAATTGTTTATAGCTGTAGCGTGCTTTTTTAACACGTTTATGTTAGCTTCACTTGTAACTAACTAACAAACAATGTAATAAAATCTTAGAAGTCAATTTTAACATACTTTTAATTGTCGTATTGAAATGAAACTTTCTATGTAAATGTAGTTCGGATGACAACAATATAATTTGTTATCTTGGAGCTGATCTGATGATGGAGCCAGGAGGTGGATAGTGGAACACTTCAGTGGTTATTAGTAAACCCCTCGAGTTTGGGCTCATATGATTCGTTATGGCAAGTCAAATAGATTGGGCTTGGTAACGAGATGTTATTATAGGACGAAAAAGTTTTATAATCTTTAGTGCGTAATCAAAGCATATTTGTAGTTTTTTTAACTATCTAATATTTTATAAGACTAAAGGTTTTATAATTTTAAGTGCGTAATTAAAGCTTTGTTTTTTAAACTACATATTATTATATTGGAAGGTTAATGTGACCACAGTATTGTATGACTGATCTCGGCAGCCGGGATATGCACTGACTGATACCGAAACGCGACAAACCAAAAAAACGCTCACTGTGACTGGCTTTTCATCATGTACGTGAACGGTTGTCGTAAATAAACTAATAAATTATATATACAATGGCGTACGATCAATTCGGTTGATTTTCGATTCGTACAAGTAATACGATTAATTTTCGATTCCTTGGTCTTATTATTTTGGTCAACTCTAGTTTTAAGTAACATAGAAACCAACGATGCACATAGTAATAAAAAAAATCACAAAAATTTTTGGATAGAGGAAGTTATTTAGGATATTAACTTGCAAAAATGTTTTATAACGTTATCAGTATCAATTTTTGTTTTAATGATAATTGATAATCGAAATGCATTTTTTTAGGTTATGTCATAATTTGCACGACGTAATAATTTACGTTCTGTGGATGTGTCATGCAAGTCTTTCATATGATGAATAAGGTTTAATGATTAAAATTAAGAAAATCTTTGGGGAAACCCTATCAGAATCAATCATGTAAAGATAAGGTTGGTTTTCGTGTCTCGGATATTTGACATCCTCTCAACAGAGTATTGTTTCAAATATTACAATTATGTTCCCCTTGCCTGACATGACGCGTGGAACGCTTGGATGTATAGTCGGTCCCCGACTCCGGCCCGGTTCACCATTGTTGTAACTGGGTCACCTAGCTACTCGTAGAGGGGCAATCTATTTTGTTTTGAACGGCACGCGTCGATTGAATCGCGCTTGCAGTTCTATTGAAATCGAATGGATTGTCTGTTTTGTTGTATATTCTTTGGAATCGATCCCCGTGCTAGTGTTGGGGGTCCTTACTATTTTATCATGAACCAACGGTATCCGTCTGCCCCGCACGCGTTTATTATGTACGCAATAATGTATTAAAGTGAAAATTAAATTCCATCGCTCCAAAAATTTTCGTTCATATCCTATGTCGCATTACAGCTGGCCGTAGAGCAGGGATAAAGTGAAAGGAGCATGGCAGAGCTTTAATCAAAATTTAAAAAAAGTATCTCTGCGTCGTGGTTTCATAAAACCACACAATAATTTTTTTGTCATCGAATGGCATCCATTATCCAAAGTTTACAATTTTTTCCATTAAAATCAATTGAGAATTAATTTAAAAATAAAGTTAAACAACAAGTTCTCTACTCATACTGGATTTTTACACAAACTAGAAAATTCTAAATTAATAAATCTAAATTATATTTGTACCTAAGTGTAATGTGTTTCTAAATTTTGTAATAGATGTCTATTATAAAGAACACAGATTTCGAATTTGACCATTTATTTAAATATGTCTCCGTTTGTATATCTGAATTTGACTCAAAAACAGCTTGATCAATATTAATGAAATTATTCATAATAAGCACAGAGTAAATAATGTCAATCTGAAATTGATATGATATAAAAATTCTAAATAATGCTTAAAAAAACATTTTAAGAGTCTTAAAAAAAAGGAGGAGGTTATCAATTCGACTGTATGTTTTTTTTGTATGTTTGTTACGCGATTACTCCGCCAATTATGAATTGATTTTGACGATTCATTTTTGTTTGGTTGGTCATACTTCAGAGGTGGTCCCATAGAATATATATCGAAATAGATTCATCGCTTTTTGAAAAAATAAATAAGAATATATGTATATCCGAGGGTACCGTTCAGTTTATTCTCGGTATCAGTATATAAGTATGAAGTGAATTATTTAACAACATCATCAAATAATTACACTAACTGAAGATAGGAAATTTCCCATAATTTATTTTATGGATGTTCAGCCATACCTTCTTTGTTTTTGAACTGATTTAGGTGATTCTTGTTTCGTTAGAAAAGGGATACCTCAAGAGGCGTCTCATTTTAGTTTCATTGGCATTGGACCTTCGACTTCAAAGATACACCAGGGACTTTCTCAAAATAACTGAAGTTGGTTTTCATGTTTGTTAAAAAAAATCTTGTTTTGTTCTCAACCGATTTTAATGAAATTTTGTACATATAATATTTCATTCGAAAATTAATTGGCTATAAATAATATCGATAATGCTTGTATTGCGTAATAAACGCGTGAAACCGCCCACGGGCATAGCTAGGACTAATAAATTCACTCGAATTGTGAAAATATCGTTATCGCCCGAATGTGATGTTACCTAAATAAATAACAACTTCAGTATCATATAATACTGCTGACGAAATAGCGAAAACGGGGTCGTAACGCTGTACAGCCCAATTGGGTCGCGACCACCATATATATGGTGAAAAGCCCGTAACAGTGATTCGCTTAGGCATGTCGCGCAAGTAATTTCTATTTACGCATATGACAGCTGTGACTGGTGATTAATTATTGATGTCACGTTGGTTTGGAATGTTTTTCAGTTTCTACCATCAGGCACAGTTCTGTACTACCAAATGGTCTGGCTCCGTATTGACTGACGTGCGTTCGAATACTAAAGTGAGCATGAGTTTTTGGTGAAGGAAAACATCGTGTTGAAACCATAGCACGGTGGGAGGACATTTTATAATATGCCCGCCTGGCTAGCTATCACCCTCAAGTTGCACTGCACTTTAAAGCCAGTCTTAGCCACTAGGCTTAACGTGTTACCATCTTGGACCACATCATCACTTAACATCAGGCGTGATTGAGGCCCAACGTTAAAACCAATACTCTACGACACCTTTGAATAAACGATTTATTGCCCATAAGTACTTCACATAATTACTGACTCCACTGACAGAGTAATGTTCCTATGTGAACACCCCATCACTCTGCTCCCTTTGTTTTATAGGAGCACCGGCACCGTACTACGAGCAACCGTATGATGTCACGTGACATAAGATAGTGGTGTCAACGTCGAGGAGAGTCAGTTGAGAGTATTCTAATGTATGGTGTTGTATATAGATTTTTCCCTACTTTCAGATGAGATAACGTCTTCGTTCCGGCGTTTCGGACCACTCGTCGTTGACTGGCCACACAAAGCTGAGAGCAAAAGTTACTTTCCGCCCAAGGGATATGCGTTTCTACTATTCCAGGTGACCTTTTAAATATATTTTTTTATTTCATTTAAACAATTGATAAAAAAATTGGCGTGTGGCTGTGTCTTAAGTCAATATGTGTTCGCTTGGACGCATTTTTACGTTCTCGGCACCGTTTCACTCACCATATGGTGTTTTATAGGTATCACAGGATTGTTACTAAGAAGCCCTTACCAACCGTAAACGATTTATATATTTTGATGAGTACAAGCCGATATTGTATTAAGTTGTCTTTATTTTGAACTTAACATCATATATATTCACAATAACTGTTCTACACTAACATTTTGTAAGCGCAATCGATAAATTCTGATGAGAGCTATCGATTGAAAGCGAGCGTTGTAGCTTCTCTGATTTATATTATATATAAAATCGAAACTATATCACGTGGCGTAACACCTTCAAAATGGCGGCGCGTCTCCCTCCCTCGTGCGCGATACGTCAGTACAGTCCTCATTCTACGTAAGGATTTTTTTTGATCCTTTAACTATCGAGTGGTGTATTTAAACTCTGAATGTAGATGATAGATATCATAGCTGAACCGTAATGGGACGACTGGCAGACGTGAAACATCAAAATTGATTATTATTTGAAATACAATTATATCAGAGAATACAAAATAATAACACAAATATATTATTAAATTAATAATTGAAAATATTGTGCTTACAAACCACATTAATTACGTTATTAAAAATATGTAGTAAAACGAAATTTAATTTCTTTGGAGAATGGATTTTAAACCATACTAAAATATGGCGTTAAAGACAATTTGCTCATAACAAACATACCATACATTTTAAATGTGTAAAGAAAGACAACAAATTTATTAGCTGTTGAAAACACAGAAACAATTACGAACACGAATGTATATAGGTTGGATGGAGTATCATTATCATTAAAACAAACGTATCTGTCTGTCTGTCTGAACGATAAAATCCAAAAAAACGACCGAACAGATTTACTTACGGTTTTTATGAACGGATGAAGTGAATTTATGAGGAAGTTTATGTGTATAATTAATCAAGGTTTTGTGTAAACTGGCTGAATTATAAAGATGTCGGAAAAATCCTGCCGACTGGGAGCTTTACTGGCGTGCGCCGCGTGAACCAATAGACTTATATGTATTACGCTGCTACCTATGCAAAGCCGGGATGCGTTGCTATAGTTACTTATATAATTTATAAAGGGTGATTCATGTTAAACCGGTCCGGGTCCGGGACACGGTCAAATATTTATAGTATACTTTTGTAACAAGTATATTCATGCTACCATCGGGTCGGATCCGTGCCCCGGCCAGGCACTTTGCATAGAATTGCAACGTTCAACATCGAAAAGGACGCCTTCAACATAGCATGTGCTATGGCAAATTGCATATTATACAGCTAACAATTTAGAACGAAAAATGAGTGATAGATGGCGTTAAAACAAATATTACGGTTACCGTGACCCCGTGCAATATATTTCGTGTCGTATAGTGGTTGTGTTTTTGATCGGCAGGATGAGAGTTCGGTGGCCGCCCTGATGGAGGCGTGCATCACCGACGACGACAAGCTGTACCTGTGCGTATCCTCGCCGACTATACGCGACAAGCCGGTACAGATACGCCCGTGGAGGCTCGCCGACGCAGACTTCGTGCTCGACGCCAGCATGCCGCTTGACCCGAGGAAGACTGTCTTCGTGGGAGGAGTGCCGCGCCCTCTGAAGGCTTGTGAGTCTATAATAAGATTTTTATATATATTAAATCTAGGTATCTTGTTCTTCAATCTGTTTCTACCTAAAGTTTGAGTACTGTGCGTTTCAAATGACAAGTTTTTTGAATGAGAAGTTTTTGAGAGGTAGGGCACAGAGAATTTTTTTTGGAGATTTCTCTCTACTTGAGGCAGCCCGACTGATGGAATACCTCCACCCTACAGAAGATCGCCGCCAAATGACCTAGTGTTGTATTCCTGCGGTGAGTAGGGTTTCCAGCTCCTTGGGTTAGGGGGGTTCAAGGTCGACAACGCGCTTGTGATACCTATGGTATTGCAGGCGTTCATAGGCTACGGTAGCCGCTTATCATCAGGCGGGCCGTATGCCTGTTTGCCACCTTTGTAGTATCAAAAAAAAGATAATCGCGACCGCGTCTACGAAAACATAACATGTATTTAAATAATTATATAGGTATATCTTCATTAGAAGCTAGTGGTGCCACGCGGAACCGCACGTGCTTTCAAATCGGTTATTGTTTTTACATTATTTTACTCATATTGTTGGTATTTCTCTATTGATAGACTGGACATATGCTTCCCGTCTACAAAATTTAATCGAAATCTGTTGAGAATTAAGATTTTTTATTTAAAAAAAATTCTCTGTCTATATGTAAAGTTTAAGATAGTTTTGTTTCTCCAAGAATATACAATTCGCTTTACAGAGAAACAGCTAAAATTTAAAAATTCAATTTAACCAGTGTACATTACATTACATTTCTGAGTAGGTTGAATTAATTCAATAAAGAGTGTAACTAGAGAAGGCGGATTCTATTACATATTGGAGCGTTAGGAATTAGTTGCTATCATAATTTCTAACATATAAGTATTCTTAATAATAATTATTGTAACCTACATTCAATGACATAAGCTTCCCGTGCATAAAAAAGTCGTTTTTTGAGTTAAATTCGGACGTACAAACGGGGAACAAAAAATTCAATGTCGTATTCGTGATCACAGTGCCCTTTATAATAATAGACGTCTATTAGGCTATTTTAAAATAAAACCCGTACAGATAAAACTATATGTTTTTTAATATAGATACAAAATTAAAAATGTATGCAGCTCTCGATTTTACCATTTATACACGCCAAAAATGTAAAAACTAAAAAAATTTTGTTTTTCAGTGGAGCTGGCGATGATCATGGACCGGCTGTACGGCGGAGTCTGCTACGCTGGCATCGACACGGACCCCGAGCTCAAGTACCCCAAGGTAACCTTCGCTACCATGTGATCTAAACAGTTTGTTTCGGTCTTGTCTCTTGTAGATGCTATTTCTCATCGGTACATGTACACCACTCAGGTACATAGGTTCTGTAAGGGACCTTTTTTTTCTTTTTTCGGCTAGTTAGTTTAGACAAAAATTACCAAATCACTAAATACATATACACATGTTCCTTCCTTCCTCCCAGAAGGCAGGAACATGCATATTTGTACAGTTAGTTAGCTCGAATTTCTATGGATAGGGATGCAGTCAGATCGCGACTTTTTCGCATGATCGGCACCACCCCAAGCCGAGGTTCGGCCACTTTGGCACCCTTGGAGCTTGTTGCCTAGCTTTCGCAGCTGAGTGCCTTCCGCGCTCGCCCCCAAGCCCGGTGAAGCTGTAAAAGCCGCAAAGGCTCCAGAGCCCCTAAGGCTAACAGTATAGTCATATCGAAAAAAAAAAATGAACATTGGTACTACGTGTTTCTGATTAGTTATTACTCGTCCTATATAAGATTCTTCGATAAACGTTTTGTCTGATCTCCAGGGAGCCGGTCGCGTGGCCTTCTCGAACCAGCAATCGTACATTGCGGCCATATCGGCGCGCTTCGTTCAGCTCCAGCACGGCGACATCGATAAACGTGTCGAGGTGAAGTTACATTGCTTTTTTATTGCTTTAATATTGTTTCAACAGTCGTTCGAGCTTTTCAAGGCGTTCAATGGAATTCCCGAAGAGTATAAAATACGTCAGAAGTTTTGCAGCGGATAACTATGTCCAAAGCCACAACAATAATGCAACTAATTTCTGGTATAAATTGCAATTGGTCTTTTACTGAATGATGTCGGTCGAGCGCACGCGCGTATTGTGCTGCCTTAAAAATGCTTATTGTGGGTGATCTTTATAAGATAGATATGTGCTATCGCTGATTTATTTCTAAGTTTTTTAAAGGTCTACAATTATGTAATACATTAATGTCATCTATGTCTTGTAGTTTACTCAGCGTAAACCATTTAATCGCCACAAGAGCATCTTTTTTCCGAATTAATTCATCAGTATCGGCACTGCTTAATTCGTATGATACTTTATCTTACAAAATACATCCAATAACCTGGCCAGATAGATAGATGGAATTATATGTAATATTCTGCTAGCCGTGCGCAGCCGGGGCGGGTTGCTAGTTTTATTGTATAAGACACTCGATTTCCACCTGGTTGCTTTTCAAAAATGTTTCCCTTAAAAGCAATGATAGTTCAACGGCAGGGTGTTAGGATACCATTTTAGCTTCAAATCTTCAATGAACCTGAGCCTCCGGTGTAAGAAAACACTGTGATGAAACCATAGCATGGTGTTAGGGCATTTTCTAATGCCTTATCTGGGTCGCTAGTTCCCCTTCTAGGCTTAACGTGTCACTTAACATCAGGCCATAAGTGAATGTTTTTTATTTATGTACAAATTTATGATTCCACTGGATCAATTTATTGAACTAATAATCCCGGCACAAAACAGGAGAACTCGTGGATAAAGAAGTAGAGCATTTGAATTGAAAAACGTCCGTTTGTTTGTGTGTTGTTTAGGTGAAACCGTACGTGCTGGACGATCAGATGTGCGACGAGTGCGCGGGCGCTCGCTGCGGCTCCAAGTTCGCGCCGTTCTTTTGCGCAAACGTCACCTGCCTCCAGGTGAGTGTGTTGTGAAGCTTTACTGTATTCCTACTGCAGAGCAGCCGGGTTCTCGCTGCCACAAACTGTTCAAGATCTCAGGACTAACAACATATTATGGTCTGGCCTCAGAACTGCAGCTTTTGAATTTGGTTCTGTTGAAATAGATGCATGTGTATACCTCATACCATTAAAAATTGCCAAGTTCGTGTCGGGCCACGCGCAGTGTAGAGTCCCGTAGTTAACCGTCTCAATATGCAGACTTCGAAAGGTACTACTGCTGTGAATTTAATCACATATCCAAAAATAATAATTTAGCTAGCTTCATATCCCTGAAAGGTTTGGAATAGCCCCGAAAAGCTTTCAGATGTTAATTCAAAAGATTTATGCGAATTTGTATTATTAACTCTAGTTAGGCGGCCGGTAGAACCGGTAGAGTATTAACATCGGAAACCTTTTAGAGAATATTCCAAACTTGTCTGACTACGAATAATGATTTTATGTACTTCTCATTCCAGTATTACTGCGAGCACTGTTGGGCGACGATCCACTCGCGGCCCGGCCGCGAGTTCCACAAGCCGCTCGTGAAGGAGGGCGCCGACCGGCCGCGCGCCGTGCCCTTCCGCTGGTGTTAGTAACAACTCCGCCGCCCCCCCCCCTCACCCCTCCCCCTCTACCCATTCACCTCTGCCTCCCCACTAACCCCACCGTAACGCACCGCACTGCACTACGTCCGACAGCTGGGTCTCTGGGCGTGCCGCTATTAAACTGCAAGACTCGCATCCGAGCACAATATACACATGAAGAGGATAAAGGTGACGATATGTCTCGTAAGCGAATTACTTCTTTTTAAGCTTTCCCCCTCAAGTGGAACTTCGATAATTTGGATGTGAAGCTACGTTTCCTCGTCTATCTAAGGAAAGAGTATCCGCATGCGCACTCTCGCAGCAGTAACAGGGGAGCCGTCACCATGGTTACGATAACCTTAAAAAATAGATATACCATAAAATTTGATGACGCAGAGAGTAATAAGCGGCAGCTGAGTTTCACCTTTGGCAGTCCAGAGCTAGATGATGCAAGTCTTAGAGCTAAAATAGTTACCGGGGTTATTTGACTGTTGAGATTTCCATTGTTATAAAGGGATAAAATTTGCTAAGGTTTTCTCCCCTTATTTCCAGTAATAATGTCTCGCATATGACTTGCAATATGGAAGCTCCTCACTGCGTCTTTCCAAATATGACTCTGACGTAGCACTCCTTCCTGGAAGGAACACTTTTGGACGGTGATAGAAATCAGTGTTGACCGCGTATTTGTGCCCGTAAGCTGGTGCCAGAATTTAAGTGGATTCTTTTTCGATCAGTTTTTGATTTGCATAACTAAGAAATAGACAGAGATACACTCTGTAGCAAGTTTTTGATTAAGAAGCATTTAAAACGATTAAAAGAACTGTTTCTTGGTTACACGTCCCAAAAGAATTTCTACTAAACTCTGCAGAATGTACCTTTAATTCTGGCTAATTTTTTTTAATTGTTATCTAATTCCAGACCAATTTTATGGGACATTAGTAAGGTATTAAAGCTTATGTGCGTCTCCATTCCATATCAGCTGCTATCTGAGCACCAGCTTAATTGCATAAGTAATTACGTACAGTAGTTCTTTGATACCCAACTGGAACCTAAACAGCTTAACAATGTCCTAGATCTTTATTAGTCATTAGATATCGAGGAACAGTGAAAATCAAACATGATTTAGCACGGCCACACTGGTTTCTACATGTTCCACAATATTATAATCGATTTAATTCAAAACTTTACTGTTGAAATCTTTTAGGTCATTGTGGTCATTCCTTTAAGCGAGACTTTGAAATTAGTAACAGTTTTGATCTGTTCGCATTATTTTCTATCATATTGGTGGGTAAACGCTATGGTAGAAAATTATGTGTTAGTATGGCCACATTCAAAAGATTTTACTTGCGAGTAACCTCTGATTTGTCGAAGACGGTCGCTTGTAATGCGTTCAATATTAGGAAATTTGCAACATTCTCCATTAATTAACTAATTTTAAGCAAAATATATAGAGTTCAAGTACAACACCATAATATTTTCGCCGGTTGCCCTTTCGCAGTGGGCGCCATTTTTTGTGTTGCCAGTTTGATTCCTACTATTTTGGTACGATTGCGTCTTGTGTAGGGGCTGCCGGCGAAGAATCGTTTTAAGCAAAGAAATGTATCCCGTAAATTTAGTCGTTCCGTTTGTCGTATATGGGCTTGACATGAAGCGACACACGTGACACGATGCGACTTGTCGCGCGACTGTGTCGCTTGTGTGAAAGCTCTAGTAAGATATTAAACGTAAGACTTAAGTGAAATATCTAGTTTCTTGAATATATAACAACAACGTGAAAAATGTACCTGTGTAGCTAGAGTGAATTTCCTAGAAGATTTCCCCCTCCTCTCGATAGTTTTTCAATTACGCTTAGGGTTTGTCGACTTTTGGATATTGTTGTGGTTTCGCCTCGAATGGTTTCGTCGCACTTGCTTTGGTCGATTTCATATCCCACTTAGATTGTTGTTAATTTCACGGCAACTGAAACGATCCATCTGGCCTATGCAATTCAATAGCCAGTACGATAAGGACGAGAAGTTTTTTACTTTTTTATTTTAATGGGAGTCGAGCATTGGAGCTTTGAGCTCGTTTTGAATCCTATACGGGGATGCGGTAAGGATGATTTTAGTACAAACGAAGGTATGCGATTTTATAACTTGGCAGAGTGAGCATAGGATTACGATTGTCGCGTTACGCTCATGGATGTCGCTGAAACGATAATTAGAATTGTTTATAATGACTTTGGAAAAGCGTATTTAAGGTGTCTAGATCGCACTTTTAATTTGTTCGTCCCTGTCAAGTCATTTAATTGCATGTAGTCGTCATAAAGGTTACCAATTTGGCTGTAGTCTTTTATTTTTTTAGTATTTAAAAAGTATATAATTATTATAAATAATAATATATTGAGATATTTTGCTTTTTAATTCGCCGGGATAGTGCAATAGATGTGGTAGATTAGTGAAATGTTAAAAATGTTACTAATAAAATGAGTTACTGATTTTTTTAGATATAAAATACTATGTTGATGCGATTGGAGAGATTGATGAAACGTCTTGAAGTTTTGTTTTTTTATTGCAAACAGTATTCGTTTACCCAATTTGCGCTGTTCTCATCTTGTGGTATCAGTTTGTGCATACATTGTTTTGCTAATACTCCTATTGGTAATAACTGAGATAGAATCTTTTTATTTGTAACCGATTGTAGTAAATTGCATCTTTCATTCAAATTAGCAAATTTTTCAATTGATTACTTTCAATAAAACCTTTATGTAAAATTTACTATCACAACTTTTCAAGTTAATCTACGATTAATATGACAAAGACATTTCTAAAATTCAGTGTATGCACAGACCGTTAGTCTAATGGTGATGACGAGCGCTTAATGTTTTTTGTCTTTGTATCTTTTAGTTTCACTGTGAGTTTGGGCATTTACAGCATTATTGCAAATTTACATCATATATATTATTACTCAAAAGTGTTTTTTTTTCTGGCAACACCATATATCCGTTAATTCGTTATCAAAACATATACAAATAGCTTAAAATGAATTCTATTTGATTCCTATCTCCATATGTAATTTCTCAAAGGTGCTTATACAATTTTATTAATAGATTAGCTGCGGAATCATAATTATTTAAAAAGTAGCCTAAGCCTTATAACATTAGCTATCTCTGCCAGTGAAAGTCCCGTCAATATCGGTTCAACCTTTTCGTAGATTACCCAGAACAGACAGACAGACAAACGGACAAAAATTAAAAAAAATATGGTTTTTTGCTATTTTTATTGTGTATACTTTCATATGCATTTAGTAAAAACTTGTTATTTTGATAAAACAAACAGGCACTTCAATTTTATTATATGTATAAAGATGGCATTCCTAGCGAAAATATATTCAACTATGATGAACGAGGCGCCATCTAGTAACAATCTGTTTAACTCGGTATGACAGCTGTTGGATTGTTTACGTTCTATAATTTGCGAAATAATCGCACGGGCCAGCTGTACTGCGTTTGTATTCCCACTGAGTAAATTGACAATCACTAATGTCAAACTTGAAAAATAATGTTGCCACATTTATTTTTGTAGTGTTGAGCTACCATATATTTAAGGCACAATTATTTATTATTATTATTATTTATTAATTTCTAATAGAAAACGTTCCGCCAGTC
The DNA here is from genome assembly GCA_947532125.1 of Saturnia pavonia. Lineage (NCBI taxonomy): Eukaryota > Metazoa > Arthropoda > Insecta > Lepidoptera > Saturniidae > Saturnia > Saturnia pavonia. The sequence continues at coordinate 2,057,332 of OX383923.1, forward strand.
GAGCTTGGCAAATCAATATCAGTAGAATACCGTCGTCCTTTATTCAGGACTAGGTATATGATCTACAAAATTTACCACATAGCAAAGATTACACTGCTGATTTCATTGGAGAAATTCTCCACTAACAAAATTAATTTAATGCAAGAAACCAATTTACAATTCAAGAATAGAAATTGACGTTTGAAACGAATAAATCTGTAGGACTTGTTATGCTTTATCAGGGATAATATATAATCACACTCATTCCACAAGTGGGGAATATGCCAAAAATAATAATTCGATTTAATAATCAGAACTTGAAGTGATATATGATTGGTAATTCTGATTAGTCATACAGTTAAACCAAGTTATTGGTATACTTCTCTTGTTGGCAAGTTTAGATTTAACTTACCGTATGCTACAAATTTGACATGAACTAGAAATTAGTTAATTCTTATTTCTTCCCATTACTAAGAAAGGTCTTAGTTTCACTTGGTGTAAATGCTCAAGCTACATAAACTATTAGTATACTAGCTATTTCCAAATCAAACGGACCAACTGAAGAAACGTTTACTCGATTCGCGTTTTTTTTTTATTTCCATTGATGTAAATTGAATTATCGAGGCATTTTCAAAAGACACTGACTATAAACGGAACTCAACCAAAGTTGGGATATTGTTAAATGTTGCATTGTGGAATCGCACGGGAGATGACGCCATTAATAGTAAAGCATGTTTTTTTTAAATCATGTAAATGACATGTATAAATTGATATAATAATTGTCTGGATGCTCTATGGTGGAGTCTAAGAAAATGTCAAAGTCGAAAAAAGATGTTGCCATTTTGTAAAAAAAAAAAATAGGTAGATTTTTATGAAATTTACTTTTATCTACAAGATCTTTTTATCACCGGGAGCATATTTTTACCGTTTATATCTTAAAGGGACAATGGAAATTCCGAAATTGATTTTACTCGAAAATTATAGTTAACCTGAGTCATCTGAAATGCCTCGATCATTGATTTTGAAATTTTGATATTTTAAAGGAGTTTGTAAATATATGTACTTAACATCGTACTATATTGTGTCAAGTTAGGAATTCCCCCTATACACTGTGCGTTAGCTGGAGTCAAGCATTGATAGTGATAATATCTAATATATCCCTATAATTGGAATGATGATTTTAATCATTGGAATGATGAGATTGTAAACGTATGTCACGCATGTTTAATATGATACACTGATTGAATACCTTGTGTGTAAGGGGTTCTTTGACGCCGTATCCCGAATAATCACTTATAGACTGTAGCTAAAAGACTTGCGCGAATTTTTGATAATTTTATTTCGTCGTTTTGAAGAGGTTTTTTCGTGTCGTGGTATCTTTTTAAAATTTAGTGTGAGGCTAAACAGTGCCTTGTTGTAGGCGAATGGATTGGTGTTAACCCCCTCCCCTCCCTTAAAGGCATCCCGAGTGGCTGTGGGGTGGCGAAAGTATCCTTTCTGAAGCGTCTGGGTGGAAGATGGTGAGAGTATTCGTATTAGTTCCTTGTGATTTAGAGCGCCGCCAATGTTCTCCTCGTATTTAAAGACTCCTAATTCTGGTTTTGTTATTCAGGGTCATGTTTATTAACTGTTTCCGAAAATGAAATATAGCATTATGGTGTTTTTTATTTCAAATCTCTCTCGAACTTTGGTCATACAGGGGTCGAAAATAGTCTCCCTCTTTTATTGTTAAGTTTTTTTTCTCCTAAACGTTAGTAGACGCAGTTTGTTACGACTAGATCATTTTAGTAGAAATTGCCAATATGGGACTTTTTATATCGCGCCGTAATAAATACGATGTTCAAGTATAATGCAATAAAAAAGTAGAAAAATATTTGAATATTTATATATTTTCTTAGTATCTAGATATGTATTGTACAGTTTGTAATGATGTAAAAAGTTTCATAATGGTGGCCAGAGTCGGGACTCGCGCGCTTGTGCGGTATTAACTCTGTATTTAATAAATAGCAAAATGAATAGTTTTCAATTATTATAGGATGACTATGACGCGGACTCGTGAGTTTTTCTCTAAAGTATTAAAAAGAACTAGACAAGTATTTTTAAGATACGCTTCGAAATATGCCCTAAACACACACACTTAGTTCACAATTATTTAACTTGTCACTTTTGAATTTTTGATATCGTCCCCCCACGCATTTTTTTATTATTTATCCACGGCATTTCTTTTTTTCATTTTATAATGTCATATAGATAAGTGGCAACATTAGTTTTGGTAATATTTTTGTACTATTTTATGGCAACAACTTTTATAAATTGGACGTTCACAACGGACTACGGTAATGATAAACCTTTTGTTTTTACACTTTCCAATATGACGTGACGTATAATGTGACGTGTGCATTTGATTTTTTAATTAATTTTTAACCAATTGTTTTTAATGAAATTGCTCAATGTAAAAAAAAAACAAAACAAACAAAACTAGTGCCCCCAACATCCTAGGTGATTTTGAAAATGGCGGGACGCATGAGTGAATATTAGTATATGTACGCACTGTCCCCTTTTGTATTTTTATATTTTTATAAAAAAAAATTAATATGATATAATTGTGTAATTTGGACGTGATTTGTTTTTACTTGCGCGCAACGTTGTAGCTTGGGTGTATTCGAAATATTAAATACGATGCTAAAATGGATTTTCAAGGAGTCAATTTTGTCAACTCACGGTTTTTATAGACCTTGAAAGTCTGTTGGATCCCAGCGATTTATATTAAATTAAATAAAAAAAGTAATAATTGATGTTAGAATTTAAAACGAAGTGTGTTTGGGGACTTATGGCTAGTTTTGTGAGCGGCGAGTGGTTTTTACAATATAACAAGACGCTCGAATCTAAGATGGCGCGTTTATAACGTGTCTGATTGGTCGTCGTCGACGCTGGCTTTGCTATCTGCCTATTTGTTTATTTAGTTTATGAAATGAAGATGTTAATTTTCGCCTTCCATTTTGGTACTTTTAACTCGAAAGCCGAACTTTCACCTCGCAGTCTTTTGAAGTTTGCTTTTATTTTTGTACGGCATTTGAGAGTTGTATTGTTTTTCTTCTTTTGTGGGGTGTGTCCGTTTTTAGTTTGTTTATGCCCCCGCTGTGAGGCTTATAAAGTTTTGTTTTTAGCTATAGGTTGTTTTTTCCTCTTTGATGTTGGCCGTTCGTTTTCTTGCGAGGTTTTTTTTGGGGGGAGTGTATTTTAACGTGTTTGTCGTGGAATAAGTAGGGCTTGACCAAGATGGTTTCAAGAAGACTCGTTATCTCGCTCTAGCTTGTAGCGAGGTTAAGCTTGTTGTCTCAGTCGGGAATGACTTGACTTGGACGTTGAGATAAGGTCATCGCCATGTTTGGACATTGTTTTTTTGTTTGGGAAATAAGGAAATGTGACGAAGGTCAGTGATGTTTTCATCGACAAACACGTTTGGTAACTCTCTGTTCCTTGTTGTATGTTATGTGTTTTGTAATGACGTGCGTGATACCAAGTGTTTTTAAACTAATAACTATAATTTTGTATTTGCATATCAATGTATCGCGGGTTTTCGCGCCACGGGGGACAACGTCGTGGTATGACTACGTCGGCCATCTTGTACCAGTTTCGATTGAACATTACCGAATTCGATCGCGGTTGCTTAGTAGGAAATTTAATTGTGCTTTCATGATATGGACTGTGAGTTTCTAAAACTTTACGGATAGAGCATGCGTGTGCGGCGGTGAAGGAAATTCCGAGAAAGCGGATAAGTGGGCTAAGTATAGGGACGAGGAAACCACGATTCGGGTGTCGATTATTTCGATCGAAGGCTACAGATGTCGCCGGTGTGTTTATACATTTGATCATTTTATTCTTATATATAAACTTTTTTTCTACGTAAAGTTTGTACTTTGTAGTTAATCCACCTTAGGTGTTGTTGTTTGTTGTTGAGGTGTCTCGGTGTTCGTCCCCCCGGTCAACCCCTTTCACGCACGTTGCCGTTTCGACAAGTGATCTTTGCACTTTCATTTGCATTGCGTGTACATAGATAATCGTTGGATTTTTTCATAGGAAACAATAAAAAAAATAATTAAAAAAATGTATTTTTTTGTATCTCCGATGCGGAATATAATAACTTGTTAGTGAATTTTTCCCCTCACGTTTTTTATAGGGAGCGCGCGACGGCGTCGTTAGCGCTTGTAAATTCTATACTGCTATAGATACTTAGTGAAATTATTAATAATTAATTAAATCTTAATAAAAATACATAATAGCGAAGGTTAGAGCAATTCTTTAATAAACTAATAATAGATGAGTATTGTGTAATGGAGGGAAATAAATAAAAAAAATTGTAAAAACGGCTGGACAATATATCAGACGGGCACCTTTGTTTGTGTTGTACGGTGATTTGGTGTTTCCACCCAATCACCAACCAGTTCGTTTTTCCCCCATTACAACTAAGCGTCGTTCTCGCCCCCCCATATCTAAAAACCGATACCTATTATAAGACGGTGCGTTAAAATTATTTTTTTAATGACTAGATTTTTTCTATGTGCGCCCGACTCGGACTTGCTATTCATTTCATCATTAAAATGTTCCTCGTTTCATGTGTTCAATTAAACTAAGCAATTTTTATTATTTTGGTTAAATAGTTTGCGAATTTGTACGTGAAGTAGTGTAGTGAAGTGCGGTCAGTACGAACGTCGCGCGTAAGGCGTTCATTTTTATTACGAATACTTATTGGCAATATAGTCAATATAGTATGCTAGACCTGAAAAAGTTCCTTCGAGCCACATATAAAGCACTAACTATGTGGATTTTGAAACTATGAGAGTAGAAATAGGGAGTGCAGATTCGGTATAGGTTTACAATTGAAAAAATGCATGCCAAAATAGAGAAAATAGGGGTTCCAAGAATGTCCGAAAAAACGCAAAATAATAAAATAATATGACCAAAATAGTACTTTTGCGATAGTAATGCCATCTTAATGTCACTCGATTTTTTGACACTATTAATATACAGTCTGTATTCTTATCTTTACCCTCTACGTTTTTTCAGGGTTCACAGCCGTAAGATAATTATCATACATGTACGACAATTTTATGCTTTCTTACGTGAACACATTATTACGATAATATGAAAATTTTAAGAATTCAGGAGCGGAAGACCGTATAGTACGATAGCTCTGGTCCGATATACGATAACTCTACGTTTCTGGTACGACAACTTTCGCGCTTTAGGTTGTGAACCCTGCGTTTGTACTGGCCTTACTTCATTGCTGCTATATCGTTTTTGTTTAGAAACACGTGTGAATTTCATTTTCGTTGCAAATGACAAATGCTGTTTTAATTTCTTTTTTTAATACAAACCTTATTCAACCTGTTTTATATTTATATTTTAAATGGTGGTTTGTGTAATTCGACAGTTATCAATTTTAAAACAGAGTTAATTTTTGTTTCGGTATAGGAGTCTATGATGGCGTGGCAGTCTTTAAAAACTATCATACATCAAAATGTATTTATGCGTCATCATCTTATAGAGATATCATTTGGCTGTTGTAAGCTGTTTGACTGTTGACCACTTCATCTATTAATTACACTACACTTACAATTGACAAAGTGTAAACAGGTGATTGATCACTGATTTGTATATTTAAAAATGTGATGACATATGACGACTGCCAAATAATACATTGAAACCCTAAAAGTTTCTAGCTGTTTTAGTAATTACTTCACTTTAAATTTGAATTCAAACACCGAATTACCGAATACAGTAAATGATCATCAAATCTTAGCGAGTTACTTAATGCCCTATTAAAGATGTGGCTGGGTTAAGTTAGAGGTTAGATCTGTGATAAGAAATAGCGGGAGACGCGCGAAAACCAGATGCTAATAATGATATCGAAGAAGTGTGATGCAAAAAATTAAACGTGGTCAAAGTTTTGCTGGTGATTTACTAATTTTGTGTTAATAGTGATTAGTTTGGAGTCATGGGATAGCAAAATGTAAAAATCATTTACTATTTTTGGCAGTATAAAGTACTTTTTTGAAGTTTTGTTTAACTATATCCCGTGATAAGTTAAACACAAGCCTATTTGAATTGTTAATTAAAATACGCGTTTGTCATTTGGAAGGGGATAATAATATGGCGTTAAATTAATTTCTCGAAAGACGAGTCGGCGTCGCCTCGATACAAGATAATTTGAAATAATATTTATATATTGTATATTTTTATAGTGTGTTATTTCAGTGACCTTGTTAAATAGAATCAATTTTGTTGATGAAATTAAATTATTTGGATAAATAATATTATACTGTATTAATAATAATAATAATTGTATTTCTAATCTGCATTATTTGACACGTTATCGATTTTTCTTGTCACGTTTTGCAATGTTTGGGAATGGTGCCCGTTTCGATGGTGATTATTCTTATTTTATTTTTTTACTTGTGAAGAAGTTAACTATATTACTAGTGACAACTTAGTGAGAGGATTAACTATTAATGTTTATAGTTTAAGATTTCTTTTAGAGTTAAGCACATCTTTTACTTAAACATAATTAAGGACCAGTTCGAGTCTGCCACTTGTGACTTGTCAAATGATGAGAACCATTTTAATAGAATATTGAGATTTATTAAACTAATTTGAATTATTGTGGTCATGTTGGTATTTATTAGGGTACAGTGTGGGTTAGCGTGATCGTAACAATTACAAATGATCGCTATAGTATAATTTGCATTATTATTATTATTAATGAAAATGAAAATAGAAGACAATATAAAAAAAAATCATTGCTCTAAATTAATTTTCGCGTTTATTGAGTATTTACCGATATAGTTTTTATTATAGAAAATTAATCATGGCTTTCATCATGGCAGTCGGTCACGAGTGGCAAATGAAGGGCGTGTTGTCTATTGAAGCGGGCAGCATTCTACCGTACGTTTGTAATGAATTTACTAAGTTTAAAAATTGATTGCGATACGTTTTAAATGGCTTTGAAAACACTTTTGTCCGACTTATAACAATGATATGAATAATTTGATTTCTTTATATTTAATACGAGTATGAATTATTTTAGACTACTGTGGTGTTATTATTAAAATGAATTTGAAACTTTCTACGGTGTTTTGTTCTTTTAGTTAGTGTAAATAGTGTATCCAGAGGTTGGATGGTTCACTTTATACGCCATTGATCTTGTGTCTCTCGCACGAATGCGTAATTCTGGCCGGGATTTTGCCATCGAGTTGTTGCAGTAATTTTATTAAAGGCTGACCGCTGTAAGCGCTATTCTCCTAATGGTCCGCGGGACGCGGGAGGGGAACAAGACCGACCAATAAGCTAGTCTGTTGCCGGCCGCCGGCAGCAATAGGCGTTTGATGGAAGGACTTACGCGGTTTTATTTTTGTGACCGCTACACATGAGATTATTTTATCAAGATGGAATTACCTATGTTGCCTTTTAAATAATTATGCAGCCAAAATTAATGCTTTGACGTATTCTGAGTAAATACTTATATTGAAAATATATACCACTAAATTCAAATAAGTTTCACTTAAATAAATAAAATAAAATAGTAGTTTTTTTATTGTTCAACATTTTAATAAAGAGAACAATGTAATGCATTTTGTCATTAGATATCTGCTATAACATGCATAATATATTAATCATAAGATATAGGGTATTGTCTCAATACCGTTTATATCCGTGTATACCCGCCGTCCAGAGAAGTCCACCAGGATCCCCAAGCCCGATCCCCTAGGGGATCCTCGTGAACTCATTACTTCACCAAGATCCCCTGATAAGCTAATGAGGTCATTAGGATCCCCTGGGGGATCGGGCTAGGGGATCCTGGTGGACGACATCGGCCGTCCTGCGTTCCACAAACCATCAGGAGGGTCACTCTTATTGCGAACGGGCTATATGTATTATTGCGGCGATACGTCCGTGTCGGGCATGGGAATTCGGATATATATCAACATATAAAAAAGTGGTAATCCATACTGTGTGTAAACTTTAGCCATTGGATACCATTTATTAAAATTCAAGAAGTAATTTAATTGGCTTTAAGTGAACTGTCAAATCTCTGATCAGCTATCTACCATTTTGGGATAGTGCAATTTTTGTATCTTTTTTTTTAATTGTAGCGCAGTACTGTTAACTAATTTGCATTGTGAATCTCTATAAAAAAATTCTAATATGGTGTCTGTCAAAAGAACACTTTACAAAGCTACACAACACGTTTACGAAATGCATATTGAGTTTTTGGGCGAGATGTTGATCTTTAATGTTATGGTTTTATTTTAATTTATGTTGTATTAGGTAATACTGGTGGCATTTTTCGTGATATAGTTTGGTTATTGTTCACAAGTGAAGTGATTTATCTTCTACATATATTATAAAACTAAACGTCTCTCTGTCTTTCTGTTCTTTTCACGCGAAAACCACTTATCCGATTTACATTTTTTTTATTTTAGTTCAAAGATATGTTGTCTGGCCAGGTTATAGGATATATAGTGTTAAATAAAGTAACACGAAACAAGTAGTGACGGTGATGGTGAATCAATTCGGAAAAAATACGCTTATAAGGCGTTTAAATAGTTTACGCTGAGTTAACCATAAAAGACATATCTAATTAATGTAGAACATAATTGTAGATCTTAAAAATACCTACAAAAAGTCAGCAATAGTTAGAAGATAGACATATGTTTAAGGAGTGGCTTTGAATCCATGAAGGTTCACGAAGCCTGGTGGTCGTTCATTTTCTATCGTTCGCCTGTCTACAGCTTTCAAGAGATATATAAATCACCAAGCAGCCTAGTTCCGACAAATTCAGTTTAACACCATTTCGCTATCTTAAGTACCATTTACACTCGACTAGTAGCAAGTGTAGGTGACAACTGATAAGTTATCACGTTTTTATGGTAAAAAGTGTTGTGTTAAAAAAACCTACACACGGGGCTACGTGTTTTTTGCAAGTTCGAAGTGTATTTTTTTTTAATTATATTCTCTCTAATAAGGTAATGTGACCTGTAAACAATACACATATGACATGACTTGTTAGTTCAAGCGATATGGGAATGCGGGGTAAGATGCATTAAACATAAATTGTTTGAAAATCCGATTGTATCAATTGTTTTGTTAAACTCGTATCGATCGACTCGAATCGACTGACCATCTATTGTATCTTAGTACCGCATTTAATATGTAGGCGACAGAACTACGATAGCGACAAACACTTGTTGCAGTCAGACAAAATGTGGATAGACAATCAATGTTTATTGAACACTAACGTAGGGATTACTTGGGTGAGTCGGGGAGGCAATTTAACTTACTACTACACACTCGCACTTATCACTTAACAACATTTTCGTTTACTTATCACTTTACACCTACACTTATCACGTGCACTAGCTACTTATCAAAGTCTACATGACCTAGAAGCGTGATAGCACCACCTGCCCCACTTAAAAATCAGATAAAATACATTGCATATTGGTTAACAGTGAAAATTGCGCCTAAATAAATACTGCCGACGTCGGAATTCCTATTTTTTATGTTATTTTTATTACTGCTGCTATTTCTCCAATGTTGTTGACCAAAGAAGGAACGCGTCCCAAAGACGGTTAAGCCAAAAAGACATTCATGGAACGGCATACGCCGCGCCGTATCCTTTACTTCTTTCCGAGAATGCGGCCGAAAGATTTTTATTTCTATAATAATTTTTCTAAACCAATATTATAATTATTACCCGCTTGTTTTGATGTATTTTTGATGTTTATTCATTTTTTACTTGTTTTATATGTTTTTTTTTATATTACTTTTTAAATTTTAGACTTGCACTTTAGTATTAAACATTGTTTAGTGTTAAGTTTTGTTTTTTATTCAGTATTTTTTCCTATCTTTACACTATAACTTAGTCTAAGCTTTCGCCAATATAAAATTTAAAATTGCAAATTGGCCCGTTAAGACAGTTAACTTAAGATGACATTAAATATTAATATATATGTATATATTTTAAAGAAATATTTCGAATAACTAGACAACTATGTAAATTAAATTGTTTTTTTTAATATATAATGATTGCAATATTGTTATTTATATTTAAACTAATTCGGAGCTTTACTGATTTGTTTATAAAGTTTCTTAAGGAATAAATAATTGCTGGTCGTTTGTGAGAGAGTTAATTTGTCATATATAATGCTTTATTTAATTTATAAAGCCACCAGTACCTATAATGTGACAGTGGTGATTTGAGGAACTAAAGTGACCATCTTGCATTGTTATAGCAAACTGAATTGGAATGTAAAGTTGCTTTAGTTAATAGTGAAGGCATCCGTGACTTGCTATTTCAATTTGAAATAAATGTTATTGTGTATTAATTTCGTATAGAACTTAATTTAATTTTAAATCCAATGGTGGTGGTAAAGTCAAGGAAGTGGCAACATCGGATTTGTGAACAGTGGCGCAGTGCCGCGCCAACTTATACTGGTGGCACTGTAATAAAAATGTTCTTATAACTTTCACTGGCAAATTTATGCTTAGAATCAGATTTTTATATTATTACAAGAATTTAATGTTATCAAAGTTTCGTGCTAAGATTGAATACCGACATTTTAACAAGATTTCATAACGATATTGTTTTTAATTTCTGTCAGAAATTACCAGTCCACTTTCTCACTCACAGACTATGCAAAGAAGAATAGTTAATTTTATTTATTATTATGTAAATCGAAATTTAATACACGTAGTGAGTAATAAAATTGTAGATTTGAATTTACCTACGTTTTATTTTTTAAATTAATTAATTTAGGTGTGAATTTTTTATTTTTTAATAGAATTTTTTTCGTTCGAATAGTATATAGTTGGTAGCGTTGATGTTAGCTCGAGGGAGCGGTTCAGATCGAATGTCTTTAGCAAAACTATAATCTGTAACATGAAAAAAAAAACTACAGTGTGCGTTCGGATAGATTTAGCCAGTCTAGGATCCTACATAATTACTGACTTGTTTAAATACTATGAATAAAAGCTAAATTTTGTTCTTTTATAGTACGCATTGAACAATTATGGGACACTTGGTTTAAATCATTCAAGGGAGTTCTAAATATAATATGTATCCTAAAGCATTTTTAAAATAATCATAATGCCTTAGTCAATGAATTAGGAAAAAAAAATACGTGGTACAAGAATTGGTACATTGATAGTAAATCATATTACACAATTTGATGAAGGCTAGGTTTTAAAAATATATTCAGATATATATTAAGTTTATATTTAAAAAAAAAATTGAATTGTGGCTCGCTTTACCTATACGTAGACGATTATTGATGATTGTAGAACAATTGGCAATTTCTAAAGTAGATATTGATAAAGACATTCGTTTTAACGGATTGTTTGGCGTACTAGCGCTCCCCACGAGCAGTAGGTATGGTTTAAAACTGAAATACTTGAATTTTTATATGAATTTTATTATTATAATATGGTATTTTACTAAATAATAGTCCAATATTAAATCTTTACCTGTTCGTTTTATTTTATTTCCTTATAAACCTGTGTACAAGTTCAGTGACATTGATCTTTAGTTAGCGAGAAGGGAATCGAGCCCTATTAATGGGCACAAATGTTTTAATTAAATAACATATTGTGATGCATTATACAATCTCAATTTCAAAGCTTTTGGTGACGGAAAACATATCGTGATGAAACCATAGCATGGTGGTTGGGCTTTTTCTAATGCCCGCCTGACTAGCTACCACCCTCAAGTTGAAAATCTGTCGCTAAGCACCAATAGGTGTGTTCCGGCAGCTGCACTTGTGAGCCAGTCTTCCACTAGGCTTAGCGTGTTACCATCTTGGACCTCATCGTCACTTAAGATCAGGTGAGATTGTGGCCACAACACTATACCTATAACGATAAAAAAAAAATTGTGTGGTTTTATGAAAACACGATGCAAGTGAAACTTAAAAAATATTTGGGATGATAGAATAAAAGTTTCACTTTAATAATAATAACTTCATCTTCGCCTCGACTCTCACAGTTCCTTACTCTATGGCCAGCTGTAATGCGACATGCGATAGATGAACGAAACATTTAGGGTCGATAGAATAATAACTTCATCTTCACCTTGAGTCTCACAGTTCCCTACACTACGACCAGCTGTAATGCGATAGATAAACAAAAAAATTGGGGCGATAGAATAAAAGTATCACTTTAAAAAACTGAAATCGCCCATATTTTTTTCAAATACTTTATGGGTATAGCGTTTATCCACAATCTCACCTGATGTTAAGTGACGTTGTGCCTAAGATTGTAACACTCTAAGTCTATAGGGATTAAACAACATAAACGGGAGAGCGATTTCTCCCGCTCTGAAAGATCACTAAACAAGCTAGCGAGGACAACCAGGGGCAAGCAGGGTCACTGAACGATTGACGAACAAACAATGACCCTTAACTATAACTCACTCGGTCGGTAAACCAAATGAGCTCTCTTCCCGCACACCTCCGTCCCTGCTTACACCCAAACCTACCGGGCGTAAAGAAGGGGAAACCAAACGGGATGCACGGAAGAGACACGATTGAATTCTCCTCGGCGTGACTTACGGTGAACTGGGCGCTGGCGGGTAACAGAAACACGATGCCGAATTTACGTTCACTATATTCTTGATAATACAGTCCACTTATATACAATATTTCCCTTTAACACTAGAGTGTCTTCTTGCAGGGTTTCTTCAGTCTTGAGGAGTCTTGAGGTATCTTGATGTTGATTGACTTCTGCCTATAGCGATCTTAGCGATCTGAGAGCGATCTGACGAGTATGGAACCCGTCTCTATATTTATATTATTTTTGAAGAGAGTGACGCTGCTCTCTAACTCTATTTTCCTCTCTGTCTAATTCTATGTATTATCGCGGTTCATGGAAATTCTTATGTACAAACATTCTTACTATTTTTACAATAATCTTATAAGATTCTAACAGGTATTAACATTTTCTTATTTAAACATGTGTTGAAACTTGTAATTTAACTTATTTAAATTTATGTATAAACTACCTTGAAATACTCTAATTTTTACAATTTTAAAGACTGCTAGACAATGAAGCCTTATTTATCTACCTGTCTTTTTCTAACAATTTTACATAACAAACGTTTTGCTCTCTTTATCGTGATTGGTCACCTCGCGCTTGTTTTCAAACATTCTTCAACTACTATTTGTGATCTTGGTATAAATATGGCGACTCAATCTTAATAATTATATAACATAATATTAACAAACATGAATACTTCTTACATTCCGTATCAATTATACATCAAATTACACATTAAAATAATTGTAAAGACAAATCCTGAAATATTTAACCTACGCGTAGTCAGTATTATGATATTATGAAAACCTTTTTCTATAAATTCAAACTTAGCTTATTTACGTAACGAATACAAACATAGCTTATGAATAATTACCATTATACGAGTTATATTATTTTTAACAAGTTGATTAGCCTATACTTATATGTATTCTGAATAGTTTTAAACTAACTATATATAATATTATTAAGTCATGCGATATCATCATTCTGCGTCGCTAACAGGGATCTGACTCTCACGTGCAACTGTCGAAACATACGTATAGGGTGCTTGGTGAGAGATTTTCAATTTAAGGATGGTACTTAGATGCCTTCGTACAATGGTTTAACATGATATTTTCTTTCATCGAAAGCTGGATTTATTGTTCTTTTCATACTACAAACAAGCATACGGCCTACCTGATGGTAAGCGGCTACCTTAGCCTATGGACGCTTGTAATATCATAGGAATCACTAGCGTGATGCGTACCTTTCCCCTACCCCAAGGGGCTCTGGAAGCCCTACTCACCGCAGGAACACAACACAAAGTTAGTAGGCTGCGATCTACTATAGAGGTATTCCACTAGCCGGACTGCCCCAGGTAGAAAGAAACCTCCACAGAAATTTCTCTGTGCCCTACCTCTCTTATAGCTCCAGAGATAAGTATTTACCTTGAAATGTCAAAAGCTTATTTACGCGTGTGCAATCTTGGGTACCTTCTCTTCTTATTAATTATGGCTCGGCACCATTCGTGCATTAGGCCAGTGTCAAGTATTTTTATCTTTAAATAGTGCACAACAACCATACTACATCACGTAAAATGCCGCCAAAATTACATAATATAGGGCCAAATGACATAAGTTTATGAATTAAAACAAAAACCACCACATGACACTTTAAGTTACCGCCAAAAACTCCTTGGGTACCTAATAGTCCTTTAATATTATATATTGTTATTTTTTAAACGTTTATAATGATTCGAAATTGAATTATGAACTCTGTCACCGTGAGCATATTATAAGAAAAAAGCCGCCACAATAGCAACATTGTCCGCTTTGTTGGCCGACCACCCTCAAGTTGAAAATCTGTCACCTGTAGGTGTGTATCCGACCACTTCACGAGTTACGGACGCATTAACGCTTTTGTAAAAATTAAATGTGTGGTTTTATGAAACCACGATGCAAGTAAAACATTTAAAAAATACAAATTATTGAAGACGTAACATACATTATTTAATAAAACACATTAACATATACAATGTTCCGAATTTACGATTGTAATCCTTGACTGCACGGCCATAAAATTCAATTTTATTTGTGACATGCGATAGATGAACTAAATAAATCTGGGGCTATAAAAGCAAAGGTTTCATGTTAAAAAAGTGAGGCGCCATGCGCGACGCCTGACAGATATAAAACATCTAACATTAATCATATTTTTATGACAGATATAAAACATCTAACATTAATCATATTTTTATATCAAGTAAAAATAAATATTAAAACTTAAATAATATTAAAAGCAGACAAGTTATTTATAAAACAACAGGCTGTCCCAAGTAGATAGAAATCTCCAAAGAAGTTTCTTTGTGCCCTGCTCTCTTCGGACCTACGTCCATTGATTACCACTGTGTCGTCATCGCTTCCCGCTGCTAGTTCTCAGGTTTAGGTAGGTACTGTTTGAGTGTGTTTAAAATCGAAGAGTTCTTTACCCAGCAGTGAGACGAGAAATTATTAAACCATTATTATTATTTTACACAATTTCACACGGGGCCATTTAGTTCAAAACTAACCTTAGCTTGTACTATGGTAACTCAACAGCTC
Source organism: Saturnia pavonia (assembly GCA_947532125.1). NCBI lineage: Eukaryota > Metazoa > Arthropoda > Insecta > Lepidoptera > Saturniidae > Saturnia > Saturnia pavonia. Next base: position 2,072,481 of record OX383923.1, read on the forward strand.
ATATACTATACATATATTTTTAACAGCAAGACACAAAACAATGCAATGATGTTCGACGCGAGTTCGTATCCCTTCAATGAGCCTGAGCTTTCGGTTGAAGGAAAACATCGTGATGAAGTCATAGTATGGTGATAGGGCTTTTTCAAAGGCCCGCCTGGCTAGCTACCACTCTCAATTTGAAAATCTGTCACTAAGCACCAATAGGTGTGTTCCGGCAGCTGCACTTAGAGCCAGTCTTCCACTAGGCTTTGCGTGTTACCATCTTGGGCCACATTGTCACTTAAGATCAGGTGAGATTGTGGTCATTGCGCTAAAACCTATAACGATAAAAACTCGTCACACATAGGTAATGTATATTCATATTAAACTTTGAACTTATTTTCGAAAGTAAAGAAATCGGCCAATTGAGTGTCGGACCACGCACAGTATAGGGTACCTTAGTTGCTCGTCACAATATGCAGACTTAGATGGAGGCATTAACTACTTCTTAATGGAAATTGACGAAATTACTTCTCCAAGTTCATATAATAAGTTGGTCGACTATTACTCGTTAACTTGTAAAGTCTACTTAACCGTGACAGTTTGCCCTTTGAACTCATTATACTGCCGTGAATATTGTCACATAACAAAAAACAATCATTTAGCTGACAGGTGGGACACTTGACTCTAACAAAAGTTAACTTTATAGCTTAATATTTCGCAAACTGATCGTTGAACCGAAAAGGGTTTTTATACACCCGCAATATTTTTGAACGACCTATTTATAGATACCCCACACCATGAGATAGACGAGAACAAAAACTGATAACCACTTCACGTATTTAGGTACGCTAAAAAAATATTATTAAATAATTTATTATACTACTAGCTGTGCCCCGCGGTTTCATCCGCGTATAATTTAAATCAAATCGCTGAGTGATGGTTTATAATACTTCAGTATAGACAATATTAGCCACCGTCACAACTTACACGACTCGTTCACGGCACTACACCTATAGTCATAGACTCGAGCCGAGTGTTGAATTATTTTAATTTTACATTAACTCCCAAACTATTCGTCCAAATAACATGCTATAAAGGGCAAAGTTTATCTACATAAAATTGTTTTGATGATGAAGTAACTTTCGTTCGTAAGGATTAATATGCCATGTCTAATAATAATGCTCATTAAACACTTTTCAATTTTCAATCAAGTTTTGTCACAAAATACCTTACTGTGGATAATGTATGAGAAATAAGCATATGGTATACGCGGACATTTTTTAAGAGGTACTAAAAAATAAGAAGTAGAAGAGAAGTAAGAAGAGAGTAAGAAGAGGTAGTAAAAATTTTTTTTTTTTTTTTGAACATTGTATTCACGTATCACTAACCATTACGCCAGAGCACGCGGATAAATCAGTTAGGGTGCGCTATTTCATTCGACTTACTTAACAAAATACAATATTTAAAGCTAGCTGAGAGGTGTGTGTGTGAAGAGCCTATATTATTTCTCGTGAATCTGGCTATCGTATACTAAAGGAATTTTTCGAATCCGACCGGTAGTTTCCGAGATTAGCGCGTTTAAACAAAAACCTCTTCTGCATTATTATGTTATAAATTTAATATTATATGTTATAAGATTAATATGCATACCCATACCAAGTTGCAGCTTTCTATTACTTAGTAACTCTGAGCTAAGCTTCAGACAGACAGACAGCTTCAGACGAACGGACGGAGTGAAACTATAACGGTTCCTTGATGACTCCGGAACTTTAAAAATATGAAAACACAAACAAAACACAAAATGAACAAATATTTCATTTATTTGTTAATAATATATAAAATACAACCTCTTTATTACAATAATACATACGTTAAATAATAAACCGTATTAATATTACGAACAATTATTTATCTGTGTAATGAACACAGTAACAAAATATTACTACCTAAATGAAGTACCTAGAAAAAGGAGTAGAAAAAACATTAAACATTTAGATTTCAATTTGCAAAATTTCACCACCTCTCATGATACCACTACATTTTTTCATTACTCCGAGTCTAATAGTTTAATAAGTTTTTAGCGACATTAGTCTAATTTAAGAGCGGTGGTCATACGAGAGTTATAGAAAATCGATTACTTGCTTCGGTTCAAATTAGGCAAGGAAATTATAATTTTGACGTTTTGACAGATAATGTATGGAAAGCCTGTCAGAATTTAAAAATTATTCCTCATATAAAGTTATCGGACGATTGAAAAATCGGCTCTAAGTAGAATAATTTTTCACTATTTGTATCGTTTGTAATATTTCACGACCAGTTATATTTAGGGCCGCCATTCGCCCGGGCTTTTCCCGGATTTATCCAAACTGTTTTTTTACGCATGGCGTAAAATTACATTTTGTGCGTTGAAAATTTATTGTTTTCTCAAAAAATTGTGGTGTCACTAATCCGAACTAATCGTAAAACCGTACGATATGTTCTTCCCCTTATACCCATTTTTTTTTGAGAAACAAAATTGTACCTTCCAAAGGTGGAAGATAATAGTAAATTATCTGGTATGTTGAACATATAAAAAAATTGAAGTGTCTGTTTGTAATGTCAAAATAACAGGTTTGACTAAATGCATATGAAAGTATACACGGTAGGTACAACAAAAACTCCAATAAAAAAATAAAAAACGCGTTTTTCCTGGTAATCTGCAAAACGGTTAGATCGATTTTGACGGGACTTTCACTGGCAGATAGCTGATGTTATAAGGACTTTTATTTTACAAAAGTCATTAGGGATCCGCTAAAAAAATTAAAAAGGGTTGTTTTAGTAGTCCACGCGACCGGAGCCGCGGGCACAGCTAGTTAATAAATAAAAACCCTCAATTCAGTTTTTAAAATCTTACGATTTTAATAATGATACCGTATAAAATACGGTAGCACAACACCACAAAAACATTATTTTCAAATTTGACATTAGTGATTGTTAATTATAAAACTGGACCGTGAGATTAAAAAACTCTATAATTTGAACAACGTCCGGGGACAGTCCGGACAGGATTTTTAACAGTGTCCGGGTAAACCCGGACGCTTTTGTTTCCGGGGAAAACCTGATTAGTTTAGTAGTAAACCAATAAAAACAAATTTATTGAAAAATTTACGCCATCTTAATAATATATAATTAATTGATCATGTTATAATTGATATTTTATGTAGTGTTATTTAACCTACATACACAATTTTTATTAAATTAATTCCAAAAAGATGATACCAGTTATTCTTCTTACAAGATTACCTCATAAAGTATAGTTTATTCATAATTAGTTACAAAGTGTGGAAAAACTTTATTTTACCAGGGGATTTTCAATTTTATTTAGGAGATGGCAACCCTAGTTGGCAGAAATATATAATACTGTATCCGGAAACCATACCTTCAATAAGTAAAAAAGTTACAAAATTTTATATACATAGAAATTCTGTCCTTTTCATAATAAGGCACAGAAAGATTTGTAAATATTTCACTAAATAGATCACAAAAAAAAAATCAGATGTAACCTCTGCCTACATTTAATATTTTATAATACCCAACACACAATACAAAATCTTCTCTTCACTATATCTGCAATACCTCTTATATCAGATTATCGTTAAATAGAGAATTTTTAATGAGGCACTTTCACTCCATTGAATTTGTTAAAAATCAAGGAGTTAAATGTTAGTACAGTGGAATCTCGATAACTCGAACTTCAAGGGCAATGCAAAAAATTTCGAGTTAATGAGTTTTCGATTTAACTAGAATTTAAGTAATAATCAAACATAAGGTACTCAGATCTGTTACTTAGAAAGTTTAATGATTAATTCAGTGCTCGATTTGCCCTTTACACTGAAAATGAAAAAAATAAAACATTCCTTTTAGATTTTATTGCCATGAGTTCGGGAAATTCAGCCCAAGCTCTCAGTATATATTACTAACTTTGACTTACAAAGTCTGCTTTTTGAAATTCGAGTTATTCGAGTATAAATAAATATTTACTATCAATACCTCGCAGGGAAATAACATTTTGTTCGAGATACAAAGTCTAAATAATTGGAAATACCGCGACCTACCGAGGATTACGACTTGAAAGGTTCGAGTCATCGAGATTCCACTGCAGTTATTATAGTTATTAATAAACATTAAACACTAACTCAATTTGAAAACACAAACAAAATTTTATAGATTAACAGTCCTTATTGTGCAGTAGTATAATACTATTGAGCCCAGAGGTTGTGGTTTCAATTACCTGTATGGACTTTTGTGTGATGATTACTGTCACTATGTACGGGTGTTAAATGTCTATACATTTATGTATATCAGTTGTTTGGTTGACATAGTAGAAAGTGTACTTATTTTAGACTCAAATTGCCATATCCAAGATCATACCCTCATATGTATTTCTAATTAAGGTTAATATATTCTAACCAATTTTTTTTTTCACTTGCAATTAAAATTCTTAATCTATACCAATTTAATTTCCCTAATCAGTCATATTTGATATTTTTATTTATTACGTTAAATTGAAATACCGAGTCTACTTGTAAATATAAAATGTCTATTTTAACAATATTTTCGATATAATCCTTTCAAAATTATAATATAATTATCATTAGGATTAGTAAAGTTGGTGAAACTGCAAAACGAGCTATGTCAATTTGAACTCATTTTCCAGGAGGAAGAAAACATTAACTATTTGTTAGGTAGGTGAGGATCGACCTGGCACCCTTTTATTTCTAAAGGGCTCTGACCAATACTATGTACCTTAGACTTGATGTCATGCTAACTTTCTAATGGGAATTCTTTAAATTGTATGTTGTACAATGTCACCAGATTTGAAGTGACGATTTATTTGTTTGATTTTATTTATTTGTTGTTCTGTAGGGTTTTCGAGCACATTTGTGGCCAAAGAGAGGTAGGGCACAGATAAATTTATTTGTGATTTCTACTTGGGGCAGCCCGCTTGGTGGAACACCTCCACCCTAACTATTAAGATTACAAATAGACAAAAAATTAACTTTTAATGGGCATATGACGGATGTTTGTCGCAAAGCGCGGCTATGACTATGTGGAAGGATGGAGGGGAAGTCACAATCAGAAAGTTCAAGTTAGAACCGTTCTACACAGTACACTAAGCAGAAATGTACGCGATATATAAGGCAATTAGCAAACAAAATAGGTGAGGCAATGTCGGCATTAAAAACGTTAGAATACCAAAACGAATTCACCCCACTAGTCTTTGCAGCCACAAGCGAAATAGCAGAGCTGCGACTTCGGGGAGGAGACGTTAAGCTGTTTTGAGTTAAAGCTCACGCAAGTACACATGGCAACGAAAGAGCCAACACTAAAACCAAGGAAAATTATGATAGAGAAATTTCTTCATTCATAAGAAATAGAGTTATGCACAAATCGATAACAGAATGGAACATCAGATATGACCAGGGAAGCATGGCGGCGACGATAAAGGCATTCTAACCTGACGCAGTATGAGCATTTAAAAACATTCACAAACTAATTCTCACAGCAGAACTCATGCAAATGTTGACAGGGTATGGAGCCTTCGCCGACTACTTATACCGCTTCAAAAGAAAAGAGAATCCCATCTGCATATGTGATGCACAAAAGAACCAAATAGCCTCTTACGCTCTTTTGAATTGGCCCCTAAATGATAGGAATAGACTAGGATTTGACAAAGAAACTTAAGAAACGTTAAATAGAAAACAATCTTTCGGAAATTATCACCAAAAAAATGGGTAAATAATATTTCAACACGGTGAAGGAGTAAATCCGAGATATTTCTTTAAAATACCGGGATCACCTAGAAAACCACCCCTAAACTAGCAACACAGCTATAACGAAAGAATAAAAAGAAAAGTCATTCTCCAAATTGAGTGATGTCCTTGGATAGTTGTACCTGAAGCAGGAGAAACTCTCAGTGGAGTGTTCAACCACAAAGCCATATTCACCATCAACACATTTGCTAATAGTTAAACTGATTGCAAATATAACTTAAAAAAGCAACAAATCATACAGCTATGGCTCATAATAATAAAATCTTGCCAAAACTTATATAAATAAATATAACAAGTCATTAAATGAATTGATAATAAACAATAGTAAATAATATAAAGGGGTTACACGAAGTAACAAAAAAAAAATTGCCTTTCACATTGGTAATCAATTGTACAAGCTCTAATTATAAGTATTATAATAAATAATAAATGATAAATAATAGTAGCAATAAGTAAGCACAAATACATAAAGAGTACATACCACAAGATCAGATTTTAAGTCCACTGAAAAGCTAGAATATATAACACAAGACACTACAATCTTTTAACATATAGAAAGGCCCTGTTAAAAACACAGGGGAAGTCGACTGTGATACAGATTGGAACCTACGGAACACTCGGCCAATTAAAAAAAAACTACATCCCTACAGAAGACTGCAGCCAAACGACTTAGTGTTGTTTCTGTGGTGAGTAGGGTTTCCAAAGCTCCTTGGGGTAGGGCGATTCAAGGTCGGCAACACGCTAGTGATAACTATGGTATTACAAGTGCTCATAGGCTACGGTAACTGCTTATCATCAGGCGAGTCGTATGCTTGCCTGGCATCTTTGTAATATAAAAAAATAGACAGCAAAATGTGGGTAAAATAGATAATTGACCTACACATAAAATTTTGCAAGGAATAATTAAGATCTTTTGACATAGAACATATTGCACTATCACTAACGCTATGCAATTACAAATGATTTCATTTAGGACTTTTTTATGATTTGAATAAAACAGGGTGTTAAGTAGTGTATACAACTAAGCTCATCCAAAGGAAGAAGGGCACATCTTTAGGTTTCTACCGCGATTTATTTATACATATTTCGAAACAGGAAGAAAGAACATATCTGGTTGTTTTTTTGTTTGCCTATTACCTTCAGTTCTTGGTCTAAAACTAAAATAGACGTATCACCCAGCAGAATTTTCTCCAGCGTGTGTTTTAGTTAGATGCACCCTTTTTCCTTATGGCTGGCATAGGACTATACGCCTGTGGCAAATCAATCATATGTTTCTAGTACTGAGGGCTGAGATGGTATGCCTTGTGTGCCTATAATGATAAGCCCTTTGCATAAAAACGGCAATGCAAGTGCTGGAGCTTGTCTATGTGGCATAGGTGCCAAAGATGTAGCCAGGATTTTTTTAAAGAAAAAACTAATATTATGCATATCTCACTATGGCATTGCCATTTCTAGAAAATATTTGAAACTCCATTGACAATCACTTCAAGTTGGCCTTAGAAAAACATATTGCTGTCATAGCGGGAGAATTAGATAATTAGACTTTTATAGAAATCAACTTTATTGCTTTGGCCTACAGCCTACAGTATAATGCATTGTTAGGTCTTACACACTATGATATCTTAGTTTGTATCAAAAATAATCTAATTAAAATCACTAAATCAGTGTTTTGTGGGCAGATCTGATTTGGTTAACCATCTAATTCTTCCTATACTGCAGCAATATATTTTCTAACCAGAGTGTTACACATAATGCTGGAGTATTTGTGTCGTGTGTGAGTCAAGTTAGCCAGCAATGAGCATACACACACCCAGCTAAAAGGAGGCAACTGTCCCTCTTGTCTGTACCTGGTTACACCCTTGACAGATACTTTGTAGTCAAACTTTTCATGGGGACTACTATTCTTAGACATACTTACATTTAAAATACATAGAAAAGAAAATACAAATAGCTTCCATAAGCTCTTAAATAAAATAATACACAAAAATCATAATCTCTTATGAATCCTGTTCAGATGACTCAGCAAAGACTCCTGAGCTTTGAATTTCAATGAACACAACTGGCACTCAAATGTAACATTTTTATTCAAGTGTTTGTTTGTCATATGCTTCGCTAAACTATCACTTGTCGTGAACTTCTTCTGGCATTTTATACAAGAGTTCTCAGCTAACGTCTGCTTCAGTTTCATATGTCTCCTGAGGCAATACCTGGATTTGAATGTGATAGAACAGCTGTCGCATCTCGACTTACTCTTTACCTGGTGGTGTGTTTGACAATGCATATCCAAGTTGTTTTTCTTGTTGAATACAATCTGGCATTCGTTGCACTGGTACGTGGCCAATTTCTGTTGCAGCTCGTGATTCGTGGTCATATGACGGAAGAATTGGCTGTTCTGAGCGAATTTAAGCTGACAATACTGGCAGGTGTAAATGTAATTTTTGTCGTCGAGTTCATCGGTTTTTCGAGTCCGTGCTCGGGTTATTCTTATTCTTGGACCGTTCCTTGGTTTTTTGTTCATAATAAAATACAAATTTTAAGACACTTTACAAATGTTTCATAGTTTTTATTCTAATTAGGTACCTACAAATATGATAACTACACGTAGGCAAAAGTAATTGTTTCCAAGTTTCAAACTGGGCTTACAAAATTGAATTTAGATTAATATTTTGTATTCACTCATATGTTATTAATTTTGCCTTTCTTCGGTGATTTCATTTATTATAAGAATTTCGCACAGGAATTTTGAATCAACAAAAAACCCCAAACTATAAGTAAATGCTCAGATGTCAAAATACCTTTGACGTATGTAAATTTCAGGGTTACCAACTCCTAAAAAAAATAGCCATAAGATCAAAATAAAATAACCCTAAATGCAATATTCGAAAGCCCCAAAAAAGCCCTGTATTGTGTATCTACTCAAAAGTATTGTTTATATGAGTTTCCCGTTTTATTAAGGTAATAAAACTATAAAGATAATAGGTAGGTAGGTAGGTATAAAGGTAATAGGGAAACCCTCCTATTCCTAACTTGACCACAGGCTAACAGTACTATTGTTTTTTTTCTCGTTTTGGTCAATTTGCTGATGCATGAAATGAGTTATTATGCTAAGAGTGATAGTTTCATACAACGTGGCGCTCAAAGTTGAAGCCAAAACTAAATACATGTGTACGTAAGTGATACGTAATTACACTTGCCAACACAAACACAACCGCACGAATGATATTGCAAGGAATTGAAATGTTTACAATTTTTTTTTCTATCTGGTTATACTGTTAACCATAAGGGCTCAGGAGCCTCGAACGGCTTTTACAGCTTCACCGGAATTGGAAATGTTCACAAAAAAATGGGGAATTTAAAGTATTCCATGAGTATTGGTCTCATTCATCCTATCGTCATTTAGATTAAATAATAAAGGCAATAACTAAATGGTTAATTATTGATATTGACAATCCAGAAGAAAATCAATGGTGATAACTATGTGTCTGGTGGTCGTGATCACTACCACCCCGCTTTATTACTGCATATACACTGGCTGATCACACTGATCGCGTTAAACTAAAACAGAATCAGTGTTGCGAGTATTACTACGTGTATGATGGTCGCGATCACTAGTACCCCCCTTATTACTGTATATACACAAGTTGATCCCGTAACGCGACAAAAAAAATCAGTGATGGTTTTTCACTATCTGTATGATATGGTAATTATTATTAATAACTATTGCTAGTACATACATATACCAATATCAATCTAAGATATACAATGTATAGCTATCTTCCCAGAAGCTAGTCCTAGATAGCTAGTTTTACGTTACATCATTATGTTATATCAATACTACGTTTTATCATTTTTCGCTCTCATATAATGAAACGTGTTTAAATAAAACGAGTCCTTCAAAACTTTCAATTCTCGTCTAATTATCGAATCACCACCTAAGAAGTTTCATTTCAAAAAGTGTGATGAAATATTTTTCGACAACTAGCAACATTTCATTGTGATGTCGTCGTCACTGTGTTTGCACTATGACTTAATTTTTAGCAATGTCGCACAGAGACGTACGTAGCCTTTAAAGGCTAACTTAAAATGACTTTACTCTGCGTGCAAGTACTGCCGTTCTGAGTGTTTTAATTCTATGCATGAAATACTATTTATGGTCCTAAAAGTAGCCCTAAATTTTTTTAGGCCCTAAATAAGCCCAATATGCATATTTCCGCCCTAAATTTGGGACTAAAAGCCCTAAGTTGGCAAGCCTGGTAAGTTTTGACAGAATGACGCACACAACAGACAAATCATCTACAAGTATTCTACAACTTTTTTTTCTAAAGAAGTTTTTTTTAAGTTTCCATTGATGTATTCACTTACGTCTTAAAAGTAAATACTATTATTATTTAAAGATAATTATAATTTGTACATAGTTAAAATATTTTTGATAACATTGATCTTTTGTCTTACTGGAACGTAAAACCATTAATTGAAATTTGATAATACTTTTAAGCTGAATAGAGCTGCCATACGTCCCCGTATATCGGGACATGTCCCGGTTAATAAGTTAGATGCCTCGGTTGGGTAGTTCAGCAAGGCATACTAAAAATAGATAGGGTAAACCATGCAGTAACTGGCCACTTAAGCACCTTAGCCCGTTTGAATCTTCACAGTTCCAATATGCATCATTCAATTTGAACTTGTATGCTATTGCTGAATAGTGCAAAAGTCATTATGTGATTTGTAATTTATAATGAAATAAAAGTGCTATTGCCATAGTTTTAAAGTTTGATTAATTAAAAGTTATCAAATTTAACCAGTAATTAGCCATCATAATAAGTAATTGGTACTCTGTCTGTTACTTACTAGCCATTACTTCATTTGCAATTATTTGAGGATAGAACACGTTAGCAGTGTATTCGTAGAAAACTGGAGCTGTCATCCGACCATTGTCGCTTCGTCCAACGCCCCGACTACCCGGTACACTTTCAGCAAAATGGTCTGGAATTCGTTTGGGTATATTATCATGGGTTTACATACAAATCCTGCAGCGGAAAAAGAAAACACAACGGTAATATTTTCTTTAGGTGAAGCCTTCTCAATCTCATAGACATTTTTGCTTCCTTTTTGAGTGAGAACATTTCTTGGTTTTGGACAGATGCTAAAACCTGTTTCATCGCCATTAAAAATGCGTCTCGGATCCTGTACAACTACATTGAGTTGTTCTTCGTCAAAATAATTTCGGACTTCGTGAAACCACTTCCGCAAATCTCCTTTCGAGACACATGCGCTTGCATTTGTTACACCTTCTGACAACCAAACAGAAATTTCTGGATGACGCTTAAGAAATGCATTAAACCATACCTCACCAGGTCGGTTATTCCGACACGGATTTGGCTTTGGATTCTCCTTAAGGTAGTCTTGAACATGGTCTGTATATCATCGTTTTTTCTAGGAAATCCTCGTCTAGCAAAAGTTAGTATTAAGTTTACTATAGCCGACTCTTCAACCTGTGTTAATACAGGATTTGAACCGAACTTAAATTTTGTTTCAGGATGTTTTATTTTAAATTGAATAGTGCTCCTAGGCACCCCAAATAATTTAGCAGCACTGCGAACAGATCCTTCTTTATTTTGAACAAAATTCACAGCTTTATCTATAGCTTCTTTCGCATATTGCCGCTTTTTGGACATTATTCTACTTATCTGGAAACAAAAATAGTAACGGGCCACCCAACTAGCCACCTATGCCAGTTATTGAAAGAACTTCATAAAAAACACGATATTTGGACAAGCTATACTAAACCCTCTAACCTTTTAGATTACGTAGCAACTTTGCAATAAAAGCGTACTTATAATTTCATTAGTAACTGGCATAGATGAACAGTAACTAAAAAAGGCAATTTTTTTTATTTCACTTACTAGCCATCCCATTATAAGAGGTTAAATAGAAATAAATCAATAAAAATATTCTGTAATTTTAATACCTATTTAACAAAAACTAAGCCTTGATTATTTACTATAAAGCTATTAAGTATAATACATATTTAACGGAAATTTTAAATAACTATTAATCTTACCATTTTGTTAAGCAACCACCCAAGTAGAATCTTACTCACCAACTGTTAGAATATAATTATAATTTTGGCACTATTTTCGAAGTATGGTGACGCAATTGTGAACTAAAATGAGACCTGATAGTGTAAAAAATATTAATAAATTAAACATGGTGGTGTTTGATGACCCAGTAGCTTATTTTTGACTGTTATAGAGGGACCTGGCCAGTTACTGCAGATGGCTAGTTATACCTCGTTTTACCCTATATCTTTTTAAGAAAACCGTATAAGGTATGTATAACTATGAAACGACTTTCACATAGTTTTATAATTAGCTACCTATCTGAAAGGTTAATATGAGTTAAAGTCAAACATGAATGAGCAAAGAAGCCGAGAAAATGTAGGTATCTAATAATTGTAAGTATGATTTCATTATGTTTACAATAATATAAGGCTTGGTTTAGGGATGAGCTATAACAGATAAAATTAGGAACCTGTTCCAGAGACATAACACTTTCAGAGAAACTGTTCCAAAATACGAGCCTGTTTCATTATGCTATCACTTTCTATTATTATTGAGAAGATATATTTGCATGTGTCTCTTTCTAACAAAGTTATCCACAACGCTTGAATAAAGAAGAGCACGTACCAAAATGAAAAGTTTACATAGACACAGTCTTAAAAAGAGCTACAATAAAGTCAGCGATATAATCAATTCTCTGATACAATATGTCTATCTTCTAAGGATCACCTACAATAAGCATATTTGGGGCAGTAAAATTCACAGCATTGACAGCATTCTGTAGTCCACCGGAGCAGAGCCGCTGGTACTGCTAGTTTGTAATAGTGTTGTAAAAAATCGATTAATTGAAAGTAATTATTAGCGCTATCGAACAATTGCTTGTTGGGATAAAACTATCGATAGTTAATTTTGGTGCTTACAACAAAAAATTTCAGCGAATAAGCTTTTTTTATCTCGTTAAGTTACCAAAGTACGGACCTCGCGAATGACTTTTCTTTTTTTCGCTATAGTCACCTTTGCTGGCATACATTCCGTACTAAGAAAGAATTAATTGTCAATCGAAGTTTCAACAAATCTAATTAAATAATCGATGTTTTACAAACATATGCTACTGCAATGGAACTCTGATGAGTTGTTGAGTACACACTTGCGAAGGTTCTGTATTAATCTAGCAAATTATTTCGAAGATAGCAGAAACGAAGTCACGGATATTAAAAGGCTAGCTTACTCAACTCGTTAAAATCTTCTAATAATAAATTTTATGTGAGTTTTCCGCCACCTAGTGTCAAATAATCTAAGTACAACCAATATTTTAATACTATAATACTTGTGATTTAATTATTCAACACTAGATGGTACTAATGACTCGTGGAAGACAACTTCTATAATATGGAAATATTATTAATAATTAGCTGTGCACGCGGATCCGCTCGCGTGGCCTACTAAAAAAGTTTATATTTTATTTTTTGTGATGAACCCTAACAATTTTTCGAAAATAAAAGTAGCCCAAGTTATGCCTTACAACATCAGCTATCTGTCAATGATAGTCACGTCAAAATCCGTCCAACCATTTCGGAAATTACACGGAACAAACAGAGAGACAGAAAGACAAAAATTTGAAAAATTGTTTTTTGTTATAGGTACCGTTTATACAACTCACAGGCATTTTTAGTAGAAAGTTGTTATTTTGACATTAAAAACAGGCCCTTCATTTTTATTATATATATAGATTATAAATCTCAAGAGATTTATAATCTGTCTCTTTGTTTGAACAAGCAAATCTTATCAACTACCACATAAATTAAAAAAAATGTGTGCAGCAGTTCACATGACTCAGAAGTGAAACCTTCAGTAAATAATAATAATATATCTTCTTTAAAAATTATTTTCATATATGCTAAAGCAGCGATATTCGAATTATCGACTACTGGTGCATACTGTGTATGAAGTCTGGTCGTCTCACATCAGTAGGCCAATCAGACGACGATCACAATCATGAAAATCAGGACTTGCATTAATCGTGCATAATAAAAATGTATTCTATCTCATTCTCTCGTAGGTTAAACCCTATAGATATGTTGTTTCTTTTTACTGTCGCTTCTTCTTTTCACCGAGTTGCACATCACAACAGTGCTAAAGACGTTTTCACGCTGCCGACGCGACGCGTCCGTGTAGCTCGCCCTATCGTTTTTCCACTTCTCATACTTGCCTTTAGCCTGCCAGATTGCTTTACATTCATAGTTACTGCTCCGCTCCTTAGGGTTGTAGCGTGATGTTATATATCCTATACTATTCCTCTTGAATCTGGCTATCATATACAGAAAGAATTTTTCAAATTCGACTTGTAGTTCCCAGAGATTAGCGCGATAAAAAAAAAATCAAAAAAAATCCGCTTTATTATATTAGTAGGTATAGATTTCTCAAGAAAGTTTATTTAAACCTCTACCTATGTGTTGAAAGTTATCTGCAAATAAAGTTATATCTACCTATCTAACCCCTTTAAATGTATGGCCTCATGATATTTGCACAAAAAATAATAATTCCTGAGTACTATAGGTACGTGTAAATTTGTTTATTTTTATAGCTTTTTTTCTCCAAAATATATAAAATAATTAAATTTAATTCTAGATGTTATATAATGTTTATGAGTTAATAAAATTCATTTATTCGATAATTATCAATCAGATCATTCACGTCACTGGTTTTCGTGTTCAATCGCCTTAAAGTTTCTGATCGCTCACTAGTCATTTTCGTTTATTTTTTATATCATTTTGAAATAAACATTTTTTATAATGTACAATTGAAATGTATATGGACTTATTTCTGCGGATATGCTAAAGACACCATATTATACTGAAAACAATATTTTAAACCAATGGTAGAACTATCTCAGCAAGTACATATCTTAAGTATTTTGTTTCCCACCAAAGAAGCTCTTGCCAGTGTTAATGTTTTTAAGCCCACGTGGTATTTTCTAATAGTAAAAGGGGGTCTAACAAGATATTAGAACTATCTAGGGAGTTTTTATGACAACTCAAAATGCATGTTTCCAGTTTATATTTATAATCCACTTCACGCATGCACAATAACTCAGTAAACACGTTACATTACTTTCACGTCACACACAAGGCACACGTGAGACACAACGTTTTTATGTATACATGACATACAACTGATATAATTTGTAAACTCAAAGTTGTGTTCATACTCTGTTGTGTCTCTAGTTGTGTTCATTAATATAACATCATACTGATGTAACATAAGATTTTAATGTGATTTCAGGGTAATTATTTTTATGTTACGATCATCTGATGTAACATTAATATTATACTGTTAATAGGAAGCAGATTTTTTTGTTGTACAACTTACATAATAATTATATCATCACTAACTGACAATAACACGCACGTACACATTACGTACGTCATACATACGTCGTACATTCCTAGTGTACGACTAGGAAGTGACAATAACCAAACTATATCACGCAAAATACCACCAATATTACATTATATAAGGTCAAAGAATCTAAGTTAATAAATTAAATTAAAAATCACAACATGGCAGCTGAAGATCCCGCCAAAAATCCTATCTTAAGTTTTCAACTTAATCTTCTCAAGGTCAAAACTTATGACCAAAGCATTACAATATGAAGCAATTCACAATTATTGTGAAACTTTGTAACATGTAGCAGTGATAAAGGGTTATGTGAATATATCCATTACAATTAAATTTAAAAGACCGATATCTTTACTAATTTGTGACTAACATTATATTTTTGCCGAATGAAGCAACTTAAGATAATTATGTCGAAAATTTATAGCAAAATTTTATATTTCACAATAAGTCCCGTAATCACAAATGTGCAATATTACGTTTAGAATTTAATTTACTTAAAATACTTCTGACAGAGTTTTTCTTCTTCTTATTAATTATGGCTCGGCACTATTCGTGCATTAGGCCAGTGTCAAGTATTTTACATTTTGTCAACAAAGCGAGGGAAATATTCTGTAATCTTTAAACATCGCTCCAACAAGATGGCGGCACCCTTGTTAAAACTTTCCAGGGAGCCTTAGTAGCAAACCAAAATGAATGTTCCTAGTTATTTATTGTAATCCACTTCACTTGTGCACAACAACCACACTACATCACGTAAAATGCCGCCAAAATTACATAATATAGGGCCAAATACATAAGTTTGTGAATTAAAACAAAAACCACAATATGACACTTTAAGTTACCGCCAAAAATTCCACGACAGCGTTTTTATAAGCTATAACTAATTTAGGTGGTAGGTATGGAGGGTAGAGGAGAACGTTCTTACCCACTTGCTACCGTGGCGCCACAACTAATTTAACACTTTTCGAGGGACACTTTTTCATACACAAAGTTGGTTCTTACCCCCTTGCTAACCTAGCGCCACCCTAATTTGACGTTTTGAGAATTGAGAACCTCCTTATTTTTTGATGTCTGTTAAATCATATTGATGTAATCATGGATGTAGTCTGGTACTGGCAGCTCCCCTCCCCCTTGTAGCAAAGTGTTGGTAAGCTCGTGGTAATCGTGAGAATGTGGAACGTTCTTCTAGTCAACGTTTTCACTCTTTCCTATGGTATTGGATAGGTCAAACGAGGCGTGAAGAAGTATTCCTGTAGGCCGGCATAACATAGACGGCTGTCAATGGAGTCTAACACCGACAGTCGTCATTGTTTTAAGACTATACCTTCATTTCCCTCAGGTGCCGTAGCAGTGTAGCCAGAGGAAAATAATGCACCACCGTTTTAATGGATTTAAAATACGGTATTTAGACTCAAATACTTCTAAAATAAAAGTAGCCTAAGTTACTCCTTATAACATGATTTATCTGCCAGTGAAGGTCCCGTCAAAATCGGTCCAACCGTTTCGGAGATTAGCCAGAACTCAGAGACAAACAAAAATGTTATATATATTTACTAAAAAGGTGTTATTTTGACATTACAAACAGAGCTTCAATTGGTGGCTCCCTTGTTAGAACTTTCTAGGGAGTTTTTGTGGCATCTCAGAATTCATGATCCATGTTATTATTTCCAATTCACTTCACTTGTGCACAATAAGCAAACTTTATTATGTATAACACCACCTGTATTATCCAATCTGGGGTCAAATAACATAAATTTATGAATAAAAAATAAAAACCACTACATGACAGTTTGAGATCGCGCCAAAAAGTCCTCTTCAATTTTATTTATTAATAAAAATAATAATTAACCTATTTCTTAACCATCTAAAACAAGAACTTTACAAAGACTTTATGCAGCAACCAAATTTGATTATGACAAGCGTACAAACGACTAAAAGAAACATTTTTACATTTATAATGACACCAGTAAGCTGGCGGTGGTAATTTGAGGAATTAAAGCGGCGATCTTGCATTGTCAGAGCAATCTGATACAGAATATTATAAATTTGAACTAAATATTCTTGTGTATTAATTTCGTATTGAACTCAATTCAATTTTAGAGTCGAATCGTGGCGGTAAAGTCTAAATAGTGAACACAGGTTATGTGCACAGTAGCGCACTGCTGCGTCAACTTATACTGGAGCTCTGTAGTCGTATTAGTATAACTTGGCACGTATAATATATTTGGGAATTCCCCGGCGTGGTTAGATATTGCCAAACTACAAAAAGAGAAACTAGAAATGTATTACGTTTTACGTATATTTTTCGACCAAACCTGTTATCGGATTTCATTTTCAGCTGCAGCTTAACACGGTAGTCAATATTTAAAATTATCATAGAAAATTACACGTTAGTGGACAACTACCGGGGCCGTGTATTGGTAAAAAAAAGTGCTTCTACGGTACCTGGTAACACTGTGCTGTAGAGTCATATTGTCAAGCTTAATATAAAAAAACCTTACAAAACATTAGTTTTTCTTTGCCCACCCCACTCTAACCAAAATCCTCGCTATGCTCATGAATGTAATGGCTGTATGTTACCTAAATAAATAAACCATTACGTAGTGCTCTTTTATCTTTGAAGATAAAGTTTCATTGCTCAAGTGTACAACATGGCGGCTTTAAGCAAAAAAATGTTGATTATTCATATAATTATTACAGCATAATTATGTAATATTTATTACACTCGTTTATTTTAATCTTTGTAGCAAAAAATCACGTATTTATCTTTAAAAAAGATCAATGATTCATTAATAGAATCGTTTAAAAATCACGTAATTTCGAAAGATTATTATCGTACACGATATTATACTTTGTTGCTTACAGTTAAGGTACAAAATTGAATTTCAGAGTTCAATGACAGTTTGCCAATCGACTTTTGCATATAAAAAGGCAGAGACAAATAAAAAAATAACGTGTATAGTTTAATTTTTTCAGAAGCAAAAGCATGAGGGCGTTCTGCCTAATTGTTATATTTGCAGCCAGTTATGGCGCGTGTTTTGAATTGGGAAAAACAAAAATAGTGGAAACAAAACAGGGAAAAGTTGAAGGAAGTTTGGCAATTAGTGGATTGTATTATGAATTTCTGGGCATTAGATACGGTGTTCCGGTTTTATTCCGTGTAAGTTAAAATGAAATTGATATTATTTATGAAAATAGATTATGTATCTTGTTTCTCAAAGTTCTTTTTATCCTGGCAACGTTAATATCTAAGTTAATTATTCATCGAAATTCACGAAACATAGACTGATATTTTAATGTTTTCGTTAAAAAACGATTAAAATACTTCTTCAATAGGAATATTATAGGTTGCTAGGATGGTGTCAAGTCTGTTACATTATATAACATGCAAAATATTTGCATGGGTCAGCTAGTATCTTAGATTTACATTCATGGTAAACGGTCTAAATTCTGATTATGATACCACATGACTTGAAAATGTCGAGATTTATTTATTAATAGTTTTGTGTTCTGTAACTTTTAAATGTATAATAGACAAGCAACCATCCGCGTATTCGTTCATGTAAACGACAATATAAAAAAAAAGTAAAAGGGCCAGGGTCCAGGACCGTCTTAAACCATGCAGAGACCCTTGGCACTTAAAAAAAAATCAATAATTCCAGCGTGTTAATAACTCTCTATTGGGAAAAAGCGCTTTCCTGATAAAGACGCAAACACCTGATGAAAACTTCTTTAGTACCGTTGTGATTTAAACTCGATGAAACGATAAAGCGACAATAAAAATACAAACATCTATAGGACTTAGCCTACGAGAGAAAGAGATAGAATACATTTACATTATACACGATAAATGCAAGTCCTGATTTTAATAATTGTGATCGTCGTCGGATTGGCCTAGTGGTGTGAGACGAGCAGACATCATACGCAGTATGCACGAGTGGTCGATAGTTCGAATTCCGCTGATTTAAGATATTTAAAAAAGAATTTTAAAGAATATTTATATTTTTTTTATGGTTTAACTTCTTACACGCGTGAACTGCTGCACACATTTTTTTATACCTTTAAAACTACAATTAAGCTTACGAATTACAGTCCTCCTAAAAGTAAGCGGTTACCGTAACCTTTGGACGCTTGTAACACTAACGCATTGTCGATCTTGAACTTCCCTTCCCTTAGGAGCTCTAGACACCCTACTCACTACAGAAATATAACACATGGCTATTTGGCTATTTAGATAGAAATTTCCAAAGTATTTTCTTTCCTAATTAAGAAAAAAAAAACGTTAAGACATACCGGTGCGAACTAGAGGCCACGAATAATTAAGATTATAACTGTTTTAAATATTCCCAGGCACCAGAAGATCCTCCGTCCTTCTCTGATGTCTACAAAGCTGATAACCGAGCAGTTCTATGCGCTCAATTCCCCGTCTACGATCCGCTTTCAGCCCCAAGTGACAACCTTGACTGTTTGGTACTAAATATCTATACACCGGACTTTATAACAAACGCCACTAAACTCCCGGTCATCGTTTTTCTACATGGAGGCGGTTTTGGAGTTGGCTCTGGTTCTCCAGTTTTCTACGGCCCACAATATTTAGTCAGCCATGGTGTGGTCGTTGTCACTGTCAATTATAGATTAAATGCGTACGGTTTTCTCAATTTGCACTCTAAGGATGCTCCAGGGAACGCTGGTCTGAAGGATATTAGGGCAGCTTTGAGATGGATCAAGGAGAATATTGCCAATTTTAATGGAGACCCTGACAACGTTACAGTTTTCGGTCAAGGCACCGGTGGAGCTGCAGCTTTATACCTAACCCTTTCCGCGTCCACAAAAGGTCTTTTTCATAGAATAATATCGGAAAGTGGAACATTGTTTACACCGCAAACGTTTGATCCAAACCCCTTGGCTACGGCTAAGCAAATAGCCAAATGTCTGGAAATTAACACGGATGACCCTGACGAGCTATTCAAGTTATTTTCAGAAGTACCGATAGTTGAACTTGAAGAGGCTTTAAGCGTGCAAATGAATGCAAGGTCTGTGTTCGTGCCGTCAGTTGAGACGATCTTGGACGATGAACCATTTCTAACTGATACCCCGTACAATATTATAACGAAAACAGGGATTTTTAACCCTGTTCCTATTTTAATAGGTCTGAATACTGTAGAAGGGTTAACAAGTACCCTTGATTACTACACAATAACAAGCCAGATAGATAGAATAATAAACGAAGATTATTCAGCCCTAGATCAGAGAAGCATGGTCGTACCTGATGATGAGAAGGAAGAAGTTAGGACAATACTAAAGGACACATACTTTACGAATACAACTACAGAAGAAGCTGTGATTGGTGGACTTATAAATTTAAATACTGATTTCTCATACGTTGGACCGATGGCTTTGTTCTGTGACATTTATGCGAATGCAACCGAAATGCCCGTCTACCAATATATATTCGATCACATTGGTACAAGAAATCTTGGTAGTTTGCTGACGAACTCAAGTTTACCGGCGACGTCTAATATGGACGAGCTGTTCTATATTTTTGAATTAGAAAGACTCCCGCTGCCCCTTGATGAAGATGATGCAAGGATAATCACATTTATGACGCTGATGTGGACAAATTTTGCTAAGTTTGGGTAATGTTTTATTTATTCTTTTTCAAACGAACCTTGTTTAGGCGCTGTTAGGTAAATTGTCCTGGTTCCGTCTTAAAAAGAAGGGATATCACCTTCTCCGACTTTAACAGACAATTGTAAGGAAAAAGTGGGACTTTCTACTCTTTCTGTTAATTGCGTCATATCCACTGTACACGCGTGCGCTGTGTGCATTGGGTTGCTGAGTGATAGGAACCTTCGACACCACCAATTTACACTATGCTAATTTAAAATATTGTTTTTACATTGGAAGTATTTAGCTTTATCAGCTGATGTAAAAATTACATTCATAAATGAATATAACTTTTGCATTTCATAGCAATAATAACAATGTTTATTTTATAGCTTCACTAGCGCTTTTCCCGCGGCTTCGCTCGCGTCATATTTGATTTGTGCCCGATCTTTTTAAATTTCTAACAGAATTGCAAAATACCAATTTTCATAGATCTATCTTCAAAAAAGATGGATTTTCTTACGTACTTTCAACACCTTTTTCAAAAATTAAATATTCAAAAATCCAAACGATGTTTGGGCTGCGCGTTGATCGCTTAGTCAGTCAGCCAGTCAGTTTCTTAGTTTATAGGTATACTAGTTGTACCTGCGGCTCCGCTCGCGTGAACTACAGAATGCTGTCGGTCGAGCGCACGTGCAGAGTTGTACTGCCACAAAAATGCTTATTGTTATTGTCTTTAGAAGATAGATATATGCTATCACAGACTTTTTTGTAAGTCTTTTGAAGATCTACAATTATGTTGTTCATTATTTTGATATATCTCTTTTGGTTTACACATCGTAAGCATCTTCGTGGTAAACTTCTTTTGGCGCAACGCACACAGATTTTCTGTAGGTAGTAAGTTAGACTGATCCGTCACACTCTGAGATGAGAGGCTCGATCGGGTAAACTCGGGACCGCCGAGTGTACCCGAGCGAGAAAGAGTCAGTCAGCTGCTCTTCGCTGTTGTGTCGCTGTGTTTACTATATTCAATTCATACGTAATAATTCTCTTTATGAAGTTTTCACTTCTGCCGTGCGGTCTTAAGCACACACTTTTTTTCCGACTTGATTCACCATTATCGTCACTATCTATGAATTAAAGGAAGAATCATGTAAATCGGATTAGTAGTTTACGTGTGAAAAGAACATAAACGAACAGACAGACAGAGAGACGTCTATATTTATAATATGTATTGAAGAATAGATTATGTATTGGAATCTGAATATAATTAGTTTAATACTAAAAATTAGGCAAAAAAGGGTAATTACGCTAATTGCAAGTTAGCGTAGTGTAAATTGCTAGTGTCGACTTGCAACCACCATACACCATATCCAGTAATCGAACGGGACAGTAGCAACCTCTACCCGACTGGATCGCGTCACTATGTATATAATAATAAACTCGTCATAGTGACTCTCTTTTGATATATCGTGTTTCGAGATCAGCTGGGGTACACCCAGCTGCAGAGAGGCTTGTAGGCTGGCATGGGAGTGCCGACCGTCGATGGATTTCGATCTCTCGGTGGTCGCCATTGTGTTTGAATTGTACTGTTCTTGCCATCAGTGACAGTACCGAAATTCTGCCGTGCTACTCCAAAAAAAACCGTGAAGGCGATACAGTGTCATATCGTTACAGCTTCAGGACGGCGATTAGTCACACGTCACAGTTTTTTTCCACAATCTCATATGCTGTTAAGTGACGTTGTGACCTAAGATGGTAAGATGGTAATGACGCGATGTCTTTACACGCTACCACTGAGCCATCATTGCTTCACATATAAGTGCTTGGCGTCAGATTTTCAACTTGAGGTTGGTGGCTAGAAAGGTGAGCATTAGAAAATACTCTACTAACATGCTATGGTTTCATCATGATGTATTCCTTCACGGAAAGCTCAGGCTCATTGCAGGGATTCGAACTCACGTCGTACCACTGAGATATTACCCCTATTGTAAATAAATAGCAATCACGAATCTATGCCTCTTGCAGTCTTCTATAATTATAGGAGCAAACGAACTAGTATTGTAAGCAATTTTCATTCCAGGACTCCTACTCTAGAAGATGACAGCGGGGAATGGTTACCACATCCATATCATCTAGCTATCGCTATGGAACCCCAATACGTGACTCCCTTGACACCAGAAAGAGCATACTTTTGGCGCTCGTTGTATTTGAAATATGGTGCCGAGATCGGTAAATGAGCGGGAAATTTTGACAGTTATCAGAAATACTTTTTTAAAATTTGAGTGGCCTTGGCATCGGATAAATTAATATCATTTATATATTTTTTTTGTATTTCAATATTTATTGATTGTATAATTATTTTGGTAGGTTTAAAAACAACTATCATATAGCTATGTGATTTTTTTTTCATTTAAAGTATTATGTTTTCAAAATTAATTAAATAAGTGAAATTTACTGTGCATATCATAAATTGACTGAATTAATTAATTATATTTTTAAGTTTTAGTATTTTTAAGTAAATTATTGTTTTAATAATTAGTTTTTTTACCCATAACCTAGTATTTAAAAAGTTATTTTTTATTCTATATAGGTTTAGCGTTTGGTCAATATATCACCAGTTATCACATTGACGATCTGGCCGAAGATGGTAGCACGCTAAGCTTAGTGGGAGGACTGACTCTCTAGTGCAGCTGCCGGAACACACCTATAAGTGCTTGGCGACAGATTTTCAACTCGAGTGTGGTAGCTAGCCTGACGCAAATTAAAAAGTGTTGTACCGCTATGCTTTAGTTTCATCACGATGTTTTCCTGCTACCAAGCCTGGTGAAGCTGTCCAAGCCTCTAATGGCTCCAGTGCCCTTAAGGCTAAAAGGACAGTCAAGTCAAAAAAAAATCACGATGTTTTTTATCACCGATTGCTCAGATTTATTGTAGAATTAGAACCTTTTTCATTCGACGCGTTATTAATAAATTGTAACAATAATCCATCATCTCATTAAAAATAAAATAGTTTTTTTTTCTAATATCTTTTATTATAAAATCTACGAACAGTTGATTTACTTCAAAATTTTGTGCGCACATTAAAATATTTATTTTATTTGATATGATAATCAATACATACAAATTTCTTACTAAACTTTGAAATACAAATGTAAGTATTTTTAAATAAATACAATATTTAAGTGAAATAATGAATGGCTACATAATGTTAGCTCGTATGACCTCTGCAACGAAAAACTGAAGTTAAAAACTTAGGCCATTTAGATTGTAACGAAATTATGTATTATTTCCATTCCAAATATTCCAATTCCCGACTGGACCCAAAAACACCAATGACAGTACGGAGAACTAATTTTGACATTAAATTACAAATGGCTTCCATACCGAATGTTTTATAGGTTATCTATTTTATTTTCTCTGTTTATTTTTTAAGATAAATCTTGAATGATTAATCATTCGTTTGTATAAGGCAAACGATGAGGAAAAGTAAATTTTGTAAAAGTGTTATTTCATAAATTTAGTTCTACGTACTCTCGTTACAGGCTTCAGCGTCAAAATTGCAGAATCTATATAGAATAAAACAATTTGATAGCCGCCTATTTATTGTAATAAATAACACATATCCGTGTTTTTCAATAATACGATAGGCCATAAACAACATAATTTTATACTTATTTCAATACATAACCAGGAACGCTGTCTCGTGTAGTAACCATTTTTTACAAATAGTGTTTATACCGCTGTTGTAATGCAGCGGAAAACAATCATTAATCTATGTACATTACGTTATATTTTAGATGTCTTAATAAATAATTTATATTACATAAAAGTATTTCCATAAACAGCCACTAATAAATATAAGTATATATATATTTAGTTACAATCTAAAGATGAAATCAGTGACTAAAATTTATATAGACATATATATTATAGGTAGTATTTTATATTAATTATATTATTAGTGCCAAAAATAGCTTGTTAAAATCCACACTCCGTGATGAACAAATCTTCATCTTTTTATTTCGTGGCAACGTGTGCTAATTCGCATTTCTACCAATGTCATTTGGATACAATATTTTTCTAATCTTCAAACTTCATAGTTCAAACAAAGCTAACAAGATGGTGGCTCCCTTATTAAAACTGTCCAGGGAGTTTATGTGGAAACTTAAAATTATTAGTTATTATTTATAACCCACTTCACTTGTGCACAACAACTAACCTACATCATATAAAATGCAACCATTATAAGGTATATAGGTATAACATAATATGTTGAATTAACTTATAATTAAATTAAAATATAAACCACCACACAACCGATCAAGATCCCGACAAAAACGCCAGCGAGCGGCGAGCCAATCTAATTTCAAATCTTTCACAAAAGTATTACTTTTTTTTCATTCACCAGGCAACGGCACTAAATCCATTCAGCTCGAACTGTCAGTTTCGCTGTCACTGCTTTCATGTTTTTTCCTATGCTTCTTGTCTCTCCGCTTGTCTTTGTGTCTGGGGCTTCGTTTCGGACTCTCCCGACGAACGCGGTGATGTCAAATACCAGAGTCGTCGGTAGTGTGATGAATATTATTAGCCGACTCCTCGGAAGTCTCTGATTTCTGTTTCTTTTTCGTACTGGAAACGAAAGCAATGATAATAAACAGTTCCGTTAATTGAAAAAGTCGAATAAGGACATACGAAATATTTTTTGTCAATTAATGGCCGATTTTTCAATCGTCAGATAATTTTGTACGAGGAATAATTTTGACGTTTTGACAGGTAATGTATGGAAACCCTGTTAAAATTTAAGAATTATTTCTCCAATATTCTTATCTTCTTCTTACCCTTATCCCACTTAAGTAGGGTCGGCACAACAGGTTTTTCTCTTCATCTCTACTCTATTAACTATCATCTCAGTATTCACCCCTTTTATACGCATATCATTCTTCACACAGTCCATCCATACCTTCTTCGGTCTTCCTCTACTCATATATCTCAAATATTCTTATCGGTTGATTGAAAAAACAGCTCTTAAAAAAATACTAGCTGCGTCCGATGGTTTCACCCGTGTTAAATTTATTGGACAAAATATCTACGGCGCCGCCGCCAAGGCGCCCGTGTTGCCCTATCGTTGTTCCCCTTACCGTTCTTACCTACAACTTGCCAGATTGCTTGAGTTTCATAGTTACTGCTCCGCTCCTTAGTATGGTGGCGTGAAGTTATATAGCCTATACTATTCCTCATGAATTTGGCTATCATATGCAAAACGATTTTTTGGAATCTGACTGGTAGTTCCAGTGATTAGCGCGTTTAAACAAATAATCAAACAAAAAACTTCTTCAGCTTTATAACATTAGTACAGATTTTCGACTTTTCAAGTTATGATGTGTTTAGAAGAGACTATAACTGAAAGCTGCGCGCTCACCATGTGACGTAACAGCGACATTAATTTTCGGAGTTATTTTTGTTTGTTACCCCAAAGAATTATAACTTGTAAAGGTTAAAATACACGACGACACTAACACGACAAATATCGACATTTCTTTCGATGGCGTCTACACGACAAGCTATTTTTTGTATCGCAGTCGGTATATATAGTCTGTTTCCGGGCATAAGTGTCACCTAGGTCTGATTCATCGGTATGGAGCCCTTGAGCCAAGCAGCCGCTCGTGCGATACAGTGACTCTACATCACTAGCTTTCACAGACACACATGACACTGCATTATACAAACATGCACACCACATAGGTACACATGTTCTGTAAGGGACCTTTTTTTCTTTTTTTACCTAGTTAGATTAGACAAAAAATGTTAGGTTATTGAATACACATACAAACGTTCCTTCCCTCCTCCCAGGGGGAAGAAACATGTATATATGTATAGTTAGTTTAGCTCGAATGATAGGGAATTACCCAGATTGTGACTTCGACCGCCCAAAAAATTAAAAACGTTTTTAGTAGTCCACGCGAGCGGAGCCGCGGGCATAGCTAGTTTATAATAATATGTTAGGGACAGCAAAATGTGGATAAAATAGTTGATCTGAGATTAGAAGTTTTCAGGCCGGTCATCGTTGTTTTCGGAGGCCCAAGTTTAGTTACTTGAAAAATATCATTAAATTCGTCAACATAAGGTGCATTTTTGTTCTAAACTGAATAACTTACGTCTTTTTCCTTTCATTTTCAGTTGTTATTTGCTCGTTGAACAGCTTGGTCAGTTCGAGTTCTTTTATCTCGTCTGTATTTGTTAAGATTATCGCCCTGTAACAAAGACATGATTAATTTATTTTTTTATTTATTTTTTAGACGCGTTGATCTCTTTTTGGTAGGGGAAAACCTTATGGGTTCGCGTCATCAACACGCTAATGTTAATTGTATATGTATATCTATTAGTATATATATTTATAGCACGTACTTCTCTGATATCAGACTGGCGCATGCGTAGCGGCCTGTGTACACGAATACATGTATAAATAAATATACTAGCGACCCGCCCCGGCTTCGCACGGGTGCAATGCTGATACTAAATGTACCTACCTACCACAGAATGTCCTTAGAAACAACATTTACAGCTTTTTCGTCATTAGACAATACAAACATGTTTTGTTTAGAGGTTACTCTTGAAAGAGGGACATATAATTGACCATGGTATATAGGGCTGGTACCGCCGCACTTCCCTACATTTTAAATCTGTAATATCTTCGGGAATATTCATTTAAATTACATGCTGTAAAGGGCTATATTGATATATATTAAATGGACAATGTATTTAAGGTACTTCATTGGATAAGGATTAGTGCTGTATTGCTTAAAATCACTTCGTAAGTAAGCCATTTTTTCTCGTAAAATGTAAAGGATAAAAAATGGTTATTGTGGGTTATCCTTAAGGAATAGACATATACCATCGGGGACTTTTATGTTGACCTTTTTAAGGTGTACAATACTGTAGTACATTATTTTGATTTATCTCGTGGGTTCAGCCAGCGTTTGCAATGTAAGCGCAAAAAATGTGTTTATTTACGAAATCACATTAGAAACCTCTAAATTCATCAGTGTTTCTCTACAATATTATGCATGTATTATACATATAAACCTTCCTCTAGAAAGACTCTATCTATTAAAAGAAACCGCTTCAAAATCCGTTGCGTAGTTTTAAAGATTTAAGCATACATAGGGACGGACAGAGCGACGCGACTTTGTTTTATACTATGTAATAATGATATATACACGTATAACACATCGTATATACCTGACGGTGTGGTGTGCGCGTTAGTCGCTTTTTGGATGGGTGAAATCTTGCGAGTTCGCGTCACCGACATGCGTAATAGCAGTATATCTGTAGCTATACAGGTGACGTATTGTGCGACATTAGTGCTGTGCATATTTTTACAAGTAAAATTGTATGGATTTAATAAAAAGTTTCATGTGCATATACTGTACATTGTTCAAATAGTGTTTGAGTTTTATTATTATCTTAATTGTAGAATCACTGTGCAGTACAATAGTGAGTACTTAATAAATATACTAATATTTTTAAGTTGAAAAATAAATAGCAAAAAAAACAAAGTATTTTTTAATTATTTTAAATATTCGTATTTATATTGGTGTTCGAAAATAATTCTAAGTTATAAGTTTTCACTTCTATCTCAATTGCGTAAGAGATAGCACACACGGATGATTTTTGCCATCGTGACAAAACGGTTTCTGTCACTATCACGTCACGTTTTCAAAGTGGAGTGCGTTCATAAAGGATGTCAAATTTTTTTTTTTAAATCCATGCTAATTGTCGATATAGATTTAGAAAAATAATAAGTTTTAATAGCATAAAAAAAATTAAAAACACGCTTTAATTACACACTAAAAATTATACAACTTGTTAGTATAATAATAAAAGTTCGTTAGGAAGTCCAATCTATTTGACTTGTCAAAACAAATCACATGAGCCTAAACTCAAGGTGTTTACTAGTAGCCATTTAAGTGTACCACAATCCACCTCCTGGATTTAGCATCAGATGAGCTCCAAGATACCAAATTACAGTTTCTCATCCGAACTACATACACATACAAAGTTTCATTTCGCTACGACAATTAGAAGTAGGTTAAATTGACTTGTAAGATTGTATTACATTGTTAGTTAGTTAGTTACAAGTGAAGCTAATAAAAGCGTGTTAAAAGGAATACTGGATACACCCTCATTGGAGGGACAGTCTAAAAAGTGGAAAGTTGTACACTATATTTCATAAGCTTCGACAACGTTCAAAATAATGTTTTCCATGTTTTGGAACGAGTGTTCAAAGGTTTTATGAATTACTGCACGTTTTACCTGCGTTAACATATACAAATACGAACATGAGATTTTTTATCCCACCTGAAAAAAGACTCGCTATAAATTAGGTAAATAAAATAATAATAGTGATATTTTTGTCATCCGCGCGCGCCGATAGAAGCTAAGCGTCGAAGTGACTGCATTGTCACGGGCATGGTTGTAGGTCGAATCTCTGAATTTTTCCCCATATTCATATTTTATAGTTATAGGTTTTGGCGTAGTAGCCACCATCTCACCTGATGTTAAGTGACGATGCGGCCCAAGATGATAACATGCTAAACCTACTGGAAGACTGGATCTCAAGTGCAGCTACCGGAACACACCTATAGGTGCTTGGCGACAGATTTTCAACCTAAGGGTGGTAGCTAGCCAGGCGGGCATTAGAAAATGCCCTACCATCATGCTATGGCTTCCTCACGATGATTTCCTTCACCGAAAGCTCAGGTTCATTGCAGGGATTCGAACTCACGTCAATCGACGCGAAGTCGTACACACTACCACTGAGCCATCATTGCTTCAATGTTCAATATGTTTCGCAACTTTTCCCTTTTTTTTTTTAAACATAAAATATAACAAATACCATAAAAGCGTAATACCATAGGTATCACAAGCGCATTGCCGACTTTGAACCTCCCTACCCCAAGGAGATCTGGAATTCCTACTCACCGCAGGAACACATTACTAGGTTATTTGGCTTCGATCTTCTGTATGGCGGTGGTATTCCACCAGTCGGACTGCCCCAAGTAGAGAAAATCTCCAAGGAAATTTCTCTATGCCCTACCTCTTTTTAACCCCCATCCCCCAGTGAGCTCTGAAAACCCTACTAACCTCAGGAACACAACAGAATGTTATTAACAAATAAATCGTCACTTAAAATCTGGTGACATTGTACTCAAACTTGCTTGTTACTCGATAAAAATGACCTCCAACGTACAATTCAAAGAATTCCCATTAGAAAGTTGGCATGACATCAGTCTAAGGTACATAGTATTGGTCAGAGCCCTGTAGGTATAAAAGGGTGCCAGGTCGATCCTCACCTTGACACGGGGACGGGTTGGGAATCACGGGCGTAAAGGATGGGACATGCATATTGACGATAATATCGACTATCGATAAATAACGGTAAATTATATAGGTTACTTCAGAGAGATGTCGCAGGACTTACACGATTTAATTCCGCTCTCCCCGTTCCACCACAGGACAACTAGATGTCGTGAGGGTTTACACCCGTATGTTGTGGACATTCCTTTGATTCGTAACGAAGCTTTTAACCTACGATTCACTCGCTTTGTATAATTTATTTTATAAGAAAAATTAGATTGATGTCAAGCGTGCGCCTATATCAAATAATAATAAAAACAAAAACATTTTTTAAGACTTTAGTAAGATCCATTTATGTGAACATAGTGAATATTAGTTGATGATAGACTGATTGGTTTAGTTCAATCCATGGAATCGAAGCTAAAATAAAAGGAAAAAATTGATATAAGCAATGATTACCGCAGAATAAGCCAACGTTAAGTATGTATTATTGTTGTGTCCCGGCATCTATATCTGAGAGTGTCTCTAATTTAGGCTTAGCGTATTACCCTTTATGATCGATCTATCAATGACAATGTAAAGGGTAACAAGGCCAACACCAAATGTCACTTAAAAAAACACGTCTTAATTTTCCAATTAAAATAAGGTTTAACTGTTTTTTTTCGAATTGACTATACTGTTAGCTTTAAGAACCCTGGAGCCATTAGAGGCTTTGAGAGCTTAACCGGGCTTGGGGGCGAGCACGGAAAGCACTCAGCCGCGAAAGTGAGGCAACAAGCTCAAGGGTGCCAAAGTGGCCGTATTTCGGCTTTGAATGTTGCCGTACATGCAAATAAGTATACCTATATGTAAAATTAGAACTAACTACACATATAATACAAGATTCTGCCTTCTAGCTAGACAATAGAGAGCTTTTCTAGCTAGAGAATAGCTAGAAAATACAAAAAGGTCCCTTAAAGAACCTATAAAGTATATATATATAAAAGTATAATATATAAAGTACCTGAGTGGTGAGCTTTTGTGAAATGCAGTGTCATGAGTGTGTTGATAGCTAGTAGTAGTAGTGTCACTGTATCGCGCGAGTGGTTGCTGGTGAAAGGGCTCCATGCCGGAGGAACAAACCTAGGCTTGAGTTGCCGCTGGTCATAGGAGGTAAGGCTTGAATGCATCAATCGCTAATCTATACTAATATTACATATGAAATTGGTGTTTTGTTGAACTGGCCAATTTGATCTCAAATATCTGGCATTTGGTTAGGATTTCCAAATTTAAATTTATTTAAAATTTAGATTTGTGTATTTGTGTTTCGAATTCAGTGATTTGTTTATTTTCGCACCATTTGACTTTTCTTTGACATCGTTCTTTTCACAAAATGGAAAACTTAAAATATCGCGTTATTTACGAATATAAGTTCCACCGTGGCATCAGTGATGCAGAAATAGCTCGAAGGATTAATGGTGTGTATGGGGAAGCCACTGTAAAAGAAAACATGGTACGTTTTTGGTTCCAATGTTTTCATTCTGGAAATTTTGACTTACGAAACAAACCCCGTGGATGGCCGGAAACCCTAGTTTATAATAAAGAATTAAAGGTGATCGTGGAAGCGGATTCATCGCAAACCTCGTCAGAGTTAGCGGCAGGCTTCGGTGTGAGTGATAAAACAATTTTAATTCATTTGAA
Organism: Saturnia pavonia; assembly: GCA_947532125.1. Taxonomy (NCBI): domain Eukaryota; kingdom Metazoa; phylum Arthropoda; class Insecta; order Lepidoptera; family Saturniidae; genus Saturnia; species Saturnia pavonia. Next base: position 2,104,381 of record OX383923.1, read on the forward strand.
ACAAATTGTAAAAGTGAAAAAGCTCGAGAAATGGGTACCGCATGAATTGACTGAAGCACACCAACAAATACGTAAAGAGTGCCGGGTTACATTACTCAACCGTCACAATAACGAGGGAATTTTGAATCATATTGTTACTTGTGACGGAAAATAAATCCTTTACAACAATCGGAAACGCTCATCACAGTGGTTGAATCCAGGTGAACCGATCAAATCCTGTCCCAAGCGAAAGTTGTCTCAGAAAAAGGTACTGGTGGTTGGTGTTCCACTGGTGTCAAACACTACAACTTCCTAAGATCTGGCCACACGATAACAGCAGATCTGTATTGTCAACAATTGCAAACCATGATGGAAATGCTAGCCGTTGAACAACCGAGACTGGAGCGGAGCAGTAATCATAAACGTCAAGCAATCTGGCAAGCTGTAGGCAAGTATGGGAAATTGGAACAAATTTACCATGGGTGAACCATGATGCATTGTCACTTAACATCAGGTGAGATTGTGGCCAAATCATAATCTATATATACGATAACATATTAAAATTAAAATATATTATATATTAGTAATTATTAATATTAAAATATTTAACTAGTGTACGTTTAGATTAGGGTTTAATAAACGTATATATGCAATTTAATTAAAACGCAGTGGAAATCTTATCGATAAAGATATTATCGACTCACGCCCATCGCTAACGAGGGTGCGGCTAAGCTAAACGACTGAGGCACACAATTACCCGACAGATAGGTTGACTTTATTATATGTAGATAGAGGTATGTCGACTGTAACCGTTCGTTAGATGGTTTAAGCTTATATCAATCCATTTTAAAGGACAGACTTTGGCAAAACAAAGTTAATTATGTGAATGATAGTGATGTCTGGAGGTGACTATGTTTTTATCATTATAGTTCATTCTCTTTATTTAATGGAAACGTTGTGTTTATGCACAATGATCGCTCAATGATTATTATATCGAAGCAATGATGGCTCAGTGGTAGCGTGTACGACTTGTGTCGATTGACGTGAGTTCGAATCCCTGCAATGAACCTGAGCTTTTGTTGAAGGAAAACATCGTGAGGAAACCATAGCATGGTGGTAGGGCATTTTCTAATTCCCACCTGGCTAGCTACCACCCGCAAGTCGCCAAGCCCCAATAAGTGTGTTTCGGCAGTTGCACTTGAGAGCTAGTCTTCCACTAGGCTTAGCCTGTTATCATAGTGGATCGCATCGTCACATCAGGTGAGACTGAGGCCACTACGCCAAACCTATAACAATAAAAAAAACGGTCAATGTCACTTGACGAGTTAAAAAATGAAGGAATGCATCTTAAATTTACAAATAAGCTTCAGCACAGACCATATTTTTTTAATGTTATAACTACCAACATTCGGTAATTAATGATGATTCGTAAATGTAGTACATTTGCCACTTCTGCTCTGAGGCAGAGATAGGTGTTGTACAAAACGTGCATTTCTTACCGCTCTTCTTCTTCTTCTTCTCAATTATGGCTTCGCACTATTCGTGCATTGGGCCAGTGTCAAGTATTTTATATTTGTAACCAAAGCGAGGGAAATTTTCCAGTCTTATGTCGAATTCAGCGCCCTAACAAGATGGCGGCTCCCTTGTTAGAACCTTCCAGGGAGTTTTTGTGGCATATCAGAATTCATGTTCCATGTTAATATTTTCAATTCACTTCACTTGTGCACACTAACTAAGCTTTATTATGCAAAATGCCACCTGTTTTACATAATATAGGGTCTAAAAACACAAATTTATGAATTAAAAACAAAAACCACTACGTGACAGTCTGAGATCCCGCCAAAAACTCCCTTACCGCTCTTAAACATGTTGAATGAATGTGTTTTCCTTTAATATTACTTATGTAATGTTTCTCCTTCTATTTACAACAACTATCGGTATTTTTATTGTTGGCGACGCATAGAACATAAATAGGTCAAAATAGTTTTAGGTTGTTTAATCATTTATTAAGTAGCGATATTATATATAATAATAGGTTGTTTTCAGATAATGTTTGTTTTTCTTTTCGAACTGACTATACTGTTGGCCAGGAGGCCTTAACAGTTTCACCGGGCTAGTAGGCGAGCGCTTAGGGCACTCAATCGAGAAAAAGGTCAACAAGCACAAGGGTGCCAAAGTGAGCGACCTCGGCTTGGGCTGTTGCCGTATATGCAACCATCGCGATCTAGCTAATTCCTATCCGAATTCGAGCTAACTAGCTATACATGTATGCATGTCTCTTGCCTTCTGGGAGGAAGGAAGAAACACGCGTACATGTATTTAGTAATCTGTCAATTGGTGTAATAAAATATAATAATTAGCCAAAAAAAAGAAAAAAAAGGTTCCCTTACAGAACCTATGTACCTGAATGTAGTACATGTGTGTATAATGCAGTGTTATGACTGTATGTAGGTAGCTAGTGAATGCAGTGTCACTGTATCGCCTGAGCAGCAGGCTTGAGAGCTCCATACCGGAGGATCGGATCATACCGGAGGAGCAGACTTTTTCAGATAAAGTTTAAAGTTAAATTCGCAAATTTATATTAAGATTACAAGTCATTCACGTCTAATGTTAGATTGTAAGTTTGAATAGCCAATAGGATTCGTATAACGCAATGGTCTATGTGATAATTTTAGAAAGAGATAGATAGCGTATATAAGGCTTCCTTGTCAGGGATATGTTAAATGTGTTATAAGTTAATTGTTACTTGTTATTTGTATAAAATTTGTGTAGTATAAGATAGGTCTTACATATTAGAATAAGTGTAGGCAAAATTGTAATATTCCAATTAGAATCCAATAAGATATAGGTAAAATTATTTTATTTCTTCCAAGGCTAATCTAATCTAAGGCCATTAGTATTAGTGTTGGGTCTAGCTGAAAACCAGCGCTTTGGAAATTTGCCCATAGCATTTGCAGAGCTCAGCTCCATTTTGATATTGAATGCGGCATTGTTATAGATACTTTAATTAAGTGTTTGTAATTTGTAATTATGCCCGTGTTTTCAACATCGAATAAATATGTTTTCTTTCTTTCTTTAATATACCTACTATTTTACTAATTATTTTCGTAATCTCCAAACATTGCTCTAGCAAGATGGCGGCCCCTTGTTAAAACTGTCCAAGGAGTTTTCGTGACAACAAATGCATATTCCCAGTTATTATTTACGACCTACTTCATTTTTGTATAATAATTAAACTACATCACGTAAATACAATGCGCCAAAATTACATAATACAGGGTCAAATAACAAAAATTTATGAGTTAAAATAAAAACCAACACATAATCGAAATCCCGCGAAGAACTCCCCCTATAATTTAGAAACAATGATTCTAACTTGAAATATATAAGTAACTAGCTGTAAATCGCTGATGGATGATTTATAATACTTCGGTATAGACAATATTTTTATCGGGCGGCCAGGGTTATGTGTCACAACTCAAACGGCTCGTTCGCGCCATTACACCTATATTCATAGATCCGAGCCGAGTGTGGAATTAGTTTAATTTTACATTATTCCCCAAAGTATTCGTCCAAATAACATACTATACAGAGTTTATCTACATTAGATTGTCTTGATGATGAAGTAAGTTCGTAAGGATTAATATGCCATGCTTAATAATAATGCTTATAAATTACTGTTCAACTTTCAATAATACTTTGTCACGAAATACCTTATTGTGGCTTATGTATAAGAGATAGGCATATTGTATTGCAGCATTTTTTTAGATTTACTAAAGAGTAATATTTTTGTAGAACATTGTATTAACGTATCACTAACCATTACGCCAGCGCACGCAGATAAAGCTGGTCGGATGCGTTGTTTCTTCCGACTTACTTAACAAAAAACAATATTTAAGCTTAGCTGAGAGGTGTAGTCTAATTCTAGATAGCCTATACTATATCATTTATTTCATAATCATATTTTAAATGTATCCTCCCATGTTTAGGTTTTGATTCCATATTCCACACTACATTAAACAGATTCAATTAATTATTCAATAACAGTTATCATATTCAATTGTACAACCAAATTTATATTAGAGTATAAATTAGTTTTAGTATTTATTTAACTTTTTAATTTAACGTGTTGTGCGATAAACCCGGAATTTCAGCGTGTTCCTTGGTATTTTTAATGCACTTTTTCTTATTTGGTGAAATTGTAAGATACGTCGTGCTAGTGTAAGAAAAAATAAATAAAATAAAAGAGAAGGTGAAGCTTTGATAATATTAAGAACTAAAGAGAATTGAAGCTTTGACTCAGTCTAAGTTGGAATAAAGGTAAAGAGAAGAGAAGCTTTGTCTACATTAAGGAACTAGTATTAATTTAGATTTAACTATATCTTAAAACTGTAAATAATATAGCATGGGGATATTGTGGGAGTTTCTTCATGGCAGGAAGGGCACAGAGTTAATTATTTTAGAAGGCACAAGGACCCTGATCTGAGTTAGAGGTGTCGTTAAGGAACTTAAAAAAAAAAACAGATTAGAATGGAACAATCTAGTTGCGAGAGAAATTACAATATTTGTTCTTTAAATACCACTTAGACACCTCCATGCAATAACATTGTAATTCATTTTTTTATGAAATTGAGATGTTATTGCTATGTAAGAAAAAACCATGAATACGAGTGTTCTTTTAGAACCTTGCAGTACATACAAATAGCGCACCTAAAAAAATTAGATAGCGACACTTTGTGGGCGACAACCTTGAAGTGATAGAATTTTTTGAAATTTAATTTTGCTCTCCCTAAAAATCAATAAAAATGAATTACAATGTTTTTGCATGGGGGTGTCGACTTTATAAATATCTTTGTAATAAAATAAAGAAAATGCGGGCCTTACCTGATTCTTCCTCCATCGACTCTGTCATGTTTCGTAGGATCGCTGATGACGGATACAGAGGTCTCTCCCGTTTCGTGTTTTCGTCTATGCTTCTTAGATCTATGTTTCCTGTGCATATAATGTTTAGAAGTCATTTTTAAACAAAGCTGAATATCGCTGCCGCGCCTTAGAGGGAGAATGAGATATCTAACAGAATCAGATTTGCGAGAAAACACTGATTTAGTTATTTTTTTCGACAAAAGCGGCAGTAAGAGAGCCCGCCTGATGGTAAGCGGCTACCGTAGCTTATGAACGCGTGTAATACCATAGATATCACAAGCGCGTTGCCGACCTTGAACCCCCCTACCCCAAGGAGCTCTAGAAACCCTACTCACCGCAGAAACACAACACTAGGTCATTTGGCTGTGATCTTCTGTAGGGAGGAGGTATTCCACCAGTCGGGCTGCCCCAAGTCGAGAGAAATATCCAAAGAAATTTCTCTGTGCCCTACCTTTCTTTGAACCCACACTTCCCCAAGGAGTTCTGAAAACCCTACTCACCGCAGCAACACAACATTAGGTCATTTGGCTGCGATCTTCTGTAGGATGGAGGTGTTCCACCAGTCTGGCTGCCCCAAGTAGAGAGAAATCACCAAATAAATTTCTCTGCGCCCTACCTCTCTTAAGGTAAATCTGATCCTGGTAAATTACTTACGTATGTTTTCTATCCTTTTCTTTCCTATCCCTGGATCGATGTTTTTCTCTCTTTCTGTATACAGAGTCACCGTTACCCTCGTCGACAGTTTCCAAGTGCAATACATAGAGTCTGTATATTTGTAAAAGGATTACCTGAAAATAAACCTTTTAGTGTTGCCAACCTTACCATATAGTGTAGTATCCTACTATATTAGGCAACCAACTACTATGTTATTATTAGATATTTTTTATTGCTAATCGTTTAAGCGTCAAAGGGAACGCAGTTCGCTGCCTTTATCTTTTGGAATAATTATAATATTGGTGACTATAGGGGAGGTTGGAGGCCACTGGGGGCAACCCCAAATAAAACAGACATCATGCTCACTTGGATTGTCGGACCATGTGCATCTCTACAATGCTTGCACTTAACCCAGATTACGCCCACAAGATTTATTATTCCGTAATGAAGAATGATATCAAGGAAAACCCTGGTGTCTTCGATAGTATATTCTGATATCACTCTCTCCCTCTCTCTTTTACATATTTATATCCATAATCTGAGCTTTATCTGTTTACTGAACGAGACTTGGTATGTCATTGTCAATTTAAGCATTTGTCGTTATCATCATTATGTGTCTACCAAGTAGATTTTATCATTTGATTTGAAACCTGATACATTATAATTATAATATAATATATAATTTTTGTTTTCTTGCCATCTACTATATTTTTTCAGGTAATAGCCTCGAAAATACTTTTTTTATCATTATTTGTTTGGCGTAGTTGCTACATTCTCACCTGATGTGAAATGACGACGTGGCCCAAGATGATAACACGTTAAACCTAGTGGAAGACTAGCTCTCAAGTGCAGCTGCCGGAACACACCTATGGGTGTTTGGCGACAGATTTTCAACTTGAGGGTGGTAGCTAGCGAGGCGAGCTGAAAAAGCCCTACCACCATGCTATGGTTTCCTCACGATGTTTTCCTTCACCAAACGCTCAGGCTCATTGAAGGGTTTCAAACTCACGTCAATCGACGCGAAGTCGTACACGCTACCACTGAGCCATCATACTATATTTAATATTGAAAATAGTTAACAACCCTACCGCCAATGCACTCATTGTGGTCCATCCCTACAGTATGCTAGATTGCTTGATGTTCGTGGTTATGTACCGCTACGCTCATTAGTGTGGTAGCTTGAAAAGTTCAATAATCCATACTTTGATATAATAAAGCTGATGATTTTTTTTGCTTAAACGGGCTAATCTCTGTAACTACTAGTCGAATTCAAAAAAATATTTCTGTATATGATAGCCAGATTCAAGAGGAATAGTATAGGATATATAACTTCACACTACAACTCTAAGGAGCGGAGCAGTAACTATGAACGTCAAGCAATCTGGCAAGCTGTAGACAAGTACGGTAAGTGGAATAAAGATATGGCGAGCTATACGGGTGCGTCACGTCGGCAGCAACGCTGTGGAGAGTTTTGAATGTATTTAACACGGGTGAAAAGAGACAACCATATACATCTATAGGATTTAGCTTACGAGAGAATGAGATAGAACACATTTACATTAAGCATGGTTAATGCAAGTCCTGATTTTCATGATTGTGATCGTCGTCGGATTGGCCTAGTGGTGTGAGGCGAGCAGACTTCATACATACGTCAGTACGCACGAGTGTTCGATAGTTCGAATCCCTGTGATTTAAGATATTTAAAAAGGACATTTTTTAAGAACATCTTTTTTTCTTCTGAAGTTTTCACTTCTGACACGTGCGAACTGCAGTACGAATTTTTTTTTATAAGTTTTTTTCTGGTAGTTGCTGAGATTAGCTCGCTTAAACAAACAGACAAACAAACAATCTCTTGAGGTTTATAATATATAATATAAATGGAATGAACTTACCAAAGTATTCTTACAGGTGAAGAAGATATTCATATAGTTGATGATTTTATAATGACAAATGATGAGCAGCCTGAATGCGAGGAACGGTGCGTCCTGTAGGGCTATGTTCATCATTATTGCACACACTTCGATGGTACAACAGCAAGCTCTGCTGTTCCTATTGGTGAAGAAGTTTAATCATGTTTTTTATTACATCATCATCTGATCACAATATTACATGATGCCAAGAGGAAGATGTGGCGGGATACATGCTAAGCCTAGTGGAAGACTGGCTCTCAAGTGCAGCTGCCGGGACACACCGATTTTCAACTCGAGGGTGGTAGCTAGCCAGGCGGGTATTAGAAAAAGCCCTAGTATTTATGCTGTAGTAAAATCTATTCATATTATAAAACTTAATGTCTCTCTGTACGTTTATGTGCTGCGGTCGTGTACACGCGCGAATTGTGCTACATCAAAAAAGCTTATTGTGGTTAATCCTTAGGAGATAAACATAAGTTATCGTTACCTTTTTCTTCAGGTCTTTTTAAGATCTACAATTATGTAGTACATTAACTTTATATATCTCGTATGGTTTACTCAGCGTAAGCCATTTAATCGCCCTAAAAGCATCTTTTTTCCGAACTTATTCACCATTATCGTCACTGCTTATTTCGTATGTTACTCCATCTAACAAAATATATCCTATAACCTGGCCAGATAACATAGCTGTGAATTAAAGGAAAAACGGTATAAATCGGATTAGTGGTATTCGCGTGAAAAGAACTAAGATTGTATAATATGTATAGATAGATATAGATTAGTTAGGTATTTGATTTACTTTGCATTTGGTATGGGTAGATATTGTCAAACATTGCAAAATAAATTGAAAACAAGCTGTTTCTATTAATAAAAAATAAATGAAGATGACAATTTTTTTTTGTTTAATAAAAATTAAGAAGTCCGGGGAAACCCCGTATTTCGCTCAAATGTCCGGGGATTTTCAAGCTATTGTTCTGCGTCAACAATTTAGGCGATGGCAGATGGCAGCTCTAGCCAAAAGAGACATAACTTCAAAAACTTACAAAAGCGAAAATTCACGTGATTATTATAAGGTGGTTCCTAACCAGTGGTTGAGAGTTAAAATTTAGTCCGCGAATTATTTGAAATTTCAATCTTTTGTTTCTTAAAAGTGTTACGCGGGAATCGCAGAGCCACGAGCTGGCGTGTAGTAATTGTAACGAGCACGGGTGGCTGGGGGAAGGCAAGTGATTAATATCACAAGTGTCACAAGTTGTACACACAGTATTACACGAACCAGTCAGTCAGTCTTAACTTTATTTTGTCTTTGGTAATGGTGTCACCGATTCTGTTTGCCTGTATAGTGGTTGGAGGGCATCAGTAGTTTAAATGACTGTTAGTACTCAACATACTCATCAATTTACATCTTCAGTAAAAAAGGTGATTACATATTTTTCTATGTGATATGCTTAACTAGCTAATTAGAACATCAAATTACATAGCGAAATGCAGTCTAAAAACAATATACTATAAGCACATTTATTTATTAAGAAAAATACATTATATTTGAAGTAAAACTTCTTTAGGCACGACTAGGAGGTAACTGGACGACAATGGAACGGAAGTCCGGTAGTGACCGTCGGGACGGTGGTGACCGTTGGGACGATGGTGGCCGTTGGGACGGTGGAGGCAGTAGCTTTAGTATATAAATAACCTAGTAAACAAGTTCAAAAACGTGTTAAATTCTTGTTACTGCGAATTCTTCAAAGCTATGGACTGCTATGCAATAAATTCTCATATGATGTATTTATTTTTAACTTAATCGCCATCTCTTATTACGCCAAAAAGTGTTACTTCAATCACGTGTGACGGTTACACGCTTTTAATTTTTTTTACACTTTTATTTTATTTGCCCATATTCGATTGTATTTCTGTTTTATTTTCAGAAAAAGCGCCTAAGAAAAATATACGACAATAGTTACTTAAAATTCAGATTTAGTTCTATAGAAAGTAATGGAGAATTAAAACCACTGCCACACTGCGATAAATGATTAACCATTCTCGCGTACGATGCCTAGAATCCAAAGAAATTAAAACGCCACTCAGAAACGGTTTATCCTAATATCTCTGGCCGGTCACCAGAATTCTTTGAAGGAGAATTAGAGAATCTGAATAAGATTTAACTTGGACCTAGTGGTACAAGGTTTGCCTCATAGGAGAAAACATCAGTAGGATCTTTGAGATACCTCAATTGATAGCGCAATCAAAAAACCTCACACAAGAGGAGAAACACTCGTGGAACATTGTTTAAAAAAAGCTTCCGAAGAAATTTTAGGGTTATAAACAAAAAATAATACACGAAATACCTCTATTATATATCTACAGTATAAGCTCGATTTCAATTAATGTCAAATAATATTGAGGAGCAACTTCTTTATGCTTCACTTTGCAGTATGATGAATCGACTGATACTTCTAGTTAGAGTCATATTCGTATTTTTTCGACACCGATTTAGACACCGATAACAAAAACAAAGAAAAATAATTGATCTCGCGGGTACTGGAAACGACATCAAAAGGTATTGGATGTCATGAACATAGTAACGGAAGATTTTCAGATACATAACATTCTGTTTTTGTAATGAAATGGAGTTTCTTTCATACAGAACTTGAAAAGTTAATATGCTAGGAAGATTACACAAACTCTGAGGGAAACTTGAACTTGTTTTTATGTGAGAAAAAAAGTTAAAGTTAACCAAAAACTCATTCGCAACCCCTTTAGCACCAAAGCTGGAAAAATCTTTGAAGAAATCCAGGAAGAACTCATTGAATTCCAAGTGACCGCCTTTGAATCTATTTCTCTTGAGTAGTTTAGGTTTAAAAAAATCAATTTCGTATATGCCCTATATCGTCTTGCACGATTTTGTAGTTTTCTCCACAATTTATTTATGCGAACAAGATTTTTCTGCTTTGCCGTCAATTAAAATCTAATTGAAAACAGTCGAAATTAAGTGATAATATGTGTATAGCTTTGAACAGAAGGATTAACAAAAGTGAACAGAAAATACAAACTAAAGAATCACATTCATGCAAACTCAATTTAATTTGCTACTAAAAATATTTTGATTACTATTGTAATAATCTACGTTAATGCATGTTATTGTAGAGGATGACGATATGTTACAAGTTTTTTTTTTAACCCTGTGGTCCCTGTTAACAACAAATAAATCATAGTGGTCCCTGGTCAGAAAAAGGTAGGGAACCAATGTTATAAATATTATATTCATGGTGCCGTATTATGTATGTCGTGCGAATGTGCCACAGAAACAGGTGCCGAATGACAAGCGTGCCCTGTAAAGTACGTACATCTCAGACCTATTCGCGGCGCCTCGGGACTTCCTCGACTTCGTGGCGGTCATGACCACCGTAAACTGGACCAGGGACCACGACCATATCGCCAGCGTTAGGAGGACGAGCACCTTCTCCGTCGCCACCTTCTCATCTTTGAAGGAGTCGAAGAATTCTATAATATCCGCAGCAGTTCCTGAGATTAATACAACCTTATTAGTTCATTAAAGTAGGATTATCATGTACTAATTAAATAATTAATTATTTTTATAAAACTAATTATTATTCTAAAATCAAAGTAGCCTAAGTTATGCCCTATAACATCAGCTATAGTGAAAGTCCCGTCAAAATCGGTCCAACCGTTTCGGAGATTAACCGGAACAATCAGACGGACAGACAAAAATAGAGGTAAAATGGAGGTATTAGATATAAGTGCTTCTGTTTTATTCCTATCTGTATGTCTTAAAAATCTGCTCACTACTGAATTTAACGCGATACCATCTTCGGACACATCGTTAATACATCAGTTGAGATTGACATTAAACGTGACAAAGTTTTTTTTTTTTTCAAACTGACTATACTGTTAGCCTTAGGGTCCCTGGAGCCTTTACAGCTTTACCGGGCTTAGGGGCGAGCGCTTAAGGCACTCAGCCTCGAAAGCTTTGCAACAACATCCGAGGGTACCAAAGTGTGTACCAAGTGGCTCGGACTGTTGCGCGTATGCAATTAAGTCGCGATCTGACTAATTCCCTATCATTCGATCTAAACTAACTATACATATTTACATGTTTCTTCCCCCTGGGAGGAGGGAGAGAACATGTGTTTGTGTATTTAGTGGTCTGAAAATTATAGTTTAATTATAGTATTTAGTAAATTTTTTTTTTCTAACTAGGCAAAAAAAAAAGGACCCTAACAGAACATATGTACCTATGTGTTATGCATGCGTGTGTAATGCAGTGTCATGTGTGTCTGTGATATCTAGTGAATGCAGAGTCACTGTATCGCGCGAGCGGCTGCTTGGCTCAAAGGCTCCATACCGATGGATCGGACCTAGGTGACACTTATGCCCGGAAACAGACTATATATACCGACTGCTATACAAAAAATTGCTTATCGTGTAGACGCCATCGAAAGAAATGTCGATGGATCGGACCTAGGCTTGAGTAGGCGCAGAGGAAGGCGGTCGTGGCGAACGTGACAAAGAAAAACAAGAGACAGTAAGGTAAAAACTTATAGTAAACTAACGGTGCCCCGCGTCTCCGTTTATTAAACAGTAATTTTATTTTTACTCGTATTATTGACAATTTATATAGCGTATCAGTAGAGGAGTGGCATATATTCCCGAGTACAAACCTTCATCAAAATCGGTCGAATTTTACGATTTCTAAAAGTATCATTTAAAATTCTTTTAGCCTATCATTTGAGTAATTAGATAAGCTTCCCGTGTACAAAATCTCATAAAAATCGGACAAGCGGTTTTAGACTTAAATCCGGACAAAAAAAAATGTTAATGGCATACTCGTGATCAGTGTCCTTTATATATGAAGTCCGTCAGGAAACATGAGAAAAAATATTACATGTAAATTGTCAATAAATATTTACGTTAATTTCTAATGAAATTAAGACTTACCAAGTTAGAAATCCCATATTGAATAAAGTAGCAAATTGTTTTGTAAATGAACTGAAGAACGTACATTCCTACAGCTGTAATTTAAGGAACTCCTATGGAACTTTACACCCGTTAGATTTCAGCTATTTTATTAGTGACAACGACTACCCCTAACAAACTAGGCTCCTTTTGCACATTTATGTTTTTTTTTAGGAATAGATTAGCAAAGACGAATTATCGTGAAAAAGATCTTCATACTCACCAATGTAGACGAGCAACAGCTGACTAAGCTGATCTCTGGTGAGATCACCTTTCGGCAGCAGCCATCTCCCCACAATTAAAGTCAACATTAGAAACTGTTCTATAAGGGTCACCCACATGTCTGTAGGTATCTTTGTAGCACCAGGCAATGGAATTTCCGTCTGTATAAAGTCAAAATTAGATCTTAAGATTTCCTCAGATTTCTGGGTCGTAGTTAGACTTTTTTTACTAAACTAAGGTCCGTACGGCCTGTCTAATTTAAGCGGTCAATGTAGCTTATGGAAATTTAAATTCACAAAGCACTTTTTTTAGATATATAGAAAGCATTACTTATATAAAAAATTAGGTATTCGGGGTCTTCACTTCTTCATTGCAATTTTAAATTTTTTATACAACTAAGATAGCAAACAAACTTACGGCCTGTCTTTTGGTAAGCGGTTACCGTAGCCTATAGACGCTTGTAATATCATAGGTATCACTAGCGCGTTGATGACTTTGAACCCCCCTAACCCAAGGAGATCTGGAAACCCTACTCACCGCAGGAACACAATACTAGATTATTTGGCTGCGATCTTCTGTACGATGGAGGTATTCCACCAGTCCAACTGCTCCAAGTAGAGATTAATTTTCAAAGTGATTTCCTAGTGCTTCAAGATATTGTTATTAAAGCAATGATGGCTCTGTGGTAGGGTCTACCGACATCGCGTGATGGACGTGAGTTCGAATCCATGCAACGAGCCTGAGCTTTCGGTGAAGGAAAACATCGTGATGAAACCATAGCATGGCGGTAGAGCTTTAACTAAAGCCCGCCTGGTTAGCTACCACCCTCCAGCACCAATGGCTGTGTTCTGCCAGCTGCACTTGAGATCCTCCCATTAGACTTATCGTGTTACCATCTTCGGCCACATCGTCACTTAACATCCGGTGAGAGTGTAACCACAACGCTAAACGTATAACAGTAAAAATAAAACATATTGACTTACTTCGACGTAAGTCGCATTTAACATCTTCTTCTGCAGCCTCAGATCGACCTTGTGCAGTTCCAACAGCCATATTGCGGGCACGACCAGGCCCAAGTATAAGAAGACAGACGGACAGAACCTGGAGAAAGTTATTTATTTTAATACCAGCCGTTTGAAAAGAGTTACATTTTTTGATAGCTGCACGGCATTATGATCCCGAATGAATGAATGGTCCGAAACACCTCATAACAAAAAACAGCCACTTCACACCCTTCACGGGTTTACAGACCCCGTATGATTAATGGAAAGAACGCGATACGCTTAAGCGTGTCACAATAGTATGTGTAGTGTATGGTGTATCCATATGTTGTATGAAGATGGTATATCCACCTAGTGTATGGTGATCACGACCCAGTAAGACCCACTCGTCGTGTTCTATTCTATAAATATAATAATAAATAAAGGTGAACGGTTTTTTCTTTGATTGTTTAAACACGCTAATCTCTGAAACTGCCAGTCGGATTGGAAAAAATCTTTTTGTATGTGATAGCAAGATTCACGAGGAATAGTATAGGCTATCTAGCATTAGGCTACACCTTTCAGCTAGCCTTAAGTATTGATTTTTGTTAAGTCGGATGAAATAGCGCATCCGAAATACTTTATCCGCGTGCGCTGGCGTAATGGTTAGTGACACGTGAATACAATGTTCTACAAAAATATTGCTCCTTAGTACGTCTAAAAAAAGTTCGCGGTACCTATCTCTTATACATAAGCCACAATAAGGTATTATATGACAAAGCTTATTGAAAATTAAATAGTGATTTATGAGCATTATTATTAAGCATGACATATTAATCTTTACGAACGAAAGTTACTTCATCATCAAGATGATTTTATGTAGATAAACTCGGGTCTATGACTATAGGTGTAGTGACGCGAACGAGCCGTGTGAGTTGTGACGCATGACCCTGGACGCTCTATAAAAATATTGTCTATAGTGAAGTATTATAAATCATCAATCAGCGATTTCTTTTCAATTATACGCGGGTCAAACCGCGGTACACAGCTAGTGTATTATAAAATCAAATATGTATATGTTATGTATAAGCTGTGTCCGCGACTCCGCTCGCGTGGACTACAGAATGCCGTCGGTCGAGCGCACGCGCGAATCATGCTGCCCCCGCTCAAAAGACGGAAAACAAAAATGCTTATTGTGGGTGACCCTTAGAATATGGATATATGGTATAGCTGACATTTTTGTGGGTCTTTTTAAGATCTACAATTATGTCGTTCATTAATTTGATATATCTCTTATGGTTTACTCAGCGTAAGCCATTTAAGCGCCCCAAATGCGTCGTTTTTCCGACTTGAAGCACCATTATCGTCAGTGCTAATTTCGTATGTTACTTTATCTTACAATATATCATACTAATATTATAAATGTGAATGTAAGTTAGTTTGTTACGTTTTCACGCAAAAACTACTTAACCGATCATCATGAAACTTTGTACACATATTCTTGGAGGTATTAGAAGTCGTCGACGAGAGCGAAGTCGCGGGCACAGCCAGTATACTAAAACCTGGCCAGATAACATAGATATGGATTAAAATAAAAACCATGTAAATCGGATAAGTGGTTTTCACATAAACGGACAGACAGACAGAGAGACGTTGAGTTTTATAATATGTATAGATAGTAGATTACAATTTTTTGGATGAGATTTCTTAAAAGATGAAAATAAAATGATACTGAGGAGACTCGGTTTTGATTCCCGAACAAACCACCATTATATTTTCTCAAGGTTACTTTTCTACATTTTCTGAATTCATTTGAAACAGTTACCGATGTCACTCCTTGTTCCTTGAAACCTTCTAAAATGACCGTAAGAAATACATAAAAAAAATATATTATTAACAATAATTTCATAATTTCTGTTGTAAACTATTTGATTGATAAATTTTAATTTTTAGCCATAGAACTAACGCTTTACACATAAGAATCAAGATCATTATCTATGTTAATTATCAAGTTATGAAGGATTATTGATTTTAAAAGAAATTAAGAATTGAGAGAGTGCACATTCTGTACCCGGCTTGTAGCTGTTGACCAAACTAATGCGAATTCCGGAACCGTCATAGTTTCACGCCCAAAAATGTTAACCTAGCCTTATATTAATAAATTAAACTGTCACTGGTGTCAAAAAACGGTTCATGGGGAATTAACGTTCAAATATACTATGGTTTATACATTTTGATTACTTTACCGCTTTCAAATCAGTTTATTGTTGTTGTTGAAGTTTGTATTATTACAATTATCGTTATAAAATACTACCTGTGCCCACGGTTTCACCCGTGTTAAAGTTTTTCGACTGTTTCTCAACCGCACTGCGCATCCGATCTGTGCCGTGCTGCCAACGCTACCAATGTAGCTTCTCGTTCTTCTCTTTTTTTATCTTTATAGGTTTGGCGTTGTGGCCACAATCTCACCTGATGTTAAGTGATGATGAGGCCCAAGATGATACCACGCTAAACCTAGTGGAAGACTGGCTCTCAAGTGCAGCTGCCGGAACACACCTATTGGCGCTTGGTATTGGTGGTGACATTGGAAAAAGCCACCATACTATGGTTTCCTCACGATGTTTTCCTTCACCGAAAGCTCAGGCTCATTGCAGGGATTCGAACTCACGTCAAGCGACGCGAAGTCGTACACGCTACGACTGAGCAATCATTGCTTCACTTCCCGTACTTATAATTTGCCAGATTATTTGACATTTATGGTTACTGCTCCTCTCCTAAGGGTCGTAGCGTGAAGTTACCTAGCCATAGCCTTCCTGAATAAATTAGGGTAAGAAATGTAAAAAATGTGAATTTCGGTAGTTCTAGAGATTATAACATATATAGATTACAATTTACAGTCGTACCGTCGCTTAACATAATATGAAAGCAGTGACGACAATAGTGACTCAATTCGGATTCTTAATGTACTACATAATTGTATATCTTAAAATGCGATAGCATATGTATATCTCCTAAGGATCACCCGCAATAAACATTTTTGTCTTTATAATAACTGGCGGCCGATCTCCGTGTGTGGTGGCGCGGGCAACACAGTCGCGCATGCGCTCAACCGACGGCACTCTGTACTCAACGCGAGCGGAGCCGCGGGCACAGCTAGTGTATTAATAATATAATCGATGGTTCTCATGCATTATGACGATGTAACAAATAAATAAAATATTAATTCAAGGGTAACATTATCAACATAATAATATAAAGTACTTAAAACAACTAACAAAGTTGTCTACTCCCGGATTAAAAGCAATTTGAATACATTTTTAAATTTGAAGCGACTACTTAGTGTTAGCACAGTATAAAAATGGCAAATAGTGGTGTTAGCGAGCAAGTACACGGCGTCATCGACATGAGTGCGAATCTCTGCAATGAGTCTGAGCTTTCGGTGAAAGAAAACATCGTGAGGAAACTGTAGTATGGTGGTAGTGCTTTTTCCAATGCCCGCCTGGCTAGCTACCACTCTCAAGTTGAAAATCCATCGCCACTAACCTATAGGTATTTCTCAGCAACCCGTCGGGCGAGTGGAAGTAATGCACAAGCAGTACCCACTCCCCGGCCTAAAGGGTGAAGAAGAAACACCGTGGGGTTTTAGTCGGTAAGAGATAGCATAGACATACCTGACTCGGGAGGCGGATCCAATGTAGGATATCCCCATGTTAAAAAAAAGGTATGTCTCAGCAGCGGCACTTGAGCGCTAGTACTCCTATAAATTACATTTGTTGTGTTTTTAATTCGGGTGAGCTGTCCGTTTATTTTATTTTTTTAATTCAGAGCTATGGTATTTCGCCAGGTTATAGGATATATTTTATTACATAAGTAAAGTGACGTGCGAAATAAGCAATCACGATAACGGTGAATCAATACGAAAAGCTTTTGGGACGCTTAGATGGCTTACGTTTGTAAACCATAAGATATATATCACATGAATGTACTATATAATTGTAGATCTTCAAAAGATCTACAAAAAAGTCAGCGATAGCGTATGTCTATCTTCCAAGGGTCACCAACAATAAGCATTTTTGTCTTTAAAATTACTGGCGGGCGACCGTGTGGCGGGTGGGAACGGCTCAGCGCGATTCGTGGGTGCGCTCGACCGACGGCATTCAGTCAGTTCGCACTGGCTATTAAACAGATAGGTACCTACTAATTTTAATTTCAATTAGGTATGTGTGTTTTTGATTAAAATGGTTTTAAAACTAAACTTATTCTTATTTATCGACTTTTATTTATAAGAAAAGAACATATATAATTATTAAATATGTTCGTAATCGACACGAGCGGAATCGCGAGCGCAGCTAATATAAAGTATAAAAATAAATTATTCTGCTTATTCCGTAAGCTATAGTATAGCGTGTTGATATATATTTGTTTATCTATTGTTTATTTGATAGTGCGAAGGTTGTAGAACCGTTAAAGCGTTGAAATGTCAAAATTAACCCCATCACAACATTTTGAGGGTCAGTGTTAGGGTTGTCAACACGTTCGTTCGTAAGGATTAATATGCCATGACCTTATAATAATGTTTATAAATCATTTCTCACAAAATACCTTTTTGTGGCTTATGTATATTATTATTATTATGTATTATTATTATGTATTATTATTATGTATGTTATTGTGGCTTATAGGCTTATGGTATCGCGGATTTTTTAGATGAACTAAGGAGCAATATTTTTGTAGAACATTCTATTTACGTATCACTAACCATACGTGAGCATTTCTTCCGACTTACTTAACAAAAATCAATATTTAAAGCTAGCTGAGAGGTGTAGCCTAATGCTAGATAACCTATACTATTTCTCGTGAATCCGCCTATCATATACAAAAATAATTATTCGAATCCGACTGCTAGTTTCAGAGATTAACGTGTTTAAACAAACAAACAAAGAAACTCTGCCGCTTTATATAGCATAAATAAATAATTAATAAAATAAAATAAATAATAATAAATAAATTTTTAATGTTGTTTCAAAATATTTTTTTCCTTATTTATCCTTTTTTCTTCAGTAAAGTGTCATTTCAGTTTATGGATCTATGTAATATTTAAAATATAATATATTTGCGTACTATATATTTCTTCTACAATATATGTACATAGTACGCAGTTTCGAAATATAGTAGAATAGTTACAATATATATTATACGAGTATTATATATGTATACACATTATAAAACTCAACATCTCTGTCTGTCCGTTTATGTTCTTTTCACGCGAGAACAACTTGTCTAATTTACATGTTTTTTTTAACTCATAGCTATTTTATCTGGCCAAGTTACAGGATATATTTTGTTACATTAAGTAACATAAGAAATAGGCAGTGCGGATAATGGTGAATCAGTTCATCAGAAAAAAGACGCATTTGGGGTGTTTAAATGGCTTACCCTGAGTGAAACATACGAGATATATCAAATTAATGTTCTTCATAACTGTATATCTTAAAATGCCCTACAAAAAAGGCTTCGATAGCATATATCTATCTTTTAAGGATGACCCACAATAGGCATTTTTGTCTTCCGAATTTTGAGCGGGAGCAGCACGATTCGCTCGTACGTCTGACTGACGGCATTCTGTAGTCCACGCGATCGTAGCCGCGGGCACAGCTAGTAAATAAATAAAGCATTTAATACATTTAGGTTTAATTGTATTTTAATGTAGTGCCCATAATAATATGATGACCCATTAACTAAAAACCCATTTTCATTTTACAATGGTCAAGAATATGTTTTAGATTTATTTACAAGACCTAATGTAAAAGAGATGGACTATCCTCTATCTCGCTTGGTTTGTTCTATATAAAGAGTTTGTTGAACTGTACGTATTCTTTTACGATTCATTATAAAATCCCAAAAAATCTTTTTTTTTTGGATTAGCTTGAGAAATGTGCTTGTAGTACCATTGTATGTGGGAAAAATATACAACTGTTGACTTCTCGGCGTTTAAAATCGCCAATACGTCGTGGGCTGGCGTGGTGATTAAGCCCATACCATCCCTTGGAAAGAGCCCTTTACCCAGCAGTGGGACACTTACTGGCTGTTATTATTCTAATTATAGTGTACATAGTTGATAACCCTAGTCAGTTTCGCATGAAGGTCGCATCACATTGTATGTTCACGGACATAAAAAATAGGATGTTTTTTAAATAACAATATAGCAATACTTAAAAACTTTCAGTATCAATATCTTCTTTTTTAATTTTATTTAATGTCACCGTGTGTTAATACTGTCCAGGGAGTTTTTGCGGCATCGTAAAATTAATGCTTCTAATAGTTATATATATTTTCTATACATATTGTAAATCACATTTCTCTGCCGTCAGTCCATTTATGTCCTTTTCACGTGAAAACCAGTTATTCATTTTTTTATTATTTAAATTCATAACTATAGTATCTAGCCAGGTTATAGGATATTTTTTGTAACATAAAGTAACATACGAAATAAGCAGTGACGATAATGGTGAATCAATTTGGAAAAAATACTCTTTTAGGGCGATTAAATGGCTTACGCTGAGTAAATCATAAGTGATATATCAATTTAATGTACTACATAATTGTAGACCTTAAAGAGACCTACAAAAAAGTTGAAGATAGCATATGTCTATCTTCTGAGGATCATTCACAATAAGCATTTTTGTCTTTAAAATTACCGGCGGGATAGCGCGACGGCATTTTGTAGTCCACTTGAGCGAAGCCGCGGGAATAGCTAGTATAACATAAGTTTATGAAGTATAATAAAAACCATTAATAACATGACAAATAAAGTTTTCGCCAAAACTCAGTAATAGTGGCGTTTGAAGTTAAAAGGCAGTGAGCTTAAAGACGGTGGCACATTGAAAGGAAGACTGGGTCTTGAGATGTCAGAAAACACCAAAGTCACAATCTCACATGATGTTAAGTGACGATGTAGCCCAGGATAACACGCTAAGCCTAGTGAGGGGATTGGTTCTCAAGCATTTCTGCTATATGCAATGCCCTTTTAATAGTATCTTTCGTTAACCAGTACTCAGATCCATGTAACACGTCAAGGCTTATAAAGGGTTCCATCTGGGTGACCTGGGCTAGTTCGAAAGAAAAAATACTTATGTAGGTAAACGTCAAAAGTAAAACGTTATCGAAATCTTCTATATACATATAATAAAATTGAAGTGTCTGTTTGTAATGTCAAAATAACGGGTTTTTACTAAATTCATATGAAAGTATACACGGTACCTATAACAAAAAAACCGTTTTTAAAATTTTTGTCTGTCTGTTTGTCTCCTCTCTCCGAAACGGTTGGACCGATTCTGACGGGACTTTCACTGGCAGATAGCTGATGTTAACTTTGATTTTAGAAAAATATGTAGGATTCCGCACAAAAAATAAAAAACCTTTTTTAGTAGTCCACGCGAGCGGAGCCGCGGGCACATGTAGTATAAAATAAGATACACTGATTCGGTTTTATTATAAGGTGACAAATACATGTTTTTAATACTGTTTAAACCTCGATATACTTGTACAATTGAAGATGGCGAAGTTTTTGCAAGGTTCGGCGGAGAATCGGGGAAGAATTATTAATTCTTATTACGGGGAATTATTTAAACAGTGTGCAATATACATACACACCGACATTTACTCTCTCGCTCTGGCTCACACAAAGAGGAGAGACCGATAATGTGCGTTAAACGTTTAACATTTAACGTTTAACGCTTGGAAGTCGCATAAGAAGTTTCACTTCAAAAATAACCGGTCAGGGTTTCAGGCAGGTGACTCTGGAACCAGAAGGTAGAAGATAGCCGGCAAATAACCTTGTGTTGTATTCCTGTCGTGAGTAGGGTTTCCAGAGAGACTAAGAAGGAGGGGGACAACGAGCTGGTGATGACTATTTTTAACGATTTTTAAAGGGTACTACAGTTTCAGATAACCTGTCCGCTGTCTTCCGTAGAGGGTGGATACGCTTGTAAAAAAAAGGTTCGACTGCGAAAGCATCCGCGCCACACCCTATTTCAGCCGCAAAGCGGCAATGCTCAGCTGATTTCCAATCTATAAGGTGTGGTTAAAAATCCTGTTTTTTTTTTCGAACTGACTATATTGTTTGCCCTGGAGCCTTTACGACTTTTACAGCTTCACCGGGCTTGGGGGCGAGCGCTCGAGGCACTCAGCCACGATCGCTATGTAACAACATCTGACGGTGCCAAAGTGCACACAGCGATTGCAAATAAGTTGCGATCAGGCTAATTCCCTATCATTTGATCTAAACTAACTATACATATATACATGTTTCTTCCCCCTGGGAGGAGGGAAGGAACATGTGTATGTTTATTTAGTGGTCTGAAAATTATTGTCTGACTAGGCAAAAAAAGAATAATAAGATGTCCCTTACAGAACCTATGTGGCGTGCATGTGTGTATAATGCAGTGTTATGTGTGTCTGTGAAAGCTAGTGAATGTAGAGTCACTGTATCGCGCGAGCGCCTGCTTGGCTCAAGGGCTCTATACCGATGGATCAGACCTAGGAATTTATTGGTATCCTTTTGTACAAATATCATTAACTTAACATGAGGTAGACTGCATACCCGTTAGATATTTTTTTTAAAAGCGCTAGTCTCTGAAACTATATGTCAGATTTGAAATATTATTTTTACATTTTATAACCTCAATAGCTGTGCTCGCGGCTCCGCTCACGGGGACTACAGAATGTCATGGGTCGAGTAGACGCGCGAATCGTACTGCCCTCGCTCCCAACCACGGCGATTGTCCGCCGGTCTTTTTAAAGACAAAAATACTTATTGTGGATGATCCATAGAAGATAGACATATGCTGTCGCTAACTTTTTTGTAGGTCTTTTTAAGATCTACAATTATGTAGAATATTATTTTGATATATCTCTTATGGTTTATTCAGCGTAAGTCCCCAAAGGCGTCTCTTTTCCGAATTGATTCACCATTATCATCACTGCTTATTTCACATATTACTTTATCTAACAAAATATATCTTATAACCTGGCCAGATAACTTAGCTATGAATTAAAGGAAAAACCATGTAAATCGGATAAGTGATTTTCACGTGAAAAGAACATAAGCGGACAGACAGACAGAGAGACGTTGAGCTTTATAATTTGTATAGATTATGGAGAAACGTTATACAGTTGTGGTCATAATATAATTAAGAACTAGTTGAAGTTTCAGAGTTATTTTATCTAAATCATGTCATGTGTAGTTATGTGTTCCTTCTTAGAAGTAACTAGTTATGTTATGAAATAGCCACATGAATAGTGCAAACGGTATTAGGAATATACAATAAAATGGCTAAATATTGTAATTATTCTCTATAGTAACAAATTCAAATAGTAATGAAGCTGGACCAATAATTAAGAACGATTTATTAAACTGCACGAGAGTTGTTTTATATGCAACTAAGATTAAATAAATCACATTAATGTGAAGTGCGTAAAGAAAAAAGCAATTAAATACATTCTAAACTAAAATTAATAGTTAGTAGCCTGTCCACGGCTTTTAATTACTGCTTTACACCGGCGAGGCGTTGAATCTATCAATTTTTGACATTTCGCAAGAGAGTTAGAGTTCCATTCTTCTATGAAAACGTCGTACAGCTCTCTTAAATAGCCACACTGTCGATTTGAAACATTTTTCTTGACGTCGCACCAAAGATGCTCTGTTGGGTTTAGACCTGGGCTGTGAGCTGATCAATCTAAGACAGAAACTGATTGCGATGTGAGAAATTCCTTAACGGTGCGTGCAGTATGCTTTCCTTTGGATCATTGTCCTGATGAAATGTCCAAATAACCGGAAGCACGTCTTCGGCTTAACATAACAAAGTTTCTTCCAGTATATTTTTGTATTGGTATTGATCCATGTTCCCTTCTATCAGCTTAAAAAAGCTTAACGCCATGTACAGAAAAGCATCCCCAAATTTTCATATTCCCCCACTATGCTTTAATGTTACTTTTGTGTCCTTAGGGTCGAATGCTTTATTCGGAGGGCGTCGTACATATTGTTTTCCATCAGAACATACCCTGTTTATTTATGTCTCGTCAAAAAAAAGAACATTTTCCACTGTCTAACTGTCCAGTTTTCATACCTTGTTGAAAATGCAAGCCGGGCTTGCCTATGGCACCGTGTCAACATGGGCACCTTCCTTGCTATGCTTCCTTGCAACTTTTCATCTACCAAACGCCTTCGAATAGTGCGTGCCGAGATTGCTGAAGGGTTGTTTTCACCAAAATATTCTTTTTCAACTCATTAGTCACTTTAAAAGGATTTTGTTTTTCAAAACGAACGATATTTCGATCATCTCAACGAGATGACTTTCTCTGTTTAGGTACACGCGGAAAATTTTAAGTAGTTTGATACGTGACAAAATGCTTCAGAGCGTGGAAAAACATTGTTTTTGAGCATTGCAGATGGCCGGCTCTATCTTTTTATACGACCAATTCTTCTCACAAAGTTTTATTATTACTTGCCTTGTAGATTTATAACAACTTTTATTTTTACCCATTGTTTTCATATGAAGCAATCAACTTTAAGACTTTTACAGCACTAAATGGCGCCAAAATTATACGAATAGTGACCTACAACCACAGAGCCACGGAGTGTTCTCTATTTAAATTTGAATAAAAAATTCAGCGTTCTTAATAATGTGACCAGCCAGTAAGTAGTAATATTAGGTTCCGATCTAATGTATAAAGTTTATCAATTTATTTTTAGCCAATCATCTGTATCAACTAATGTACCGCTACTATGGAAAAGTTTTGTGATACTGAGAGAAATACTAAAAAAATACATGCAATTAGTTATACTAGTTAGTTTATAAAAATCGTTCCTTTACGCCACGACTGCAAGGAGTGGTGGAGTAACCGTGAAAGTTACACGGGTGTTTCGGTGGCGCGGTAGAGAGTTTCTCGGTTAAATTTAACACGGGCACATCTACATACAATAAAAATCTTAACTTACCATTTCCATTCCTGGTTCTCCTTTATAGTCAAAGTGAAAATGCCTTCGAAAATCAGAAGTAGGATCGGTGACGCCAGATACCAATATTCTAGATTATTTTTGAAGACAGTCACCTGCCATATAGCGATCACGCCGTGACAGGCGAACACCAAGCGTGTGATCACCGCTTTTATTGTGGCCAGTATCTTCATCACATTCGCCATGTTACTTATTTATTTGATGCAAAAAGTGCTATATAATTTTTATTACAGGTACGACTATTAAAAATTACTGACAAAATTACATAGAAAAGTAAATAAAAAAAATCGACATTTGAAACGATTCCTATGAATTAACGTTCGAATCTTATCAACGAATTCCTTTTTTAAAAGACAGAAGATAACATTAAAAAAAACAAATTTAACCATTAATGTTTGCTAAGATAAAATACTTTTACCTTAATATTTCCTTTAACTTTGTTTAATGGCTACATTTTATATATTGATAATTATATTTATTTATGTTTTATTTTATAGAAGAAGTACATATTAACGTTATAATTACCTAAATAATTCATTTAAAGAGATTACAATTATAAAATAAATAATTTTATAAGTACTGTTTATGTTTTTTTACAAAATAAAAGAAAGATTGGAATAAGTTATATTATGACGCATATTACAATGAATGTGATGTATTTTTCTATATTTTTAAAATCATTTTTTTAACTTTTACATTATTTTTTTGATAAATAAATTATTATTTTAATTCAAACAAAAATAATCACTGAATCACTTTGCATTCAAAATCTTAAACTTTTCACTACTAGGTTTTAAAAATAAAAGTGTTCTAATGCACCTCTAATGTTTTTCAAAACGAATGTCAGCTGTGTTTTTAGCGTAAACTGAACTGATTTGTGGATACAATCTTTTGAAATGAAGTAAAAGAGTTAAGGCATCTATAAAAATACGTAAACACGTTTCTTTATATAAGAACGATATCCATTGCTGTTTTTTTCGAACACTTATACGCTGTATAAGACCTCAGGCTGAATATCAAAGAATCAACATCTTTAGACGTACCACATGATTCAACAATACTTTCCATACAATTCCTGTTTATGAAAACTATGCACAAATGACGTACGGAAACAACTTCTGAATTAAAATTTAGGCCGGATACACTGATTGATAACGGAAGTCGTTCGTATTTAAAAACTAAGTACATATTGTATGAAGCCAACACGCTAAAGTTTGTTTTTTCCCATGGAGTAAAATAACTTTTCATGTGTTTCAAGTTCATAGGACTTTAAAAATAATGATGTCCACCAATCCGTAATAATCTTAAAATCGTACGAGATATTATTCCTATTGTTAGATTTTTTGGCTGAATAAGGTAGACAAAATCTCGCGTCTGTCGTGGACCAACCGAAGTGCTTTTGTATGTTGTTTTAGTAAATAGTTCACCGTATGTACACTTTATAGTTGCCAAAATTATGTGATGATAATACTAAATTATGGGGTATGTTAAATAACAGGAAATAGCCATTATTTGGTAGTTAATAAGCCCGTGCCGTGTACTGTGAGAAGGGCTTTGTACAATAGTGACATATTTATAAGACAGAATGATTATTACATGCTACTTTATTTAAGAAATTAGTAAGACAGCAATGATATGACTTAAAACCGTGTGCTATTTAATTTGTGAATCGTAATCTTAGAATAAAAGGCTTTACAAATATAAAGGTATCAAGGGAAATCAAATAGAGTTGAGCTATATTGTAAAACAAGGAAAATTCATAGACGGACTTGTTTTCAAAATTAGGTAATTTATAGTGTTGTATCGAGTGATAACACATAAGCATAGATGAAAAAGAGTTATGCACAATTCAATCCAGATATGGAGAAAAAACCACAAGGAACAAATACTATTTTATTCCATTGCCAGGTTATTTTTTGTTGTTTACTAATGAAACGACTAAAAGATCACATAATCGGATTTACTTTTTTTAATACTAATATTAAATATTGTAAAGAACTACAACACATCACTATGGCTCACATGTTTGTACATTGCTTTGATAACATAATATGGCCAAACTATGCAATTCATAGACGGTATCATTACATAGTATAAAACAAAGTCGCGTCGCTCTGTCCGCCCCTATGTATGCTTAAATCTTTAAAACTACGCAACGGATTTTGATGCGGTTTTTTTAATAGATAGAGTGATTCAAGAGGAAGGTTTATATGTATAATACATGCATAATATTGAAGAGAAACACTGATAAATTTAGAGGTTTCTAATGTGATGTCGTAAATAAACACATTTTTTGCGATTACATTGCAAACGCTGGCTGAACCCCACGAGATAAATCAAAATAATGTACTACAGTATTGTACAACTTAAATAGGTCAACGAAAAAGTCCATGATGGTATATGTCTATTTCTTAAGGACAATCCACAATAACCATTTTTTACCTTTTACATTTTACGGGAGAAAATGGCTTATTTACGAAGTGATTTTAAGCAATACAGCATTAATCCTTATCCAATTAAGTACCTTAAATACATTGTCCAATAGATCAATATAGCCCTTTACAGCATGTAATTTAAATGAATATTTCCGAAGATATTACAGATTTAAAATGTAGGGAAGTGCGGCGGTACCGGCCCTATATACCATGGTCAATTATAAGTATGTCACTCTTTCAAGAGTAACCTCTAAACAAAACATGTTTGTATTGTCTAATGACAAACAAGCTGTAAACGTTGTTTAAGGACATTCTGTAGTAGGTAGGTATATTTAGTATCAGCATTGAACCCGTGCGAAGCTGGGGCAGGTCGCTAGTAGCTTAATATAATTGAAAATGTTCACGTTCTTGTGATAGAAAATTCCTCTCTTTTGACAAATTTTGGATTTCACTTTTATTTCCAAACTGAACTACGGCATATAGCGACATATTTTCCTATTGAAGCCACAACAAAAAAAAACATATTTGTTGGATCACTTTATAGTGTACAAATAAGCACAAAACTCATGGCGCCAGCGCTCGTTTTCAGAATAAATTTGACGTATAAGTCATATGTGTGGGTTATGAGCCACGCCTCCTTGATCCTTCTCTTGAGTCTTTTGTATTCTATAGTCACATCGGTCATATGTTTGCTTCACTAGATGTAAATTAAACTTCAGTAATAATACCTGCTATGTCCTATTCCATGATATGATCGAGTTCTACCTTAAATTCCATTAGAATCCATCCAGCCGTTTAAGTGTGATTAATAGACATGCATTCAAACGAACCTAGGAAGCATTTATAACACACAAACTATTGGCAGCCCACTACGTTGGTCAATAAAACAGTATTTTGTCCTTTTCCACGACGTAATCGACTTTTATGACAAATTTTATTACAATTCATCCAGCCTTTTCAGCGTGATTACTAGCTGATACCCTCCGACATTGCTGGGCTATAAAAAAAGTATTTTGTCCTATACTACGAGGTCACCGACTTTCATTGTAATCCGTCAATCCGTTTGAGCGTGATTCATAGACAAACATTCAAACGTACTTTGACGTCAATCATATACTAGCTCCGCTCGCATGGACTACAGAATGCTGAACAACCGAGTCACTAGGGTATAAGAAGTTCCAGGACTATCCAGTTACAAAGTTATCGAAGGTTTAATTCGCTGAAGCTAGTATACGGCCTCCACAGATGATTTCTCAGCGTTTGAAATCGCCAATACGGGACACTTACAGGCAGATTAGAAAAAAAGCAATTTAAAAGTAAATATTGAAAAATCTAGGCTTATAGACAGCAAGCAATGTAACTGATCCAATTTTCTTTAGCAATCTAGAAGCATTTCTTTTAATGCGCGCGCACTTACAAAATTGGCCAATGACAGGTCATATCATAGAAAAGGGCTTGGGGGCCAAAGCAAAGGAAATTTCCACCTACTATAATTTAAAACAAGCTCTTATCTAAACGAGGTAAAGTTGAAAATCGGACAAAACCTAATTTTAAGAGTACAAATTAGCGTTATCCATGGAAAAGAAAAAGAACTGATCCTTATGTCTTTGTCTTCAAGATAGATGTTTGCTTGACTTTTTTGTTATGAAGGTTTTCAACAAAAATGAGCTTAGACCATGACATCATAGTTTACAGCGATGATAGCTCAGTGATACTGTGTAAAGACACAGTGTCGATTGAACCTAATATTTAAGTAAAGGAAAAAAGAACAAAGGAGTTCGTAAATTCTTACCTTTGCCGTGTTGTGCAAATATGGAATGGTCTCGGAGCCATCGTGTTTCCTCTTGCCAATGATATTCAAGCCGGTCGTTCCTTGCTTATAAATTCCGTGCGGTTACTGATCACACGTTTTACTATCGCGCTCAGTCAATAGTACGGGTCAATAGTACTAATACTAAGTCATTATTACAGATTCCATAATAGCATCAACACGATTCTCCGATTTATCTATACATACAATAAAATTGAAGTGTCTGTTTTTAATGTCAAAATAACAGATTTTTACTAAAAGCATATGAAAGTATACACGATACCTATAACAAAAAACCCATTTTTAAAGTTTGGCTGTCTGTCTGTTTGTTCTAGGTAATCTCCGAAATGGTTGGACCCATTTTGACTGCACT
This sequence comes from Saturnia pavonia, assembly GCA_947532125.1. Taxonomy (NCBI): domain Eukaryota; kingdom Metazoa; phylum Arthropoda; class Insecta; order Lepidoptera; family Saturniidae; genus Saturnia; species Saturnia pavonia. The sequence continues at coordinate 2,133,658 of OX383923.1, forward strand.
TTCACTGGCAAATAGCTGATGTTATCGGGCATAACTTAGGCTACTTTAATTTTAGAAAAATAATTAGGGTTCCGCTCAAAAAATTAAAAACCCTTTTTAGTAGTCCACGCGAGCAGAGCTGTGGGCACAGCTAGTATTAAATAGTATCCTATTTAATACTAGCAACCCGGCTCGGCTTCGCGTGGATAGCAGAGTAATACATATGATTATATTGGATTACGTTCCTAGCTCTCAGTTGGCATGATTTTTTCACATTTTCAACGATCATCTTCATATTGCAGCCAATTTACATAAGACATTAATGAATTATACACCTAACCCTTCCTCATGAATCAGTCCGTCCATTGACGATAACCGTAGAAAAATCTTTTCGGTAGTTTTTCAGTCTATCACGTTCAGACAGATAGACAGACGCGGCGGGGGACTTCGTTTATAAAACTGTAATGATCTATTTTGTGAAAATCGGTTTAGTTGGCAAACAATTTTTTTAATGAATGTAATATGTTTTCTAAAAATATAATACGTGCGTGATCTGGCATGCGCCGCGTAAACCAATTTTATTCTCCTTTATACAAATGTAGTTACTACTCTGTGTAAATAAAACTACCATTCATTTTTGTTTTAAGCGTACCTGTTGCTCCACTTCCCGTACTTGCCTACAGCTTGACAGATTGCTTGACGTTCATACTTACTGCTCCGCTCCTTAGGGCCGTAACGTGAAGTTATTCTTATATTGGAATCCGACTGGTAATGCCAGCGATTAAGCGTTTAAACAATCAAATAAAAAACTCTTTAGCTTTATTATCTACTCGTATACTATATAATATACTAATATAATAAAGCGGAAGAGCTTTTTGTTTGTTTGTTTAAACACGCTTATCTCTGAAACTACTACTAAATATATAGGTATACTACTACTAAATATAATTACTATTATAATTACTAAATATATACTATAGCTATGAATTAAAGGAAAAACCATATAAATCGGATATAGTGATTTTCGCGTGGAAATAACATAAACGGACAGACAGACAGACGTTAAGTTTTCTCAAAAATTCTTTTTGTATATGATAGCCAGATTCACGTGGAATAGTAGGTATAGGCTATATAGCATTAGGCTACACCTCTCGGCTGGAATTAAATATTTATTTTTGTTTACTAAGTCGGAAGACGTAGCCCACCTTAAACGGTTTACCCGCGTGCGCTTGCGTAATGGTTAGTGATACATAAATACAATGTTCTACAAAAATATTGCTCCTTAGTACATCTGAAAAAAAGTTGTCGATACCATATGCCCATCTCTTATACATAAGCCACAACAAGATATTTTGTCACAAAATTTATTGAAAATTGAAAAGTTATTTATAAGCATTATTATTAGGCATGGCATATTATTCCTTACGAACGAAAGTTACTTCATCATCAAGACAATTTTATGTAGAGAAACTTTGCCCTTTATAGCATTTAATTAGGAGGAATAGTTTAGGAGATAATGTAAAATTAAAATAATTCAACACTCGGCTCGGGCCTATGGATATACGAGTGGTGTGAACGAGCCAGATGAGTTGTGACGCATAACTCTGGCCGCCCGATAAAAATATTGTCAGGTAAAGGTAATTTAAATTTGTAGTTTTCAATGGCTGATATTAAGTTTCCAAGATATGACTCAGCGCCATCTGGGCAAAAGCAGAAATTTAGAGCTTTTTGGATGTTACCATTTTTATATGGCTATTGGGAGTCTTCTTATTTTACCTTGTCTCTGGTTATATGTATTACTCTGCTATACGTGGAGGGCGGTTTTCTAGTATAAAATAAACAGATGAATGAAAATATGGCACCAAGTAGCTATAACTTCAATTACTACACTATCGGAAATACGGCCTACAGAATACTGTCGGTCAATGCTGCACGCTTGAATTGTGCTGCCTCAAAAATGCTTATTGTGGGTAATCCTTAGAAGATAGACATATGCTATCGCCGACTTTTATGTAGGTCTTTTTACAATGTAGATTTATGTGGTACACTAATTTGATATATCTCTTATGGTTTACTCAGCTTAAACCATTTAATCGCCCCAAAAGCGTCTTTTTTCTGAGTTGTTTCACCATTATCGTCACTACTTATTTCATATGTTACGTCATGTAACAAAATATATCCATTTACCTGGCCAGATAACATAGCTATGAGTTAAAGGAAAAACCATGTAAATTGGATGAGTGGTTTTCGTGTGAAATGAACATAAACGGACAGACAGACAGAGAGACGTTGAGTTTTATAATATGTATAGAAGATGTTACTTAGAGAATAAGGATGTCACAAAAATGTTTGGATACTTCAAATTTTAAATTGTTTGAGAAAACTGATCATAAACCAAAAGGTGGCCATATTCGACCCAGGTACCTTAGTTCAAAACTTATAGTATATCATAAAACTCAACGTCTCTCTGCCTATCCGTTTACCTATATTCTTTTCACAATAAAACTACTTCTCTCCGATTTACATGTTTATTTTTTAATTCATAGCTATGTTACCTGGCCAGGTTATAGGATGTATTTTGTATCTAACATACGAAATAAGCAGGCAAGATAATGGAGTATCAATTCGGAAAAAATGATGATTTTGGGCGCTTCCAAGGCTTACGCTGAGTAAACTATAAAAGATATATCAAATTAATGTACTAAATAATTTTAGACTTTAAAAAAACAAGCAAATATCAGCGATATCGTGTCTTTCTTCTAAGGATCACCCACAATAAGTATTTTGTTGTAAGTGGTAGTGGGTGCAGCATGATTCGCGCATGCGCTCGACCGACGATATTCTCATGCGAGCGCAGCCGCGGTCATAGCTAGTAATAGATACACACGTAAATCGGCCTGATTTAATTATGTCTCTAGGTTTTTGTTTGCATTCACGTATATCAAATTGTCAACTCTGGAAACTCTTCATTTTAAATTTTGCTTCAAGTAAATTGGTTTTTATTCGATTCTCCAAACTTCCATCTACCATTATCACGGTAATATTTAGTCTCAATTCATTCAAGTTCTTGTAGACATCATGATAAGATTATTAATCCTCATTGTCTGTGAGTATTTTCTTCTTGAATTATTATCGAGTGTAGAAATAAAAGGGAAATAATTATGTCGCTATCATAGATTAATGATTGGTCACCGCTGCGATTTAGCTATATACCGTGCTTCCTACAAACAATAGCTTCTAGAATACGGCAACGTATATAATACCGTAGTATGTGGTGACTATTTGAAATTAAGCTTGCCAACGTGACAGTATTGTCATTATGACACTGTTCCAAGCACTTCGATTCGATAGTTATTGAAGAGGGATGTTCAAATTGAGGGTAGAAGCTAACCAACCACCATGATATGGTTTCATCACGATGTTTTCCTTCACCGAAAGACTCATTGCAAGGATTCGAACTCAAGTCCATCGACGAGGTGTCCGTCGTACACGCTATCACTTAGGTATTATTGCTCCATGGAACAGATTTTTCTGTAGTGATTAATTTCGAAGCAATGATGACTCAGTGGTAGTTTGTACGGACATCACGTCGATCGACGTTAGTTCGAATCCCTACAATGAGCCTGAGTTTTCGGTGAAGAAAAATATCGTGATAAAACCATCGCATGGAGGTAGAGAATTTTCTAATACCTTCCTAGCTAGCTACTACCCTCGAGTTGAAAATCTTTCACCAAGCACCTACAGGTGTGTTCCGGCAGCTGGACTTGGGAGTCAGTTCCACCAGGTTAAGCGTGTTACCATCTTGGGCCATATTTCCACTTGACATCAGGAGTAATTGTGGCCAAACGCTGAAACCTGTAATCTATACATATTATGAAACTCAACGTCTCTCTGTCCGTCTGTTCGTTAATGTTATTTTCACGCGAAAACTACTTATCCGATTTACATGGTTATTTTTTTAACTCATAGCCTATAAACTGGTCAGATAATATACTGACCAGGTTATAGGATATATTTTGTTAGATAAAGTAACATAAGAAATAAGCAATGGCGATAATGGTGAATCAATTCGGAAAATAGGCGCTTAAACAGCTTACGCTGAGTAAACCATAAGACATATATCAAATTAATATACCACATAATTGTACATATTAAAAAGACCCACAAAAAAGTCAACAATAGTCCATCTTCTAAGGATCACCCACAATAAGCATTTTTGTGGCAGCACGATTCTCGCGTGCGCTCAACCGACGGCATTCTGTTGTCCACGCGAGCGGAGCCGCGGGCACAGCTAGTCTATACATAAAAAAAACAACATATTTTTCAGTAGTAACTTCGCAGCACGTAGATTCGAAGAAACACAAGCATTCCATATCGAACGATCCAAATGATTATGATAATCGACAAATAAAAGAACAGGAAATTCGAAATATACCATTTATGATGGAACCATATGGGAGAGAGACGGGAAGGAAGAACGATATTCCAGTGATGAGGAATAGGGAAGACGAACAGTGTATGACTTGGATGACATAGATTTAAAATTAAATGGGTAGCTAATAAAATTAATAACTTGTGTGTGTGCTGTTAAAGTCTGTTTTTAATGTAATTAAAATTACATTTCATGTGTTGCTAGTTAATTAGATTTAAAAAATAGCGATGCCCACCTATCTAAACTAGTCATAAAACCGTACGAGAAAAAAAAATATCACATAGAATTAACACACTCAGAATGGCAGTAATCGCAAGTGAAGCCATTTCAAATTAGCGATTAAAGGCTACGTTCATCTCTCAGCTCGTTAGTAGACATGGGTAACTCAGCAAAATTTCTTGCGTCAACTCAATAACTCAAGCGCAGTTTACTGCACCGGCGTATTGAGTTAACTCAAATATGCGCCATGACGCAGCTTTTTTATCGTTGTAGGTTTGCGTAGTGACCAAAATGTTGACCATAGATGTTAAGTGACGATGTGGCCCAAGATGATAAGACGCTAAGCCTAGTGGAAGACTGGCTCTCAAGTGCAGCTGCCGGAACACACCTATTGGCGCTTGGCGACAGATTTTCAACTTGAGGTTGGTAGCTAGCCAGGCTAGCATTAGGAAATACCCTACCACCATGCTATGGTTTCCTCACGATGTTTCCCTTCACCGAAAGCTGAGGCTCATTGCAGGGATTCGAACTCACGTCAATCGACGCGAAGTCGTACACGCTAAAACTGAGCCATCATTACTAAAAATTCTGTGCTAGGTCGTGACCATGGATATCGTGATAAATTCCTCACAAATGTATCCGACCGCCAAGAGGCTTACTTGATGGCATAACAGTTACGATCAGCGATGAATCAGGATATCTTGATGGTTGTTGTTATTTATATACTACATAACTGGCGAAAAAGCATACAGTCCGCCTGATGGTAATTGGCTACCGTAGCCTATGGACGCTTGTAGGCTAGCGTCACTAGCGCGTTGCCAACCTTGAACCCCTACCTCAAGGAGCTCTGGAATCCCTACTCACCGCAGGAAAACAACATTAGGTTACTTGGCTCCGAATTTCTGTAGGGTGGAGGTATTCCACCAGTCGGGCTGCCCCAACTAGAGACAATCTACAAAAAAATTTCTCTGTGTCCTAACTCTCTTTACCTTTCTGTCTCAGATAAAAAAACTCTGTAGGTATATATAATAACTACTTAAATCTTAAAAAAAAATATTGTGTGGTTTTATGAAATCACGATGCAAGTGAAACTTAAAAAATTATATTTGAAGACATGTGACATACATTCTTTAATAACACACATTAACATATACAATGTTCCGAATTTACGATTATAATCATTGACTGCACGGCATAAAATTCAATTTTATTTACGACAATGTAACGTAATGCGTCATGCTATTTTCCTTTACGATTATAATTCTTGACTGGACTGTATAAAATTCAATTTTATTTGCGACAATGTAATGTAATGAGACATGCGATAGATGAACGAAAAAAATCTGGGCGATAGAATAAAAGTAACACTTAAAAAAATTGCATCAATAAAACACTTACTAACATCAAAACTTATATTTAATAACCTAATAACCCAATTGAAAAAAGAAGAAACACCAAAAATACATAATAAAACTTTTCCTTAAACTAGTTTAGTATATGGGGAAATTGTTGTCAACGAATTTGGACCATCCGTGAAGACCTTCAGTCAGATCCTTGACCTTCCAACGATGCTCGGCCCCAATATGGTCTAGAACTTTCTTAGCCGCTACCTGGGAATCGTTACCGCGTCTGCAGATGAATGTCACTATACGAGAAACAAAAAAACCGATTCATAAATATAAGACATCTATATCTATATACATATTATACAGTTTCTCATATTATACAGTTTCTCTGTCTGTCTATCCGTTTTTTTCACGCGAATACCACTTATCCGATTTACATGTTGTTTTTTTTTAATTCACAGCTGTATTATCTGGCCAGGTAATAAAGGATATATTTTGTAAGATAAAGTAACATAAGAAATAAGCAGTGTCGATAATAGTAAATAATTCGGAAAATAAAAAAAAACATTTTGGAGCGTTTAAATGGATTACGCTGAGTAAAAGTACCTACATCGCAAAAGGGCTGAATACAAGTATTGCTCGAACATTATTAGTAGGCGCTATTATTGTATTTAGTTTGCGCTTAAAATTTCATCAGGGACCCCGAAGAGTACCGTTTTGCAATTATGGCGGCTGCTTGAGGAAGAGTTATACAACAGGCTGCGCACGATGCTCGAATCTTGATACTCGAAAGAGACAGAGAAGGAAAGCCGCTCAATGATGATTGATTATTTAAACGTAGCATCGGTAATTTCATCTTGGTAAAATTATCTCATGTGCAGTCAGAAAGTCAAAATCGCGCACGGCCCCACGTCAAACGTCTATTGTTGCCGGCAGCCGGCATCATATTAACTCATTGGTCGGTTTTGTTCGCCTCCCGCGTTCCGCAAACATTAGGAAGAGTTGCGCTTACAGCGGTCCAGCTATAAGTGGCCGTATTCTAGAAGCTATAGTTTGTAGGTAGCGCGGTATCTAGATGAAGCACGATCAATTCATTTTGTTTTACTTTGTCCGAATAAAAAAGGATATTTGAAATAACATAAAAGTATTTTGTAATTTAAATAAAGAATATGCCGAAACTTGCTAGTCGGTATGACAACGACAACGGTCGATGGAATGCCGATGTCTCCGTGGTCTCCGTTTTTTCTGGATTTTACTATGCATAGACAATTAAACAAATGACGACATCGGCAATATCAGTTCATTGATTTTCTATAAACTGCATATGTTAAAGGCAATGTATAGAATGTCTGAAGCTAGCCGGCAATACATGTATGAAATATTCATATTTAATATAGAATGCCTAGGCTAAGTATGTAATAATTATCTTTATTTCATACATTGCCGTGTACGTACTCTTAGGTATTGTATAGAATGCTTGCATTTCATATATTGCCTATAACACATATAAACAGACAAACATGTATTATCTAAAAAAACATGTTTAAAGACTTTTAAAATTCACGGTTTTTTGCAGACTTACCTTTATCCGTCTCTCTTATTCTCTCCAACAACTCGTCAAAACACCTATCAAGTAGATCAATAGGGTAGTTGACGGAACCATCTATCCGACACATAAGGAACTCTTGCTCGTTACGCACGTCCACCAATAGATGGCGGTGATTTTCAGTTTGAGATTTCTCTTTGAGGGACGCCGCAAGTTCCAATGGCGTCGTTCTGTTTTCTGCCGGGAGGATATCCAGGTTCAGGTCCTGAGAAGTTTTTATATTTATATGTTAGTTAATGATGTAATATAGTACTAATATAGGTACAATGTTATTTATTCATGAACTGCAATTGGAGAATATGCTTAGTTCATCGACTAGCTGACCCGTGCGGATATATCGCATATCATAGAATATAACTAATCTGACAGCTGTGATTTTAGTTAAACATATTGTTGATAGATGGCGCCTTGAATACATTTTAATTAGCATCAATAAATGTCATCCCTAATGACAAAGTTTTTAATCATTTTTAACGAAACAATAATTAAACATAAGCGTTGAATGATGTTTGAATCATTAATTTTGATGAAGAATTAACGGAATTAAGAAATAATATATACCAGCTGTGCCCGCGGCTCCGCTCGCGTGGTACAGAATGTCATGGATCGAGCGCACCCGCGCATCGTACTGCCCCCGCACCCAACCATGGCGGTCACCGGCTGGCCTTTTTGAAGACAAAAATGCTTATTGTGAATGATCCTTAGAAGATAGACATATGCTTTCACCCATTTTTTCTAGGTCTTTTTAAGATCCACAATTATGTAGCACATTATTTTGATATATATCTTATGTTTTACTCAGATTGAATTGACGTGTCAAGTCCCAAAAGCGTCTTTTTTTAATTGATTCACTATTATCATCACTACTTATCTATTTATCTATCAAAATATATCGTATAACGTGGCCAGATAACAGTTATGAATAAAAAAAACAACAAAAAAAGAACTGATCAGTCTTGAATTATTAATTGAAACATCAAAGGTCTTCATCACGATTCCTATATGCTTGACTGATAGAGATTGTTTACCATAGCACAAGGACATCTGAGACAATATGACCACTGGATCGCGTTCACCATATTTATTGCAGTAAAACTTCTTTAGGCGCGATAGGAGGATGGTGGCGACCGTAGGGATGATGGTGGTCGTCGGGATGGTGGTGGCCTTTGGAACTTTGGTGGCCGTCGGGATAATGGTGACCATTTAAATTTTACTTCAATCGCGTGTGACGGTTACACGCTTTTAAATTTATTTATTTGCAATAATGTATGTACATTTTGTTCTTACATGCTAGTTCATCCTTTTACATGGACCCTGAATAAGGTATAGCAAAACATTAAGTTTCATGACAAAATTTTCCTACGTTAGAACTTACTTATATCCTAGTTTATTAATTATTTATTTCTTTATGCATATTATTTATTAGTTTCTTTGTAATACATTTATATTTTTTATATTTTATCTTCCATGTATTTAAGCAGATTAATTTATTTTTCCTTAAACTGTTTATTTATGTTTGAATTATTCTATCTGGTTATATCATTCATAAATTCTCTTATTGAATAGTAAGATTCATTAATAAGTTGTGTTTTATATTTAGTTTTGAATATATATACATCTTCTTCTTTAAGATTATCAGGAATATTATTGTAGATGGTAATGGATCTGTAATAAGGGCGGTTTTTATATATTTCTAATTTAGGTTCTGGGGTAATGAGTTTATTTTTTCGGTGATAATTTTTAAAATATTGATTTAATGTTTCTGGGTGTTGTCTGACGATTACTGCTATTTCTAGTATATTTATATATATGGCGGTGTTACTATTTTTAATTTCTCAAAATATGGTCTGCAGCTATTCGATGTGTTGATGTTAATGTGGAAGTGTATCGCTTTCCGCGATTAGTTGATGTATAATCAGTAAACAAGCATGCTGGTAGCGATTTACAATCGACGATAAACAATGATGGCTTAGTGGTAGCGTGTACGATTTCGCATCGATTGACGTGGATTCGAATCCCTGCAATGAGCCTGAGCGCCCGATGAACGAAAACATCGTGAGGAAACCATAGCATGGTGGTAGGGCTTTTCTACTGCCCGCCTGGCTAGCTACCACCCTCAAGTTTAAAATCTGTCGCCAAGCACCAATAGGTATGTTCTGGCAGCTGCACTTCAGAGCCAGCCTTCCACTAGGTTTAGTTTACTTGAGCTACATCGTTACTTACCATCAGGCCACTACGCCAAAACCTATAATTATTAAAAAAAGCTGACTGGGTCACCATGCACATGGTGATACACCAATTAAAGTGACTCTCTTTTAGTTCGTCATGTTTTGAAATCAGCCAGTACATATTTAGGCCGAGATAATAGCAAGCCAGCACGAGACCATCTACCGTCGATAGTTACCGATCCTTTGGATGTTACCGTTGATGGTTATACTATGTATACCATCAGGCACAATGCAGTCACTTTGCCGTACTTCTATAAAAAAGTATCGGCCAACGTTATAAATTTTCATTAACCAAAATAGTGAGCACATGAATATGGGAACATTTTGAAGCCCAGGAAGGAACACATCGAGAAGGGTATGGCGAGAGATTTGCAAGATGAAGATTGTACCTAGCGAGGCAAGCAGTATATTCTTTACCACAATGCGAAAGTTCGTCTAGTAGTCGTCTGAAATGTGCCCGAAATATCGTGTATTTATCATAGTGTAGTAGTGTATCGTGTAGTCATAGGTTCGACGAAGCATACATACAAAACCTTATCGCTTCAACTGTCAACAAACAATGGGCTATAAATCAAACGTTCCGCCTCGTTTAAAAACGATAACGTAAGTTGTTTACACTATGTTGAGGGTTTGAACGCCTTCCAGAGATTTCGTGATCGTCTTATTGGGTATACAAGCGAGCCGTTACGCGAGCCACGACAGTTTTAATTTCTAAAGTGAAGTAGAAACAAGCGAAATAAAAGAAGAACTACAAGAGGAACAAACAGGCTGATTCTGAAAGTATATATAGGAGCGATTTGTGAGTTTGTTTTTTAATTTGTATTTTTTTGGTATTAATAAATCGTTTACGTGAAACGGCATTTTACTATCCAAGGGTATAACAATATTTGTAAGACGATGCATAATAATTTTTTGCTCAAAATGATAGAGTTCGAAGGACCGAATTGAATACGATGGAATGTCTCGTGTACCATAAACAGCAATATGCCATTCTTATAAATATGACACGGAAGAGTGCGAAATCGGGATGGTTATAAAAGTATGACTCGTTAAGGGTGACGTTCTCTTTGGCGTCCTACGCTTAGTTGACCATATGGAATATAGGTAGAGATGTTAACAGTCTCACGATCGAAGCGAAAGTATAGCTTTCTTTCCGAAAGGGCCCTAAAGCCTCAGACGGCGTTTACAGCTTCACCCGGGCTTGAATTGCTTTCTTTAGCTGTCGGTCGTATTTGTATGGATTTCTCCGATAGAAATCGATTGTTTCAAAGCCAAAACAAATCACGAAATAAGTTTAAAAATTCATTTTATTAGAGAAAAAAAAAAACGGATAAAGAGGTAAAATATTTTTATTAAAACAAAAATTAACAAAATTTCTCTACCTAACCTAAAATCGTCGTCGGTAAAACGAATTTGTGTTTTATATCTTGGAAAATACAGTCTGTTATCGCTTGTATGAAATAGATATATTTCAAAAACTGCATATGCATGTACTTTTAGTCCTTTAGAACACCTCCGCCGCGAAATAAATAAGGCGAAACGGCTACACATTCCGCTTAGCAAAAAATCACTACACTATGTCGTGAATCCAGTACCGGTACTAATGTACCGATGTACGTGATCGTAGGCGTAGTTGTATATTAGCAGTTAAAAAGAAAATATCGTCGATTTCCGACTCAGATATATTACTGTGGTTATTATCCTTAAAAATTGAGAATATGGGTGCACGATATTAACGGAACAAAGAAAAGGTAGGGTTGTTTAATATTCAAGTTTATTTTGTCACCAACAGATGTCGGTTACTCATTTTCAAACTAAGTAACGTTATGTTATATAGGTAGTAAATATATTGTAAAAGATACATTGCAATAAAGCAGACTGTAGTGCAGTTGTGTCTTGTTTCATTCAATAAGGAAGTTTCAAAGTACAAACTAAATCAAAATAATTCATCACTTACAAAGTGCTATACTTAACATTGGACCTTCGAGCCGGATTTTTTAATTTAGCGAATTCATGCTTAAGATTCTATAAAACCGATTATGTAGAGAACTAGTCACATGAATATCACTATTACCACATATTTTAGTATGAGCTGGCAAAGAATTGGCGTGATTCTGACCTCTTGGATGACTTTTCCAGTGAAATTCATCCATTTTAACGAATGAATGCTATTCTCGCCTCTAGAATCTGTCCACTGCGCCAGATCTTTTACGAAATAGACGCGAAACCATAACAAGATGGCGAACCGAACGCGGAGATGTGACCAGCATTACGTATCATGCGACATAGATATCACTGTATGTGCATAATAAAGAGATAGTTTCATAGTTAAATCTCTGCATCAGAACAAGTCATGCTGGAACTACAGCAGTTTCGCGGCGAAGGTGTACTAAACGCGTCAAGGTGCGAGACTGATATGGTCTTTTGAGATTATTTCTTGTTAATTCTATATTGTTTTTTTTTTCTTTATAAAAGACGACTACCGTTTGTGGATAATCAGGCCTCATTAAACACGATGTAAATCAAAGAAAATAGTAGAACTATATAAACTCAATACTGAGACTGTCACTCAAGAACTGCTACTGGAAGACATCGACAGCTTCTTGGTGACACATTTTCAGTCCACTATGGAATCACAGCTCCAATAGTATGGTATCCTGACAACCATGAGTTTTATTCCATCACCTTCTCGATGCCTTATAATGAAACCTTCAGTCGTTTTAAACGTAACTTCCAGGTTCTCCTGAAGGGTTATAAACACTTCTAGATTTATCAAATTCGAGAAGGTTCCAGTCAATACTCCAGTATCTTAGTTTGGAAGTCATGACCTTTATTCCTTCACCATTGCCCCACAACGTTTGTCATATAGACACAACCCTCCTGCAGAGCCACCCCAGTTGTATTATGTCCGCTTACCACGTCACAAACGTCACCATCGTTCTTCGCTTTAAATATCCTCAGGTTCCTCCCAGCCACCACCTTCGTGAAGGTCTTCCTGGAAGCGGGCACCATGCCTCTAAGACCCATATCCCTGACATATATAGTGTAAAGTTGATATATATTTTTGACGCTTGTCAACGTTATGTACTCGAATTTGATTGGACCGTTGGCGCATATCTGACATCTGGGTGGGGCTCTAGGCAGCGAATCGATGTAGCTGTCAACGTTGAGTGACTTCAAAGGTTTCTTTTTCGCTTTTGGCTTATCTTCGGTAGTTAACCAAGATCTGTGGAAAATTGAAAAAATCGTATAATGTGATCAGTCGAGTCAAAATAAGGCAAAATTTTCTGAGTTGTTTACAGGAAGATATACGTCAACCATACACAAATCACGTTTATAGGAATGTCCTTATCAATTTATATCCTAATATCTGATCAGAATATTATATGATGTAAACTAGCGCTTTACCCGCGGCTTCACTCGCGTTATAGTTGAGCTATGCCCCATCTTTTTTAACTGAATTGCTAAATACCAATTTTCATAGATCTATTTTAAAAAATGAGATAGCCAGGCGGGCATTAGAAAATACACTACCACCATGCTATGGTTTCATCACGATGTTTTTCTTCATCGAAAGCACATGCTCGTTACAGGGATTCGACGCCATGTCCGTACACGCTACCACTGACCCATCATTGCTTTTAAATCTTTTATAAGACCGTGGGTTACAGCTAGTAGAAAATACAATAAAAAGGGCATTTCATCACCTGACCATAGCTTCTTTGATTCCAAGTGTGTTCAAGAACATAACTCTGCAGACAGGCAGCCTCTCTTCTCTTTTATACAAATGGTATAGTTTCGAATCACCCTTTCTAGAGACGTCGCCCTTGGGCCGTAAGCGTCTCCGCTTAGCCGGTACCGAGTCTATAAGGGAGCGGGCGTATGACTTTTTACCTCGCCAGTCTAGATCGTTCCAGAAGTATCTGAAACGCATATTGAATGATTGTTACCGGCTGCTTCAAGTAATCCAAGCGGATATTCTTTGGGCGCGATGAGTAAAATTCCAAGATCGAAAATTTTCCTGTCACGTTTTGCAACGAAACGTTTGTCCAGCCGGTCTGCTAAAATGGAGAAGGGAACACACTAGCCGGGAGACAGTTCCACAACATTACAGAACGGCAAAGATATGACATAGCGAACTTCTTTGTTCATCCCGAGAGAGATGGATGACAGTGATAGAATGAGACAAGTAAAGACAAAAAACAAAGTGTGTTACTATTGCAAGCGCTCTTTTGATGTGAAACATCTAATGGCGCGTTTGGACGTGAGTAAAAAGCGTTCTGATGGGACGTCGCTACGCGCTATTCGGCCAACTTCGTGTCTGGTCGGCTCAGTGTTCCCCTCGTATTATAGAGTAATAAACTTTTAACTCCAATATTGGTTGTGATGGTGCACGGTGCGTTGCTGGAACACAAGCGAACAAGACAAGGCCTCCAAACTTCGTAAGAACTGTGTACTGGTGAGTCCTTTTACACCTTCATCCTTCATTCCGTATCATTGTGCATAGTTGTAATCGACTTAGGAAGTTCGCCCCGAATTGATAATCAGGCTAATTTCAAAATTAAACGAACCAGCACTTCCGCCTTTATCACCTCTCACCTGAACACCTCCATTCTGTCTTCGTCGGTTATGTCAGCGCACCTCTTGCTGGTACCCTTGGCGCAGAACTCGGACCCGCAGCGCGGTCCCAGCCTCCTCCCCTCCTTCGGCACGTCCTGGATCCATCTCCTCTTATCGCCCGCCGGTGTCACTCTGAACCCGTAATAACTCTGACCCGACATCCGTTTCTGTTTCTCCCGCTGCCTAAGTTCAGTTTTCAGACGGGACTCCTGTTTCCTCTGAAACAAACATCCTTAGGATGACAGATGATAACTGAAGACAAACAGTATATACAGGCAAAATTCTCAATGCCGTGTCTGTGTGTTTGTGTGTTTATAACTCAAGAAATACATGGGCAAATCAACTATTTTAGCCCACGTTTTGCTATCTCTGACATAATTTATATTAATAAATCTGTACAAAACATGTATTATTTTTTCAAATTTCCTGATGGACATCTATAGATATTATAAAACTCAACGTCTCTCTGTCTGTCTGTCCGTTTATGTTCTTTGCAGGCGAAAACTACTAATCCGATTTACATGGTTTTAGGTTATAGGATACATTTTGTAAGATAAAGTAACTTACGAAATAAGCAGTGAAAATAATGGTGAATCAATTCGGAAATATGATGCGTTTGGGGCGATTAAATGGCATACGCTGAGTAAAGCATAAGAGATATATCAAATTAGTGTACCACATAATTCTAGATTGTAAAAAGACCTACAAAAAAGTCAGCGATACCATATGTCTATCTCTTATAAAGCCATAATAAGGTATTTTGTGAAAAAGTTTTATTGAAAATTGAAAGTGTGTTATGAGCATTATTATTAGACATAGCATATTAATCCTTAAAAACTAAAGTTAATTCATCATCAAGACAATTGTATGTAGATAAACTTTAATTGGGCGAATAGTTTGGAGATAATGTCAAATTAAAATAATTCACACTCGGCTCGGTTCTATGACTGTAGGTGTAGTGACGCGAACGAGCCGTGCGAGTTGTGACGTATAGCCCTGGTCGCCCGATACAAATATAGCAAGGTCCTTAGGTGACGGTGGTGAAGATAATGTTAAGTTTTTAATTATTATATTTACAATGGACAAACTTATTAAATACCGACTATGTATTACTATCGTAAGGATTATAATATGTACGTACGGAGCGCTGTTTTGCGCGGAGGCGCGGGCGCGGGTCGGGAGCGGGTTACAAACCGGTTCCGACGGCGCGACGCGTACGCTATAGGCGGCTAGCGATTAGTGATCTGGGTACTTTCTGTAGTGTAATTAAGTATGTACAAATGTTGATGAATTGTGTGTTGAATGAGTATGTGGTATATTATGTAGGAACGGGAAGGAGTAGGATAAGTGCCTACACAAATATTGTCTATACTGAAGTATTATAAACCATCAATCAGCGATTTTTTTTAGCGATTTCGATTAAATTATATGCGGTTGAAAACAATGGAATTTGTGCGAAATTACTTCTTGAAGTACATTTTATAAGTTGGTGGACTATTACTCGTTAACTTGTGAAGCCTACTCAGCTGTAATAGTTTTCCTTTTACCTTCATTATATATATTACTGCGGTGATTTTTTCACATGGCCAAAAGCAACCATTTAGTTGACAGGAGGTGGAGACACTCGACTAACAAAAAATAGCAATGACACAATATTTTAAAGCGATCCAACGACAACACACGTCACGGGATAGACGAGAAAAACAACATCTCACTTTACGTGCAGGGGAGGTACCCGATTTTTTTTAATATATGTTTCCCCACTTAGTCGGTATGATTAATATGTATACCCATACCAAATTTTAGCTTCCTAGTACTAAAAATCTCTGAGCTAAGCCGCGGACAGACAGACGGACATAGCGAAACTATAAGAGTTCCTTGTTGATTTCGGAATCATAAAAACCTACATATAGTGTTCAAAAAAAAGCAAAAACAAAAAAATGTAAAATATCTTACCTTGCGCCAATTAAATTTTTCCATAATTTAATACGAACACAAAAGACAAACGAATTATGAATCGGTACATATAATCAAATTGCAAATTTTTCCGTGTTACAAAAAGTGCAACACAATTGGAAAATACTTGACCAATTCGAATAAAGTTTTCAGATTAATACAGTAGCTGTACTGAACCCGAGGAAGGATCTAGTCACGAAAGGAGAAAAGATCACATTTTTGCATTAAGCCTTAATTCCTCATAAAAATTAATAACTCAAACATCATTTAAAAACTTATGTACTACTCCGCTATTGACACAACATAGATAAACAGTTTAAAATTAATACTTAATCTAAAACCAAGGTTATGATTATAAAATATATTGACGTCGACGACTGCCTGTGATAATTGTGTCACCGACGGTCACTGTTGTTTGTGGACTGTACCGTACTTACTTACCATCAAGTTTTGTACAGACATTTTGCCAAGCTATAGTTCGACCGTCGTAAGCGCGACACTCCCAATGGTCTGCGGGACGCGGGAGGGGAACAAGACCGACCAATTAGCTAGTCTGTTGCCGGCCGCCGGCAGCGATAGACGTTTGCCGTATGGGCTTACGCGGTTTTATTTTGTGACTGCTACTCTTGCAGCCTCGGATCTATGATTTTTTCAAACCGGGGCAGGAACTTGATAGAGTCGCCCCCTCTCTCCAGCGTTTGAGATAAATTGTAAAAAAGAAACAAATATATAAATGATGGCATGTTTGAAGGTTTTTAATAATTATAAAAAAAAAAAATTATATTAAAAATGTATAATACTTCTAATCCGAGGAGTAAAAAAAAGTTTGAAAAAAGATAAGTTAAAAAAATTAAAATTGTTAAAAAAAATGATATATTAACATTTTTAATTTTTTTAACTATGAAAATGTTCTTTGAAATACCGTAATTATTTATTAAATTAAAAATTATACAAAAATTACAATTCCCGCCATTAGATGTTGCCAACAATCTCACAGCGCATTTCGGATTGAACCTTTACGATCTGTTCACAAACAAACTGGCAGTTTTAAAATCAAATGAATAATTTAAAAAACAACGTGGACTGGATGCTAGGCGTTTTGTGAAGCAAGCTTTTTTTCATCCATATTATATTATTATTTTGGCGTCCCGTAAAACTGCCCCCCCACCCCCACAGCCCCCACAGCCCTACCCCACAGATCCGGGGCTGTACACGTGAGATTATTTTAACTAAAGTGGAGTGACGGCGACGCTGCGCTGCGCTTTAAAAAACTATAATACAGTCAATCACAAATAATGCTTTAACTCGTTTTATTCAATCATAATGCCAATAATATATAATATTAAATTCATATAAGTTTCACTTTAACTGCGTGTAAAGGTTACACGCACATTTCTTTTTCCATTACCCCAGTCGCAGTAATACGTAAAAACTATTGATCTTAAGACATAATGTATCATTTTAATACCGTGTATATCCGTGCACATCCGCCGTCCCGCGTCCCGCAAACAATCAGGAGGGTTGCGCTTACAGCGATCGGTGTATAATACAAAAAAAAAAAAGCGGTAAAAACCAGTACATAAATTAGGTAGACTAACCTTCTCTTTTGCTTGGGCCTTACAGAATGTTTCGTAGTCCAAGAGCTGGCATATAGTCGGGGAGTCCGAACACGCCGCGCAGTCCATGTTCCTCGGCCGTAGCTTCACTGCAACCAACATATATAAAATCATTCAATTTTTTGTCGATCTATTATCGACGCCCCACGGCTTCACCCGTATTAAATTTATTCAAATATTACCATAGGTATCATTAGCGCGTTGCCGAGGTTGAACTCCTCTACCCCAAAGAGCTCAGGAATCCCTACTCATCGTAGGAACACAACACAAGGTTACTTAGCTGCTATCTTCTGTAGGATGAGTCCACCAGTCGGACTGCTCCAAGTAGAGAGAATTCTCAAAAGAAACTTCTCTGTGCCCTACCTCTCTTTGAACCCCCACCTACCCCAAGGAGCTCTAGAAACCCTACTCACATCAGGAACACAACACAAGAGTATTTGGCTGTGATCTTCTGTAGCCCTTAGGGTCTTAATGTGAAGTTATATAACCTATAACCACCCTCCACTATAACCTATTTAAGGTTATGACATACTAAAAGAATTTTTCAAAACTGAAAGGTGGTTCTAGATACTAGCGCATTTAAACAAACGAACACACGCAATTTTTTTTAAATGACATTTTACGATTTGGTCTGAACACGAGGCCAGCAACCACCACCGACCCATCAACCGCCACCAAGCCCAGCAAAGATTATAAAGGGTTGAAAGGACTCACCGGTTCTGAAAGTCATGTCTTCACCGTCAAAGAGGAGCATCCTCTCCACCAGAAGCTGTTTGTGGTTTCTACCGACTATATACTTGATCGCTTCCAAGGCTTGAAGGGAACCTGGAAACAACATTAAAATCATAATTCTCTTTGCCTGTCATGTATTATTTGATTGAGACTGTTTGTTAGAACGCGCTAATCTCTGGCACTAAAAGTCAGATTTGAAAAAGTATTTTATAGCCTACTAGCTTTTGCCCGCGACTTCGTCCGCGTGGAATAGTTACTTTGGGCAACATTTTAATTTTTTTAGGATACTTGTTTCGCAAATAATACACATAGAAACTGTCAACTTATCAAGTGCCTAAATACAAAGTTTCATGGTTTTATCTTCGACAATGAGAAACTTTCATCCCCTATTTCAACCCCTTCAAGCCTTTTTGTCGGGTTAAATGGTAGCTTATGTCCTTTCCTAAGGTCTAGTCTATCTCTGTACCAAATTTCATCAAAATCGGTTCAGTGGATTAGGCGTGAAAGCGTAGCAGACAGACAGAGTTATTATCACATTTATAATATGAAGTAAGGATTTATTCAGGCTATATAACTTCACGCTCAGCTGTAAGGAGCGGAGCAGTAACCAAGCAATCCGGTAAGCTGTAGCGGTATGCGATAGGCTACACACCTGGGTGCATTCTACAGCTAGTATATTATCTATACCTATTATAAAACTTATAGTCTCTCTGTTATTTTCACGCGAATACCACTCACGACGATAATGGCAATGAATTCGAAGAAAAAACGCATTTGGGGCGTTTAAATGGCTTACACTGAGTAAACTATACGAGATATATCAAATTATTGTTCTACACAATTTTAGATCTTGAAAAGACCTACAATACGATTACCCTCACTAAACATTATTGTCTTCCGTCTTCTGAGCGGAGGCAGCATGATTCGCGCGATTCGCGGGCACAGCTCGTCTTATCACTACATAGTATAAAACAAAGTCACGTCGCTCTGTCCGTTCCTGTGTATGCTTAGATCTTTAAAACTACGTAACGGATTTTGAAGCGGTTTTTTTTAATAGATAGAGTGATTCAAGAGGAAGGTTTATATGTATAATACATGCATAATATTGTAGAAAAGTACTAATAAATTTAGAGGTTTCTAATGTGATGTCGTAAATAAGCACATTTTTTTGCGCTTACATTGCAAACGCTGGCTGAACCCTACGAGATAAATCAAAATAATGTAGTACAGTATTGTACACATTAAAAAGGTCAACAAAAAAGTCCGCGATGGTATATGTCCATCTCTTAACGATAACCCACAAATAATTTAAATGAATATTTCCGAAGATATTACAGATTTAAAATGTAGAGACATAGCGGTGCGGAGGTACCGGCCGGCCCTATATATACCATGGTCAATTATATGTCGCTCTTTCATGAGTAACCTCTAAACAAAACATGTTTGTATTGTCTAATGACAAAAAAGCTGTAAACGTTGTTTAAGGACATTCTGCAGTAGGTAGGTATATTTAGTATCAGCATTGCACCCGTGCGAAGCCGGGGAGGGTCGCTAGTATATAATAAAGTAAGAAACTGACTGGCCGATTGATCGATCAACGCATATTCTAAATTACTGGGGCTAGGAATGTGAAAATTTGCACGTGGGTTTCATTTACACTGTAGTGAGCACTAAAGATTTTTGGAAATTCAACCCTTAAGGTGGTGAAAAAGGGGATGAAAGTTTATATGAAAATAGATTTTGAAGATAGATCTATGAAAATTGGTAACTAGCAATTCAGTTAGAAAGTAAAAAAAGATGGGCTTAGCTCAATTATGAAAAGCGCTAATCTTTATACATATAATTGTTATTATCATTAATATTTTACCTATAACTCCAGGAACAGGTCCGGCGACACCATTCGCTGAGCAGCTCCCCACAGCTTCTGGAGGCGGTGGAGTCGGGAAGACGCATCTATAACATGGCCCTATATAGCTTCCATCCTGAAAATATTCGTAGAAACTATAATTCGAGCAATTCCAACTGTTTGAAGCAATTATCAGTGGTAGCTTGTGCCGACATCGCGGACTATGAGCCTGAGCTTTCCGTGAAGAAAATCATCGTGAGGAAACCATAGCATGACCGGTAGGGTAATACCCGTCTGACTAGCTAACACCCTCATGTTGAAAATCTGTCGAAGAGCACTTATAGGTGTGCTCCAGCAGCTGCACTTTTTTTTTACTATAAATAATTTTGATTTTGACCTCTACCTCGGCTGATTATAAATGATGATGTGGTCTACGTTGGAGCATGCTTGCCTAGAAGGTACTTATTCACTCGTGACTTGAAGATATCCAGGTTGTAATTATAGGGAAAGTGTTCCATTCTTTAGCGGTCAGTATTATGTGTAAGTCAGTATTATGTCAGTAAATGTGCAAGCTTTCAATTGTCTCCAATGCCTCCAGTTGGTACTTGGCCGATACGTTCCAAAGTAAAGTGCTAGTCGTAGTAACTTGGCGTGAAGTACCGTCTGACCTTTGCAAGGATACCCAGCTTTTTAGCAGCCAATTAAGACGAGCCAAAATTGAGGGTTGAAGACAATGAAACGCCCAGAAGTTCCAGATGGTCGCTTATCGGAACGGACAAATCTCTGAAAGTAGGAGTCAGTTGGAAGGGACTCCGATTAGCGGAGAGCCAGTTCCCCCACTAGGCTTAGCGTATTACCATCTATTACCAATTATTTAGAGAAATTCCGTGGTATATCTTCGAAGTCAAGGGTCTAGTGCCATTGAAATTAAAATGGAATAACCCTTGAGGTATCCCCTTTCCAACAAAAAAAGGGTCATCTAAATACAGTGCATAAACAAAGAACAACTGAACAACCAAAAAAAAAGAAACATTCCAATTGAGGACCTCTTTTTGAAGTCAGTCAAGGCTGCTATGATCACTTAAAATCAGATAGATCATGTGCATGACTGTTTACTAAGCCGTATAGCGAACATCCCTCCTCAGGACATTTCATTTTTTCATTTTCAGGTTTCATTTCAATTGTTCATGAGGGGGTTTGAAATTATCGCACATCTTTCTAGATCTCTTATCGCAAGTATTTTAACTCGCAATAACGAGGATTAACACGTTTTTAACTTGTTAACTAGACTATTATGTGACTAATAGCACTTCTCCCGCGGCTTCGCTCGCGTCATAATTGAACTATGCCCCACCTTTTTTACTTTCTAACTGAATTGCTAAATACCAATTTGCATAGATCTGTCATAATTGAACTATGCCCCACCTTTTTTACTTTCTAACTGAATTGCTAAATACCAATTTGCATAGATCTGTCATAATTGAACTATGCCCCACCTTTTTTACTTTCTAACTGAATTGCTAAATACCAATTTGCATAGATCTGTCATAATTGAACTATGCCCCACCTTTTTTACTTTCTAACTGAATTGCTAAATACCAATTTGCATAGATCTGTCATAATTGAACTATGCCCCACCTTTTTTACTTTCTAACTGAATTGCTAAATACCAATTTGCATAGATCTGTCATAATTGAACTATGCCCCACCTTTTTTACTTTCTAACTGAATTGCTAAATACCAATTTGCATAGATCTGTCATAATTGAACTATGCCCCACCTTTTTTACTTTCTAACTGAATTGCTAAATACCAATTTGCATAGATCTGTCATAATTGAACTATGCCCCACCTTTTTTACTTTCTAACTGAATTGCTAAATACCAATTTGCATAGATCTATCTTCAAAAATGACGGGTTTTCATACAAACTTTCACCCCCTTTTTCCCCAGCTTAGGGGTTGAATTTCCAAAAAACCCTTTCTTAGTGCTCACCTACAGTGTAAAAGGAACCCGCATATATATATATAGGTATATAGAGAAGTTTTCTTTCACCTAAAGCTCAGGCATATGATAGCGCTACCACGGAACCCTCATTATTTCAATTTAGTCTACAATAAGCACATTACTCACATCGGATCTGAACCCGTACACCGTCAATTGACCTTCCATTTTCAACGCACTCCCAGATATCAGAGGTAACTGGAATGAAATGTTATTTTAATTCAATCCATATACATAGCTCTTCTCATTGATTTTCGGAGGAAACACAAACATGCACGCACTAACACACGTACGCACGCAAACGAATACGAACACACGCGCACAATTATGCACATTAAGTTATGCTCCACCCAGGCCGCATTCGACGAACTGAAGCCCGACCGAATGGCGGTGAGAATTAATTATATTTTTTTACGAATTGTAAAAGTATTACTAACAATTCTCATAGCCTGCTAATAGCGAAATACTTCTTGTCTAAAAAATTTCATTAAAAAGGGTTGATTTTTTTGTGTTATTTTGTGTTGTTTTGTGAAAATATTGTTGAAAGTTTTTTGTAGCCTAATATTTATGGAATGAAATATACTTCCCGTGTTCAAAATATCATCAATATCGGTTGAGAATTACTAACAATTTAATTTATCGATAATTTTTTTACGATTTATAAAAGTAAAATTGACTATTCAACTATATCAAGTGGTATTTAAAATAAACAACAATAAAAAAAGAAATAAAATTAAGTATAGGCAAAACTACATAAGATTTATTACAAAAACGCGTCCTAAAACTACTTAAAATGGTGAAGGTCAGAAAAATATATTAAAATTAATTATACAATAAAAATAAAATATTCACACTGGTAATAGCTTCAGCAAAGTCATTTTAAATAAGAAACAAAAATCCACTTTACCTTGGATATAGCACAGAGGTCGTTCAACATATATCTAGTCGGCACATTGTCCGTACAGTCCAAAATGATATCATAATGTGAAGCTATTTCTAATGCATTATTCGAGTCCAACTGTACATTATACGGTGTCACTTTGATATGGGAGTTTATACTGAAACAATAATGTTTACTATTTGAATATTTACATTTGCAATGAAAAACTCAGAAGTGGGACTATCTTTCAAGTCAAGAAGTGGGTAGTTAACAAGGCAGGCATTGGAATTATTAATACCTTTGCCGTACTGTGAAGTTGTGGAACTGTCTCCCGGCCAATGTATTCCCTCCTTCCTACAACATGGAGTCCTTCAAACATAACGTGAAAAGACATTGGAGCAGGCCGGTATATCAGCGAAGACTGATGATGGATCCTGGATCCCTCAGTGGTCGCTGATGTTGGATTGCACTGTGCTTACCATCAGATTACTGTAAAGTTACGGCTCCGGAGCCCAGCGCGTGTGGTTTTGTTATGTAAGGGAGAGGATATACCACGATACAGACGGTAGAACACGCTCAGCGAGGCAATGTCCCTGCACAGCTGAAGCGGGTCGATGTATTTAGTAACGTCTGCAACATTAACAATGCGGACAGTCCGTCTCTGCAACCTGTCCATAGCATCGTGGAGGTATTTCGCGGATTCAACCCAGAGATGTGAACAGTATTCCATACACGGCCGAAATAGTGTCTTGTAAAGAAGATGCAGTTGACCGGGCGTGAAAAACTGTCGCACCCTGTTCAGTGACTCTCCTAAGACTGACTTGACACTGGCAGAATTCGTATTTACGAGACAAAAAAAAGTTTATGTTGAAAATATAGTGACACGGATTGAGAAAGGGGTGCTTAGATGGGTTGGGCATGAGAGAGGATGAATGAAAAAGAATGACTAGACAGATTTATAAGGAGTGTAAATGGGAACGTTGGAAGAGGAAGGCCTAGAGGAACGTTCCACGATCAAATCGGAAACGTTTTGATGAAAGGTCAGGTCAAGAGTACTTTAAACCGACGAGCATGCATGAAAAGATTTATGAATGTTGATGGAGCGAAAGCTGTATGTGAGGATCGTAGCAAGTGGAAGGACGTGGTCTCTGCCTACCCCAGTGGGAAAGAGACGTGATTTATGTATGTCTGTATGTATGCGTACTGTAACTGGATGCAACTCGTAGTATAATAAAGAAAATCAACAATCAACACTAGTGTATTCCGTTTTCGGTCTCGTCATATTAATTTTATTGCCTATCTATACCATACTAAATCTATGATGCAGCAGTATTCACCTTCTAAGAGATTGTGCAGCAGATTCCGCTTTGTTAACATACTGGTCACTCTCCGTATGCAATATTTGCCTGTGGATATTCGTTACATCGACTGTGTCGTAATCCACTATGCCTATTTCACCTGAAAATTGAAAGCCAATAGTAAATTACATATTATTGTCTTCTTTTTTGTGGCAACATCATATCTCCCTTAATTTTTCATCAAAATTAATAATTTAAACATCACTTTAATTTTTTTTTTAATCGCTTTTGACGAAAAATAGATGTAATACAAAATTAATGTTTTCATTAAAAATATTGTTTGAGACACCAACTATTAACAACCCTAAACAAACTTACCTATACCAGCTCCAGCTAAATATACCGCAGCTGGGCAACCTAAGCCTCCGGCGCCCACAACTAACACCTTCGCAGTACAGAGCTTCTCCTGACCTGCCACTCCTATGTCCTGCAGGAGTATCTGTCTGCTATACCTGCAAATTTATTGTTTATTATTATTGGTTGTGATTTAGTAGTGTGGGTAGTGTGTAAGGACACTACGTTGAACAATGTGAGTTCGAATCCAATAAATGAGGCTAAGCATTTGATGGAAAAAAAAACATCGTGATGAAACCATAGCATGGTGGTAGGGTGGTTTTCTAATGCCTGCCTGGGTACCTTGCTTATTTGAATTGAGCCCTACGTACACAACTGAATACTGTGTCTCACTAAGCCATCATAGTGACTGTTACAGCTGATGGTCCTTATGTAGGAAAGTACATTTATATATAAGTGAAGTAGGCCAATGTTGCGCCAATATTGGCAGATTGTTTTGTTCTATTAATAATTTAGTTTTGAAAAAAAAAAAACTATTTTTTAATGTATTGAAAGCTTCATCATAAATTAAATTAATAGTCAATTGGAAAACTCCAAAATATATTTTTTATAAAATTACTAGCGACCCGCCCCGACTAAGCACAGGTGCAATGCTGATACTAAATGTACCTACCTACTACAGAATGTCCTTACAAACAACGTTTACAGCTTTTTTGTCATTAGACAATACAAACATGTTTTGTTTAGAGGTTACTCTTGAAAGAGCGACATATAATTGACCATGGTATATACATATAGGGCCGGTACCGCCGCACCGCTATGTCTCTGCATTTTAAATCTGTAATTTCTTTGGAAATATTCATTTAAATTACATGCTGTAAAGGGCCATATTGATCTATATTAAATGGACAATGTATTTAACTTAATTGGATAAGGCTTAATGTTGTATTGCTTAAAATCAATTCGTAAATAAGCCATTTTTTCCCGTAAAATGTAAAGGATAAAAAATGGTTATTGTGGGTTATCCTTAAGAGATAGACATATACCATCGCGGACTTTTTTGTTGACCTTTTTAAGGTGTACAATACTGTAGTACATTACTTGGATTTATCTCGTGTGGTTCAGCCAGCGTTTGCAATGTAAGCTCAAAAAATGAGTTTATTTACGATATCACATTAGAAACCTCTAAATTGATCAGTGTTTCTCTACAATATTATGCATGTATTATACATATAAACCTTCCTTTTGAATCACTCTATCTATTAAAAAAACGCTTCAAAATCCGTTTAATTGTTTTGTTAAAAAAGTATATAATAGGATCTTTCCATTTATAAGGAAAAAAAAATTTATTCTAAAGCCCAATTTGCAGAGACCGCAGCTACACGCTCGCGTGGACTACTAAAAAAGCCTTTTATTTGTGCAGAACACTAATTTTTTTTTTTAAATAAAAGTGGTCTAAATTATTTTTTTATAACATCAGCTATCTGCCAGTGAAAAATCGGTCCAACCGTTTCGGAGATAAGCCGTAACAAACAAACAGACAAAACTTTTAGTGTTTTCTTTTTGTTATAGTCATATGTATTTAGTAAAAATGTGTTATTTTGACATTAAAAACAGACACTTCAATTTTAATATATCTATACTAATATTATAAAGTGAAAGTTTTGTGCTTGTTTGTTTGTTTAAACACGCTAATCTCTGGAACTACCAGTCGGATTTGAAAAATTTATTTTGTATATGATAGCCAGATTCACGTGCGCTCGACCGACGACGGCATTCTGAAGTATACACGGGAGGAGCCGCGGGCACAGCTAGTTTTACATAAAGCACAAGAGATTTAATCCTACCTTTCAATAGCCCACTTTGGTAATTTCTCGCCAAACTGCACTCTGCTGGTATTATTCACTCCATTTTCACTGTATTGCTCAATACCACAATTACCATTCTGTATAGACTGCTGTTGCCTCTGGAAATAATTCATTTGAATCACTGATAATTGAACAATTGAAATGCATTATTTGTTCCTAATTAAGTTTTAATTTTTATTTTCACAGACAAATTAATAAAATAAGGCAAATTTGTAACAAGGGAATCTCAAACATACAATGAGCAATTTCAAACCTAGTAATTAAAAATTGTAACAAATTGCCAACAAAAATACAGAATACAATTTTTATTTCTCACGAGAAGTTGCTACTGCAATAAAAATAACATCGCAAGAATGTTTTAGATTAGTAATCAAATTCAAATGTGTACATACAATTCCTGTTTTTTTTTATATTTAAAACATATTACATTATGTATATTATTATATTATACATATTTTTATATTATATATTTATTTTACAGCTATCAAATTAAAGTAACATAAATATATTAGTTACCATTATATTGTTTTAGTTTATTTCAGTTATTAGTAAAAGAAAATAATAATAATCTGTAACCCTAAAGAAACCATTAAATTATTAGTTACATTAAAAATCGTTTAACAGCAAAAACCATTTATCCGATTTATATATAAGAGATTATAAGAAAGATAGGGCACAGAGAAATTCCTTTGGAGATTTTTCTCTACTCGGGGCAGACCACCCTACACAAGATCGCATCCAAATGACCTAGTGTTGTGTTTCTGCGGTGAGTAGGGTTTTTCCAGAGCTCCTTGGGGTAGGGGGTTCAAGGTCGGCAACGCCCTTGTGATACCTATGGTATTGCAGGCGTTCTTAGGCTATGGTAGCCACTTACCATCAGACGGGCTGTATGCCTGTTTGCCACCTTTGTAATATAAAAAAAAAACATATTTTTTATTTTAAATTCATAGCTATGTTATCTGGCTAGGTTATAGGATATATTTTGTTAGATAAAGTAACATACGAAATAAGTAGTGATGATAATAGTGAATCAATTCAGAAAAAAGACACTTTTGGGGGTGCTTAAATGACTTACACTGATTAAACCATACAAGATATATCAAATTAATGTTGTACATAATTGTAGATCAAAAAAGACCTACAAAAAGTGAGCAATAGCATATGTCTATCCTCTAAGCATCACCCACAATAAACATTTTTGGGGCAGCATAATTTGCGCGTGTGCTCTACTGACAGCATTCTGTAGTCCACGCAAGTGGAGCCGCCTTCTTATTTATATGAGTGTGTACATCTTGCAAGATTGGTGTTGGTTTATTTTAATATTTCACTTGTTTAACCATGATGAATAATTATTTAAAATTATTTCAATAAGACTTTTTTATGGTTTTTTAATTATCTTTGTTAGGCATGACTACTGTAGAACGCAGTATTTTATAAGAAGCTACATCAGATGGAAAAAGTTATGTGCGCACACCCATTGCAATTGTAAGAGAAAGAGATTGCCTAAAAGTGTTGCTACATAATAACTATTTTTATGTCTTTGTCATAATCTGCCAATGCAGTCAAGCAAACAAACAGAATTTAATGTAATTATAAATTTGGAAACACTTCAAATAGTGCAATACTAATGCAACTACTAAGTGGCAATCTTTGCAATAACTGAATGCTTAAATAATAATGCAATGAAAATGTATTACAATAAATCATAACTGTATTACTGTAATATGATACAAGAAATAATATATAAAAATGTTTTACTTGAAACAATAACTGAAATGCATTATATGAAATAGTAACTGAATGTAATATTATATGAAATAGAAACCGTGATTGGATGTGTTACATATACTATATAAATTGCATTTTGTCAAATGAAAGAATTATATAAGCTTGAACTAATATTTAATACGTATTGAAAATTACCAAAAAATTTATTTTTCCTAGTGGTAAGACTCTAGTACATTTAAAAGGTGTTTTTTTACTATAAAGGTGGCAAACAAGCATATGCCCCGCCTGATGGTAAGCGGCTACCACTTATAATACTTAACAAAAACATTGATACAATTATCTAACAGCTTGTAAGTGGTATGAAATACAACGCAACTTCTAAAATGCCGACACCAATAACTAATAATATACTATCGTACTTACTAAATACTTACACAAAAAAGTAAAATAAAAGGACTTTATACATATGAATGTAAAAAATATCAGTGATAAATTATAGATAAATCAATCGTAACAAACATACCAATATCCATTCACTTTTTATTTGATATAATTCGTTTTCTTTTTCATGTAACCTTTTACGTAAATCTTCTATATCTTTTTCTAATTTATTTATCAAATCCATTTCTCTTTTTCTTACACAAATTTATTCGTTTTTTCTTTGAGAATAGTTCTTTTGTTGACAGATAATAAATTTCTCTGCGATGCACTTCATCAATCAAACACAATATATTTGGAAACCGAATTTTGCTGTTTTTGTAAATTACTATAAAAAAATAAATACGGTACCAACATTGCCAAAGTCAATTGTCTAAATTCCACATAAATTTAGGTCATAATCCCTAAAATTCTCAGATATTTATTTTACATACTAGCTAAAATTCGAGAGAACAAAGTCCTTATTTCCCACAAATTCATCACATATTTATATAAGGAGGTAGACATATTTCTTAAAAAAAATCCTTATTGACAAACGTTAAACATATAAATAATATAAAAAAAATGCGATATTCCGAAAACTATCGATTTCATTCCTTAAGCAAAGTTATAATAACTCTACATCAAACCGTAATAAAATAGTGGTCATGTATCAGTTACCGCTAGCTTATTAAATGATAAAACCATAGTGGGATCCCCGCACTTACCTGTATAATGCTTATTGAGTTCATATTCTCCGCAGTTCGGGGAATTCCCCACAAACTGCTTACTGTCCAGGACTTTTGGCAACATTATATATCCTTCAGTGCTGCCAACGCATAAGCGTGAAAATATTGAAATAGAAAATGAAAGTTCTGTAATGTGTTCAACCCTCAACGCTATTTATGTTGAGTACGTCGAATAAAAGTATCATCGTGAATTGTTCATGTCGAATCGTGATAAGGTAACTGCCGAAGAGTGCTTTTTATTAATACTACCAGTTTTTTTTTGCCGTCAATCATGAAAACTATGAGTTATTAAAGTTTTTGAATCGAAGAATTTTGGAGAAGGGAGAACTTAATATAAATTTAAATGGTTATCCCTGGATCAAGTAAATATAAGTACACAAAACTTCGAAGATTTATTTTTGAATGTCTGAATTCTGACATATGAAGTTTTAAAAGTTTTAATCTTTACACTCTGCAATGCCGGCAACACTGTATATTTGGTTATTGGACTTATGTTGTCGGAGGTTGCCCGTTTTCGTTAATATATTGCTCATTAAATAAGTGAATATCATAAACTTTACGTATTTATCAATCATTTTAAGAAGAAGAACAACTATTATATATACTATATATATAGATTTTAAATATAACTGCTTAAAATTCTAAATATGCTGTAAATTTCATTGCTATTTTGCCATTACTTTCAAGTTAGTTTGTTCATCAGTGTTTGTTGTGATTTTTTAACGAAAACATGTATAAATTTTGAATTTTTCTCGTGGAAAAGTACATATATATACATACTGTAAGTGTTTTATCAATTATTTTAAATTAGTTACTAACCTAACAACCGATAGTTGGTGGATAACTATCATATTGTGTAAAATCTGTTTGTGTAAAAAATGTATTTGTAGAAGATCATCGTCGAAATTAAATTATAAAAATTTGTTCAAATATAGGCAGCTATATATACTTAATATAGGGTATTATGGCTGAGTGCTATATGCTGTTTTTTTCTTATTAATTTTTATATTACAATTACTTAAAGTAAACAAACTTATAGGCTGACTATAATACATACCTTGTTAGTTTGTCGCAGCGTTGCTTATTTCTAAAATTTTAGTAGATTTTTTTGTGCCAAAATTCCAAAACTTAAAGTGGTCTCACTAGTGGGTTTAACAAATAAACCCTCGACAACTTGTATTTGAAAATAAGTACCTCTATTATGATCATATACCTTAGTGAATTCAATAACTGTACAATAATGTACAAAATACAGTAATGATTTACTAGCCACATAATTCCAGGTAATAAGTAAAGGATGATTCATGTTACACCAGGCAGGATCCATGTCCCGGCTGGGCATGGTAATACGGATACGGCCAGTGCCAGGCCCTTTGTAACATGAATTATGCATAAGTCTATTACTTCCTTAAATCATTATTGCCAAATTAGTTTTTGAGAAGTGGCTTAATTGTTCTCTGCTAAGCTTGTTGGAATTGCAAAGTAATAGCTTTACAAGCATGAAAGTTTGGAGAGAATTTTTTTTTTTACATTGTTTTTTATTGCTTCACAGATGATGGAGCCATGTTGCTCTCGATTCACAGCCGCGGAGGGGGGTGCCAGATTGGCTGTAGCTGCTGGTAACCAAAATACCTTAGCGGTGGAGTATGCAAGTTTTATTTCCACCCGATTGATTTATGAGGAAGCTTATAAAATTCGTGGGTGAGTATTTTTTTATAATAGCTCGGCACATTGACTGTACTTTCTCTGATGGTAAGCACAGTACGATCCAATTACAACAGCATCCACCGAGAGATTGAATCCATCGCCAGTCGCCGTTGTCATACTGGCCTGCATAAATATCTCTTCATGTTACGCTCGAAGGACCCGATGTCATAAGAAGTAGGTCATTTAATTATTCCGTTAATTGTAGCACAGGTTCCTATCAGTCTTGTGAGAACAGCTATTGACATACTTGTTGGTGTCATCTTGCCAAAAATCTTCTGGTAAACCCTTTTCTAATTAAGACAGAAAAATCTTGGTTAGTGTGCATGAATTTAAAGTATAGAAATAATAAATTGTAAAAATAAGCCCTTCCCTGTCATTTTTAATTGTAATTTCCTTTGCAAGTATAGATCTTTATTAATACCAAAATTCATACAGTCATAGTAATAAGATATCAATTAGTTTATTTCCACTCGAGTAGGAATTAAAAAAGTAAATATCCAATTTTTGGTTTCTCATAAATCAAGCCCATGAGTCCTTACACCAGATTTTCTATTTCTCTTAGTTGAAACTATCTGTAGATTTGCCCATAAAAAAATGCAGGAATTTATTAGGAAATATAATATTTTTGCTAATTTGTAATTCTTTAGTGAACATGAAACACACTGCTACAGAAACTAAATTAACTTGAAGACCATATTTTATATATCAAGGTTATTAACTATACCTAATACAATATTTTCTAAACTGTTTTCTATTTAATAGTAATCTACAAAATGAGACCTCGCGAATTACTAAAAAACAATTTCCAGGAATAAAAAAATGAATAAATCTTAACTTTGCCCTCCCAATACATCTTTGATAATACACTTTGATAAGCTAGATTTTGTCAAAGACCAGCACAGCTTTAATACAAGAAATAGATATATTTATACATCCACTAAAATGCACACATCATTACACGGTAAAAAAATGTGAATCAGATTGCATTACTTGCTGGCTCTTTTAAATGACTGGGATATTTCCAAACTAGAAGTTGTGTTTTGACTTTCACAAGTGCTTTCTTACGGCCGCTGCACATATCCACACTCACATTGGTCATCGATAGCTGCGTGCGAGTGTCAGCGTTTAAACACCTATGACGTAGTACGGAACTCAATATTTGTTCTCGCGTTCCGAACCAGATACGTATATGAGCGTGAATGTGCGAGTAATGCGATTGGTCAAGGTAGTCGAGTCACGTTTTTCGAATGATAGTAGTGTGAGTAAAATTGAGAAAATAATTGTTGAAGCTGTTCGAAGCGAAAATTGTTAGTTTATATAGATACTAACTGTGCACTTCAGTATAGACAATATTTTTATCGGGCGGCCAGGGTTATGCGTCACATCTCACACAGCTCGTTCGCGTCACGACACCTATAGTCATAGACCTGATCAAAGCGTTTAATTATGTTAATTTTAAATTATCTCCCAAACCATTCGTCCAAATTACATGCTATAACGGGCAAAAATTATCTAAATAAAATTGTGCTGATGATGAAGTAACTTTCGTTCGTAAGGATTAGTATGCCATGCCTAATAATAATACTCATAAATCACTTTTCAATTTTCAATAAAACTTTCTCACAAAATACCTTATTTTGGCTTATGTATAAGAGATAGACATATAGTATCGCGGACTTTTTTTATATGCACGAAAGAGCAATATTTTTACCATTACGCCAGCGTACGCGGATAAAGCAGTTAGAGTGCGCTATTTCGTCCGACTTAGTTAACAAAAATCAATATTTAAGGCTAACTGAGAGGTATAGCCTAATGCTACATAGACTATACTATTCCTCGTGAATCTGGCTATCATATACAAAAAGAATTTTCAGAGTCAGTGTGTTTAGACAAACAATTAAAGAATAAAACTCTTCCGCTTTATTATATTAGTATAGAGAATCTATATAAGAATTCGTTATTATCATTGCCCGTTTAAATCGCGCTCATGCTACTTGGTTCGTATCGACGAATGCTTTCTGTTGTACGTTTCATGTCGGTAAATACGGATATACACGTGTCGAGCAATGCCATCGCCACATCGGCGCAGTGTCGTGAACGAGTTCGAGCGTGGGCATATGCGGCGGGGCTTAAGGCCTAAATTTAATATAGTATTTTTGTTTTGATTTGATATTACAGTTCGCTGTGCGATGGCTACCGGAGGTCCGTGTACGTCGCACGTGCTACAAGGGTACAGTGTGTCGCTTATGAGATTAACACAATGACGGACCTCTCTACAGCGCAGGCAGTGAAGTATGACGACGTTTACGATTGGAACGCGGAACTTGAAATGAAACAGGTAATTTAATCCAAAATCTCATATATAAAACAACATCTATACATATTATAAAACTCAACTCTGTCTGTCTGTCCGTTTATGCTTTTTTTTCACGCTAAAACCACTTATCCGATTTATATGGTTTTTCCTTTATATCATAGCTATTTTATCTGGCCAGGTTATAGGATATATTTTGTAAGATAAAGTAACATATGAAACAAGCAGTGACGATAATGGTTAATCAATTCGGAAAAAATACGATTTTGGGGCGATTAAATGGCTTACGCTGAGTAAATCATAAGATATATATCAAAGTAATGTACTACATAATTGTAGATATGAAAAAGCCAAACAAAAAAGTTAACGATAGCATATGTCTATCTTCTAAGCATCAAACACAGAGTTTTTGGGACAGCATAATTCGCACGTGCGTTCGACCGACGGCATTCTGTAGTTCACGCGAGCGAAGCCGCGGGAACAGCTAGTATGAAATAAGTAGTAAAAATAATGGTTAATCAATTCTGAAAAAAGACGCTCTTCAGGCGCTTCAATGGCTTACGCTGAGTAAACCATAAGAGATATGTCAAATTAATGTGCTATATAATTGTAGAGCTCAAAATGCTTATATTAAAATATGCTTAACGAACAACGAACATGTACGAGACGCCATCTATCAACGATCTATGTAAATAACATGACAGCCGTTAGATTGTATACATTCTATAATATGCGAAAAATTCACACGGGATAGCTCGTATATAAAAAAAAATTGTTCCAGGTCCTTGTTTGTACATCGAATGTGTTCAAGCAGATATTAGAGGAGGAAGTAATAAAAATTTCAGACATAAACGTGCTCGTTGTAGACAGCTGCCATCGGATCAGCAAGGATGACGATCTAAGATATGTAAGTAATGAATTCATGATGTAGAAATTAAGCAGTCGCATGATGCCAGTACTCAGTCCAAGGGCAGTCACACTTTATTACTACTGAGAACTCCGTTGTACGACTCAAACCATACCCTTTGGTCTCTCCTCAGACCTGAATTAAAATTGAGCTGATTGTTACTTTTTATGTTTGAATTTTAAACTTAGTTTCATTTTTGCCATTAAGAACGTATAAAAAATATTGCCATTTCTCTTGCAACTTTATATTACCAGTGGTTTCGCGTATTTAATAATATATGGCGTACTCTTTATCCCCACCCCGCACTCGCATATATCTTAACGTCAGTGTCACGTCCGATCCATCGGCATGGAGCCCTTAAGCCAAGCAGCCGCTCGCGCGATACAGTGACTCTACATTCACTTACTCTACAGATACACATGACACATGACACTGATACTTATACACACATGCACACCACATAGGTACATAGATTCTGTAAGGGACCTTTTTTTTCTTTTTTTGCCTAGTTAGATTGACAAAAATTTTCAGACCACTAAATACACATACATGTTCCCTTCCCTCCTCCCAGGGGAAGAAACATGTTTATATGTATAGTTAGTTTAGATCGAATGATAGGGAATTAGCCAGATCGCGACTTATTTGCATACGCGCAGCAGTCCGAACCGAGGTTCGACCACTTTGGCACCCTCGGATGTTGTTGCTTAGCTTTCGTGGCTGAGTGCCCTAAGCGCTCGCCCCCAAGCCCGGTAAAGCTGTAAAAGCCGTAAAGGCTCCAGTATAAGGATAACAGTCAGTTCGAAAAAAAAAAGCGCCATACACTGACTCCACATTCACTAGCTATCACACACACACATTACACTGCATCATACACACATGCACGACACACAGATACATTTTCTTTTAGGGAACTTTTTTATTTTTTTGCCTAGTTAGTTTAGACAAAAATTTACAGATTACTAAATACATATATACATGTTTCTTCCCTCCTCCCAGGGGGATTAGGGATTAATCTCGTTGTTTGGAGTCGGGCATTCAATAATTCAAGTGTTCCAGATTGCGATTTCAATTATTGTTATAGTATATTTTTGTTATATAATTTAAACAGCTTACACATCTCTCTATTCATTTAAACCATAATCGTATTATCGGTTATATTTGGCTCTAAAAAAAGGATCGATAATCGTAAAATCATCTTCCAATTGTAATTATGATAAATAAAATTAATAATTTATCACTTTATTTCTTCTATACATATAATAAAATTGAAGTGTCTGTTTGGAATGTCAAAATAACACATTTTTACTAAATGTATATGAAAGGATACACAATACCTATGATAATTCCTGGTAATCTCCTCCAAGACGGTTGAACCCATTTTGACGAGGTTTTTACTGGCAAATAGCTGATGTTATAAGGAATAACTAATCCTTAGTTACTAGAATGTTTTTCGCACGAGTAGTGTTGTGTCGTTCATAAGTACCTTCTAATGGGCTAAATTGAATGAAGTATTTATTGATGTTGACTATAGTCGCATAGGACTTCGCTTTGGTATCTGAAGCGTCATTAAATAGTTTCGTACTCATAACACAGTACACATAACAGTCCACTTGATTTCGACTATTAGGTAAAGTGTAGGGGTTTTGGCAAGCTTGGATTATTAAAGCATTTTTACAGATATAAGCAAAGAAAAAAAATACATTGTTCCAGATCATGTCTCTTTATAAAGAATGTCAAGAAGAAAATAGACCTCGAATATTAGCTTTAACTTATCCTCTCTTTACTTTAAACAAAAAAGAAGAGAAATTACAGAAGAATCATGAGGGTCAGAATGAAGAAGTTAATCAATTGACTGATGATTTTAGTAAGAAAACTGATTTAAACTGTATGAGTGAAGAAGATACAATGTCTTCTAAAGCAAAAGAAGCAGAAACGGGAATTGAAAAGGAAGAATTATTGAATGATGCTAAAGAAGTTTCTTCTGTTGATAAAGATTTAGAATTAAAATTTGACGAAAATGAAGAAAGCGCATTTGGTAGAGTAAAAGAGGAGAAGGAGGATACAAAAGGAGAGAAAAGAGAGAAGGAGATAGGGGAGTATGTGAATTTGGACGATTTCGATATGTATGAGAAGTTAGAATGGAAGATTGGTGAGCTGGAGACTGAGTTATGCTCTCGTATGGATTTGGCTGAAGACATCGATGGTGGTAAAAGGTAAGGTCACTGTTTATCTATTAGGCTTACATCAACAATTTCAACATTATAATAAACTAGCTATGTCCGCGGCTCCGATCGCGTGGACTTCCAAATTTTGTTGGTCGAGCACACGCGTTCATTTTGCCTCAAAAATGCTAATTTTGGGTGTCCTATTGAAGATAGACATATGCTTTTGCTGACTTTTTTGTATGCCTTTTTAAGATCTACATTAATTTGATGTATCTCGTATGGTTTACTCATCGTGAGCCTTTTAAGCGCCCCAAATGCATCTTTTTCCCGAATTGATTCATCCTTATCGTCTCTGATTATTTCTTATGTTACTTTATCTAATAAAATATCTCCTATAACCTGACCAGATAATATAGCTATATATAAAAAAAGAGCCGTGTAAATTGAATAAGTGGATGTTGCGTAAGAACATAAACGAACAGACAGACAGAGAGTCCTTGAGTTTTATAATATGTATAATATTAGTATATAATATAATATAATGTATATAATAGTATTAATTTTCCTTGCAGAGTGTCAGCATCTGTAACAAAACCCAAGGAGCTTGTTATTGAATACAGTTCTAAGCCTTCTCTGGATAATTTACCAGAAGACTATGTAATCCTGGACAAGTATATGAGGGAAACTGTTGAGGATGCTATGAAATTCCTTGAGGATCACAGGTAAGTTGGCAAGGGGTTATCTCACTTAATAAAATTAAACCGATTAAAATAAAATTACATAATAAACATTTAAGATTGACGTGACAGATAACGCTTAGCTTAAACGTTTGTTAATGCATGAATTTTAGCATAGGTAAGTAAGTAGTAAGATATGCAGAAAGGGTTTTTCAAAATTCATCCCCTAAGTCAAAAAATAAGATCGGTAGAAAATACCAAATGCTGTTCATCCTCCAAATGTCATAATTCCATGTGTATGACACGGAGACTTAATTTCGGAATTTATCGACTTACCCCATATTCCTCTTCTTCTCCAGCTTTCTGGGTATCCAAGACATTGAATATTGTCTCTTGCAATGATGGCTCAGTGGTACCCTGTACGGACATCGCGTCTATGGACGTGAGTTCGAATCTCTGCGATGAGCTTGAGCTTTCGTTGAAGGAAAACATCATGAAGAAACCATAGCATGGTGGTGGGGCTTTTTCTAAAGCCCGCCCTAACCCTAGCTACCACCCTCAAGTTGAAAATCTGTCGCCAAGCACCAATAGGTGTGTTCCGGCAGCTGCATTTGAGAGCCAGTCTTTCACTAGGGCTTAGCGTGTTACCTTATTGGGCCACATCGGCACTTAACATCAGGTGAGATTGTGGCCACAACGCTAAATCTATAATAATAAAAAAAAGAGTTAGGTTTGCTAGTGCGAAGCGAACTGTCGTTTTGCATGCTCGTCTGTTATCGCGCGGATTGCCAGACGAGAGAAGAAATTACTCGGCAAGTTTGACCGCCTTGCAACTCTGTGTTCCGCGGAGTATGATGGATGTTGCCGATGCGGAATCCCATCAGACTCACAGCTGATCTATACTAATGTTATAAAGCGGAAGAGTTTTTATGTTTGTTTGTTTATTTAAACACACTAATCTCTGGAACTACCAGCCGGATTCGAAAAATTAATAGTCAGATTCACAATAGGATTAGGCTACACCTCTCAGCTAGTCTTAAATATTGATTTTTTTTAAGTAAGACGGTAGGAATAGCGCACCCGAACTGCTTTATCCGCGTGCGCTGGCGTAATGGTTAGTGATACGTGAATATAATTTTGTACAAAAATATTACTCCTTAGTATATCTAAAAAATAGTCCGCGATACCGTATGCCCTTGTACCTCTTATACATAAGCCAAACTAAGGTATTTTGTGACAAAGTTTTATTGAAAATTGAAAAGTGATTTATAAGCATTATTATTAGGCATGGCATATTAATTCTTACGAACGAAAGTTACTTCATCATCAAGACAATTTTATGTAGATAAACTTTGCCGTTTATAGAATGCTATTTGGACGAATAGTTTAAGAGATAATATAAAATTAAAATAATTCAACGCTCGGTACGGGTCTATGACTATAGGTGTAATGGCGCGAACGAGCCGTGTGAGTTGTGACGCATAACCCTGAGTTCTCGATAAAAATATTGTCTAGTTTAATCTGGCCATACAAACAGACATAAATACAAAAAAAAAACAGCTTCACCCGGGCTTGGTAATGGGACATTCGATATCAGTGTCCTTTATTATAGGACGACTATAGGGAAATATGAAAAAAAAACATGTACAGCCAGAACTACAAATCTGTACACATAATAAAATTAAAGTGTCTGTTTGTAATGTGAAAATAACAGGTTTTTACTAAATACATATGAAAATATATACACGGTATATATACAAATATATACATATATTTTTGTTTGTTCTGGTTAATCTCTTGAAATGGTTGGACCTATTTTGACGGAACTTTCACTGGCAGTAAGCTTATGTTGTAGGGGATAACTTAGGCTACTTTTTTTTAGAAAAATAATTTGCGTTCCGCACAACAAATAAAAAAGGTATGTGTGCGATTCACACACTATAGAAGTGAAACTTCATTTTAAAAGACATTTTCTATTTTATTTAAACAGTGTGCAATGTACATACACACCGACATTTGCTCTCTCGCTCTGGCTCACACAAAGAGGAGAGACCGATAATATATTGCTCTCACATTCTGGCTCACACAAAGAGGAGAGACCGATAATGTTCGTTAAACTTTTAACGCTTGGAAGTCGCATAAGAAGTTTCACTTCAAAAAGTTTTTTTGGTAGACCACGCGAGCGGAGTCGCGGGCACAGCTACTTTGTTAATATAAATGTATTATTTTCAGACACGATCCCACGGAGATATACGGTGAAGAGTTGTATGAAGAGTTCAAAAGTATTCCTGACCCTACAATCGACCCTATGAATATTTTCAAACAGTTCCTGTACGTTTTGGAGCAATTGGGTAAGATACTTTTTCAGTTACCTGCGTGATGACGGTAGGAAGCAATGATGGCAAGGAGCCTGAGCTTTAGATGAAAGAAAAAATCTT
The DNA here is from genome assembly GCA_947532125.1 of Saturnia pavonia. Classification (NCBI taxonomy): domain Eukaryota; kingdom Metazoa; phylum Arthropoda; class Insecta; order Lepidoptera; family Saturniidae; genus Saturnia; species Saturnia pavonia. Next base: position 2,173,742 of record OX383923.1, read on the forward strand.
GAAGAAACCTATCATGGTGTTAGGGTATTGTCTAACTGCTGGTTCACACTGGGTTACTGGACGTTTGACCACGATTTATAGTCGGGTTGGATATTATTGGCATACCAGTTGAAGCATACGAACCGCCGAAATAGCACTGGTCGCTTTTTGCTACTCTGGGGTGACCCTAGATGGGCTTTACGATACTTCTGATAAGTTTGGATCCAGCTAACAACATTAAAGATACAATGCACGTAACTGAATATCTTCCATCGTGTTAGACTGGTCGATGAGCCTCCACGGTGTTGTGTGTGCTGGTGTGGTGGTGATGTCGATGGAATCGGCTGGTTCTCTTAAGTGTTTAAGATATTAAGAATGACGACCAAAAGGTTGGCGTCTCGATACTTTTTTTTTAAAGTTCCTACGGCACCCCTAACGTAGTCAGAGATCTTGGGCATTCTAAAATAAAGATAACTACAAGCTAGAACGCCCATCCTTTTGTGAGGAACATCATTATTACTAGAGATGTACCGAATGTGGTGATGGACGAACTTCGTTTCCATTTTAGCATTAAGAATGTCTCAAAAAATATTTCTGACGTGCTTTCCATTTTCTCTTGCGTGCCTCTCGCCAACTTCTCCTCTTGACTCGTTACTTCCTCAGACTCCATACACTCGTGCTAATGATTTCTCGACGTTGCAATGGTCACGCTGGAACTATTTCTGGATTATCGAACCACCTCAGAAGTAAACAAAAATATTTCGATCAGGTACAATATCCAATCAAGTTTGACCTATATTGTATCTGGTAAGGCTTCTTGTCAACCAACAACTTTAGAATCTTGGTCTTACAGCAACCTCATAAGCATATTCTATGTTTTTCTGCAAGCTGAAAATCTAAACCAGCGTAGATTTTACAATTCTTAATACTTACTGATTTTATTCAATGGTTTAGCAAAATAATGAATTTTATTTTTTTATAGGACCTTACGCGGCTGATAAAGCGGCTTTTTCGTTGCTAACTACGCTGGAGAAATTGAAAATCAAAGTGCCCTACGAAAGGCACTTTCTCCTACTCTGCCTTTGCACAACGGTCTTCGTCAAGATCCGCTGCTACGCTGATTTGGTCTTCAGCAGATACGAAAGTGACTGGGAGAAAATGAGTCTCTACTCGACTCCAAAAGTGCTGAGATTTGCTGAGATACTGGAGAAGTTCCAACCTCCCGATAGTAACCAAAAGAACGAAAAGATAAACGATACGCAGATTAGAAATTCTACTACGCAGAAATTACTAGGAGACATCGAGAAATGTGATTTTGCTGGTTTGGCTGATAAAATTGAGGATAGAGTGAACACCTATGCGGCTAATTTGAAAGATTTAGACGATTATGATATTATGAATAAGGGTGATACGCCAAAATTGTGCTGTACCCAGCAATTACAGAGTACTGAAGAAGTACCGAGTACCCAAGAATTACGGAGTACTCAAGAATTACAAAGTACTCAAGAATTACGGAGCACCCAAGAAATGCAAAATACACCAGAATTGCACAATACGCATACATTGGATTGTGGACAAGTTGGAAATCATCAGAAGATGTTAGGGTTTAACAGACGTACTGGGCACCGGCCGAGAGGTAGAGGCAGGGTAATGAGAAACAACGCAGCGAGAATCCAGCAGTTGCAGCTGAACCCCGACGCTCTATGCGGCATCGTCTTCTTGAAGGAGCCTCTCATGGCCAAGATCATGTTCTTGTTGATTGTGGTGAGTGCCTTTTTACTGTAAAACTAAATTAGAAACATAAGAGGCACTTGAAGACATGACGATTCATTTTTTTTTCAACTTTATAAGTTTTGAGATTGTGTTAAAAGGACTGGCTTCCCGTATCAACACCTCATTTTAAATAACGATACTATTTAAGATAATAATATTTAAGACAGTATTCGTAACCTTTTTGCCAAACAGGGTAATGTGCTAATAATAGGGAGCGTTATCGCTTACTTTGAGGTAGATACTATGCTGATGTCAGCCATTCGAATACCGTGACTACAACTGGATTTGTTGGTTGCTAAAATGCTGGTGCTAAATGTGGATTAATTATTCTTGTACGTCACAGGAAATGTCTCGATGTCACCCGAAGTTGACGTACCTCTGCGCGCAGTACTGCGCAGTCGAGCAGACCGAGGAGCCCAGGGAGTGTCAGCGGCAAGGGAAGAAGAGGGAAGAAGTCCTTAAGAAGTAAGGACTTTTTTAATGTTTTGACCACAGTCTGGTCTGTTTGGTGAGAATGTGGCCCAAAATGTTATTATGGTAAGCCTAGAAGGACTGGCTCGAGTGTGGCAATGCCTTCCTTGTTAGCTACCACCCTCGAGTTGTAAAGCTATTTGCAAGTACCTATAGGTGTGTCCCACTTCTGAGTTCAGTACATGTTCCCATCATCTGTCATATTGATACTCGATGTCAGACCAGATTGAGGTAAAATGTTTAATTTTTAATAATCGATTTGTTCCAGGTTTCGAATGCACGAGTGTAACCTTCTGCTGGCCACTCCGGCCTTAGAGGAGGGTATAGACCTGCCTCGATGTAACCTGGTGCTCCGGTGGGATGTACCACCATCGTAAGTGCTTACATATTTATTACATACATTATAAGTATGGGGAAGTAGATAATATTTGGTTGGCAATCATATGTTACGGCATCGCAACACATCATAATTGGTGATATAAGAGTGAATATGGAGTGTGAGTTCCTATTTCTATTTCTAGAGCTATTTCAGTAGAAACGTTCGGGAACCCGACTCCTTCCTTATTACATTATGTTTCTATTAGCCTATGATGAGCTAGATGAGCCTAACATCGGCAGCAGTCACATCTTATTAGTTTTAGTCTAGTTTGTAATTTATAATAAATTAAGTTTAAAGTAATTTTGGTTTTTTGGATCCTTCGGCTCTGACCTTCGTAATTCATATAAAAACAACGATTTAAAATATATATAAAACGGTGCCTCGCTGTTCCGCAGTAACAATATGTTTGTGACACAAACAGATAAAACAAATTTAAAGGCATAGTCATGATTAGTGTTCTTTATATAGCATGTCTATCAGGATTTTTTAATATGTGTACAGGCAGAACTACAGGTTTATTAATATACTAGCTGAGCACGCGGCTCCGCTCGCACGCGCGAAACGTGCCGCCCCCGTTTCCACCGGTCGTCCGCCGGTAATTTTAAAGACAAAATGCTTATTGTGGGTAATCCTTAGAAGTTAGACATATACTACGGCAAACTTTTTTATATGAGTTTTCAAAATCATTCCTGATTCTTTGATCATGAAAATCAGGAATCGCATTAACCGCGCATAATGTAAATGTATTCTATCTCAGTCTCTCGTAGACTAAATCCTATAGATGTATATGGTTGTCTCTTTTTATTGTCGCTGTTTCGTTTCATAGTGTTTTTAAATCACAACGGTACTAAAGAAGTTTTCACTTCAAACAAGTGCTGTGTTATTTTTCATTATGAAAACGTTAAATTCCAGGTACCGTTCATACGGGCTGTGCCGCGGGCGGGCGCGCGCCAACCGCGCCGCGGCCGGCCTCCTGTGCAGTGACGCGCCGCTGCAAGTCGGCACGCTGCTGCATAACCTGGCCACTTACAGGGAGCTCGATCAGGTCACTTACTCATCTATACACCATATAAACCCTTTTTTATTGTTATGTGGAAGGGTCTCGATGTGGTGACGATCAGAATCAAAATCAAAAAAAAAAAAAAAAACTTTATTCAATTTAGGTCCCAAGAAAGCACTTATGAATGTCAAACACTACTATGCTACTACCGGTTCGGGAAACATCCCAGTCATTGAGACGAACCGTCAAGAAACTCGATCGAGATTAACTTTATTTTCCAACTGTATAAGTAATATTTACAGTGAATTATCATAATTATAATTCAGTGGATGTACAGAGAGAGAGAGTCACTTCCAGACTACACTATCATTCACATATGAAACACCCTATAATAACCTCTTGACAGTACAACCTGCTTGACATGGTCCTTATTATAGAACCTAACTATTACCGCTATTAATTTATGACTATTTCTAGTATTACAATTATGCTGGTCTTTGACAAAATGAAGCGTGTCAAAGTTTTTTCGAATTTATATTAAATTATCGAGATTGTATTGGGAAGACAAAGATAAGATATTAAATTCCTGGAACTTATTATTTAGTGATTCGCGAGGTCTCATGTTGTTATATTGCTCGAACTGCCCGCTTTTGTAATATGCTAAACCCCACAACTAAATCACTTAAATATTATTATTATTATTAAGGAGATCGATATGAGTTCCAATCTTATAATGAGGTTGAGCTTTGGTGAAGGAAAGCGATAAACCACAGCATGAGGTCAGTACGTTTTCTAACCTAAACCTGGTTAGCTACCACCCTCAAGTTGAAAATCTGTCGGCAAGCACCGATAGATAAGTTCCTGCAGCTGCACTTGAGAGCCATTCCCTCCAGGGTTAACACCTCACGTAAGGTGAGATTGTGGTAATTCGCTAAAACCTACAAAAAATATAAATAATGAAAGCCAGAAATACTAACACTAGTAAGTTCTTGGAGAAATAAAAGGAAAAAAATAGCCCAAAAATTCTTAATTAACTAAATGTACACATTAGTACTATGTAATTCAACAGGTGATCAGTAGAAAATGCGGATGTGGTATTCAAGACGAACCGTCGCAAGCAGAGGAGGACCATGCAGACACATTTACACCGGCCATCAAACCTTACACTCCTCTCGAAATATCTAATAACGAAGAATTATCACAAAATACTATGACTCCCAAAGGCCAAGAAAGTGCTGAAGTGAACTCTAAAACTACCTCTAATAGTACTGAAATATTGAATAGACGGTATTTTAATAATAATATAATTAGTATTACTGAAGAAACTAGAAGTGATGATATTCCTAAAAATAACTTTGAAGTTAGTCACCACAAAAGTGATAATGCAGCTAAATCAAGTATTTCTGATGCATTTAATCAGTCAAAAATTAGATCTGTCGATAATGATCTATGTACTGGAATTGACTGTGGAGATGGAGTTAGTAAAATTTTAGACATAGTTGAGGATAGTGAGGAGAGTAATGCCCAAAAGAATTTTAACAGTATTGAAAATGATGAAATTAATGTAAAAGAAAAAGTGAGTATTGAAATTAAAGAGGAATCGGAGAAGAATTATAAGAGCTTAGAAGAAGTAAAACGACAATTAGTTGATAATGTAGAATTTATTAATAACAAAAATGACATGACTGTTATGTGTAAAAAATTTAATGAAATTATTCATATTAATGATAACGAAAAATCAGATGAATTGACTGAAAATATGAATATTGATGGAAATGAAATTGATAATAATGAGAAATCTCAAATAGATGAAGTTACTTCAAAAGGTGTTATAAAATTAAATGAGAATTTGTATTGTAATAAATGTAACAATATGAAGACAGTTAATGTGGAGTGTCCGTGCGTATTAAACGATGATATTAGTGATAGTTGTGCAAAAAATAGTGTAAATAATGACGGAATTAATCCTATTAAGTGCGGAATTAGGAACGTTATGGATGGAATTAATGCTAGTCAATGTGGAATTAATGGAGGTTCTGATGGAATTAGTGGAAGTTCTGATGGAATTAGTGGCGGACCTGACGGAATTAATTTTAGTGACTGTGGAATTGCAGATATCACTGAGGGAATTAAATGTGCCATTAAAGAAATCAGAGACTGTGTACGTGAAATGAGTGGTGATGCATGTACAAATGTCGAGAATTCTAGCGTCAGTGATAAAATGAATTATAGTGCATCAACAATTAGTGGCAGTGTTGACAGTATCCATTACTCTGGAATTAGGAACAGCATTGAAAGGATAAGATATGACGTTAAGACTGATGATGGTGTTGCAAGTGTTGATTTGAGTACAGCTATTGCCCTAATAAATAGGTAAGAAAAAAAACATATTTTAATGCACAAACTTTTTATGAGGTTCTATTTTTATATGTTACCGGTTACATTTTACTACGAGGTTAAGCGGGTCATCATATTCATTTTAATTATCACTTAACATCAGATGTGATTGTCGTCAAGTACTAATTACATTGTAATTTGTGTAATAACAAGTTATATAATCATGGCATAAAGTTGGACAAATATTTATTACATTGTTTATGAAGACGCCTTATTAACTCAGAAGTGGGACAAGTACAACATTGTTCCCATTGTGAAACATCTAAAGATCCAACGCAGTATAGGAAAAGTTATTAAATATATCCATAAGATCTGTCTAGTACAAAACTGCCTAATAGATGGCCCGTGAATCATAAAATGGCCTACCAATTTGTCTGCCAACTTTTATTAAACTGTTTTTAACTGGAAACTATTCATTTTAAATATCTATATATTTTTATAAGAATTTATTATTACTCATTATATGGCTACCAGCTGACATGGATTTCAAATTATGGTCCACTTCTAAAATTAATTAATCGGGCAGACTTGGTAAACAAAAAAAACAATAGATTTTTTTTTCTAAATACAGTCCTTAGGTTCTCTTTATTGGGTTTTTCAAATGAGGTGTGAAGAGGCATTTCAGCAGACCAGCATTAAATCAATGAGTACAGATGAAATTTGTGTCACAAATGGTCACCGTTGTTTGTGAACCAAAACAAATATTATTGGGTCTGCAGTAAAGAACAATTTTATTATTATTGTTTTTTTATACTAATTTTTAACTAAGCATATACGTAACGTGCTTTCATTGTGTCGAAATTTATCTTGTCACAATTGCCATTGCCTTTAATTGTATTGAACTAAAAACTAAATCATTTTTATTATTTCTAGTCCGATAAAGTGACGTATGTTTAGCAAAGTGCAATATAAACAACATCAGTGACCACTGAGGGATTTACGATTCATGAGCAGTCATCATTGTGATGCCGGCCTGCTCCAATGTCTCTTCACGTTATGTTTGAAGGACTCCATGTTGTAGGAAGGATGGAACACTGACCGGGAGACAGTTCCACGGCTTCACAGTACGGGAAACATATGAGAGCATACTTGTTATTACAACAGGTACTGCGGGAAGTTACCGTCGGACACGTTCACGCGCCTCGCGCCGCAGTGGTGGATGGAGGAGGTTCAGCTGCCGACACAAAATGAAATGCGTACTGCGTACGTCTGTACACTGAGACTGCCTCTCAACTGTCCCGTCAAGTATAACATTGTCGTGAGTCAAACGAATTTTTTTACAACCGTAGGTTATTGGTATTAAACCGTGACCCGAAGCTTTTGCCTTGTACATAAACTCAGAAGTTTTTTTTTCTGTTAATTTGTTTGAACGCGCTAATCTCTGGAACTACGAGTCTAACTATTTGCATTTTATAGACTATTTATTAAGGAAGGAATTAAATAACGTCGATCACCTATACTATGTTCATCATAAGAAAGGTGGTATGGCGTATCCATAGAACGTAAATTGTCACGTCGTGCAAATTTCGACATAACCTAAAAACATGCATTTCGAATATCAATAATAATGCTTAAAAACACCTCAGTTACATTAAAGCATAACCGTATTAACGACTAGCTGTGACCGCGGCTCCGCTCGCGTGGACGATAAAAAGGCTTATTATTTTATTTGCTCGCTACCCTAATTATTTTTCTACAATTAAAGTAGCCTAACTTACCCCTTATAACGCCAATTATCTTCTAGTGAAAGTCCAGTCAAAATCAGGTGACATCGTGGTTATATTGATTGATGATTTATAATACTTCAGTATAGACATTATGCTTATCGGGTGGTCAGGGTTATGCGTCACAACTCGCACGACTCGTTCGCGCCACTACACCTATAGTCATAGACCCGAGCTGAGTGTTGAATTATTTTGATTTTCCATTATCTCCCAAATTATGCGTCCAAATAACATGCTATAAGAAGGGTAAAGTTTATCTTCATAAAATTATCTTGATGATACCTAATGATAATGCTTATAAATCACTTTTCAATTTTCTATTCTTATTATGGCTTATGTATAAGGATATAGTATCGCGGATTATACAGCTCTTCAGAACACTTGGTTTTGTATCATGATACAATTCAACCCTTTGTTGTCTTCTTCTGCAAGTATACTAGGGAATGCTTTAAGGTACTTTTTGGTATGGTACCACTGGCTGGCTACTCATCCTCACACTCCTAAACCTAACCGAATCGCGGCAACAGTAAGGTTCTCTAGAAACTTCCTGTCACGTACTTCTGAGTTATGTATGGGTTAACGAGCACGGTTTCCCCCAGGGTTAAGACATGGGGCTTTTCAAAAAGGAATTGAAATAGGGTCTCCAATGTCTGCAACATGGCTGTAATGCCCCTGGTGTCCATAGGCGACGGTAACCGGTTAATTGGGCCGTCTGTCTGATTGCTGCTGCCCATTGGAATTAAAAAAAAACTCTTCCAGGGTCATCCGATGCCGACTCGAGTGTTAGCACGGCGTATGGTGGCGCTACAGGCGTGCAGGATCCTGCACAAGTCAGGCGAGCTCGATGATCAGTTAATGCCTATAGGTGAGTCGCAGTGAGCTTAAAATCAATTTACTCTTGACAGAGTTGATTTGGTTAAAGATGGTTCAGTGGTACCGTATACGGACATCGAGGTGAGTTCGAATCTCTGTAATGGGCCTGAGCTTATGGTGAAGCAAAACATCGTGATGAAACCATAGTATGGTAGTAGGGCATTTTCCAATGTCCGCCTCGTTAGCTACTTTCCTCAAGTTGAAGATCTGTCGCCAAGCACCAATAGGTGTACTCTGGCAGTTGCCCTTGAAAGTCAGTTTCCCCACGAGGCTTAGGTAGTGGAGATTGTGACCCTTGTTAAACCTGAAAAAGATTAAATAAAAGTAATGATGATATGGTTCTTGGTTAGGGAAAGAGAATTTCAAATCTGCTGAGTTGGAGACCACGCAGTGGACCAGTGAGAACGAAACAAACGATTCAGCGCGACCTGGGACTACAAAACGAAGGCAATATTACTACAAAAGGGTGAGTGGATTAACAAATATTCTTTCTGGAGATTTCTTTATACTTAGAGGAAGCTTAAGTATAGGGATACCTCCCTCTACAGAAGACCGGAGCCAAATAAAATTGTATTGTCTTCCTGCGGTGACTGGGGTCTCTAGAGCTGTTTGGGATAAGGGGTTCAAGGTCGACAACGCGCTAGTGATGCCTATGGTATTACAAGCGTACATAAGCTTGTTTGCCATTTTAGTAGTAAAAAAAATATATACGGTTATATGAAACCACGATGCAAGTGAAACTTAGAAAAAAAAAAAACTTCTTCTTCGCCTCGAGTCTTATAGTTCCCTACTGTACGCTTCGCCTCGAGTCTCACAGTTTCCTACTCTACGGCCAGCTGTAATTCGACATGCGATAGATGAACGAAATTTTTTGTGGCGATAGAATAAAAGTTTCCCAATAAAACTGTTATCACTTGAGCATTATTCGTTCTAAGTCCGTCCATCATCGAGGTGTACGTTTCGCAGACGGCGTCTGCGTTCACCGACTGCCAGCCGGTGGTGGACGCGACCGACTCGGAGATAGAGTCGCCGGGCGCGCGCGGTGAGCACGTCCCGGACGCGCGGGGGGCGCGGGGGGCGCACAGAGGGGTGAAGCGGAACATGCTGTACGCGATCGTGTGCCGGCTGTGGTGCGCGCTGCCGGAGCGGTACAACACGCGCGGGCGCAGGCTGCACGCGCCGCAGACCGCGGCGCAGGCCATCGGGATACTCATGGCGCGGACACAGCCTGACAGGTTAGACAGGAACTGATGCCAATACGTGAAACAACCGCTACGAGATCACTCGGTGCATGTCCAGTCCAGTGATAAAGGGTATAGGGGGGGGGGCTGAGGATATGTACTTGACTGGGTCGCGACTTCCATATATTATTTTTAATAGTATCTCGGCTAATTGACTGTACTGTCCCTGATGGTAAGCACAGAACAATTCAAACACAACGATGACCACCGAGACATCGGTAATCAATCAGCGGTCACCGCTGTTTTATTGCCTGCATAAATAGCTTTTTTATTAATGTTTTTGTCATCCTTTATATGTTTTAGCGTTATGGCCACAATTTCACCAGGTGTGAGAAGAAGGTGACACGTTAAGCCTAGTGAGGAAACTGGCTCTGAGATTCAGCTGCCGGAACACACTGATAATTGGTTGATGACAGATCAACTTGAGGGTGGTAGCTAGCCAGGTGGGCATTGGAAAATACTCCGGCACCGTCCTATGGTTCCATCATGATGTTTTCCTTCATCGAAAGCTCAAGCTCATAGTCTGTGATATCCGTACACTCCTTCACTGAGCCGTTAATGCTTATGGATATGCACAGGCGTATCTCGAAACGCAAAAGCGAGTCACTATGACTGTTTAGGTGAGGTTGGTTCGTGGGTCTCAGTTCTAGAGATGTGATTCGGCTCCCCTTACAACCTAAATACACGTACCCTTATACACTAGTAACACCCGTCATAATAGTACGCTTAGGCTTGTCGCATTCCGGGATACGCCGGCGTAGACCCAGAGCTACCGATAAGTTTGCAGGACGGCATGACAGCGGCGACCAGCGATGGATTGTGGATTGTACTTTATGTGTTGGGTATATCACAGTTACTCACCAGTTTTGACGAGGTCAAGGTCGGGATACTTGGAAACCATCAGATTCACAGATTTAGATCTTTCATGATAATTTGTTTCGCTAACGGGGTTCATGCCGACGCGCGCGAGTTAAGAGACAGTTAATAGAGGTGGGGGGGGGAGTGAAGAGGGGGGAAGGGGAACAAAAATCATTGGCAATCACAATTCTGTATGTGTGAAATGAATGAAGGGCTCAATGCTTTTAGTGTAGTACACGGCGTCGATCGACGCGGGTTCGAATCCTGTGATTAGCCTTAGTTTTAGGTGAATGAACATACCGTGATGAAAACATAGCACGGTTTCAGGGTATTCTCCAATGCCGGCCTGGCTATCTATCACCTAATCTATCATCAATCAGTTATCAGTATGCTCCGCCAACAGAATCTTAATAACCAGTTCCACTCTTTACTGTGTGTTGTCGATCACAATATCAGATGAGATTGTATCCACACGTATAATTTTATTTGAATTGAAATAAAAATACCACATCCAGTTTGCAGATACCCGCTTTCCCGGTATACACGAGGTCGGGAGAGGTCAGGGTCAGCGTTGAGCTGGTGCCGGATGCTGACGTACGGATGTCTCCCCGCAGAGGAAGGCTTATCAGAAGGTATTCATTTCTGCCCTGTGTTGCTCTTACGTGAAGTAGAGTTTTATTAGGTAACAGATATTCAACTAGCTCTGCTCCACGGTTTCGCCCGTGTTAAAATTATTGGATCAATTCTGCACCGTCGTACACGCTTTCTATACTTGCCTACATCTTGCCAAATTTCTTGACGTTCAATGCTACTGCCCCGCTCCTTTGGATCGTAGCTTGAAGCTATTTAGCCTATAATCTTCCTCGATAAATCCTTACTAATATTATAAATGTGAATGTACGTTTGTTTGTTACGCTTTCACGCGAAAACTACTTAACCGATCATCATGAAACTTTGTACACATATTCTTGGAGGCATTAGAAGTAACATACGATACTTTTTATCCCGCTAACAACAATTTTTATCGACCATGCAAGCGAAGCTGCGGGCACAGCTAGTATGCTATAATTTGTGATTATTATTTAATCTTAATTTGTACTAATATTATTGAAGTTATATTTCTTTACGCGCGTTATTAAACAATGATGAGAGAGAAATTTCACGATGCGCATGCGCATTGTAACAAAACGTCTACACTGTGAAGTTGCCAGTTAGACCTCTTGTTTTACTGTGGTGAAGATGGTCACACTCGATGTTATATTTTCTTTTTAATGACGTATCAACGTCATCTACAAAACTTAAAATGATTGAACTTTATAAAATTTTATTTATAATCAGCGAAATTAATTTACATTATTATCATTGACGGCTAACTTCACCGCTAACATGCGGGATGACACTTTTGAGGGTATTTTTTTTCTTTTACGTTCCTGACGCGTGTATCTATATGAATCCTTTTTTATAGTGAAACTTTTATTCTATCGCCCAAAAAAAAAAAATCGTTCATCTATCGCATGTCGCATTACAGCTGGCCGTAGAGTAGAAAACTGTGAGACTCGAGGCGAAAATGAAGTTATTGATAGAATAATTGAAGTTGACAACGATTTAAATAAATATTGTTCTTAGTTTTAAAGTTTATTATTGTTATTTTTAAGTTTCACTTGCATCGTGGTTTCATAAAACGACATATTTTTTTTGAAGTGAAACTTTTTATGCTTCTTCCTTTAACGCACTATATCGGTCTCTCCTCTTTGTGTGAGCCAGAGCGAGAGAGCAATATATTATCAGTCTCTCCTCTTTGTGTGAGCCAGAGCGAGAGAGCAAATGTCGGTGTGTATGGTAAAACCACCAGTAATTGACACTGCACCAATAGTTGACACTCTGACGAAGAAAATTAAATATTTGATACTAAATTGATTTGAAGTCTTGAGTTTGTTAACCGACTTTTATAACTGACTGTACCTATATGTATTTATAACATTAAAAATATATCAGTAATCAGTGATTATGGCCATCTCGATCTTTGGCTTCCTTTTTTTTCTTAATATTTAATTTTCTTCGTCAGAGTGTCATCTATTGGTGCAGTGTCAATTACTGGTGGTTTTACCTAATGTATATTGCAATACTGATTAAATAAAATATATTTTAAAATGAAGTTTCACTTTTATAGTGTGTGAATCGCACACACACCTTTTTTTTAATGTGTGACGTCATTAATTCCGGTAGGTTCATGCGGTTCGTGTTCGCGGACGTGCTCCGCGTGCGCCGCCGCGGCATGAAGCTCCACAGCGAGGGCTCCACGCACAATAACTACTACATAGTGCCCACTATCAAGAGTTAGTCACCTATTTATATAAATCTTTACATTTTCGAAGCGAGAATTTCCTTAGCACCGTCGTGATTTTAAACTCGATGAAACGAAAAAGCGACAGTAAAAAGAGACAACCATATACATCTATAAGATTTAGTATACGAGAGAATGAGATAGAATACATTTACATTATGCACGGTTAATGCGGGTCCTGATTTTCATGATTGTGATCGTCGTCGGATTGGCCTAGTGGTGTGTGACGACCAGACTTCATATGCAGTACGCACGAGTAGTCGATAGTTCGAATCCCGCTGATATAGGATATTTAAAAAGTATTTTTAAAGAACTTTTTTTTAAAGGTTTCTCTTCAGGCACTTGAACTGCTGCACTAGCCGTGCCAGCGGCTCCGCTCGCGTTGACTACTAAAAAAGCTATGAATCAAAGGAAAACCTCTGTAAATAGGATTAGTCGTTTTCGCATGAAAATAACATAAACGCACAGACAAACAGAGAGACGTTGATTTTTATATGTATAATGAATTGTTTCATGTGTTGCAAAGTTAAATAATTGGAATTTACAAAATAGTGATGTTCAACGATCTGAACTAATCGTAAAACCGTAAGAGATATTATTCCTTTTGCGAAGTTTTTGTGGAAATACATTGAGCCGTCCAAATGTGAAGGTCGTATAAGTTGGACAAAACTGCGTCTTCCGTGGGCCAACCGAAGCGTTATTTTTGGTAGGACATGAAAATAAGCTACATGATAGTTTTTGAGAAAACGGTGTGAATCGGTTTCAAATGTTTCGAGTGACGTTGAACAGTGACGTCATGCGCTCTGATTGGTGTTAAATCAACAAACCACAGACCGTCATCACGACATTTTCCAGGTCATGACGTCATGCGCGCTGATTGGTGTTGTATGTGACGTGGCCAAGAGCTATATTTTTAACAGACTTCAAAAAAAGGAGAATGTTATCAATTCGTCTGTATGTTTGTTACGCGATTACTCCGCCAATTATGAATTGATTGTGATGTTTTTTTTTTTGTTTGGTTTGTCATACTTCAGAGGTGGTCCCATATAAATTTTATCTAAATATATTCAGCACTTTTTGAAAAAAGAAAAAAAAGTATATATATAATACCGTAGGTATCACTAGCGCGTTGCCGACCTTTAACCCCCTACTCCAAAGAGCTCTGGAAACCCTACTCACTGCAGGAACACAACACTAGGTTATTTGACTGCGATCTTCTGTAGGGTGGAGGTATTCCATTAGCCGGGCTACCCCAAGTAGAGAGAAATCTCCAAAGGAATTTCTCTGTGCCCTACCTCTCTTAAAAGGTAGATAGTAGGGGCTTGTCCTGGTTACAATCCTAACTTGAACATTCCAGCAACAAGGGAAGACGGCACGTCGAAGATCGATATAGACTGGTCCTTCTTGGAACTGATCTACCAGCACACGGAGGAGAAGAAACAGACTGAGTTGGAGAAACCGATACTCTGGCCTCAGGATGAAGACGATGACGACGAGGAAGTCACGAACGAAGTGACCGAGAAGGTAACTTTATTATATTCTCTAAGGAAAAAAAAGGAATCGGTGCGTGGATAACTTAATCTACTTAATTAACTATAACTTTAAAGTTATTTTCCAAATGCTTTGTTTGTAAAGTTTTTGTTATTTTTATAAAGTATGATAAATTTTAATGCAAGATGACGCTATAAGAAGTAAGACGGTAAATTAATACAGTAAATTCTTAATAGATGTTGGCGTATGTAATCACACTTGTTGCCCAACTTCTTATTATTGAATTTTTCACAGCCAACTTCATACTTCTCGGCCAACTTCGTACTGTCCGATTTTCGCGGCCAACTTTATACTGTCTGATTTTCGTGGCATCTTCTTGTTGTCGAATTCATGGCCAAGTTCGTTTGTCCGATTTTTCCTGCCAACTTTATACTTTTAGATTTTTGAGGGCCTACATTATGATTTCGAATTTTTGCGATCAACTTCATACTGTAGAATTTTATCGGTCAACTTCGTACTGTCCGATTTTCGCAGCCAACTTTATACGGTCCGATTTTTTGCGTCCAACTTTTTATAGTTGAATTTTCGACGGCCTAATTTATATTGTACCAACTTCATACTGATAGACTTTCGTAACATAACATACCGCTCTTAGTTTTACTTTTCTTACTTCAATCGTCAAAGAAGTAAGTCTTAAAAAAATGTCTATGATATTGTCACCGTTCGGTATTGAAAAATATGACGCGAAATATTATTATCATCAGTCGAAAGAAGATGGCAACGTGAAGAAGCTCGAGAACCCGTTGTTGAAGACCGGCGAGACGTTCGTCTTCGATCCTGAGAAGTACAAGGAGGCGGTCGTCACTCCCTGGTACAGGAACCAGGACCAGCCGCAGGTGAGGGCTGCGATCATTCATTTGATTTTAATTATAGTATAGACTCTATATAGCGAAATCGAAGGGACCGGGTATTTTAAAACTAAGATTGCGTGATGTAATGAATACAATCCACTAAAATCGTGTGTCTTCACCATTTAAGTAATTTGGCGAACTTTTTTTTTGAGGTTAAAAATCTGATAATACACCGTGATACAGT
Source organism: Saturnia pavonia (assembly GCA_947532125.1). Classification (NCBI taxonomy): domain Eukaryota; kingdom Metazoa; phylum Arthropoda; class Insecta; order Lepidoptera; family Saturniidae; genus Saturnia; species Saturnia pavonia. Next base: position 2,189,367 of record OX383923.1, read on the forward strand.
CCATCCTTTTTCTTGTATCTCATCCGTTTCTCTCCTTTCTTTGCTCCCTTTCAGTATCACTGTGCATTAGTTACAATCTACCTGTGGAGTCCCTTTGCTCTCTTTCAGTATCACTGTGCATAAGTTACAATCTGCCTGTGGAGTGCCTTTGCTCCCTTTCAGTATCACTGTGCATTAGTTACAATCTATCTGTGGAGTGCCTTTGCTCCCTTTCTGTATCACTGTGCATTAGTTACAATCTATCTGTGGAGTCCCTTTGCTCCCTTTCTGTATCACTGTGCATTAGTTACAATCTATCTGTAGAGTCCCTTTGCTCCCTTTCAGTATCACTGTGCATTAGTTATAATCTACCTGTGAAAGTGGCACAAACAGTAAAGTAATTATAGAAAAATAAGGAAACCGGCGCTAACGTTCTTCACTCTTAGATTGGATTCAACTAAGCATGTTAATTCCATTCGTTCTGCCAGTTCTTCCTGGTTGCGGAGATATGCTGGAACCTGACCCCGGACTCGGCGTTCCCTTCTGCCAGTCACAGCAGTTTCCGGGACTACTACCAGAGCAAGTACGGCGCCACCCTCACGCAGGCGGACCAGCCGCTCCTCGACGTGGACCACACGAGCGCGAGGCTCAATCTCCTCACTCCCAGGTAACAGCCCAGTAATACGCTTTACCACTGCTAGATACACGAGATGAGCATAAAATAGCTTTTTTTGCTATATACAGGTAGTGTTGTTTACAAAAGGTTGCTAGGACAACATTTATAAGCCTATCATCGTGTTACCATATTTTGGGTTACATAGTCACTTAATATCAGGTGAGATTGCGGCCAAATGCTAAATCTACCTAATGAAGCAATGGTGGCTCAGTGGTAGTGCGTACGACTCCGCGTCGGTTGACGCGAGTTCGTATCTCTGCAATGAGCTTGAGCTTTCGGTGAAGGTAAACATCGCGAGGAAACCATAGCATGGTGGCAGGGCTTTTTCTAATGCCCGCCTGGCTAGCTACCACCCTCAAGTTAAAAATCTGTCGCCAAGCACCAATAGGTGTGTTCCGGCACCTGCACGTGAGAACCAGTTTTTCACTAAGTTTAGTGTGTTATCACCTTGGTCCACATCGTCACTTAGCATCAGATGAGACTCTGCCCAGTACGCTAAAACCTATAACGACAAAAAAAAAAATCTATATAGAATTTCATAGAATGTTCTTTTTTAGAAACAATTTCACAAAAATCTATTTAATTCTAAACGAAATGCAGTTCGTGTTAAGGTGTAAGTAGGATTGCGGTACGAGACGTGTCTACGTGTACGTGTACGTGTGCAGGTACGTGAACCGCAAGGGCGTCGCGCTGCCGGTGTCGTCGGAGCGCACGCGCCGCGCCAAGCGCGACCGCCTCGACCAGAAGCAGATCCTGGTGCCGGAGCTGACGCGCGTGCACCCGTTCGCGGCGCCGCTCTGGTTCGCGACGGTCGCGCTGCCCTGCGTACTCTACAGGTATCATTCGTTTGTAGGGACAGTATCATTCTCCGTTCATTCATTTTTCGTTCAAGATCGCCTCGATAGATGAGCGGGCGCAGCGCGGGGGCAGTCGACGATGCCCGATGAATCATCCGACCGAGTCACATATTCATATCATTCATTCATTGTATTATTTCATTCACTCACTCACTCACACATACGCACACTCACTTAATCGTACTCATTCACTCAGTCACGCTGTCTTTCACTCGCATGCGTTATATATTATTTATTCATACGTTTACACATTCATTCATTCACGCGTTCACTCATTCATTCATTCTTTATATATAAATAATTATATCCTTAATAGGCACTGTTTCACAAATATCAATTCACCCCATCATCTAATACATACTAATTTTCACTCATAACTCACCATTTGAGGTATTCACTCCGCTTTCAATGTGTTTCAAATAGCTAATTACTAAGTAATAACCACTCGCTAACAATAGAGGCTAATCACTATGTTATGGTACACGAATTTTGTGCAAGTACCGATGTTATAATATCGAATTACTTCCAGGATAAACGCGCTGTTGATAGCCGACGAGATACGTCGCGCGGTCGCCGTAGACGTGGGGCTCGGGGTGCCCAAGGTCGACGAGACCACGATGCCGGGGTTCCAGTGGCCGCCCCTCGACTTCGGCTGGAGCCTCGCCGAGGTGAGCTTCTTTTAACTGATTTTGAATCTTACTACCACATTCTTCTGTGGTTTTTGGTTCTTTTTTTTATATGGCAACTGTGTTCATCGACAATTCGGCCAACGTCACGTGAATGGTTATTTTTCTAATTATTCTTATAATCTTCAAACATGGCGCTAATAATACAGCCCTTGTTAATACTGACCGGCCAGGTTTTATGGCAACTTAAAATACATAATCTTAGTTACATATACATAAATATAAATGAAATGGTTGTGGTTTAGATAAATATATTTTTCTTGTTCTTAGTCCTTGTAAAAATAAATTATCATGTTATCTTCAGAAACAATAATTCCGTAGTTCACGCGAGTGGAGTCGCGGACACAGCTAATTATTCATAAACAATTTTTCTTGTGAAAAATAACCAAACTACATCACGTACAATGCCGCCAAAGATTTCATAATATAGGGTCAAATAACATAAGATTATGATTTAAAAAAGGTGTGTGTGCGATTCACAAACGATAGAATTGAAACTTCATTTTTAAAAGATATTTTGCATTTTATTAAAACAGTGTGCAATATACATACACACCGACATTTGCTCTCTGGCTCTGGCTCACACAAAGAGGAGAGACCGATAATATATTGCTCTCTCGCTCTGGCTCACACAAAGAGGAGAAACCGATAATATATTGCTCTCTCGCTCTGGCTCACACAAAGAGGAGAGACCGATAATATATTGCTCTCTCGCTCTGGCTTACACAAAGAGGAGAAACCGATAATATATTGCTCTCTCGCTCTGGCTCACACAAAGAGAGACCGATAATATATTACTCTCTGCTCTCTCGCTCTGGCTCACACAAAGAGGAGAGACCGATAATATATTACTCTCTCGCTCTGGCTCACACAAAGAGGAGAGACCGATAATATATTGCTCTCTCGCTCTGGCTCACACAAAGAGGAGAGACCGATAATGTGCGTTAAACGTAACGTGTTGGAAGTCGCATGAGAAGTTTCACTTTAAAAACATTGCAAGATCCCAACAAAAAATATTTTTTGGGCTTTATTGTAAGAAAAAAAAATTCATTGAAGTCATAGATTTAGTATGGTATAGATCGGCAATTGGTTAAATAAGACGAGACCGAAAACGGAATACACTAGTATACGTATTATTTTGTTGAATTTCATTGTTATACGAATTACATCCAGCTACAGTACGCGGAGACACAATTAACTACGTCTGCCTTAAACCTTAGGATTCTAGGAAAATAAGCGGGATTTGTTTTGGACAAGATTTACGTAGGCCGATACCGACCGATAACACATACGAAATAAGTCTACATTTTAACATAGGCCTATAATATGCTCTTTCTCTTTTGACTTCCCGGTCAATATATATATGAAACCTATGATTACAGCCGTTCACCAAGGTCATTTTTATGGGCTAATTGTACGGAAAATGAGAGTGAATTAAATCCCCACAAAATAATTTCTGATACCGAGTGTCCTAAAGTTAGTTACATTTTTTTGAAATAGGTGTGGCTATAGTACTCCCGTATTCGAAATTTTCTATAGTATGCTTTGCTACCGCAATATCAGTATTTGCTTGTGTTGAATAGATCAATTTCGAGATCAAGATCCAGTTCATAAATTTTCATTAGACTGTAATATATAATTTTCATTAGACAGTTCAAAAATCAGTACATTAGACTACACCTCTCCGCTAGCTTTAAATATTGATTTTTGTTAAGTAAATCTGAAGAAATAGCGTACCCTAACTGCTTTATCCGCGTGCGCTGGTATATTGGTTAGTTACACGTAATTAAAATGTTCTACAAACAATATCGTTCCTTAGTGCATCTAAAAAAAGTCACGATACCATATGCAGAGTAACTTCATTATCAAGACAATTTTATGCAGGTAAAATTTACCCTTTATAGCATGTTATTTGGACGCATAGTTTGGGAGATAATAGAAAATTAAAATAATTTAACACTCGGCGCGGATCTATGACTATAGGTGTAGTGCCGCGAACGTGCCGCGTGACATGTGACGCCTAACCCTGGCCGCCCGATAAAAATATTGTCTATCCTGAAGTTTTTGTATATGATAGCTAGAATCATGAAAAATAGTATAGCCTATGTAAAAGTCTAAGGAGAGGAGCAGTAACTATGAATGTCAAGTAATCTGGCAAGTTTTAGGCAAGTACCGTAAGTGGAACCACGATATCGGGTGCCTAAGCGCAGTGGAGAGTTGGTCAAATTTTAATACGGGTGTAACCTATATTTTTCCAAGGTACTGAGCGCTGATGCCGTCCCGAAGAAGAAGGAAGCTGATGAGAGTAGAAAGGAGTTGAAGGAGAAAGATTTGCCGTGAGTGCAGTTGTTATTTTGTTTTGAAGGGATGTTAGCTGAGCGGTGGGAAATTAAATACTGGGTTGACGTTGGCTTGGATCTCTGGACAACTGGACAGATATGTTATGATGAATAATACATTTAATACACATAATATAGTTGTCTTTATTAAAATATGTACTAATGAAAAAACGATTATATTGAAAGAATATTGTGTAACCTTTACACGCAGTTGAAGTATAATATTCTATGAATTTATTAGTATATATTTATAATATAATTGAATAAAAACATGTCAAAGCATAACTTTTGATTGATTGTATAGTTTTTAAAAGTAGCGTCCGTTATTCCATCTTGGTAAAATAATCTCATGTGTAGCGGTAATAAAAATAAAACCGCGTAAGCACATACGTGAAACGTCTATTGCTGCCGGCGGCCGGCAACAGACTAGCTTATTGGTCGGTCTTGTTCCCCTCCCGCGTCCCGCGGACCGTTAGGAGTTTCGCGCTTACAGCGGTCGAGCTCTAATGATTTATTGATGAGTTGTTACATTGGAATTATCTATTTGGATTTTCTAAATATAAAAAAAAATATAACCTGATAAATTGACCAAAATTTCATAAGAATCGTTCAAGCCATTTTTGAGTTAAATCCGGAAATAAAAACTACACGGAATTAAAAAGACATACGTTGGTATATTGTTATTAAAATCGCAAAGGTTACCATGGTAACGCTTATCTTGGCAAAGGTTAACTTAATAACAATTACCACATAGATAAAATAATAATATATAGATAAAAGATAAAAAATAGTAAAAAAAACGAGATTTCTTGGAATCCCTATACAATCATACCTTACATACCTTACATACCAAACATAAATTTCATCCCTTAATTCAATTTAGGTGAAGAATTAAAAAAAACCTGGATTTTTCAATTGGGGCATATACATATGTGGTAAATAATTATCATTCAATTTCATTCAAATTCATTTTTATTTATTTAAACTTTATTGTACACCATAAATTATATATAAAATTTCAAAAATTCATTAAATACATAAAATTTGTTATTGTTACAAAGGGCGGCCTTATTGCTGAAAGCAATTTCTGCCAGGCAACCTTTGGATGGATATGTTTTAAGGACAAATTAGAGCTAGTATGGGTGTAACGAGAATAACGTACTTTAAATAATGTAATACAATATAAAGTTTATCACAAATAATATATATAGATACTATAGTTAAGGAAGAAACAAATATATGATATATAGACTATATCATTATTATATATAACTATAATACAAACATATACTATATATATATATATAATTACTAAAATACATTCTAATACATATAGAATATCATATAATTACACATATGTATAATATTAAAGCGATAAATAATAATCCTTGACCGATTTTTTAAATATGCTTAGCGTTTGTGCGCGTCTCACAGAAACAGGTAGCGCGTTCCACAGCCGTGCAGCCTGAACTGCACCAAGATTTACCAAGGAAAATTGTACAGTGTGTTGGTATTTCCAGCGTCACGTTTTCTGATGACCGTAGACAACGCGTGTGCGTATCGTATCATCAATTTCATACCCTTTTTCACCCATAGAGGTTGAATTTCCCAAAATCCGTTCTTAGTAAGCGTATACAGACATCGCGGAAGGAGTAAATACGCTAAATTTCAAGTCAATCGAATATATAGTTTCGGAGATCTCGTGATAAGTGGTATTTCGCTTTTATATATATATAGATAAAACCCAATTTTGCAAAAAAAATGCATATATGGCCCCTCTTTCTTAGGACGGTAGTATAGGTGTGTCATTGCAGTTAGACTAGAGAGTCTGCCTTCCCACCAGGCTCCATATAATCCAATCGAATCTTCTCAACGATTTGATACTGAAAAATTCTCGACTGTTAGAGCATCACATATTATTAATGTTTTATTTTTTTATTTTCGGTGATAGAGATGAGAAAGAGAGGCCACAGAAAGAGAAGGAAGACGTCCAGATGAAACCCGAGGAACCGAAAGAGAAGACAATAAATGATATATTACAAGAGAAGGAGGACGCGGCGAGCGTGAGTTGAGTTTTTACTAACTCTTTAACGTGTCTTTGCTTTTTAAATGTACCGATTAGGGTTTTCGAGGATGTGTTTTTGTTCGCATATGCAAGCGCGGATGTGTACATATACCAAACTAGCGACCGCTCGCGACGTCGTTCATGTTAGTTATAGGGCGACAGCTATATGTCCGACCCTCCTGATGGTTACCGGGACGCGGGGCGACGGGTGTGCACGGATATACACGGTATTTAGACGATACACTATATCTTAAGATCAGTAGTGTATGCATGTTATTGCAACTGGGACAGATATGTTATGATAAATTATAGATTTAATACACATAATATAGTTGTCTTTATTAAATTGCTAATCAAAAAACTACTAAATTTAATTTAATAGTATATGTTGACCATATAATTGCGTTAAAGCATTACTTTTGATTGACTGTATAGTTTTTTGAACGAAGCGTCCGTAATTCCATCTTGGTAAAATAATTTCATCTGTAGCAGTCACAAAATAAAACTGCAGAAGCCCATGCGTCAAACGTCCATCGCTGCCGGCGGCCGGCGACAGACTAACTCATTGGTCAGTCTTGTTCCTCTCCCGCGTCCCGCAGACCATTGGGAAGGTCGCGCTTACGGCGGTCGAGCTATAGAATATAAAATAAATTAGATTAAGAGTAGCCTTTATCGTTCGGGGATAATTTAGCATTTTTTTTATCTTTTATTGGTTTACCGTTATGGTCACAATCTCACCTGTTGTTAACTGACTATGTAGCCCAATATTATGACTCGCTAAGACTAGTGGAAGGACTGGCTCTCAAGTGCAGCTGCCGGAACACCTATTGGTCTATTGGTGCTAGGCGACAGATTTTTAACCTGAGTGTGGTAGCTAGTCAGGCCCTACTGTCTTTAGCTGGATTCAAACTTATCAGAAGTATCGTAAGGCCCATCTAGGGTCTTCCCAGAGTAGCAAAAAGTCACCAGTGTTATTTCGGCGGTTCGTATGCTTCAACTGGTATGCCAATATACAAGACCATAAATCGTGGCCAAACGTTCAGTAATGTATTGTAAACCAAAAGTTAGACAATATCCTAACACCATGATAATGGTTACTTCACGATGTTTTGTTTTTCCGAAACCTCAGGGTCGTAAGATTCGTATCTCATGTCAATCGGTACGGTGTCTGGATTCCTTACCACTGAGCCATCATCGCTTCTCGTGCATGAGTGCAGAGGATAGAGTTACTTCATTGGTTCCAGGGTTTCGAGATCGGCACGTGGAGCAATGAGATGGCATCGTCCATACCCCAGGCGACGGACTACGACGATTTCATGGAACCGCTGCCGGCGAACCTTACCTTCTGCACCTCGGCTGCAGGTATTATCTTGAAAGTGGCTAAACTTTGGTTTAGAATTAAGAATTCATATCAAATAAAAAAAGGATCAAATGATCTAGCAATTGAGACCATTCCAATAAGCCCTAACACGATATCTCTGCTGTAAGTTGGTGAGGATTTGGGTATCCTATAGATTCCAGGTGATGCTGTAGCATTAGGTCTTGCAATATCAGTGAAGTTGCAGGATACCAAATATCGGCTCGATCAGACCTGTGGAAGATGCTCACATCCATTCATCAACTAGAAAAGAGCTGATGATCTGCAAATGGCTGAAGATATTTTTCCTGAATCATAGCTAAGTATATTCTTGACCAAGAAAATAAAGTGCAGTGTAGGGTTCCGTAGTAACCCGTCACAATATGCAGACTTAGAGGAGGCTTTAAGTAATTTACAGTGAAATAATGTGTATGGAAAAAAACAGGGTTTTGTCTTTGACCAGTGTGTGTTGCCAGTGATTACATATGGTGCTGAGACGTGCTCGTTAACTATGGGCCTCATAAGAAAGCTTAAAGTCACTCAAAGGGCAATGGAGAGGGCTATGCTCAGAGTTTCTCTGCGTGATCGAATCAGAAATGAGGAGATCCGCAGGAGAACCAAAGTCACCGACATAGCCCGAAGAATACACTTAAGTGGTAGTGGGCTGGCCACCTAGCTCCTGGAGCGGATGGCCGATGGGGTCAAAGAGTTGTCGAGTGGCGGCCACGTATCGGAAGACGCCAGACCCGCCACAGGGTGGTCCGACGACCTGGTAAAGGTTGCGGGAAGCAGCACAGGACCGGTCGTTGTGGCGATCTTTGGGGGAGGCCTATGTCCAGCAGTGGACGTCTTTCGGTTGACATGATGATGATGACTTCTCCAAGTACATTTTATGAGTTGATCGACTATTACTCGTTAACTTTAAAACCTAAGTCACAGCTAAGTAACAGTGATAGTTTTCCTATATAACTTCATTAATTATATACTATTGCTGTGAATTTTTTCACATATCAAAAGCAACCATTTATCTGGCGGGGTTAGGGGGGAGGGGACTGGGGCTAACAAGAACTAGCACATTAAAAAGTTTAATACTTCTCAAACGAATACCTAAATAGAAAAATGGTGTTGACAGACCCTCATTATTTGAACGACCTATGCAACGACAGCCCACACGATGGAATAGACGAGAAAAAAAAAATTCATCACCACTTTACGTGTAGGGAAAGTACTAGATTTTATTTTATCACTTTATCTGCGTGATTAATATGTATACTCGTACGAAATTACAGCTTTCTAGTATTAAGAATCTTTGAGCTGAGCCGCAGGACAGACAAACGGACATACCGAAACTATATCGGTACATTCGTTTGGGTGGTACGATGCGTTAGATGTTAAGTTAGGAAGTTGACGTGGGTTTGGTTTCGCCACCAGGCGGTACGAACTGGTGCGAGCCGGCCGAGCGCCCGAAGCGGGACTTCCCCGGCCGCATGTACTCGATGGCCGACAGCGACTGTTCCTACATGTCCAGGTACACCTAGTCTTTGCGATGTTTACTATGTCACGTCGTGGATCTTATTTTTTTAATTAATAAATTTACTGTATTTGCCCCACGGTTTCACTCGTGTTGCCTATCGTTATTCTTATTTCCCGGCACTTGTCTACAGCTTGCCAGATTGCTTGTCGTTCATAATTACTGCTCTATTCTTTAGGGTCGTAACGTGAAGTTATGTAACCTATAACCTTCCTCAATATATAGTCTATAAAATACGAAAAAAAATTTCAAATCTGACTGGTAGTTCCAGAAATTAGCGCTTTCAAACAAACACTCTCTTCAGCTTTACTAGTTTATAATTAACGTGGATGTAGTCGCGGGCGATTGCTAGTGATAAATGTTTAGAATAACGTACTTACAGTGACTTCGACACCGAGGACTCGGACCTCGAGACGGACGGCAGCGACGAGGACACGGACACCAGCGGCTTCTGGAGCGGGAAGCACTCCAACTGTGAGTTCAGCAAAAATACCTTTGTTTTTTGAAGTTAAAACGAAATTAATGGAGACAACTAGACTCCAAGTGTGACCGTCTGAAAAATAGACTGCCTTCAGATATAAAATATAACTTGGTGTATTTATCTCTTACTGCGCTTGTAAATTCAAATCGAAAATTGGACACGCAAGTCATTTACGGGCCAAATACCTCGGGCTCTGGTTGGAATTTAGTTATTGTAGTCGATATCGGTTAGCAAGGTATATATATATGGTTTCGCCAATGTCAAGTGTGACAAATGAACGTTTTAGAGTTAAAAATATATCGTTGGCAAAAGTTCGGTGTATTGTAGAATAACAAAAAAAAAAAAAAACAATAAATAGTTGTTATGCAATCCCGTCTCATATTATATCTAAGTTAATCTTTATTTATAATATTCTAGATTTACTGTATTCACACACGTAAATGTTATTTTTTTAAAACAAAATCGGGTTCCGAAGTTATTTTATACGATTCAATATAACCTATTAACTAGGAATGTGTGAAAACGGAGTTTTACTAATACGGTTATCGATTTAAATGAGATAAAAAGAAAATTAATTTTAATTTTGATTGTGTAGGTTTAATAATTTGAAATGGTGTTTGTATGTGGAAATGTCATTACCTAGTTCAAAGGAGTTTAAATAACGTATTAATTTATTACACATATTACATAATAATATACACACAAATACGATACAAAACATTATTATAGAGCCTAGAAGTTTCAAAAATAAGGTTAATTGTATAATCGAAGTGTCACATCGTATAAAACAACAAAATTAAGAAGCTCATTATATTACCGTTACCGTTTTGACATTGATATTAGAACCCCTAAAACATATATTCATAGAAGTTATTAAGAAAATCATCAAACATGTTCTGTTTCAATTGAATTTACAATACAATGTTGCCAATATCTTAATTTTGTTAGAATCTCATTAAAAACGTAGGAAATATCAAAGTCTGTCATCGATGTTAAGATTTGAAGAACATCGATTCATAAAAAAAAACGGTTTTTGAAGTGAAACTTCTTATGCGACTTCCCAGCGTTAAACGTTAAATGTTTAACGCACATTATCAGTCTCTCCTCTTTGTGTGAGCCAGAGCGAGAGAGCAATATATTATCGGTCTCTCCTCTTTGTGTGAGCCAGAGCGAGATAGCAATATATTATCGGTCTCTCCTCTTTGTGTGAGCCAGAGCGAGAGAGTAAATGTCGGTGTGTATGTATATTGCATACTGCTTAAATAAAATAGAAAATGTCTTTTAAAATGAAGTTTCACTTCTATCGTGTGTGAATCGCACACACACCTTTTTTTTAACCATCTCGATCCGTATTTTCGTGCAATATCAGATACCAAATAATAACACAAAAATAGTGAAGGCCTCTTCTGATGTTTGGAATTCCTGTATAGCGCCTCATTACACGGACAAAATCACGATTAATGGTATTAGGCATCTATAGTTTAGAAGATGTCCGAATGTAAATAACGATGATTTATATGCGGCGAATGGAGTTTGACACTCGAAATGCTTCAACACTTGCGAGAGTGTTAATTTACACTGGTTGCGGTTAACCGGCAGACGCGGGGTTTTTCGACACTTTTTTAGGGCTCGGCGAAGTATTGACCAAATCGAGCGCATTATTCGAGTACATGAGTATTGAAATACACATTTCGGTGCAAACCAATAATATCAAATCAAAATCACCATCCAGGCTACTTGACTTATTGAATGTCTGACGCCAAACAATAAGATTAATTCTTCCAGTCAAATATACTTAGTTGCGTGTTGCTGCAGTAAAAATGTAGGAATTACGTTAATGTATATGCTTATTTCAAATTAAAAAAGAAACTAATAAATTAAATTTACAACGGCGTTTAGGTTAAATGATTTTATTATTTTTGTCTACTCTAATTTTAACTACCATAGAAAGTAACGTTACACGTAGTAAGAAAAAATATAATATGAAAATTCACAAAATAATTGTATAGAGGAAATTCTTTAGTGTTTTCTCGTGTAAAATGATTTGATAACAATTAAAAGTTTATTATTATTAATTCTTTTTATAGCTAAATACAATCGATATTTCTTTTATGTTTTAAATCAGTTGAGACATATACACGGCTTTCTCACACGTACCAAATTAAAAAACGTTCAAATTAAAAAAATAAAACCTTATAATGAATTAATAGAAAAACGGCGTTCGATTAATTCTTTTTTTTTTGTTTTAGTCATCTTTAGTATAAAGAACCATAAAAACGTAACGCCGCATTTAGTAATAAAATAAAATTGAAATTCTCTAATATCATTCTACGGAGGAAATTATTTAGGATTTTGTGCGAAATGTTTTTATAGTATTTATCATTATCACTTTTTTATATAGGTAATTTATTGTTGAAATTTATGATTTTAGGTTATGTCGAAAATTGCACGACACAACAATTTACGTTCATGAATACGTCATGCATGCATGCATGCACCTTTCTTATGATGGACATAGTATAGTTGTTTCATTGATTGGTAGTTCGATATCTTAACACTTAGCTTTTAAGCTTTTTCATGTTATAAACAATTTGTAGCAACCATGGGCGTTCGGATAGAGTACAAGACGGCTCACGAAGCTGAGGCGGTGGACCTCGAGCGGAAGACCAAGGTGAACCCTGCCCCGGAGCCGGACGACGTGGACGATCACCTTGACAAGTTGGAATACGACGCCTTCATGAGATCTGGCACGGCGCCTGACGAGGTGATGATTACGATTCGATTATTGTTTTTATTTTTATTTCAAACTGTCCTTCTTTAGATGTGTTATGAAAAAATGATCAGAGTGAGTTTTTAAGGTGCGCGAGCACATTGTAACAAAAAGTCTACACCTTGAAGTTGGTTACTAAATGTCGTGTTTTATTGTGTTGAAGATAGTCACACTCGATGTTAGGCGTCATGTTAGCTCATAGGTTTTACAACCAGACGAGACGCATAAGTTGTAGGATGAAATTTTTTGCTGAATAAATAACATGTAAATCTGAAAATTCCTAAAATTAAAATTGTAGATAGCGTTGAAAACAAATTTGCTGATAACATTAAAAATAACAAACAATTAAGACATGTAAAGAAAGAATGATTAATTTATTTGTACCAACGACATTTGACAACAATGAATAATCTAAAAATACCTTTATATCCATCTACTAAGAACTAAAAATCAAATGGCAGTTGTTACAAAACGGCTCCAGCTCAGCATAATGTTGGTTGCAAACAACCAGCGCTGGTCTTCCGTTGGAGCCGTCCGGTGATATCACAGGACGGACATTCTGACATATAGTTCAAAAATATAAAAATAAAATAAAAAATGTACCCGTTTTTTATAGCTAGTAACGTAGTACGAATAATTAGCGTACAGATGGCGTTAAAAACAAAACTGAAGTTAGTTACGTGTGACGTCATGTATGATCTATTTTAGCCACAAGCGAGAGATTAGAGATTACACTTTAAAAAAAAATTGTAGATTTTTAGCTTCTGGCCACAATTTCAACTGATGTTAAGTGACGATGTGGACCAAGATCAACATGCTAAACCTAGTGGACTGGTTCTCAGGTGCAGCTGCTAGAACACAACTACAAGGTGTTTGCCGACAGTTTTCAGCTCAATAACTGTAAATACCCAAGCGGGCTACCAGAAACCCTACCACTATGCTGTGTTTTCATGATTCATCGTGATATTTTCCACCACTAAAGCTTAGTTTCATTGTAAGGATTCGGAACTTAGGTCGATCGTTGCTGTGTCCGTACACGCATGATAATATACATAAACATCATAAAAACATAGCATAAATATCAAACATTTCGCACATTTACAGATAAAAATATAATACTAATGATGAGCGTATAGATGGCGTTTAAAACGTCATTAGAGGGCGTTCAAGTATTACGTAAAACAATTTTTGAAGATTTTTTACCCTCCCTCCCCTCATGTAACGCGCCGTAACATTTTTCTGTACTCCCTTCCCCCTCCTTAAACGTTACGTAACACCCAAGTTTACTTAAAAGTCATAATTATGTTGCGCATAAACATAAACGAAAAGGGTTGCGAACTTGGAAAATTTTAATTGCCTAGATTTTATTTAAATTAAAAATAAAGATAAGATTACGTAACGCGTTGTTCGAACCCCTCCCTTTTTTTATAATACAAAGATGGCAAACAGGCATACGGCCCCGCCTGATGGTAAGCGGCTACCGTAGCCTATAAACGCCTGCAATACCATAGGTATTACAAGCGCGTTGCCGACCTTGAACCCCCCTACCCCAAGGAGCTCTGGAAACCCTACTCACCGCAGAAACACAACACTAGGTCATTTGGCTGCGATCTTCTGTAGGGAGGAGGTACTTCACCAGTTGGGCTGCCCCAAGTAGAGAGAAATCTCCAAAGAAATTTCTCTATGCCCTACCTCTCTTTGAATCCACCCTTCCCCAAGGAGCTCTGGAAACCCTACTCACCGCAGGAACACAAGACTAGGTTATTTGGCTTCGATCTGCTGTAGGGTGAAGGTATTCCACCAGTCGGGCTGCCCCAAGTATAGAGAAGTCTCCAAATAAATTTCTCTGTGCCCTACCTTTCTTAAACCCCCTCCCAACCTTGTTACGCATCGTAACGTTTTTCTAGAACACCCTTCCCCTAAATTGCGTTACGTAATACTTGAACGCCCCCTAACGTGTGATATCATTTTACCCCCGTACAGTGTCATTAAACATTTCACATTAAATATTAATGTCGATGTTTCTCTACTTAACTTTTAGTTTATCGACAAGTTTCGTAAATCCGTCGCCCGGCACCGCGACGACATCGAAACGCGCGGCTTAGTCAAAAGCAACGAACCCATCAAAGAGATGTTACCGGAAACGAATAATCAAAAGCCGGTTAAACAATTATCGATAAATCAAACGATAATGAACGAACTATTCCCGTACGGTTCGGACGATATCGAACTATCGAACGGTCAGATAACAGTCGAGAGCGTCGAGAAGAATAAAAGGACGCTGCTGAGTACTCTAAGGAATAATTTAACCGACGAGGAAGTCGGCAAGTTGAATTGTTTCTCGATGAGGGAAGTCGGCGATGAGAAAACCCGGTACGTGCCCGGGGAAGTGAAGAATTTCAAACCTTATTATAAGGATGAAGGGGAGAAGGCTGGAGCGTGGTTCGATTTTGATTATCAACCTAATTTGGAAGGGCATCCTGGACCGAGCCCTAGTGTTATACTTCAGGTGAGTTTTATTTATTTCAGTAATAAGGTCAATAATACTATTACGAGCTGACTATCAACTAAAATCTAAGCCAATTTTAAATAGGTTTATTCACTAATTCTAGTGTAATATACTGACAGAGATATACCTAGGACTGCCATCCGTCAAGGTTTCCCCAGATTTGTCCTAGTTTGATAGGCGTCCGGGAGACGACCGGGCGGGTTTTTTAAAAATGTCCGGGGAAAATCGGATTAATTGATTAGCCTAGAATTTTAATAAAAAATACGCTAACTTAATTAAATTTCCTTAATTTGTTGATTATCTTATGATTTAAATTCTAAGTAGCTTTACTCGTGAAATGATTTGAAGACTTGATGACTTGAAAAGTGATTTATGAGGATTATTATTAAGCATGGCATATTAATTCTTACGAACGAAAGTTACTTCATCATCAAGACAATTTTATTTAGATAAACTTTACCCTTCATTGCATTTTAGTTAGACGAATAGTTTAGGAGATGATGTAAAATTAAAATAATTCAACACTCGGCTCCGGACTATAAATGTAGATTTTATGGCTCGAACTAGCCGTTTGAGTTGTAACGCATAACCCTGGCCATCCGATAAAAATATTGTCTATACTGAAGTACTCACAAATCATCATTAAGCGATTTTTTTTTAATTGTACGCGGGTGAATCCGCGAGGTACAGCTGGTTTAGATAATAGGTGCGCGGGGGGGGGGTATATTGTGAAATTTTTCATCTTAAAACAGGCATTGACGATGTCGAACGCGAACGACGGCATCAACTTGGAGCGACTGGAAACGATAGGCGACAGCTTCTTGAAGTTCGCCATAACCGCGTACCTGTACTGCGCACAGCCTAGCGTGCATGAAGGGAAGCTCAGCCACATGAGGAGTAAGCAGGTAGAGTATATAGCGGATCGTATTTATTCCCGTTCATATTCTTTATTATTATAGCTTAACCGCCGTAAGCGCGACCCTCCTAATGGTCCGCGGGACGCGGGAGGGGAACACGACCGACCAATAAGCTAGTCTGTTGCCGGCCGCCGGCAGCGATAGACGTTTGACGTATGGGCTTACGCTGTTTTATTTTCGTGACTGCTACACAAGAGATTATTTTACCGAGATGCTATTTCGGACGATGTGTTTTAATAAAAGTAGCTTTAGCGCGTTTTTATTCAAGTACTTTGACAATATATACTATTAAAATGAAAGAAGTATAGGGTTACAAGCACTTTCTTTTTTCAATATAGTAGTTTTTTGATTAACATTTTAATTATTTTACATAAATTGAAGTCGATCGCAGTATGTCTCGCTAACATTTTGTCAATAGATGGTGATATGCGCACTGCAAACCTAGTGTTGTGTCCCTGCAGTGAGTAGGGTTTCAAGAGCTCCTTAGAGAAGGAGTGTTGAAAATTAGGTGTCCGATTGGTGGAGTATCTCCACCCTGCAGAAGATGGCAGCCTAATAGCCTTGTGCTGTATTCCAGCGAAGGGATCTTCAGAACTCTTTGGAGTAGGGGAGTTCGAGGTCGGCAACGCGCTTGTGATACCTTTTATATTACACGCCTCCATAAGCTACGGTAGCCGCTTGCTACCAAGCGGGCTGTATACTTATATAACGCCTAAGTTGTATAAAAAATCAAAAATAAATAAAAATTGTCCTTCCAGGTGTCGAATCTCAACCTGTACCGACTCGGGCGGAACAAGCGTCTGGGAGCGCGCATGATAGCCTCCAAGTTCGAACCCCATGACAACTGGCTCCCACCGTGTTACAGAGCCCCGCCTACTTTGCACCCAAGACTCGCTGTTAGTCAAAACCTAATAATCTATTCAACCAAATAATAATCGACAATATACGCGTTACACAACGGTATACTACAGCTGAAGTAGACGCCATATTCATATTACAAAAAGCGGGCAATTCGAGCAATATACAACATGAGAACTCGCGAATCACTAAAGAACAAGTTTCAGGAATTTAATATATAACTCTACCCTCCCAATACATTCTTGATAATTTAATGTATATTCGTAAACACTTTGGCAGGCTGGATTTTGTCAAAGACCAGCACAGTTTTAATACTAGAAATAGACATAAATTAGTCTTACCATGTTTTATACTCAGTAACATTATTTTTTTTTTTGGATATTAGACTTAGGTTTTACGAAAATGTACCGAAGCCCTTGCCATACAATTAGTTCAAGGACCACGTCAAGCAGGTTTTACTGCCAAAAGATTATTATAGGGTGGATCATTGTGTGAATGATAATTATGTCTGGAAGTGACGCCCTTTATGTTTTTATATTTCTGGTAAAATATGGCAACCCCAAATGATGCGATGTGCCGCCATTTTGTGTTACTAAAACAGTCGTCTGTTCTGACAGACGTCGCGAACGCGTTTACTCAGCGGCCGAACTGTAAATTCTATTCGTAAAGCGGTCCGCCCAGGGATGATCATATTTTTGAAAAACGGCGATCTGTCATTGTAATATCAGAACCAAACGATTTTTTTATTCTTCACATGGTTTTAGTTGATCACAATTTCATTTGATGTCAAGTAACGATGCGTAGTAAGATGGGTATCACACTAAATCCAAAAGTCGGGTGCAAGTGCAGCTGCCTGGGTACACTTGCCAAAAGATAAGATTCTCAACTCTCTCTCTATCCTCTCTATCTTACCAGTGCTCCAGACTGGCGTGTTGATGAACATGGGCGCAGCCAGGAGTTTAGTTTGTGGGCAGGCAGGCAAGAAAATATTACCCGATCGAGTGCTTGTCAACGTCTTGCTTCAATGGAAAACTATAAATTTTTTGCCTTCCAGTCTGGTATATCGGAACATCGGGATCAGTCGACTAACGCTGCCGGTACATCGCTGGACAGCACCGGCTGCTTCATACCATACAATCTGATCACGCAGCACAGTATTCCTGGTGAGTATCCTTAACAAAAAGTGCTGTGCTCCTTTTTTATATGTGTCGGCACATCTACTGTCAAAATATGTTTGTGTTAACGGCTTAGTTCGGATACTCTCGACTATAATCAGGGAAATTCATATAAAAACAGCACCAAACCCGGGTGAAACTGCAAAAGCCTGCTGAGGCTTCAGGGCCCTTATGGCTAACAGTATAGTGAGATCAAGAAAAAAAGCTGCAAACAACATTCTCGTTCAAATTGCTACAGATATTTTTCAAAAACTAGCCAAAGTTAACAGAGATAGCGTCGCCCTGTATAACGTTGTCCATGATGGAACCGCTCTATGAGGAAGTATACTGGATCAGTATACACTCCTTCTCTGTCGTTCCAAGGCTGAGGAAGCTGTAAAACCCGTCTGAGGCTTCAGGACCCTTTCGGCTAACTGTGTAGTCAGATTGAAAAAACTCTTTCTCTGTCACATATATTTTTAAATGTGTCCTCTATATGTTTTTAGAGTTTGGCCACAATCGTATAAATGAAGGATGATGTGTCCAAGATGGTAAAACGTTAAATCTAATGGGGAGAAGGGACTGGTTCTCAATTGCAGCTGCTGGTACCAATTCAATGGCACCTATTGGTGCTTGCCGACAGATTTTCAACTTGAGTGTGGTAGCTACCTAGGCGGGCATTGGAAAATACCCTACCATCATGCTATGGTTTCATCACGATGTTTTCCTTCACCGATAGCTCAGTCGATCGACTCGTCCGTACACGCTAAAACTAGACCGCCCTTAAGCGCGACTCTTCTAATGGTCTGCGGGACGCGGGAGGGGAACAAGACCGACCATTAAGCTAGTCTGTTGCCGGCCGCCGGCAGCAATAGACGTTTCACGTATGGGCTTACGCAGTTTTATTTTTGTGACTGCTACACATGAGATTATATTACAAAGATGGATTTACGGACGCTACGTATTAAAAAAGTATACAGTCAATCAAAAGTAACGCTTTGACGTGTTTTTATTAACTGACGCTGTTAATATATACTGTTAAATTCATATAAGTTTCACTTCAACTACGTGTAAAGGTTACACGCACAATTTTCTTTCAATATTGTTCTTTTTTCATTAGCCTTTTAATAAAGACAACAATGATTGTCTATTAAATGTTTTCTTTATTATAACATATATCTATTCCAGTTGCAATAACAAGCATAAACTATTGATTTTAAGATATAGGGTTTCATCTCAATACGATGTATATCCGTGCACATCCGCCGCCCCGCGTCCCGCATACAATTTGGAGGGTCGCGCTTACAGCGATCGGTCTATACCACTGAGGCACGATTGCTTCTTTGATTGTTTTTTTTAACCAATATTTAAAATATATAGTAACCATAGAAGAATATGTCGATAACAGATAAGTCGATAGCCGACTGCGTGGAGGCGCTCATAGGCGCGTACCTGCTGGAGTGCGGGCCGCGGGGCGCGCTCCTTTTCATGTCGTGGTTAGGGATCCGCGTGCTGCCGCAGTACGACGTGCCGTGCGCGCCGTGTCCCGACACGGACGTAGACGCACACACGCACGAACGATCGGACGCGCAGCCGGACATCGCGCAAGCTAAGGTATTCTTCTTTTCATTCATGCAGAGTGGCCAATGTTAAAGCCATTCGTTAAAAAAAGTAGGTAACATTGTTGAATGTAGTCTGAGGATTATGTGAGTTTGAAATGGAAGATAGATGAACAATTGTGAGTGTGTAAGACAGTGTATTTATTATATGGTGTCTATAAGTTTTTGTGGTTGTTTAGCATTGTGGCCACAGTCTTGAGTGGTGTGACGATGTGGCCCAAGATGGTAACAGGCAAGCCTAGTGGGAGAACAGGCTCTCAAGTACAGCTGCCGGAACACACCTATAGGTGATTGGTGACAGATTTTCAACTTAGCTACAACAACGTACCGGTACAAAACGGTATAAAATACCTTACCACCATGATATGGTTTCATCATTTCAATTTGTTTTAATTTATTTGTTCCTCAGTCATTCACTAACTCATTCACTCGCACGGTCATTCATACTCTGGTGATGACACCAGTATAGTGAATAAAAATCGTTCACAATATTGAATGGTACTAATATGTAAATATTAGTACTTGTTTATTTTTCTTTCTTTGTAATAATGTTGTTTCTTAGTAACGTTCTTGATTTCTTGTAGTCGCTTGTAGATTCGCTGCTTGCTGTTGACTTGTTGTTTCTCGTACTTGAAGTGATACTGAAGTAATACTGAAGTTGTTGTTCTCATACTGAAGTAATACTGCCGCCCTCTCCGATATATTTAACCTCGCCCGTTGCCTCGCAGCCGGTCGTGCGATAGCGTCGGTGCGGGGCGTCGCTCAGCCAATGAGCGCGCTTGCCCTGTGCGCGCGCTCTCCGCAGAGCGAGGTTAACCGTGCGAGAGGGACGGCAGTACCATGAGTCACCGTGCCAGATGTTCGCTGAGTCTGACACGGTTTCTCCTTACAACTAACAAAATTACATTTTTAAACTTACAACTAGCAATTTATTCTTATTCTAACAATATTAAACTGACTAGCTATTAAAACATTCATATCTTATTCCTATACGTATTTATATTTCATAGTCTTATTCCTAACCTTATGCATTTATTTGTTAAATTCTTAAGTTTATACACATTTCATACAATCGATACATATTAAAAGCTATCATATTCATTTTGGGCTCGCTGTCCGCAACAACCAGTATAAGAGAAATAAGAAGAAAGCGACTAAATAACGGTGTTTTTAAAAAAATACAAAGAACAGCTAGATAAAGAATACAATTAGTAAGATTACATATCACTGAGACCACCTACATTCATGCCTTTTTAAACTGGGCCTTCTTGGGCTCAACGAAAATGAAACTGCTAGGTCGAATTTTAACACTGAAACATTTCTGACGCGAAAAAGACGGAATATAGAACTATGTTATAAACCGAGGGAGATAAATTAGTAGGATATAAGATAAGCGTACGCACGCGCGAAATTAAACAACAGAGAAAAAAGTAAACTATTAAAGTCAAAATCAAAAATACTTAACAATTTAGGTTCTAAGAAGGCACTTGAAGGGGTGTTGGGACTTCAGTGTCTTAATGAGGCACACTTTTAATGTTTTCTTGACGTTTATTTAAACATAGGCATTTATAATACTTTCTGACAATTAATTAAAAATGTTAAATATTATTAAAATGTTAAAATCGTTAACCTATTCACTGACTATTCTTGAACTACAGTTCTGTTCAGACAGTTCAGTCTATTCAGACAGTTCTGTTTTTGACAACCAAGTGGATAAAGGGAAGAAATGAATAGGAGAACTATAGAGTAGTGTAAAAGGACATTCATTAATTATGTAAGGGTTCCGAGGGGGAGGGGGTAATCTCTGTGCCCTTATATTGGGGGGGGGGGGTAAACCCAGTCTTAAGTAATTACCTGTCAGTCGAAATTTAATATTAGAAATCTAGTTCCATTTCGGAACCCGAATGGTTTTCTTCATTCTGTAATGTAACACTTCGATTTACATCTTATTTTATAAATTTTTGTTGTTAATTTAATTTTTTTATATTATTCATTTGTAGATTGTTTAACTGATTTATGTTTGCTTACTTTAAGATTATTTAAAAACTTACTTTTAATTATAATAATGATATCCCAAAGACTAGAATAGCTTAATAATAATATAATGGTAATCTATATTTGATAGCAATAAACAATTTTAAAATTCTTTGATTTACGTCAAACTGAGAGTTTTAGTGTAACTGATCCTTCTCTAACAAGATTTAATTATTGTGAAAACGAGATAGAATCTTACGTAAGAAGAGGAAGGGGGGTTCGAGAAATTTTATGTACCTTTACATGGAGAAGGAGGGAGGGGGGAGAAAATTGACAAAATCATCCTTACGTAATTAATGAATGGCCCCTAAACAAGAGAGACTGTAAGTAGGACCAAAGTGCAGTGCAGTTAATTAACTGCAAAGCTGAATTAACGAGAGACCTCTTGCTTTAGAAAGCAGCGGCAGAGTCGCCGAAACGAAACCGACAGTCGTCGACGTCGTCCGAGTGCTCGTCCGACGAGGACGAACAGCCCCAGGAAGTCGAGGAGTCGAACGCTGAGGAAGAGTGGTGGTGGAAGAACCGGCGCGTCGGTTCCCTTAAACCCTACAGGGACGAGAATGGACGTTGGATGCAGGTAATCATACACTCGTATGCTGTCGGTTGGTGAGTGGATAGTGACCATCAGACACTTGGTGTAACGCGATCAGTCGGTATATATCCATTAATCAAGCGGGAAGGTAAGGAGTCTGTACCAGATTGGGTCGTGACCATCAAACACATGGTGATAGATCAGTCAGGGTCACTTTTTTTTTATCGTTATAAGTTTGGCTTAGTGGCCACAATCTCACCTGATGTTAAGTGACGATGTGGCCCAAGATGGTAAACGCTAAATCTAGTGGAAGACTGGCTCTCAAGTGCCTGCCTGAACACACCTATAGGTGCTTGCGACAGATTTTCAAATTGAGGGTGGTAGCTAGCCAGGCGGGCATCAGAAAATGCCCTACCACCATGCTATTGTTTCCTCACGATATTTTCCTTCACCGAAAGCTCAGGCTCATTGCAGGGATTCGAACTGACATCAACCGTCCTGAAGTCGTACACGTACTGAGCCATCATTGCTTCAAAAGACTAGAAAAAGGTGGTGGTTATCTTTGTAAAATGGTTTATTATATTAATGGTTATAGTAATCAGCTGGTAATGACATTACTTTTAAAGTGCAGTTCGGTTGTGTAACTCCGAACAAACAGCGACTCTATTTTGTGTTGTCGCGTTTCGGAATCGGACAATGTGTATTCAGCTGGAGAGACTTGTAGGCTGGCATGATAGCGTCGAACGGCAATGTATTGTCGATCTCACACCGTCACCGTTGTTTTGGATTGCACTCTGCTTACCATCAGGCACAGTGCAGTCACTATGTCGTGTTACTATATAAAAAAATTGTCTCGCGCAGTGTAGGTACCCGTAGTTGTCCGTCACAGTATGCAGACTTAGAGAAGGCTTAAAGTAAGGATTTTTTACGAAATTACATTTTATAAGTTGATCCACTATGTAAAGTATACTTAACTAAGATAGTTTTCCTTATAACTTCATTATATATACTATTGCTGGGATTTTTTTTCAAATATCCAAAAATAACTATTTAGCTGGCGCGGGTAGGGGGAGGGGGGAGAGACACTTGATTCTAACAAAAAAATTCATTTTAAACGTTAATATTTCGCAAACGGGTACCTACGGTTTTCACAGACCTACAGTATTTTTTTGAACGACCTATCCAATGACACTTCACACCATAGGATAGACGAGAATAATAATAATTTAAACTTTACGTGTGGGGAAGGTACCTTAAATATATTTTTTTTTTTCAAGATATTATTTTACCACGTTGTTGGCTTACCCATGCCAAATTACAGCTTTCTAGTACTAAGAATCTCTGAGCGGACATGATGAAACTATGAGGGTTCCTTGTTAATTAGGGAACTCTAAAACGTTCACATAAAATTTCGTGTGACTGACTATTCAAAGAAGTACGAGTTCTATAGCGCGTACGTATTACTCGGTTATATTATCTTTGCACATGGCGTCGATGACGTCATATAGCTGTGGTACCGTCTGAAAAACAAGCATCACTAGAAATATTAATAACTATAACTGGCTTGTTTTTGTACAATTGTGCAGCGAAAGAAAGGAAGAAAGAAACATTTATTCATAATTATATATTATATATGTTTATATATATCATACATATATTTCATATATTCAGCGAGGCGCAGAGTTAACCCTTAAATGCATGACCGTTATTTTTTTATTTTATTAATTTACAAAAAATAATCTTTATGTAAAAATACATCGCTATGCTTTTAAGGGTTAACTTTTTTTTTAAATATAATTGTTTTATTTAATAGTCTGTATTTGGTGAGCTGAAACCTCCCCCGTCGCCTCTCCTCCGGTACATCGAGAACCCTGAAGGAGAACTGGAGCAGATGCTGTCTGGTGAGGGATTTTATATCTTGATTCTTCGATCTTTACATCGGTAGTTGTTTACTTAAAAGTTCTTTATCATGTCAAAGGGCGGCGAATATTGCAGACGGCTCACCTGATGGTAAATGGTCACCGTTGTCTATGGACAGCTGCAAAACCGAGGACATTACAGCCATGTTGTCGGACCTTGGTGACCGTATCGTAAACCCTTCTAATGTTTTTTTATTCACGTGTACAAACGATTAAAATCATTAAATATCATATGGTTATCGGTTTATGCTTTACGTTTTGAATAAGACATAATATAAGGGTATCTTTTCTATTTATTGATTTTTTACTACAAAGGTGGCAAACAAGCATACAACCCGCTTGGTGGTAAGCGGCTACCGTAGCCTATAGACGCTCGTAATACCATAGATATTACTAGCGCGTTGACGACATTGAACCCCCTATCCCAGAGAGCTCTGGGAATCTTACACATTGCAGGAACACAACACTAGCTCATTTGGCTGCGATCTTCTGTAGGGTGGAGGTGTTCCACCAGTCGGACTGCTCCAAGTAAAGGAAAATCTTCAAAGAGTAGTCCACTTTGCGGATATCCATCGTAAATAATTTATCCGAAATTTCTTAGTTACTTCTGTCTGCAATAGATTAATAATTCATAGCAAAATAGTCCTTATAATAATTATTTTTTAAATATTTCAATTTGTTTTTAATTTGGTATATTTTTAAGTATTATTATTTAATTAATTACTATTATTATTGTTTTACTTCTTAATTGCTATCATCATGTTTTGTTTAAGACTTTCATTTACACATTTATTTATTTATTTACTATTGAAACATTTTATGTTGTTGGATGATGAAACTACTATTAATCTGTTGGAGGCAGGAAGTAGATAAGAAATCTTTGGTAAATTATGAACACAAAATATTTCAATAAATAAATAAAAACTCTCAGTCCAGTATTTACAATCAAATAATTATACCGTAAAATATATGGTAGCTCAATACTACGAAAAATGAATGTCGCATTTACAAGTTTGACATTGGTAATTGTCAATTTACTCTCCATTTAAAGTTTTACGTAAAAAACAACATTGTATGGTAATTGGGTATTTGAAAAGAAAAGAATATCGATTTTTTTTATGTATTTTAAATAATACATTTATAATTATGGTAATAGTCAATTGGAAAATGTTTTTTATTAATAATAAACAATTGAAAAGTGTAATATTTTAAAAAGAATCACATGACTACGAACGCGCCACGATTGATCGCCAGGTTTGTGACGTCATAATGTTAAAGGAATTTCATCGATTAAGAGTCAAAACACTGCCGTGTGCTACAATGAGTAGAAAATAACATTGTGACGTCACACGCGCTCGGGTTTGTTCGGAAACGATCGGTGTGTCTTCGGCACTGAATACAAATTTAATTTTTATTTTGAAATAACTATTGAAATATTTCGAAAAAAAACATAGTTTTGTTATAAAACTTATAAATATTCTTTCCATTTATCACGAATTTTGTTTTTCAAAAACCTAATTGTGACGATATTTATAAGAGGATGTTGTGATGTCCTTCATAAACGTTTCATATTGATCGTCAGGTTATGACGCCCTGGAAAGGACCCTGGAGTACCGTTTCAAGGATAGGTCGTTGCTCCTCCAGGCGTTAACTCACGCGTCTCACCATAAGAATCGTCTGACCGACTGTTACCAGAGGCTGGAGTTCCTTGGCGATGCAATCCTTGGTATTATATATTCATACATATTATAAACTCAACGTCTCTCTGTCTGTCTGTCCGTTTATATTTTTTTAGTACAGTTTTTAGTTTCTTCATATCATAACATATCAAGCTACTTTTTGAAGCAATGATGACTGAGTGGTAGCGTGCACGACTTCGTGTCGATTGACTTGAGTTCGAATCCCTGCAATGAACTTGAGCTTTCGGTGAAGGAAAACATCGTGAGGAAACCAGAGCAAGGTGGTGGGGCTTTTCTAATGCCCGCCTGGCTAGCCACCACCCTTAAGTTGTTAATCTGTCGCCAAGCACCAATAGGTGTGTTCCGGCAGCTGCACTTGAGAGCCAGTCTTCCACTAGGTTTAGCGTGTTATCATCTTGGGCCACATCGTCACTTAACATCAGGTGAGATTGTAGCTACTACACCAAACCCATAACGATAAAAAAACCTACCTAAATAAGTGGGCTATAAATTTGCATACAGAATTTTTTCATATCTGACTGATACTTTAGAGATTAGCGCGTTCAAACAAAAAAAAGGTGTGTGTGCGATTCACACACGATAGAAGTGAAACTTCATTTTAAACGGCATTTTATATTTTATTTGAACAGTGTGCAATATACATACACACCGACAGTTGCTCTCTCGCTCTGGCTCACACAAAGAGGAGAGACCGATAATGTCTGTTAAACGTTTAAAGTTTAACGCGTTGGAAGTCGCATAAGAAGTTTCACTTCAAAAATCTCTTAAGCTTTTATTATTATAGATTTGGATTAATTAATCTTTCACCAGATTACCTGATCACACGTCACCTGTACGAGGACCCGCGGCGGCACTGCCCCGGCGCGCTCACCGACCTCCGCTCGGCGCTCGTCAACAACACCATCTTCGCGACCCTCGCGGCGCGCCACGGCTTCCACAAGTCAGTACCACAACTCACCACCACAACTCGCCACCGCAACTCACCCCCACAACTCACCCCCACAACTCACCAGCACAACTCACCAGCACAACTCACCAGCACAACTCACCAGCACAACTCACCACCACAACTCATCACCACAACTCACCACCACTATCCATGCGACTCGCGTTACTAACAACACACACTTACAGATATTATTAACATTGATGCTACCGCGATGTGACTATAGTTCCATTAAAAAGGAATGGGTTTTATATTGAATAATCAGTTTAAACATAAAGCATACATTTTTTAAACGATAATATGTTTCAATCGTATTTTTCTATGATAAATGAATGACCTTTTTTTTGTCAAATATATGCGATTATTTCAATAGTTTGATAAATAATTGAACAAATCGATTTAACTATTTAATTGTATCTTAAAAACAGCGATAACAACTATGATGAGTAAGAAACAAAACCGTTTAAATTCATTGTCGCTTTAGTAATTCATAACTAATCTATGTATATGCATACATACACATTATAAAACTCAACGTCTCTCTGTCTGTCTGTCCGTTTATGTTCTTTTCACGCGAAAACCACTTGTCCTTTTTACATGTTTTTTTTTTAATTCATGGCTATACTATCTGGCCAGGTTATAGGATGTACTTTGTTTGATAAAGTAACATACGAAATAAGCGGTGACGATAATAGTGAATCAATTTGGAAAAAAGATGCTTTTGTGGCGCTTAAATGGTTTACTCGGCTTAAACGGTTTACGCTGAGTCCTTCCAAGTCCGGTAAAGCTGTAAAAGCCGTAAAGGCTCCAGGGCCCCTAAGGCTAACAGTATAGTCAGTTCGAAAGCTGAGTCTTTATGTTTTTTATTATCTCAACAACGGTCAACGATAGATAAAAGATAATTTCACGTAAAATGACAAAGCATTAAAAAAATAAAAAAAAATGTGTTTGCTATTTTTGTGATATATAACTGCTTTTTCCAAAATGCTGGGTAAAACTTTTAAGAATTCTTGGACGACAGTTCCAAGTTAAGTTTTTCGGGGTCGCCTTTACACAATTTGGTGGTTGTAACTATTCTTTGTTCGTTAATTTTAAGTAAATATAGTCTACCTATTTATTAATGACAATATTTTTAACTAGCTGTGGCCGCGGCTCCGTTCGCATAGACTACTAGAAATGTTTTTTTATTATTTGTGCGGAACCCTAATTATTATTTAAAAATCAAAGTTTCCTAAGTTATGCCCTATAACATCAGCTATTTGCCAACGAAAGTCCCGTCGAAATCGGTCAAACCGTTGCAGAGATTACACGGAACAAACAGACAGACAGACAGTTTTATTATATGTATGGATATACTAAAGTAATGTCTCGACACCCGGGACGATTGTCCTGAAAAAAGATTTCCTCTCTGTTATTCTAAGTTTAAGTAAATATAGTCTGCCAATTCCAATCTCTGCTCATTAAGTATAATGGCTTAAAGGTCTCCATGATGAAAATAATTTTAAGATAAGCGATTTTTTTTATGGTGGAGTTATTTCATCAGTTGTATTACCCCAAGTAGAGAGAAATTTCCAAAAAGATTTCTCTGTGCCCCGTCTCTCTTCTGCCCTCTCTCTCTCTCGTCTACAAAATGTCGATGTTCCCTTTACAGGTACTTCAGACACATGTCTCCCGGTCTGAACGAGGTCCTGACGAGATACGTCAAGATCCAAGAGGAGAACGGTCACTCGATCAGCGAGGAGGTATGTCTTACATAAAGCGACCTGTAAATATTGTTACGTTCGTGGGTAATAATATGCCGTAGTGTCACTCAAAAGTAATTCATTCGTACTCAGCTAGTAGAAATGAAAATAAAAAAAAACATTAACAAAACAAAACACATAAATCGTTCACCGAATATTCTCTCAGAATCACCCTGTGTAGATACTTGCAGAATAACACTGTTTGTTTTTCTCTTATTTCGCTTCTTGTTGTCGCTTCGCTTTCGAATTATTAACTGACTCGTCTCGCAACTCAGCTCCCTTATATACCTAAATGACTCGATCCCGAAATCTCTGGAAGGTCCAGGAACTCCTAACATCTTGTAAACAATTTACGTCATCGCTTTTTAAAACGAGGGGAACGTTTAATTTATGGCCTATTGTTTGCTGACAGTTTTAGCGATAAGACTTTCTATGTGTGTGTCGTTGAACCTAAGATTATACGTCACACGACTGCACTATGATAAATTCACGATTTTTACGGACGGTCCTGGAAATTTCGAGAAAGATGATTCCTTTTCTATTTCTTTATGTTCAAGTCGTAACATTACCCCCCTCTTAGTTATGCTCGTCCCGAGCATTATCTCCGTGGTATCGTGCCAATCTATCTATGTGTACTACCTTCGGTTTTCCTCTTAATCCTTTCTTGATGCGATAGGTCACATCGTTAATCTTAGTGACGACAGTATAGGGCCCCTCCCACCGGGCTTGAAGTTTAGGAGACTTCCCTTTTCTGCGAAGAGGGTTATGGAGCCATACGAGGGATCCTTCTTCAAAACCACTGGCATTTGCATTGCGGTCGTATCTAGTCTTCATCTTTATGCTAGTATTAAGACTATTCTCCCGCACCCTCTGGTGTACTTCCTCCAACTGGTTTTGAAGATCGCACACGAAATCCGTAATGGGTTTTGGTTTATCAGGTGGCACGCCGGTTATCACATCAATTGGCAGTCTCATTTCTCTTCCGAAATTTGCTTTTGCAGGCGTGAATCTTGTACTATCGTGTACAGCAGATCTATAAGACATTAGGAATAGAGGTATGTAGCGGTCCCAGTCTCTCTGATGGTCTTCCACGACTTTTGCCAAGTGATTTTCCAAGGTTTGATTAAATCTTTCAACCATACCATCCGACTGTGGATGAGCGGGAGTCGTACGTGTTTTATGAATGCCAAGGAGATTGCATATTTCTTGGAAGAGAGAAGATTCAAAGTTCCTCCCTTGATCTGAATGAATCTCCATTGGTACACCGTAGCGGCAGACTACTTCATTAACCAGTTTCTTTGCCACCGTAGTCGCTTCTTGATTTGGCGTCGCGAATACTTCAGGCCACTTGGTGAAGTAATCCTGTACTACTACAATGTATTTGTTGCCCTCCTCAGTCATTGGAAACGGTCCTGCGACGTCAATGGCAATGCGTTCCCAGGGTGCTCCTACGTTGTATAACTTCAGCTTACCCTTGCTTCGTGTCTGTGGGCCTTTTACTGACGTACAAGCAGTACACTTACGGCACCAGTTCTCCACATCTTCTCTACAACCCAACCAGTAGAACCGCTGTCTAACCTTCAGCAGGGTTTTCTTTACTCCTAGATGACCACCGGAAACACCATCGTGAATTTGCCTCAATATGCAGGTCACCTGACTTCGTGGTACTACCACTTGCATGGTTACCACTTTACCATCGTTGGATTCCCATCTTCTACATAGGACGCTATTTTCCAAGGATAGACTGTCCCACTGGGCCCAATAACCTTTGGTGACTGGTCCGTAAGATGAGACGTCACTCCACTGAGGTCGGATTCCATTGCGCTTCCAGTCCAGTATCGGTCGTAAGTCGTCATCTTCTTCTTGGGCTCTCTTCATACTGTCATCGATTCTTACAAGCCTTACATCCTCACGTTCTTCATTTCGTAAGCAGTGCTTGCAATCGTTCACACAAGGCCGTCGCGACAAAGCATCTGCATTACTATGCCCCTTTCCACTGCGATGCTCTATTATAAAATCGAACTCCTGCAGTTGCTCGAGCCATCTTGCGACTTGCCCCTCTGGGTTTTTAAACTGAAGTAGCCATTTTAAGGCAGCGTGATCCGTCCTTAAGGTGAATTGCCTTCCTATGAGGTATTTGTGAAAATGTTGCAAGGTTTTCACAACAGCAAGTAGTTCCCGACGAGTGACACAGTAATTTCTTTCAGGCTTAGAAAGCGCCTTACTGAAATATGCTATTACGACTTGTCGATCCCCTTGTATTTGTGATAACACTCCTCCAATTCCCATGTTACTGGCGTCAGTGTCCACGATGAACCTTCCTTCTCTGCTTGGGTAACCTAGAATAGGTGCTTCACACATTCGCTGCTTAAGTTCGCAAAAAGCAGATTGACAGTTCGAATTCCAGACGAAGTCCCTCTTTTCTTCTGTTAACTGATGTAACGGCTTGGCAATCTCCGAAAAGTTCTTAACAAAACGTCTATAATATGCGCATAGACCCAGAAATGAGCGCACTTCTGTTTTGTTTCTGGGGACAGGCCACTCCTGGACGGCCTTTATCTTCTCTGGGTCAGTTCTTACTCCTTCAGCCGAGATTATGTGTCCCAAGTAACTGACTTCCCTCTTAAATAGAGCACACTTTTTAGGGTTTAGTTTTAAGTTTGCTCCGCGTATCCGGGTAAATACTTTTTCAAGATTCCTCAAGTTCTCAGAGAAATTTCGGCCTAGTATGATCACATCATCCAAATATACTAAGCATACGTCACTAAGAAGACCAACCATAACTCTTTCCATAAGGCGTTCGAAAGTCGCTGGAGCGTTGCACAACCCAAATGGCATAACATTAAACTGCCATAGTCCATTTCCAATCCCTGTGCTGAATGCTGTCTTTTCCTTATCTTGTGGGCTGATCTCTACCTGCCAATATCCACTCTTCAGATCAATAGTAGAGAACCACTCCTTCCCACTCAGCAAGTCCAGTGTATCGTCAATCCGGGGTAAAGGGTAACTGTCCTTCTTTGTCACATTATTCAGCATGCGGTAATCCACACAGAACCTTGTACTGCCATCTTTCTTCCTCACCAGCACCACCGGTGATGACCATGGACTAGTAGAAGGTTCAATGATTCCAGCATTAGCCATGTCCTTTATCATTTCTGCTACTTCGGGTTCTTTGGCCCAAGGTATTCGTCGAGGCCTTTGCTTAATAGGTCTTGCATCACCAGTGTCTATTTGATGTTTCACAAGTCCCGTTCTTCCACATTCGTTACCAGTTGCAAAAATATCCCGAAACTGCAGCAAAAGTTCCTTGGCTCGCTGTAGCTCGGATGCTGATAAATTCTCCTTGAATGTTTCTATAAGCTGACCAAAGTGATCATCCTTAAGTCCTTCACCACCCTGCTTCATCTCAGTGCTATCCAGGCGTTTGAGGTAGCCCACTTCCTCACATCTACCAATCACACCGTTCTTCTTTAGGTGAATTTCTTCTTTGCCCAGGTTGATAATTCTCACTTTAGTTTTTCCTTGTGTCATGACCAGTGTCCTCGCAGTGATGGTATTCGGGTGGTGGCCCAGGTCTTCAATTATTGCACACCTTTTGTACTTAATATTCTTAGGGAACTTCACCTCCACCAGGTTCTCTGATCTTGGAGCCAGAATAGTGTCTTTCAGACAATAAACCTTACATGCGCTGGATCCTTTTAAGCAGACTTCCTGGTCAGGAAACTTCAGCACACCTCTTAAGACGTCCAAAACACATTTCTGACTCTTCAAGAAATCAAGTCCTAGTAGGCAATCATCTGTTATATTTGCTATTAACACTGAGTGGACGTAAACTTGATCACCAATTCTTAGCTCTACATCTGTCTCACCGAGGACGGAAACTGTCTGGCCGGTTGCAGTCTGTAGATGACATAGTCGAGATTGCCTCTGCCACAGAATGGTGCGCTTTAGTAGTTCTGGCTTAACAACTGTCCGTGAGGCTCCTGTATCCACAGTAAAACTGCAAGTTTGGTTGTTCAAACTACCCTCGATGATCAGACTATTCCCGTCATACGCTTGAGTTATTATGATCTTTGGGGCTTTACGTTGACCAGCCAGCACCCGCCCCGCGGTCCTGGCGACGTCTAGTTTAACGCAAGGTCTCCTTCTATTTGGGTCTCAGATGAGACCATTCTTCTCTTTCTCTTGGGGCAATCGACTCGCAAGTGCCCTTTCTCTCCACAACCATAGCACGTTGGCGTAAACCGTTTGGTTGCAGGTGGGGTCACAATTTCCCGAACTCTAGGGTTTTGTGTCCTGACGAACAGCTTCCACTTCCAAAGCATGTGCAAGCGCACTCTTGAGGGTCTGATGATGACCAAGCCGTACGGCAGCTCTAATCTCACCATCTTTTATACCGTCGACAAATGCCTGGAGTATATTTACTTCAATCGTACCTGAAGGAGCTGATGAATAAGCTCGACGGACCAAACGTTCAACCTCAAGAGCCCACTGCTGCAGACTTTCGCTAGATTTCTGGGTTCTATCCCGAAGCTGAGCGCGATAGACATGTTCCATGTGCTTGTCACCATAACGCGTATCCAATGCTTCCATCAGTGACTCCAGGGTCCTTTCATCCGCTTGTAAGTTCTCGAGAACCATGACGGCGTCTCCTCGTAGTGCCAGAGTAAGAGCCACAAATGACTGCTCATTGTTCCAGCCATTACCTCTTACCAGTGTTTCAAACTGGTACTTGAAGGCTGCCCAAGATGTTGTCCCGTCAAAACGTGGCACTTCAAATTTCGCAGACGACGGTGAAGCTACTACGGCTACTGGCTCACGTGTCTCGAGCTTACTAATTCTGTTGCTTATTCTCTGCAGATCGTTATCATGCCCGTCGACTCGACTCTCAATATTATCAGTCCTGTGTTTTACCTCCTTAACCTCAATCATGAGGTTCTTGACTTTTTCTCCCAGGACCGTGATGCCACTGTCGATCTTTGCCAATACGGTTTCTTGACTTGCCTGCAAAGCTTCTTGGAACTCGTAGCGGGTGGCCTCCTGACTTGCCTGACTAGCCTGCATAGCTTCTTGAAACTCGCGGCGGGTGGCCTGGATGGCAGCCAACAATGTCGCCAAACTCACCGATTCTTCAGATGGTACCGTAGCAGCATGTCCTTCCTCCTCGTTACGCTGACGTTGACGTGCGGCGTCCATCTCGGCTTGTCTCCTCGTTCGCGGAGTACGAATCTCTTCGTCACGCGTCACTAACGGCATACCGCTTCTGACACCAAATGTTACGTTCGTGGGTAATAATATGCCGTAGTGTCACTCAAAAGTAATTCATTCGTACTCAGCTAGTAGAAATGAAAATAAAAAAAAACATTAACAAAACAAAACACATAAATCGTTCACCGAATATTCTCTCAGAATCACCCTGTGTAGATACTTGCAGAATAACACTGTTTGTTTTTCTCTTATTTCGCTTCTTGTTGTCGCTTCGCTTTCGAATTATTAACTGACTCGTCTCGCAACTCAGCTCCCTTATATACCTAAATGACTCGATCCCGAAATCTCTGGAAGGTCCAGGAACTCCTAACATCTTGTAAACAATTTACGTCATCGCTTTTTAAAACGAGGGGAACGTTTAATTTATGGCCTATTGTTTGCTGACAGTTTTAGCGATAAGACTTTCTATGTGTGTGTCGTTGAACCTAAGATTATACGTCACACGACTGCACTATGATAAATTCACGATTTTTACGGACGGTCCTGGAAATTTCGAGAAAGATGATTCCTTTTCTATTTCTTTATGTTCAAGTCGTAACAATATCGTTATGGAAGCTGGTGGATATTAAGTTTGCATTCTGTGTTATCTGTGTCGAAAAGTATGTACTGTTCCCTATTCCGCCTTCCTTTGCCTGAATGCCTCATACTGCTACATCGGCCCAGTCCCGTGGAGGAGCCGCATCTAACTCGTCGTATTTACCACTCGATAATTATCTGTCAGTGAAAGTCCCGTTAAAATCGGTCCAACCGTTTCGGAGATTACCCGGAACAAACAGACAAACAGAAAATAATTTAAAAATGGGTTTTTTGTTATAGGTACCGTGTATACTTTCATATGAATTTAGTAAAAACCTGTTATTTTGTCATTACAAGTAGACACTTCAATTTTACTCTTTTTTTTTTCCTAACTTGGCAACCGGTTCTCTTTATCGAAGACCTTTACTGCCATTATCGAGTGTATATAGTTTCCAGTGTTATGACAATTTCAGAATCCTAACAAGATGTTGGCTCCCTTGTTAGAACTTTCTAGATCGTCTTTGTGGCATCACAGAATTCATTATCCATGTTATTATTTCCAATCCACTTCACTCGTGCACAATAACCAAGTTTTATTATGCAAAACACCACTTGTATTACTCAATATAGGGTCAAATAACACAAATTTATGAATAAAAAAACATAAACCACTACATGACACTCTGAGATTCCACCAAAAACTCCTTCAATTTTATTATAGATAGCTGGTTATGTCTTTCTCTCTACGTTACACCTTTCTTCTCTCTCATGTAACGAGATGTGCCTAAACGTGACGCGTCCTTGAAATTTCTCGTCCAATTATCGAATAGCCGTCTAAGAAGGTTCACTTCAAAAATTATGTGTTGTTCTGTACGAAGCTTATACTTATCTATCGTAACAATACTAAATGAACTCCAATGTTATCCCGCGCGCCAACTAACTACATGATGAAGTCAGCCATAAATTATAACCAAATTAAGATAATGTTTATTTGTACAACGTTAGTATTTTGTTATGATGTCTTCTCCTTAAGAATCGATTTTTATAAATAGCCTGCGTTATGTAAATTATATGGGGAGCTAATCGAGTCGATTTTATCGTTATAGGTTTAGTATTGTGGCCACAATCTCACCTGATCTTAAGCGACAATGTGGCCCAAGATGGTAGCACGCTAATCCTAGTGGAAGACTGGCTCTCAGCTACAGCTGCCGGAACACACCTATTGGTGCTTGGCGACAGATTTTCAGCTTGAGGGTGGTAGCTAGCCAGGCGGGCATTAGAAAAAGCCCTACCACCATGCTATGGTTTCCTCACGATGATTTCCTTCTGGATACCACTAAGGTTAAAAATTGTTTCCGTGATGTTACGTGATGTTGCACTTTCAATTTCACTCCACATATTTTTTCATATCGTGCGCCTTATCGTTTCTTAAGGAGTAAATTCCCAAAAACTAAACAGTAGAGTATTCCAGCATTACCTTATACAAGAAGACGAGATGGAACAGGCAGAAGACGTGGAAGTTCCCAAGGCTCTGGGCGACCTGTTCGAGTCCGTCGCTGGCGCTATATTTCTCGACTCAGGTTTGTTAAACAACAACTGTTCCTATATTGTTGTTGTCTTTTTTCTTTATTATTTCTATTTCAATTACATAATAGTTGGTATTATATTAATTATTGTCTGCTAATTACACTTGAAATAGATCGATATGTGTTCTTCTTCTTTAATTTTTTTTCGATTTATAAATTAGGGATTCTTTTTATCGATTTATAGTTTAGTAAACTTTTTTTATCGATTTAAAGGTCAGTAAAGTTTTTTTTATCAATTTATACATTCGATTTAAATAAAGTTTTTCACGGATCCATAATAATAGATTAGTAAACTTTTTTATTGATTTAAAGGTTAGTAAAGTTTGTTTTAGATTTATACGTTAGTAAACTTTTTTTATCGATTTATATATCTATAGTTTTTTTTTTTCGATCTATAAGTTAGTCTTCATTTGCCTTTATTGATTTATCTGTTAGCGAAGTTCTTTGCTCATTTTATATGTTAGGATTAAATTATTAATCCGTTTACAAGTTAGATTTGAAAATTCCTGAACTATTTAAATGTTAGTCTTAACTTTTTTATCGATCTGTATGTTTGTCGATGTAACCAAAATTAGTGCATACAGGCTAAAAGAATAAAAGTCGTAAGAATTCTATTTTTTTTTTTTAAGCTATGTTGGCTCAGTGTTAGCCTGTACGACTTTGCGTCATTTGACGTGAGTTCGAATCCCTACAATGAGCTTAAGCTTTCAGTGAAGGAAAACATCGTGAGGAAACCATAGCATGGTGGTAGGGTATTTTCTGATGCCCGGCTGGCTAGCTACCACCCTCAAGTTGAAAATCTGTCGCCAAGCACCAATAGGTGTGTTCCGGCAGCTGCACTTGAGAGCCAGTCGACCCACTAGGTTTAGCGTGTTATCATCTTGTACCACATTGTCACTTAACATCAGGTGAGACTGTGGCCACTACGCCAAACCTATTACAATAAAAAAGTATAGTCTAGTTATATGAATTCCTTGAAGATAATAAAAAAAGTATTAATTAATTGTAACGCTACATTGAACTGAGTCACGTCGGCGGCGGCGCTGCCATCGAACACGCGACATAGTACGAGCGCCTGGTGTGCAGCGACGGGGGTTCTCTTATAAAAGACGCGTAGAGCTCCGCGGTGATCCTAGGTCCGCTCCTACGGCATGGAGCCCTAGAGTCTAGCAGCTCCTCGCACGATACAGTGACACTGCATTCACTAGCTACCAACATACAATCATTACACTGCATTATACACACATGCACTCCATTCTGGTACATAGGTTCTGTAAGGGACCTTTTTTTGGAGACAAAATTTACAGATTACTAAACACTTGTCTCTTCCCTTCCTCCCAGAGGAGAGAGACAGGTATATATGTATAGTTACTTTAAATTGAATTACGGATAGGGAATTAGTTAGGTAGCAATTAGCAATAGCAATAGTCCGAGCCGAGGTTCGGTCACTTTGGCACCCTCGGAACTAGTTGCAATGCTTTCGCGGCTGAGTGCCTTAAGCGCTCGCCCCCAAGCCCGGGTGAGACTGTAAAGGCCGTTTGAGGTTTCAGGGTCCTTATGGCTAACATAATAGTCAGTTAGAAAAAAAAACCGTGGTGATTCATTCCTAGTTGTGTATTTGCGTGGGAACGTTACTTTGCCACGTCATTATGTAAAGTGTGCAATAACCTGTTATTTAATATTTCTTTATAATTTATCATCCAACTCAAGATCATAATTCCACGGTCTTTGCATAATAATTGAATTAACCGTTCCACCAGGTATGTCCCTCGGCGCCGTATGGAAGTCTTACGTGAAACTGATGGGCAAGGAGTTGGAAGCGTTCAGCGCCGCCGCCCCCAAGTCTCCGGTCCGCGAGCTGCTCGAGGCTGAACCGGACACAGCTAAGTTTGGGTAAAAAAAATTGTATTTTTGTAAATACTTCTTCAATAAAGATACTACGCCTTATGATACATTGTGAAGGTAGGTAGTAATTTTAGGTTATTGGGGTAGGCAGCCATTTTAATTGGCGGATTAATTACAGAAGTTATTAATATATAGAAAAGGAGGCAAACAAGCATACGACCTGCCTGATGGTAAGCGGTTATTGTAGCCTACGGACAGTATGGACGCTTGTAATACCATAGGCATCACTAGCGCGTTGCCAACCTTGAATCCCCCGCCTACCCCAAGGAGCTCTCGAAACCCTACTCACGGCAAGTACACAACACAAGGTTATTTGGTTGCGATCTTCTGTAAGGTGAAGGTATTCCACTAGTAGTACTGCTCTAAGTAGAAAGAAACCTCCAAAGAAATTTCTCTGTGCCATACCTCTCTTATAGATCCAGAGATGAGATAAGTATTTCCCTTGAAACGACAAAAGCTTATTTACGCGTCTATAATCGTGGGTACGTTAATATTATATATGGTTTATTTTCGAACGTTTAAAATGATTTGAAGTTGAATTATGGACTCTGTCAACGTTAGCCTATTATAAAAAAAACCGCCACCATAGCGACATTGTCCGCTCTGCTGGCTAATCACCCTTAAGTTGAAAATCTGTCACCAAGCACCTGCAGGTGTGTTCCGGAAATTAAACTTTAGAGCCAGTCCTCCCACTTCTGAGATCCAGGCGTATTAAGGCTTTTGTAAAAAAAAATATATGTGAGGCGTCATGCGAGGCCTGGCAGATGTAAAACATCTAACATTACTCGTATTTTTGTATTTAAGAATAAATAGATGTTAAAAAATAATAATAGTCAGACATCTATAAAACGAAGTACCGAAGATAATTAATTAAAAAAAAAACAATAATGTAACACCACCACACATTAGAAGCCTCTTAACTGACTCTCGACAATCGACGCCACTATCGTATGACGTCACGTGGCATATCATGTGACATCATACGATCGCTCGTGGTATGGCGCGGCGGCTCGGCGGCGTGCTCCTATAAACCGCAAGGACCTAAGCGATGGGGGCATTCTACTTCCTGTGTTGTATTGACATGTTACTATGCCAGGTCATTGCTTGGTCAGCATGTGTGATCATTATGTGACGTGTAAAGCAGTTAACTGTTTGTTTAATATTTCCTCATAATTTCCAAATCTAGTCAAGATCGTAACTTCACGGTCTTTACAATAAGTAAACTTTTGTTTTGGCTCAGTTGACTGAAGACACCACACTGATACCCTAACACATACGTAAAGTAGTGAGTGGTGAGTCCGAGAGAGTCGACCAGACGCGACGTTGCCCAAATGTCACGTAGCGACGTCCCATCCGAACGCTTTTACTCCCGTCCAGGCGTGGTATTAGATTTTTATCTTTTTTTTTCAGAAAACCCGAGCGTCTCGCCGACGGCAGACGCGTGAGGGTATGCGTCGAGGTGTTCGGTAGGGGTGCATTCAAGGGTATCGGGAGGAACTACCGTATCGCGAAAGGGACCGCGGCTAGGTGCGCGCTCAGGCATCTGAGACTGCACAAACGATGAATATAACGCCGAACCATCTATATTACGTAAGCGAAGTGGGGAATATACGTCTAGACCGCTTGATGTTTAATGGTACGCGAACAAGAGAAGGTGTTTACAGCATTGGTTTAGTAAACTATAGATCGACGATAGGTTTAGTAAAGTATAGATCGGCAATGGGTTTAGTAAAATATAGATCGGCAATAGGTTTAGTAAAGTATAGATTGGCAATGGGTTTAGTAAAATATAGATCGGCAATAGGTTTAGTAAAGTATAGATTGGCAATAAATAGGTTTAGTAAATATAAGGCAACAGGTTGAATAAAACGAGACCAAAAACGGAACACACTAGTGCGCGTATTATTATTATTTTGTTTTTTAAACGAGTTACATCCAGTAGCAGTACGCGTAACCACAATTAAACACGTCTACTAAACATTAAATTACACTTTGAAATCTAAGTTTTTCCAACAATAAGCGGGTTTTGTTTTGATTACGATTTACGTAGGTCGATAGCGCATACAAAAATGGTCTCGTATCTATCTCGTTCTAACACAGGCACATACCGTGCTCTTTCTCTTTCTATTCGCCGATCTATATACATTAAATCTATGGTTGTATTAAAATTTGTATTAAATTGTAATTGTATTAAAAACAAGAGACTCGGTAAAGTGCGTTTTTAATCCCACGGAATAAAATGACATTTCTTGTGTTGTATAGTAATAGTGATGTTCACTAATCGAAATATTCCTAAAACCGTACGAGATATTATTCCTTTTGTTAAGTTTCTTTGAAAAACAATGAACGCTCCAAGGGTGAAGGCCCAATAAGGTAGACAAAATTGCGTTTCTCGTGGGCCAATCGAAGCGTTCTTTTTTTTAGGTTCTTTTCTGATTATAATAGTAACTTATCAGGTAAGCTGAATAATACAAAATATTTCAATTAATAGATAAAAACCCTCGATTCATTATTTAAAATTTAACGTTTCAAATAATTGGGACGTAGAATATACGGTAGCATTATTTGAATGTGGCAACATTATTTTCAAGTTTGATATTTGTAGACCTTAAAAAGACCTACAAAAAAATCAGCGATAGCATATGTCTATCTTCTAAGGATATCATTATGGTAGAACATTAATTTGATATATCTATTTTGGTTTACTCACCGTAAACCATTTAAGCGCTACAAATGCGTCTTTTTTTCCGGATTGATTCACCATTATCGTACTGCTTATTTCGTATGTTACTTTATTTTACAAAATATATTCTATAACCTGGCCAGATAGCATAGCTATGAATAAAAATAAAAATCATATAATTGGATAATTGATTTTCGCCTGAAAAGAATATAATCGGACAGAGAGACATTGAGTTTTATAATATGCATAGAAAGATAACTACTTTTGATATACACGAGTACGTAATGTCTGGCAACATAACGTGAAGTAAATTCATTTCTTTTAGTATTTATTTGTCCAGATGCACTTGTACATACATGTATCTATGTTAAGTAATTGTATGCAATTTTGTGAAATTAAACGTTAATTATTTTTTTTATTTAAGTCAAATCCCAAGGTCTAATTTCTCTGCAACGTTTTTGACGCGAAAAAAGACTGCAGTACTTTGGTATAGACCGATCGCTGTAAGCGCGACCCTCCAGATAGTTTGCGGGACGCGGGGCGGCGGATGTGCACGGATATACATGGTATTGAGATGATACCGTATGTCTTATGATCAATAGTTTATGCATGTTATTGTAACTGGGACAGATATGTTAGGACAAATAATACATTTAATACACATAATATAGTTGTCATCATTAAAATGATAATCAAAAAACTACTGTATTGAAAGAAAATTGTGCGAGTAACCATTACACGTAGTTGAATTGAAACTTCTATGATTTTAATAGTATATACTGATAATATGATTGAATAAAAACGCCTTAAAGCATTACTTTTGTATGTATAGTTTTTTTCAACGTAGCGTCCGTAATTCCATCTTTGTAATATAATCTCATGTGTAGCAGTCACAAAAATAAAACCGCGTAAGCCCATACGTCAAACGTGTATCGCTGCCGGCGGCCGGCAACAGACTAGATTATTGGTTAGTCCTGTTCCCCTCCCGCGTCCCGCAGACCATTATTTTGGGCTTACGGCGGTCGATCTATAGAGAAAGTAAAGAAAATACTATAATATACCGAAAATAAAGATAGAGCTAGTATATAGCTAGATAGATAGTGTTGATATCGCGCACAGGGGTGAGCAGAGTTGCGGTGCGTTTTTAAAATCGCAACGAAAAAAATAGATTTGGTACGCGCACTGAGGTCAAATAGATATAGGTTTATAGATTATTCAAGTGCATAAAGAAAAAAAAACGCAAACCGTATTGGGTACAACAATTAATAGCACTGAGAATTGTCAAATGTTTAAAATTTACGTCGTCGTTATAGTAAGCGCTTAGAGATGACATTCATTGACTGCGGTTCCAAGCACAACCGCGGCGATTTTTTTTCCTTAGTGCGCGAACTTACGTATGGGTCCGTGGGATACAAATTTTACGTGCGGTAACGCGTCGCAACAAATCTGTAGCAATCCATAGAATTTAAATCCGGTGCAAAAAGTTCGCGCACTTCTATGTCATTCTGTCATTCAATACATAACAGATTTTGTGAAAAAAAACCCTACGGAAATATACCACAGTGTTCGTTCTTTCCTTTCCTATCCCAGCCTGCAGAGTAATAATATTTACAATAAAAAATAGTATGTGATAGCTTTTAATAGCTTAGTTCAACTACGTAGCCCTTTGGAATTGTTCAGTTCAAGTTATCGAGTCCAAATCCAATATTTTTTTAAGGTTATGTCTATTAAATAAGGACGAACATGCCTAATTCATCTTAAGAAGACTTGCACGACATAACCACTGAACGTAAATTTTTACGTCGTGCAAATTATGTCATAACCTAAAAAAAAAAAATCCTAAATTTTTACTGCAGTAACTAGCAACGAAGAATATTGTCTGGAATAATTGATCTTGTTCTTTGCAGTCAGGTATTCAATAAGTCAAGTGTTCCAGATTGCGATCTCAATTATTGTTATAGTTTATTTTTGTCATTTAATTTACACAACTTATCCCTCTATTGATTTAAAGTTTAATCGTATTTTCGATTGTATTTAGTTCTAAAAAGGAATCGATAATCGTAAAATCAACTTCCAATTTAAATTATGCTACATCTCTAAAATAAACATTTGACATGTGTCGTGCAAGTCTTCTTACGATGAATGAATACTTAATAGGAACTTGAAAATGAAAAATCATTAAGTACGTCAGAAGAATGAGATGCAACTATGATTGACAGCTACTTACAAGTGACGGGTCGATATAAGAAAAACTTTCGTTGAAATCATATCGTGTAAGGATTCTTTTAATTAACGTGAAAATGTTCGCATCTCACGATACTGTTGGATGTGAGAGCTCGCATCCGACTTATTTGTCGCGTACGTTGAAACATGTCGCCCGTTATCGTGATTGCTTTATGTAAATGTTATGGATAAGTGTAATTATTGTATTAAATGTAATAATTTTGGTAATAAATATACTGTATAAATCTCAAGGTTTTTTATTTTTCATATATCCTGTTTCTGGTATTAAAACACAAAACATGTATGTATCCCACATGATGTTAAATGATCACTACAGCCTGTTGGTATTTATAAATTATCAACATGTTATTGTACAGTTTGTGATAATTTATTACCATACTAGGAGCATGGTAAGTGGGTGCTGTAACTTAGAGCCGTCGGTATCTATCACAAAGCTATCTAGCTAGCAAGTGATCGACTGCCAATCAACTACAGTTTTTGGAGAAACGACACATAGTTTACGAAATTTGGGATCAGATGATATTGGATATAACTAGTTATGCCCGCGGCTCCGCTCGCTTGGACTACAGAATGCCGTCGGTCGAGCGCATGCGCAAATCGTGCTGCCCCGCTCAAAAGACAGAAGACAAAAATGCTTATTGTCGATGTTCCTTCGATGATAGACATATGCTATCGTGGTTTTTTTGTAGTTCTTTTTAAAATCTACAATTATATAGAACATTAATTTGATATATCGTCGGGGATAGTACAATAGCGCGTAACTTCCTCTGTAAAATACCGCGTAACTAACAAAAGTAGCCAATTGGAGTTTACGCGCCAGTACATTCTTATGGCTCATCGGCTCCTGATCAACTCGCTTGATTCAAAAATCAAGCAATAGGAAGCTGTGAAATCGCACTAAAACAATACAGCGTATATCTATTTGTTAGCGGAAATTACGCGTATCTAGTCTAACGGGACTTCATGTCGGTATTAAGACTATAATAATTAATGCTGAATAACTTGCAAATAACATTGGAACTTGGCTTTATCTGTACTAAGAATTTACCTGCTGATATTAATGATAATCCTACTAAAATACCTGACATAGGACCTGAGATCGCTCAAGATTTTTCTACATATGATTCAGTAGCCGATACAAAGTACGTACTTCTCAGTGATGTTTCGATTGTCATCCCATTTATCTCAGATGAACGAGAATATTTAAATGAAATTGACTGGTTTCCTGAAAGAGATTTAGAAATTGACAGTTCGAGAGAAGAAAGAAGTAGGAAAAGAAAAGCAGACCAGAGTACCAGAGTGTTGGAAGAAAGTAAAAGATAGTAAACGTAGGATACTTGAGCAAAAATACATAGGATTTCAGAAGACAGGAGGAAGATAGGAGTTCAAAATAAACCAAAACCAGTTAGATCATTAGGTGAAACGAGTAATTCAACTGCTTGTTTACGCTGCGAAAAATTCTCCGACAGTAAAAGGAAACAAATATTAGAGGAGTTCTGGCAATTGAAATCGGACCAAAAATTGTAATGTTTCTTCAGTGGTAGACGTAAAATCTCGAGAAAAAAATTACCACAGGATTTAATTACTTAAGGCATAGCCTCACAAAAATGTATTACTTGAAGTTAGATAACATAAAAGTATAAAGGAATGGACAGTTAGGTACTGGTTGGAAGACCGGACACTCGATAGACGAACATCTAGCATGAAATAGATTGCCATCCTTGAAACATTTGGTTAAATGTTTCTTATGTGAGCTCCCTAAGCTATACTAATACTA
The DNA here is from genome assembly GCA_947532125.1 of Saturnia pavonia. NCBI lineage: Eukaryota > Metazoa > Arthropoda > Insecta > Lepidoptera > Saturniidae > Saturnia > Saturnia pavonia. The sequence continues at coordinate 2,234,017 of OX383923.1, forward strand.
ATATTTGGAACCATTAATTCAATAAAAACGTGAACTGCATCGGATATTTACCAAAAATGCAAAAGACAAATTGCAACCAGTGGCGTCCAGAAAGTTGTTCGAGGATGTCTTAACAGAAGAAACAAACAGCTGATTTGCAAGCTGTAAAGTTATGCCCAGATTTAAAAGCTAGTGCTTTGTATTTCAAAACAAAGCTTTTTGTACATAATTTTACAGTTTACAATGTTGGAAATGACAATGTGGTCTGTTACTGGCTTGATGAGACCGCGAGTGATTTAAAGGCTAGTACTTATGCTTCTTTCTTTATTGACTATTTGAAAACGATTTTAGACGCAAGCCCCAAAGATGTACTCATTTTTACAGATGGATGCAGCACAGAATAGAAACGTTGTGGTTTCCAATGCTCTTCTGTATTTAGCCATGCAAAAGAATGTAGTGATTACACAAAAGTTTTTAGAGAAGGAACACACCCAAACGGTAGTGGACTCTGTCCATTCTCTGATTGAAAGAAAGCTGAAAAACCCAGAAGTTTTTGTCTAGCCAATATGCTACAATTACTAGAAAAGCAAGATTGGAACCTTGTCCCTACGAGCTGTTGTTGTTATAGCTAATCACACATTCTTTAAGGACTTCATTATTTTGAAGAATTTATTATTCATTGTTTTTGATTTTGTGATTTATTTCTGATTAAACTTTAAAAGATAATTAATTACAAGGTTAGTGTAAGCAATATTAATGAGTCAATATTTTACTTTTCTTTTTATTTTCACGTGGATTTTGATATTGAGATTTACTTAGTTTTAATAAACCCAAAGAAAAATAATTAGACTGCGACCTAAGAGAATGTATAAGAAGAAACTAGGTTTCATATATTTGGGATTTATTTACATAGTAAGAAGAAAACTAAAGTCCAAATAAACAATTATAAACTACCTATCTTGTCGTAATTATTTTAACCACTACTTAAAATGGATAAAACAAATCCGCGTAACTGGCATATATTCTAATTAGGCAGGTTTTTAAAAGGTTACACAGAGTTAATATCTGCAGCATACTATTTAATAACAATATATGAAGTTAGAACATAAATATCTTATGACGTATAGAAGATATTAAGTTTTTTCATTCTCCTTTAAAGTTTGGTTCATTGTAGGTACTTACGCGGTATCTTACAGAGGAAGTTACGCGCTATTGTACTATCCCCGACGATATCAGATATGGTTTACTCGGCGTATGTTCCGAAAGCGTATTTTTTCCAAATTAATTCACCATTACTCCAAAATTGATAATAAACTTTAAAAAAAATCAAAATTACAAAATCGTTAAATATTCCTTTAAAAATATCTCACAAATAGAGTGTTTATTAATTTACTAAAATTATAAATAACGTTTATATATTTTTAAATATTGGAATATTTATCTCACCTCTTATGTTATACACAGGAAAATTTAAAATAAAATCGCCGCGGACAACAATACCCTTTTTTCATCTAAACGTCATATCCTAATTAAACCGGTGATCAGGTTGGAGCAGGGTGTAGTGTAGTCTATTATTTTGCTCAATATTCACTTGTCAATGTCTTTTCGTATTCTTATTATTGTACTGACTACATTACCCGCTGACCCCATTACCCACTGACCCCATTACCCGCTGACGCCATTACCCGCTGACCCCATTACCCGTTTCTTCCTTACTCTATCTAACAGAATATACCCTACAACTTAGCCAGATAACTTAGCTATGAATTAAAAAAAAAAACATGCACCTCGGATAAGTGATTTTCGCGTGAAAAGAACTTAAACAGACAGAGAGAAACGTTGTGTTCTAAAATATGTATAGATAGCTCATTTATGATATGAGGCTTAAATAAAGTTTACCACCTCAAAACTTTTAAAGTTTTTCATACTTTTTGGTAATTCCAAGCGATTGACTTGAAAAACTCTCCCCATCGCCTTATTGGCCACCCCTGATCTATAATAATCTATATTAATAAGTCAGTAGTTCTTTCTGTACATGTAGATATTTTCTTTCAATTTTCCCGATAGACATCCTAGTATATAAAAATATTGATCATGAATAAGCCCTTAAAAAATATTTGTCTGTGTGTCTGAAGCGACTCGATGTTAGGGCAAATACTAAGTGCCTGTAGGCTGGTGTCAGATAACTGATTGGGTAGACTAGTTCTGGAAGGGAGAACGCGTTTAGGCAAATGGAGTGTGGGACGCCTCCCTGCGTAGGGTGGTTGGATTTAATTGGATGCGGAGCACCGAAGGTCAGATCCAGTGGCAATCCTTGGGAAAAACATATCCGATTATTGAAATACCTTCCACTCTACAGAAGATCGCAACCAAACAACTCTGTGTTGTGTTCTCCTGCGGTGAGTAGGGTTTCTAAAGCTCCATGGAAAATCAATTTAAGGATGTCAACCCTCTAGTGATACCTCTTGTGTTACAAGCGTCTATAGGCTACGAAAATCATTTGCCACCTTAGTAGAATAAATATTACTAATAATAATATATTATTAATAATACCGCGGCTCGCGGTAGTGATTGACTTGTAGAAATCGTCACGTAATCAAAAAGAAACCGTGTGGTGTCGTGGGAAACCACATAGGAACGAAGTTTCTTATTATAAAATATTAATTTCAAGTTCTATTCGAGGTATAAAGAACATAATTATTCGGGTATATATTTTTTATTATGATTTTTTTTTCGATAAAAGCCAAAAAAACTAATTTACACAATTACCTTAACACCTTTATTTTATTTACAATGATTTAAAAAAATATATAATAATAATAGGCTAGTGTACCAAATCCTATAAAGTCGGCAGGATTCAAACTATCGCCCGTACTTTATATACGGCAATGCATACAAATGTGGTCGTTACACCGCTAGTCCAATTCGATGACGATCATAGCACTGAAAATCAAGACTTGCATTAATCATTTTGGGTGGCATATTTAAATTTTTAACGGTTATTGTTAAAGAAAGAAAGAAAACATATATTCATAATGACAAGACACATCAATACACAATACATACAGATAAATGTAAAGAAAAACAGGAAACTTTACATAGAAGAAAAAAAAGTAAATTCTACATACATATAAAAAACAAAACAAACAAATACATTAATAACAATACTATATATAGTCTAGCAGCGTGTCCAGTCATTAGGAAAAGGCGTCCGGCTCAGCATAAATGCTGAAGTGCCACGGGCACTCAGAGCTGATTTTCAGCTGAAACCTCAGAGCAACTCACGGTGCGCCCAAATAAATTAAATAAAATGTACTAAATTAAACAAATAAATAATAATAATAACTAAATACTACTTAAGGCTTAATATGTATTAAATATTAAAAATAAAATAAAACAAGTATAGTAGTTTATTTCAGTTTTATGATTAACTTTTTATATTAATTGCACTGTTTGTCGTTATCAATATCGTCTCGTTCCAACAGATGACTGTTTTCAAGAATTTTACTATGTAGATAGTTACTTTTACTTATATACTAGTTACCTTTAAATAAATTCAACTGTAGAAATAAGTTATTTGTTACGACCCTCCATGGGACTCTCTCTGGCTTTTCTATTATATACGAGTTTGGCTTGCGTGCAAGGATTGAGATACCAGCAGACTGACGCAGGTCCCCGAACGCAAACGGTTTTTACTAACGTTTAGATAACATGAAATAAGCATGCTAGTACATAATTATATAGTATGTTATGTTTTATTTCCTGGTGTTAATATATCAATATGACAAACACAAGTGTTTTATCCCGATAAAAACATTTTATTAATTTATATCAGTATATTTCATTTTTTGTTTTTAATATAGGTATGTCAAACACAGGTGTCTTATTAATTACGTGTATTAGTTCAGATGTCTGAAATTTTTGGAGAATATTCTAGAAACTTCATAAGAAACTGTTCAAATAAATATTCTTTCAAATTTTAGTAAAAATATAATGTTCTTCGCAATTTTGTTTTCATTGGAAAACGATAATTGGTTATTTGATAAGTACCTAAAAACAAGGGAACCGATAAGTGTGTCCGTTTGGATTAGGGTTGCCAACTCTTATTATATCAAATATAGTATTTTTGAGCCTATTACCTGAAAAAATATAGTAGGTACATGTCAAAAAGACAACAAAAATATAGTAGGTTTCAAATAAATATTTCATTTTTAAAGGAATATTTTTTTAATGCTTGATAGACAGATAATGGTGATAATGACAAATAATCAAATTGACAATGGGATACCAATTGCCGTTCAGAAAGAGATAAAAGCTGCGGCCTGCGTTCCATTTTCCGCTTAATCATTTTGGAATAAATAATGTTGCCTAATTTTTATATGCAATAAAAATATAGTAAATATAATCGAGCAATGATGGCTCAGTGTTATCGTCTATGACTTCGCGTCGCCACTTTGGCACCCTCGGAACTATATGCATTGCTTTCGTGGCTGAGTGCCTTAAGCGCTTGCCCACATGCCCGGGTGAAGCTGTAAAAGCCGTTTGAGGCTTCAGGGCCCTAATGGCTAACAGTACAGTCAATACAAAAAAACACTCCTTCCGTACCTGCAACTTGCCAAACGCAAGCTTTACCGAACAGCCGATTGGGACGTGCCATACGTCCACCGGTACGCTACGCTTACCGAGCATTGTAGCGACACACATACAACCTACACAATTGACGTGTATGCTACAATAATAAACAACGGGAATCAGTTACTTCAAGGGCTCTGCCTCTAATATTCACGCAAGACTCACCGTGCACGTGTCAATCAGCGGCAGCCTACAAAGGCCTACCGACAGATCGTCCGCACAACACGATGCATTTTAATGCTTAATCTTTTTTACTGTTTTATTACTTACAAGCTGTGTCTGCGGTTTCACACACGGCTCACACAGCTTATTCGCACCACTACATCTATAGTCATAGACCCGAGCCGAGTGTCGACTTATTTTAATTTTACATTATCTCCTAAACTATTCGTCCAAATAACATGCTATAAAGGGTAAAGTTTATCTACATACAATTGTCTTGAGTAACTTTTCTTCGTAAGGATTAATATGCCGTGCCTATTAATAATGCTCATAAATCACTTTTATAATTTCAATAAAATTTTGTCACAAACTACCTTATTGTGGCTTACGTATAAGAGATGGGCATATCGTATCGCGTTTTTTTTTTTAGATATACTTATGCGAAATATTTTCGTAGAACATTGTATTTTCGGATCACTAACCATTACGCCAACGCACGCGGATAAAGCAGTTCGTGTGCACTGTTTCTTCCGACTTTCTTAAAAAACTCTATATGTTTACGTAATCACATTCCTTACTCAGTCTCCGATTGGCGTCATTGCTGGCATCATACATTGCCCTGGTGAATTGCCATAGGCGACGAAAACGTATGCCTCCGCTGCCAGCAACAGGCTTTGCTTATACTTTGGGGGATTAGCTGAGGTATTAACGCCATTGAGTCGGTACAAAGACAGGGAAGAAAAATAATGAAAGGAGATGTGGAGTATGACAAGAATATAAAGGGTAGAGGAGAGCAAAGGGTTACGGTGGCAGGAATATATAAATATAACATTAGTACTCCAGGAAGCCGGGGTCGCATACCCGAGTACACATTTAAAATCATCGGACAGGAAAACTGTCCAGCATATAAAGCAGCATATTATATCACATTCTATTCAATTCGATTTGATCAATTAATCAGAAACTTTAAGATTTATCAAACTTACCAAATCCTACTTATGATTGCTTCGTTTTTCATCCTGTTACTGCCAAAGAAGTAGAATTCTGCTGCGAGCAACAGCAATGACTTTGAAAGTAACGGCTTCACGAATAGTGGTCAATCGAGAGGTGATCTATACCTAGACGATTCCTCCCAATCAAAGAGCGAAAGCGCCCACAGCAGTAGCTATAACAAGGAATCAGCTACATCAGAGTTGGAAAGCTATTCTGCTGCGAGCAACAGCAATGACTTTGAACGTAACGGCTTCACGAATATTGGTCAATCGAGAGGTGATCTATACCTAGACGATTCCTCCGAATCAAAAAGCGAAAGCGCCCGAAGCAGTAACTTTAACAAGGAATCAGTTAAATCAGATTCGGAGAGCTATTCTGCTGCGAGCAACAGTAATGACTTTGAAAGTAACGGCTTCACGAATATTGGTCAATCGAGAGGTGATCTATACCTAGACGATTCCTCCGAATCAAAGAGCGAACGCGCCCGAAGCAGTAGCTATAACAAGGAATCAGCTTCATCAGATTTGGAAAGCTATTCTGCTGCGAGCAACAGCAATGACTTTGAAAGTAATAGCTTCACGAATATTGGTCAATCGAGAGGTGATCTATACCTAGATGATTCCTCCGAATCAAAGAGCGAAAGCGCCCAAAGCAGTAGTTATAATAAAGAATCAGTTACATCAGATTCGGAAAGCTATTCTGCTGCGAGCAACAGCAATGACTTTGAAAGTAATAGCTTCACGAATATTGGTCAATCGAGAGGTGATCTATACCTAGACGATTCCTCCGAATCAAAGAGCGAAAGCACCCAAAGCAGTAGCTATAACAAGGAATCAGCTACATCAGAGTCGGAAAGCTATTCTGCTGCGAGCAACAGCAATGACTTTGAAAGTAACGGATCACGAATATTGGTCAATCGAGAGGTGATCTATATCTAGATGATTCCTCCGAATCAAAGAGCGAACGCGCCCGAAGCAGTAACTTTAACAAGGAATCAGTTACATCAGATTCGGAGAGCTATTCTGCTGCGAGCAACAGCAATGACTTTGAAAGTAACCGCTTCACGAATATTGGTCAATCGAGAGGTGATCTATATCTAGACGATTCTTCGGAATCAAAGGGTGAAAGCGCCCGAAGCAGTAGCTATAACAAGGAATCAGCTACATCAGATTCGGAGAGCTATTCCGCTGCGAGCAACAGCAATGACTTTGAAAGTAACGGCTTCACGAATATTGGTCAATCGAGAGGTGTTCTATATCTAGACGATTCCTCCGAATCAAAGAGCGAAAGCGCCCAAAGCAGTAGCTATAACAAGGAATCAGCTACAGCAGAGTCGGAAAGCTATTCTGCTGCGAGCAACAGCAATGACTTTGAAAGTAACGGCTTCACGAATATTGGTCAATCGAGAGGTGATCTATACCTAGACGATTCCTCCGAATCAAAGAGCGAAAGCGCCCAAAGCAGTAGTTATAATAAAGAATCAGTTACATCAGATTCGGAAAGCTATTCTGCTGCGAGCAACAGCAATGACTTTGAAAGTAACGGCTTCGTGAATAGTGGTCAATCGAGACGTGATCTATATCTAGACGATTCCTCCGAATCAAAGAGCGAAAGCGCCCGAACCAGTAACTTTAACAAGGAAGCAGTTACATCAGATTCGGAGAGCTATTCTGCTGCGAGCAACAGCAATGACTTTGAAAGTAACGGCTTCACGAATATTGGTCAATCGAGAGGTGATCTATACCTAGACGATTCCTCCGAATCAAAGAGCGAAAGCGCCCAAAGCAGTAGCTATAACAAGGAATCAGTTACATCAGATTCGGAAAGCTATTCTGCTGCGAGCATCAGCAATGACTTTGAAAGTAACGGCTTCGTGAATAGTGGTCAATCGAGACGTGATCTATATCTAGACGATTCCTCCGAATCAAAGAGCGAAAGCGCCCGAACCAGTAACTTTAACAAGGAAGCAGTTACATCAGATTCGGAGAGCTATTCTGCTGAGAGCAACAGCAATGACTTTGAAAGTAACGGCTTCACGAATATTGGTCAATCGAGAGGTGATCTATACCTAGACGATTCCTCCGAATCAAAGAGTGAACGCGCCCGAAGCAGTAGCTTTAACAAGGAATCAGTTACATCAGATTCGGAGAGCTATTCTGCTGCGAGCAACAGCAATTACTTTGAAAGTAATAGCTTCACGAATATTGGTCAATCGAGAGGTGATCTATACCTAGACGATTCCTCCGAATCAAAGAGCGAAAGCACCCAAAGCAGTAGCTATAACAAGGAATCAGCTACATCAGAGTCGGAAAGCTATTCTGCTGCGAGCAACAGCAATGACTTTGAAAGTAACGGATCACGAATATTGGTCAATCGAGAGGTGATCTATACCTAGATGATTCCTCCGAATCAAAGAGCAAACGCGCCCGAAGCAGTAACTTTAACAAGGAATCAGTTACATCAGATTCGGAGAGCTATTCTGCTGCGAGCAACAGCAATGACTTTGAAAGTAACGGCTTCACGAATATTGGTCAATCGAGAGGTGATCTATACCTAGACGATTCTTCGGAATCAAAGGGTGAAAGCGCCCGAAGCAGTAGCTATAACAAGGAATCAGCTACATCAGATTCGGAGAGCTATTCCGCTGCGAGCAACAGCAATGACTTTGAAAGTAACGGCTTCACGAATATTGGTCAATCGAGAGGTGATCTATACCTAGACGATTCTTCGGAATCAAAGGGTGAAGGCGCCCGAAGCAGTAGCTATAACAAGAAATCAGCTACAACAGATTCGGAAAGCTATTCTGCTGCGAGCAACAGCAATGACTTTGAAAGTAACCGCTTCACGAATATTGGTCAATCGAGAGGTGATCTATACCTAGACGATTCCTCCGAATCAAAGAGCGAAAGCACCCAAAGCAGTAGCTATAACAAGGAATCAGCTACATCAGAGTCGGAAAGCTATTCTGCTGCGAGCAACAGCAATGACTTTGAAAGTAACGGATCACGAATATTGGTCAATCGAGAGGTGATCTATACCTAGATGATTCCTCCGAATCAAAGAGCGAACGCGCCCGAAGCAGTAACTTTAACAAAGAATCAGTTACATCAGATTCGGAGAGCTATTCTGCTGCGAGCAACAGCAATGACTTTGAAAGTAACGGCTTTACGAATATTGGTCAATCGAGGGGTGATCTTTACCTAGACGATTCCTCCGAATCAAAGAGTGAAAGCGCCCAAAGCAGTAGTTATAACAAGGAATCAGCTACATCAGAGTCGGACAGCTATTCAACTGCGAGCGAGAGCAGTGGCTATAAAAGTAACGACTACAGGACGTATGGTCGAGCGTACCCTTATTTAAACCAAGGCTTGTATTCTGGCGCGAAGGGCCAGAGCTCCCAAAGCTGTGTTTCTAAAAGCAGTAGTGCTTGCTATGAGTAGTAGTTCTCAAAGCAGCAGTTCTAAAAGCAACAATTATTCAAGTGCCAATATGTATTCAATTCGTGGCGCTAGAAAATTCAATTATTAATCAAGAATTAACAACGGCAAATCGAACATTCAACTCTATGTCCTATGTATAACAACCAAAAATGTAATTATTAAATAACTTTTAATCTTTTTCTTTAGTGTGATAAAAAGACAGTCAAATCAATCGATGTAATTGAAAATTGGATACTCGAGTCGATACTACAACTTCATAAACATAGAATAATACACTGACGGACACATAAACTGCATCAAAGTACCAAAGACCAATTTTAAATAATTTTTTTAACCAATTATGTAAACTTTTAATATAAATTTAAATTGATATTGGTTCGTTAACTTTAAAACAGCGTAGTATCATATTCGAAGTTTAAGTTCGTTTACTGGAAACGAACGTTCAATTTTTTTTAACAATAACGTTAAATTTGTTAATATTATATTAATTGAGAAGTTGGTTTTAAGAATTCAGAAAAAGGTTAAGCACCATCTGCACCATTTAAAAATATTCTACACTCATCTGTGAATAATACGGACGCCCATTGTTCTTCAGACCAATTTAGGTATTCACGCGCAAATCTTAAGCGAGCTTTTCTGTGAGCTGCAGACAAGTTTGGACCATTTGCTGGTCTAAAAGGAATGATATTTCCTTCCTTGAGCTTTCTTCTTATTATTCGTGCACTCAAGTTTACTCCTCGCACTTCATTCAGCTCTGTTTTGATGTTAACTGACTCGAGGAAACGATTTCGCAAGGAAGTTGACACAATAAAATTTGTGCGGTTTGTTCGCACAAAGTATTTATGTTCATAAACTCATGTTGAGTTAAAAATTCTTATTAAAAATCTAAAAATTCTATTGGTAACAATAATTCAAATGGAAAATTAAAAAAAACAATAACAATCAATTCAAAACTTTACCCTAATAACACGCAAATCTCAGTCAATGCGTAAATTTTCTTTAACCGACTATAATCATTTGTTTTGCTGCAGTTCTATTTTGTATTTTTTATGATTAATGGCCAGTCTTCACTTTCCATTTATGTAAATCTAAAAAGTTTTTACATTTATTAAAAATATTAATTTGAAAGTAATCCTGGACTTTAATACAGTTTATGTGTCCGTCAGTATATTTTACGTAGGGATGGAATGTGTATCTAAATTTGACTTGCGAATGTAAATGATTTTTATTTACCGTTATTTTTACAAAATTCGTTTCTGGATATTATATTTTTGTTAAATTAAATGATTTTTGTTCAATTATTAATTAATAAATGATGAGAATTATACAACTTTGTTTTCATTTATTTACATACTACACTTGTGCTTTCAAAACGTGATTTAGGGCAGAGATTCCCAAAGTGGTCGGGGGCAGGTGTCGACATAAACGAAAACTGATTTTGGGGGTCGACGAGGTCTAAAAATCGACCTCTATTAATTAACACAAATTCTTATTTGAAACTTTGAAGATACTATATAAGTTGTGTTACGTGTACAAACTTGTTAACGAATGTCTAAAATTTACTTTTAAAAAATTCAACAAGTCATTTAACAATTATTTAACAACAATTCTTGTCTCTTGACAATTTTGGTTGAGTAGTTACAAATCCTTCGAATACCGGTTATAATGTGAGGGGTCTCTAGCAGTAACAAAATAACTTTCTGTACGGATTCCAGAATGGTAAGTGTGACTTCTAATAAAAATATACAATCAGAAATATAAATAATCTTATAAAAATCTTGTATAAAAGACTGTACGTGTTTAGTCATAGGTAAGTCCGAATGAAAGAATGTCCCTCTTCAATTCTTTTCAAGTCTGGTAAATTTTGGATTCAAAAGGTTCTCCAGCCATTGAATACAATCTTTGTATACGGCCTTCTTAATTAATATATATTGCAACGCATAAGAAGTTTGTCATATAATATGTACATATAATAAATGATGATATAGACAAGATGCCTTCGGAATGCGACCGAAAACACAATAAATGTAGTAATGATGAAACAACTAAGCTGAAATAAATATATATAATTAAAAGATAAAAATGATTGATAAACTATCATTACAAGATAGGTCTAGATAGGATCCCAGACGAACTAGTGTCAATAGCAGACGCTGATTTAGCGATCGATATTCATTCAAACCGGCATCAGAGACGCCTAGAGGGAGGCGCAAGCGGCGAACGGAGAAGAACGCAGCGATACGTGCAAGTGACTGTTATCCGTCTACGCATAACTCCCGTAGGTTACGAAGACTTCAGAGAGTGGTTAGAACCAGCATTGCCGAGTTCAGAGGTAACCATTGGGACAACCTCATAGAGGGTTTTAGGCCCTCCCATGTGGCCTACTGGAACTTCACCCTCTCTCTCAAGTCAGACACTTCTGCTCCGATGCCGGCCCTCGAAAGAGACTGTAATGATTGTTTTATCAATCATTTTTATCTTTTAATTATATATATTTATTTCACCTTATTTGATTCCTCATTAATTCATTTATTGTGTTTTCGGTTGCTTTCCGAAGGCATCATATCTTTAGTTCATTTATTATTTAAATATTGTATAACAAACTTCTTTTACGTTCGTATATATCAAATAAGAAGTCCGTATACAAAGATTGTACTTTTGGATGAAAAATCTTTTAAATTTAAAAAATAGAAGGATAATAAAAATTATTGAATTCGGAAAGATTCAAGATGACTTACCGATCAGACGTCTGTGGTTGAATACGTACATTATTTTACAAGATTTTTACAATTTATTTATATTTTCTTATTGTAATTTATTATTTGAAGTCATACTTATACTGCAAGAGACCCCTCACATTATAACCGGTATTCAAAGGAGTTGAAACCTTTTACTAGAAATTATGAAATGAATGGAAAACCTGGCGGACGCATTTATTCATGCTGGCTTGAGGATGCATTTATAAAAATTGGAACAGAATGGATATCTAGTTAAACACAAGCTTCTCTCGACGGATTTTTTTATTAGCAGCTCTGTTACGGATATATTCAAAACGTGGACTATTTCTTACTAGTGAAGGTTTTACTATTATTAATAGACTATAAAAAGGTACTCTGTTTTTAAACGGTTTTATTTATATCTCACTTAATGTTAATGCCTTCGGAATACACTTATTAATATATTTTGCATTTCATTTCCATTACCTTTTATTATATTTATTTCGGAAACTATACCTTTTTAATTGTCCACGTGACAATGCCCTGGTCTCCCACTCGCGTTCGACAGCGAAGATAAAGCGAAATGCCTTGCCGCAAGTTTAGAGAGCTCCCCAAACTGCGACAATATGGACACTGCAAATATCAACGCTATCGGGTCCTTGTTATTAACTAAGTTGTTACAAAATGTCAATTTAACGCTTTTTATTTGAATCGTGATGAATCACATAAAATTTTCTCTACTAAATCATCAAAAAAAACACTCGATAAGATTTACGAAAACTAAGATATGTTATATTTTTGAATCATTATTTTGTGATAGAGAATAAAAAATTGTAAAAGTTATCATCAACTATTTGAGGTTGGACTTTAACCTCGAATAACTTTTAAACGAGTCAACTTAGCGAAAAATCATTTCAGACCTTTTTTGTAGATCGTCAAATTTCCTACAAGAATATCTATTTATTTTTACTACACATTCATTCGTTCGAGTGCATCTAAAATCCAAACAAAAAAAATAATCTTATGTTATTTAAATGGGAAATCAAAAATCACAACAAGTCACCTCTTAATATTAATATTAATGGCTGAAACTTTACCAGTATTTTTTTTTCGTCATCTTGAACGATATTTTCGTAGTGGCTAAGAAAAAAAAATTAAAAGTTTTTTTTGGCTCACCCTAGTATACATATTAATCACGCCGACAAAGTGGTAAAATAAAATCTTTAAAAAAAAATATTAAGTTTTTTTTTTTTTTTCGAACTGACTACACTGTTAGCCTGAGGGGCCCTGGAGCCTTTACGGCTTTTTTACAGCTTTACCGGGCTTGGTGTTTATTTATTTAGGATACTTACACGTAAAGGGGAATGATTTTTATTCTCGTCTATCACATCGTATTGGGTATCGTTGGATAGGTCGTTCAAAAATATTGCAGGTTTTTGAAAACCATTTTTCTATTCAGGGATCCGTTTGCGAAATATTAAGCATTAAAGTGCTAATTTTTATTAGAGGTAAGTGCCCTCCCCCCGCTTGCTAAATAGTTGTTATGGGATATGTGAAAAAATTCACGGCAGTAGTATTTATAATAAAGTTAAAAGGAAAACTATCACAGGTAAGTAGGCTTTACAAGTTAACGACTAATAGTCAACCAACTTGTAAAATTAAGCTTCAAAGTGCTAATTTTTGGTAGAGTCAAGTGTCCCCACCCCTGCCAGATAAATGATTGTTTTTGTATATGTGAAATAATTCATGATAGTATCATATATAATGAAGTTAAAAGGAAAATTATCAAGTAAGTAAGCTTTACAAGTTAACGAGTAAAAGTCAATCAACTTATAAAATGTATTTGGAGAAGTAATTTCGTAAAAGCCCTCTAAGTCTACAACCCGGTCACAATATCTGTGCACCTCACCTCGTGACGTCATATCGGCGGTCTGGGTACGGTGTGAAGTTTTTTCGTTTTTTGTTTTTTAAAAGTTTTTTCGAGAAATGTGGAGGTAAAAAAAAATTACTAACCTTTTCAAAGCAATTTATTATTGATGAAGGGTTTGTTATTAAAAAACAATAATTTTGATTACAAAAACATTTATTATTAAACTCGGTCACTATAAATTATGGCAGGCATAGAGTCATATGCCTGACATTGTATCTTCCTCACTCTCACTTTCTGAACTCTCCGAACTGTCTTCCCCTAGTGATATTAAAAGTTGTGTGATGTTGTCATCTGCTAGATGATCCTTTTCCCAGTATTCTCGCTGTAGTCTCTCCACGTGATTCACTTCTTTTTTCCAGTCAGCTGGCGTAATTGACTTAATCGCATCTTTTGTAAGTTGTTCTATTTTCTTTTCCGATTGGTCAATGTTTTTATCTGCCACCCTTTGCTTTACCAAGTTCCATATATATTCGATAGAGTTTAGGTCCAATGATAAGGTGGCAGACGCACAACTTCAGTTTAACAGCTACAACAATTTTATTAACAACCAAACCAGTCCAAACTTAACAATAAATATTAAAAAACAAAACAACAACAAAGCGAAAATATCAAAATTATCGGGACGTGTATCGGCAACGAAGATGCTAACCGTACTGTCGCACCGGGGAGTGCGCGGAGAGGTGACAGGGGAAGCGGGAGAGGCGCCGCATTCCAGCGAGGTGCACAGATATTCTGACCGGGATGTACATATTATGACGTACAACTACGGAATCCTATACTGCGCGTGGTCACACGCAATTCGAATTTTTTGTATTGTAACGTTGTGTGTTATTTGAAAAGATTACATGCACTTGTTTGTTATTGTAATTTCTATGCAGTATATATGGGTACTAACTGAGACCCACAGTTTCTCAAAAAGTTACATTTGTACGACAAACTTTCCACGGCGCCGCCACCAACGCGCCCGCATTGCCCTATAGTTGTTGCACTTCCCGTACTAGCTTACAGCTTGACAGACTGTTTGACGTTTATGATTACTGCTTACCTTGCTAAGAGTCGTAGCGTGAAGTTATAAGGCTCTAATAGGCTCTAAATGAAAAAAAAAACACAAATCTGACTGGCATTTTCATAAATTACCTTCCACATTTAAACAATGTCACAAAGTTCACTTTACTTCAGGTACTGCTTATTAAAGAAATGCCAGTATTTGACATATAGTATGCTTCGCCACTGATGTATTACTCACCTTACTTTGTACAAACTTATTCCCCCCCCTTAATTTATAAAATGGGAGCTATTAGGTACAACTTTGAGAATCAGTTGCATATTTACTATCTATTGTTATCGAAGTTATAAATAGCTTATATCTAGCTAGCTTACAAGGTTTTGTTTTCACTATGAAAGACCATTGTGTTATATTTTTGCTGGTAAGTTAAAAATAACAATATAAATTAACGTAATTAATAAATAAAATTAACACCATTTAGTCGTTAAGGTTTCTTTGCTATCTTTCTGACTTTCAATCGTGACTGAAAATTTGGGGTAAATAGATTTCTTCATAGAGCTTAAATATGTATATTATATTTATCAACTAAAATAGTATTTTTTTCATAATCGGGTTACGGTTTTTTAATCTCCTTTAGCTTGTAACATCAATTGTTTTAACAATTTTTTTTTGTTTAGGTATTGGCGACTGTTCACGCCTTACCAGGTAAGTAAGGCACCTAAATAGTTAACATTTAATTTAACATTGCCTCCTACCAATCGTGAAAATCAGACAAAATCAGACAGACAGACTTGTCTATCGAAGAATCTAATATTATCAATATAATGGAAAATTGAAGCAATGATGGCTCAATGGTAGCATGTACGACTTCGTGTAGATTAACGTGAATTCCAATCCCTGCAATGAGCCTGAGCTTTCGGTGAAGGAAAACATCGTGAGGAAACCACAGCGTGATGGTAGGGCTTTTTGTAATGCCCGCCTGGTTAGCTCCCTCAAGTTGAAAATCTGTTGCCAAGCACCTATAGGTGTGTTCCGGCAGCTGCGCTTGAGAGCCAGTCTTCCACTAGGTTTAGCGTGTTATCATCTTGGGCCACATCGTCACTTAACATCAGGTGAGACTGTGGTCACTACGCCAAACCTATAACGATAAAAAAAGAATCAACAAACGTTGGAGGATAGAAGACTTCTAGAGTGGTTTGCATCTCTGTTGATAAAAGTTGGAACGTCTCCAGAATTAAATGATGGATGATCGGAAATAATTGAACACACTGGGCTGAGTGATTTAGAATCTTGGAGGCTTATATACGTACAGCAATTGACTGATAAAGCCTGATGAAGATAGATTTAGTCTTTGACCGCTGTGTGTTGCCAATGACGACATATGGTACTGAGAAGGTTTAAGGTCACTCAAACAGCAATAGAGAGGTTTATGCTTGGAGTTTCTCTGCCTGAACTAATCGGAAATGAGGATACTCGCAGAAGGACCAAAGTCAGTGACATAGCCCTAAAAGTTACTAGACTTAAATGGCAATTGGTGTACATTGCTCGTAAAATGGATGGCCCGATGGCGACGAAGGGTTCTCAAGTGATGACGCGTACCGAAATATTCAAGGTCACTGCTACAAGCTGGACCGACCATCTGGTAAAAGTTGTGGAACCAGTATGAACTGGTTGCAAGTGGCACAGGACGTCGTTGTGACGATTATTCGCCAGACGTACAATGCGTACATGTGTCTTTCGGAATTTTTATTCTTTACATCGTTAAGTGCAGATACCAGAATACACCTGTAGGTGTTTGGTGATAGATTTTCAACCTAAGGGTGATAGCTAGCCAGTTAGGCACTACAAAATGCTCTACCACCATGCCATGGTTTTATTAGGAAACACCTTCACCGAAAGCACAGGCTCATTGCAGCGATTCGAGCTTTCATACAAGCAACCACTGAGCTATGATACTGATGATGATGAGCTATGATGAGCTATGGACACGCTAAATTTAAAATATCATCAGATATTTATTGCTAAAATGGTGCACATTAAGCAGTCAGTCCTACTTCTGAATTAAGCGTGTTACGATCTTCATGACTATCGTTAATTACATATTTACTTATTGTTTATCAAAGTATAATTTAACTTGAGGTGAAGTGTGGATAAGAAAAACAAAAACACAACGACTGTACTTAATTGACTTGGGTAAAGTCATCTGTGTCAAGCCAGTTGCAGACATTAGTAGTATTGAATTACCCTTCCAGAAACTTCAATGCTATTAATAAGCTAATAATGCTAACACAAAACAATTCTTCAACGTCATTTCGTTCTTAATTCTCAATAATATATTATATAGACACAAGTGTTATAACAAATTATTTAAATGAATACGAATAGTATACGAGCTCTTTGTTTACGTCGTAGGGTGGCATTGAAAGAAAAGATAATAAACAATTTGTAATTTATGTCCATCACGTAGAGGTAACAACAAAAAGGGTTTAAGATATTCCTTACACTTTCACTACGAACTGAAGGAAATCGTGAAACGGTTGTAAGATAGCGATATTTTATATTAGTGTTAGATGTACAAAATGTTAATTTATTTTCTCCTATTAGAGAAATCTATCAGAGAAATATGAAAGTAGCACAGTGACAGAAGTTGCGGGCTAAGAGGTTAGCGTAGTATGAACATCACTATTTACACTACTAACATATACACATAACATATATAAAGCTATACATAAACGGTAATAAAGCTGAAGAGTTTTTTGTTTGTTTAAACACGTTAATCTCTGGAACTGACAGTCGGATTCGAAAAATTATTTTTTATATGATAGTCAGATTTACGTGGAATAGTATAGGCTATCTAGCATTAGGCTACACCTCTCAGCTAGCCTTAAATATTGATTTTTGTCAAGTAAGTCGGAAGTAACATCGCACCCGAACTGCTTTATCCGCGTGCGCTGACGTAATGATTAGTGATACGTAAATACAATGCATAAAAATATTGCTCTTTAGTACATATCAAAAAAGTCCGCTATATTATATGTCTATCTCTTATACATAAGCCACAATAAGGTATTTTGTGATAATTTTATTATCGAAAATTGATATGTGATTTATGAGCATTATTATTAGGCATGGCATATTCATAAACGCATGTTCTTTGGACGAATAGTTTGGGAGATAATGTAAAGTTAAAATAATTCATCACTCAGCTCGGGTCTATATGTCTATAGCTGTAGTGGTGCGAACGAGCCATGTGAGTTGTGATAGTGACGCATAATCCTGGCTACACGATAAAAATATTGTCTATACTGTTGTATTATAAATCATCAATCAGCAATTTCTTTTAAATTATACGCGGGTGAAACCGAAGGGCACAGCTGGTCTTCAATATGCTAAATCAATCATTTGTTTAATAAACAAAAGACTCTGATAATAATCTATACAATACATAAGTATTTATAACTTATGTTGTGTACATACTTTTTATTGATACTGTAACCTATTATTATTATTATTTGCACATATTGTAAGCATGTATTATATGTGAAACTATTAGTGGTTTAATTTTTATCTTACATTGGTCGTTTGCAAAAGAACTAACTTTGAACTTACAAGTAAAAAAGTAATGTATGATTAAACAATCAATTCAAGTCGTCTTACTTATAGTTACAGATGTACAAATCAATTATATTGATGATAGAACGAATTAAGCGATGCCAATAGAATTAATATGATGAAACAGATATCATAATTAGGGTATACATATTGATGACGAATGTAAACTTCGGTGACGGAAAGTATTGTTACAATTAGCATGTCGGTGACGCGAGCTCATGAGATTTTAGTGATTTCACCCATCCAAAAATCACCCAACGTACATAGAAGTACGTATTCACTTCAAAAATATAGTAACATTCACATACCTAGTTTCTTCTTTTTTTTTTGGCTAGTTAGTCTTAGACCAATTGACAGCTTACTAAATACATGTAAGTGTGTTTCTTCCTTCCTCCTAGAACGCAAGAGACATGCATACATGTATAGTTAGTTAGCTCGATTTCGGATAGGAATTAGATAGGCTAGATCGTGATGGTTGCATATACGGCAACAGCCCAAGCCGAGGTGGGCCACTTTGGCACCCTTGCGCTTGTTGCCCTTTTCTCGGTTGAGTGCCTTAAGCGCTCGCCTACAAGCCCGGTGAAACTGTTAAGGCCTCTCGGCCAACAGTATAGTCAGTTCGAAAAAAAATAATAAAAAAATGACACGTCGCGACGTCTAATCAGAACTCTTGTTACCCCTGTCCAAGCGTGCCATTAGATGTATCACATCATAATTTCCCGAAAATTGTGTTTAGTAATCATGACAACTAGATCACGAAGAGACATGATCGTTATATGTATTAACAAACTTATACTTATTCCTTCATGTGGCCAGAAGTTAATATTGGTTCCTAGCGTGATGTCGTATATCGTATTAACACTCAAATTTCATTGTGAATACTATAGATGAACTGTTCTAACAATTCCAGATCCAGACTGGCTGAATGGTCTGTTATCTGGGAATAAAGGACAAGCAAAGAACAAATTTGATATTGCATTTACTGGTGATGGTATAAGATTTAAAAAAGAAACAACCAACAACGTGGTCACTTCTAAAGATATTAAGAATTCTACTAGCGAGTATCACGATGAGGATGGTATGTATTTTTTTAAGTTCTGGAATTATTAATACAATCCGAGAGTAGACAACTTATGGGAAATTGTTTTAAACATTTTATTTGTTGAAAATAATACTATTGTATTACACCTTTCAAAGTAATATAAAAATATATTTAATATAAGCAAAAAAACTTGCCGCAAAAACACGGTTATAACCTCATCGTTGATGAGTATTGACTCATAAAACAATAAATAAAACTAAGGCTTAAGGTTATGCATGGTTGACTTTACTAGAGTTTCAGTTGAAACTTATGAAATAACTTCAGCATATATAATTTTAAAGACACAATTTCAACGTTTTCTCACTTATCACAAGATAAAAACTCGACTGTATATATTCAATGTATGATGACGTCACATTTTCTTCATTACGTTTACAATCAAGTGACTCAAAGTACGACAATATATTTTCAGAAGGCAAAATTAAATAAATATACAATTGTCTTTTCAGATTTGTATTATTTTAGGCTTTTTATCAATAGACAAATATTATAAAATAATTAACTTTAATTACTGCTATTGCTTCACCTATTTCTGGTGCAAAGCAGCTGTATTCTCGTTGCTATAATCCGGTCTAAAAGATGATGTCGGCGACATATCCCAGCAGACGACTGACACAATCTATTTCAACTCACTGCTCAGGAGCTACCTGTCCTCGCCTATTAAGGACAGGCCTCAGTTAGGACTCTTGTCTTTATGAAGTGACCACTTAACTTCTGATGGACTATACGCATTTCCACTACTTCATATAATAAGAAAATACTTCTCTATTATCTGTCCGCGACTTCGTCTGCCATTTCAGCCGTTTGTCGTGATTGATAAGATACACACAAACATACAAACTTCCCATTCATAATATTAAGTAAAGATATAAGTAGGATTCACTATTCAAAAAGTTATCCTGCCCATCTCATCCAGCCAATTATATGAAGGTAGGAACAAAAATTAAATTAAAATCTACAAATAAATAGACAACAACCATTAGGATAACTCTAGTTAAATCATAATGTGTTCTTGATATTCTAAACAGGTGATGGGAGATCATTACATTCCGAAGAAGAGACAAATAAAGAACTTAAAACTGATAAGATCCACAGTGAAAAGAGAGTAGATGAACTCGCAATCGGGTGGAAAGATATATCTCTCACTTCGGATCAGACCCAAATAGATACGCAAGAGACAAGCGATTTCGAATCGAATCGGACACGTTTTAAGGAGCAAGGTATTCAATCTATATTAATAAATCTGAAATTTTTGTATCTGTAATCTGTATTTTTTCCTGATGTCAGACATCATTACATAGTATAAAACAAAGTCGCTATAATCTGTCCGTCCCTATGTATGCTTAAATCTTTAAAACTACGTAATGGATTTTGAAGCGGTTTGTAGTAGATAGAGTGATTCAAGAGGAAGGTTTATATGTATAATACATTCATAATATTGTAGACAAACACTGATAAATTTAGAGGTTTCTAAGTGATATCGTAAATAAACACATTTTTTGCGCTTACATTGCAAACGCTGGCTAAACCCCACGAGGTAAATCAAAATAATGTACTACAGTATTGTACACCTAAAAAAGGTCAACAAAAAAGTCCACGATGGTATATGTGTATCTCTTAAGGATAACCCACAATAATCATTTTTTATCCTTTACATTTTACGGGAAAAAATGGCTTATTTACGAAGTGATTTTAAGCAATACAGCATTAATCCTTATCCAATTAAGTACCTTAAATACTTTGTCCATTTAATATAGATCAATATAGCCCTTTGCAGTATGTAATTTAAATGAATATTCCCGAAGATATTACAGATTTAAAATGTAGGGAAGTGCGGCGGTACCGGCTCTATATACCATGGTCAATTATATGTCGCTCTTTCAAGAGTAACCTCTAAACAAAACATGTTTGTATTATCTAATGACAAAAAAGCTGTAAATGTTGTTTATAAGGACATTCCTTCAAGGACATACATTTAGTATCAGCATTGCACCCGTGCGAAGCCGGGGCGGGTCGCTAGTATATTATAAATAACATTGATCACTAATATGATATTAAATAAAATTACCAGGTGAAAATAATTACAAATTCGTGCGGAGCCGAAAATCTATACCATATTTATATGACAACTACCTTTTTCCAGATTACAAAGACAATCGAGTCACACAGTCAGAAGCTGAACACCAGAAGAGGGTAGAAACAAAAGAAACAAATTACATAAAGACCAGAAAAGGTCTATCACTGAGCAAAGCTGGCCTAGAGACAAGAAATAGAAAGGAAATCGGTAAAGAGAAAAGCAAGGTATCAAATGAGTTTGGTAAAATTAAGGCGACCGAGGTAGGTGAGTAATCTTTTGTCAATCTTCACTTCACATTTTTTTAGGGTTCCATAATCAACAAGGAATCATTACAGTTTCACCATGTCCGTCCGTCTATCTGCGTCTTAGTACTGTGATTCGGTATGAATATACAAATTATTCACGCCGACAAATGATAAAATAAAATCTTAAATATATATTTTTTAGGCTAACACTCCTGTACGTAAAAAGGGGAGGAATGTTTTTTCTCGTCTATCTCATAGTGTGGGATATCGTTGGATAGGTCGTTCAAAAATAATTGCGGCTGTGTAAAAAACCATTTTTCAATTCTGGTATCCGTTTGCGAAATATTAAGCTTTAAAGTGCTAATTTTTGTTAGATTTAAATATCTTCCCATCTGCTAAGGGATTGTTTTTGGAGATTAAAAAAAAATCACAGCAGTGGTATATATAACGAAGTTAAAAGGAAAACTATCACAGCGATGTAGGCTTTACCAAATAAAGAGTTAATTTGTACAAATTAAAAAGAAAATTTCGTACAAATCCATTAAAAATACTAAGATGAGGTTGTTAGTTGTGTAAAACAGGGAGTAAATATAAGTTTACGAGCTGTACCCACGGGTCCGATCGCGTAGATTATAGAATGTCGACGGTCGAGCGCATGCGCGAATAGTTCTGTCCCCGCTCAAAAGACGGAGGACAAAAATGCTTATTGTGGTTGATCCTTAGAAGATAGAAATTTGCTATTCCTGATATTTTTGTAGGTTGTTTTAAGATCTACAATTGTGTAGAACATTAATTTAATACATCTCGTATGAGTTTACTCAGTGTAAGCCAATTAAGCACCTCAGATAGATGCATCTTTTTTCCCGAATTGATTCATCATTATCGTCACTGCTTATTACGTACGTTACTTTATGTAACAGAATATATTCTATAATCTGGCCAGCTAACATAGCTAACATAGCTATTAATTAATATAAAAAACATATAAGTCGGATAAGAGATTTCCCGTGAAAAGAATATAAACGGACCGACAGATAGAGAGACGTTGAGTTTTATAATATGTATATAAATGAATCATATAAAATTATAAAGAAATAAAATCATAACATTATTAATGCTAATAATAATTCCTACGGAACCCTACACTACGCGTGGCTCGACGTGCACTTTGCCGGTTATTTTAAACATTAGTTCGGCAAATATAACATCGACCACGGAGAGGTCAGCAATCCCCCAGCGGTCGCCGCTGTCACGCCGGCCTGCATAAATATCTCTTCACGTTACGCTTGAAGGACCCGATGTCATAAGAAGCAGGGAACATATTAGCCGGGAGATGGATCCACAGTTTCACGGTACGACAAAGATAAGACATACCGAGATGGAGGTTACTGTAAAACTGTGACTCCGAAGCCCAGCCTGTGTGGTTCTGTATTGGATAGGAGAGGAAGGTATCTAGGGCCCTAGCCAAGTACCCTTTCTACAATCGTTAACGCTAATAGTGAAACGAAAAAAATGTATGGATTTGACATATCTGATCACGTGATTTAACGGTGAGATATGTCAAATCCTTACATATTTTTTTATTAGCGTTTTTCTCGATCAGTTTTAGAATATACTCGAAAAGCATGCCTGCCATTCACTTATCCTTTTACAGTAATAATAATTGACTTTATTCATCACAGCTACTTGCATCCGACAATTAATACTACTCAGTATTTGTTTCTACAGCAATTGTTTAGACCCTACAGGTATAGGGTAATGAGAATTTGAATGGACTGTATTTTATGATGTGAGTTTATTACTGGTTTCTAATAACAAGTGTCGTCTCGCGCGTCGTTCAGCTGAGCGGGCGGCGCAACAGCTGCGTGCCGCAGCCGGGGAAGCCCCGGACCGACGCCCCCGACGCCAGCAATTCTTTATAGTATCCGCAAAACGCACTATTCGTCATAGTGTATCAAATGCTACCGTGTGGACCCAAAACCTTTATAGCCCTTCATGGCAGACCTTCCATCGTACCGTGTAAATCAATTAAAACCGTTCTCTATCGTTGGCGTCGACTTTGGCGGACCGTTCCCCCCTTAAACTTGCAACTTGCATCGAGGTGCTAAGATGTATAAAACATATTCTTGTTTATTTGTTCTCGCGACCAAAGCAGTACACCTCGCATCTATTCTTTCAACGGACGGATTTATCGCTGCACTTCGGCGGATAAAAATAAATAGATTTCAGCTATTTTCCAATATTTTGGTAGATAATGTAAAATTAAAATAATTTCACACTTGGCTCGGTTCTATGATTATAGGTGTAGAGGCGCGATCGAGCCGTGTGAGTTGTGACGCATAACCCTGGCCACTCGATAAAAATGTTGTCTATACTGAAGTATTATAAATCATCAATCAGTGAATTATTTTAAATTATATGGGGCACAACTAGTAAATATTTATTTATTTATTATATAATATTTATTTATAACTAGTTTGCCTTTTTCCATATTTTTTTACCTTTAAAAGCAAATTAATTCACTTATATCAAACGTGTTTGTGTTTGTGAAGTCTCACTAGTTTAAAAAATGGACGAGGAAATGTCCGCCACCGTTACAAAAGCTGATATCTTGATACTAAATCAAATATATTGTCTTTTTTTGCAGAAAATTCTTCTGTCGGCTGTGAAAATATGCATAAGAATTCTGAGAAAGAAATGACATATGAGAACAGTGATGCCATTGAAAAGGAGTCTAAAACGATCACCGATGAATCTAGATTCATCGATCACGATTCCTTGAATAAGAACTTCAATATATTAGGCAAGTTTATTATATTTTTTATTTGCGTAATGCATCGTATGACATCCTACACCATCTGATTGTATGTACGATACAGTCTAAAGGCAACGACCACCGGTGACAGGTTCCATATGAAGTCGTCACTGTTATACTGGCCTGCTGAAATATTTCGTCACGCCTAAGGAGGCGTGGTGGGAAAGTGGTGGTGGTGGGGAAGGGGTGACGAAGGGTGAAGGACTTAATCTTATTGAAGAGGGGAGAAAACGCTGCCCAGAATATGCATCTTCACGATACAGCAAAAAAAAAAAAGAATTTCACTCTTTCCTTCGTGCCAAGATGAATGCTACCATATTGCTTTGTAGACCAGCTCATATTTCTATAGTGGAAAGGGTATAATCAAACAACTTTTCGGAACATACATGATACAGTCGTTAAAACTCAGCGAGGCAATGTCCCTTTGTAGC
Organism: Saturnia pavonia; assembly: GCA_947532125.1. Taxonomy (NCBI): domain Eukaryota; kingdom Metazoa; phylum Arthropoda; class Insecta; order Lepidoptera; family Saturniidae; genus Saturnia; species Saturnia pavonia. The sequence continues at coordinate 2,259,158 of OX383923.1, forward strand.
TGAAGCGATTCTAAGTTTATAGAGTCGTTTGTATAGCTTACAATGATTGTCGCTACAATCCGTACAGAGGAACTAGGAGCTATTTTATGTATTGACCCACACAGTTGCCTTTTAGATAAACAAAATATTGAGAGACAGAGGAGATAATGGCTGGAACCGTTCCAGATATGCGAACAGTACAGATAGTCTTCATAGCCAATTTCGGCTACAGCGACCACACTCCATCTAGGGGCTGGAGTATTTAGCCCAGTAAAAGTAAATAGTAAATGCAATTTTAGCAGTAAATTTATGAACGAAAAAACCGCAAGTTTATGTGTACCGTTTACCAAGTTATAACGTACATTTGAAGGTTGTTTCTTTTTAAGGTGTTCACGTTTATTCTTTTTTCATTTCTTTTGTCATTGGAACAGTTACCGCTGTTCCCTAACCTCTGCTTCTTATTTCACCTCTTGATACGACACGACTCCCACTTTATCCTTCTCTTGTTGGAGAAAATATTCGTCTAGGTCTTCCTCTTCCTCGCATTCCTTCAATACTTCATCCTAAAATTGTTTTAAAGAACTCATGGTGCTGTATCAAGTGTCCAATCATCTTTCCTCTTCTGTTATCTATGTCGCTCAACCGCTAACTTCCCTCGTAAACCGTTCTTAATATTTCCTTATTTCTAATCCTTTCTGTCAAACTGATGTTCTCCATCCTCTTCCAACATCACACGCTTATAATCTTATTTAGTTCAAATAGTGTGAGCAGTATTCTATACTTAGCCGGTTCTGATCATTATAAATAAGATTCGCTCGCGTGGTGACAGATGCTGTCTGTTAAACACGGGTGAATCGTGCTGCTCTCGCTCAAGAAACGGAAGACAAAAATGCTTATTGTGGGTGATCCTTAGAAGATAGACGTATGCTATCCATGACTTTTTATAGGTTTTTTAAGACCTACATTTATTTACAACATTAATTTTGATATATCTCTTAGGTTTAATCAGCGTAAGTCATTTAAGCGTCCCAAGTGTCTTTTCTCCGAATTGATTGACCATTATCGTCACTGCTTATTTTATATGTTACTCTATATTACAAAACATGTTCTAAAACCTAGCCAGATAACATAGCTAGGAAGTAAAAGAAAAGATGGTTTTGCGTGAAAAGAACAGATAGACAGAGAGACGTTGAGTTTTATAGTATTTATAGATAAAGAAGTACAGTGGGTATATGGTAAAAACCATCGCACTATCTTCAGAATTCCAAGTCTCCTGAATATTACCATGTACCATGTCTCCTGAATTTATGTAGTCTAATCACCATTATACCATCACGTATTTGCTTAGATTATTCAACAAAAGACTAATTGAACTAATTATACAGGTACCAGTGAAGATGATGGAACAAAGAACTATGAAGATGCTAGGAATGTGCCAGTATTTGATAAATTAACTCAAATGTTTACCGACGCTCAAATCTCCAAGAAAATAAATACTCTTAATTTAGGTTATAGCCAAATTGATAACAACGAACACAACAAGGATAAGGATAACCAGAGAAGTGACAAATTTGAATGCGTTACAGGTGTTGCCTCTAATATTTGGCGAAATATGCTTCAGGGAATACAACCGCAATGAACGATAAACATTATACATTTCGTCGCCTCATTGCTTACTCGTTCAATTTGGTTAAATTTTACAGTAGAAGGCGTTTTTTGCTAAATTGTAAAAACGAAGTTTTATTTTAAAGATTATGACGTCATAATACACGTGTGCATTTTGAATCTATAATTTAATTTTAAATTGAATTAGAGAGAGTTAGGACCACAGAGAAATATTTTTGGAGGATTCCCTCTAGCTCTACTTGGGGCGGCCTGACTGGTGGAAACCCTCCAGTCTAGAGAACCTAGAACCTTGTGTTGTGTTCCTGCAATGACTATGATTTCTAGAGCTTCTAGGGAAAGGGGGTCAAGGTTGGCAACGTGCTAGTAATACCTTAGCGTTACAAGCGTTCATAGTTCTATGTCTCTTATATAAATAAAATGATAGAGATTTTTTCCGTTGTGCGCGCATCACGCAAAAACTACTGGATAAATTTTGATCAATATTTTTATGTTTTAATATTTAGATACTCGGTCCTTATTTAAAAATAATTATCACGATATCTTCATACAAGTAAAATTCAGTAGGCCTCAAGGGCAAAGGCAGGACTCAAGGGAAGCCGCGGTCACAGCTAGTTTATAATAAGACAATAAATAGTTCTATACTTATAATATAACAGAAAAGAGTTGAAATCTGTACATAAAATGTATTTGTGTAAAGATAGATTAGACTTTTTTATGTATTTTAAAGCTTCATAATAATTATGATAATAGTCAATTGGAAAAACTCTTAAAACATTTTTGTTTTATTATAATGAACAATTTTAATATTTTAAAAAGGATCACATGACTACGACGCGCCACGATTGATCACCAGGTTTGTGACGTCATAACGTTAAAGGAATTTCATCAATTAAGTGTCAAAACACTGTATGAGCTGTGTGATACAATGAGTAGAAATTAACATTGTGACGTCACACGCGCTCGGATTTATTCGGGAACGATCGGTACTGAATTCAAAAATTAATTTTTATTTTGAAATAACTTTTTAAATATTGCGAAAAAAAAACTAATTATAAAACTTATATATGATCTTTCAATTTACCACAAAAAAAAATTCAAATATCCAATTAGATTTTAACAAGAATTATGTAATTCCAATAAGATTCTAGGAGTAGGTATATTAGCTAGAAATTGTGTATTGTACACAAGTTTAGATAGAAACGGGAAGATAGGCCGCTAGCGCTGTCACGCTCCTTTGCTCCTATAAATATAGCGCCGGATTCGTGCCCGGTACGCAGTGTCAGATGCAGTCATACGCAAAACATCAAGAAAGAGACTCCTCAAGACCTGAAGACTCAAGAAGACACTCCTCGAAGAACCCCTCCGAAGAAGCACTGAATCATCGTAGTGTTAAGGATTTAGTATAAGCAAGTTTTTGTAAAACTTTGAAGAATATAACGGTTGAATTTGTCTGTACGTGTTGTTATTCGTCCCACCAGTGCCCAGTCCATCCATACCGCGCGTCGTTAACACCCCCCGCAGCGCCACGCCCTGCTTCCCTCTCTGTGTGCACCATATAGTGTTTTACCTTTTTCACGCTTAGTAGGTTCGGGCGTGAGCAGGAATGGCTGTACGCTGAGAGTAGAGCGCACCTTGGTTTGCGGTTCCTACGCTTTTTTTTATCGTTATAGGTTTGGCGTAGTGGGAACAATTTTATCTGATATTAAGTGAAGATGTGGCCCAAGATGATAACACGCTAAACCTAGTGGAAGACTGGCTCTCAAGTGCAGCTCTTGGTGCACACCTATTGGTGCTTGGCGACAGATTTTCAACTTGAGGGTGGTAGCTAGCCAGGTGGGCATTAAAAAATATCCTACCACCATGCTATGGTTTCCTCACGGTGTAGTAGGTGCGTTTTCCGTCTTGGTACTGTACAGAGTAATTCGTCACGCCACGCTATCTAGTGCGGGTCCTGTACAGGGCTCGGGTTGTTGTATAGGTGTGTAGCTGCGCCGCCGCGTCCACGTTGTTCTAAGATTCTAACAAATGTTTCCCATCAATCTTTAAATATATCTCGTGCATAATTTGCTTGTTTAAGATAGTGACGGTATTGGAATAAAGGTGCGATATAATTTGTAGTAACCTTGAAAAAACGTTGTTATTCTGTAATTAAAACACTAATTATATATATAAAGTAATAATAAAAAGTATAAAGAAATGTATAAAAAGAATATAGTTATTTTCCTTAAAAAGAGATCATTTAATTAATTTCAGCTTTATTATTCATAGTCAATACATCTATAATTAGACGTTCGTGGATGAGAATCTCACTTCAATTCGCAAGTGCATCCCATGTGTTTACAGAATGTTGTTGTTCTGTGATTGGTTGCGCCACTATATATGTTATGGATATACATTAACGCAATAGTGTTCCGTTCAAACTTACCTACCCGCCCCCGTTCTCGCACCCTTTACCACCACCTCTTGCCACTAGCAGCGGATGATCGCAGTGACACTCGCCGCCCGCACGGCACCGTTAAGGGTTGACTTTTTGTGTCGCACACGCATCGCACCCCGCACCGTACCCGCACCGTCGCACGCGCCTACCCAGGATAATTCAGCCCGCTCCATATAGGCAAAGTTTATATTGCTGGTCGTTGGATCACATAGTGTATCAGAAGAGTGTTTAAGAGTGCATCAGCGGCTACGTAGATCCTCGTAAGTACCTACCTATTTATTTCATCCAACCGTCCCCATTGTTGCGTTAATGTATTATAGTTTCGTAAAAATACAGTCTACTAATAAGTTTTTTATATAACCCGCGCCACCATAAGATGGTCCATTCGACACGGATATTGTTCCGGTAACCTTTGGTTTAATATTTTAATTCCGCATTCATTTTTGTTGTTCGCATCTGTCTACCCGCCCCTGCCACATCGCCCAAGCGTACTGTGTATGGGTGTATTCGTGCTCATTCCGCATCGCGACTATTCGTATACCTATTACCTAGGACGATAGTGTTAATATTAAATTGTTTACTTCGCATTTTCGTTATTTCGTACTTTCGTCATGTCAGACGCGAATAAGTTGTCGCTTCTACACGCTAAAAGAGACCTTATGTTCTCTCGTATACAGTCTATTGCCGATAGGTCAAAGGATCTTTCGGATGAATATACAAAAAAAACATGTTTGTGTGAGATCGAAACTGTCGACAAGTTACGCGAAGATTTCGAAATCATTTTAGATAAAATAAATTCGCTTGAATTAAGTTTAAGCTCTAAGTACGTGGTCAATTGCCAGCCTCTTCTTTCATTTGACGTTTTATACAGTCGCATAAAACGCGCCGCGAAACTTATTGAGATAAATGATAACCGCAACTATAAACGCGAAAGGCCGCGATTACCGCCTATTGAACTACCCGACTATAATGGCGATATCAAAACTTGGCCGTTATTTTATTCAGCTTTTAAAAACACCGTCCATGAAAATCCGCGTTTGACCGATTCGGAAAGGTTGCATTACTTAATAGGTAAATTGACAAACAAAGCTCAGTGGGCTTTCGCGGGAATAACTCCGTGCGCTGATTTGCGTTAATGTATTATAGTTCCGCAAAAATACAGTCCACTAATAAGTTTTTTATATAACCCGCGCCACCAGTCATGTTCATTGTGTTTACTTTTTTTACGTGAAACTGAATCTGTTCTGCTGATATTTCTTGCTTCTCTCCTTAAAAATAACCAGCCCTGGACTCCGAAACCTCATATAAACTTTAACCTATGCGTACACTTGAATTTTGATTTGTGTTTTTGAAACTGTTTTGTAGCTCTAATGCTTTGCTAGATATAAGTTGTCGATTATTTATTTGTAATTGGTGGCAGATGTAAATAAAGAAAACGCGTAATAAATTGTAAATGATACGATTAAAAAATTAAAAGTGGAAATTTAAAAAAATAATAATGAAGGTAAATAATTTAATAGTGTTTATATATTATATTCTTGCCACTTTTGATGTAAATGTGTTAATTTTAGAATAAGCACATTTACATTTAATATAAAAATATTATCTAAAGCTTTCTATTCATAAATACAGCCTGCGCAGTACATCTTAATACCTTTGGTATTAGTTCCAGCAAATTTTACTAGAGGCGCTGCCATGTAAAAAGAGTTATGACTCTATTTCAGTATATGTAATGTACTCTGTGGACCAGACTTCATACGCAGTACGCACGAGTAGTCAATAGTTCGAATCCCGCTGATTTAGGATATTTATAAACATTTTTTGGAGATTTTTTTTCTGTAGGTTTCATTTGACCTTATGTGTGTGAACTGATGCACACATACTTTTATTTTATTTTATTAAAACATTAACTTTTCGTGAATAGCCGAGTACATAATCTTTGAAAAAATGTTTGAATCATTCCTGTGCCGAAGAATTAAGGGAGACATGGCGTTGCAACAGAAAGTACCCTATAAGAAATAATATTTACACATAAGTTTTTTGTCATTATTGTATTTTGAGACACTAATAAATGTTGTTAAGTAACAGGTAAGGTTCTTTAAGTTAAAACAATATCGACTCCACAATTAAGCAAATAAATATTTCGCTTTTTCCGTACGTTCGAAATAAACAAAATGGTACACCTATCCCTATTACATTCTCAATGTTTCATGTGTATATTTTAATATGCCTCTTTGCAATTTAAGTTCTATACCTGAATAACATAGGGCTTTAGGGTATTGAATAATTGTTTTCAGAGTTTCCTCCTTAAGAATGGTTTTTAATTTATTTAACCGCGGTACGTAAATTAGATGGGAAGCAAAATCGAGTCTTTTCTTTTTTTCTTCCTAACTTGGCAACGGGTCCTCGTTATTAAAAAGCATTATTGCCATCATCGAGTAAACACAGTTTCCAGTATTATGACGATTTCAGGATCCTAATAAGATGGTGGCTCCCTTGTTAGAACTTTCTAGGGAGTTTTTGTGGCATCACAGAATTCATGGTCCATTTTATTATTTCCAATCCACTTCACGTTTACACAATAAACGAGCTTTATTATGTAAAATGTCACCTGTATTACACAATATAAGGTCAAATAACACAAATTTATGAATCAAAAAACAAAAACCACTACATGATAGTTTGAGATTTTTTTATCGTTATAGGTTAGACGTAGTGGCCACAATCTCACCTCATGTTAAGTGACGATGTGGCCCACGCTAAACCTAGAGGAAAACTGGCTCTCAAGTGCAGCTGCCGGAACACACCTATTGCGCCTAGGTGCTTGGTTGGTTGGCACACTTATTGCCTACATATACCTGCCTACTATATAAGTCAATGCGCGTGACTGTTCTTTTTTATTTCAAACAAAGGAGCTGTTCTAAGGATTTGAAACACAGCAGACTTCAACCTTAGTAGTTTTTTTAGTTTCATAGAGTTTTATACGAGTATCATACTATTGACTCGTATTTAAAGGGCGCTAGATAATATCGCTGGAGTCGTCGGATTGAATCGGAATAAGCTGCTGCGTTGATATTTCTCAGAATATACATAAATTAATATGAAAATTTAGATAGCGAGAGAAATAGTGTACATTGAGGGAAATTGAAACACAAAATAAATTGAACAATTTTTATTTAAGTTATCAATAACAATGTCAACATAAACAATAAATCAGATTAAGTGTTGCCACAAAGAAAAAGTTGCAAAATATTTAATAATTTTGTGAATATGTTAGAAATAGTTTAGTAAGAAACAATGATACAAGAAGTTAGATATTTCTTGCGACAAACATAATATAATATATTATATCTAAAATATCGTACTGGAGATGCGGATCAGTTATACGTTATCAAGTCCGAGTGAGAGTTCATTGCGGGTTATTATTTGCCAAGGCTCCCGGTAAGATTGAGTAGCCCACCCAAAGATAAACTACCATTTGATAGTTTACCATCACCTGTGGAAAGCAAATCATTATCACCATCACGTTATGTCTCTTAATTCGTATAGCGACATAAAAATCTATAAAAAACTTTATAATTATTATAATAATTAATAGTTACATCGAATTCCTATTTATGTCACAGAGGCGTGTATAAAACGGGGTCGTTCGCACAGATTTTAGAAAAAGGTAAAAGGAGCCTTACGAACAACAAAAGTGGGGCATGCATTTACCTGTGTGTGAGCAACCAGAAATCAACACGTACGATCGTGTGAATAATGTTGTCAGGATAGTTAACATAAGTTGTAATGTTTTTTTTCCACTTTATTAGTGTAATCGTTAATCCATCTTCCGTTATAAAAAAAATGATTTTGTACTTGAAATGAAGGGCCCCAAGGACCTTTACATACCAATTTTCAACTAAACTTATATCTGCCATCTTGATTTTTTCCCTTATCAATGAATATTTCTTGGTTCTCTTTATTTATTTAATTTTGTTTTAACTTACCATACCTATGCCTAATGGTTCCGATGTCGTAAGCATTTGAAATTTTTGGCGACCATCTTGGATTTTAGTTTTTGACAGATAAACAAAATAGTCCAGGGTTCTCTATAATTTTCACATTGGAACCATAATGCTATCTCTTTTAGTGTTTGTAGATCGTAGTAAAACAAACAATTACGTTACAAATATTACCCTACCTTTAGTTCCATGATAGGTCGTAAATACAATGATCTTCCAACGCTACAATATACAATACAAATAACACGGAATCTAATATAAAAATAAGCTTTGTTACCTATGAAACACTTGTCCATCTTACTTTTTGTAATTTGTGTAATTACACAAAAGACGGCATATTTTTTACATACTGTTAAACACTACGGGGTGCTAACATTGTTTGACGAATATTGACACAATTGAATACTAATACTAAAATTGTTAGGGACATTATCGTGAGGCACCATCTGCCTTTTAAAAAAATCTGTGCTCGTTCGTGAGTGCGAATTCTGTTATCTGTCCAACGGTTGAAGTATGAGATCGACTGCTAAGCACAGGATAGAAATCTTCTCGGATACCGGTGTCCTTTATATTATTAGCACAAGTGAGATGAGGAAACTCGCAACTTTACTTCTTAATTTAATAATAACTTCCACATCAGTTCGGTAACATGAAAAAGATGAGATCAATATTGTTAATAATTTATTACTTACTTAGTAAGTCAATGTCCAAATAAAGTAATGATGAATCTGAAGGCTTTGCTTGAATGTATGCCATCAACTGTGAAAGATAATTTAAATTGGTTAATTGTTGATTTGGCAAATTGGATCTCCTGTTAAATCTATATTAATATTAAAAAGTGTTAAAGTATGTTTGTGAGTTTGTATGGAATGGGTAAACTCTGGTACTACTTATTCGATTCTAAAAATTCACTAATTGTAAGCTAAGTATTCTTGAGTGATATTGGCTATTTTTCATTATTATTAAATTTTGATACTGTAATTAATTTGAACGAAGATGCGAGCGATTGCTAGTCAAATTTATACCACATACGGTCTGACCATACAGGCTGGTCTGCAATGAAATTATTATTGGCTTCAGAAAAGAATAGGGAAAATAATGAACATGACTGGATGCAAACAAATCAGATATCTAGTAGACGGGTAACATCCAACTTGTGAAGAGAACTGACTCCTTATAACATCAGCTATCTGCCAGTGTAAGACCTGTCAAAATCGGTCCAACTGTTTCGGAGAATGGCCGGAACAAACAGACAGTCATAAAAGCTGTTATTTGACATTACAAATATACATATCAATTAAATTATTTTATCGGATAAACGTAAAGAACAAATTATATACAAATCTTAAAAAAGTAATCAAATACATAATAATAATTAGAAAAAAAAAACTATAAATAGTGGATGCCATCGAACTCGCCGTCAGATGGAAACGTACCCAGAAGGCTGCCACATTGCCACGTTGTATGGCAATGCTTATACGCTGACCGAAATATTGGCCAGTCCTCTGGTCGCGAGACAATTCGACCAGTCGACTCGCGAGTTCCTTAAAAAGGTTACGCGCACTAGGACCCCACGGTCCTAGAGTTTCTATTCCAAACGTCTCAAATATGTAGCCCCTACCGAGAGTTTCATACTTGCACCTTTTGAGGTCCTCCGCTGAGGCAGCTGTTGCACCAGCTCTCAATGAAGTAACTGGAAGATGGGACGGTGCCAAAGTATCCACGCATGTGGCATCCCATACCAAGGGTCGACCCATCTTCCAGGGCATAAACGTCATTAGATTACATTAGAAGGTGGTATTGATGCACGCTCGTTAGCCGATCGGAAGTCGCGCTTTCAAATGTTATGTAATACATATTATAGAGAGTTTTGGCATCGCGGCTTTAAGGCCGTACACGGCTTTCATATTGTTTTTGCAAGCTAAGCTTGTGATTAATCATGAGTTTCCTTTCTATGTGACCAATAATTAAAGATAAGTTGAAAATAGTTGCTGACGAGAGAAACAACAAAACTACGAGTAAAAAAAATAGACAGATGATACTATTGGTATCGTGGATACACGTATTAAAGGAAGAAATTTTGGAAAAGCAACTTTAAATGGTTGGTAAAAGTATTGAAATGTTTTATGCGAGTCGAAAATTATCGATATGAACTGTAAATGAATTATAATAGCAAAAACTGTCAATTTGCACGGGTAAAGGGTAAATTTTACATTAATTATTATAGAATGAAAATTAGTATAACAGAATTATCTTACCAGGACAGCAATGGTCATGATGGCGAATATGTATTTCATCTTGATTGAATTCAGTGAGACTCTCAGGTGAATATGCATCCTGCTTCCCTGAGACGTCTTATATACTGACGTGTGTTGAACTGGGACTAATTGTATCATCTGTATCAACACGGAAACATTTTCACATAACAAGAGATGAGTTCCGCGTTAAGCATGACTAAAAGAAATTTATTATATTTACTATCAATTGTATTGTTAAATGGTATACCTATACCATTTAATATCAAATTTAAAAGTAACATTTTTGTCTGTCCACTTACAATTTATATTTATGTACCGAATTAATTTAGATATTATATTAAAATTATAATTTTGACATATACAAACTGGCCTCACATGCACATGAAGTACTTCCTGGTGCATAACAAACTAGGTAAAAAGTACCCATTACCCCGTTTACCCGTAACCAGATAGGGGAAACCGTAACTACATGAAGCTTTGGCACTGATATTTTCAGACGAGTATGATAACGGTTACTGTTTATTGATGCTCGTCTTTTTGACGTTGTTCTGGTTCTGTTCAATCTACTGGTAATATTTATAACAGTATTATAATCAACAATATATACAATATATATCTATAATTGGAACGAAGTTCCTTACGGCAGGCTTGGAGGAGATAGGGATTTTGCTGCGCGACCGAACTGAAAAAAATGTGATAGTAAAACCGTAAGAAAAAGTCCGTGGAATAAAACCGTTAAATGAAACGTGCGCATGCGCGACAGTCGTATACCCAACGAGTAGTGTATAATACTTTTCTCTTTCTCCCTCTTTCTTTTCTTTCTCTCATCCCTTCTCTCTCTATTAAATATAAAATTTATAAAATAAAATTTATAATTAAAAGAAATGAATAAAGAATTTACAAGAATTTATAAATATTAAAATAAAACTTAAAGTATAAAAAATTAAATTTTATGAATGTAATTAATAAATTATGAAAAAATTAAAGAAATAAAGAATGAATTTATAAGAAAATTTAAAGATAAAAATAATTATATTAATAAATATATAATTAAATAATATAATGATAGGAGAAAATGGAGTATTTAAATATATACATCTCGGTCAGAATATCTGTGCACCTCGCTGGAATGCGGCGCCTCTCCCGCTTCCCCTGTCACCTCTCCGCGCACTCCCCGGTGCGTACAAAAAACTTCACACCGTACCCAGACCGCCGATATGACGTCACGAGGTCAGGTGCACAGATATTGTGACCGGGTAATATATATATGTTTATTATATAATATATAATTCTCTTTCTTTATTTTTATATTTTTTTATATTTTATATTTACACTTTAATTTAATTTATATTTATAAATTATTAATTTATTTATCTTATATTATTATTATTTTCTTCTTTTCATTTATCTTTTTTAATTTATATTCAATTTTTAATTTTACGTAATTTATTATTTCATAAAATACTGAATTTCCTAAATACTTTCCTGTACTCAAATAAAAACTAATCAGCAAAATTTAAGAGAAAAATCAAGAAAACCTACATAAAATTGAGCACAATTTTTTTTTTGCAAATCGTATCGATTCTACATTAGCCGAAGGAACTTCGTTCCTACCTGGTGTCCCACGACACCACATCTATCTTTTTTTTATATAATTTTACGATGTGTATAGTGGCTAGAGTCCATGTTTATCTCAGTGTATCATCCTACTGCAAGAGTTTTTTCGATTGTTGTTAAATATAATTTACCGCCATCAAGTAGTCAATGTGTTGTCGATACCAAGTATTTATATGTGTTCTACTGTGATACTTCTTCATATGTGTACTTCCTAAATAGTTCGGCAAAGTACCTGATGGAAAGTATGGTGCAGTTTAGAAGCAATGATGCTAGCCGATGATAAAAACCATCGGCAGTTGTCACCGTTATGCCTGTAAAATTCCTCTTCACGTCTCGTTCGAAAGACGCAATATCGTAGAAGGGAGGGAACACGCTGCCGAGGAGGTAATGACACATCTTGTAAAGAATGTGTTGTACGGCAAATATATCGTCTTGCTAACTTGTTTGTCCTTGTTGAGATGGATGCTACTCTGTAGCTGTGGCTTCAAATATCAGCTCACGTGGTTCTGTAACGGAAGGGAGATGATCGGATAACTTTTCTTAGCACTCATCATGATACAGACTTGAGAACTATTTCCTCTTCGGTCACGTCGTCACTAAACAACAGGCGAGCTAGTGGTCCATCGCTAGCTTGCAGCACAATACAAAATAATAGCTTACGAAGAACATTGTTTTTAGTTTCAAGGTTAAAATACATTACAACAATAAGCTCTGTAGCCAATATTTGATGTTCATTGACGTAAATGAGGAAATTTGATCAGATGTTACTTAATGCTGTTTTTTGTATTATCACGAATGATATCATCCTTTACAGGTTTTATGGGACTGAATTAGTAACGAAAATTATTCAACTGAAGACAGATTATTGAAGGGTTTTCTGAGTAGTAGGAGACGACAATAGTGTTTAGTTGGATAGCGACCAGCATTCACATGATGATGAACCAGTCACAGTGACTCAATTTGTCGCTATTCGGGATTCAGCCAGTTTATATCCAGCAGCTCAGAGGCTTGCAGGCCGGAATAGAGCGATGACCAGTAATGGATTGCCGATTTTTAGATGGTTGTTGTTTTACGATCGTACTGTGCCGTCACATTGTAGTCAAAAGAGGTCTTAAGTGGTGGGTTTGATGGCAGAAACAATACAGTAACATTATCTACTCGTAGCAGTATCACTCACCTGTCTGACTTCACGTATGAACATCTACCTAAACTGCAACCGACAATCTAAATATCAATTTACACGCTTCTAACTTCAAAACTGACTCCCGAACAATATTTCAATCCTTTTGCAACCACAAATTTGACACACGAACAAGGACAGCTGGGCAAGCTCTCTTTCCGAAGTAAAGTACAAGCATAATCCCTAGATCAGAGCCAGGGGTTTCTGCCGCCCGGGTGCAGGATACAATTTGCCAACCATATTATAGCCTATAGACATAACTAATGATACTTGGGGCAGTCCGACTGGTGGAATACCTCCACCATACTGAAGATTGCAGCTTAATAACGTTGTGTTTTATTTACAAAGCTTCAAAAAAATTTAGAATGAACTAAGACATATCTTTAATGATAGCATTTTCTACTCTGTATACACATAGCCGGATTTTCCTTTAATCATTTTTTTATTTGGTATCGCTCGGGTTCTGTAAACCCCTTGCACCGTTACCACGGTTTGGTCCTGATAATCACCACGCCATCCCACTATCAATTAATAATTTCAAGCGTCAAGAAATGTTGATTTCTTGATTATCCCATTACCTGATTGGTGGAAATATTTTTTAGGAAAGAGAACGGAACTCTACAGAACTCGCAATCCTGATTCTACCACAATTTCACTATGAATTGTTGTTATAACAATTATAAAACAAGTTTCACACTCTTTAAAATCCTATCAATGTTTTTAAATACAATTGACACTTTTATAGATTAAGAAGATTAGCGTGCGATGCGTTAGATATGTTCATTCACCTAAGCGGTCAGTTCACAAGATTGCGGGGGGGGGGGGCGGTTACGATTTTGAGTTCCGTTTTTCGAAAAAAGGAAGGGGTAGTTTATACTACATAGATAAAAAAAATGCATGTGAAAAGTATATATACAAAATAATATGAATAAGAATATACATTATATAATATATATACAGATGGCGTTACCATTATAACCAGGGCTGGAGGGATGCCTTCAGGAAAAAAAAAGTTAGAAATTTAAAGCTGTTATAAATAAAGTAATGTTTAAACATTACGTCGTCGCAAAGACTTTATTGGAGCGAGAACGAACAAAGTCTATGAACACTTCGAACACAATATCCCAATTTTAACTTAATTTTGGCCACTTGTAATGATTGACTATCAATCATTTTTATCTTTTAATTATATGTATTCATTTTACCTTAGTTGTTTCCTCATTACTTCATTTATTGTGTTTTTCGATCGCTTTCCGAAGGAGACTTCAGACCGTTTATTATTTGGGAATTTTATGACAAACTTCTTTAGCGTAATCCGAGGCTGTTTAAAAAGATTGTCCTATAAATAAGGAGGCCACATTCAAAGATAGTATTGAATGGCTGGAAGAATCTTTGAAATTTATAAATTTGGAACGAGACTGAAAAAGGAATTTTCATTGAACGGATCGATCAGCAGTCTGGACGTAAAGGCTTTCAAAAATTAAGAGTACCATGGAATTTAATTATAATTTATTTTTGATTTATAAGACGGTTTGAACTATCAATCTAAAAATGTTGTCTTCATTTGATACTGCAAGAGATCCCTTGCATTGTAATCGGTATTCGAAGGATTTTAAACTATTCACCAAAAATTTGTCAAGAGCCAAGAATGATTTTTAAACTAAAGGGAGACCTGGTGGACGCATTCATTCGTGCTGGTTTGGCGATGCAGTAATAGAAATGAGAGAGGAATGGAAATCCGATGCATGTTTGCCAAATTCTGTATACTGACAAGATTCAAAAAGGCAGACTTTTACAAGTAGCTTTGGTTCGGATAGATGCATCCAGTGGACTATTTTTACTAATGAAGGTCAAGGTTAATTAATAGACTTTAAAAATTAAGGTACTCCGCAATTCGTAACTTACTTTAATGTCTTCGGAATACATGTAAATTAATTTTGAATTTCATTTCATAACCATTAAATAGAAATTAGTACCTCCATCACTCAGAATCATTGAAACGGGTTCACGATTTCTTATAAAGCGTTTGAAAGCTGCTAAAAACATTTCAGAGGTTAAATCTGAAACTAACTCTCATTGTAATGCTTTCGTAGTTAAGCAAATGAACAAGCAAACATATGCTTTGACACTTTTTAAACTGCGGCGACGATAAGGTGTTACATAAAATGTGCCTTCGTAGTCAACACTAGATGGCGTTACCACTGATGGAACTATAACATTTCGGACGTTTAGGTTTTCTCGCGATGTCTTACTTCACCGTCAGCCGATAAGGTTTAATTAAATTCAAAAAATAAATTACATGAATTCCGAGACACTGAAAGGTTCATGGCGATGGTCCAAACTGCGGTCTTATTGTCAAAATTGCACTGGTCTCTAACAATCTAACACTTTCTAGATTTGTTTTTTTTTTTTATCTTTACAGGTTTGGCGTAGTGGCCACAATCTCACCTGATTGTGACGATGTGGCCCAAGATGATAACACGCTAAACCTAACGGAAGACTGGCTCTCAAGTGCAGCTGCCGGATCACACCTATTGGTGCTTGGCGACAGATTTTCAACTTGAGGGTGGTAGTTAGTCAGGCGGGCATCAGAAAAAGCCCTACCACCATGCTATCGTTTCCTCACGATGTTTTACTTTACCGAAAGCTCAGGCTGATTGCAGGAATGCGAATGGTATGTATGATTTTGATATTTTTTAGGAGTTCATCCTCTCACCTTAAAGCCTTAATGGTCCTTCCAGCTGAGATTTTCCTAAAAGAACTATAATATCGGATTTTTTAAGAGTGGAGGGTAAAGATTTTTAAAGTGTTGGCAACGTGCTATACGCATCCATAGCCTGCAGTGATCGCTTACAATCATGTGAGCGGCATGCTTGTTCGACACCATGGTTGTATATAAAAAACTCTTGTAGACAGATATGAAGTTATACGACCACTTTAAGTGACTCGATGTTGGCCGTAAATAGGCAATCTCGCAAACGATCCCCGTAAACATTAAGTACATTATATGCTATCGAGACAAGTCTACAACAATTCGATCAGGGGTCCAAGTCTGCTAAGAAAATAGTGTTTGAATAGTGTGTAGATAGTATCTCAATAGACATTTGGTCACAATTTGGTATTCTCCTATTTGTTTACTATTCTATCGGAAAACCACTGACTCATTTGGTATTCTGTTCTACAATCGCGTCTCAATAATATTTCGATAACAACTCGATAGTAATTAAAATGGTATTCTGTTAAATATTTGACAGCTTTATCAATCGTACTTCTATGGTGCTTTGACTATTAGTAGTCATTGAACAACAACAGCGTTTCTAGTACGATTACTTGCACGTTTCATAAAAATAATATGAATTGATAGACAACACCGACTACAGATATTGCCGTCCCACTGACACACTGTCACAACGCTATAGAGATTCTATCGAGACAGTAATGCAATTTTACCTGAATACAATAAATTTGTTACAATTTCGATATAAAATCAATAGAGTGTTGATATAATGACAATGGTATATTCTTAAATGTGAAATAGTAGACTTGGGCCCCAGGTTGGTTACACTAACATGAATTTAAAAGACCATTTTTATATTTCTAAAAATTTATTATAAGTACATATCTATTATTTACTTATCTTAAAAATAAAATAACAGTCATAAAAAAATCTTCTTTGTTGTTTTTTTAATTAATAACATACTAATATTGATTAATCAGAAATAAAGGCACAGCGGTATTCAAATGCAGCCGGTGGGAACGATCACGTACGCGCAGTGTCTTAGTCGGAGTCACTTTGCAGTCTCATTGTCATCTCTGTAACAAAACGTAAATACGTATACTAGCTGTGCCCTGTGACGACAAAAATTGTTGTTACCATGATAAAAAGTATCCTATGTTACTTCTAATACCTCCAAGAATATGTCAACAGAGTTTCATGATCATCGGTTAAGTAGTTTTTACGTGAAAGCGTAACAAACAAACTTACATTCATATTTATAATATTAAGTAGGATATATATATGTTTACTGGCGGGCCTGGTGGACGTCGCTCTCTCTGACTTTTTTAGTTAATGGCCCGACACCAGCAGCTCTTCATTACATAGTATAAAACAAAGTCGCTATAATCTGTCCGTCCCTATGTATGCTTTAATCTTTAAAACTACGTAACGGATTTTGAAGCGGTTTTTTTTATAAAATAGAGTGATTCAAGAGGAAGGTTTATATGTATAATACATGCATAATATTTTAGAGAAACACTGATAAATTTAGAGGTTTCTAAGTGATGTCGTAAATAAACACAGTTTTTGCGCTTACATTGCAAACGCTGGCTGAACTCCACGAGATAAATCTAAATAATGTACTTCAGTATTGTACACCTTAAAAAGTTCAACAAAAAAGTTCGCGATGGTATATGTCTATCTCTTAAGGATAACCCACAATAACCATTTTTTATCCTTTACGGAAAATAATGGCATATTTACGAAGTGATTTTAAGCAATACAGCATTCATCCTTATCCAATTAAATACCTTAAATACATTGCCCATTTAATATAGATCAATATAGCCCTTTACAGCATGTAATTTAAATGAATATTTCCGAAGATATTACAGATTTAAAATGCAGGGACATAGCGGTGGGGCGGTACGGCCCTATATACCATGGTCAATTATATGTCGCTCTTTCCCCAAGTCCGGTAAAGCTGTAAAAGCCGTAAAGTCTCCAGGGCCCCTAAGGCTAATAGTATATTAATAGTAAGTTCGAAAAAAAAAATTTCGCTCTTTCAAGAGTAACCTCTAAACAAAACATGTTTGTATTGTTTAATGACAAAAAAGCTGTAAACGTTGTTTAAGGACATTCTGTAGTTGGTAGGTATATTTAGTATCAGCATTGCACCCGTGCGAAGCCGGGCGGGTCGCTTGTAATATATATAAACCATTGTCTCGATAAAACAAATATATTATGTGAATATAAACACAATCGGTCAAGTCGTTCAGAAGTCATAGAATCACTAACAGACGCACACAAGATTTTTATATAGTTACTAGCTGTGCCCGCGGCTTCACTCGCAGGGTTGATCGTAGAGGCGTGAAAATTTACGATTGTATGTATTTTTGTATGCTGTATCATAAAAAAACAAAAACAAAAAAAAAATTGGGGTGGACCCCACCCTTAACATTTAGGGGGATGAACAATAGATGTTGTCCGATTCTCCACCCTGGCCGATATGCACGCTAAGATTCACGAAAATCGGTCGAGCCGTTTCGGAGGAGTTCAATCACGCACACCGCGACACGAGAATTTTATATATTAGATAAGATTTTTATTTTATTTTATAGTCGTATCGTTAAAAATATATGTCGAAATACCCTAAAAAGTATATGTGTGTGCGTGCGTTAGAAGTTATAAAGGCCCTGAGGCCTCGGACGGCTTGTACAGGTTCACCCGGGCTTGAGGGTGAGCGCTTAAGGCACGGACACAAGACTGTTGAACAATACAAGACGCACAAGACTAATTCCCTATCCGTAATTCGATCTAAACTAACTATATATATTTCTTTCCTCTGAGAGGAGGGAAGAAGCATGCGTATATATAGCAGTCCGCCGCCGCGCTCCGTACATTTGGACGCCAGCCTTTATACGAGCTTGGCGACAGACTTTCCACTCGAGGGAGAAACCAGCTATTACGTGAGCGCAAATAACGAACAGTTGGGAAGAGTATGTACTTCAACAAGGTATACTTTTCGCTTTTTTTCTTCCACTCACCAGAGTCACCGAGTCCTACGTCGAATGTCCGACCAGTTCCCGCTTTGGAATATACTGTTCCTCTTCATCCGAGTCCGTAACACCGTATTTGCTGAAGTGCTCCACCTATTATATTAAAATCATATATAGGTATATCGTTCATACGCTCGCGCGACTACAGAATGCCGTCGGTCGAGCGCACGCGAGATTCGTGCTGCCCCCGCTCAAGAGACGGAAGATAAAAATGCTTATTGTGGGTTATCCTTCGAAGATAGACATATGCTATTATTGACTTTTTGTAGATATTTTTAAAATCTACAATTATGTAGATTATTAATTTGATATATCTCGGATGGTTTACGCAGCGAAAGTCGTTTATTCGCGCCAAATGCGTCTTTTTTCCGAATTGATTCATTCTTATCGTAACTGCTTATTTCGTACGTTACTTTGTGTAATAAATTATAACCTATAACCTGGCCAGATAACAAATTAATTAATTAAAGGAAAACGCATGAAAATCGGAATCAGTTTCCGCGTGATAAGAATATAAACGGACAGACAGACAGAGAGACGTTGAGCTTTATAGTATGTATAGATAGAACAAGGCTGTAATTACAAAAAAAATATGTGGCAAATGTGACACATGTTATTTTTATATCGATAAAAAACGAAAGAGATCTTTTTATAAAATAAAATAGCACTAACAGATTTTTATAATGAATATGAAAGTATATATGGTACTTATAACAAAAAATATCTTAAAATTATTTTGTCGGTCTGTCTGTCCGTTTGTCCGATTATCCGGATAATCTCCGATTCGGTTGGACTGATTTTGACGCGACTTTCACTGGCAGATCGCTGATGTTATAAGGAGTAATTTAGGCTATTTTTATTTTAAAAAAATAACTAGGGTTCTGCGCCAATAAATTAAGCTTTTTGTATTTAATATAACCGGCAGCCGTGGGTGGAAGCGAAGTCACCACAATATCGACGGCACTTTGTAGTCCACGCGAGCGGAGCCGCGGGGACAGCTAGTCATTTATAAAAGAAATATATTTTATAATAATTATATATTTGTAAGTTTAAAATCACAAATATTCACGAATAACCTGTAAGGTTAGCATAAGAGACCACACTGATACACACACGCACACGTAATGTCAGTACTTTGTGCGTGTGCCGTAGAGAGAGATACGTTCAGTGTAAATGTTGAGAGGGTAGCGTCTCTACCTTTGATATATACTATATATCGGTATACTACTACCCTATATAGGTAGTAATAAATACACAATTAAATAACTCAAATTAAATTGAGAAAAATGAACAATAATTTTACCCTACATTAAAACTAACATAGCACTAAAGATAAAGTAAGTCTTAAAACCGACAACTAAAGACATATCAGTGGGTAATTTATAGCAAAACTTTCATCCATGCATTTAAAAACTACTTCAAAACTACAGGGCACACTTACCTTCATACAATGAATCACAGGTACACCTAATTTTGAAGGGATATCTTTGAACTTTCTAAACACATAACATGCTTTGCTACATTTACTAATGCTTACATATAACACCGGGTGGTTATACTTGTGGTAACTCGTTCGAGCGTGTTACACTCGTTTCAGAATACGTTAGGTGCGCGAAACTACCGCCAAGCCACTGCAGGAAAGCGCTCCAGCGAAGTTAACCCTAAATTTCACAGCGCATGCCCATTAAATAAGGTTCAGTTTCGTACAGATTATGTGATCTTTGCATACATAATGAGTGAAGCAAGGAAACTTCATTTAGAGAATAAACAAACTATAAAATGTTAATGAATAAATAGGCTAAAGCTTGTACAGCTTGAAGCAGTATTGTAAATTTAACATAAGGTCAGGAAGTCTATATTGATATTGCATATTAATCATTCAATTTATGTTGATTGTTTTCATGTTCATTTTGAAGAAAGTCATAAAATACTAAGCCATTTGATCTCGATGACTAGGATGTTTTCCGATCCGGTAGTGGTGTGTTGAAATTCTTTTTTATTTTTATTTTTCGAAATGACTATACTGTTAGCCTTAGGGGCTCTGGAGCCTTTGCGGCTTTTACAGCTTCACCGGGCTTGGAGGCGAGCGCGGAAGGCACTCGGCCGCGAAAGCTAGGCAACAAGTTCCAAGGGTGCCAAAGTGGCCGAACCTCGGCTTGGGCTGTTGCCGATCATGCGAAAAAGTCGCGATCTGACTGAATCCCTATCCATAGAAATTCGAGCTAACTAACTGTACAAATATACATGTTCCTGCCTTCTGAGAGGAAGGAAGGAACATGTGTATATGTATTTAGTGATTTGGTAATTTTTGTCTAAACTAACTAGCCAAAAAAAGAACAAAAAAGGTCCCTTACAGAACCTATGTACCTGAGTGGTGTACATGTGTGAAGTGCAGTGTTATGTGTGTGTCAATAGCTAGTGAATGCAGTGTCACTGTATCGCGCGAGCGGCTGCTGGCTCAAGGACTCCATGCCGGAGGAACGGACCTAGGCTTGAGTTGCCGCTGGAGAGGGTGGTCGTGGCGGGTGTGCAGGAGCGAAGTTAACCGCCCGTCCCCTACGGAGGGAACGGTGGTTTCGCGGCCGTGGGCGCAAACACGCTTGACTTGAAGAGACGGATGGGTATGACGCGTTAGCTACCGTGATTTCGTCATCGGGGTCGGTAAATATGTTCCGCGGCCTACGTTTTGCCTTCGGGGCGTCTGGGACTGGGGTATATGTTGCGGCGCATGCTACTAACGGGTTCGGATGTTGAAATTCCTAAATGCCTTTTAAGGCCAACAATAGTATCTTCTGTTCGTGTTGGTCCAGTGCTGGACATAGAAGCAGTGCGACTACTCGATCCTCGGCCTTGCGCATTCAATAGCTTCCAGATACTCTGGTTAGATCGCGAACGTCATTCCATTTCAAGGCAATGCATTCCACATTAAATTTGCCTAAACGTGGTCTCCTCTTGTGAAATCGTCTATCGCAATAGTCGTCGCTTTAACAAATATGACCGGTTCCTCGCCACTTCATCTTACTAACCTTAAGAACTAAGCCAGTGACTCTGGTTCTCTGGTGAATTATTTCGTTTTAAATGCAACGCAATTACTTTTAAATATTCAGCATTAATCTTTATTAATGTGTGTGGATTTTCTTCTTGTGCAGAAGGACTAAGATTAGAGTTAATTTATAGCTTACTCTTGAAGTATTTATTGCTATTCGTTTCCACACTAATAAATCTTTATCTTTAGTCATTAATCGAACAAGTGTTCTACCCGTAAGCATCTGGCCAAGTGGATAGATAATTATATAGATGTGCAATGGAGTACAGTATAATGTACTCTGGAATTTAGTTTGTAATATAGTGAACAATAAAAAAAAAAACGTGTGTGTGCGATTCACACACGATACAAGTGAAACTTCATTTTAAAAGACATTTTCTATATTATTTAAACAGTGTGCAATATACATACACACTGACATTTACTCTCTCGCTCTGGCTCACACAAAAATGAGAGACCGATAATGTGCGTTAAACGTTTAACATTTAACGTTTAACGCTTGGAAGTCGCGACTCTGCTTCAATGGCACGTAGCGACGTCCCATCAGAACACTTTTACTCCCGTCCTAACGCGCCATTAGATGTTTCACATCAAAAAGTAGAAAGGTCATATTAAGCCATGATGGCTTAGTGGTAGCGTGTACGGAAGTTCGAATCCCTACAATGAACCTGAGCTTTCGTTGATGGAAAACATCGTGATGAAACCATATCATGGTGGCAGGGTATTTTCTAAAGCCCTTCTGGCTAACTACCACCTTCAAGTTGAAAATCTGAGTCCAAACACCTATAGGCGTGTTCCGGCATCTAAACTCAAGAGCCAGTCTACCACGTGGCATAGCGTGTTGCTATCTTAAAACACAAAAAAAAAGACATAGACAGACTAAAGACTTATTAATATAGATAGAAATATATAGCAAACGCACGTACCCTGAAGACAAAGCTACCGGTCCTTGGACGATATTCGATGAACTTGGTGTTAAGCTTCTCGCAAAGACGCCGTAGTTTAGTCTCGTATTGTATTTTTACGAGTCTGTCAAGAAAAATGTTTTTTTTTTATATCCTTTTACACGGTTATATCACACCTGGTTTTATCACATAGTAGTAATCGCTCGCGACTTCGTACGCATTAATCGGCGAGTTGACAGTATATTTAAAAAATAAAATTAAGTAAGAGTACCTATCTATACTAATAATAGGTCTTTACCTATGAAATTGCCGTTCTGCAGTACTGGCGATTTCAAATCAAAATAATTTTTGTTTGGCTAAGAATTCTAATTACAAATTAATTTTATTTTAAAAACATGGAATTCTTTTTCCATAAGTAGTCATTTGTTTATTGATTAGTGTTACATTTTCATCGCATTTAAATCTTTTTTGTCATCATGGATACGTTAAAAATTCGTGTAATTATGGAAGATGAGTACCGTCGTGGCAGTAACGCGGCACAAGCGGCACGCAACATCAACGACGTTTACGGAGCTAACACTACAAACCAACGCACCACCTGTTATTGGTTTGCTCGCTTCCGTTCTGGGAATTTCGACCTGAAAAATGAACCTCGCGGTCGTCCGAAGACTTTGGTCGACAATGATGAATTAAAGGCGATTGTGGAAGCTGATGATACACAATCTACGGCTGAATTAGCAGCAGCTTTCGACGTTAGCGTCAAAACAATATTGGTTCATTTGCGTCAAATTGGCAAGCTTGACAAATGGGTGCCCCACGAACTCAATGATCGCCAGCGCGAAGTACGCGTCGAGACGTGCCTTGCACTGCTCAACAGATACACAAATGAAGGAATTTTGAACCGCATTGTTACCTGCGATGAAAAATGTATTCTGTTTGATAACCGCAAGCGCTCACCAAGTTGTTTGGATCCTGGTTCAGCAACTAAACAATGCCCTAAACGAAAACTTACCCCTAGAAAATTGATGGTCACTGTTTGATGGTCTAGCGCCGGTGTGATTCGTCACAGCTTCTTAATAAATGGGGTGAGCATTACTGCAGAGGTGTATTTTCAAGAACTGAACACAATGATGGAGAAGCTGGTACATCTCCAACCAGCATTGGTCAATCACTCGTCTCCGCTGCTCCTGCACGACAACGCGCGACCTCATACTGCACAACAGACGGTCTCCAAGTTGCAAGAACTGGGGTTGGAAGTTCTCCGTCATCCGCCCTACTCACCAGACATTGCGCCTACAGACTACTACTTTTTCCAGAATTAGGATAACTCCTTGGCGGGAAAAAAATTCAATACCCGAGAGGCAGTACAAAATGCCTTTGAAGAATTTGTTGCCTCCCGTCCAGCTGATTTCTTTAAGAAGGGCATCAATAAACTGCCACTGCGCTGGCAAAGATGCATTGATTGCATGGGTGATTACTTCGATTAATACAAATAAAAGATACATGAAAAAACATCGTTTAAATTTTTTCATACAAAACGGCAATTACATAGGCAAAGACCTAATATAATAAAGCGGAAGAGTTTTTTGTTTGTTTGTTTGTTTAAACACGCTAATGGGAGATAATGTAAAATTAAAATAAGTCAACACTCGCCTCGGGCCTATGACTATATGTGTAGTGGCGCGAACGAGCCGTGCGAGTTGTGACACATAACCCTGGCCGCCCGATAAAAATATTGTCTATACCGAAGTATTATAAAGCATCAATAATCTTTTTTTTTTAATTATACGCAGATGAAACCGGGAGCACACCTAGTTTTTTTAAAATATAATATCGGTCAATTTATAAAAAGCTGAAAATAAGAAAAATAAAAAAACTTAATTATATTCTCCCCTCAAAAATTAAACTTTTTGTCAGTGAGTCACGTGATTGGAAACGGCATACAGGAAATGTGACGTCATCAACGTCACACGTCACACGTCAAACATGACAACGTACAAAGAATATAGATATTCAGTTGATTGTAACGTCAACTTTGCACCCAACTTTCAACCTTAAGTTTTATGTACGCGTATTTGCGGGACGTTTTTTATATAGATAAAAAATATTTTTAGGTTAATTTTTAATATTAATAAACATTATAAAAACATTTTGCTCGACAAAATCCTAATTAACTTTCTCTATACAATGATTATTGTGAATATTCGTATTTTCGTTTGTTACTACGAGCATCGTTACTTTCTATGTTGCATAAAACTAGAGTTGATCAAAATAATAAAACCAAAGAATCGATAATAAATCGGATTAATCGAACGCCGTTGTAGGTACATTTAACTTATTAGTTTACTTTATAATTTCAAAAAAAAAAAATATATATTAACTCAGGACCAGAACTCATCATAAGGCTTTAAATAACGATTCGTCGCAAACGTGGTGCGCTGTCGGCTCTTGTTTCTTTTCTTCAAAAGCCACCCTTGCAGAATGCCAACCCACTACCATCGACACGACGCTCCGCTAGAGTGACATTAATAGACAATAATTAGCGGCCAGTCACTCTTGATTTTGACATTACAATAGCGCCCCGACAAATATATACCTAATTCATACAATTTTTACTGCAGCAAAAAGCAACGAAGTATATTGTTTGAAAGAATTAATCTTCTTGTTTAGAGTCGGGCATTTAATCATTAAAGAGTTCCAGATTGCGATTTCAATTATTCTTAATTTATTTTTGTTATTTAATTTACACAGCCTACACATCCCTCAATTTATTTAAAGCATAATCGTATTACCGATTATATTTAGCTTTAAAAATGAATCGATAATCGTTAAATCAACTTCCAATATAAATTATGCTACATCTCTAAAATAAACACTTGACATGTGTCATGTAAGCCTTACGATGAACCAAGAATAAATATTAATTCACGGGTATTATTGTTTAAATAAATTTCCCAATAGATATCTTACAATATAAACTTATTAAAGAATTAAAAATTGCAAACACCACTCAGGAATAATGTTGGTTCGTATTAGTGAAATAGTTTTTATAGTCGAATCTCTAGTTCCAGATATTACCTTATAAAGTCTGTTTCTAAAGCAAACAGAAAAAAGTACAATGATACATCGTATCATGTTTGCGTCGACAGAAAACAATACCTATCGCTCTCGATACATTTATTTATCCCTAACGCGTTTAATGGTACCGGTTGACTGAACTGAATTAAATCAAAATTGGTCTTTGAATCACACACATTTTATTACTTATTTTTCTACTATTAAGATCTTTTTTAGACCTTGGACACAAAAAATAAATAATCGCGTAGCTAATCATTATAAATATAAAAAGAATAAAACTTTGTATTTTATAGAACCACATTAAAAAAATTTGATTACCCCTGTCGCTGGAGTAAAGGTTGCTCTCTTTGTCCGTTTTTTCATCTGCCCTAAGAACAGATTTACTAACATACAAAGTACACAAGTTTTTATATAGAAGACTGGCTAGCCTGGGAGACATTCTACCTTTCCGTTAGTTAATGGATCAGACACAGCGCCATCTATCGGATTCTAATATATCTATAAACTATTGTCTCAATAAAGGAAATATATTATGCAAATATGTGCTCAATCGGTCAAGTCGTTAAGAAATTAAAGGAGCACTAACAGACGGACAAAAGAGTTTTATTTATAAGATTATCGAGCCCGACAAGCGTTGTCTTGCCCAAACGTTAGCTTGCCTAGAACTCAACTACAGCGCCATCTACCGGGCCCAATTGTGAATCTAAATCATCCAGAGACCCACACAAACAATGAGCCTGAGCTTTCGGTGAAGGAAAACATCGTGAAGAAACTATAGCATGGTGGTAGGACTTTTTCTAAGGCCAGCCTGGCTAGCTACCACCCTCAAGTTGAAAATCTATCGCCAAGCACCAATAGGTGTGTTCCGGCAGCTGCACTTGAGAGCCAGTCTTCCACTAGGTTTAGCGTGTTATCATCTTGGGCCACATCGTCACTTAATATCAGGTGAGATTGTGGACACTACGACAAACCTATAACTACAAAAAAAAAAAAAACATTAATACAGCCGTTTAGGAGGAGTTCAGTCATACACAATTTATTTAGAAGAATTATATATATAAAGAGATAACAATAATAAGAGTAGTTTAAGTATATAATTATGTACTTTTATTTATAATTTATCAATTAGTTTTTACAAGCTTTGTTCGCATGTTGGTAACATTCAAAATTTGCAAACCATTTTTCAACCACTTGCTGGTTCCGAGTTAGGTGAAATTTGGCATATGTATGTAAGTTCGATGACAATGCAATATTATACCATGGAACTGATCTGATGATGGAGCCGGGACGTAAGGAGTGGAACTCCCTGGTGGCATATGGTAGGGCACATGATGAGGAGGGTCTGAAGATGGAGCCTACAGAGTTGACTATAAGTTAATGAATGGACACGATCACTTGTATGATGACTTACCTCTCGGGGTCGGTGATGGGACGCTTATAGGTCTTGTCTCTCGGCCAGATCCGGTCCAAGGTGACGACGGCGGGCCGGTTCAAGCCCTCGCCGACTGGCGGCTTGTCTGAGTGCTCGGGGTAGATGATGACTTCCTTGTAGATGAAGTGTACTGCGAAATAGTAGATACATGCAATTTATTTAAAAAAATGGTGCTTGTCGGCTCTGACACGCGTCTAAACTTTACTGTTTTAGAACGATTGTCTTGGAATATAACAATAAGTAATGTTAAATTGTTAATATACTAGCTGAGCCCGCGGCTGCGCTCGCGTAGACTACAGAATGCCGTCGATCGGGCACACGCGCGAATCGTGCTACGCCCGGTCTCAGCTATTTTAAAGACAAAAATGCTTATTGTGGGTGATCCTTAGAAGATAGACATATGCTATCGTTGACTTTTTTGTAGGTCATTTTAAGATCTACAATTATGTAGAACCTTATTTTGATATATCTTTTATGGTTTACTCAGCTTAAGTCCCAAAAGCATGTTTTTTTCGAATTGATTAACCATTATCATCACTGCTTATTTCGTATATTACTTTATCTAGTAAAATACTTCCTAAAACCTGACCAAATAACATAGTTAGGAATTGAAGGAAAAACTATTTAAATCGAATAAGTGGTTTTCGCATGAGAAGAAGATAAACAGACTGACCGACAGAGAGACGTGAGTTTTATAATATGTATAAATATATATACATATATTTACTTGTCCTGACTGACTGATTAACTGATTGATTAACGCACAGCCCAAACTAATGGGTTTAGGATTGTGAAAATTTGGAAGCGGGTTCCTTATACACTGTAGGTGAGCACTAAGGAAGGATTTTTGGAATTTAAACCTTTTTTTTTTTTTTTTTTTTTTTTTTTTTTTTTTTTTTCGAACTGACTATACTGTTAGCCTTAGGGGCCCTGGAGCCTTTACGGCTTTTACAGCTTTACCGGGCTTGGGGGCGAGCGCTTAGGGCACTCAGCCACGAAAGCTAAGCAACAACATCCGAGGGTGCCAAAGTGGCCGAACCTCGGCTCGGACTGTTGCGCGTATGCAATTAAGTCGCGATCTGACTAAATCCCTATCATTCGATCTAAACTAACTATACATATATACATGTTTCTGCCCCCTGGGAGGAGGGAAGGAACATGTGTATGTGTATTTAGTGGTCTGAAATTTTTTGTCTAATCTAACTAGGCAAAAAAAAGAAAAAAAAAAGGTCCCTTACAGAACCTATGTACCTGTGTGTTGTGCATGTGTGTATAATGCAGTGTCATGTATGGCTGTGAAAGCTAGTGAATGTAGAGTCACTGTATCGCGCGAACGGCTGCTTGACTCAAGGGCTCCATGCCGATGGATCGGACCTAGGCTTGAGTTGCCGCAGAGGAGGGTGGTCGTGGCGGGTGTGCGGGAGCGAAGTTAACCGTACGTCCCCTGCGGAGGGAACGGTGGTTTCGCGGGCGTGGGCGCGAGCACGCATATGTTGCGGGAGCGGACGCGTAGAAATTGTTAGCTTTCTCGATGTCGTCATCGGGATCGACAAAGAGATTTCGCGGACGGCGTTTATAACGTTTGGCAACGGGGATCGAGTTGTCTGGGACGTAGTTCACGGTGGATTTTACGAGCGGGTTGGGATGATTCGAAGCGCTATCGAAGTATCTCCTGGTGAGATATTTCACATAGGCTTCTATCGAGGGAAGCCTCATGTCCCTGTGCAGGTCCATGTTCCTAACGAAGGCTGGAGGGTCAAGCAGGCGACGGAGAAACCGATTTTGGACTCTTTGCATGCGGGCAAAGTTATGTTTGGACATATGTGCGAACGCGGCGCAGCTATATGTCAAGATCGGACGTACGCACATCTTGTAGAGTGTGAGCTTATGTCTTAAGGACATTTTGCTTACCGAACTGAGCAAGGGTCGCAAGCGGGAAAGGATCCAGATGGCCCTATTCCTGACTATAGTAACGTGTGCGTTGAAGTTAAGCTTCGAGTCGAGGGTGACACCCAGATATTTAGTCTTGGTGGCCCAAGGGATATTCGTACCGAATAATGAGAGGGGTCTTACCGTGCGTGGTAGTTTGCATGTATGCGGTTCAAACATAATCGCGGCGCTCTTTACCGGATTAATAGCTATTCGCCACGTTCGAAACCACTCCCCGAGAGTGGTTACGGCACGTTGGACTGCGCAGGCGAGATTTTTTCTGTGTCTGTTTGAAGCGTATATGACTGTGTCGTCAGCGTAGAGACCTACCTCGACCCCGGGGGGCTTCGGGAGGTCGCTGACGTACAGATTGAAAAGGCAAGGCGCCAGAATGGAACCTTGCGGGACGCCTGAGCGTATAGGGTGGGCGGTAGATAGTACTCCTTCCACTCGGTAGTGGAAGGTGCGGTCGCGTAGAAAATCGTGAACTAGATGAACTAACCTATCCGGGACTTCTAATTGATGTAGCTTGTGGACTAGTCCGGCATGCCAGACCTTATCGAAGGCCTTAGCTACGTCGAAAAAGACCGCAAGCGTACGGGCGGGGGCGATACTACTTTTGGCAAAGTTGCTCGTGATGTGCTCCGTGAGGCGGTGCACTTGATGTGTACACGAGTGTCGGGCGCGAAAACCGAACTGTTCGGGAGGGTATAGATTTTTAATATCTATAACGGTTTTGAGACGGTTCAGAAGGAGCCGCTCGTAAAGTTTTCCTAGTGTGTTTAAAAGGCTGATCGGGCGATAGCTATCGGGAAGCGATGCTTTTTTGCCGGGCTTGTGAATACCTATAACTATAGCTTTTTTCCAGACGGCTGGAAAATAGCAGTGGGCTATGGCTACATTGAAGATGCAGACCAAAAGAGCTATGAGGTGATCGGGAAGAAGTTTAAGTACTTCATTCCTGATACCGTCGGGGCCAGGGGACTTTCTAGGCTTAAGGCCTTTAATAACAGAACAAATCTCGTCATGCGTGACCGGGGTTAACGTTTCCGCGGGGGGACTCGTCGTTAGTTCCTGAACGGCGGTCTCGATAGTTTCGATGTGGGCAGTATCTACGTTGTCGCAGTTTGGAGAGCACTGGCTCTCCAAGCTTGCGGCAAGGCATTCTGCCTTATCGTCGCTATCAAACGCGGGTGGGAGATCGGGGCCCCTTTCGAGGGGCGGCATTAAGGCGGTAGCTTCTAACTTCAGAGAGCGGGCGAGGTTCCAGTAAGCCAGATGGGACGGCTTGAGACCCTCTAAGAGGTTATCCCACCGGTGACCTCTGAACTCGTCGATGCGAGTTCTGACCTCTCTCTGAAGTCGTCGTAACCTACGGGTGTTATCCCTCGTTGGATAAGAATCGTGTGCGCGTGTCGCGGCGTTCTTTTCCGTGATTAACGCTCGTAAGCCGGGGGGGAGTATAAAGCGGCGATCGTTCGCCGCTTGCACCTCTCTCGAGGCCTCCCTTACACCGGTTTGGAGGTAGTCGACCAGGGAATCAATCGCTAAGTCGGCGTCTGCTGTTGATTCTAATACGTCGGGGATCCTAGCTAAGCTGGACGGGGTCGCGTTATCCGTTAGGTAGCGATTTAAGATCGCGTAATCAACTACTTTGACTTTTGGCGGACTGGGGTCGAACGGTTGCCCGAGTTGTAAGATAACCGGGCGGTGATCGGAGTCAAGTTCGTGTACGACTTCTATAAGTCGTAACCGAAGTGAAACACCTTTGAGGAGGGCTATGTCAAGTACTGTCGGTTGACAGTTATCTTGAAAGTGCGTGGGCTCTAGCGGTGCTATGACGTCAAAGCCGAGCACATCGCTTAGTAGGTCGAGTATAACCCCGTTAGGGGTGTTACGCGAGTTGTTGAAATGGGTGTGACCGCTATTGAGGTCGCCTGCTATTATGACGGATTGACCGAGTGAAAGTAGCACCTCCAGATCGGACTGAAGGAGTCTTTTACTCGGGGAGAGATATGCAGAGACAAGCGTGATTGACGGATGGCCAGTCATGCCTATTCTACAAACGGACACTTCCATATTGGTAAGTGCGGGAGGGTCTATTGGCATGCAATAGAGGGAACGTTTGTAGTAGATGAGCGTGCCGCCTCCTCGGGTGGCACGGTCATTTCTGACTATGTTGTAATTTGCTATCTTAGGGTCGCGCCTACTGGGTTTTAGAAGTGTTTCTTGTACTAGAAACACGTCTATCTCCCGTTCCCTAAGAAAGGTGGATATTAGGTCCCGTTGTGGAAGGAGGTTTCGCGCGTTAAAAAAAGATATGTTGAGGCTCCTAGGTTTAATGCGAGCCATTTCTAGTTGGTGTATTTAAAGCTGCAGCACGGGACACACGCTGGAGCGTAGCTGTCAGCTGGGGAAAGCGTTTGATCGCTTCAATAATGCCGTACTCAGTGCCGCACTGATCGTACGCTAGCACTTCTTGGAAGTCGTGCTCAAGGAGAAGCATGGCCATATAGTCGAGGCCGAAGCGTTGACTACATAGCGGGGAGGACTGAGCCTTGGGAGGCTGCGGGCGGGGTCTGGGGCCCCATGCTGCCTGAGGGGCTCGCATGGGCGGAGGAGGCGCGCGGGGCGCGGGGGCGGCTGCCACCGGGGCGCTGGAGGCGCCCGGGAGGCTGGGGAAAGCCTCTGGCGTGATCAGGGGCTTTGGCTGTCCTACGGCGGGACGTGCTCTCTGAGGAGGGGTGTGTCGCGTAGGACGCATAGGGCGCGTAGGGCGCGGGGCACGGGGACAGCCGCGATAGTTCGCGGGGTGACCCTCGTTGCCGCATAGCACGCAGCTCGGAGGGGTAATCGACTCCCGAGTGCGCGTGCACTCGCTCGTTGCGTGGTCCCCGAGGCACTTAACGCACCTGGGACGGAGATGGCAGTTGCGGGCCGAGTGCCCGTACAACTGGCAGTTGTGACACTGCGGAGGACTGCGATTCTTGTGTGGGGGCTCTACGGCTACTCCGGAGAGCTCACACACTTTTCTAACATTGAAAATGGCTCTGCCCTCGGGGGTCAGATCCAGGATGACTAAGACCATGTCGAGTGGTCTGTTTTTAGATTGTCCGCCGTGCATTCTGTGCACTTCGCGGATAGGGAGGGCCTTTGCTAAGAGGTCAGTTTTGACCTCCTCGGGTGTGATTTCCACCGGGATACGGCGGATTACAACTCGGAGGTGACGCTCTTCCTCCAGGGAGTACGTGAAATATTGTAGGTTGCTGTCTCGGAGCAACCTGGTGAATTGACGGTGTTCGTCCGAGGTGGAGACTTGGACGCGGATACCGTTGGCCGTGTTACTGGCCTGGGTGTAATTAATACGGAGGTCTCTCAGTTTTTCTGAGAGTTTCGTCCAGACCGACTTGTTCTGGACGGTGACGGGGGGCGGGCGACGCGCCTTTCTGCCGGCAAAGGTACCGGCAGGCACTGAGGGCGCTGCGGAGCGGGGGGCGTGGCTATTAAGCCCGGTTTTTTGTGCCTTTTGTGGGCGGGACTGAGTCTCCGGAGACTCGGGACGCGATCGCGTTGCCCGTTTGGCGGGCTTGTTTTTTTGAACGAGGGTGAAGCCCTCGTTATCTGTACGTATCGCCGTGTCCATTTCGTTGGACTCGGGTTCGGGGTCCAGGCTAGCGGGTGAGAAACTGTCGTTTGTTGCTACAAGCGACGGTGTCTCCGCTTCGGGGACTAACGATGCAAATGAGTTCCCAATCGGTAGCGCAGAGGGCGCTGTGATTGTGGCTTGATTGCCCGGGGAACGCGAGCGCGATGAAGGCCGTTTGTACGGTGTCTGACGGTGAGCGCGGGGTGCCGTTGAGCGGGAGCGCGCGGCGGTCTTTTTCTTGTCGCTGGGGGCCTCGGTGGCCTGTGCGATAGCAACGGCGGGTTGCTCGGCCGCGATGGCCCTATTGTAGTCCGTCCAGAGCGACGGGTGGAGGCTCATTGCGAACGCTTTGAAGCGTTCTAGGTCTGGCGAGTTTGCCATTCCGGCGGTGGCGGTTGGGCGGGCGGGGGTGAAGTTAAACCTCCCTGCCGGAGAGGCAGGGGGGTGCGCCGAGTGAATTTAAACGGCTATCCCGAGCCGTGTAAAGGGACCTGCGGGTCACGGTGTAATGACTCGCAGGAAAAGAACCTACCGGGCCCTACGTGGAGGTCCCTATCAAGCCCGAGGCAGAGAACGCAGCCGGTATAAATACCTAGCTACGCCCAAACAGACACTCGGGGATGGATGTGTAGCAGGATCGGAAGGGTGGGAAGGAGACACTCAGGGCTTGACTATGACTCTATCAAGGGCCAAGGTTCCTGAGCCCGACCAAGTACTATCGTTTGCCTCTGAAGGAGGCAACCGAGGGGCGCTTGGGTCACGCACCCACTTGCCTTCTGTTGACACCGAGAGGTTTCCGGCAAGCGACCACTAAAGTGTGGATTTCGTCGAATAGAAACAACAATTGCACTTAAAAGTGCAGTTTGTTATTGTGTAGCGTACTGAAAGTACGCGACACAATGGGTGCGAGCGAGACGGCGATATGCAGGTGCGGCGCAGGTGCGATGCAGGTGCGAAGCAGGTGTGCAGCAAAGCCGGTCGGTCGTAAAACTTCACAAAGGCGGCAGAGAGCGGTCGTAAACACGTCCGTTCCCGCCGGCGGTCGTGATCGGTCTCGTTATTTGGTTTATTTTTTATTTCGAATTTAAACCCCTAAGGTGTTCAAAAAGAGGATGGTAGTTGTTATGAAAATCCGTCATTTCTGAAGAAGATTTATAAAAATTGGTATTTAGAAATTCGGTTAAAAAGTAAAAAATACGTGTTTGATAATTATTATTTTTATCAAATTTAATACGTACAGTTGTAAAAGATGGGGTGAGGGGTTGGATAATACAAGTAACGATATCTATTAGCCAAAGGCACTTACCAAGGAATACTTTCATAATCAAATAATTGTAAGTAATGACGTCTTAGAACCATATGGATGAAACCGTGGGGCACAGCTAGTGTTTAATATATATATACATATAATTTAATTGAAGTGTCTGTTTGTAATGTCAAAATAACAGGTTTTTACTAAATGCATAAGAAAATATACACAATACCTACGAGTATAAAAAAAAGTATTTTTTTTATCTTTTGTCTTGCTGTCTGTTTCATTCGGCTAATCTTGGAAACGGTTGGACTGATTTTGACGGAACTTTCACTGGCAAATAACCGATTTTATAAGGAGTAACTAAGGCTTACTTTTATTTTTCAAAAAGAATTAGTGTCCCGCACAAATAAAATAATAAACATTTTTATCTTCAAAATAACCGGCGGGCGACGGTCACTTTTCACGCGAGCGGAGCCGCGGGCACATCTAGTTGGGTAATGTAAGTGGCATTTCACGTAAATTTTATAGTTTGGTTATTTTGCACCAATGAAGTAAATTGAAAATAAAAAAATGAGCGAACCTTACGGAAGTCGCATATGATGTGTAACATCTGACATGTATCCTACTATGAAACTGAGATTAGATATATGTGAAGTCAATTTATTCCTCATATTATTGGTCGAATATATAGTACGAGAGCCCGCTGCGGGATTGGTGTACTCATCGACTTTTTGTTTAAAACCAAATTTTTATGTTTATTTATAATTAAGAGAATATATATTTACTAGGGTGCCTATCAAAATTTGGCCGCCATTATTTTTAATTAAATTATTTTTAATTAATTTTTGGTAAAAATTTTCGTTTATTTATTATTTAAATAAAATAACGTCTACATCACGGTAATTAATATGAAGATTCTAAAAAATCACGGTTGCCGTTGCGCACTTGGCCGCACTTCTTTGCAACCAGGTGTAAACAGGTATGATTTCGATAAATTTATACGTTTATAGCCTATATTTATTAATTATAGGTCAAATTGATGCTAATTTTTTTCTATTAATTATCATATATAGTTGCTTAATTAAATCTGGCCGCAAATAAGGGTTACTGTCTGTTAAAGATAATAAATATTTAAGGTAGAGTGAAAGAGAGTTAGCGCGTAACATCATTAGTCAGACGAGGACAGCGAATGCCGGCTGTGCGACGCTTTTAAGCCACTGCGCATGCGTCGAATGTTAGTGTTCTCAACTGAACAGATGCAGCATTTTTATTCTAACGTAAAAACCACGCTGTTTTGGAGTTCGTAATAAACAACGTTAATAGTGTGCTATGTGAATCCACGAACAAAGCTTCCGATAACGACGATTCTGATATTTGTAGCGATGAAAGTGATAGCTCCGAAGATGATACAACTGAAAGCTCCGATGATTCAGATTTTTAAATAAAAGTTACGGAAATATAAGAATTATAAGATAAATTTTTTAATTTGCTTAAATGTTTAATTAATATGTAACAGACAATGAAATACTTGAATAAAATCTAATAAAATTTTCAAATAATACTTTCGCAATAAAATTTTCTTTTACTTAAGTCACCTTGGTTTTATTTTTTTATTTTTTAAATCAATATTAAATATCGACGTTCTAATTAGCAAATTGTCTAACTCCATTTTAGAGAATCTTTTATTTGTACGAAAAAAACAATTATTTCAAAATTTATTATCATTTTAAAAAACCATTTAATATCATTAATATCTAATAGAGATATAATATTTAAGTTTGAATCATTCAAATAATTTGTAATTAGATTATTGCTTCATCAAAATGTTAAAAAAATCACCCTCTGAAAAATAAGGAGTTAGACAAATTGCTAATTAGACCGTCGATATATCAAATCAATATTAATTTTTTGTTGCAATTTTTAAATTTGTCATTTTGAAAAAAATACACATTTTTTGGAGTATTTATTATAAGTCGTCTCTATTACTCCCCGGTGGTTGAGAACACTAACGTTCGACGCATGCGCAGTGGCTTAAAAGCGTCGCACAGCCGGCATTCGCTGTCCTCGTCTGACTAATGATGTTACGCGCTAACTCTCTTTCACTCTACCTTAAATATTTATTATCTTTAACAGCCAGAACCCTTATTTGCGGCCAGATTTAATTAAGCAACTATATATGATAATTAATAGAAAAAAATTAGCTTCAATTTGACCTATAATTAATAAATATGGGCTATAAACGTATAAATTTATCGAAATCATACCTGTTTACACCTGGCTGCAGAGAAGTGCGGCCAAGTGCGCAACGGCAACCGTGATTTTTTAGAATCTTCATATTAATTACCGTGATGTAGGCGTTATTTTATTTAAAAAATAAATAAACGAAAATTTTTACCAAAAATCAATTAAAAATAATTTAATTAAAAATAATTTAATTAAAAATAATGGCGGCCAAATTTTGATAGGCACCCGAGTAAATATATATTCTCTTAATTATAAATAAACATAAAAATTTGGTTTTAAACAAAAAGTCGATGAGTACACCAATCCTGCAGCGGGATCTTAGACTAATATTCTAAGCATGGAAATATATGTAATTCTATATTAAGGCGCGCGCTTGCTCGTGCAAGTTTAATTCTACTCGTGGTAAATACGCAATAGTAACTTAAATCCGGAAAAAAAGATCCGCACTAAAATATTTATTCGAATAATTCCATGTCACATACTTAAATTTTTAGTAAGAATGATGAACTTTGTCAGACGCTTAATAGCAAAAATAATTATTAATATAGTTTACACATATAAATATAACCTCAGTCTGTATAACTGTAGATGAGTGCACGGCTGATGCGTTCTCCTTCTCTATTTCCCTTTCTCTTTCTCGTCACACACACGCATACACTATGTTGGCCGGCAGTACATCGTCGTACCAACCTCACGCAAAATGGATTGGCATCATCTCACAGCTATCTCTCCGCCACCGCGCGTGCTGATTGGTCAAATAAAAAAGGCGCGCGCTCATTGGTCAAATCAAATAGCGCATGCTCATTGGTCAAAACAAATAGAGCGCGCTCATTGGTCAAATTAAATAGCGCGCGCTCATTGGTCAAATCAAATAGCGCATGCTCATTGGTCAAAACAAATAGCGCGTGCTCATTGGTCAAATCAAATAGCGCGCGCTTCCCCGGTTTGTCATAACACATATCCGTCCCTTTTCCAAAATCACTCCCACAGAAACTATCCAGCAACCGAGAGGAAAGATGTTACACATCAATAATATGGAACATGAATTTTGAGATAAGATTCTCCTGGGATAGTCCTTACAAGAGGGCCATCATTTCCTTACAACATTGAAACTATTGACATACGACACAATTACCAATTTAATAATGGTAGTGAAAAATGTTTAATAACGAATATCAGTCGCCAAAATAAAGAAGAAGAGATACTAACCGATGGTATCGAGATCTAATCCTGTGACGTTTATTTCACAGTCATATCGAACGTTCCCGAAGCCGCCGCGGCCGATGGTCAAATACGGGAGTAAGCACGTACCGTCAGGGCGCATATAGTCTGCGGATTACAAAACACTAAATTACTATTACTCAATAAATAGAAAATTAATAGATTACTTACAGTTTATAATTTTATTGAAAAGACGTTCTTTAACGTGGCTTGCGGTAGGAATTGACTTG
The DNA here is from genome assembly GCA_947532125.1 of Saturnia pavonia. NCBI lineage: Eukaryota > Metazoa > Arthropoda > Insecta > Lepidoptera > Saturniidae > Saturnia > Saturnia pavonia. The sequence continues at coordinate 2,297,020 of OX383923.1, forward strand.
TAGACATCGTTACGTAAGGAAAAAGCGTTTTATACCCCTTCATGAAAATTCCTCTCTCTCTCTCTCTCTGCCTGTATGTCTGTCTCTTTCTATTATGTGTACGGGTGTGTGTGCGTGCGAGTATCGAAATTCGAGCATCGTTCGCGGCCTGTTGTATAACCCTTATTTAGGCGGCCGCCAAATTGCAAAATATTGCACTTCGGGTGGGCACCCTCAGGATGGTCTCGATAAATATATCGATATGTTTTTTTATGAATTGGACTAATAGATTTTTAAATAATATTTGACTTAATAGTAACTTCGTTTCGGACGGGGTGTCCGGACCGCACACGTGTATTTTATATTTTATTTAGATACACACCTACCATAGAAAAGTGTCAGAAGTGAAAGCTTCAGAAAAAAATATGTTCTTTAAAAATTTTCTTTATTAATATCCTAAATTAGCGGGATTCTAACTTGACCAGTAGTGCGTACCGCGTATGAAGTCTGGTCGTCTCACACCACTAGGCCAATCCAACGACGATCACAATCATGAAAATTAGGACTTGCATTAACCGTGCATAATGTAAATGTATTCTATCTCATTCTCTCGTAGTTCCTATAGATCTATATTGTTGTCTCTTTTTCGTTTCATCGAGTTTCAAATCACAACGATGCTAAAGAAGTTTTCACTTCAAAAGTAGGAACTCAATACAAGCACTTTCTTACAAATTCTTGTAGTAGAAAGTTAATAATTCTGAAGTACCTTATCGAAAAATTGATCTTTTTTACTCGTTTTTGTTTTGAGTTTTCCGATCATACATGACGGAGCAGGTAGTCCAGCCATGGCCTAGCCAACGTCATTGTTATCATTATTACTGGATTGTTGCATAATTGAAGTAATTAACAATAAATTAGTTGTTCACTCTCCGAGAAACGACAAGGGAATCCGTCTCCCCGCTACAGCGAGCGGCCTTATATAACCAAATGGTGGGGCGATCGTAGTGAGTCACTTGTTTACTCTGTACGAAACACGTGTAGCGATAACATAGCTAATCGCATGTTGTTTTGCGCCGATACGACCATTCTGACCGGCAGTGCGCGCTCTGCATTAGCCGAGTTGTTGATGTTTTACTATATCTGTAGCAAGTAAATGTTTATCTTTTACATTGGTTCTGTATACCTGGTTGAATATTATTATTTTAGGTCTACACTGTAGTAGGATATGAGTATAGCGTACACTGTGGTACTATGTGTTTGTGCGTACACTGTGGTACTATGTGTTTGTGCGTACACTGTGGTACTATGTGTTTGTGCGTACACTGTGGTACTATGTGCTTGTGCGTACACTGTGGTACTATGTGTTTGTGCGTACACTGTGGTACTATGTGTTTGTGCGTACACTGTGGTACTATGTATTTGTGCGTACACTGTGGTACTATGTATTTGTGCGTACACTGTGGTACTATGTGTTAGTGCGTACACTGTGGTACTGTGTTTGTGCGTACACTGTGGTACTGTGTGTTTGTGCGTACACTGTGGTACTGTGTTTGTGCGTACACTGTGGTACTGTGTTTGTGCGTACACTGTGGTACTGTGTTTGTGCGTACACTGTGGTACTGTGTTTTGTTGCTTCGGTGAGCACCCCACCCATGGAAACTGACTTCAACCGTTTAGGCCGCCTGCAGGAATACAATGCAGCCGAAGGGAACACCAGTTAGGTGCTCAAGTCTGGCGCTACATCTGCTAACAGAATACAAAGTAAACCAGCACAAAAGTATTCTTTTGAAAGCTCGACCACTCCTGACTAATAAAGTCAAGAAGCTGAGCCAAAGCAATCGGAATATTCTTACCAGCACAAGTATTCTTTTGAAAGCTCGACCACTCCTGACTAATAAAGTCAAGAAGCTGAGCCAAAGTAATTGGAACCCAACAATTCTAGTCAAAACGCTATCACGACGAATATGATAGGCACGAGGTACTTCGTTACTCATTCAACTGGTTTCATAAACAGTTGAAGACAATGAAATCAATAAGTACTGGATAGGTCTCACTAATTTCACAGAAACAGTTTCGTCACATAGTCAGCAGCACCCATCTCTCACCAATTTCAACACAACATTGTAGAAGTAGTCAGTGGGTAAGACATTTTGGTCTACCCAGCTACGGGCTAGCCAGGACGTCGTGGTCCATCGTGGTCCAGCTATGGACGAGCATGGACGTCGTGGTGCATCACAGCGTTCTACCCGGCTATGGGCGAGCCAGGACGTCGTGGTGCATTGAACAAATCGAATTGTGATTGTTCCTGTTACATCGGTATTCCATTATTGTTCGAGGTGTGTACTCCAGGTTGCAATTCCCTTGCATCATCAGGTTGTTGAGCGGAAGTGGCAGGTAATCCCACTTCTGATGACGGAGCAGGTAGTCCAGTATGGTTTTTAGAAACAGTGACGTTGGCCTAGCCAACGTCATTGTTATCATTATTACTGGATTGTTGCATAATTGAAGTAATTAACAATAAATTAGTTGTTCACTCACCGAGAAACGACAAGGGAATCCGTCTCCCCGCTACAGCGAGCGGCCTTATATAACCAAATGGTGGGGCGATCGTAGTGAGTCACTTGGTTACTCTGTACGAAACACGTGTAGCGATAACATAGCTAATCGCATGTTGTTTTGCGCCGATATACATTTTTTACTGAAGTTGCATGCGGAATGAATATTTTGAAACGCCTAGTATATGGCGTCTCATATTCGTGCAACCCAAGGTGCTGCGATCTTTGTGTACCTACTGCTGATGTATTTTTAATCGACATAAAAATTAATGTTTAGTATGAATTTTGATACGTAGCACCATACAATAGCGTACCATTTTATTAAAAATTCTAAATGTTATTACACTAAGATTTTAATGAATTTACATTCACTAAATCTTGAGTTGAGAATAATACACAAAATATCAACTGTTGAAATATGAATAAGTATTGAATATACAAATAAAAAAATTGCAGGTATCAAAACTGTTTTGGTCGCAGTATACTATATAAACATGTGTGTGTGTGTGTGAGAGAGATAACGATACCTTAGATGCGTTAGTTTTACAGGTTTGGTCGTATGGAAGACAGTTGCGATTTACTTAACTACCTCCATTTATCGCAGGGCCCCGGTATAGGCTGGACCGGGTGCCGGGGCAATGCGGTTTATGCTCGCGGGACTCCGTATCGCCCTATTATAGACATATGAGGGTACAATACGGGGTTTTAGTGAATGACGTGTCTTACATAACCCTCTCGCTCTTAAGGGTTAATGGGTTTTTTTTCTGTGTTTAAAAATAATGGAAGATATGTTAGTATACCGATCATCTCGTCGAGTTTCGGTATCGTGTAGTAGCCGGGCCTCGTGAGCCGCACGCCGGTCGGGTGCGCGGGCAGGTCTCGCGGCGCTACGAAGTTCTGCTTCGACACTGAAGAACAATTGAAGGTTGTTGTTTTTTTTTTTCGAACTGACTATACTGTTAGCCTCAGGGCCCTTAGGCCCTGGAGTCTTTACGGCTTTTACAGCTTTACCGGGCTTGAAGGCGAGCGCTTAAGGCACTCAGCCACGAAAGCTTTGCAACAACATCCGAGGGTGCCAAAGTGGCCGAACCTCGGCTCGGACTGTTGCGCGTATGCAATTAAGTCGCGATCTGACTAAGCAATGAAGGTGAATACGGTGAATGCTTATGCGATTCCGTGTCGGCCCTTTACGGCGGCGGATGGTACACCATGGAGTTTTAGTGATTATGAGTCTCACATAACCACTTGCTCACCCGAGCGAGTTAGTACCCATAACGAGTTTTTAAAATAAGGTAGTAACTGTGAAGATGACGCACGAGCCGAGCGAATGTAGCAAGCGTGCCACGGTATAGGCCGGCGAGTGACAGAAGCAAGTCGGATGTTGAAAATGCCATTTTTAGGTAAGCGTTTTGATATTGTTAGGTGATTCGATTCTGGTGACACATCTATTGTTTTAGGGAGAAATCTTATTAATTGGGTCAACGAACAGGCATTTATTTGGCATAGTTAAAATCATACTCGTTTTGTAACAGTCAATAGAAAAAAACCGTCAGTAAAACTTCTTCAATTGTGCCATAAAAGTGTCTAAAAGATGTAAGTAATCAGCCATGTTAAAAAATATCAAAAGGCACTCACTATGGTCGTATCTCATAGGTCTCGCCGGACCCATATGGTCCTCACAAGAAGAGTCGTCGATGGACAAGTCCTGCAGGTCTGCGAGTTCAAAAGAGCCGACGCTGATCTCGGAGGCCTTACAGATCGTTAGGGTTTTTTCGCAGATCCTCCTGAAAATGAGAAAAAAAGTGTGTGTCAGCTCCGACGCGCGACTGGAGTTTACTTCTCAAGAACCGTATTGGAATTTAAAAAATATACAATTGGCAAGAAGAGTAAATAAAGGCATGTCTTATAATATAGAATGAATGCAAACAGCGACGTCGCGTCTTTGCCGGGAATTTTCCTCCGCGCGGCGTACCCGCTCATTTCAATGGTCGATTCGCGTCTGACGGCTTTTGCAGCAAACAAAAAACATATGAATAAATCTCAACCTTTGTTTGAATAGTGATAAGGTTTGCGCTAAAATTGCGCGTTTGGTTTAAAAATTGTTTGCGGGATGTTGCGCTATGTTGCACTTTCAATTTTACTCATATTTATTAATACTGTGCGCCTTATATCGTTTCGTAAGAAGTAAACTCCAAAAACCCACTCAAATTTCTTTATAGTTATTGTAATTGATCAATTAACACGATAATTTAATTATTTTCGTTTAATATAAATTTATAGTAAATCATATTTCATTATTTTAAATTAATTGCATAAATAATACAAGACTAAAGATTTTATTATTAATATTATTTAGCATATTGATACAGAAAGCATTTTTGTTTCCATCTCGGTACAGTGATGTTGAATTGTTGTAATTCTGCTAAATTAGTATAAATATTGCATGCAAGATCACTTTCGCTCCTTTTATAATTATTCCCGGCATGTAGCACCGATATATACAATCTAACAGATGTCGTGTTAGTTAAACAGCTTGTTTAACCCAATTGGGCGTTCTAAAATCAAATAAAGAATTTAGTTTATGGAAATACTGGCTTTAAATAATACAGGCGATGAAGAAATTTCCAAGATATTCTATGACACTCAATTGTGTATATAAATATTGAACGATGACGTCTCATTTCCTGATCGGCGTTTCCAATCACGTGACCCCAAGATAAAAAAAATCTCAATTCTCCCGAGGGAAAACAGGAAATTTAAACAAACAAAGATTTTTATCCATATTTACATTTTTCGGATTCTTCTCAAATACCCCATTTATTAAAGGTTTCACATTTTTTATAAAACTAGCTAACTCGTGCGCATTCTTCACACATATAATGTAAGCAAACTAGAAGCTTTTATGTTAATTAAAACTGTTGTTAATAGATGGAGCCGTCTACATATTAGTTGAATATCTTGGTAGCATTCATATTATAGAAGTATCAATTTTCAAAATCATTAACATTACGACAATACCAAGGAAGATAAAACATTGTGCGTAATCCATATTATAATATATACTAGCTGACCCGTTGGTATATTTCGCATATTATGAAATGTAAACAATCTATTTTTTTTTATCGTTATTGGTCTGGCGTAGTGGCCACAATCTTACCTGTTGTTAAGTGACGATGTCGCCCAAGATGATGACACGCTAAACCTAGTGGGCGACTGGTTCTCAAGTGCAGCTGCCGGAATAAGCTGACAGATGTTCAACTTGAGAGTGGTAGCTAGCCAGGCGGGCATTAGAAAAATTCCTACCACCTTGCAAAATCTAACATTTGTCATTTTAAACAGATTGTTAATATTCTCTTCTTCTTTCTCCTACATGATAGTTGAATGAATTTTAGATGGCATTGTAAGAAAAAGTTATACAAATTTTTAAAATCATTATTTAGCTTTTTCAATATTGGGCACATGCGCTTTAAAATAATTAGTTTTAGTAAAGAATTAAGGGAGACATATCGTTGCAAGTTTTTATTACATGATTCTACCATAATAATACTTTTTCCAGTGGCTTCGCTCTTGACCCAAACATTACAAAAATTTAACATGTATGGTTATAATAATATTTGAGTTACTTTTAATCTGTGATTATTATCTTATTGAAGTGAAACTTCTTATGCGACTTCCAAGCGTTAAACGTTAAATGTTAAACGCACATTATCGGTCTCTCCTCTTTGTGTGAGCCAGAGCGAGACAGTAAATGTCAGCGTGTATGTATATTGAACACTGTTTAAATAAAATAGAAAATGTCTTTTAAAATGAAGTTTCACTTCTATCGTGTGTGATGAATCGCACACACCTTTTTTTATCTTTAGATTCAAACGCGTTAAAAGATGTTTGAATCTTTAAGTTTGATGAAGAAATAAGAGAGATATGGCTATTTAATTAATAAAAAACCAAACCTGTCATTGTTGATGATAACAGTAATGTCACTTCTAATTTTCTCATTGTTCGCTTCAGCCTGCAGGAACAATCGATCCAAGTTCTGCTTGAAACACAGCTTTTCCTCTGAACTCATATCGGATTCCTCCAGACCGTTGAACTGTGATTTCTATGATAGCAGATGAAAAATTATCGATAAGAAAATAAATCTAAACAACAAGTTATCATGGCATTCCGATGTGCCTGAGCTTTCAGTAAAAGAAAACATCGTGATGAAACCAGAGCATGGTGTTAGGGCATTTTCTAATACCCGCCTGGCAAGCCAACACTCTCAAGTTGAAAATCTGTCACTAAATTAAGCTAACACTTAGCTCCGGCACTTGCACTTGAGAGCCAGTCCTCCACTAGGCTTAGCGTATCACCATCTTAGGCCACATGGTCACTTAAAAACGACATTGTGGCAAAAGTGTTACCCATGGAGAATTAAAAAACTATACTTATATACTTTATCCTTTTGCATAAAATCACTGTGATGCTTACAACGAACACTCTTATATCGATATAATTATGGATCCAAAGAATATCCACTACAGTAGCGGCACGTTATGATGGCAGTTTTGACACATTAGTATTAGTAAAAGAAATGTAAATTCATTTAAATAATGGAATAATATTCCACCACCGATAAGGAATCAGCAGTATATTCACGGTTTTACATTGGCATTAAAAAGGTTTCTTTGCGAACACCAAAAGAGCCAAGATCATAGACATGATACAAGCGCCATTTAAAATTATATACGTGTATATTTAAATAAATGCAACCTAAATAAGCTTATTATTTTATTTTTTTCTAATTATTAATGTATCTTTCTCATTAAAATGTATAACTTACTTGCCCTGTAGTTATAATAGTGCTCATAGTGTACTTATATATTATTATTATTTATTTTCGTATGAACACCAACTCCTTGATTCGTTTAAAAATACTGTGTTGTGCTATATGTTCTACGTCGTATGTCTCACATTTTTTATTTTTCTTCTCATTTATATATTTTTTGTCTTTATGTCAGCATGTCCCTCCTGTAATGTCACCGGACAGCTCCAACGGAAGACCAGCGCTGGTTGTTTGCAACCAACATTATGCTGAGCTGGAGCCGTTTTGTAACAACTGGCATTTGATTTTTAGTTCTTAGTAGGTAGATGTAAAGGTATTTTTTGGAACGAAGTTCCTTACGGCAGGCTTGGAGGAGAAAGGGATTTTGCAGCGCGACGGAACTGAAAAAAATGTGATAGTAAAACCGTAAGAAAAAGTCCGTGGCATAAAACCGTTAAATGAGACGTGCGCATGCGCGACAGTCGTATACACAAGCGAGTAGTGTACTTGTTTATGTTGCGCTATCTCGTGTAACAAACATCGAAGGTTTGTTTATTGTAACACCCGATAACGATCCAACTAACTTCTGTAGTGCTATTCTGTAAGAACGTTTAAGATTAGAATTTAATGACGAGACTGATTAATAAGAATTACTTATAATAATAATAATAATAAACTTTTTTGTATTTGTAATTATTTCTATTTCTATGTAATTTTATGTTGTCAAACAAAAATAAAGAGACATATTTTGTTATTTTAGTTGATAATATGAATTACGATTTTTTTTATTTTTCGTAATTTATTATTTCCTAAAATACTGAATTGCCTAAATACTTTCCTGTACTTAAATAAAAACTAATCAGCAAAATTTAAGAGAAAAATCAAGAAAACCTATATAAAATTGAGCACGATTTTCTTTTTTGCAAATTTTATCGATTCTTCATTAGCCGAAGGAACTTCGTTCCTACCTGGTGTCCCACGACACCACATCTATCTTTTTTTTTAGATTATTTATTGTTGTCAAATGTCGTTGGTACAAATAAATTAATCTTTCTTTCTTAAAAAAAATAAGTATAGCGAGTCTTTACTATAAGTTTTTGCATTTATAACCAGTATTGCAAGTAGTTTTTAAGTATTGCGAGTAGTTTGGATTTGTTTTGCATTGAACAATAATGTAGGTTTGCCGGAGGTAATAGTTGTGCTAGCCAGCGATCCTATATGTTATGATTTATGATCGTATTAGATTTTTTTTTTAGTTTCGAATTGTGGTTAGTAAGTACACTAATAACTATAATACATTAAGGATTCTGACAAAAGGCGCATTTTTTTTATTTTGCGTTTGAAGTCAGTGTAATAAATAAATTTTGTGTCCTAAAATTATATCGATAAATTTTATGACTAACTGCTCGTCACTATTGACAATAAAGAACAGCGATTTGCTCCTTCAAACGTAGCTATTAATTTAATAGAACTTCATGAACGGACAAACGTCATAAGATATTTCTGTCAAAAAAAGTTGGCTACCCTAATGGAGATTGCATATGACACATTTGACAGAGAGAATAGAAATTATTCTCCCGCTCTAATGTAAAGGCTGTAACATAGTGCAAAACCTTGACTTAAAATTGTAAACATTTTTATAATGTCAACTTGACAGATGCCAATTTACTTGCAATATAAGTGTCGAGGGGAGTTTTTGGCGGGATCTCAAACTGTCATGTAGTGCTATTTCATAAATTTGTGTTATTTGACCGTATATTGTGTAATACAGGTGGCGTTATGCATAATAAAGAGTGGTTATTGTGCGCAAGTGAAGTGAATCGGAAATAATAATATAGATCATGAATACTGAGATGCCACAAAAACTCCCTAGAAAGTTCTAACAAGGGAACCACCATTTTGTTAGGATACACAAATCGTCATAACACTGGAAACTATATACACTCGATAATGGCAGTAATGCTCTTCAATAAGGAGGACCGGTTGCCAAGTTAGGAAAAAGAATAAGAAGAAGAAGTGTCGAAGGAAATGGCTGTTCTTTCCTTTTTATCCTAAAATTCATTCAATCTTAATAATTAACACCTAACGCGATACCGCGCCTAAAGAAAATTCACATCAGATATGATTCTATTATCAAATTTTAGCGAAAATGACCAGGCGGGTGTTACCTTATCGTATGCTGTACCTGCCGTCAGCTTTAGCTGGGGCTTGGGACCGCCCTGATATCGCACCACCGCTGTTGAGTTTGCCGGCATAAGTGTCTTCTTACCGGTCGCTGTGAACGTAATTTCTGTATTAAGTGACAATTCTAGCTAAAGATTAACAAGTTCGATTAAAGGTTAATAAAACCATGGAAAGGAAAACCATTGTTATTGTATTTATAAAGTATGTCAATATAAACTCGTTTTGAAGTTTATAATTCACCCGCCACGACCGCCCTCTCTGCGGCAACTCAAGCCTAGGTCCTATCCATTGGTATCTAGCCCTTGAGCTAAGCAGCCGTTCGCGCTATACAGTGACTCTACATTCACTATGCATCAACACGGTATCATACACATATGCACACCACATAGGTACATAAGTTCTGTAAGGGTTATTTTCTTTTTTTTTGCCTAGTTAGTTTAGACAAAAAATTTCAGATGACTAAATACACATACACATGTGCCTTCCCTCCTCCCAGGGGAAGAAACATTTATATATATATATATATATATATATATATATATATATATAGTTAGTTTAGATCGAATGATAGGGAATTAGTCAGATCGCGACATCATCGCATACGCGGCGACACTTTGGCACCCTCGGAAATTGCCTCGCTTATGCGGCTAAGTGTCTTAAGCTGTAAACGCCGCAAAGGCTCCAGGGGCCCTAAGGCTAACAGTATAGTCAGTTCCTAAATAAACATAAAATAATAATATAATTAGAATTTTAAAACATGAGAGTAGATAAAATACTATATTTATTTTTAAGCTTATTATTATTATTATAGCTTATTCTGAAAAAAATATTGGCCACGATATAAGTGAATTTGTTTATGGCATAGATATAGATTAGTCGACTCACTGGAATCCGGCAGAAGGTCCTTCAAGTGCGGCGAGTCGCCGCAAAGTTTGGCCGCCTGGGTCGACATCTGTTCGTCCACGTTACCCGTACTCGATGCTCCCGTATTTTTGTTACAGTCCCTTTAAAAAAATTACAACTACTAACAATAAATTCAAGAGATTGTTTATTTGAACGGGCTAATCTCTGAAACTACCTCTCAGATTTGTAAAATGGCTTTTATATTATATAGCCTATTTATTGAAGAAGGTTATAGGCCGTATAACTTCACGCCACGACTCCAAGTAGCAGAGCAGTAAGCATGGACGTCAAGTAATCTTGCAAGCTGTAGGTAAGTACGGGAAGTAAGAACAACAGTATAGAGATAGTATCGAGTGTAGTTAACTCTATACGAATACTTGAACGTAACTATTTTATGTTCCTGCTAGGGGTTCAGTAACGGGTGTGTTGTCGGTAGTGCGGTGGAGGATTAATCTAATAAATTTAATACAGAAGAAACCGTGTGGCACAATTTAACCCTAGAGGCACGAAATTTTGCACAGGAATTCCTTAGCTGAGTTTCACAGTGGAGCACTAAGAAATAGTTTTTTAAAATTCATACCCTAAGACCTAAATTTAAATAGGGGATTAAAAGTAAGTTGATTAAGGAGATGTTGGCAATGAGAAATCATATCAGGCTAGTAATTACTATAGGAAATTATTATTATCTGCGTTTGTCGCATTTGTTTACAATATCATTTTCGTGACCGAACACTTTGGCCTCGCGTGACGGCATCTAGTTGTTATGGCCTTAACCTTTGAATACAACTGGATGACGTCACGGCCATAACGTGGGATGGGCTAACGAGACGAGTTCGGAAATAATGAAGCGATGATACCAGCCTGTATGTGTAGTTTGATAATGTATAAAAATCTTATCAGTAAAATTAGAATAAATACGGAGTCACGTTGGACGAGTGGAATTCACGCAAAATTAATTTTAATTCGTAATATAAATTTAGTACCTATAGAAGTAGATTATGTCGTGGAATAGAAAATAACGTGATACTTTTTATAAATTTTTGTTTTGTTGTCATTGTATGTGGAAAAAAATATAGAAGTGTCGATATCTCGGCGTTTGAAATCGCCAATACGTCGTGATTAAGCCCGTACTCTTGAGACGATTCCTTTGCCCAGTAGAGAGACACAAGCTGATGTACAGGCTAATAAAACGGTCGGGTAACAGTTAGTACCTAATAAGTACGTCATACATATACACATTATACACAATATTTGCCATAGGCGCCTAAGCTGAGATCGGTGTTTCACAAAAAAAAACGTATCTTACATAATTATATCTTACTTACTATTTTATTTATAATTTTATTATAATTTATTTATAATTTGTTCATTTTTTCCAGTAAATAACTTAATAGTAAATAACATAACAACGGTAAATAACATTTGAAAATTAATTGAGAAATTATAACCTAACAGTATGCGTGAGCGAGCGGTATCTACAGTACAAACGCGAGCGGCTCACTGACGCTAGCGTCCGACGACGCAGACGCATTGACACAGACGCGGCGTCAGAGACGCTGCGCTCGAATGGCGTTCCATACGTTGCATACAACGTTAATCTGTCGCTTACTGACGCCACAGACGCTTTGCTTGAAAACACACCTTTAAATGACCGTCCTGAAAAGTATGCATCTCAGACTTGTCAAACGTATTCACGCTTTGTACGGATATTAGACTCACTTGATCAGGACCTTGGTGTTAGCATTAATCGGCACGAGACCAAAGACGGAATCGTCCAACGATAATGGATTTTTAAACGTATCTCCGTCCTCCAACCCTGTTAAATAAATCATTACAAGTTATACATCCGTGTAACAACAAACAAATAGATATCTTCTGCATTTTCCACTTTTTATTTTAAACGGGTTTATAGCCCCAGTTAGACTGGAGAGTATACGATAGTTTTGATAATGATATAATAAATAGCAATGTAATAAAACTTACTAATTCCACCGGTGGGCAGAGTGTGAAAGCTGGATGGCCGCGTCGTGGATGGTTTAAGGAACGTGCTGGTGGTCGACGTGTTCGTGCTGAACGGTGTGCTAGTAGGCAACGTGTTTGTGCCTAACAGTCCGCTGGAGGTCGACGTGTTCGTACCAAACAGCGTTCTGGTGCTCGATGTGTTCGTACCAAACAGCGTACTGGTGGAAGGCGTGTTTGTAGCTAACAGTCCGCTGGTTGGCAGCGTGTTTGTGCCTAACAGTCCGCTGGTGGTCGACGTGTTCGTGCTGAACGGTGTGCTAGTATGCAACGTGTTTGTGCCTAACAGTCCGCTGGAGGTCGACGTGTTCGTACCAAACAGCGTTCTGGTGCTCGATGTGTTCGTACCAAACAGCGTACTGGTGGAAGGCATGTTTGTAGCTAACAGTCCGCTGGTTGGCAGCGTGTTTGTGCCTAACAGTCCGCTGGTGGTTGACGTGTTCGTGCTGAACGGTGTGCTAGTAGGCAACGTGTTTGTGCCTAACAGTCCGCTGGAGCTCAATGTGTTCGTATCAAACAGCGTCCTGGTGCTCGATGTGTTCGTACCAAACAGCGTACTGGTTGAAGGCGTGTTTGTAGCTAACAATCCGCTGGTTGTCGACGTGTTCGTGCCTAACGGTATGCTGGTTGGCAGCGTATTTGTGCCTAACAGTCCGCTGGTGGTCGACGTGTTCGCGCAGAACGGTGTGCTAGTAGGCAGCGTTTTTGTGCCTAACAGTCCGTTGGTGTTTGACGTGTTCGTACTAAACAATGTGCTGGTGCTCGATTTGTTCGTACCAAACAGCGTGCTGGTAGAAAGCGTGTTCGTACCAAACAGCGTACTGGTGGAAGGCGTGTTTGTAGCTAACAGTCCGCTGGTTGGCAGCGTGTTTGTGCCTAACAGTTCGCTGGTAATCGACGTGTTCGTGCCTAACGGTATACTGGTTGGCAGCGTGTTTGTACCTAACAGTCTGCTGGTGGTCGACGTGTTCGTACCAAACAGCATCCTGGTGCTCGATGTGTTTGTACCAAACAGCGTACTGGTGTAAGGCGTGTTTGTACCTAACAGTCCGCTGGTTGTCGACGAATTCGTGCCTAACGGTATGCTAGTTGGCAGCGTGTTTGTTCCTAAAAGTTCGCTGATGGTCGACGTGTTCGTGCTGAACGGTGTGCTAGTAGGCAGCGTTTTTGTCCCTAACAGTCCGTTGGTGTTTGACGTGTTCGTGCTGAACGGTGTGCTAGTAGGCAACGTGTTTGTGCCTAACAGTCCGCTGGAGGTCGATGTGTTCGTATCAAACAGCGTCCTGGTGCTCGATGTGTTCGTACCAAACAGTGTGCTAGTAGAAGGCGTGTTTGTATCTAATAGACCGCTGGTTATCGACGTGTTCGTGCCTAACGGTATGTTGGTTGGCAGCGTGTTTGTGCCTAACAGTCCGCTGGTGGTTGACGTGTTCGTGCTGAACGGTGTGCTAGTAGGCAACGTGTTTGTGCCTAACAGTCCGCTGGAGGTCGATGTGTTCGTATCAAACAGCGTCCTGGTGCTCGATGTGTTCGTACCAAACAGCGTACTGGTTGAAGGCGTGTTTGTAGCTAACAATCCGCTGGTTGTCGACGTGTTCGTGCCTAACGGTATGCTGGTTGGCAGCGTATTTGTGCCTAACAGTCCGCTGGTGGTCGACGTGTTCGCGCAGAACGGTGTGCTAGTAGGCAGCGTTTTTGTGCCTAACAGTCCGTTGGTGTTTGACGTGTTCGTACTAAACAATGTGCTGGTGCTCGATTTGTTCGTACCAAACAGCGTGCTGGTAGAAAGCGTGTTCGTACCAAACAGCGTACTGGTGGAAGGCGTGTTTGTAGCTAACAGTCCGCTGGTTGGCAGCGTGTTTGTGCCTAACAGTTCGCTGGTGGTCGACGTGTTCGTGCCTAACGGTATACTGATTGGCAGCGTGTTTGTGCCTAACAGTCCGCTGGTGGTCGACGTGTTCGTACCAAACAGCATCCTGGTGCTCGATGTGTTTGTACCAAACAGCGTACTGGTGTAAGGCGTGTTTGTACCTAACAGTCCGCTGGTTGTCGACGAATTCGTGCCTAACGGTATGCTAGTTGGCAGCGTGTTTGTTCCTAAAAGTTCGCTGGTGGTCGACGTGTTCGTGCTGAACGGTGTGCTGGTGCTCGATTTGTTCGCATCAAACAGTGTGCTAGTAGAAGGCGTGTTTGTATCTAATAGACCGCTGGTTATCGACGTGTTCGTGCCTAACGGTATGTTGGTTGACAGCGTGTTTGTGCCTAACAGTCCGCTGGTGGTTGACGTGTTCGTGCTGAACGGTGTGCTAGTAGGCAGCATTTTTGTGCCTAGCAGTCCGCTGGTGTTCGACGTGTTCGTACCAAACAGCATCCTGTGGCTCGATGTGTTTGTACCAAACAGCGTACTGGTAGAAAGCGTGTTTGTACCTAATAGACCGCCGGTGGAAGGCGTGTTTGTACCTAATAGACCGCCGGTGGAAGGCGTGTTTGTACCTAACAGTCCGCTGGTGGTCGACGTGCTCGTGCCGAACAGTCTGCTAGGGGGTAGCGTGTTTGGGCTTAACAGTCCGCTGGCGGTCGACGTGTTCATGTCGAACAGTGACCTAGTGGGCAGCTTTTTTGTGCCTAAAATTCCGCTGGTGCTTGATATGTTCGTACTAAACAACGTGCTGGTGCAAGGCGTATTTGTACCTAACAGTCCGCTGGTTGTCGACGTGTTCGTGCCTAACGGTATGCTTGTTGGTATCGTGTTTGTGCCTAACAGTCCGCTGGTGGTCGACTTGTGCGTGCCGAACAGAGTGCTACAAGTCGGCGTACTTGTTTTGAAACCGTCAGTGGTAGCACCAAGAGCTGCAGAAATTAAAAAGGGAATTAGAAAAATAAGTTTTTAAGAAAGACAAACCAACATGGTTTATTTAAAAAAATACACTTTTGTTATATCTATTGTATTATAAAATCTTCCCAATTGTATAATAATACAATAGACAGCCTCAGTGAAAAAATCATTAATACTAACGATTACTAACGCACGCGGATAAAGCAGACAGATAAAGTCGACTTATTTAACAAAAATCAATATTTAAGGCTAGCTGAGAGGTGTTGCCTAACTCTAGATAACCTATACTAATCCTCGTGAATCTGGCTATCAAACACAAAAATATCTTTTGGAATCCCACTGGTTGTTTCAGAAATTAGCGTGTTTAAAGAAACAAACAAAAAACATTTCCTCTTTATTATATTAGTATTGATATAGATAAATAAGGTAGTATATTATTTTTTTACTCAATTATATTGTATCAAAGCAATAGCCTAATAAGGTCAGTACTTAGGTATTTTAATAAACTCCAAACTACCTTCATTGTATTTTTTTATCTACCTACAAATTTTTCATTTGTTTTATCATGATGTGGTCATTTTCTAGGTCCATTTCCAAAGTCAGATGGAAAAGGTTGTGTTGATTTTATGGCAATCAAAATTTACCACGACATCTTTACTTCTTGTATCTGTGAACATCTATCACCAGGACAGTAAAAAAATGATCCTGAGACTTATCAATCCAGGAAACCATCACCGTAGTCACTCGTCAAGGCCATTCCTTAACTAAGTGGGAATGAATTTTCTAACTTTTTAGGATACATCTGATATAAGACGAGGAACAACCAAGAGAAAACCCGTAGGTAACTATGTATTAGGTAAAATTGACAGTGTAAACGTATGACAGAATATCGATCGCTCGAAATTAATGAAAATAAGGCAAGGCTGACTGCTAACCGTGAGTGCCACTGCAGAATACGTACCACGCTGCGATTCAGGAATCCGAGATATTCACTAAGCACGAAACACAGTGAAATCGCAGAAGCTGAATTTCAGTACACCTACATATCTGTTTTTTATCGCTGCCTCTCATACACGAAATAGATAGTACTGAAATCTGTCGTACTGTCATGTAGCTTCTTTAATTGTATTAATCTCCTTTACAAATATTATAAAGCTAGAGATTTTGTGTGTTTTAACGTTCGGATCTACAGCCATTAATGCAAATTTAACGCGAGGGAAGTATTGGGGGTGTATTGTTTACGTCTCTACAAAGCTATATAATGGCTTCCGACGTGGTATATCAGCTCTACAACAGCTACTGTCCGCGGATACACATCTCTCGATGATCATTATTCTTTAAATTCTGATACTAAGTACTAACATATTAATAAGATAAAGGGGGACTTACTCACCGGAAGTCGGTGTCAGTCCAAGCGCGGGTTCCTTAGCGAACGACCAGGTCATTTTTATCGTGTTCTGATCATCCCAGCTGAAGGAATACTTACCTTAAATATGATAATATACGATTTAATATTATCAAAATCTAAGTTTATATTTATAAATATTATAAAACATAAACGTCTCTATGTCTGCCTGTCCATTTATGTTCTTTTTCACGTGAGAACCACTTATCAGATTTCCATGTTTTTTTTAATTCATAACAATGTTATCTGACCAGGTTATAGGATATATTTTGTTAGATAAAGGGATATATGAAATAAGCAGTAACGGTTACGGTAAATAACTTCGAAAAAAAGTCACTTTTTCGGTGCTTAAATGACTTACGTAGAGTAAATCATAAGCGATATATCAAATTAATGTAATACATAATTGTAGATCTTAAAAAGACCTACAAAAAAGTCAGCGTTAGCATATGTCTATCTTCTAAAGATCACCCACTATAAGCATTTTTGTTTTTAAAATACCCCGATGGGAAACCTCCGTGGGTGGGAGCGGGGGCAGCACGATTCAAGCGTGCGTCGACCGCCGGAATTCTGTAGCCCAAGCGAGCGGAGCTGTGGGCACATCTTGTATTATATATAAAAAACATGTATGCTGTTAGTGTTTCCATAACTTCTGAACGACTTGACTTGACCCATTGAGTTCACGTTTACATAATATATTTGTTTTATGTGATGTGATGTTATTTGTTATATACATACATAAATCACGCCTCTTTCCCAACGGGGTAGGCAGAGACCACGTCCTTCCACTTGCTACGATCCTGACATACAACTTTCGCTTCCTCAACATTCATAAATCTTTTCATGCATGCTCGTCGGTTTAAAGTACTCTTGACCTGACCTTTCATCAAAACGTCCCCGATTTCATCGTGGAACGGAGGCCTTCCTCTTCCAATGTTCCCAATTACCCTAATTATTTGTTATAATTATGTTAAAAGCATCTTTTAACATAAGCAGATGTGTTAGGATCCGATAAATGGGGCGGGTTTAAAGCTCTTTACTACCTAAATGGTAAAACAATGTCCGCCGGGCCAACTAGTCTATAATAGAGATTCTTTTAAGTCATATTTACTGATGACCCAAAAATTGTCATAACGATCTTTGCTATGTTGAGATTGCAACATATCGATACGAGGGGAACTCACTAGTCGCTGGGATGGCCCACAAGCCTCTAATGTGGCACAGCACTCGAAGATTACGGTGGTGACCTTTTCGTATAGGTTTGGCTGGAACTAAAAGAAAATTTATATTTAATAATGTAATTACGGCAAACCTTTAAAGTTATAATAAAATGGATGCGTTTCAAATTAATCATGCATAAAAATTGTCTAAACTACATTTGCAATGAGCCCGAGCTTTCTTCGGTGAAGGAAAACATCGTGAAAAAACCATAGTATGGTGGTAGGTTCTAATGCCCGCTTGGCTAGCTACCACCCTCAAGTTGAAAATCTGTCGCCAAGCACCAATAGGTGTGTTCCGGCAGCTGCACTTGAGAGCCAGTCTTCTACTAGATTTAGCGTCTTATCATCTTGGGCCACATCGTCACTTAACATAAGGCGAGATTATGGCCACTACGCCAAACCTATAACGATAATAAAAAAAGATTTTTTTTAGTAGCGCATTAATATTCAGAAACAGTAGCGACCACCGTGAGATCAACAATCCATCAAAAGAAACAGGATACGCACTAACTGGCGTGATTTTTATCATATACATTATGGCCGCGACGGACTTAGTTACATCTTATTCATCATACGAAGGTTGCATGACATATCTACAGAACGTAAATTGTTACGTCTTGAAAATTATGTCATAACCTAAAAACAGGCATTTCGACTATCAATTATCATTAAAAAAAAATTGATACAGATAAACTTTATAAAAATATTTTGCGTGATAAAATCATAAATAAGTTCCTCTATACAATAATCTTTGCAAATTGTCGTACTTTACTTGTTAATAATACGTGCATCGTTACTTTCTATGTTACATAAACTAGAGTTGACCAAAATAATATTAAACCAAGTAATCGAAAATTAATCGTATTGATCGAACGCCGTTATACATTTAATTTATTAGTTTATTTTTTAATTTGGAATATATATATATATATATATATATACGTAATTCCTACATTTTTACTGCAACAACAAGCAAAGAAGTATAATTGATTGGAATAATTAATCTTGTTGTTTGGAGACAGACATTTAATAATTCAAGTGCTCCAGATTACGATTCCAATTATTATTATACATTTTTTAAATTTAATTTACACAGCTTTAATTTAAGCACTCTTCATCTCATCTAAAGCTTAATCGTATGATCATTAAATTTAGCTCAAAAAAATAGACGATAATCGTAAAATCAACTTCTAATTTAAATTATGCAATATATCTATTTTTTTAGTTCTCTAGTTATTTAGCAGGATGCATCACGTGCTGGTCCAGTTAGCTCGGATGTCCCAAGTCTTGAGATGTATTATTTGACCACCCTTAGTTACCATACTTAAATGTTATCAAAAAACTAATTATACCACATATTTTTAAGATATTTGGTTACAGATTTACATATAAACATTCATAACCACAAAATAAAACTTTTCAATTGCTTAATTTTATGTGAACTGGAAGTAACGCGGTCGCAAAAAAAAACATAGTGAATTTTCGTTTTTAGAACACCACAAAGTGTTAGCGAAATGTGAAATGGTGCAGCAACCATTCTTACGACATTTAATCTTCAAGTGTAACGTGAAGAGTTATTTATGCATGCCAGCGTGACGGTGGTGGTCGCCGTATGTTTGTTATACTGTGCTTACCCTCAAGAATAATACCGTCAATTTGCCGAGGTACTATAAAAATGTACTTACCGTGGGTCGACTCAATTGAGCCCATCGAGAATTCCTTAGCGGCGTACGACCAGGACGTCTTTGTCGCATTCTGGTTATCATGGCTGGACGATGTACCTTAAAATATACAATATAGTAAATGTTATGTTCAACCGAGAGTTGTAAGATGACGTCATAAAAGTGCTTCATTGTCTCGATCTGCGACATATTGATACAAGAAGTACTCACTTGTCTGTGGAGAAGTCCGCGCGGCGATAGCGCCGCCGCCGACATGTTCACGTAAGGCCAGACCGAAAAAGAAACCTGGGGACAAGGCATATTTTCACTTTTATATTTTAGTTAATATGCAGCTTTAATGCATTATAATGAAAAGCGTGAGTTTTAAATTAACCATGTACAAAAAATGACCAAAACTAAATATATTTAAATGACGCCAACACGTAATAATTTTTAACTTATGTCATGGCAGAGGTGTTAACATATTATGTAACAATGAGAGTTTGTGACGTTGTCGTTCTGTCTCATTTATTTTACCTATACTAGGGTGACGTAAAAAGTTCCTTTTTTCTTTGAAACCCCTACGAAAATATGTTGGTTTATAATGTTTAATAGCTCTCATCTAAGTCAGATTAAAATATTTGTAAATGTAGAGAATACAAGTTCAGTATTTAATAATAATATTTAAAGATTTCACAAAAACATTGAAATCTGTTTTCTTCTGGATAATATATTTAATCAGTGCATAGAAATAGGGACTTGCCCGAATCTAATGAAATACGTAAAATAGTTATTTTGTTGAAACCAGGCTGTAAAATTAATTATGGAATTTATGCTTAAGCAGCTAGTATTTCAAATAGCAAATTTTTTTGGATGGTCGGCAGTTTGGTGCAACACTGCTAAGTTATATTTTTGGATATTGTAATATTTAGGACTTGACAGCAGTCGCAGGATGTAATCGGTGTGTTCTGTGATCTCTAAAAGACAATGACAAATCGTACTACCCTCACTGGATATCATTTTTAGCGACGACAAAAATTATTCAAGTCAACTACCCACTTTAATTTACTACCGTTTTAAATTACGCTGTTACAACCCCACTAAATATTTCATTTCATTTGTTCTATCCAATATTAGATAGACGAGTTGGTATAAATTTTAATAAGCAATGAATTTTCTGCAAGGCGATTTGAGAGACTAATATTAAAAGAAATATATTTATTTCTTTCCAATGTAAATAGTAAGAGAGTTTTCCAATAGTCATTCCATCACGATTCTAAGAACAGTATCTGCATGCTACACAGCCTATCTCTAGAATTCCCATACATTAACAGTGCTGTATCATCTGCATAGATAAATATAATATGTGAAATATGAGACTGTAACTGACACAGGTCGTTAATACAAATCTGAAGGAATATTGGACCCAGTATACTTCCTTGAGGAACACCAAATGAAATGTTTTCTTCAGTGCTCCTTATGTTATCGATGGCAACATTTTGCCTACTATCCGTACGATAGTCTATAAAAAGATATAATATTGCCTCGCACTCCATCCTTTTCCATATTTTGCAAATGTTAGGGATATGAACGGAATCAAAAGCCCTTGAAATATCCAGAAATATGCGTAATATACCATATGTACCGGTGGGTTTGAGAAGCAGTTTATTCTCGGGCTGTGGTTGTAAGCCGTCGTTCGTAGAGCCCTTGCGTCCCGCCATGTAATCCTCCACTCGTAACTCTTCCAGAGATTTATTTTCATATTCCTGTTTGTAAAAAAGAACAATATTTTCAAAGACGCTAACATGAATAGATAAAAAAGGCGTAAATGAAAAAAAGTGAAATTTAATAATTTAAACTAATGTCGAGTAATTTATTTGATTACGTGCAGTATCTGATCCAAACACGTTATTTCGGCCAAAACCGAAACTAAGGTAGTTAAACTGATCGAACTACCGATCTCATGTAAGTGAAAATTTAATTTTTCTTTATGCCCTGAAATCTAGTGTTTTATAAATAGCTTTAGTTTTAGAAATCACCATCTCCATCAAGTCCATGACGATAAAATTCAACATAGCGTAAGATCGCTAATCAACATCTATTTTTTTTTCATCTAACTTTTTTTTATTGGAAGCGCTACAGCACCGATGATTATATAGGCATTTTAATAAATCAAGCACTACGCTATTGTTGTGTCAATTATGGATAGATTAATTAATGGTAAAATGTAAGAATCTTCGCATATTCCATACTCGTACTGCAAATCTCCAAATAATCCCCAATCGAGTTGAAATGCCCCGCAGTTTGGAAAATTCCTCACAAAATTGATAAAACTAGGTAAAACTCAACAAGCCATATAAATGAACTAGCTATGCCCGCGGCTCTACACGCGTATATTACAGAATGCTGTCGGTATTGATAGACATATACTATCGGTGACTTTTATGTAATGTATGTTTAGGATCTACAATCATGTAGTATATTAATTTCATATATCTCTTATGGTTTACTCAGCGTAAGCAAAGTAATCGCCCCAAAAGCTTCCAAAATTTCCAAAATGATTCATCGTTATCGTCATTGCTTATTTCGCACGCTACTTTATTTAACAAAATATATCCTGGTCAGATAACATATCCATAAATTAAAGGAAAAACCATGTAAATCGGATTAGTGGTTAATACTCGTATGTATAGATAAATTTATTCTAAACATTACTCGGCAGTGTCCCACACGAACGCTACATTCGGCTGAGCCAAAGTGTCGATCAACTGCTAGCTAAAAGCAAAAAAGATCCTGAAAACAGCATCTTGGCCGAAATTGACCGAAGCCGAAACAATGCCCGAATATAAATTTTATTTATTAAAATGTCTGGTAACCTCCCGGTCCCTGTTTTCTATGACGAGGACACTCACCTTCATAATAGTGATGCAGCAGTGCTTAATGTTGACCGTCTGCGATAATCCAGACTTGACGACTTCTTCTGTACCGAAGACTGGATCGTACTTGACGAGAGCCGTTCCAAACAGCCGGGTGCCGGTAGAAGATGAACGTTCTGATATACAGGGCCGAATTATAAAGTTATTTTTGCGTCTGATAGTTTGCTGGGTTTGAGTCTACTAGTCTATATATCCAAACGCTACAATACTAACAAGTGGAAGAGAAAGGGCGCATTTCAAGTAATACGTAAGCATACTTTCAATAATTTTAGATCGGCACTCCCATAATAATCACCCCATCGATAGGAGGTAAGATTTTTTAAATTAAATGTTATAATACAAAAGATTTCTTTTTGTTCAAAAAGTTAGAAAATTCATAATTTTTGATAGTTTTTTTGAAATGAAACTTCTTATGCGACTTCCAACACGTTAAACGTTTAACGCACATTATCGGTCTTTCCCCTTTGTGTGAGCCAGAGCGAGAGAGTAATATATTATCGGTCTTTCCTCTTTGTGTGAGCCAGAGCGAGAGAGCAAATGTCGGTGTGTATGTATATTGCACACTGTTTAAATAAAATATATTGTAAATGAAGTCTAACTTCTACCGTGTGTGAATCGCACACACACCTTTTTTTAATAATCCGTTTTTTGCAGATAAGTAATTTCACAGAAAAATACAATTTCTCTAAAATCAACCCGAATATACACTTAAGATCATTTTACAGTATAAATTATATTAAAAGCTGATAAAAGCTTATTTTTTAATTTATATTAAGACTAGCTTGTGTTTATGTCGTATTTAACGTTTTTAATTAACTATGTCACGTTATAAACGGTTATTCTGTTGGTTAAATAATATAAAAGTTACAATTGTGGTATTGTCAATTTTTTTTAGTGCATTATATTGGTTGATTGGTAAAGTACTGAAAGAGAACATAGTAATTTTTTATTGATTTAATTTACTAAATTTATTTATATAACCAAATGTAATATAATATATACTAAAATCTAGCCAGAGAATACATGTATGATTAAAAAACAAACATTTGAATCGATGATGTTCTGTAGTTTTATACTCACTAACGGATAAACAGAGCTGTAGGATTTTATCATATTGTTGGTTATTTGTCCCTACTCTTCTCCTACTTGGGCAGAGTGGACAGGTTTAAAAGGCGTAGCACACACAAAGCGGGGTTAGCGGCAACTGAAGCCTAGGTCCGATCCATCGGCATGAAGCCCTTGAGCCAAGCAGCCGCTCGCGCGATAAAGTAACTCTACATTCACTAGCTGTCACAGACATACATTACACTGCATCATACACACATGCACGACACATAAGTATATAGGTTCTGTAAGGGACCTATTTTCTTTTTTTGCCTAGTTAGATTTGACAAAAAATTTCAGATTACTAAATACATACACATGTTATGTATAGTTCGTTTAGATCGAATGATCGGGAATTAGACAATACGCGCAACAGTCCGAGCCGAGGTCCGGCCACTTTGGCACTCTCGTAACTTGTTGCCTAGCTTTCGCGGCTGAGTGCCTTCAGCGCTCGCCCCCAAGCCCGGTGAAGCTGCAAAGGTTTCAGGGCTCTTATAGCTAACAGTGTAGTTAGTTCCAAAAAGAAGCGGGGTGCAGTCTCGCTTGGATTGTCGGACCGTGCTGATCGCATCCAGAGATTCCTCATAGTAAACCTAAAGAAGAACCAATTTTGACGATGTCGCCTTTGGTATCTTCCCTCATGACGCCATAATATTTTTCGTTTTTCTTTTCTAACAATATCTATAAGGATATATGAACGATAAGGAAAAAAAAAATGGAATTAAAACATATGATTCAGTTTTTATTAAGTATACGTACCAATGGCTTCGAATAGCGATTTAAACACGGGCTGCGGTTCAACCGCAGCCCAGCTTTCAAAGCCGCCATACACGTCCGTCGTCGGACCCTTACGTCCCTCCGTGTAGTCTTCTAACCGTAATTCTTCCAGAGATTTAGTTTCATACTCCTATTTGGATAAAATAATTATTCATATTACCAGTTTGTTCTTTTCAAAAGCGCTGTTTATTTGTCAAAGGATAGCATAATGCTATGTTGGTATCATCTTTACTCCGTTTTCTTAATCAGACTCTTTAGTGTGGAGGAACAGTTACAGCAAGACAGTCGAGGAAGCCGAGGCGCGTGTCCTCGGGCACCTTCTTACAAAGCTATATAGAGAAAGTCGCAATGGTGCTTTCATAGCAAACCTTCTTACAACTATATGCGGCAGCGAGTGAATAAGGTTGATCGCATTGATCTTTCAAATACATCGATAATAATTCTCGACTGTCTTCTGGGAATCCGTGCTGATTTGACCGCATCATTCATCGCGAAGACTGATGACTCGAATAAAACTTGATAATAATGTGAATTCATTCTACTCGCCTTTTTCTTTTGTATAAATAATGGCCTACCTCTCGTAGAGCATAGAGAAATTTCTTTGAAGGTTTCTATCTACTTGGGGCAGCCCGACTGGTGGAATACCTCCACCCTACAGAAGATCGCAGCCAATTGACCTAGTGTTGTGTTCCTACGGTGAGTAGGGTTTCCAGAGCTTCTTGGGATAAGGGGGTTCAAGGTCGGCAACTAGTCGGCTAGTGATACTTATGGTAATACAAGCGTTCATATGCCACGGTAGCCGTTTACCATCAGGCGCTCCATAAGCTTTTATAGCGTATAAAAATAATGACGTTACTGTACCTGATTATAAGTACAGTACAATCCAGAAAGGACGGTGACCACCAAGATCGTCGATATCTTGCCAATCTGCAAACCTTTCAGCAGCTGGATACACTGGCTGATTAAGAGTCGCGCAAACCAAAAAAGAGTCACTGTGACTGATTTATCTTCATATTTTAATGAAATTAAAGTCCTGTTTATTTATACGTTTAACTTTTTTTATCGTTATTGGTTTGGCCTAGTGGCCACAATCTCACCTGATGTTGTTAAGTAACGATGTAGCCCAAGATGATAACACGCCAAACCTAGTGGAAGACTGGCTCTCAAGTGCGGGAACACACCTATTGGTGTTTGACGCCAGATTTTCAACTTGAGGCTGATAGCTATCCAAGCGGGCATTAGAAAATGCTCTACCACCATGCTATGGTAGTCACTATAACGTGATTAGATATAAAAAAAGAAATCCTTATATCAATTAATACAAAAAGGTTATATCCTAAAAACGCCTTAATTATTATTTTTTTGCTTCTAATGAATATCATTTTTCGTCCTTTACGCCCTTCGTAATCCGAAGTGTCGTAATGTAAACACGTTTTGCTAGATTCTACGATGACGATCCTTACTTTCATACAAGTGATGCAGTGGGCGATTATGTTGATGTTCTCCTTTGTCCCAGAGATGACTACAGCTTCTGTACCGACGAACGGAATGTATTTAGTGTGAGCTGTTCCTAACAGCTCGGTGCCAGTGGAGGATGAAAAACCGAACAGTCCATCCGTCATTATGCCCGAGGTCGACGTCTCTTCAAAATCAAACTCTGCATAAATAATGGGTTTGCTGAACCTTTCGAATAGTTCACTCATTATCTATAGTAATATAATAAAGCGGAAGAGATTTTTTGTTTGTTTTTTTAAACACGCTAATCACGGAAACTACCACTCAGATTCGAAAAATTATTTTTATATATGATAGCCAGATTCACGATGAATAGTATAGGCTATCTAGCATTAGTCTATACCTCTCAGCTAACATTAAATATTTATTTTTGTTAATTAAAAGCACTACAAAAATATTGCTCCTTAGTACATCTAATGAAAGTCCGCGATACCATATGCCTCGCTCTTGTACGAAGTTTTATAGAAAATAGAGAAATTATTTTTGAGCATTATTATTAGGCGTGACATATTAATCCTCACGAACGAAAGTTATTTCATCATCAAGGAAATTTTATGTAGATATACTTTGCCCTGTATAGATGTTATTTGGACGAATAGTTTGGGAGATAATGAAAAATTAAAATAATTCAACACTCTCTCGGATCTATGACTGTAAGTGGTAGTGGCGTGAACGAGCCGTGCGAGTTTTGACGCATAGCTCTGACCGCCCGATAAAAATATTGTCTATACTGAAGTAATATAAATCATCAATCAGCGATTTCTTTATTCAGCGGGTGAAACCGCATATAAAGTAAAAAATCTAACAACTTTCACGTTAGTTTAACAAATTGTTAACAGATGGCACCTCTTACATGTTACCTGAATATACTTTTATTAGGAATCGACACACTTGGCAATGTATCAGCCAAGTACGGAAAAGGAAAACATCGTGAGGAAACCATAGCATGGTAGTAGGGCGTTTTTTTAATGCCCATCTGACTAGCTACCACCCTCAAGTTGAAATTCTGTCGCCAAGCACCAGCTGCACTTGAGAGCCAGTCTTCCACTAACTAGGTTTAGCGTGTTATCGTCTTGGGCCAAATCGTCACTTAACAGCAGGTGAGATTGTGGCCTCTACACCAAATCTATAACGATAAAAGAAAAACACCGCCCACAAAACGAACCATTTCGAGTAACTTTCGACCCCTTCATAAGTCAAAAACTATTCGACGTTCACACTTCAAATTTATCGTGTTTTATAAACCTCCCTTGAAGACCTAGAATGCAAAGTTTCATGAGTAAACCTTATACTTAGTTTTTGAGTTATTAGGGTTTGAAAAGTAGATTTTTTATCACTTACTCATTAAAACCCTGGACCACTTCTAAGTGACTGAGAAATCTGAAATTAGTCATCAAGCTACATTATCTATACACATATTATAAAACTCAACGTCTCTCTTTCTGTCTGACCGTTTATGTTCATTTCACGCAAAAACCACTGATCCGATTTAAGTTTTTATTTTTATTTTAATTCATAGCTATATTATCTGGCCAGATTATAGGATATATTTTGTTACATAAAGTAACATACGAAATAAGCAGTGACGAGAATAGTGAATGAGTAAGAGATATATCAAATTAATATAGCACATAACTGTAATCTTAAAAAGACATACAAAAAAGTCTGCGATAGCGTATGTCTATGTCTGAGGATCAACCACAATATGCATTTTTGATGCAGTATAATTCGCGCGTACGTGCGTCCGACAACATTTTGTAGTCCACGCAAGCGAAGCCGTGGGCACAGCCAGTCAATAATAATTAAATCAAATTTACAAGCAAAAGTACAACTGCCAGAACACACATATAGATGCTTGGCGACAGATTTCCAACTTGAGGGTGGTAGCTATTAGCCAGGAGGAAATTAGAAAATTCCTCATGACCATGCTATGGTTTCACCACGATGTTTTCGTACATTATAGGAATTCGAAATTTCGAACTTACGTTGATCAACGCCGCGCCGTGTCCGTGCACGCAACTACCGGAACTATATAAAACTATTTTTATTATACACAGAAGTAGTCGCGTATCTTCGTGGTGTATGGTGATATTATATCCGATTCGCTGATTCTCAGAATACGAACCGAGTGCGTGCGAAAGAGTGAGAGTTATACTTGAGAGATATAGCTAAACATTCCTCGACCTATATTAATACCGAGCTGTGCCCAGCGGGTTTACTCGTGTTAAAATTTATTCGACAAATTCTCCACGACGCGTCAACGCTAGGTCCGATCCATCGGTATGGAGCCCTTGAGCCAAGGAGCCGCTCGCGCGATACAGTGCCAGGTAAAGCTGTAAAACCCGTAAAGGCTCCAGGCCCCTAAGGCTATCAGTCTAGTCAGTTCAAAAAAAAAAAAAGCGATACATTGACTCTACATTCACTAGCACATGCACCACACCACATAGGTACATACGTTCTGTAAGATACCTTTTTTTTTTCTTTTTTAGCCTAGTTAGTTAGACAAAAAATTTCAGACCACTAAATACAAATACACATGTTCCTTCCCTCCTCCCAGGGGGAAGAAACATGTATATATGTATAGTTAATTTAGATCAAATGATAGGAAATTAGCCAGATCGCGACTTATTTGCATACGCACAACAGTCCGATCCGAGGTTCGGCCACTTTGGCTCCCTCGGATGTTGTTGCAAAGCTTTCGTGGCTGAGTGCCTTAAGCGCTCGCCCCCAAGCCCGAGTGAAGCTGTAAAGGCTCCAAGGCCCGTAAGGCAAACAGTATAATCAGTTCGAAAAAAAAAGCGTCAACGCGCCCGTGTAGCCCTATCCGTTGTCCCACTTCCCGATCTTGCCTATAGCTTGACGTTTGTAGTTATTACACTAGTGCTCTACTCCTTAGGGTCGTAACATACATTTATATAGCCTATACTATTTCTCATGAATCTGGCTATCATATACAAAATCATTTTTCGAAACCGACTGGTTGTTCCAGAATTTACCGCGTGTGTAAACAAACAAACAAAAAAAAATCTATAGCTCTATTATATTAGTATAGATAATAAATTCATAGTTTTGTATGTAAATGTATTTTTTTTCCTCATTTGATAGGCAATAGGATTGTCACGAATACTTTTAGAAATAATAAAAATGTCGGAAGTAAATTTGTATTAATTCTCAACCAATATTGATAAAACTTTGTACACGGGAAGATGAGACAGGAATTATAATTTTGTTATTCCTTAATAGATAGTGTTTAAGACTCGTCAATACATTTTTAAGAAATCGTAAAAAAATAGTATTAATTCTCAACCGATATTGATAAAATGGAAGCTGCGACGGAAGGTATATTTATGTTATTCCCAGAGACCAAGAGCCTTATTCTTTTGGTTTGAAGTTATCTTAATTGACGGTCTATAAGAATCATTAATAAAACTTTAAGAAATCATACTAAAAACTGTATTAACGGTGACCCAAAAGTAATGAAATTTCATTCCGCAATTGATAAGAATTATCAATATTGTGAGTTAAAATAAAACTAGGAGACTAAAAAATTACTACATAAGTAATAAATAAATTTAAAGCTGTTCTCAATACATACAATGTTTAACTATAAATTAACATTTGTACCATTGTTCCTGCGGCATGGAGTCCTTAAGCCAGCAGCCGCTCTCGCGATACAGTGACACTGCATTCACTAGCTATCAACATACACTCATTACACTGCACTTCATATACACACCAGTCAGGTACATAGGTCCTGTAAGGGAATTTTTCTTTGCTAGTTAGTTTGAGATCAAATTGCCAAATTACTAACTGCATCTCCCTTCACTCCGGAAGGCAGAAACATGTATATATGTATAGTTAGTTAGATCGAATTTTCTACAGATAGGGAATTAATAAGTAAGCAACTAATGCTACAAACATGCCAAGCGGAGGTTCGGCCACTTCGGCAACCTTGAGCTCGTTGCCACGCTTTCACGGCCGAGTACCTTTAGCGCTCGGCCCCAGGCCTGGTGAAGCTGTAAAAGTCATGTAGTGCATACCTGTTTGTGTGTGGGTATATTTTATTATTTTTAATTTCATCCGAGATGCCAAGGAGTCCAAGGACCCAACGTCGTGGGTACTATTTTACAGGAGTGGTACACAATTATATCATAATACACATTTATAACATTTGTCGTTTTATTTATCATAAAACCCACATACATACATAAAATAATTGTATATATAATTATATTTACACTACATACAATTTTTCGGAATTCGCGGACATTTACTAATTCAAATTGGTAACACCTCTCGGCTGACGGTGAATGCAAACATCGTGAACCTGAACAGCCTGAGAAATGTTTTAGTAGTACCACTGTATGTGGGAAAAAAATACACAACTGTTGATTTCTCGGTGTTTGAAATCGCCAATACGTCGTGGTGATTAAGCCCATACCTTCCCTTGAGAAAGATGCCTTTGCCCAGCAGTGGGAAACTTAAAGGCTGACATTATTATTATTTAGGTGCCGAGTGATTAATTCAATACAGATCACAAGCTTGAAGCGTTCCATTGGACGAGGTTGTTTGTGAAAATTGTGGCCATATTTTACAAGGATAAAGGACAAGATTCTAACAATAACGTAAACATAACTTATCAAAGAGGATGATAAACAATCATACCTACTGCGCCGGTTACAGTGTATCATATTCTTTAATACAGAGCTTATAAAGTGATTTTAGTTTTGGTAGTAATGGGATTATTTGGTTCGTTCAGACGCGAACAACACACACTTAGTTCGAAACCGGTTTTTTCCGTAATAACCGGTGTTATCCGTTTCCGGACTTTCCTCAAACCGTTCACATCACTAGCTCAAACGTTTATGTTGTTATAGATTAGTTTACGCGCGCAGATGCGACTTACTTTTTACTCTTGTTACTCGATTCTATGTACATAGTGAATATATAAAAAGAGTAATTAAACTTCAACAAAATCAAAAAATCTTTATTCTATTTAGTCCCTAAGCGGGCACTTATGAACGATATAATGCTACTCTACCGGTTCGGAAACATCCATACATTAAAATTACGAATTCACTGTTCCTGATGAATTTAGAAACTGTGTCGAATTTCTTCACTACATATAAACAACTTACCTCTTTATAATATTAACATAGAAGTATAGATAACACATTGACAGCGTCTCGTCTACGCATAGAAATGTTATTACTCTTTGACTATCAGCGAAACATGGCTCCCGAACGCGTTTCAAACAATCTGGTTCTCAATCGTCTACGTAGTACATAATATATGGCAAAAATAAATGAAGACTTTATTTATACTACAATAAAGTGCACTGTTCTTAAAACATATTCATTGAATGTAAGGCTTGTAGATACTGATGTAGTAAGTACAATATAGTGAATACGTTATACAGTACTAGCGACCCGCCCCGGCTTCGCACGGGTGCAATGCTGATACTAAATATACCTACTACAGAATGTCCTTAAACAACGTTTACAGCATTTTTGTCATTAGACAATACAAACATGTTTTGTTTAGAGATTACTCTTGAAAGAGCGACATATAATTGACCATGGTATATATGGCCGGTACCGCCGCACCGCTATGCCCCTGCATTTTAAATCTGTAAAAGGTCATATCGATCTATATTAAATGGACAATGTATTTAAAGTACTTAATTGGATAAGGATTAATGGTGTATTGCTTAAAATCACTACGTAAATAAGCCATTTTTTCCCGTAAAATGTAAAGGATAAAAAATGGTTATTGTGGGTTATCCTTAAGAGATAGACATATACCATCGCAGACTTTTTTGTTGACCTTTTTAAGGTCTACAATACTGTAGTACATTATTTTAATTTATCTCGTGGGGTTCAGCCAGCGTTTGCAATGTAAGCGCAAAAAATGTGTTTATTTACGACATCACATTAGAAACATCTAAATTTATCAGTGTTTCTCTAAAATATTATGCATGTATTATACATATAAACCTTCCTCTTGAATCACTCTATCTATTGAAAAAAACCGCTTCAAAATCCGTTGTGTAGTTTTAAAGATTTAAGCATACATAGGAAGGACAGAGCGACGCGACTTTGTTTTATACTATGTAATGATGATTATTGAATTGAGGCCTGCCGGGTTGTACGAGTATACTACATATATATTCGCGTAATGTGTCCGTGTGGACGGGTCCCCGCGGGCACGTTGCGTTCAAGGCCAAACGGGTTACTTTTGAAACTGATTCGAATTTAATTTAGTTTCCGATTCGATTTAACTTTTGATGCGAACTCGATCCTACAAGTGTACTCTTGAACCAAACCAAATTCGAGTTATAATCGAATCATATCAACGTCGTTATCTGTGTCCGGTCACAGTACACACACAAGTCACCGTAAAGTATTATAAATCTTTGCTTGGATTATTTTAATTCTAACATTTTTACATAAGAATGCAAGGTTGAAAATCGACCAAAGTTAGTTCCGATTCGAGCCACAGCACGATCGTGCGCTAATGTTGATTTCAAGAGTGCCAAATCTCACGAAATCGAATTTAATTCGATTCGATTCAAGCTCGAACGCGTCAGGAGTAAGGTAGTAAGTTCGTATGAATATTGTCGTGTTTGGGTCAGTCTAGGCGTACACACTACACGTCCGATAGGATATTCATCCCTCCTGTCCTGCATGTCCATACCACGCTAATCTATAACCCCGTGATTCTCAACCACTGTGCCGCGGCACTTTTGTGTGCCGCCAAATTTTGCAAATATATAATAATGCTAATATTATTAAATTATATCATTTAAAAAGAAAAATATTTTAAACATGAATATATATTTAAATCCACAAAAAAATAAATTATTTTATTATTTGCTTTGCAACGCGGTTTTTCTTAGTGCCAAATTATGATGACGCGGCGTGCATAGCAATCGGAATATGTCTCAAGTCGGCGCACACTTGCCACTTCTGCGTACAAAACGTGTTTAGTGATAGTTGGGATTCACAAGGTGTTGCATAGTAGTTACTGTACCTTTTCTTTCGTTAAAATTGGCAAATGTATGTGATTCGGTTTAATATTAATTTATTTGCATGTAGGTACTTAGTGTCAATTTATAAATTTGTAAACTTATTAACTTTGCAGTACACATATCCAATGATTTACACGGTACTTGTTTTACACGTTTTCGCTTTTACACGGTTTTCCAAATAAGTTTTTTTTTTGTTTTTATCGCACTCTACTAAATGCTACTGTGAATGAACACGTGCGCTGTGTACACATCTCACGGGGAATCCCGAGTTTATGTGCTGACTTGCTGCACACGCACACTGTGTCTGTATTTCTTCGCATAAAATTTAAGTTTTATCTACGGAAAATTGTATTTGAGTGAAAGTTTCACAATTTCAGAAAGGTTTAATTTTCCATATTCATAAATTACAAGTGAGTGCATAATTTAGATTATTATAAATTCAAAGGTAATATTTGAACCATTTTTTTAAATGTTTGGACAATATTATTTTTATTTTATCAGATCCTTCTGAAAATGGATAAATGGTTAAAAAGAAGAAAGTTTAAGGATGATAATAGTGATAATGATAACGTTAGGGACCAAGTTGATGAGCCAACCCCCGGCACAAGTAAAAATACTTCTTGGTCAAAAAAATACGTTGTCCATCGGAAATATAATGATGATTTTTTGAAATTTGGATTTACCTCTACAATGGTAAATGACATAGTTGTTCCCGAGTGTGTGATATGTGGTTTTAAATTATCAAATAGTTCTATGGTTCCTAGCAAACTCTAACGTCACTTGGCGACTAATCATCCTTCGTTTTCATCAAAAGATAAAAGCTACCTTGAAAGGTCTTTATCATCAAAAATTAAGCAAGTAAAAGTTTTTGAAAAACAAGTATGTGTGTCTGAAAAGGCTCAAGTAGCTTCTTACGAAATAGCTGAATTGATTGCTGTTAACTTAAAACCTCACAATTTGACTGAAGCAATTATATTACCTGCTTGTCGCAAAATTGTAAAAACAATGATTGGTGGATCAGCTGATATTGATATTTGCAAAATACCACTTTCAAATGATACAATCCATCGCAGAATTAAAGATATGTCAGAAAATATTGAGCAAAATACTGCCAAAACTCTTGCAAATTCGAATTTTGCTCTACAAGTCGACGAAACAATTTCGTTAGATTTATTCACGAAAATGATACAATTAATCAATTTTACAACCGGTAAACATATTTTTCAAGTAATTAGTTCATATTTAGAAGAAATAAAATTTTCTTGGAAGTCATGTATTGGCATTTGCACAGATGGTGCTCCAGCTATGACTGGACATCTAAAAGGATTTGTAGCACATGTTAAAGAACTGAATGAGGATATATTAGTTACCCATTGTTTTTTGCATCGAGAAGCACTTGTTACAAAATTTTTTCCATCAGATTTGAAAATAGTTCTGGAACAATGTGTTAAAATGGTTAATTATATCAAATCAAGACCATTAAAAAGTAGATTATTTAGTAAATTATGCCAAGCTATGGAAGCCAAGTAGGAATCCTTGTTACTCCATACAGAAGTAAGATGGTGTCCAGAGGAAAAGTTATATCTCGTGTGCTGAAATTAAAAGACGAAATGAAAATACTTTTTGAACAAAATAAAAATTATAAATTTGTTCATTTGTTGGAAGATAAAATATGGTGTAAACTGGCTTACTTATCAGACATTTTTGTTATTTTTAACAACATCAATTCAAGTATGCAAGGGCCTAATGAAAATATCTTAAACTCAACCGATAAGCTGGTGGGATTCAAAAAACAAATAACTTTATGGAAAAATAAAGCTCAGGAAGGCAATTTAGAAAAGTTTGAGTCAGTCCCTAAAGACAGTTATAAAACTATTAAATTAATTGTTGTTGATCATTTGACAACATTAGAGGAGAGAATTATTCATTATTTCCCAAAATTAGATATTAAGAAATTTTATTGGGTTCGTAATCCATTTCTCATAACGGATACTTCTGTATTTACTTAACTTTGAATGAAGAGGAAGATCTCATTTTGCTTTCCAATAATCGAGATTTAATTTTAAAACATTCGGAAGAATCAATTAATTCATTTTGGATTAACATCAGATGCGATTATCCAATGATAGCCAAAAAAGCTTTAAACATATTATTAAAATTTTCCACATCTTATTTGTGTGAATTCGGATTTTCAGCATTAGCCAACATTAAAACTAAAAAAATATCAAGATTGTTAAATGTAGAAGACGATATGAGGGTAGCATTGTCATTTTTACGGCCAAATATAAATGAAATTATCAAAAAACATCAAGCTCAAATTTCGCATTAAAAATATTTTTATTATTAGCTTGTAATTAATCCCTTAATAAACGTTTAGTTATTATTGTAGTATATATTAGTTTATTTCGTATATTTAAAAATTTTGTCATAAACTATTTATGCAGTGTGTTGTAGTAAGTAAATAGTTTTTATCTTTTTCTTTGTGTGCCGCCAAATTTTGAAATCGTTAAATATGTGCCGCAACAAAAAAAAAGGTTGAGAATCACTGCTATAACCCCTTAACTTCTCTGTGACTGGTATTATTTTAAGACTTCCTCTGATATACTCATTCCTGATTTTATCCATTATGTTTGCATACTAAAATGGCAAAATCAAGATAAGATGTCAAATTGACGCTTATGGGTTCATCCTACTTTGATACAAATAGAACAACATGGTAATTCCATATGCTTTATGATGATCTACGAAAAGATGAGTGTAAGTTTTGTGATTATCTTCGAATGAATATGAAGAGACATTCGACAAATTTATACTAATATAATAAAACGGTTTGTTTGTTTAAACACGCTAATATGACAATAACAGTCGGATTAAAAAAAATCACGTATTTTTAACAAAGTTTTTTTTATTTATTATCTTATATTTAACATGAAAGTTGAATAAATGCAGTAGAAATGAGAGCGCTAAGAAGTATGATAGGAGTGAAATTGAGTGACAGGATAAGAAATAGTGTAATAAGAGAACGTTGTGGTGTGAAAGAAGATGTAGTGACACGGATTGAGAAAGGGATGCTTAGATGGTTTGGACGTGTAGAGAGGATGAATGAAAGAAGATTGACTAGACATATATATAAGATGCGTGTAATTGGGAACGTTGGAAGAGGAAGGCCTAGACGAATGTTCTACGATCAAATCGGGGACGTTTTAAAGAAAGGTCAGGTCCAGAATACTCTAAACCGACGAGCATGCATGAAAAGATTGATGAATGTTGAGGAAGCGAAAGTTGTATGTCAGGATCGTAGCAAGTGGAAGGACGTGGTCTCTGCCTTCCTCGTTGGGAAAGAGGCGTGATTTATGTATGTATGTATGTATATTGGCGTTTAAAAATAATTCTACATTATAAGTTTTCACTTCTATCAGCAGTCCCTATGACTGGCGATAATGTTTTTTTTTGTATTTTTCCCATCTACACTATATTTTTTCAGGTAATAGTTTCGAAAATACGAATACTATATTTGATATAAAAAAAAGTTGGCAACCGTAGGTGTAATGCATAGTGGCACGCTTAGGGGTGTCGCGTTTCGGCAATAGCCCGTTTATATCCAGTAACCAAGCGGGCTGGTAAGGTCCAAGCCCGGGTGAAGCTGTAAAAGCCGTTCAAGGCTCCAGAGCCCTTATGGCTAACAGTAGGTATAATAAATTCGAAAAAAAAAAAAAAAAACAGTTGGTAAGGTAGATATTTGAATCCATCTGACTGTAAATGGAAATAAAATTGCCAGAGTGACTCTCTTTTGGGATGTTACGTTTCGGGATCAGCCTATGTATATTTATCACCGAGAGTATCACTATGTAGTTCTGTCTTGTATATTCTTTTTTCAATTTTCTGATAAACAATACAGAACAATGATCACGATTAGGGCATAAAATAATGTTGTTCGTCTGTTTGTATGTACATATTTAACTCAAAAACAACGACGGATTGTTATTAAATTTGGAAAGCTTATGTCATTATTGCTATAAGAATTGTCAATGATAAAATGAAAATACAATTACGGCATGAAAGTAATGCGTAAAAAACGCACGCGGATCCGCTGGGCACTTCTAGTTAGAAATAAATGCGTTTAAATAACATAATTCTAAAATAAATGTTTTTTTATTGATTTCAATCCAAATTTTCATAGAATATTGTAGATGCCAGTCGTACAGCTACAGTCGGACGTAAATAACTAAAGCCACAGTCAGCCTTTTGTAATTACATAACATTTTGGGGCAGTGACACCCTCGAGAGCGAGCGGGAAATTTCCACATAAAACGGCGCGCTATGAAGAACGTGCGCGCACATTATTGATAAATTTAAGCGCGGGATTCCCCATGTTAACCGATTCGCGGAACGTAATAGTTTGCCGTCAGCCTTGGTTTTTCCACGGAGGAGGGAGTATGGAGAGTGGAGGGGGCAGCCTCATACTCTCTGACATAACTCCCATTAAATGGTAAACCGTCTGGTCGGGATTATAGGAGTTCAAAATTTTAAGGTCAAATTATTAGACATGTAGACAAAATTGACCGTCCCTCCCATCCGCTACAGCTCCTATCTCTACCTATCTCTGTTGTTGAATGACAAAACATTTTATCCCCTTTATTGGTGAAATTTAGATTGTCTTTTGTAACAAAAAAATAAAAATACTTGTTTAAAATGTTTTTTTTTATGGATCGAACCTCATGGTTCCGAAAGAATGCTGGAGGATCGAGTAGGTGGCGGAGGAATCGATTTTGGAGTCTTTGCAAACTGGTAGTTATTGTTATATGTTAAAATCGGACGGAATTAGACTGTTGCTTCGCTGAAATTTATACAAACGCAGACAAGTCGTGTATTCATTTGTGTTTTGTTTCAAGGTTTTTGTATTGATATATACAAAAAATAAATGAATTAAATGAAATAAAGGACAGAATCGTATATTCTTTTCGATAATTTTCGCAACTAAATATTTGTAATTTTGAGGTTAGAACCGATTTTATCGAAAAAAAAAACAAAAAACATTTTGAACGAGAGTGATATCGTTATAATGAGGAACCAAATCTCTATCAACTTCAACCCCTTTCAAGCCTAAACTCGTACCAAACGACAGCCCAACCCTGTTAAACTAATAAATTGTTTCTTATAAAATTCAACAGGCATAATTTAAAATTTGTAGCCTCAGCTCACTTTTGGAACGTATGTATTTCCCGTGAAACATCGTAAGCAAATTCACATGAACATAGTTGCGGGCACTAACTAGTATCTCCCATAAAATATCAATTAATTACTAACAAGGAAAACAAACATGATATTTGCTAAAGTGTAAGTACGTAAATTTATTCAAAAACTTACAGTGATATCCTTTGATTATATCTATATACGTCATATATCACTGACAACTTTTTTAGCACTTATATAAGTAAATTTATGTTTTAAAGCACTAATTACATCAGTTTATTATGACTTATCTCCGCAAATACTTGCGAATTTAACAAAATATAAACAAACAACTAACAGAGCGCGTCACACAACGTCCTATATTCATCATCTGTGCCAACTGATACGTCGACTAATCGACTACTACGACTAGGGCATGGTTGGTTGCTAGGTCGAATTTCGGAGTTTTCCCCATATTCATATTTTCTTTTCCCCAAAATAATATGTTTTGCAATATTTTTTTTCAAAAGGTGTTTATAGGTAACAAATGGAAAAACATGCAAGTAGTAGTATTAAAAAAAATGATATTTTTAAACGAGTATTTATGAAAAATTATATTAAAAAAATTAAAGTTAAAAATATTTATAAAAAATAATTTATTGATTGTATTCAACACATCCGTTTGTTCTTCTTTAAGGTCAAAATAATTACGAAACTTATTTAAACATGTTAAAATTTCTACTATATACTGAAATTAATTGCATTTTAATTATAATATGTAACTTGCTTTGTTAGTATGGGTCAAATCTTGCAACTGAATTTTAAAACATTTATCCTCAAACAATTGAGATGAAACTTTGCATATACGTTTAGTTTAGATGACAATGCATATTTAACTAAGTGAGGTTATTCTAAATCCAAAATGATAGACACATAAACTTTTTTAAATGTAAATTTCTTCATATTGATTATGTTTGCATAAAATTTAGCTTATGTGACCTGGACCATAATACGTATCGACTGACATCTCCTTCATCAAAGTCGGAGAAATAGTTTAGGCGCTACGGTGGAATATACGTAAAATTAGTGAAAGATAAAAAATAGGTGTTTTTTCTGTATAATATTTACTGTTCCGAAAATATCTAAAAATCTGATCCACTTAGAAATTTTAAAGTTATACTAAAGATTGAGCTTCTCTTCTTTCCATGGAAAAGAATATGTCGTCATTTCGGGCCCCGTAGGGGCCCTGGGTACGTTTCCCACGTGTTCTTATGGTAAAGACGGAACCTAATATTTTATAATTAAAAAGTCTTATATTTTAAGCATTTTATATACGAACGATACGCGATAATGTACAAACACAGAGTTTAGGCACAGCTAAAACCGAAACTTTGGCCGAAACTGGCAAAAACCGGAACCGTACCTTCGATTGGACACTAATTACAAAGAACAGTTTGTAACTGTTATCTGTATAATGAAAAAGCTGCTACTAAATACTGTGTATCTGTTACATATACTAGGGTGTGACACAAAAGTAAACTGTTTCAGCTTGGAACATGATCTGCTCTATACAAGCTTAAGGATCTTTACTTTGTTAGAGAGAGATACAAACAATATGACTTGGAAC
Source organism: Saturnia pavonia (assembly GCA_947532125.1). Taxonomy (NCBI): domain Eukaryota; kingdom Metazoa; phylum Arthropoda; class Insecta; order Lepidoptera; family Saturniidae; genus Saturnia; species Saturnia pavonia. The sequence continues at coordinate 2,336,747 of OX383923.1, forward strand.
AAGCTCTTTACTCTTTTCAATTATAGTAATAGAAAGAGTCGGCATCATGTAACAGGCTGTTATTTTGGACAGGTGTATGAAATTGCTATTTCTCTGGAACAAGAACAAGTATTTTACGAGGTATAGCTCACCTCTACTGTCTAGAGATGAGTATTTACGGATCAAATAGTGACAGCAATTATATCATCTACTGGAACGATATTGGTCCAATCCGAGATTTCAACCCAAATAGATCCATATATTCGGTATCATTTTATTCAGTTTCCTTACATTTTATCATTTTTCGGAGGCACAAAACATTGTTGAATGTTAGATATACAATAAAAAAGGTGTGTGTGCGATTCATACACTATAGAAGTGAAACTTCATTTTACAAGATATTTTATATTTTATTTAAACAGTTTGCAGTATTCATACACACTGACATTTGCTGTCTCGCTCTGGCTTATACAAAGAGGAGAGACCGATAATATATTGCTCTCTCGCTCTGGCTCACACAAAGAGGAGAGACCGATAATGTGCGTTAAACGTTTAACGTGTTGGAAGTTGCATAAGAAGTTTCACTTCACTATGTTAATTTACTTTATTCTCCTTTTAAAAAATCACGACAAAACCTCTCAACCCCTACTATTTTGCGCTTTTAGCACCAAAACAACGGTAACAGTGAAAGAGAGAAAGCAGTCACATTGCCATATTACTATTTTTTTAAAAACATACGTTTTTATTACCCACTTTTCCAATTACACGATCTGGCAACACTGAAGTCGACGCCGGCTTGGCGGGGCGCCATCAGTGTTACTAAATGCATCGTAAAAACAGTGTTCTACTGAAATTTCAACTACAAGGAACACTGAACTTTTAACCGACTTTAAATAAGGAGGTTCTAAATTCAAATGTTTTTTTAATGTGTGTGTTTTAATGTGTTTTTAATGAATGTTCAGCCATAAGTTCTTTGTTTATAAACCAGGTTAGATGATTCTTTTTTCGTTGGAAATTGAATACCTCAAGGGTGGATTCATTTTAATTTAATTAGCATTGGACCTTCAACTTCGAAAATACACCAGGGAAGCCCACAAAATAACTGATGTTGGTTTTCTTGTTTTTCTTAAAATTTATTTATTGAGACAAAAACTATTATTTATTTACTAGGACATGACGAAAGTGCTTTCTAACTTTCGTTCAAATAAAAACATTCCCCAACTGTAGTTCTTTGGATTATATTATATAAATAGGTATTATCTGAAGAAATTGTAGTATGCACGCGATAGTATGATTTAGTTCTCATGTTATTAATGCTAGAATGAACTGAAGCAACTGAAATGATAACACATTTTTTTGACTTTGAATTTTCTTATAAGTAAGATATAATGAGACTGAGTGATAATGGTAATTTAGTTCTTAGTAAGGGAAAGCAAGAATAAATACAGATTTAATCGTTTATTTGTCTTTTAGTTAGTACTAAAAACACTTTTGTAATACACACTGTATATTTGCCGTAAATACAGTATTTATGAGCCCACGACACTGTATTTTTATTTTCGTCATGTGGCAACCCTGGGCGCAAAACATTAACATCGATTGTTTGCTAATTATATTTTATCGATTGTTAAAAAAAAAAACTATCATTTAATCGATTGATACACGCGTGTTCCGAAGCTTACATTGTTTGGTAACTTGAGTTAAAAAAGAAGGTCGTTCGCACAAATCATTATTGTAATCACATAATACAACCCCATATTGTGCACACTTTCTTTTGGAAATAAGTTATCGATAGTTTAATCCACAAATATCAGTTAATCGAAATTGTAATGTAACTGTAATGATGACTCATTAATTGAAAGTTAATTGTAGTTTAATAAACACTACAATTATAGTACAATATTAATCTTACAGCGACGTGTTGAGACCCCTAATAATATAGCAATTACCACTGCCAGTGCTACCAATATATTGCCTTCACAAAAGTTACACAAAGTTACAAGTCACACAAGTCACAAAGTTACAAGTATACATGTTCCATGCCGTTGAAAGGCCTACCTTTTAATATTATTGTCATATGTGATTTCAAAGACCACTCTAGCACCGTTTTGTCTGTCAAGATAATATTAATTAAACTATCACGCTAGATGGTAGGCAGAAATAGTAATCGATATTAAGATTATAAAAATAGTACGCTTTTGGTACCTATTCCACGGAAATTACGTAAGTGATCTTTTTTTTTTTTTGAATTTTTTATTGGGTTAGCAGTTCAATATGGTTTAAGATTGTAACACGCTAAGCCTAGTGAGGCAAGTGGCTCTCAAGTGCTGGATCTAGCCAGGCGGGCATTAGAAAATGCCGTGCCAAAATGTTATGGTTTCTTAAGGATGTTCTCCTTCACTGAAAGATCAGGCTCATTATAGGGATACGAACTAACGTTGATCGACTCGGTGTCTGTACACACTACCATTGAGCCATCATAGCTTAAATTGTTTACTGGTTAGTCTCTATGTAAAAGCGTAATGATATTTAACCCAGATCATTCCTCGGGTTCAAGTTCAAACTTATTTTAATCTAGTCACTAACTGCGCATTGAAAGAATACAAAAAAGATTCGTGCGTCATCTAGTAATCGCAATTTCTATTACAATGACAAATTAGATTATTATCTAATGGACTCCTGGGAATTCCGTAGGCAGGCCTTCTTGCACAAAGTTCTCAATGGTAATATGGATAGCCCTCAGTAACTGGAGAAGTTTGCTTTATGGGTCGCTCATAGATATCCTAGATATCCTGGCGCTTATTGCAGGTATCTTTCGCAAGGACTGATCTTCTTAATCACTCCACCGTAAGCAGGGTATTTAGATCTTGCAACGCTCTTTGTAACAGTATTAACATATTTAAGGATTCTCATTCTGTATTAAGGAATTATATAGCAAAGTTGTTGAGAGATAATAAAGTACTTGCATAAATGTAATCTCGGGATTTACTTGACGAGTTATATATTATATTTTTGCTTTTTAACACGCTTATATTAGCTTCACTTCACGCTTCACGCGATTAAAGAACAATACGTTTTCTAATGCAAAGTGATTTTGCAGGGGGAACTGGTTCTATAGTGTAACTGCCACACACACGTAAACCTAGCTACTTCACTTGTATCTAACTAATAAACAATGTAATAAAATATTAGAAGTAAATTTTAACCTACTTCCAACTGTTGTATCGAAATGAGACTTTCTATGTATATGTAATTCACAGAAAACCGGGCTTAATAGCCACGGCCCCGCTCCGCAGCGCCCTCAGCGCCTGCCGGTACCTTTGCCGGCAGAAAGGCGCGTCGTCCTCCGCCGGTTGTAGTCCAAGACAAGTCGGTCTGCACTAATCTATCGAAAAAACTAAAGGACATGGAAATCAACTATACCTCGGCCACTAACACGGCCAACGGTATCCGAGTTCAATTAACCACCTCTGACGAACACCGTCAGTTCACAAAGTTGCTCCGATCAAGCAACCTACATTACTACTCGTACACCCTAGAGGATGAGCGTCACTTCCGGGTTGTAATCCGCCGCATCCCGGTGGCAATCACGCCCGAGGAGGTCAAAACTGACCTCTTAGCGCAGGCCCTCCCTGTCCGCGAAGTGCACAGAATGCACGGCGGACAATCCAAAAACCAACCATTAGATATGGTCGTAGTTATCTTGGATCTGACCCCCGAGGGCAGAGCCATCTTTAATGTGAGGAAAGTGTGCGAGCTCTCCGGAATAACCGTAGAGTCCCCACACAAAAACCGCAGCCCTCCGCAGTGCCACAACTGCCAGTTGTACGGGCATTCGGCCCGCAACTGCCATCTCCGTCCCAGGTGCGTCAAGTGCCTCGGGGAACACGCGACGAGCGAGTGCACGCGCACTCGGGAGTCGTCTACCCCTCCGAGCTGCGTGCTATGCGGCAACGCGGGTCACCCCGCGAACTATCGCGGCTGTCCCCGTGCCCCGCGTCCTACGCGACCAAGGCAAGAGCGACACACTCCTCCTCAGAGGGCACGTCCCGTCGCCACCAGTCAGCCCATGCCTCTGCTTACGCCAGAAGCCTTCCCCAGCCTCCCGGGCGCTTCCCGCGCCCCGGTGGCGGCCACCCCCGCGCCCCGCGCACCCCCTCCGGCCATGCGAGCCCCTCAGGCAGCATGGGTTCCCACTCCCCGCCCCCAGCCTCCTAAGGCTCAGGCCCCCCCGCCCGCTAGCACGCGCCACGGCGTAGACTACATGGTCATGCTCTTCCGCGAGCATGACCCTCAGGAAGTACTGGCATACGACCAGTGCGTCGCTGAGTACGGCCCCGCCGAATCCATCAGGCGTTTTCCCCTGATGACAGCGACGCTACTGCGTCTGTCCCGTGCTGGGAAATAGATACCGGTAATAAATGGCTCGAATTAAACCCAGGAGTCTTAACATATCTTTCTTTAACGCGCGGAACCTCTTTCCCCAACGGGACCTCGTAGCCACCTTTCTTAGGGAACGGGAGATAGACGTGCTTCTAGTACAAGAAACACTTCTAAAACCCAGTAGGCGCGACCCTAAGTAGCGAATTATAACATAGTTAGAAATGACCGTGCCACCCGAGGCGGCGGCACGCTCATCTACTACAAGCGTTCCCTCTATTGCATGCCAATAGACCCTCCCGCACTTACTAATATGGAAGTGTCAGTTTGTAGAATAGGCATGACTGGCCATCCGTCAATCACGCTTGTCTCTGCATATCTCTCCCCGAGTAAAAGACTCCTTCAGTCCGACCTGGAGGCGCTCCTTTCACTCGGACAATCCGTCATAATAGCAGGCGACCTCAATAGCGGTCACACTCACTTCAACAACTCGCGTAACACCCCTAACGGGGTTATACTCGATCTGCTATGCGATGTGCTCGGCTTTGACGTTATAGCCCCGCTAGAACCCACGCACTTTCAAGATAACTGTCACCCGACAGTACTTGACATAGCCTTCCTCAAAGGTGTCTGGCTTCGGTTACGACTTATAGAAGTCGTACACGAACTAGACTCCGATCACTTCCCTTCGCTTCCCGATAGCTATCGCCCGATCAGCCTTTTAAACACACTAGGGAAACATTACGAGCGGCTCAAAGACATTAAAACAATTACATTCTTTCATTGGACTTACATCATATTTCAGAAAGTATATCAAGGACTATGCGTCAATAGCTATACCATTAACAATCCTACTAAAGAAGAATCAACCATTTAAATTTACTGAAATTGAAAGAGAAGCATTCAGTACTCTGAAACAAAGATTATGCGAGCAACCAGTGTTGAAGATTTATCACTCAGATTTACCCACTGAACTGCATACAGATGCATCTATAATAATAATAATTTATTTCAATTATAAAATTCATAATATTATATTACTTTTACATAGTTAATTAAATTAAAGATTACATCTCTTAATAATATAATTGACGTTGGTGTCTGTACTAGTCGTGAGACTGTATCACAGATACCCGCGCCACCGTTCACTGTTTATAAAAACAATTTAATAAAGTTGAGACGTTAAGAGAGGGTTAGCTATTAGTAAAGGAGTGTGTTGGTGATGAGAGTGTGATAGTCTATGTTTATGAATGATGTGTGAATATTTGTGTATGTGTTTATAAGTATGTGAATATCCATTGACGTGTCAGTAAGCACAAAAACAATTTTTATTTTAAATAAAGGGGCATTAGAATATTTTCAGTTTCCTCATAATTACGTTTAACTAGCCAATTTTTTAATTTATTTTTCATCACAGGGATTGGGTCCGGATATATATTGAGAAATTTGTTTAAATAATTATAAATTCGTGAACCTAGTACATTGAAATGTCTAGCTGCCAACGAAGTTCGGTACGGATCAATTTTGCAAACTTCATGCTTTCTACGTCTCTTAAGGATAGAGAGGTCAAAAGGGAGTGCACTATGTTTCACTATAGCGGCCCGGAATACAAAGAGCTGTCTAATAGTCATGACATTACACTCTGTATATAGTTGAGATGTTGGATACAAAAAAGGCTCTTTATTCATGACTTTAAGTACAGCTCTCTGTGCCCGTTCAAGTTGCAGTAAGTTAGATTTACATGCACCACCCCAAGATGTAATACAATATGAAAAGATAGACTGAGCCAAGGCAAAATAAATAATACCCAGGGAAGCCTTATCTGCTACGTTTCTTAACTTCTTAAATACATAAATGAGCTTCTTGGTACGCGATGTTACACTGTTTATATGATCCTTCCAACTAAGAATATTATCAATATGTATTCCCAAGTAATTGACACAGTTTGCTCTAGAAAGATGCAAACATGAGCAGTATATTATATTTGGATCTTTGCAATTATGGGCTATCAAAGAGAAATTTTCAGGATGGGATGTATTGGAAGAAGTGAAGGTAATATATTTGGTTTTATCAAAGTTTAAAGTTAATAAATTAGAAGATAGCCAATTTATTACTATAGTGAGAGCTTTTTCCGCATATGATTTAGCTTCTGCCCAAGTTTCACCTTTAATAATTAAAGCAGTGTCATCAGCGTAAGTGTAAATTTTGCAATTTGGAATATTAAGTTCACAGAGCTCATTTATGTATAAAAGAAACAAAGATGGGCCAAGGATACTACCCTGCGGTACTCCAGAAGTTATTTCATTTTCCTTACTAGTGTAACCGTTTATTGTGACGCATTGTTTCCGATTGCTGAGGTAGCTCCTAAACATATCATTGGCTTGCCCTCTGATACCATACTCATCCATTTTCCTCAATAGTATGGAGATAGAAACAGTGTCGAACGCTTTACAAAGATCAAGAAATATACCTATTACTTTGTATTTCTTATCTATATTTTCAGCAATAGAATTTGTAAGAGCCAATACCGCATTTTCAGTTGAGACACCTTTACGAAAACCGTATTGGTTATTTGAAAGAATATCATTTTTTTCTAAAAAGTTTGCAAGACGCTTGCTAAGAATTTTCTCCAGGATCTTGACAATGACAGGTAAAACAGATATCGGTCTGTAGTTGGTGACACTGTCTCTTTGCCCACTTTTATAAATAGGGTGTACCTTTTTGAAAGGATTAGGGAACGTGCATGTGGATAAGCATAAGTTAAAAATATGCAAGAGTGGTTTCAGAAGGACTTTTCGTGTTTCCTTGATTCCAGAAGTAGATATATTGTCCCAGCCAACTGCACAGTCACTCCGGAGATTCATAATTATTCTTTCTATTTCTTGTTCGTCTGTGTCAATAACAGCCATTGAGTTTGCATTGGATTTATTTTTATAAGTATAGTGTGTATTATGACAGTTGTGTGATATATTGTTGGCTAAATTTAGACCAATATTGGCAAAATATTTATTAATCTCATCAATGGAAGACTCAGGAGTGTCATGAGTGCCTAGGAGATCTTTGGATGAATTTGGAATCTGTTGAATGTTAGTAACTTTTTTAATTGTATCCCAAGTTGCCTTAGGATTTCCTTTTGCCTTTTGAAATGCATTACTCTCATATTGCATTTTAAGTTTTTTTAATAGTTTATTAGAAAAATTTCGATATCGAGTATAGGTTATTTTTAAAGTTTTGTTATTCGGAGAGTTGTTTACTTGCATATGAAGGTTGTCACGATTGCGTATACATCTAAGCAAACTTCCGTCACCCAAGGTTTTAAGACCGCATTTTTATGAGACTTTTTTGCTTCTTGTGTGTGTGACTGTATAATGTTTGAGATATATGTAATAAAAGTTTCCGTTGCATTGTTAGGGTCCGAAATTGCGAAGATAAAAGAAAAGTCAGTATTATTTATTTCTTCAACAACAGAAGAAAAATTTAAACGTTTTATGAGATCCTTAGGTTTAATGAATTCAGGCTTTGAATTAATACTTAATAAGAGAGGTTAATGGTCTGTAATTGACGACTCTAAAACGAGAGTAGTTGTTTTCAAGTTTGTTTTTAAAATAACATGGTCAAGACAGTTCGATCCACGTGTAGGATAAAGGTGAGCTGGAAGCAAAGCATAGGAAGCCGGTACCATCAGGTAGTCGCCGCTAGTTATATCACAGTTTTGAGGAGCTATGTTTATATTCATATCACCTATAATAGCAATAGTTTGATACATAGTTAGTGACTTCAGAGAATCATTCAAACTACTAAAGAAATTAGCAGCATTCGTAAACGAAGGAGATCTATACAAAGCAACAATGGCAAGAGATTGATTGTAATTAAGAATTAAGCAACTAGCGTCTGAAAAAATAGGTTCAATAATTTTGCAATTTAAAGTAGTTTTTTACATAAATAACGACGCCGTCATTTTGGTTCTTATATCCAGACATATAACCTATATAGCCCTCAAGAAATGGTAGGCTTATCAATTTACTAAGCCAACATTCAGTGAATACAACGATATCACACTTAATTATCACCTTTGAAATCAATATTTTAGCTACCTCAAAATTTCGGTCAATACTACGAATGTTCATATACAGTACATTAAGTAAGAAACTGTTGTTGGAATCTATGTATTTATCACAAAACTCAGGCTTACATTGGTAAGCTTGAGACGCAGAGATGGATTCAATGTCATTATTAATTTGGATAAAGTTAGCCATTTAAAATTCAATAATTTGTAATGTTAGTATAGACTAGAAAGTACTAATTGTTCCGCTGAAAATATATGAACATACAAGATAATTGTGACCCACATGGAACTTACACTTAAAAGTTAATTCTTTACTATTGCTCAAAATAACAAGCAAATGATTGTACGGATTTGTAGTGAATTCTTGATTTCTACTACTTAGATAAAAGTTAGATAATAATGTACGTATTTTCATCTGATACGTTACATATAAGTCACATAAAACTTGCAAAAGACATAGGAAACAATTATTTTTTGTACTTAGCACTATTTGTAAACATAATAAAATATGGTTTTGATTGGGGTAGATGTAAAACAAAATAAATAAAATTAGTCGGTGGGTGATAATAATATTCGAGTAAATAAGTTTATATGAGGCATTATACAGATAGTAATTATGATTGTATAATTATATCGGTGTGTTATAAGTTTCAATGAGTATATTTGTGTTGCTATAAGTGTAAAATGTGACTGGTTAGTGTACAAGGAAATTGAATATTTTGGTAAGTGCAAATAATTATGCAGATTAAGACATTTTGACATCAAAACAAAAACTAGAATTAAATACATGCACACATTAATTATACTTGTACAACTACTTAAACAATATAAACAGCTGTAATGTGATTTGTATAGTCATATCTTATCTCTTTTAAGTTTGGTTAAATCTTTTTCATTTTCAATACGAATGGATGGCAAACCCTCCTTTTCGCGAATATATATTTTACCGTGAGAGATCCAACAGAAAGAGTAGTTATTTAATTTTATAAAATCTCTAGCAAGAAAATGAAGTCTTTTCATTTTCGGGGTTAGATATTCAGATATGAAAACAAGGCTTGGGGGTCCATCGATCTTTACATTGGCAGTATTTAATTTATTCCCTCAGTTTTCTTTGTTGTGAGAATTAATGACCTTTAATAAGTTTTCCTTCATAATGACACTAGAAAATTCTACAATGATAGTGCTCAAGGAGGTAGAATTTCCGGGAACACGGTATATATCTCTGACATCTGAAGTTTGCAGGTCCAATTTTAGATATTGGCTAGCATTCATTATAAGTTTCAACTGTTCTCGTGTAGTATCCGATTTTTGTGTTGGAATATTTCTTATCTCAATACACGATTTTCTTGAGGTACGCTCTAGCTTTTCTATTTTTTGTTCAAGCATTTGTATATAAGATAGGTTGGCAGTACGATCACTTTCAAGTTTTTCAATTTTAATGTTTATTTCTTCGTATTGTTGAGACATGAATTCAACTGAAGTTTGTATATGATTGTTTTGTTCTTTTATATCGTCGATGATTTTTTGCAAAACTTCAAGTTTTTTATCCTGCTCTGTTTACCAGGATGCAAACATGTTCTTTATTTCAGCTATAATGGTACCTGTTTCCTCATCACGTTTCCTTTTACCTCGCAAGTTTATGTTTGGGGATGGTGGTGAGGTCCGTTTGAGTGGCATATTAATTAGCAATTATGTATGTTTGGTATATTATCGTTGTATTACCGGTGTATTATATTATCGTATTATATTATCGTGGTATAACCGAAAATAATTTACTTGGCTTCATTTATCCACTCAATTACATAATATTTTCATTCTTATTATATAATAACACTAGTTATTCACTTTTCACACTCTAGAATTATGATTTTGACTTCCACTTGTTGATTTATTCACATTATATATTTTACTAGGAATACCTTTTAAGATAGTTACTGACTGCGCAGCATTTGAAATGACTCTACTTAAAAAAGACTTGGTTACTCGAATAGCCCGATGGGCTTTGCTACTACAAGAGTTCGACTATACTGTAGAACACCGAAAAGGATCTAGAATGAGGCATGTTGATGCACTAAACCGAAGTCCCCAGTTCATTGGAGTTATAACAAGAGAGATGCACGAACAAATCAAAATAGCACAAGGAAACGATGAAGGACTAAAAGCTATCATTGAAATTCTTAAGGTGGGAAGTTATTCTGACTATTTTATGGAAAATGGTTTACTCTACAAGAGTACACAGAAGCTACTTATTATACCTAAAGATATGACAATAGAAATCATAAGAAGAATACATGGATAGGTCATTTTAGCAAAAGAAAAGCATAGATTTGATAAACAAAGATTATTACATACCAAATGTTAGTAAAAAGATTGAAGATTTTATTGTAACCTGTATACCCTGTATTTTAGCCACTAAGAACGAAGGAAAGCAAGATGTTTTTTTACACCAAATAGAAGAAGAAGATGTTCCACTACATACAATTCATATAGATCATGTTGGGCCTATGACTGAAACAAAGAAACAGTATAATTTTTTATTAACTATAGTAGATGTATTCACGAAATTTGTTTGGATTTTTCCTACGAAAAGCACAACAACTAAAGAAACCATAGATAAGCTAAAAATCCATCAGCAACATTTTGGTAATCCCAGTAGAATTATAAGTGATCGTGGCACTGCGTTCACAATTCACGAGTTTGAGGAATTTTGTCAAGATGAGAATATACAACATGTCAAGGTAACTACAGGTATCCCAAGAGGTAATGGCCAGGTTGAGCGGATTCACAGGACTATCATTTCAATTCTAACTAAGCGATGCATTGAAAAACCTGACCTATGGCCTTACAAGGTCACTAAACATATAGGAAATGACCGGTATCAAGTTGAGAAGGTAAGTACTGCTACTGAGGGCTCTAATAAGACTTATAGTTCAGCCGATCACATGAAAAAGTGGCCGATGGCACTCCCTGACTGAATACCTACTTAATAGTTACTTTTTGTGTGAACCCTATGTAAGATTTTAAATACTACTTATTAGATAATTTTCTGTATTATTTTCATGGTATTCTAGTAAAATTGTTTAGGAAGTTAAAGTTTGTTTATAAGTTATATGGTAGATGTTATGATTAAGATGAATCAAAGTGTAAGATTTTTATAATACTAAAATTATAGTAATGTTTTTATTTCTAAATTCAAGTAAGATTATGTTCAGTAGTTATTGATAAAATATGTTCTCTTAAAAAAAAAAGATTTTAATTAAGACTTCATGATTAAATAAATGTAAGGTGTATACTGCAGGTGTTTGATGTAGCTTACTACATGTGTAATTTGAAGTTAATGTATGTATGTCTGGGGCAGTCATATTGTCAGGATGACCGGATGTGGGAAACGGAACGTAGCATAGACTAAAAAAAAAGATGGCAACACAGAGAATTGCGAAGCGATTGCTAGGACGTGTGTGTTAATATACTATCGGAAGCAAATAAATTGATTTTAAAGTGATTTCAAGTTTTAATTAGTTTTAACACGGCTTCCCATATGTATAATTTGTTTTGTCGTCTTAATTTAATTTATTTTTATGTTTATTTAGCATTAGGAAAAGAGATATTGTTTGTCAGGTTTAGTAGTAAAAACAAACTCTCGGTTACTATTACGTATCTCACCGGTACAAATATCATTATGTTGTACGTATGGTTAATGGTAAGACACATTATTAGTTAAATGAAATATCTACAAGTTAATACTCGGAGGCGTTTTCCTTTTAGCTGCCTGATTGGAATAGAATATAGCGTTATAATAGCGGACAAGAAATTTTAAATTAAAGAATCGCACGTGACGCACGTGTAGACATATCTACATTATATACAGAAAATTTTTACTTCATAATTTAATTTTTATTATCGAATTTGGGTCGAATATATTTAATAAATTAGAGTAAAGAAACAATTGACTTTCTATAAATAAAAGCTGCAAAAATATCTAGAGATTATGACACTTGAAAATTGTTCAATAATATACTTGAAACTGTAACATTCAATAACACACTTGAAAGATATAACACACCGGAAAACAGTAAAATCTAGTGTACATAATTCATAAATAATACTAGTTTTTCACTCGTGGCTTGGCTCGCTTAGACCCACACATGCTACTAATTTAGGTAATTGAAATACAACGACAAAAAATTACTATCTATGTTTAAACTTAATAATTAAAAAAATAACATTGACTTACACGGGTGCATTTTCGTATAAGAATTAGCAATATATACTATCAGGTAAATATTTAAAATAGAAACATGTTGTAAGTATATATTCCTTGTTTGATACGTTCTTCAGGATATTGTAAGAAGTAATACCGACACCCAATATGAATTGTAATAAAATACAACCATACGCCTAGCAAATATAAAAAATAGCTCTTTATTTTAGTTTTACAGAAATATATTTCATGTATAATGTTATCTTCGTTAATTAGTTACAATTCACAAATTTGAGTTGAAAGAGCTTGAAAAATAGCTAGCATACCATTTACACTTGAATAATTAAGCCAAAAAAAGCATGAGTTTTGCTTTGGAGATTTCTCTTTATTTGGAAAAACCCGACTGGTGAAATACCTCCACCCTACAGAAGATCGCAGCTAAAATTAATCTTGTGTTGTGTCCCTGCGGTGAGTAGGATTCCAGAGCTTCTCGGGGAAAGGTTGTTGAAAGAGAGGTAGGGCACAGACAATTTTTTTGGAGATCTGTCTCTATTTTGAGCAGTGCCACCCAAATACCTCCACCCTACAAAGAAGATCGCTGCCAAATAACCTCGTGTTCCGTTATTTACACAGTTTAGTTATACAATTGTTGTGTTCACGCGAACACGTTAGATTATTTCACGCAGGACCACAACAGTTGTTGTCAACTATACGAGAAACATGGTGGCTACTAGGCGGTAGACAACTGGCTAGAAAAACATTATTTAACTGTGTTACGTGTACTCGAATGTCAGGGAGGACGTTAACACCTATGATGGGCAACCTACCCGCGGAACGTTTACAACCGGGTTTTCCGTTCATGCGTTGCGGGGTTGACTACTTCGGGCCAGTTATGATATTAAATCGCAAAGGCATAGGATCTAGACGTGTAAAAGCTTATATATGTTTATTCGTGTGCTTCAGTACTCGCGCTGTACCTACATATGGAATTAGTTTCTAGTCTTACCTCTAATGATTACAAACACACCTTGAAACGTTTTATTTCGCGCTGATGTAAGCCTGCCGAAATATATTCCGATAGCGGAAAACATTTTTATAGGAGCAGAGAAAGAGTTTAGTTCATTTTTGACACGAAATTCAAATGAAATGATTAATCTAGGCGCAAATGATGTTATCAAATTTACTTTTATACCGCCATATATACTACATTTCGGAGGTTTATAGGAGGCAGGAATAAAATCCTGATAGTACCATCTGCGACGAGACTTAAGAAACGGGAATCTTACTTACAAGAAATTTTATACAGTTTTGACACAAATTGAAATTATCCTTAACTCCAGACCCTATGTTCCCATTATCCACAGACCCAAATGACTTCAACCCTTTTGTCCTGCCCATTTTCTAATCGGCCGACCGTTGATTGCTCTTGCTTGTGAAGATTTGACCGTTTTGCCGTATCACCATCTTACTCGATATAATCCAGTGGAGAAGATGATACAACATTTCTGGCAGCGCTGGTCTCAAAAATTAGTTTCGCAGCTACAGACCAGAAGCAAATGAAAGACAAAGGCTGGTAACATTGCTTGCGATACAATGGTATTGGTGAAGGAAGACACACTCTCTCCACTGAAATGACGTTTGGGCCGCGCTATAAAACCATTCCCTGGTAAGGACGGCGTGTATCGCATGGCGGAGATCTAAACTTCAACCGGCATTATACGAAGGGCCTTTTCAAAATTTGTCCACTACCATTATAACCAAAATACGACATCACGTCATCAGGTTCCTGTTGTGAGGCGCAGCTTCCGAGGCGGGGGCCATGTTCATAACGAAGATAGCTAGCTACATCTTGGCGGTCACCGATTAGACGAGATCCGCGCCTACATTCGTTCACTTTATTTCAAGCAATCTGGCTGTAAACGTTAAAATTTTAAAACGCTCTCAATAAACGAATTTATTTACTATGAAAATTAAACGACTCATATATACGTAAACTCCATCATCAACGAATTGCGCTCGTAGTATTTTATTGCAATTTCATCCAAAGCTAAACCAAAGCACGTCGATATTTCATCAGGATATAAATTGTAAGATTTCACTTTTACTGGCGTATGTCCGTTTTTATAAGATTTATTAAGTTATTATTTACTTAAAACATCGAAATTAGTGAATGACGGGATACATTGGCTAAGTTCTGACATTCACAGAATGTCTTAACTTATAATGCAAAGTAACCTATTAGTTAAGAATTAAAACGTAGGCTATGACTCGAGATTTCACTCGCGTTTCGCTTCACGTACTTACCTATATCTTGCCAGATCGGTAAATTGTTACTAGGCAGCTTCTTAGGTTATATTTTACCAGATATATACTAAGCAGTGTAGCGAAGGGATATCCACCAATAGTATCTTTTGTATTTCATAGCTTAATTAAGGTCTGGTCGAAAATGATTTAAAGAAGCTAAGTAACATTTTAACTAGTAGTTCATTTCAACAATAAAACGAACTCCACAGCTCGGCATGTGATACAAACAAAAGGGAGTATTATTATTATTATTCTAAAAGAAAGCTAAGCAGGCTTATGCGGTCCTGTATCAATGCGACCAATTAGATCTATTGTGATCGCTCGACTTTACTAAAGCTAATCTTATCTAAAGCTTATCTAAACCTATAGCCTTGTAATGTACTGCAGGATTTTTTTAAGCAGAGAGCACCTGAACTTCTTCCGGGAGCAGCACGTACTTGCCCAAAATCCGGTTACGTTTAGAATTTAGTGGGTCACATTCACACAGGAGGTGCTTTGTAGGACATATGTTTATTTAAACAACAGTGTGCAGTGAGTGCCCTTACTAAAACTCTTAGTTGCTTACTGCTAAGCATCAGAGCCTCTCCAGCTCTACTCTGGTTAAGCGCCCCGATAAGATCTTTGGAATGCTGTTGACTTGGCAGATTATACCAGAACTTTTTAGCCTCTTGGTTGTAGTGGTTCCTCAAGGTTAATCGAGCTAGGCATTTTGGGATACCACAGAAAGGTTCAGGCCCGATCTGTTCCCCCAAGACTCCGGCTCTTGCAAGCTCGTCCGCAGTCTCATTGCCTGGGATTCCTGCATGCACCGGGATCCATCGCAGGATTAGTCTGTTATTTTTACCCAGACTGTTCAGCATTGCCACACAATTGGTCACCATCAGTCGAATCTGAGTCCAAAGCCAAGAGACCGATCTGGCTATCCAATTGGGTAACATTGAGTAACATAAACCTTATTCTACGTTTTGGGGCGTATTAGAATCCTTTACGAGTACCTCCTCTTTTGAAATGTTTATTGTAACCATAGATTTATAGTAATAGCACTGGCCAAGTGTAAATTGTCATTGTTTTTAATTGTTTGTCAACAGGTAAAAATACAATAAATATATATTTCGAAAAATATAGGCGTATTAATTAAATACTACCGGATATATTAGTGTTACTGATTTGCACTTGATATAAACCTAAGCTGATACTTTAATTTAAACAATAATATACTGGGAAATTAATAAAATAATGTACACATATTAGCGCAAAAAAAGTAAATTAGGAACAAATTTTATTTATTTATAAAACAATCAATTGAACGTTAAAGTAGATACAAACATATTACCAAAACCATGGTGCAGACTCTTGAGTTTCCAGGGCTTCTGGTTCTGCGTTAGCATTGGCCGTTGCTGAAGCAAAAGCCAGCAGAGCCCACACAGTCATCATTGCGTACTTTATCTGAAATTAAAAGTACTAAAATTGTAGTTCTTATTGTAGGTATCTTATCTTATTGTAATTTCAATGCGATTATGTCTCAGTGATAATACGATCAGTAGTACTTCGTCATTTTACGTGCGTTCTGACTCTAACATTTCCTAAGATTTCAGTAAAGAAAACAGCGTTATGAAGCCATATGATACATATCCTAGTGCTTGTATAGGTAGTCACCAGTTGAAAATATATCGCCAGGAACCTATCGATATGTTTCGGCAGCCGCTCTGCGCGGCATCGTCACTTAAGGTTAGGTGATTCTGTAGTTAAACGCTGTTGATAAGAATATGGGTATTTTTCTTCTTATTAATTTTAAGAGTCATAAGTCTCTAGAGTCTAGATATTATCGCAACATCTATTTCTAGAAAGTCAATAAATTCTCTAGTCAAGGTAACTAAATATTTCTTACCCAGGTTACATACTATAATTCACTTATGAAAATAAGATACTTAATGAAAATAATGTGTAAATATAATAAAATTGGATATATTTGCATATTTTTGAAATAAACTTATACTTTCCAATTTGGTATTGTCATAATATAATCAGGGCGGTAAATTTTATTATATAAAATTAAACACGTTTGTGTTTAATATATACGCATTATTATTTAAATTCGTTTTGTGTTGGCTACCGAAGACTATACATATTTCATACGTATACAGTAATCAGCCATGTCTTCGCACAGGTAGAAAAATTTAATAAAAAAGATTTTCATACAAATTTTCGTCCCCATTTTCCAAAGATCCTTCCTTAGTGCTCACCTATAGTGTAAAAGGAAACCGCATGAAAATTTTCATGGTCATAGCCCCAGTAATTTGGGCTCCGCGTTGATTAGTCAGTCAGTCAGTTATCCTTGTAAAATATTTTAATATGATTTTGAATGCTTTTCTCATACACCCGTGTTATTTTTTCTATATTTATCATTTTTATATAATATTACACACACACTATAGGGTCAAAGAACCTAAGTTAATAAACTAAAATAAAAACCACAACATAGTAGTTCAAATTCTCGCCAAAACTCAATTCCAGTGTTGTAAATCTTTTATAAAAGTAAGGTATAGTCAATACGGTCACAACATTTGCTATAGTCTGTAAAAGCTGCATCAACTTGTCCACCTCAATCCGTGCTGAATTTACATAATCAGTAAATGATAATAAGATAGATGTCGTTGAGCGATTTTTGAGAAAACCATGCTGTTCAAGACTAAATAAGACCGAAATACCATTATATACTATTATAGTTTTATTATATTAATACTGTTATTTACAAAATAACAAAAAAAGTCATTTTCGCCAAATGTCATTTATGCCCTTTGTAACCCAAAGTTCAAGTATGTAGTGGGTATATCGGACACAGCTCTGATGATTTCGATGTAATTTTGTACTAAGTTAATATTTTACATTCAAAGTTTACCTAGATAGATGCTTTTTTAAATTCCGGGAAGGCACCCAGCGAATATATTATAAACTATTTAAATACAAAAATATATGTCTACTTACAAATTTCATGTTCTTGCAGTTCTTGTAGAATTGTGATTGAAATGGATCAGATCTCACATTATATATACATTTTCTTGGATGCTAAAAAACGATCATAAATAATCAAGAAGCAATTTAAAACCAACATCAACCATTAAAAAGCCTAACGGAGCGTGCAACAGTTCTGATTCGTATTTTTATTAGGAAGTAACTTATACCCGCGGCTTTGCCCGCTTGATATTAGCATTGAAATATTGTAAACATAAAACCTATCATCATCATCATCATTTCAGCCGAAAGACGTCCACTGCTGGACATAGGCCTCCCTCAAAGGTCACCACAACGACCGGTCCTGTGCTGCTCACATCCAGCGGCTTCCCGAAAACTTTACCAAGTCGTCGAACCACCTTGGGACGGGTCTGCCCACGCTGCGTCTTCCGGTACGTGACCGCCACTCGAAAACTCTTTGACCCCATCGGCCATCCGTTCTACGAGCTACGTAGCCCGCCCACTGCCTCTTAAGTCTAGCTATTCTTCGGGCTATGTCAGTGATTTTCTGATTCGATCATGCAGAGAAATTCCAAGCATAGCCCTTTTATTTCCTTTTGAGGTACCTTGAGCTTTCTTATGAAGCCCATAGTTAGCGACCACGTCTCAGCACCATATGTAATCACCGGCAACGCACACTCGTCAAATACTTTCTTCTTGAGACACTGCGGTATCTTGGGCGATAATATGTTACGTAGCTTCCCAAACGCTGCCAGGCCGAGTTAGATTCGACGATTGACCTCTTTCTCAAAACTTATATTGTATACTGAGTTTCTGTGAAATGCGTTAAATGACATTTTTAGTTCCTTACTGGTCCGTGTGTGATTTTACTTTCGTTATCTTGTTCTGATTGATATGTATTATTGTTGGTTTTTGCTTTTGTAATTTAAAAAAAACCTATCGTGGTATATATTATTTCTACAATTAGTATTAATGCGGTCTTTGAATGATGTATTCGTTCATAGTCTAAATAAGCATTTTCACAACCTAAATTACAGACGTTGACAAATTCCATATATATATATTGCCTCCGTAAGGAAAATGGTCGTATCTAATTAAAACACAAAACGGAGACAAATAAGATCTAAAAATCTTTAAAAATATGTCACTTGCGTCCTTTTAGGCTAACTCGAGACCGGAAGCTCGTAGGGAAAAAAAATACTACAAGGTGTACCTTTTTTCCTGATTCTAAATGTATATTTATGTAACTCAATTTTGCAAAAATCAGCATATGTGCCTTCTTTTTTGGGACAGCAGGATAATCAAACATACTTCAACAATATTTCGGTTATACATAAAATTTTTGAACAATTTATTTAGATGATACGTCCGCATTAGAAATTACTCTTACAAGGTCACATGTATAATTTGCAATGCTTCGTTAATTCTGGAAAATATTTATACAATTAAAGAACCAGTCCTGACTCATAAGTGCACACAGCTGTAACTCAAAGCCGAAATGTGAAATTCGGATAGTATGTTCACTTTGTTTTATTATTACATAGGTAATAAGTGAGAGTTGATTAATCCACTGTTAAAGACTGAAAGTTATACGGAATTCCGTTCAGTTTTGAATTTAAAATCATTACAATTGCAATCTTTTTACGCATTCGTTATTGTATCAAAGCATATGGCTTCAGGGACAATCCTATTAAAACTCAAGTCATTATTATTGGAAGCTCTAAGTTGACTGCAAAAAGCGATGGAGCGCAACTTCCTTATATCGTCTTTGTGTTGGTTTTTTATTACATATTTAATTGTAATGTTGTATTTTCACTTTCAGTCGAGAATAAGTATTTGTCGACAAGATTTACTTTTACCCTCCTAACTTTCTCCATGTATTACTTTCAAGACATATACTACACTTGCCAAGGAGATACTTCAGTTATTTTATAATGTAAATCGGTTCTATCGTTCTCAAGTTATAAACAAGCTAACGAACAGAAAAACAACCAGAGAAACGTTACCTTTTATAACATTATGTAAGTAAGGATAATGGAAATTATCACGCATGACAATCTGTAAAGACAGGCTATCTTTTCAACACGCTTCTAGCTTCAATTGTAACTACCTAACTAACAATGTAATAAATTCTTAGAAGTAAATTTTAATCTACTTCTAATTATCGTATCTAAATGAAATTTTGCATGTATATATAGTTCGGATGACAAAACTATAATTTGGTATCTTGGAACTGATCTTATGATGGAGCCAGGAGGTGGAACACTTCAGTGGCTACTAGTAAGCCCCTCGTGCTAAGGCTCATATGTTTTGTTTTGAGGAGTCCTATAGATTGGCCTTGGTAACGAGATGTTATTATAAGACTAAAAAGTTTT
Source organism: Saturnia pavonia (assembly GCA_947532125.1). Taxonomy (NCBI): domain Eukaryota; kingdom Metazoa; phylum Arthropoda; class Insecta; order Lepidoptera; family Saturniidae; genus Saturnia; species Saturnia pavonia. The sequence goes on from OX383923.1 coordinate 2,357,025, forward strand.
ATAATTTTTAGTGCTCGATTAAAGCGTGTTTTTTTAGTTGACTTAAACTACATATTAATAATTGATTTATATCTCATAGTGGACATTTGGAAGTTTTGTAATGAAAAACCTCTTAATCTTCACAATACTGTTCTATTATAATCTTGAATTTAGGTTGTTACAAATATTAGATAAATTTACTGGACGCGACGCAACCGTGTACTTATTGTTAATTGCGTAAAAAACTCTCTGATGCGAGGTTCCGGCCATCCACCCGCCGAAACACAGAAAAATGAACAGGTGCACGGCGTAGACATCTTCTCCCCCGTTGAAAGACTCCTTTCAACTTCTTCAGCCGTGATCCGGCGAAGAGAAAGGCAAGGGCAGATCCGAGTAAGAGGCCTCCGGAAGCAGCCTCTGGTAGTCTCAATATCTGCGACCTGTGTGACACCGTCCGAACTAGGAAACAGGTGGCTGACACGTCCCAATCGCCAGCTGAGTGGTGGGACGTTATCTTCCTGGAGAAGTACTAAATCTCCGACTTCCAAAGATGCTGATTTGGTACGCCATTTGGAACACTGTTGTAGTTCAGCTACATATTCCTTTTGCCAGCGATGCCAAACATGATGATTAATTTGTTCAAGCTTCATATAACGTTGAAAGTGGTTCTGATTCTCTTGCTTCAGCGATAGAACAGGCAATGCATTTAGGGCATGCCCTATCAAAAATTGACCTGGAGTTAGGAAATGGTAATCGTTAGGGGACGATAGGTATTGCGATGAAAGTGGTCCTCGCATACCTGCTAAATTTTGTTAAAATATTGCTTTGCTATTGAAACTTGCTCTAGTTCCCATAACTTTGTCAATTCCTTATACTTGGAGATATAGGGCCAGCAACGAGCCAAAATAGTTTTGAGCTACCGTAGCTTGAGCATGTTATGACCTAATGCTAACTGATCACATTCTAATAGATCCCAAGACAATCAAGACGTCTATAGCCGACAGCTTATGAAAATAAGGATCAGCTAACTGTATGTTTTTGGGATTTTTGATTGATATCTATATATTTTTTAGGAATAGTACTTGTTAATTGGTTTCATACATAAAATTACTGTACAAAACTATAGTCATTGTTAATTGAATTTAATCGGGCAATGCAACTTTAAGTCACATGTTCTGCTAAGTTGTTGCCTATACCAATAATGTTAATTTTATTTATAGCACATATTTGTAATGATAACTTCTTCATGAGTGACTGACTAATAAATGAAAACTGACTTCCGCAGTCTAATAAAGCACGCGCTAGAATTTATTTATTTGTTTGAGGACTAATAATATTAACCATGGCTGTTGACAAAAGAATGTGGTTTTCTGTCAAAATGTCATTGGTAGAATTGTTGACCGATATTCCAGTAGAACCGCGATCTGTGTTAAAATTATTGCTGCTGACTGGCACTGGCATTGCTCGTACTAGTATTCATAGAATTAGGTAAATGTAAATGTGAGTTGTGCCTACGCTTGCACTCACGACTGGGACCCAACTTGCAATCATGCGCACGATGCCCATTTCTTAAACAATTGGAGCATAAGTGCAATTTAAATGCTTCATCTCGTCGTTCTTGAACACTCTTCGCTAGGAAAGTAGGGCAGTCGTATATCCAGTGATCGCCTTTGCAGACAACGCACTGCTTAGCGACGGAGCTTGTGTTTTGAAATGTAGATCAAAAAAATTTTGTACTACGAGAATTGTTATTGATATTCTGGCGTGATTGTCTGGCCTTAAGTATATCAGACTTGTTTTGATACATAGTTTCTAACACGTCAGCACGATCAGTTAGGAACGTATTAAAATCTTTTAGAGTGGGGATATCAGACAAACTGTTACGATGTTCTTCCCACTTCATGGCGGTACGATTTTCTAATTTTGTTATAAGAATTTTAATAATTATTATATCAAGCAGTTCGGTATGTTGAAGTAAACTTGATAATGCTCGTAAATATTTGTTACGTGATCAACTAGAAACCTTAGTGATTTGTTCGATTCACGTTTGTGTTGTTGCTGTACTGTTTTAAAATATAACAATGAATTGAGGTGTTGATTTATAAGTTGGCGCTTGTTATGATAACGATCGCACAAAAGCTGCCACGCAATTTCATAGTTAGTTTCACAAATTTCTAAATTAGAAATAATCCGCGCGACTTCGTTTTCGAGATACGATACTAAATAAAGAAACTTGTGGATGAGATGTCGTTAAACGACCTTTAACCGGGCTACGTTTAGCAAATAGTTCCTACAATAGTTTTGCACTACTGTCTTTATCTTCGCTTAAAGACATCTTGTTTATTAATTTATAGCAAGAACCGCACAATAACTAGCACCGGGATCTTTAGAAAAATGGATATAGTTGATTGAGTAATCTTGACAGTAACACCATTGCCAAATGAAGGAATAAGGTTATATTTTGTAATCTTATCTAATACTCCTTTGGCGGCACCTGGGGTCTGAACGCAGCCACGCGGCAGCAGCGCGGCGGCGGCGCAGCGTCACCCGAACACGGCTAGCGGTAGCCGGCAGCGTCAGGCGGCGCGTGACGGAGTCCCTGGAATAGTCGGCCGGAAATATTTGAAATATTGTTAACTAGAATAATAATACGAACTGAGTGGGCGATTAAGTTAAGTGCCTCAGATAACCCCGTAGGATATAATTACTATTTTATGTTTGGATATTCAAATATTATATATTCACATACTTATTTTAATCAATATACTGTTATTTAAATGAAATTACGATTTTACAAATTGTTATGTAGGGTAATTGACAATGAACAATAAATTTTAATTTTACTATTTTAGATATCTTATGGTATAATACTTGAAAGAAGCTTTAAGATAGTTAGGTATTTTGTTGACCTAATAAAACACGAGTAGAATGTACCAAACAGCGACCCTTTTGATAGGAAAAGACGTTTGGGTATTTAACTGATAGACGAGGCGGCTGCTTCTAGCTGCACTGGTCCTCGTTGGTGGCTATGGCACACGTACACGCACAGGTACACAAGCTGCTCGCAAATGTTGACGGAATTCTCGAACTTGCGTGGACAGGCTGACGGTGAACCTTGACGTCGCAGAAGCCAAGGCTGGGCGCGGCGCGTTCTGCTGACCGACCTGGCTGGCTTAGCTGTCTGCTATTATAGTGTTCTTGCGTCTGTGGACATCCACGTGAAATCTTTCGTAGATTGCCTTTGATGAGAATTCTTTGTCTTCGTACTCAAATCCGAATTTTGCAAATGTGTCCTGTCACGGTCGCTAAATTATGTCTCATAGTGGACATTTGGAAGTTTTATAATGAAAAACTTCATAATCTTCACAATACTGTTTAATCATGAATTTAGGTTGTTACAAAATAGAACAGATTATTTTACTCGACGCGACGCAACCGTGTACTTATTGTTAGTGGCAAAAAGTCACATGTGCAAAAAAATACTCGAATGCAACGTGCCGGCCATCTACATGCCGAATTACAGAAAAATGAACAGGTGCACGGCGTAGACATGCAGTTTATGTGTTTAGTATAACACGGATTCTAGATTATAGGCATTCATAACTAACTTAATTGATTTCACTTATTGATTGATATTAAAGTTTTTTTTGTTAATTAATATAAGAATGGTTTAAACTACCTACGTTGATTAACTAATGACGTTTCGAAATAATTACATCTTTTTTCCACATTACAGCTGGTTTGCACTAAGAAAATGCTTTACCTATAGCGTTGCGTTCGCTAGTGTACAGAGTAAAATTGCAATAAAGTATTCATTCAATCATATATTTAATGGAGATGTGTGCGCTCACTGAAACCCAGCGCTGTGATAATTGGCTGTTGCACATGCTGAGCAGGGGTCCTTTTCAATGTTAAATGCAGTAGTTATCCGGCAATATTTCAATATTTTAAACAAAAGTAATATACAAGATTTATTACCAAATGGACTTTCTTTCTTTATATTTGTCACTGAAATCAAACAAGTGTTTATAGAAAAGTTCATAAAAAGGACATTGTAATAATTAGTAAATGAACTAATAGTGAGATGGTTATAAGGTCATGATTCATTGAAACTGTCAGTATTGCCGCTTACATTAAGCATCGCTTTTGTAAATATAATTAAATGGCTTATTCCTTATACTCCACAGTTGCGCCTCATAAAACTGAAACACAAATTGTGTTTCTAGTTTTTGCGTTTGTTTTTTGTGCATTGTTTTTATATACCTAATATAATCTAATAATTACGTAAATATTTTTCATACTACTAACCAAGTATTACGAATTATATTTGTGACCTTCTGTGGGAAATTATCATCCATTTAAATTATTTCAAATTGTTTATGTATAATTGAAATATTACTGAAGTGTATACTTACTTACATGTCTTTCTGTTAAAAATTATTTTACGAAATTCGCCAATTACAAAAATTCGCTATGTAAAAATACATAAATTGGCTTAGAAACAATATAGGTACCTACGAATAGTTAGTTATTAAACCGACCGCATCAGTAGCAATGTCAAGCGGGCGAAACCGCTGGAATAAGTTACTCTCTAATAGGAATATAAACAAAGACAGTTGCACGGTTCGGTGAGTATTTATTTTTAATGTTTAATTTCGGTCTCTAGTGATAATTAATTGAAATATTTTGCTTACATTTTCATCGAAGATAGAGCATATATAATCTGAACTTTGATACATTTCATGCACAGTTCTACAAGAACTGTAGCCTGAGCTTTCGATAAAGGAAAACATCGTGAGGAAACCATAGCATGTCCTAATGTCCTAATTTCCGTCTGGCTAGCTACCACCCTCAAGTTGAAAATCTGTCGCCAAGCACCAATAGGTGTGTTCCGGCAGCTGCACTTGAGAGCCATTCTTCCACTAGGTTTAGCGTGTTATCATCTTGGGCTACATCGTCACTAAACTTCAGGTGAGATTTTGGCCACTAAGCCGAAACCTATAACGATAAAAAAACAGCCGAACTGAACTGTATAAGTAGAATGATTATTTTACTCAAATTATTAGCGAAATGAAACATCTAGTAGATAACCTGGTGAAATTCTCCTTTTAGCGGCCTGAGTGGTGCCGACAACATAATATATCGTAATAATAACTGTAATAAACAATTTATACAGATGTTTATTACCTTCGTTAGTGCGTTTTTAGGGTTTTGAAGTCAAAAGGAAGAGAAGGAAGAGTTTCGCAATGTCCTTTTGTCTGTCTGTGGCTAAGCTCAAAGATTCTCAGTATTAGAAATCTGTAATTTGGTTTGGTATGCATATTAGTCACGACGGCAAAGTGATAATTATGGTAGTAGTATAATGAAGTTAAAAGGAAAACTATCAGAGGTTAGTAGGCTTTACAAGTTAACACGTCACTGCAAAGGCAGCACGCATGATGAATAATAATGACCTTACCAGTGTAAGAGAATGAGCAGATGCAAATTGCTATTTTTATAAACTAATACATATTAAGCCATAAGCAGTATTGAATTATTATTATTATTTATTTGTTTACTAATTTACTACATATTTTTATTGAATCGAATTTTGGGCGCACCGTGACTTGCTCTGGGGTTCCAGATAAAAATCAGCGCTGAGTGCCTCGTGGCACTTCAGCATTTATGCTGAGCTGAGCTTTATACAAACAAACAGCTCTTCCAGTTTATTATATTAGTTGAGTTGTAACTAATATAACTTGTTAACTTTTAAAGCCTACTAACCGCTGACTAATTTCCCTACTACCTACCTACTAACCTCCTCTTAACTTCATTATATATACTACTACCATTACTTTTTCACATATCAAAAAACAACTATTTAGAGGCCATGTGATGCATGAATTACTTCATACAAAAGTATACTATACATATTTGAACGTGGACCTACACAATAGTCCCTAGTTCTAAATACTTTTCATTTTCTTCCAGTCTTTGAAAATTGATTACTTTTGAAAACAATTCGCCTTTAGTACGTGCCAAGGTAACAAAAGGAGCACACTGTCCAATTATTTATTTGCAGGTGCAGTCATTTATGATTAATGTTATTTTTCATTTCATAATAAACTTTAAATTGAACCACCAAATGGAAGAAGGGAATAAACGCCACTTTTTGACATATTCAGTTTTCTACATTTTTACATTCTTTAGATGTAGCTCTTAATTGTGAGTTCGAAGACAGGAACAAAAACCATTCGCTTCGTATAGATTCAAGCAGTCAAAAAATAATTAGTTGGAAGAAGGAAACAAATCCTTCCTTTATTCCCTTCTTCCATCTATCAACAGTGCGATTATAGAAATAGTGTTGGTTTTGCCTGTTTTTTTTTTCTCACAAAAACGCTTCGCTATTGCTGGGGGACGCGATATTAGCGATCTAATACTTTCCTGTGCGTGGCCATTCGTTTTTACAGTGTGACAGAAATTTTGGGAAAGCTAAAAGACTTATTAGGAGAAAGGACAGAATTTACGTTCCGAATGAATATAATAGTCTTATTTTGGCAGCAAAACTCAGGGGTTTTTCAGTTAAACCCGTTACTTCTAATGACATACTTGATTTTAAAAATTCATGAAAGCTGTAAGTCATTAGACAAGGCAACAACATTCAAGTTTTCGCAATATAGAATCTTTGAGTATTGTTCAAGTCTTATGGGTTACTTGACATGTTCCGAATTTATCGATTATTTCGTTATAGCTACATTTTTGCTCCAAAAACCTTCTACAAATCCAACAATACCAGAAACATCAGAAATACCCATAAATGAGAAAAAAATGAACGACATACAAAAAATAATCCAATATGTTCCTGACAAATTCAAAGATTTTTACGATATTATTCTGACCTGGCCAACTACAACATCCGAAAGTGACGAAATAGATAAATAATACAGTGTCCTTACGTTTTTCTAATAAATAAATAATTTTTGTGATTATATTGTGTATTGTTTCAAATTATTTTGCATATAGTATATGATAAATTGGATGAAGGGAATAAATCCAACACATTTACATATACATATATAAATATATATTTTAGCCAGGGCTATTAGTAAATAAATCAGAATTTATATTTTCTTCATTATCATTAATATTCCATGAGTCTACAAGTTGAAAGTAAAAAGTTATAAAGTTTTTTTTAATTATCTCCATTCTTATTTTTTGTATTTATTCCCTTCTTCCAATTGGTGGTTCAATTGCCCTTTTCTTGTTTATTTTTCTGCCAAGGCAATGTATATATAATAAGAAATTTGATATATTTTAGTCACAATTCAACGTGATCAGTAAACATGAACTTTGTAAGTAGAAATACTATTTTGCATTAATATTTTGTATTACATTTTATTAAGATGAATTTAGATTTTAAAATTGAGTACGGAAACCATTATGTAAAATGTATGTTATAATATATGTTGTCATCATAACTTTATTAAAAGAAGAATGTCGTGCCGGATTGCTCAAAAGTCTCCTCACGTTGTGTTTGAAGGACTTCATGTTATAGAAAGGATGGAACACACTGACTGGGAGACAGTACCACAGCTTCACAGTACGGCAAATTAAAACGTAGGAGTTTGTTCGTTGGAGGTTACCGTAAAGCTGTGGCTCCGGAGCCCAGCGCGTGTGGTTCTGTTATGAAAAGGAGAAGAGAGAGTTAGGTTTTTACAGCCCTTCAGAACGCTCACCATGCACACGCACAGTAAAGCAATGTCTCTGCGCAGCTGAAGTGGCTCGATGAACTTAGTATACGTCTGCATTATTTACGAAGCGGACAGCCCGTCCGACCTAACTATGGTCAAGGATTTTCTGGACTGACTTGGTTTGCGAAGGCACAACGGAACGCCCTAACGTCAAATGTTGAAGGTAGGCACTGGAACTCCGTAATATAACAATGTAACCTTGTCGCCACAATCTTCCATCTTTATTATAGATTGTCCTCGCTTCGGCTCGTCCAGTTTTGACCTCGAGTCACGGACAAGTTATAGGCTGAATCAGCAGAATTCGCACAAGCTTATGAAGGAGGAAGATACTACTAGGGCTTTTTTGAACTTAATCGAAGGAGAATAGTCAAAGGTTCTAACAAACGGAACAAATAGAAGAGAATGTAGGAATTGGTATACACTATTTTGGTAAAGTCCGACAAGGCTTCTAAAAATATATAAGAAATTACTAGACTGTAAATTATTGACAGAAAAAAGTAAACTGTGTGTAATTGAATTAAATACAATACTAAACCAGGAATGACAAATGTGTAAACAAATAATGACGGGAATAATTATAATAATCAGTTTAATGTATTTGGAAATTAATTAAATAATCGAGTGACTGTAATGTGGAATAATAAATAAAAAAATGTTGAGAATATAATAATAGACAATCCCAATTGACATTGGGATAAAAGTTAGATAAGATAATAAAATGTATTAAAATCAGAAGTAGAAATTATGTAAAATTAAGATTATTAGGAAAATGTATTAGTAGAATAAGATAGATAAGGGCGGAGGCTTCAAACTCAAAATGTAATCATAAATTACTCTGATTATGCTAGAAGGGAATAAAGATAACACGAAAAAAGCTTGGCCGCCATGAGATGTACTCTGGCTATGAGTATTTTATGAGCAATATTCTTATATCCGAGTCGTGTATTATGTGTGGTCTCGATTGTCAGAAGAAAGATTTCGAAGCTTCGTTGTTTCAGCATTTTCGAAAGCCACCTTTCACTCAGTTCGCTAGTCTTTTTAGAAATTTGCCTTGGATGTAGATTTTCTACTATGAGATAAGCATTTCTGCCATTCTTCGCTCGCTTCATTTAAACGGAGTTGGTTCATATAGTAGCGTAGATCTATCTTCATGCGTTCTCCATAAATATTACGTTATTTATTTACTTCAGCTTATTTTAAAAATATTTTTTCATTTCATACCTATATTCATACGAACTATGAGTCTGCCACATACTTAAACTTCACATGTACGAGTTCAGGACTGGTTCTTTAATGCTATAAATATTTTCAGAATATTAACTAAGCATTGCAAATTATACATGTGACATTCTAAGAGTAATTTCTGATGCGGACATATCATCTATGTAAATGATTATTAAAAAAATATGCATAAATGGAATATTGTTGAAGTGTACTGAAGTGTATTGTTGAAGTATACTGCCGTCCTAAAAAGAGGGGCGCAAATACCGATTTTTTCAAAATTGAGTTATTTTCAGACTCAGGAAAAAAGGCGTACCTAGTTTTTTTCCTTACGAGCTTCCGTTCTTTTGTTAGTCCAAAAAGAACGCAAATGACATATTTTTAAAGATTTTCAGATCTTAATTTTTTTTCTGGTTTGTGTTTTTGTTAGATAAGCCCATAAGCCCATTTTCCTTACGAAGGCAGTATATTATATATATTGTATGTTAACCTCTGAAATTTATGTTGTGATAATGCATGTTTAGACTAAGTAATAATAATGAACGAATACATTCATAGACCGCTTTAATAATAATTGTAGAAATAATATATACCACGATAGAAAATGTTTTTTTTTTAAATTACAAAAGCAAAACCCAAGTTTGCAAAACAATCAGAACGAGATAACGAAAGTAAAGACACACACGGGCCAGTAAGAAACTAAAAATGTCATTTAATGCATTGTACAAAATCTAAGTATACAATATAAGTTTTATGTTTACAATATTTCAATGGTAATGTCAAGCGGGCAAAGCTGCGGGTACAAGTTACTCCCTAATAAAAATACGAACCAGAACTGTTGCACGCTCCGTTAGGTTTTATAATGGTTATTGTTGGTTTTAAATTGCTTCTTAATTATTATTTTATTTATGATCTTTTGCATCCCAGAAAATGTATATATTATAATGTGTGATCTGATCCATATCAAGCACAATTCTACAAGAACTGCAAACAACATGAAAATTGTAAGTAGACATACATTTTTATATTTAAATAGTTTATAATATATTCGCAGGGTGCCTTCACGAAAATTAAAAAAGCACCTATATAGGTAAACTTTGAATGTAAAATATTAACTAAGTACAAAATTACACCGAAATCATCAGAGCCGTGTCTGATAAACCCACTAAATATTTAAACTTTGAGTTACAAAGGGCATAAACGACATTTCGGCAAAAATGTTTTTTGTTATTTTGTGAATAACAGTATTAATATAATAAAACTATAATAGTATATAATGTTATTTCGGTCTTCTTTAGTCTTGAACAGCATGGTTTTCTCAAAAATCGGTCAACGACATCTATCTTATTATCTGTAATGTATAGTCAGAGATAAGGCGGTTCAAAATATTTAGTTTTATACATACCCTACTAAATATAATATATTAGTCTCGCAATATCTGCCATCGTTTCATTTCGTTAAACATTTCACTGGCGACGAACTTGGGATTTTTAAAGGGAAAGAATAATCATGCCTTTCGGGAAGTTGCATAAATTCGAACTACACGGCCAGGGAAACTGGAACGGGTATGTACGACTCGTGGAACAGTTTATTTTGCTGAATAATATCAGTAGTGAATTACGAGTGGCCACGTTGGTGACTCACGTCGGTGCGGTCACGTATGACCTAATGTGTGACCTTTGTGCTCCTGATCATCCTGAAAATAAAACGTTCGAGCAACTTGTAACCTTGGTGCGCAACCATCTCGAGCCGAAGAGATCCGAAATTGCTGAAAGGCATGTTTTTCGACAACGGCGACAAGAGGAAGCTGAGAACATCAATACCTTTCTTCAAAATTTAAAACATCTCGCCACATATTGTAATTTTGGCACAACGTTAGAAGAAAATATTCGAGATCAATTTGTATCGGGCTTAGGAAGTGAAGAGCTGCGATCTCGCTTGTTCGCTGAACCCACGTTGGATTATAAAAAGGCAGTGGAACTGGCGCTTGCATTGGAGGCAGCTGAACGGCACGCCGAGAAGGCGGCCAGCAGCGCGGTTGGCAGGTCACCGGGCTCAGCGGGACTCGGGCAGGGCACGTCCGGCCTGCATCGGGTGGACAGGAACGATACCCGGATGCGGCGGTCTGCTTGCTGGAGGTGTGGGAAAGACAACCACGCACAAAACAAGTGTCGTTTAAAACATATTCGTGCAATAAGTGTAGTGAAAAGGGGCATCTAGCTCAAATGTGTTCTAAAGATGCCAAAAGTGGCAGTGTTAATAAATACAAATATCAAAATTACATAATGAATCGTGAGTCAGAAAGCAGTGACGAGGACGACGCAAGCGATGGATTATATAATATAACCGTAAAAAGAAACGGCCGCGCGGACGATCCTTATTACTGCGAGCTTAAGGTAGATAAAATTAATATTATATTTGAAATCGACACAGGCAGTAGAATATCGGCACTTTCTAAGGTTTTCTATGATAAACATTTGTCACACTTAATATCAATAACAAAGTAAATAATAGATTTCATTCATACACGGGCGATGTTATTATTCCGCTCGGATACATAAATGTAAAGGTCATGAGAGGATGCGAAACTATCGAGTTAGCGCTATACGTAATTAGTAACGGCGGTCCACTTTTACTGGGACGGTCTTAGTTAAGAAAATTAAATTAAATCCCATTAATTTGTATAAAATAGAGGACGCCACTGACTGTTTAATTTTAAATTTAAATAACGAGTTTCCGGAAGTTTTTAAAGATGCATTAGGTACTTGTAAAACTAAAATTAAATTATATTTAAAAGATAATGAACAGCCTATATTTTTTAAAACACGCCCATTACCATATGGGTTTTGCGAATTTCAGTAGAACGCGAATTACAACGGTTAGAGGCCGAAGGAGTTATATATAAAGTAGAGAGATCTGACTACGGCACTCCTATTGTACCGATCATAAAACGCGACGGCTCATTACGATTATGTGGTGATTACAAAATAACAGTAAATAAGCAGTTAAAAGATTATCATTATCCATTACCGCGCAAAGAACAATTATTCGCAGCGCTTAGTGGTGGTGAATACTTTACGAAATTAGACTTAAAAACAGCGTATTTACAACTTGTTTTAGGTGAAAGTTCGCAACCTTTTACGGCGATCACTACTCACGTGGGTACATATGTATATCGCAGGGCACCATTCAGTTTAAAATGTTTGCCCGAAAACTTACAAAAGATTATTGAAGAAATTTTAAGTGGATTAAAAGGTGTAGTGTACTTTATCGATGACATTTGTATTACAGGAAAATATAGATCAGAACACATACACAATATAAAAATGGTTTTATCTAGATTACAAGAGACGGGCCTACGAATTAAATTCGAAAAATGTGTGTTTGTCAAAACGGATGTTTGTTATTTAGGTTATTGAATAAACCGTAACGGATTACATACGGATCAGAATAAAGTAGCTGCGATTGTAAACTTGCCTAGTCCACAAAATGTGACGCAGTTAAGAGCGGCGCTAGGATTAATTAATTATTATGCTCGATTCTTGCCTAATATGAGTACAATTTTACATCCATTGTATACGTTGCTTTCTAAAAGTACACCTTGGCAGTGGACAGATAAGTGCGAAAATGTTTTTCAAATTATTAAAGATACATTGGTGAATTGGCCGGCGCTGGCGCACTACGATCCAGATCTTCCGCTCGTGCTGGCAGTCGACAGTAGCGCGTATGGCTTAGGGGCGGTGTTGTCACACATTTACACAGATAATTCGGAGCGTATAGTTTGCTGTTCTTCACGAACATTGACTGAAACAGAACACGGATATAGTCAAGTAGATAAAGAGGCTCTTGCAATTGTGTATGGTGTAAATAAACACCATTCTTATTTATTCGGTCGAAAATGTGTCCTTCGTAGCGATCATAAAGCGCTCGCTTATATATTTGGTCCAAAACACGACATTCCCCAGACGGCCGCCAGTAGGTTACAGAGGTATGCGGTACGTTTAGCAGCGTATGAGTTTGATATAGTGTTTGTTACTACCGAGAAAACCAGTAATGCAGATTGCTTATCCCGTCTCCCATTAACAAGCCCGGTTACGAAGGGGGAGGAGGATGTGGAAGCCTCTTACATACATTATGTGGAAGACAGCTTTCCTCTGAGCCACGTAGACGTAGCGAGAGAAACCACAAAAGATTTCATATTATGTAAAATATATTCATACATCATGAGTTGTTGGCCGTTAACAACAGAATGTGAAAACGAAAAGCCATACTTTTATTTATTTATTTAAGCAACCAACAAGGCATACACATCACAAAAACTTAAAAAAAAATACAACATGCTGAACTTAGAATCTTAGTGTTGCCTTAATTAAAGGTAGCTCTGACATGCAAAAAAGTAGTGTAAAAAGTGTTTAAATGTTCATGAAAACAATAGGATATAAGAATACAAACAAATAACATAAGTGCTTAGTCACCACAAATGTGTTTCAAAACATGGTCTTTGAAGCATTTGTAACTCTGGCCAAATATCGTAATATATAATAATTATCGTAAAGATAATTTACATATAGATCATCGATGCACAGTGTGGGGATACCGTGTAGTGATACCAGTTAGTTTACGCAAACAAATTTTAACAGAAATTCATACCGGTCACATAGATATAGTCCGAATGAAACAAGTCGCGCGTGGCTACGTGTGGTGGCCATCGATCGATTCCGACATCGAGCAGTGTGTAGTAACAGAGCGCACGGGCACTGTTACCTACAACGGTTTTTTTAGAGATAAGGCGGTTCTAAATATTTATATTCTAAATATAATATATTAGTCTCGCAATATCTGCCATCGTTTCATTTCGTTAAGCATCTCAATGACTAGTTTTATATAATCATTTGCATTTTGAGTTTTTGAAGTTGTATGAAATGCGTATCTTGTAAAGTGATCTACTAATAGATGTAGATATTTTTTTTTCATCTTGAACCTCCAAAACCGCCAATTCTATCTATAGAGACTATTTCAAAAGGCTTTGTAGCAGGACCTAGATGAGACATAAAGCCAATTTTGTCCTGTCTTCTCGATTTATTTTTGATACAAATCTCACAGGTTTTATACACATTTTTTATATTTTTCCTCAAATTTTTGCATTTTTCCAGCTCCAATATGACACAGATTTTTATGTATATTTTTTAAAAGTTTGATGCTAAAGTCTTCGGATAGAATTTTTTTCTTTCTATTTAACTTTTGTAAGTATGTACTTTGTTTTTCAATTAATTTATTTTTCTTGTTTTGTATTCCTACATTTTTACTTTGATCTATTTCTTCTAGTTTAACCAAATTTACTATCTTTAATTGTTCATCTGATTCCAATACTGGATTCCTACTTAAACAGTCTACTTCCACATTTTGTTTTCCTGAAGCATACTTAATTTTAAATTAATATTGCGATAAATAATATGTTAAACCCAGCTCTTCATCGGTTCTAGATTTCAGATTCATATTTTCTAGGGGCTTGTCGTATGAATAAACTGTAAAAGATTTACCTATCAACCAATATTGCCAGTATCTCACGGCTTCTTTTATGGCTAAACATTACCTAGTATTCATTTTTTCTTCTGGGTTTCCTTAAGTTTTTTCGAAAAGTAAGTTACTGGTTTTTCTTTTCTATCAAGCTGTGTCTGTTTTAAAATGGCTCCAACACCTTCTAAAGAAGCATCTGTATAAATATAGATGGGTGATTCTGGATCAAAAAATTCAAGAACTGGTTGGTTGTATAGCAAGTTTTTTATCATTTCAAATACTTTTTTACATTTTTACATCAGACCAAATGCACTTTGTGTTTTTCCTTAGTAAATTATGCAATGGATCTAATATTATTGCACACCTTGGTATATAATCATGGTAAAAAGTGATTTTTCCTAGGAATTGTCTTACATTCTTCTGCGTTTTCGGAATAGGAAAATTCTTTATTGAAATTAAATTGTCTTTCAATGGTTTAATAGAATTATTTTGAATTATATGACCTAGATTTTTCACAGAGTTTAATGCAAACGTGTATTTAGTAAATTTTAACCGGAAACCTTTTGTTTTGATCGCAACTAACAACTGTGATAGATGCTTAATATGATCAGCAAATGTTTTATAAAATATAAGTATATCGTTTATATAATTAATGATAAAATCAGTAAGTTTATATTTTCTCAATATATTGCTTAATATCCTCTAAAAATCGCCGGTGACATTTTTAATCCGAAAGGTGGGCATGACCATTGGAAATGTCCTTCTTGTGTTACGAATCCCATCTTTGCCTATCTTCAATACGTAGAGGAATAGACCAAAAAGCAGCATTTACATCAAGAGATGAAAAAAAATTTACAATTCCTAGTCTTTAACATTAGGTCTTCAATTAATGGAAATTGTAGTCCTTGTGGAACTACTATTTTATTTAAGTCCCTGAAATCGATGCATAGTCTGGATTTCATATTTTCCTCTTTTTTGAATTCCAAAGTAACAGGTGCAGCAAATAGACTATAGGATTCTTCTATTAATTTATTGTCCAATAATTTAGCTGTCTGTTCTTCTATCTCTATTTTATCTTCTACAGTACATCTGTAAGGCCTTTTATTGCAATATTTGTCCACTAATAAGTATATCCTCTCTTCATATCCCTTAACAGTGCCAACATCGAATTTATTTTTTGCAAAAACCGATTTATACAAATCAGTGTATTTATTTTAGACTTTTGATATTTATTTAAATGATTTATTTTTATTTCAGCATCTTCTTCCTTTACATATTCATTAAAATTTATTTTGTATTCTTCTCCGTCTTTTATAATACTATTCTTATTTTCAATTCTAATATTAGATTTAAATATTTGTTAAAGTTTCTTCTACTTTTTGTTTATTTCCATTATTCAGATCCTGTTTCTGGGTTATCATTAAGTCTTCGTTTTTGATCAGTTTTTACTCTTTTGTTAAGTTTAATCCAATCAAAAAATCACATTTGAAATTTTGTTTGTCAATAATGTACGTCAACACTTTTTCCATTTCAAATATTTTTATTTATAAAGTAGTCAAACCACTTGTCTTTTTAACACCATTAATCGTTATTAAATCTGCTTCGTTCAAACTGTTTCCTTTTTTATTTAGTTTCAATAATTTAGAATTAATAAAAAAAAAACATTAGAACCCGAATCATAAACCCCATACATTTCTAATTTATTATTCAATAGTATTTTTCAAATCGGTCCAGTAGTTTCAGAGCCTATTCAATGCAAACATACAATCAAATCTTTCCTCTTTATAATATTTGTTATTATTTATTTATGGTTAATGTTAGTCTGTTTTTTAATAACAGATTTTAATATTTTTTCACTTTTTCATCTTAGGCGAAGTAGTTAATCTGAAATTTTGTGTATTCTAAATGACCTACCAACATGAGCATTGTAAGTAGTTATTTTGTAAAAATATTATTTCCACGAATATTCTTATTAGGCGGGAAATTGATTATCATATGAACGGAATATTATATGTATAATTTGTTTTGTAGCAGAATTAAATAAATCTTAGAATAAAACACAAATTAGTTCTTCATGACTTTAAAAATCAATAAAGATATTTTATTATAAAACATACATTATTAGGTAATTGTTAACTAGAAGACAATCCTTCCATTCTCTTTTAAACGGCTTGATTGGCACCGACCATATCGTCATATTAGCAATTCTGAAATTTTTAATTTATTTAAGACTAGCTATGCTCGCGGCTCCGTTTGACCTGTAAATTTTTATTGAACGAAGATATCGTGATAATTATTTTTTTCGATTTAGACTAAGATTTTAAGGAACAAAACAAAAAATAATTGATAGTAGTTTTTGCGTGACCCGCGCACAACTGCAAACCTCGATAATTTTATCTATATATTAATACGTGAAGCAAAAAGTTTGTACCCCTTTTTACGAAAATTGCGCGGACGGAGGAGTATGAAATTACCCACACCTATCATAATTAATATTATAAATGTGAATGTAGATTTGTTTGTTACGCTTTCACGTGTAAACTACTTAAACGATCATCATGAAACTTTGAACACATATTCTTGGAGGTATTAGAAGTAACATAGGACACTTTTATCACGGTAACAACAATTTTGTTATCCACGCGAGCGAAGCCGCGGGTAAGAGCTAGTAGTTTATATAGAGAAGGAGTGCAGAATGCTAATATTTTTTAAAAATTATGCATAAAAATACATAATAAAAAAAAACATCACACACACTACCATGTATTTGACACACACGCATATATACTATTTTGTTTATTGTTTAAGTTCGTGGTCAAATTGAGAATAGATTAATATTGTTTGTCTTCAATATTATTTGTCTATAGTCTTACTGAATGTCAAACATAACTATAATAAATTCATTTATTATTACAATATATATTAGTTATTAGTGAAATATTGCTCGCACAATATACAAATATAAATCTAATATTAAATCTCAATGTAAAAAGACAGTTGTGTAGGAATATCATATAGGTAAATATATATATATATATATATATATTTGTTATTGCTGGTTTAAACACTGTTTACAGAGAAGTTTTGTAGCATTAATTAAATTATCGAAATATGTATGTCAAGTTCAATGGCCAGCATTTTCTTTATCGCATGGTTTTTATTTCAATAATTTTTCTGTTTTTTAAAAAGGTATTCTTTTTTTTAATCATTTTAGGATTTTTTTTATATTTAAATATCATATTATGTGTTAGTAAAAAATAGGCTAATTAACAGTGTAGCCTTGGCGAAATCTGTGATTATAGAAATATAGTCTTTGACAATAGAACCTTAATAATGTGCAAACTTATAATTTAAATTAATTATGGTCGAATTTCGACCACTGGGCGGCCACTAGTTTAAATAAATAAGCAATTTATACAGAAGTTTCTTGCCTTCATAAGTGATATCTTACTATTTATTTTAGATATGATAGTAGATTTAGACAAAAAAAAAATGACTTTCTATAAATCAACACTGAAAGAGTGTTCGGAGTTTATGCCATTTAAAGTATTTTATTTTTTTATAGCATTGAAGTAACTATTTCTTGTCAATTTGTAGGCAAGAGTTAGACTGCAAACTCAACTGACGATAAGGGACGATGTTACCCCGAAGACAAAGAAATAGAATTGACTCTCCAGTTCAGCTGCCGGAATATATAGAAAGGTGCTTGTCGACAGATGTTCAACCTGAGGGTGGTAGCTCTTGTCTTGCAGGCACTAGAACGAGTATATAATAATCTTGCTATCGTTCCATCACAGTGTTTTCTTTAACCGAAATCATAAACTTGAATATAATTTATTGTTAATTTTGTAAATAATTTTCATATTATCAGCCAAGTATTAAACAATACAAAAATTTAAATTAATACAAATTATACTGTCGACCTTCTGTGAGGAATCATATGATATTATATGATTCTGTTTTATTTAATTACACGGACAGTTTTGCGTATACATTGTAATGTCACCGGAAATAAACGATCATGATAAAATAACTAAGAATATTTCAAAATGGTGACCCTGGCTGGGATTCAAGGTTTTGTGTGGGATTAAAAATAAAAACTTAATCCTAAATTCGTGATTTGATTATAATGTTTGGTCAGATATAGTGAGGTTTAACTGTCGATTGCTTACGACACGGGTTTACGGAAATGTCCATAACACTTAGGGATCATCGCTTTTCTGGCCTCTGAACGGAATATCTTCACCGAGTACATCAATATTACGGCAATATTGATTCTTCATATTTAGAGCTGCTTTCTTAGGATTGGGCGCCAAGCCCTGTCTATAGTAGGGCCTCTGGGATTTGTCTGTACTGGTTGCAGACGTAACTGTCGCTCTCGCATCGGTTTTACAAGTCACAAACATAAGAACCGTATTCCATTAACGGATGTTATTTAACGAACATTTTAAGATTCTGCAAGGCCAAAGTTGATTATGATTATCGTAATTATTTAACGTTCCACGTTGCCAATTTCAGAGGCTTTCAAATTCCTTACAGCAATTTTAAAAAAAAATAGGTAAAAGATTCCTAACAGAAGGTCCCAAATATAATTTGTAATGCTTGGTTAATATTACAAAAATAAATATGTAATTAAAAATCAAGTCCATCATTATATATGTACGGAAGCTCACATGCATGTGGGAAACGGAACGTAGCATAGACTAAAAAAAAAAAGATGGCAACACAGAGAATTGCGAAGCGATTGCTAGGACGTGTGTGTTAATATAGTATCGGAAGCAAATAAATTGATTTTAAAGTGATTTCAAGTTTTAATTAGCTAACACGGCTTCCCATAACATTTTGGAGGCTCGTCCGGGATTAGGATTGTGGAAAAGAAGTACGTGTTCGCGAAACTCGAAATACAACGAAAACGTGGCGGCGGTGTGTTGGCAAATTGGAGGTTATCTGAATATTACGACGACGACTTTGATACCTAAATTCGCTAATTTTACGATGGGACGACGACGACAACTCTGAAAAGAGATATTTACATGACAACTGCTAGCCAAAAGATAAATATTTGCTCCGATCAAACGATAAACGACGACAAGATGAACGACGACGGAACTTTAACATCACAGCCTACGACGTCAGCGGTGGTGAATCTTATGTACGTAGAAGACGCCATACCGAAGTTCTCAAGTACCAATCCTACTTATACAGTCACCAAGTGGGCACAAGAAGTAGAAGACAACGCGGAAATATTCGATTTGACGCCTAATCAAAAACTACTCGTAGCCAGACGGACTTTGACGTCGACAGCTGCGGCGTGGCTCCGCTCTGAGAAAACGTTCAAGACGTATGATGAACTCAAGACGGCGATAATAAAGGAGTTTCCAGATACCTTAAACGCTAAGAAAGTCCACGAAATCATGAGTGATAGGAAGAAACGCAAGGATGAAAGCTGCTATGATTATATGCTTGAGATGAAGACATTAGGTAAGAGAGGCAAGCTGGCTGATTATGTTGCTATCCAGTACATAGTTGAAGGAATTATAGATAATGAAAGTAACAAGATAATGCTATATGGCGTGACTACATATGGCGATTTAAAAGAGAAGCTTAAGATATACGAGACATCCAAAAATAATATGAAGAAAAATGTGAGTACAAGTGCATCAAATGAACGAAACAGGCGGCAATGCAGACAAACAGTGCGGTGTTTTAGCTGTGGAAAAATAGGTCATGCATCATCTGATTGTCCAGATCGCAGTAAACGCCTGAAATGCTTCCGATGTAACGAGTTCGGCCATATTGGATCGCAGTGTAAGAATAAAAACCTAGATGGCAGCACAGGCGGCGCAACTTCATCGACTCGACCAGATCAGTCGATAAAATAGTCCGAGGGAAATCGCTATTTTCAACAAAGACCGATTGAGTCGAACCGGTCGATGAAACAGTTATGTATGAATGCAAACACAGATGGCGGTAACTTCGATGATCAATCAGAGGGCGGAAATGTATCAAGTAATGAAGAAATGACGGCTGTCACTCGAGATGTCAAACGAAATGTAAACAAAAATAAATCTGAAAAAATTGTAACGATTTGCGGCAAAAATATTACGTGTTTGGTTGACAGTGGTAGTGATTTAAATTTAGTATCTGTGAAACTATTTTTCCAGTTAGATATTACAACGTTCTATAAAGGAATTGTGACATTAACTGGACTTGGTGAGAAAAGGGTTAGTTCACTTGGACAGTTCGAAATTAAGATAGATTTAGACGGCCAAAGTTGTATGTATGTATGTATGTACGTTTTATATTGTACCCAATGACGTTATGCCATATGATTTACTGTTAGGGCAGGATTTTTTGTCAAATACAGTGATAATTATTGATAAGGGTTCAGTCACGGTAATGCCACGAGATGATCTATGGTTGAATAAAATTTGTTTTACCATAAATGGAATAGGAGAACCTAACTGTTTATTTACAGATCCCGTAATCAAGAAACAAGTACAGCAATTGGTTAGTGAGTATGTTCCCGCTAAGACTAAAGAAGCACCAATTGAAATGAAAATTATTTTGACTGATGATGTTCCGGTAAGGCAGCGTCCACGGAGATTGTCGATTGTGGAACAAAATGAAGTTGCTAAGTAGATCGGTGAGTGGCTCCGAGATGAAATCATACATCCTAGTTTCTCTGAATATACTAGTCCCCTAGTACTAGTTAAGAAAAAAGATAGTGGTACTAGAATTTGTGTTGACTACCGTAGGATAAATGCTAAGATGATCAAAGATGAATTCCCACTACCAGTGATCGAGGATCACATTGATAAGTTGGCTCAAGAAAGAGTATTCTCCAAGTTAGATCTCAAAAATGCATTTTTCCATCTTTAATGTAAGTGAGGAATCAAGAAAATATACCTCATTTGTAACTCAAACAGGATAGTTTGAATTTTTAAAAGCACCCTTTGGCTTATCAATTTCCTCGAAATATTTTACTCGATATATTAATATTATTTTCAGAGATTTAATTACTAAAGGTTATTTATTAATATTCATCGTCATGACATCATTATGTAATAAAACTATAAAGAAGGACTTGAAAGACTTAAAGAAGTACTTAAAGTTGCTAGTGAGTATGGGCTAGAAGTTAATTGGAAGAAGTGCGAGTTATTAACAACATGTGTGGACTATTTAGGACACAATATAGAGAATTGCATAGTGAGACCTACTGCAGACAAAATAAACGTTGTGATGAACTTTCCTGAACCAAAGACATTAAAACAATTACATTCTTGCATTGGACTTACATCATATTTCAGAAAGTATATCAAGGACTATGCGTCAATAGCTATACCATTAACAAACCTACTAAAGAAGAATCAACCATTTAAATTTACTGAAATTGAAAGAGAAGCATTCAGTACTCTGAAACAAAGATTATGCGAGCAACCAGTGTTGAAGATTTATCACTCAGATTTACCCACTGAACTGCATACAGATGCATCTATAATAATAATAATTTATTTCAATTATAAAATTCATAATATTATATTACTTTTACATAGTTAATTAAATTAAAGATTACATCTCTAAATAATATAATTGACGTTGGTGTCTGTACTAGTCGTGAGACTGTATCACAGATACCCGCGCCACCGTTCACTGTTTATAAAAACAATTTAATAAAGTTGAGACGTTATGAGAGGGTTAGCTATTAGTAAAGGAGTGTGATAGTCTATGTTTTTGAATGATGTGTGAATGTTTGTGTATGTGTGTATAAGTATGTGAATATCCATTGACGTGTCAGTAAGCACAAAAACAATTTTTATTTTAAATAAAGGGGCATTAGAATATTTTCAGTTTCCTCATAATTACGTTTAACTAGCCAATTTTTTAATTTATTTTTCATCACAGGGATTGGGTCCGGATATATATTGAGAAATTTGTTTAAATAATTATAAATTCGTGAACCTAGTACATTGAAATGTCTAGCTGCCAACGAAGTTCGGTACGGATCAATTTTGCAAACTTCATGCTTTCAACGTCTCTTAAGGATAGAGAGGTCAAAAGGGAGTGCACTATGTTTCACTAAAGCGGCCCGGAATACAAAGAGCTGTCTAATAGTCATGACATTACACTCTGTATATAGTTGAGATGTTGGATACAAAAAAGGCTTTTTAATCATGACTTTAAGTACAGCTCTCTGTGCCCGTTCAAGTTGCAGTAAGTTAGATTTACATGCACCACCCCAAGATGTAATACAATATGAAAAGATAGACTGAGCCAAGGCAAAATAAATAATACCCAGGGAAGCCTTATCTGCTACGTTTCTTAACTTCTTAAATACATAAATGAGCTTCTTGGTACGCGATGTTACACTGTTTATATGATCCTTCCAACTAAGAATATTATCAATATGTATTCCCAAGTACTTGACACAGTTTGCTCTAGAAAGATGCAAACATGAGCAGTATATTTGGATCTTTGCAATTATGGGCTATCAAAGAGAAATTTTCAGGATGGGATGTATTGGAAGAAGTGAAGGTAATATATTTGGTTTTATCAAAGTTTAAAGTTAATAAATTAGAAGATAGCCAATTTATTACTATAGTGAGAGCTTTTTCCGCATATGATTTAGCTTCTGCCCAAGTTTCACCTTTAATAATTAAAGCAGTGTCATCAGCGTAAGTGTAAATTTTGCAATTTGGAATATTAAGTTCACAGAGCTCATTTATGTATAAAAGAAACAAAGATGGGCCAAGGATACTACCCTGCGGTACTCCAGCAGTTATTTCATTTTCCTTACTAGTGTAAGCGTTTATTGTGACGCATTGTTTCCGATTGCTGAGGTAGCTCCTAAACATATCATTGGCTTGCCCTCTGATACCATACTCATCCATTTTCCTCAATAGTATGGAGATAGAAACAGTGTCGAACGCTTTACAAAGATCAAGAAATATACCTATTACTTTGTATTTCTTATCTATATTTTCAGCAATAGAATTTGTAAGAGCCAATACCGCATTTTCAGTTGAGACACCTTTACGAAAACCGTATTGGTTATTTGAAAGAATATCATTTTTTTTCTAAAAAGTTTGCAAGACGCTTGCTAAGAATTTTCTCCAGGATCTTGACAATGACAGGTAAAACAGATATCGGTCTGTAGTTGGTGACACTGTCTCTTTGCCCACTTTTATAAATAGGGTGTGCCTTTTTGAAAGGATTAGGGAACGTGCATGTGGATAAGCATAAGTTAAAAATATGCAAGAGTGGTTTCAGAAGGACTTTTCGTGTTTCCTTGATTCCAGAAGTAGATATATTGTCCCAGCCAACTGCACAGTCACTCCGGAGATTCATAATTATTCTTTCTATTTCTTGTTCGTCTGTGTCAATAACAGCCATTGAGTTTGCATTGGATTTATTTTTATAAGTATATTGTGTATTATGACAGTTGTGTGATATCATCATCAACCTATATTAGTCCACTGCTGGACATAGGCCTCCCCTAATGAGCGCCAAAGCGCCCTGTCTTCAGCTGTCCGCATCCAGTATTTGCCTACAGTCTTTCGCAGATCGTCATCCCATCTGGCTGGAGGGCGTCCTACAGTACGTTTGCCGAGTCGCGGTCTCCACTCAAGAACCCGTTTACCCCAGCGGTTGTCGGTTCTTCGCGAGATATGGCCGGCCCACTGCCACTTCAGCTTGCTAATTCTTTGAGCTATGTCGATAACTTTGGTTCTCTGTCGGATGTATTCGTTACGAATCCTATCCTTCAGAGAAACTCCGAGCATAGCTCTTTCCATAGCACGCTGAGCGACTTTGAACTGGTGGACCAACCTTACCGTGAGTGTCCACGTCTCAGCTCCGTAGGTCATTATGGGTAGGACGCACTGATTGAAAACTTTCGTTTTCAAACATTGCGGTATGGATGACGAGAAGACTCTACGTAGTTTCCCAAACGCTGCCCAACCCAGCTGGATCCTTCTCTTGGCCTCCTTCTCAAAATTGTTTTTACCCAACTGCACAATCTGCCCGAGGTAAGTGTACTCAGAAACAATTTCAAGAAGATGACCATCCACGACGACCGGTCCTGGATCAATGTGGCCATTGATCATGACTTTGGTTTTATCCAAATTCATGCCAAGACCGATACGTCGCGAGGCTGAAGCTAGGCCGTCCAGCATCCGGGTTAGCTCCTCTAGCGACTCCGCCATTAAGACTATGTCATCAGCGAATCGCAGGTGCGAGATGTAGTCGCCGTTTATGTTTATGCCCTTACCTTTCCAGTCCAGCGTTTTAAACATATCTTCCAATGCGCTCGTGAACAGTTTCGGGGATATGACATCCCCTTGCCTCACTCCTCTGCGCAATTGGATGGGTTTAGACTGCTGGCCCTGTACTTGGACACTCATAGTGGCGGCTTCGTAGAGACACCTCAGCACCTCGATATAACGATAGTCTACTTGGCATCGCTGTAAGGATTCCAGAACAGCCCAAGTTTCGACAGAGTCAAAGGCCTTCTCATAGTCCACAAAAGCAAGACACAGGGGCTGATTATACTCTTCGGACTTCTGTATAATCTGCCTCACTGTGTGAATGTGGTCTATGGTGCTATATCCTCCGCGGAACCCGGCCTGTTCTGGTGGCTGGAACTCGTCGAGTCTCCTGGCGAGACGATTCGTGATCACTCGTGAAAACAGCTTATAGACGTGGCTCAGGAGAGTGATGGGTCTGTAGTTTTTAAGGAGGGCTTTATCACCCTTCTTAAAAAAGAGCACCACCATACTCCTGCTCCACGCCTTAGGAGTTCTCCCACTGTGAAGGACGGCACTGAAGAGTTTCTGTAGTTCCTGTATAACAGGAGCTCCTCCAGCCTTCAGAAGTTCCGAAGTAATTCCGTCCTCACCGGGGGCTTTTCCATTTTTAAGCTGACTCAGAGCTAACACTATCTCGTCTTGACTGATATCAGGCAGTTCGTCGGTATAGTGGCGTGACAGGGTGGCTCTGGAATCATGGTCGTCTGGTCGGGAATAGGGGGCATGTACAGTGTACAGACGGCCATAGAAATCCTCTATCTCGGCGAAGATCTCCGGCTTCGACAATACGGTCCTCCCGTCGTGCGTTTTAAGTTTCGACAGATGGCTCCTGGCAAGCTGCTGAGTGAATACTTTGGACCCTCGGTTTTGCTCTATCGCCTCTTCAATGAGGCGTGTATTGGAGCTCCGAAGGTCGCGCCGTACCATCTTCGCAATTTTCTTGTTCAGGTTTGACCTGTCTGACGAAGTCGCTTGGGTGGTTTCCCGTCTTCTTGTCATCAGCCCCAGAGTCTCATCCGAGAGTTTGGACTTCCTGCCAGTACGCTGTTTTTTGCAAAACTTGATGCCCTCGTCCCTCAGCGTTTCGACCAGATTGTGAAGGGTCTCGTCAGCGTCATCAGTGGGTTCCAAGGCAACAAATCTATCCCCAAGAAGTTGCTGGAACTTCTCGGTGCCCGCCATGATTTGGATTGGGTTAGGCCGGAGCGTGGACATCATCAGACGGTTTCTTTCTAGCTTCAGGTTGATATTCAGAGAGCCTCTGAGCAGTCGGTGATCAGATCCGGTATTGAACCTGTTGATCACTGAGACATCTCTGAATATGTGCTTGCTATCCGTCATGATGAAGTCGATCTCATTTTTAGTCACAGCGTCGGGGCTTTGCCATGTCCACTTCCTTTGAGGCTGTTTCTTAAAGAAGGAATTCATTAAGAACAGCCCCTCTTTCTCGAGGAAGTTGACAAGCATTTGCCCCCTGTGGTTCCTAACTCCATAACCATGTGGGCCTATTCGGGATTCATTCCCAGTCTGGGTTCCCACCTTGCCGTTAAAGTCCCCCATAACAACGTTGAAGTGAGCCTTAGTGGTGTTGTGCAAGGCTTTGGATATGTCCTCATACATATCCTCCACTTCATCATCCGAGTGTGCCGAGGTCGGCGCATAAACCTGAATTACCTTCATGCTATACCGCTTGGATAGCCGAAGGATCAGGTACGCTACCCTGGTCGACACGCTCGAGATTTCCTGAACGTTGTTAGAGAGGGCCTTATTGACGAGGAAACCTACGCCACCCTGGGATGTTCTATCACCCTCGCGAAAGTAGAGAAGATGGCCCGAGTCAAGGGTTACGGTGTCCTCGCCCTCTCTACGGACTTCACATAACCCGAGAACATGCCATTTAATGTTCTCTAACTCCACTTCCAACTGCGCTAGATGATGGTCAAGCCTCAGAGTGCGTCCGTTAAACGTAGCCAGGGTCAGTTTATGAAGCATGTGGTAGCCTAATGTAGCCCGGGGATTCTTAGCACCCCCTGCCCCGCCGTTACCATGGCCGCTACCATGGCCAGGGATAGCGAGGCAGCCGGGAACTGGGGGCCATTTTCTATTGGCTGTAATCTTCATGAGGAGGAAATGCCCATAATCCCCACGCTGGGCAGGCGGGTTGGGGATCGCAGTTTGGTGGTGGGGTTCTTCTGCGGGGGCGCTGCTGCCCGTCCCCTGATATTACCCTTAGTCGCCTCTTACGACACCCACGGGAAGAGTTGGGGTGGTACAATTCTAGGCCGGCACACACACGGCAATATGATGATATATTGTTGGCTAAATTTAGACCAATATTGGCAAAATATTTATTAATCTCATCAATGGAAGACTCAGGAGTGTCATGAGTGCCTAGGAGATCTTTGGATGAATTTGGAATCTGTTGAATGTTAGTAACTTTTTTAATTGTATCCCAAGTTGCCTTAGGATTTCCTTTTGCCTTTTGAAATGCATTACTCTCATATTGCATTTTAAGTTTTTTTAATAGTTTATTACAAAAATTTCGATATCGAGTATAGGTTATTTTTAAAGTTTTGTTATTCGGAGAGTTGTTTACTTGCATATGAAGGTTGTCACGTTTGCTGATACATCTAAGCAAACCTTCCGTCACCCAAGGTTTTAAGGCCGCATTTTCATGAGACTTTTTTGCTTCTTGTGTGGTGTGACTGTATAATGTTTGAGATATATGTAATAAAAGTTTCCGTTGCATTGTTAGGGTCCGAAATTGCGAAGATAAAAGAAAAGTCAGTATTATTTATTTCTTCAACAACAGAAGAAAAATTTAAACGTTTTATGAGATCCTTAGGTTTAATGAATTCAGGCTTTGAATTAATACTTAATAAGAGAGGTTAATGGTCTGTAATTGACGACTCTAAAACGAGAGTAGTTGTTTTCAAGTTTGTTTTTAAAATAACATGGTCAAGACAGTTCGATCCACGTGTAGGATAAAGGTGAGCTGGAAGCAAAGCATAGGAAGCCGGTACCATCAGGTAGTCGCCGCTAGTTATATCACAGTTTTGAGGAGCTATGTTTATATTCATATCACCTATAATAGCAATAGTTTGATACATAGTTAGTGACTTCAGAGTATCATTCAAACTACTAAAGAAATTAGCAGCATTCGTAAACGAAGGAGATCTATACAAAGCAACAATGGCAAGAGATTGATTGTAATTAAGAATTAAGCAACTAGCGTCTGAAAAAATAGGTTCAATAATTTTGCAATTTAAAGTAGTTTTTTACATAAATAACGACGCCGTCATTTTGGTTCTTATATCCAGACATATAACCTATATAGCCCTCAAGAAATGGTAGGCTTATCAATTTACTAAGCCAACATTCAGTGAATACAACGATATCACACTTAATTATCACCTTTGAAATCAATATTTAGCTACCTCAAAATTTCGGTCAATACTACGAATGTTCATATACAGTACATTAAGTAAGAAACTGTTGTTGGAATCTATGTATTTATCACAAAACTCAGGCTTACATTGGTAAGCTTGAGACGCAGAGATGGATTCAATGTCATTATTAATTTGGATAAAGTTAGCCATTTAAAATTCAATAATTTGTAATGTTAGTATAGACTAGAAAGTACTAATTGTTCCGCTGAAAATATATGAACCTACAAGATAATTGTGACCCACATGGAACTTACACTTAAAAGTTAATTCTTTACTATTGCTCAAAATAACAAGCAAATGATTGTACGGATTTCTAGTGAATTCTTGATTTCTAATACTTAGATAAAAGTTAAATAATAATGTACGTATTTTCATCTGATACGTTACATATAAGTCACATAAAACTTGCAAAAGACATAGGAAACAATAATTTTTTGTACTTAGCACTATTTGTAAACATAATAAAATATGGTTTTGATTGGGGTAGATGTAAAACAAAATAAATAAAATTAGTCGGTGGGTGATAAAAATATTCGAGTAAATAAGTTTATATGAGGCATTATACAGATAGTAATTATGATTGTGTAATTATATCGGTGTGTTATAAGTTTCAATGAGTATATTTGTGTTGCTATAAGTGTAAAATGTGACTGGTTAGTGTACAAGGAAATTGAATATTTTGGTAAGTGCAAATAATTATGCAGATTAAGACATTTTGACATCAAAACAAAAACTAGAATTAAATACATGCACACACTAATTATACTTGTACAACTACTTAAACAATATAAACAGCTGTAATGTGATTTGTATAGTCATATCTTATCTCTTTTAAGTTTGGTTAAATCTTTTTCATTTTCAATACGAACGGATGGCAAACCCTCCTTTTCACATATATATATATATTACCGTGAGAGATCCAACAGAAAGAGTAGTTATTTAATTTTATAAAATCTCTAGCAAGAAAATGAAGTCTTTTCATTTTCGGGGTTAGATATTCAGATATGAAAACAAGGCTTGGGGGTCCATCGATCTTTACATTGGCAGTATTTAATTTATTCCCTCAGTTTTCTTTGTTGTGAGAATTAATGACCTTTAATAAGTTTTCCTTCATAATGACACTAGAAAATTCTACAGTGATAGTGCTCAAGGAGGTAGAATTTCCGGGAACACGGTATATATCTCTGACATCTGAAGTTTGCAGGTCCAATTTTAGATATTGGCTAGCATTCATTATAAGTTTCAACTGTTCTTGTGTAGTATCCGATTTTTGTGTTGGAATATTTCTTATCTCAATACACGATTTTCTTGAGGTACACTCTAGCTTTTCTATTTTTTGTTCAAGCATTTGTATATAAGATAGGTTGGCAGTACGATCACTTTCAAGTTTTTCAATTTTAATGTTTATTTCTTCGTATTGTTGAGACATGAATTCAACTGAAGTTTGTATATGATTGTTTTGTTCTTTTATATCGTCGATGATTTTTTGCAAAACTTCAAGTTTTTTATCCTGCTGTGTTTACCAGGATGCAAACATGTTCTTTATTTCAGATATAATGGTACCTGTTTCCTCATCACGTTTCCTTTTACCTCGCAAGTTTATGTTTGGGGATGGTGGTGAGGTCCGTTTGAGTGGCATATTAATTAGCAATTATCTATGTTTGGTATATTATCGTTGTATTACCGGTGTATTATATCGTATTATATTATCGTGGTATAACCGAAAAAAATTTACTTGGCTTCATTTATCCACTCAATTACATAATATTTTCATTCTTATTATATAATAACACTAGTTATTCACTTTTCACACTCTAGAATTATGATTTTGACTTCCACTTGTTGATTTATTCACATTATATATTTTATTCACAATTTACGAGACGGAGCATGACTTGTTACAGTGACGCGAACGGACGGTAACCTCATTCATCTATGTATGCATACTCAGCCATACTTATGCAAAGAAGTCCAGACGATGGTGAATTGCACCCCATTTATTATTCAAGTAGTAAAACAACAGAAAGCCAGAAAAAGTATACGAGTTATGAGCTTGAAGCACTGGCAGTTATAGAAGGTGTAAGCAAGTTTCGTAAATACTTACTAGGAATACCTTTTAAGATAGTTACTGACTGCGCAGCATTTGAAATGACTCTACTTAAAAAAGACTTGGTTACTCGAATAGCCCGATGGGCTTTGCTACTACAAGAGTTCGACTGTACTGTAGAACACCGAAAAGGATCTAGAATGAGGCATGTTGATGCACTAAGCCGAAGTCCCCAGTTCATTGGAGTTATAACAAGAGAGATGCACGAACAAATCAAAATAGCACAAGGAAACGATGAAGGACTAAAAGCTATCATTGAAATTCTTAAGGTGGGAAGTTATTCTGACTATTTTATGGAAAATGGTTTACTCTACAAGAGTCCACAGAAGCTACTTGTTATACCTAAAGATATGACAATAGAAATCATAAGAAGAATACATGGAATATGTCATTTTAGCAAAAGAAAAATGATAGATTTGATAAACAAAGATTATTACATAACAAATGTTAGTAAAAAGATTGAAGATTTTATTGTAACCTGTATACCCTGTATTTTAGCTACTAAGAAGGAAGGAAAGCAAGAAGGTTTTTTACACCAAATAGAAAAAGAAGATGTTCCACTACATACAATTCATATAGATCATGTTGGGCCTATGACTGAAACAAAGAAACAGTATAATTTTTTATTAACTATAGTAGATGCATTCACGAAATTTGTTTGGATTTTTCCTACGAAAAGCACAACAACTAAAGAAACCATAGACAAGCTAAAAATCCATCAGCAACATTTTGGTAATCCCAGTAGAATTATAAGTGATCGTGGCACTGCGTTCACAATTCACGAGTTTGAGGAATTTTGTCAAGATGAGAATATACAACATGTCAAGGTAACTACAGGTATCCCAAGAGGTAATGGCCAGGTTGAGCGGATTCACAGGACTATCATTTCAATTCTAACTAAGCGATGCATTGAAAAACCTTTTTTTTTTTTTTTTTTAACGCTGGGAAATCCTGCATGGATCCAGCCCCTCGCTCGGGGGAGCAAGAGGGGTATGTCAGACTCTTACTGACTAAAACCCAGCGGTGTACCATCGGCCGCCAAAGTGGGCGAAACGGGGTTGCGATTGCATTCACCGCGTCGCCCGGCGGCCGGCCTCAACAGGCCTCCGGCGCTAAAGAGAGACAGTCTGGTACAACCCCAACTGTCTCCCAGACGGCTGAACCAGTGCAATGGGAAGATGGGCCCCCCGACCCATCCTCCCTTGGTTCAGCTAGGGCGGACGGAAGAGGCAAAAAGCGCCCCCTCCTATTACCCAACGTCTACGCTGTCCTCTATTGAGGACATTGGCAGTGGTGGCGCCCTTCCCCTATTGGGTGGCGGCCTACATCCGGCTCCTCCCATATGGTGCCCTGCCGGCCTCCCGGTGTCGGCACACACAGCGCAGTGGGGCTTTGCAACCGCACACTGGAGCGCTTTGTGCCCAGGCAACCCGCACCGGAAACATAGGCTTCCGCGTTCGACAGTCGATGGGCAGAGCGGGCGAGTGTAGCCCACACCCATGCACTTGAAACAGCGCATGGGCCCACCCTCCAAGAGCCGCACACGTGCCGCACTCCACCCAACCAACAGCCTTCTCGCCTTGACAAGCGCATTGGCAGCAGCAACAGGGAGCGAGAGATGAACGGCTCCCATGCCCCTGCCGTAGGTGCGTATTGCACCAGCCCTAATAAGGGCCGGGTCGCAGCAACCCTTCGTTGCTGCAGCCACCACAACCTCCTCAACTGAAACTGTGTCGTCAAGCCCGACCACACGCACGTTTGCTCTCTTAATGGGCCTTGTGACGGTGGCCATATCACTCAGCGCCAGCCGCAGATGTTCAGCTAACTGGTCCGCCTGCTCTGAGCCACGGGAACCACGGACCTCTATGATCCTAGCTCCCGTAGCAGAGGGTCGTAACGAGATGTCCTCAATCCCGAGGCCCGCAAGCGTGACTTGGTCCCGTGCCTTTAGGAGAGCCTCCCTGTAGCTTAGTCCCCTCGCCAAGGCCTCTGGCTGCAGTGTAACAACCACTGCAGCTGAGCGCGGTGTCGAGGGGAACTTCGCCTTGGGCTTACGCCCAGGCGCTCTCCCAAGAGGAGCGGGAGCCACCCCCGCTGTAGCCGTCGGTACCACCGAGGACCTCTTTCCCTTCCGGCGGCGACGAGTCACAGTGGTCCACTCTGGGGCACTCGGCATCGCCGAGGCCGGACCAGGAACAGCAGTGCCTAAATTGGCCCATTCCATCCCCAAAGGCTTCTGGGAATGGTCAGCCGTCGCCACACCACTAGCACTTGGCACAGGGGCGATAGCCGCGGGCTTAGATGACGCGGTCTTGTGGACGTTAACCTTGCGTCCCGTGGGCTTGGAAGCCGCGGGGATGCATTGAAAAACCTGACCTATGGCCTTACAAGGTCACTAAACATATAGGAAATGACCGGTATCAAGTTGAGAAGGTAAGTACTGCTACTGAGGGCCCTAATAAGACTTATAGTTCAGCCGATCACATGAAAAAGTGGCCGATGGCACTCCCTGACTGAATACCTACTTAATAGTTACTTTTTGTGTGAACCCTATGTAAGATTTTAAATACTACTTATTAGATAATTTTCTGTATTATTTTCATGGTATTCTAGTAAAATTGTTTAGGAAGTTAAAGTTTGTTTATAAGTTATATGGTAGATGTTATGATTAAGATGAATCTAAGTGTAAGATTTTTATAATACTAAAATTATAGTAATGTTTTTATTTCTAAATTCAAGTAAGATTATGTTCAGTAGTCATTGATAAAAGATGTTCTCATAAAAAAAAAAAGATTTTAATTAAGACTTCATGATTAAATATATGTAAGGTGTATACTGCAGGTGTTTGATGTAGCTTACTACATGTGTAATTTGAAGTTAATGTATGTATGACTGGGGCAGTCATATTGTCAGGATGACCGGATGTGGGAAACGGAACGTAGCATAGACTAAAAAAAAAGATGGCAACACAGAGAATTGCGAAGCGATTGCTAGGACGTGTGTGTTAATATACTATCGGAAGCAAATAAATTGATTTTAAAGTGATTTCAAGTTTTAATTAGCTTTAATTAGTTTTAACACGGCTTCCCATATGTATAATTTATTTTGTCGTCTTAATTAAATTTATTTTTATGTTTATTTAGCATTAGGAAAAGAGATGTTGTTTGTCAGGTTTAGTGGTAAAAACAAACTCTCGGTTACTATTACATATCTCACCGGTACAAATATCATTATGTTGTACGTATGGTTAATGGTAAGACACATTATTAGTTAAATGAAATATCTACAAGTTAATACTCGGAGGCGTTTTCCTTTTAGCTGCCTGATTGGAATAGAATATAGCGTTATAATAGCGGACAAGAAATTTTAAATTAAAGAATGGCACGTGACGCACGTGTAGACATATCTACATTATATACAGAAAATTTTTACTTCATAATTTAATTTTTATTATCGAATTTGGGTCGAATATATTTAATAAATTAGAGTAAAGAAACAATTCACTTTCTATAAATAAAAGCTGCAAAAATATCTAGAGATTATGACACTTGAAAATTGTTCAATAATATACTTGAAACTGTAACATTCAATAACACACTTGAAAGATATAACACACCGGAAAACAGTAAAATCTAGTGTACATAATTCATAAATAATACTAGTTTTTCACTCGTGGCTTGGCTCGCTTAGACCCACACATGCTACTAATTTAGGTAATTGAAATACAACGCCAAAAAATTACTTTCTATGTTTAAACTTAATAATTAAAAAAATAACATTGACTTACACGGGTGCATTTTCGTATAAGAATTAGCAATATATACTATCAGGTAAATATTTAAAATAGAAACATATTGTAAGTATATATTCCTTGTTTGATACGTTCTTCAGGATATTGTAAGAAGTAATACCGACACCCAATATGAATTGTAATAAAATACAACCATACGCCTAGCAAATATAAAAAATAGCTCTTTATTTTAGTTTTACAGAAATATATTTCATGTATAATGTTATCTTCGTTAATTAGT
Source organism: Saturnia pavonia (assembly GCA_947532125.1). Taxonomy (NCBI): domain Eukaryota; kingdom Metazoa; phylum Arthropoda; class Insecta; order Lepidoptera; family Saturniidae; genus Saturnia; species Saturnia pavonia. Next base: position 2,391,366 of record OX383923.1, read on the forward strand.
TACAATTCACAAATTTGAGTTGAAAGAGCTTGAAAAATAGCTAGCATACCATTTACACTTGAATAATTAAGCCAAAAAAAGCATGAGTTTTGCTTTGGAGATTTCTCTTTATTTGGAAAAACCCGACTGGTGAAATACCTCCACCCTACAGAAGATCGCAGCTAAAATTAATCTTGTGTTGTGTCCCTGCGGTGAGTAGGATTCCAGAGCTTCTCGGGGAAAGGTTGTTGAAAGAGAGGTAGGGCACAGACAATTTTTTTGGAGATCTGTCTCTATTTTGAGCAGTGCCACCCAAATACCTCCACCCTACAAAGAAGATCGCTGCCAAATAACCTCGTGTTCCGTTATTTACACAGTTTAGTTATACAATTGTTGTGTTCACGCGAACACGTTAGATTATTTCACGCAGGACCACAACAGTTGTTGTCAACTATACGAGAAACATGGTGGCTACTAGGCGGTAGACAACTGGCTAGAAAAACATTATTTAACTGTGTTACGTGTACTCGAATGTCAGGGAGGACGTTAACACCTATGATGGGCAACCTACCCGCGGAACGTTTACAACCGGGTTTTCCGTTCATGCGTTGCGGGGTTGACTACGTCGGGCCAGTTATGATATTAAATCGCAAAGGCATAGGATCTAGACGTGTAAAAGCTTATATATGTTTATTCGTGTGCTTCAGTACTCGCGCTGTACCTACATATGGAATTAGTTTCTAGTCTTACCTCTAATGATTACATACACACCTTGAAACGTTTTATTTCGCGCTGATGTAAGCCTGCCGAAATATATTCCGATAGCGGAAAACATTTTTATAGGAGCAGAGAAAGAGTTTAGTTCATTTTTGACACGAAATTCAAATGAAATGATTAATCTAGGCGCAAATGATGTCATCAAATTTACTTTTATACCGCCATATATACTACATTTCGGAGGTTTATAGGAGGCAGGAATAAAATCCTGATAGTACCATCTGCGACGAGACTTAAGAAACGGGAATCTTACTTACGAGAAATTTTATACAGTTTTGACACAAATGGAAATTATCCTTAACTCCAGACCCTATGTTCCCATTATCCACAGACCCAAATGACTTCAACCCTTTTGTCCTGCCCATTTTCTAATCGGCCGACCGTTGATTGCTCTTGCTTGTGAAGATTTGACCGTTTTGCCGTATCACCATCTTACTCGATATAATCCAGTGGAGAAGATGATACAACATTTCTGGCAGCGCTGGTCTCAAAAATTAGTTTCGCAGCTACAGACCAGAAGCAAATGAAAGACAAAGGCTGGTAACATTGCTTGCGATACAATGGTATTGGTGAAGGAAGACACACTCTCTCCACTGAAATGACGTTTGGGCCGCGCTATAAAACCATTCCCTGGTAAGGACGGCGTGTATCGCATGGCGGAGATCTAAACTTCAGCCGGCATTATACGAAGGGCCTTTTCAAAATTTGTCCACTACCATTATAACCAAAATACGACATCACGTCATCAGGTTCCTGTTGTGAGGCGCAGCTTCCGAGGCGGGGGCCATGTTCATAACGAAGATAGCTAGCTACATCTTGGCGGTCACCGATTAGACGAGATCCGCGCCTACATTCGTTCACTTTATTTCAAGCAATCTGGCTGTAAACGTTAAAATTTTAAAACGCTCTCAATAAACGAATTTATTTACTATGAAAATTAAACGACTCATATATACGTAAACTCCATCATCAACGAATTGCGCTCGTACTATTTTATTGCAATTTCATCCAAAGCTAAACCAAAGCACGTCGATATTTCATCAGGATATAAATTGTAAGATTTCACTTTTACTGGCGTATGTCCGTTTTTATAAGATTTATTAAGTTATTATTTACTTAAAACATCGAAATTAGTGAATGACGGGATACATTGGCTAAGTTCTGACATTCACAGAATGTCTTAACTTATAATGCAAAGTAACCTATTAGTTAAGAATGAAAACGTAGGCTATGACTCGAGATTTCACTCTCGTTTCGCTTCACGTACTTACCTATATCTTGCCAAATCGGTAAATTGTTACTAGGCAGCTTCTTAGGTTATATTTTACCAGATATATACTAAGCAGTGTAGCGAAGGGATATCCACCAATAGTATCTTTTGTATTTCATAGCTTAATTAAGGTCTGGTCGAAAATGATTTAAAGAAGCTAAGTAACATTTTAACTAGTAGTTCATTTCAACAATAAAACGAACTCCACAGCTCGGCATGTGATACAAACAAAAGGGAGTATTATTATTCTAAAAGAAAGCTAAGCAGGCTTATGCGGTCCTGTATCAATGCGACCAATTAGATCTATTGTGATCGCTCGACTTTACTAAAGCTAATCTAATCCTATAGCCTTGTAATGTACTGCAGGATTTTTTTAAGCAGAGAGCACCTGATATTCTTCCGGGAGCAGCACGTACTTGCCCAAAATCCGGTTACGTTTAGAATTTAGTGGGTCACATTCACACAGGAGGTGCTTTGTAGGACATATGTTTATTTAAACAACAGTGTGCAGTGAGTGCCCTTACTAAAACTCTTAGTTGCTTACTGCTAAGCATCAGAGCCTCTCCAGCTCTACTCTGGTTAAGCGCCCCGATAAAATCTTTGGAATGCTGTTGACTTGGCAGATTATACCAGAACTTTTTAGCCTCTTGGTTGTAGTGGTTCCTCAAGGTTAATCGAGCTAGGCATTTTGGGATACCACAGAAAGGTTCAGGCCCGATCTGTTCCCCCAAGACTCCGGCTCTTGCAAGCTCGTCCGCAGCCTCATTGCCTGGGATTCGTGCATGCACCGGGATCCGTCGCAGGATTAGTCTGTTATTTTTACCCAGACTGTTCAGCATTGCCACACAATTGGTCACCATCAGTCGAATCTGAGTCCAAAGCCAAGAGACCGATCTGGCTATCCAATTGGGTAACATTGAGTAACATAAACCTTATTCTACGTTTTGGGGCGTATGAGAATCCTTTACGAGTACCTCCTCTTTTGAAATGTTTATTGTAACCATAGATTTATAGTAATAGCACTGGCCAAGTGTAAATTGTCATTGTTTTTAATTGTTTGTCAACAGGTAAAAATACAATAAATATATATTTCGAAAAATATAGGCGTATTAATTAAATACTACCGGATATATTAGTGTTACTGATTTGCACTTGATATAAACCTAAGCTGATACTTTAATTTAAACAATAATATACTGGGAAATTAATAAAATAATGTACACATATTAGCGCAAAAAAAGTAAATTAGGAACAAATTTTATTTATTTATAAAACAATCAATTGAACGTTAAAGTAGATACAAACATATTACCAAAACCATGGTGCAGACTCTTGAGTTTCCAGGGCTTCTGGTTCTGCGTTAGCATTGGCCGTTGCTGAAGCAAAAGCCAGCAGAGCCCACACAGTCATCATTGCGTACTTTATCTGAAATTAAAAGTACTAAAATTGTAGTTCTTATTGTAGGTATCTTATCTTATTGTAATTTCAATGCGATTATGTCTCAGTGATAATACGATCAGTAGTACTTCGTCATTTTACGTGCGTTCTGACTCTAACATTTCCTAAGATTTCAGTAAAGAAAACAGCGTTATGAAGCCATATGATACATATCCTAGTGCTTGTATAGGTAGTCACCAGTTGAAAATATATCGCCAGGAATCTATCGATATGTTTCGGCAGCCGCTCTGCGCGGCATCGTCACTTAAGGTTAGGTGATTCTGTAGTTAAACGCTGTTGATAAGAATATGGGTATTTTTCTTCTTATTAATTTTAAGAGTCATAAGTCTCTAGAGTCTAGATATTATCGCAACATCTATTTCTAGAAAGTCAATAAATTCTCTAGTCAAGGTAACTAAATATTTCTTACCCAGGTTACATACTATAATTCACTTATGAAAATAAGATACTTAATGAAAATAATCTGTAAATATAATAAAATTGGATATATTTGCATATTTTTGAAATAAACTTATACTTTCCAATTTGGTATTGTCATAATATAATCAGGGCGGTAAATTTTATTATATAAAATTAAACACGTTTGTGTTTAATATATACGCATTATTATTTAAATTCGTTTTGTGTTGGCTACCGAAGACTATACATATTTCATACGTATACAGTAATCAGCCATGTCTTCGCACAGGTAGAAAAATTTAATAAAAAAGATTTTCATACAAATTTTCGTCCCCATTTTCCAAAGATCCTTCCTTAGTGCTCACCTATAGTGTAAAAGGAAACCGCATGAAAATTTTCATGGTCATAGCCCCAGTAATTTGGGCTGCGCGTTGATTAGTCAGTCAGTCAGTTATCCTTGTAAAATATTTTAATATGATTTTGAATGCTTTTCTCATACACCCGTGTTATTTTTTCTATATTTATCATTTTTATATAATATTACACACACACTATAGGGTCAAAGAACCTAAGTTAATAAACTAAAATAAAAACCACAACATAGTAGTTCAAATTCTCGCCAAAACTCAATTCCAGTGTTGTAAATCTTTTATAAAAGTAAGGTATAGTCAATACGGTCACAACATTTGCTATAGTCTGTAAAAGCTGCATCAACTTGTCCACCTCAATCCGTGCTGAATTTACATAATCAGTAAATGATAATAAGATAGATGTCGTTGAGCGATTTTTGAGAAAACCATGCTGTTCAAGACTAAATAAGACCGAAATACCATTATATACTATTATAGTTTTATTATATTAATACTGTTATTTACAAAATAACAAAAAAAGTCATTTTCGCCAAATGTCATTTATGCCCTTTGTAACCCAAAGTTCAAGTATGTAGTGGGTATATCGGACACAGCTCTGATGATTTCGATGTAATTTTGTACTAAGTTAATATTTTACATTCAAAGTTTACCTAGATAGATGCTTTTTTAAATTCCGGGAAGGCACCCAGCGAATATATTATAAACTATTTAAATACAAAAATATATGTCTACTTACAAATTTCATGTTCTTGCAGTTCTTGTAGAATTGTGATTGAAATGGATCAGATCTCACATTATATATACATTTTCTTGGATGCTAAAAAACGATCATAAATAATCAAGAAGCAATTTAAAACCAACATCAACCATTAAAAAGCCTAACGGAGCGTGCAACAGTTCTGATTCGTATTTTTATTAGGAAGTAACTTATACCCGCGGCTTTGCCCGCTTGATATTAGCATTGAAATATTGTAAACATAAAACCTATCATCATCATCATCATTTCAGCCGAAAGACGTCCACTGCTGGACATAGGCCTCCCTCAAAGGTCACCACAACGACTGGTCCTGTGCTGCTCACATCCAGCGGCTTCCCGAAAACTTTACCAAGTCGTCGAACCACCTTGGGACGGGTCTGCCCACGCTGCGTCTTCCGGTACGTGACCGCCACTCGAAAACTCTTTGACCCCATCGGCCATCCGTTCTACGAGCTACGTAGCCCGCCCACTGCCTCTTAAGTCTAGCTATTCTTCGGGCTATGTCAGTGATTTTCTGATTCGATCATGCAGAGAAATTCCAAGCATAGCCCTTTTATTTCCTTTTGAGGTACCTTGAGCTTTCTTATGAAGCCCATAGTTAGCGACCACGTCTCAGCACCATATGTAATCACCGGCAACGCACACTGGTCAAATACTTTCTTCTTGAGACACTGCGGTATCTTGGGCGATAATATGTTACGTAGCTTCCCAAACGCTGCCAGGCCGAGTTGGATTCGACGATTGACCTCTTTCTCAAAACCTATATTGTATACTGAGTTTCTGTGAAATGCGTTAAATGACATTTTTAGTTCCTTACTGGTCCGTGTGTGATTTTACTTTCGTTATCTTGTTCTGATTGATATGTATTATTGTTGGTTTTTGCTTTTGTAATTTAAAAAAAACCTATCGTGGTATATATTATTTCTACAATTAGTATTAATGCGGTCTTTGAATGATGTATTCGTTCATAGTCTAAATAAGCATTTTCAAAACCTAAATTACAGACGTTGACAAATTCCATATATATATATTGCCTCCGTAAGGAAAATGGTCGTATCTAATTAAAACACAAAACGGAGACAAATAAGATCGAAAAATCTTTAAAAATATGTCACTTGCGTCCTTTTAGGCTAACTCGAGACCGGAAGCTCGTAGGGAAAAAAAATACTACAAGGTGTACCTTTTTTCCTGATTCTAAATATATATTTATGTAACTCAATTTTGCAAAAATCAGCATATGTGCCTTCTTTTTTGGGACAGCAGGATAATCAAACATACTTCAACAATATTTCGGTTATACATAAAATTTTTGAACAATTTATTTAGATGATACGTCCGCATTAGAAATTACTCTTACAAGGTCACATGTATAATTTGCAATGCTTCGTTAATTCTGGAAAATATTTATACAATTAAAGAACCAGTCCTGACTCATAAGTGCACACAGCTGTAACTCAAAGCCGAAATGTGAAATTCGGATAGTATGTTCACTTTGTTTTATTATTACATAGGTAATAAGTGAGAGTTGATTAATCCACTGTTAAAGACTGAAAGTTATACGGAATTCCGTTCAGTTTTGAATTTAAAATCATTACAATTGCAATCTTTTTACGCATTCGTTATTGTATCAAAGCATATGGCTTCAGGGACAATCCTATTAAAACTCAAGTCATTATTATTGGAAGCTCTAAGTTGACTGCAAAAAGCGATGGAGCGCAACTTCCTTATATCGTCTTTGTGTTGGTTTTTATTACATAATTAATTGTAATATTTTATTTTCACTTTCAGCCGAGAATAAGTATTTGTCGACAAAATTTACTTTTACCCTCCTAACTTTCTCCATGTATTACTTTCAAGACATATACTATACTTGCCAAGGAGATACTTCAGTTATTTTATAATGTAAATCGGTTCTATCGTTCTCAAGTTATAAACAAGCTAACGAATAGAAAAACAACCAGAGAAACGTTACCTTTTATAACATTATGTATGTAAGGATAATGGAAATTATCACGCACGACAATCTGTAAAGACAGACTATCTTTTCAACACGCTTTTAGCTTCAATTGTAACTAACTAACTAACAATGTAATAAATTCTTAGAAGTAAATTTTAATCTACTTCTAATTATCGTATCTAAATGAAATTTTGTATGTATATGTAGTTCGGATGACAAAACTATAATTTGGTATCTTGAAACTAATCTGATGATGGAGCCAGGAGCTGGAACACTTCAGTGGCTACTAGTAAGCCCCTCGTGTTAAGGCTCATATGTTTTGTTTTGAAGAGTCCTATAGATTGGCCTTGGTAACGAGATGTTATTATAAGACTAAAAATTTTTATAATTTTTAGTGCTCGATTAAAGCGTGTTTTTTTAGTTGACTTAAACTACATATTAATAATTGATTTATATCTCATAGTGGACATTTGGAAGTTTTGTAATGAAAAACCTCTTAATCTTCACAATACTGTTCTATTATAATCTTGAATTTAGGTTGTTACAAATATTAGATAAATTTACTGGACGCGACGCAACCGTGTACTTATTGTTAGTTGCGTAAAAAACTCTCTGATGCGAGGTTCCGGCCATCCACCCGCCGAAACACAGAAAAATGAACAGGTGCACGGCGTAGACATCTTCCCCCCCGTTGAAAGACTCCTTTCAACTTCTTCAGCCGTGATCCGGCGAAGAGAAAGGCAAGGGCAGATCCGAGTAAGAGGCCTCCGGAAGCAGCCTCTGGTAGTCTCAATATCTGCGACCCGTGTGACACCGTCCGAACTAGGAAACAGGTGGCTGACACGTCCCAATCGCCAGCTGAGTGGTGGGACGTTATATTCCTGGAGAAGTACTAAATCTCCGACTTCCAAAGATGCTGATTTGGTACGCCATTTGGAACACTGTTGTAGTTCAGCTACATATTCCTTTTGCCAGCGATGCCAAACATGATGATTAATTTGTTCAAGCTTCATATAACGTTGAAGGTGGTTCTGATTCTCTTGCTTCAGCGATAGAACAGGCAATGCATTTAGGGCATGCCCTATCAAAAATTGACCTGGAGTTAGGAAATGGTAATCGTTAGGGGACGATAGGTATTGCGATGAAAGTGGTCCTCGCATACCTGCTAAATTTTGTTAAAATATTGCTTTGCTATTGAAACTTGCTCTAGTTCCCAAAACTTTGTCAATTCCTTATACTTGGAGATATAGGGCCAGCAACGAGCCAAAATAGTTTTGAGCCTCCGTAGCTTGAGCATGTTATGACCTAAGGCTAACTGATCACATTCTAATAGATCCCAAGACAATCAAGACTTCTATAGCCGCAGGTTATGAAAATAAGGATCAGCTAACTGTATGATTTTGGGATTTTTGATTGATATCTATATATTTTTTAGGAATAGTACTTGTTAATTGGTTTCATACATAAAATTACTGTACAAAACTATAGTCATTGTTAATTGAATTTAATCGGGCAATGCAACTTTAAGTCACAAGTTCTGCTAAGTTGTTGTCTATACCAATAATGTTAATGTTATTTATAGCACATATTTGTAATGATAACTTCTTCATGAGTGACTGACTAATAAATGAAAACTGACTTCCGCAGTCTAATAAAGCACGCGCTAGAATTTATTTATTTGTTTGAGGACTAATAATATTAACCATGGCTGTTGACAAAAGAATGTGGTTTTCTGTCAAAATGTCATTGGTAGAATTGTTGACCGATATTCCAGTAGAACCGCGATCTGTGTTAAAATTATTGCTGCTGACTGGCACTGGCATTGCTCGTACTAGTATTCATAGAATTAGGTAAATGCAAATGTGAGTTGTGCCTACGCTTGCACTCACGACTGGGACCCAACTTGCAATCATGCGCACGATGCCCATTTCTTAAACAATTGGAGCATAAGTGCAATTTAAATGCTTCATCTCGTCGTTCCTGAACACTCTTCGCTAGGAAAGTAGGGCAGTCGTATATCCAGTGATCGCCTGTGCAGACAACGCACTGCTTAGCGACGGAGCTTGTGTTTTGAAATGTAGATCAAAAAAATTTTGTACTACGAGAATTGTTATTGATATTCTGGCGTGATTGTCTGGCCTTAAGTATATCAGACTTGTTTTGATACATAGTTTCTAACACGTCAGCACGATCAGTTAGGAACGTATTAAAATCTTTTAGAGTGGGGATATCAGACAAACTGTTACGATGTTCTTCCCACTTCATGGCGGTACGATTTTCTAATTTTGTTATAAGAATTTTAATAATTATTATATCAAGCAGTTCGGTATGTTGAACTAAACTTGATAATGCTCGTAAATATTTGTTACGTGATCAACTAGAAACCTTAGTGATTTGTTCGATTCACGTTTGTGTTGTTGCTGTACTGTTTTAAAATATAACAATGAATTGAGGTGTTGATTTATAAGTTGGCGCTTGTTATGATAACGATCGCACAAAAGCTGCCACGCAATTTCATAGTTAGTTTCACAAATTTCTAAATTAGAAATAATCCGCGCGACTTCGTTTTCGAGATACGATACTAAATAAAGAAACTTGTGGATGAGATGTCGTTAAACGACCTTTAACCGGGCTACGTTTAGCAAATAGTTCCTACAAGAGTTTTGCACTACTGTCTTTATCTTCGCTTAAAGACATCTTGTTTATTAATTTATAGCAAGAACCGCACAATAACTAGCACCGGGATCTTTAGAAAAATGGATATAGTTGATTGAGTAATCTTGACAGTAAGACCAATGCCAAATGAAGGAATAAGGTTATATTTTGTAATCTTATCTGTAACTCCTTTGGCGGCACCTGGGGCCCGAACGCAGCCACGCGGCAGCAGCGCGGCGGCAGCGCGGCGTCACCCGAACACGGCTAGCGGTAGCCGGCAGCGTTAGGCGGCGCGTGACGGAGTCCCTGGAATAGTCGGCCGGAAATATTTGAAATATTGTTAACTAGAATAAAAATACGAACTGAGTGGGCGATTAAGTTAAGTGCCTCAGATAACCCCGTAGGATATAATTACTATTTTATGTTTGGATATTAAAATATTATATATTCACATAGTAATTTTAATCTATTTACTGTTATTTAAATGAAATTACGATTTTACAAATTGTTATGTAGGGTAATTGACAATGAACAATAAATTTTAATTTTACTATTTTAGATATCTTATGGTATAATACTTGAAAGAAGCTTTAAGATAGTTAGGTATTTTGTTGACCTAATAAAACACGACTAGAATGTACCAAACAGCGACCCTTTTGATAGGAAAATACGTTTGGGTATTTAACTGATAGACGAGGCGGCTGCTTCTAGCTGCACTGGTCCTCGTTGGTGGCTATGGCACACGTACACGCACAGGTACACAAGCTGCTCGCAAATGTTGACGGAATTCTCGAACTTGCGTGGACAGGCTGACGGTGAACCTTGACGTCGCAGAAGCCAAGGCTGGGCGCGGCGCGTTCTGCTGACCGACCTGGCTGGCTTAGCTGTCTGCTATTATAGTGTTCTTGCGTCTGTGGACATCCACGTGAAATCTTTCGTAGATTGCCTTTGATGAGAATTCTTTGTCTTCGTACTCAAATCCGAATTTTGCAAATGTGTCCTGTCACGGTCGCTAAATTATGTCTCATAGTGGACATTTGGAAGTTTTATAATGAAAAACTTCATAATCTTCACAATACTGTTTAATCATGAATTTAGGTTGTTACAAAATAGAACAGATTATTTTACTCGACGCGACGCAACCGTGTACTTATTGTTAGTGGCAAAAAGTCACATGTGCAAAAAAATACTCGAATGCAACGTGCCGGCCATCTACATGCCGAATTACAGAAAAATGAACAGGTGCACGGCGTAGACATGCAGTTTATGTGTTTAGTATAACACGGATTCTAGATTATAGGCATTCATAACTAACTTAATTGATTTCACTTATTGATTCATATTAAAGTTTTTTTTGTTAATTAATATAAGAATGGTTTAAACTACCTACGTTGATTAACTAATGACGTTTCGAAATAATTACATCTTTTTTCCACATTACAGCTGGTTTGCACTAAGAAAATGCTTTACCTATAGCGTTGCGTTCGCTAGTGTACAAAGTAAAATTGCAATAAAGTATTCATTCAATCATATATTTAATGGAGATGTGTGCGCTCACTGAAACCCAGCGCTGTGATAATTGGCTGTTGCACATGCTGAGCAGGGGTCCTTTTCAATGTTAAATGCAGTAGTTATCCGGCAATATTTCAATATTTTAAACAAAAGTAATATACAAGATTTATTACCAAATGGACTTTCTTTCTTTATATTTGTCACTGAAATCAAACTAGTGTTTATAGAAAAGTTCATCAAAAGGACATTGTAATAATTAGTAAATGAACTAATAGTGAGATGGTTATAAGGTCATGATTCATTGAAACTGTCAGTATTGCCGCTTACATTAAGCATCGCTTTTGTAAATATAATTAAATGGCTTATTCCTTATACTCCACAGTTGCGCCTCATAAAACTGAAACACAAATTGTGTTTGTTTTTTGTGCATTGTTGCAATATACGTTTTGCTTTTATATACCTCATATAATCTAATAATTATGTAAATATTTTTCATACTACTAACAAAGTATTACGAATTATATTTGTGACCTTCTGTGTGAAATTATCATCCATTTAAATTATTTATGTATAATTGAAATATTACTGAAGTGTATACTTACTTACATGTATTTCCTGTTAAAAATTATTTTACGAAATTCGCCGATTACTAAAATTCGCTATGTAAAAATACATAAATTGGCTTAGAAACATTATAGGTACCTACGAATAGTTAGTAATTAAACCGACCACATCAGTAGCAATGTCAAGCGGGCGAAACCGCTGGAATAAGTTACTCTCTAATAGGAATATAAACAAAGACAGTTGCACGGTTCGGTGAGTATTTATTTTTAATGTTTAATTTCGGTCTCTAGTGATAATTAATTGAAATATTTTGCTTACATTTTCATCGAAGATAGAGCATATATAATCTGAACTTTGATACATTTCATGCACAGTTCTACAAGAACTGTAGCCTGAGCTTTCGATAAAGGAAAACATCGTGAGGAAACCATAGCATGTCCTAATGTCCTAATTTCCGTCTGGCTAGCTACCACCCTCAAGTTGAAAATCTGTCGCCAAGCACCAATAGGTGTGTTCCGGCAGCTGCACTTGAGAGCCATTCTTCCACTAGGTTTAGCGTGTTATCATCTTGGGCTACATCGTCACTAAACTTCAGGTGAGATTTTGGCCACTAAGCCGAAACCTATAACGATAAAAAAACAGCCGAACTGAACTGTATAAGTAGAATGATTATTTTACTCAAATTATTAGCGAAATGAAACATCTAGTAGATAACCTGGTGAAATTCTCCTTTTAGCGGCCTGAGTGGTGCCGACAACATAATATATCGTAATAATAACTGTAATAAACAATTTATACAGATGTTTATTGCCTTCGTTAGTGCGTTTTTAGGGTTTTGAAGTCAAAAGGAAGAGAAGGAAGAGTTTCGCAATGTCCTTTTGTCTGTCTGTGGCTAAGCTCAAAGATTCTCAGTATTAGAAATCTGTAATTTGGTTTGGTATGCATATTAGTCACGACGGCAAAGTGATAATTATGGTAGTAGTATAATGAAGTTAAAAGGAAAACTATCAGAGGTTAGTAGGCTTTACAAGTTAACACGTCACTGCAAAGGCAGCACGCATGATGAATAATAATGACCTTGACCTTGTCTATCAGATGCAAATTGCTATTTTTATAAACTAATACATATTAAGCCATAAGCAGTATTGTATTATTATTATTATTATTTATTTGTTTACTAATTTACTACATATTTTTATTGAATCGAATTTTGGGCGCACCGTGACTTGCTCTGGGGTTCCAGATAAAAATCAGCGCTGAGTGCCTCGTGGCACTTCAGCATTTATGCTGAGCTGAGCTTTACACAAACAAACATCTCTTCCAGTTTATTATATTAGTTTACTTGTAAAATAATATAATAAACTAATATAAATTGTTAACTTTTAAAGCCTACTAACCTCTGACTACTTTCCCTACTACCTACCTACTAACCTCCTTTTAACTTCATTATATATACTACTACCATTACTCTTTCACATATCCAAAAACAACTATCTAGAGGCCATGTGATGCATGAATTACTTCATACAAAAGTATACTATACATATTTGAACGTGGACCTACACAATAGTCCCTAGTTCTAAATACTTTTCATTTTCTTCCAGTCTTTGAAAATTGATTACTTTTGAAAACAATTCGCCTTTAGTACGTGCCAAGGTCACAAAAGGAGCACACTGTCCAATTGTTTATTTGCAGGTGCAGTCATTTATGATTAATGTTGTTTTTCATTTCATAATAAACTTTAAATTGAACCACCAAATGGAAGAAGGGAATAAACGCCACTTTTTGACATATTCAGTTTTCTACATTTTTACATTCTTTAGATGTAGCTCTTAATTGTGAGTTCGAAGACAGGAACAAAAACCATTCGCTTCGTATAGATTCAAGCGGTCAAAAAATAATTAGTTGGAAGAAGGAAACAAATCCTTCCTTTATTCCCTTCTTCCAGCTATCAACAGTTCGATTATAGAAATAGTGTTGGTTTTGCCTGTTTTTTTTTCTCACAAAAACGCTTCGCTATTGGTGGGGGACGCGATACTAGCGATCTAATACTTTCATGTGCGTGGCCATTCGTTTTTACAGTGTGACAGAAATTTTGGGACAGCTATAAGACTCATTAGAAGAAAGGACAGAATTTACGTTCCAAATGAATATAATAATAGTCTTATTTTGGCAGCAAAAATCAGGGGTTTTTCAGTTAAACCCGTTACTTCTAATAACATACTTGATTTTAAAAATTCATGAAAGCTGTAAGTCATTAGACAAGGCAACAACATTCAAGTTTTCGCAATATAGAATCTTTGAGTATTGTTCAAGTCTTATGGGTTACTTGACATGTTCCGAATTTATCGATTATTTCGTTAAAGCTACATTTTTGCTCCAAAAACCTTCTACAAATCAGAAAATACCAGAAACAACAGAAATACCCATAAATGAGAAAAAAATGAACGACATACAAAAAATAATCCAATATATTCCTGACAAATTTAAAGATTTTTACGATATTATTCTGACCTGGCCAACTACAACATCCGAAAGTGACGAAATAGATAAATAATACAGTGTCCTTACGTTTTTCTAATAAATAAATAATTTTTGTGATTATATTGTGTATTATTTCAAATTATTTTGCATATAGTATATGATAAATTGTAAGAAGGGAATAAATCCAACACATTTACATATACATATATAGACATATATTATATATTTTAGCCAGGGCTATTAGTAAATAAATCAGAATTTATATTTTCTTCAGTATCATTAATATTCCATGAGCCTATAAGTTGAAAGTAAAAAGTTATAAAGTTTTTTTTAATTATCTCCATTCTTATTTTTTGGATTTATTCCCTTCTTCCAATTGGTGGTTCAATTGCCCTTTTCTTGTTTTTTTTTTTCTGCCAAGGCAATGTATATATAATAAGAAATTTGATACATTTTAGTCACAATTCAACGTGTTCAGTAAACATGAACTTTGTAAGTAGAAATACTATTTTGCATTAATATTTTGTATTACATTTTATTAAGATGAATTTAGATTTTAAAATTGAGTACGGAAACCATTATGTAAAATTTATGTTATAATATATGTTGTCATCATAACTTTATTAAAAGAAGAATGTCGTGCTGGATTGCTCAAAAGTCTCCTCACGTTGTGTTTGAAGGACTTCATGTTATAGAAAGGATGGAACACACTGACTGGGAGACAGTACCACAGCTTCACAGTACGGCAAATTAAAACGTAGGAGTTTGTTCGTTGGAGGTTACCGTAAAGCTGTGGCTCCGGAGCCCAGCGCGTGTGGTTCTGTTATGAAAAGGAGAAGAGAGAGTTAGGTTTTTACAGCCCTTCAGAACGCTCACCATGCACACGCACAGTAAGGCAATGTCTCTGCGCAGCTGAAGTGGCTCGATGAACTTAGTATACGTCTGCATTATTTACGAAGCGGACAGCCCGTCTGACCTAACTATGGTCAAGGATTTTCTGGACTGACTTGATTTGCGAAGGCACAACGGAACGCCCTAACGTCAAATGTTGAAGGTAGGCACTGGAACTCCGTAATATAACAATGTAACCTAGTCGCCACAATCTTCCATCTTTATTATAGATTGTCCTCGCTTCGGCTCGTCCAGGTTTGACCTCGAGTCACGGACAAGTTATAGGCTGAATCAGCAGAATTCGCACAAGCTTATGAAGGAGGAACACGGGCTTTTTTGAACTTAATCGAAGGAGAATAGTCAAAGGTTCTAACAAACGGAACAAATAGAAGAGAATGTAGGAATTGGTATACACTATTTTGGTAAAGTCCGCAAGGCTTCTAAAAATATATAAGAAATTACTAGACTGTAAATTATTGACAGAAAAAAGTAAACTGTGTGTAATTGAATTAAATACAATACTAAACCAGGAATGACAAATGTGTAAACAAATAATGACGGGAATAATTATAATAATCAGTTTAATGTATTTGGAAATTAATTAAATAATCAAGTGACTGTAATGTGGAATAATAAATGAAAAAATGTTGAAAATATAATAATAGACAATCCCAATTGACATTGGGATAAAAGTTAGATAAGATAATAAAATGTATTAAAATCAGAAGTAGAAATTATGTAAAATTAAGATTATTAGGAAAATGTATTAGTAGAATAAGATAGATAAGGGCGGAGGCTTCAAACTCAAAATGTAATCATAAATTACTCTGATTATGCTAGAAGGTAATAAATATAACACGAAAAAAGCTTGGCCGCCATGAGAAGTACTCTGGCTATAAGTATTTTAAGAGCAATATTCTTATATCCGAGTCGTGTATTATGTGTGGTCTCGATTGTCAGAAGAAAGATTTCGTAGCTTCGTTGTTTCAGCATTTTCGAAAGCCACCTTTCACTCAGTTCGCTAGAGTTTTTTGAAATTTGCCTTGGATGTAGATTTTCTACTTTGAGATAAGCATTTCTGCCATTCTTCGCTCGCTTCATTTAAACGGGGTTGGTTCATATAGTAGCGTAGATCTATCTTCATACGTTTTCCATAAATATTACGTTATTTATTTACTTCAGCTTATTTTAAAAATATTTTTTCATTTCATACCTATATTCTTACGAACTATGAGTCTGCCACATACTTAAACTTCACATGTACGAGTCAGGACTGTTTCTTTAATGCTATAAATATTTTCAGAATATTAACTAAGCATTGCAAATTATACATGTGACATTCTAAGAGTAATTTCTGATGTGGACATAATTGTCATCTATGTAAATGATTATTAAAAAAATATGCATAAATGGAATATTGTTGAAGTGTACTGAAGTGTATTGTTGAAGTATACTGCCCTCCTAAAAAGAGGGGCGCATATAACGATTTTTGCAAAATTGAGTTATTTTGAGTTATTTTCAGACTCAGGGAAAAAGGCGTACCTTGTCATTTTTTTGTTTTTTTTCCTTACGAGTTTCCGTTTTTGTGTTAGCCAAAAAGAACGCAAGTGACATATTTTTAAAGATTTTCAGATCTTTATTTTTTCTCTGGTTTGTGTTTTTGTTAAATAAGCCCATAAGCTCATTTTCCTTACGAAGGCGGTATATTATACATATTGTATGTCAAACTCTGAAATTTATGTTGTGATAATGCATGTTTAGACTAAGTAATAATAATGAACGAATACATTCATAGACCGCATTAATACTAATTGTAGAAATAATATATACCACGATAGAAAAAGTTTTTTTTAATTACAAAAGCAAAACCCAAGTTTACATAGTAATCAGAACAAGATAACGAAAGTAAAGTCACACACGGACCATTAAGTAACTAAAAATGTCATATAATGCATTGTACAAAAACTAAGTATACAATATAAGTTTTATGTTTACAATATTTTAATGCTAATGTCAAGCGGGCAAAGCCGCGGGTACAAGATACTCCCTAATAAAAATACGAACCAGAACTGTTGCACGCTCCATTAGGTTTTTTAATGGTTAATCTTGGTTTGAAATTGCTTCTTAATTATTATTTTATTTATGATTTTTTGCTTTTTGCATCCCAGAAAGTGATCTAATCCATTTCAAGCACAATTCTACAAGAACTGCAAACAACATGAAATTTGTAAGTAGACATATATTTTTATATTTAAATAGTTTATACTATATTCGTTGGGTGCCTTCCTGAAAATTAAAATGGCACCTATCTAGGTAAACTTTGAATGTAAAATATTAACTAAGTACAAAATTACACCGAAGTCATCAGAGCCGTGTCTAATAAACCCACTAAATATTTAAACTTTGGGTTACAAAGGGCATAAACGACATTTCGGCAAAAATGTTTTTTTGTTATTTTGTGAATAACAGTATTAATATAATAAAACTATAATAGTATTTAATGGTATTTCGTTCTTCTTTAGTTTTGAACAGCATGGTTTTCACAAAAATTGGTCAACGACATCTATCTTATTATCATTTACTGATTACGTAAATTTAGCACGGATTCAGGTGGACAAGTTGATCCAGCTTTCACAGACTATAGCAAATGTTTTGACCGTATTAATCATACCTTACTTTTATAAAAGATTTACAACACTAGAATTGAGTTTTTAGCGGGATCTTGAAATGCCATGATATAGTTTTTACTTTAATTCATTAACTTAGGTTCTTTGACCCTATATTATGTAATATTGGTGGAATTTTGCGTGATATAGTTTGGATACTGTGAATTAGTGAAGTAGATTATAAATATAAACTGAAAACATGCATTATGATATGTCACGAAAACTCCCTACATAGTTCCAACATGGGAGCCACCATCTTTTTAGATCAACTTTGAATGTCTAAAAAATACTACGTAGACTTGAATACATTGACACTGGCAAGTGGTTTAAGCGGCGCCAAATAAAGAAGAAGAAGAACGCTAGAATTCACGGGAATTTATACAGATGGCTTACGACATATATTAAGAACCGATCACAGGCAGCTGACTCAACGGTTACTCATATGTATGGAATCTTGTGCTTTCTGGGGGTCCCTCAAGGTTCTTTGTTTGGTGGCTATGTAATATTTTCGTCAATGACATACAATATTACTTAAAACACTCTACATTTGTGTTACATGCTCATAATATGAAGATATTCAATCAAATTCAAAGCGTAAAATATTGCCCTCTTTTACTGCAAGATTTGTATAGATTTGAAGATTAATGCAACATTAATAAACTGAATGTAACGCGATATCGTTTACACGTAAAATTAAACCAACAGATTTTATATTTGAGCTTAAATGGCATGTGCTTGCAAAGGTAGATGAAATCCGGGACTTATCCATGATTCCATGCTCACGTACGATGAACATATAGATAACATAGCTAATACACCAATAAAATCAATGAGATTTGTAATCAGTTCAAGCTCCCAGTTCAGCAGTGTTAAATTTACTAAAATTCCTTATTGCTCATACGTGCGTAGTTTACTCGAGTATTGTTCACAAATTTGAAATCCTTAATATACTGTATATGTATATATATAAATAAGCTAGAAACTATTAAGCGTAGATTGATAAAATATTGGCAGTACAAGTGCAAAATATACGATGATAGCTAAGAAAAGAGATCTAGAAGACATTTTTGGCTAACCTCCACGACGACGACGAACATTAATTTAGTCACAATATGCAAAAACAGATAAATAGTGTAGAGTAATGAATCTTCCGTAACAAATTATAATTTAAACACTGTACAAAATAAAATAATAGTATCACACTCAGTTTTTACGCTCTTTTGATCTTTTTTAACCTGTTGTGATATTCTCTAAAAAAATTCATATGCAGCCCAGGTTTATTTTGTTCTCAAACATGAATTTTCAAATAAATCAGACAATTATAGAAAAAATAACACGGTTGTATTAGAAAAACAATCAAAAACATATTAACATATTATACAAGGATAACTGACTGACTGACATATCAACGCGCAGCCCAAGTTACTGGGGCAATGACTATGAAAATTTGCATGCGGGTTCCTTTTACACTGTAAATTTAGGTCCATTTTTTTTTAGTTATTCTATTTTTCTACATGTGCGAAGGCAGGGCGAGTCGCTATATACCTATGAAATAGGTATAGCCTTCGGTAACCTACCCAACTCAATGCAAAACGAATTTATACAATGAAGCGTATATATTAAGCACAGACATTAGTTAGTTATTATTGTGCGGGTAAAATGATCTCTAAGCTCATATAATAATAATCATTTAGTTAACTGAAGTACATAATTCAATAACTTTCTACAAATAAAACCCTAGAGCAGCGTGTAACTACAAACTTCCTGATGTCAAGTGTCGATGTAACCAAAGATCTGGAATTTTATGTATCTAGATCTCGAATGCCTGTTGCGAAACACATCGCTAGATTCTTGGCGACAATTACTAAACCCGAGAGTGGCAGTTAGCTATGTGATCACTGTCGTGTGTGATCGTTTCATCACAATGTTTTCCTTCACGTACACTTAAACTCGCGTCGATCGACGCGGTCTCTGAACGAAATATCACTGAGACATTATATCTTCAAAACTACAGTTTTGCATTTTCCATTTCAGTTAAAGTACATAGTGGTGATTGTGGGGGCCCTGATAGCCTTTGGTTCAACAACCGCCGAGGCGAAAAGTCGCTTCAAAGATAGATACGGGTAAAAGTTTTCCATTAATTGCGAATTTTGTAATGAATAATTATTTTTAAATGAGTCCTGTAAAAAATATTTACACCCGGCTAATGTTTTAATAATAAATAAAAATATTTCACTCATATTTTGTGGCTGTATTATTTTTGTTCTACTATATTTCCTTGATTTCCCTCTTATGCGATATATAAAAGCGAAATACTACTCATTGCGACATCTCCGAAACTTTAAATCATATTGACTTGAAATTTAGCATTACTCCTTTCGCGATCTAGAGTTTGTATGGGATGGATAAAAAAACATTGTCTATAGAATTTTCTGCCATGATCTACGCGGTGATAATGTATCTATCTGTCCTATGTCTATCTGTATGACTTTGTATGTCCGACTGTAATTCAAAAATGGCTTGTCCGATTTTGATAAAACTTTTTACTCGAGAAGTATATGTGATTCCTCAATTTACAGGTTAATAATTAATAAGGTTAACAATTACTCAGTAATCAACGTGTGTGGAGCTGCGAGGCACCGCTAGTAATAAGTATCAGGTATTCTTTTTTTTTTCGTCTGCCTATTCTCCTTCTTATATCCTAAGAACCCTGAAGACTCAGAAGGCTTTTTTTTACATCGTCTCCCGGTCTTCAGCACTCGCCCCCAAAAAGCGTGGCAACAAGCTCAAAGGTGTGAAAGTGGCCGAACCTCGTCTTGGGCTGTTGCCGTACATGCATCAAGTCGCGGTCTAACTAATTCCATATCCGTAGAAAATTCGAACTAACTATGTATCTAAACATGTTTCTGCCTTCTGGGGAGAAGGGAGGAACATGCGTATATGTATAAAGTAATCTGGCAATTTGGTGTAAAACTAACGCCAAAAAAGTTTTCTTAAAGAACTTATGTACCTGGATCCGAAAAAGGTTGCCCCATTTAAACTTACTTTCCGACAGCGATCGAGTTTCTTGCTGACTCTTCTCAGTGACTGGGATTGTTTTCCATATCGGTATACAACAATACTCTAAGTACGCATTGACATTCATTAGTGCCTTCTAAAGCATTAATCGAATAAAATGTTTCTCATTTCGATGTGCTAGGCGGTGTCCTATTTTCAACTGTAAGACCAACACAGTCACACCTTCTCCTGCATAGATGCTAGAAGCATACACATTTATTCCAGCCTGAAGGCTTCAATCAGCGAAAACGCACTAAACCCTTCTTTATAAATCACAAGTTCGGCAGTGTATAGAATACTGTTCACATCTCTGGGATGGATCCGCGAAATACCTACTCGATGCTCTGGACAGGTTGCAGAGACGGGCTGTCCGTATTGTTAATGATGCAGACGTCACTAAGTAAAGATTAAATGATTATACTGTTAGGTGCAATGAAACGAATATCAAAATTACCGCCAAATTAGTACCACGCTACCGCGACAAGGTGACGCCTCGCAGTTCAAGCATAATATATAAGCCAGTAGTGGCGTGATGTCGTGCATCCAAACCCGGATGAAACTATAAAAGCCGTTCGAGGCTCCTGAGCCCTTATGGCTAACAGTATAGTCAGTTTGAAAAAAAAAATGATTTCGTGCATTATCTTTTAGACATTTGTATCGTGCGGATGCTCTGTCCGTAACTGTATTTCGTATCGATAGTAAAATATTTTGTTAAGTCAGTTTTGTAATAATAATAGTTCTGCTGATCTTTCATATCTAAATTAATATACACTTTAGTTTATTTTCTTAAGTATGGAATAATCCATATAATAACCTATGTTACACTTATAATACACATCATGATTTTCCATGAAAACTTTGATAAAAAAAACATTATATTTATTAACGTGCTTAAAAACAAATATGGCTTCTCACTTGCAACTTAAAACATAATTAAAGACTACCCAATTCTGTCAATCAAGATTCAACATGAAGTTCCCGTAGAACATCTCAAGCGTTATTACGTGAGCGAAGACGCAGGCTCCAGCTAGTGTATACAGAAACAGAAAAAACAGAGCCAGCCTCTACAGATTATCATGCGTGATAATTTCCATTATCCTTCATTACATAATGTTAAAAAGGCATCGTTTCTCTGGCTGTTTGTCTGTCCGTTAGTATGCTTATAACTCGAGAACGACAGAATCGATTTACATGATAAAATAAAAGAAATATTTTCTTGTCAAGTTTAGTATATGTTTTGAAAGTAATATATGAGGGTAAAGTAAATCATGTCGACAAATACTTTTTCTTAGCTGAAAGTTAGAATAAAATATTACAATTAATTATGTAATAATTCGCGCTCTTGACATTGATATTTCTAAGTCTTATTATGTGTTTTCACATCATGAATTTCAAAGGTTATCGGAAAATATGTATAAAATATAGATTACCTACATTATTATATAGAATATAATCAAAATATAATATAAATATAAGTTATAGGTAAATAATAAAGCGAGTAATAATATTCCTTGACATTTTTTTTAACATCTTCAGCGAGTGTGCGCGTCTCATAGGGCAGTCCATAGTCGCACAGCCTGAACTGGAAAGACAGCGGGAAAATTTGTAGAGTGTTTTGGTAATTTTAATGTCACGTTTTCCGATGACCGTAAATAACGTGTATGCGTATCGTTAAGGAATTTGAAACGGTTTTTCAGATAACAAGGTGTAATAGAATTAAAGATAATATTATAAAGTAGAAACAAAATATGAGCTTTCCGGTGAAATCTAATTAGAAGACATTGAAGTTTTGTGTGAAATTCTGAGATATGGTCATTCTTACATAATCCGTATATGAACCACAAGTGTATCAAGTTAAATTTCGGTAATATCTAAATAGCGAGTAGCATCAGCATAGTCGAGGATTGGAAATAGTAGGAGTTGTGCAAGTGAAATTATAGTGGCAGTAGGAAGAAAATTTCTTAAATTTTCTTAGGTACAGGCAGAAAGGTAGGGCACAGAGATATTTCTTTGAAGATTTCTTTTTACTTGGTGCAGACGGTAGCTGCTTACGATAAGGCGGCCCGCATGCTTGTTTTCCACCTTAATAATATGAAAAGCCCCTTGAGAAAAAACATTATCCTACTTCTTGAAGTTTTGGCATTTCACATTCCGGCTTTGTGTTACAGCAGTGAGCACTTATGAGTGAGCGGACTTGTTCTTTAATTTCAAGGGTCTGACCCATTTTCGAAAGTAGTTTAGTAGGTCTTCCTTTATGCGTTTCCGATAAACCAGTTACCTGGATTCAATAAACAATGAAAAAAATAATCACGTCATTCATCTAGTTCAGCTTATTTAAAAATATTTTTTTCATCTCATTCTTACGGACTATGAGTCTGACACATACTTAAACTTCACATATGCGAGTCAGGAATGATTATTTAATGCTATAAATATTTTCAGA
Organism: Saturnia pavonia; assembly: GCA_947532125.1. Classification (NCBI taxonomy): domain Eukaryota; kingdom Metazoa; phylum Arthropoda; class Insecta; order Lepidoptera; family Saturniidae; genus Saturnia; species Saturnia pavonia. The sequence continues at coordinate 2,414,606 of OX383923.1, forward strand.
ATATTAACGAAGCATTGCAAATTATACATGTGACCTTCTAAGAGTAATTTCTTATGCGGACGCATCATCTATATAAATGATTATAAAAAAATGAATAAATGGAATATTGTTGAAGTGTACTGAAGTGTATTGTTGCCGTCCTAAGAAAGAGGGGCACACATCTACCGATTTTTGCAAAATTAAGTTATATATTTTCAGAATCAGGAAAAAAAGGCATAAGTAATTTTTTTTTTTTTTTGTTTCCCTACGAGCTTCCGTTCTCGAGTTAGCCTAAAAGGACGCAAGTGACATATTTTTAAAGAATTTATTTTTCTCCGTTTTGTTTTTTAGTTAGTTAGCCTATTTTCTTACAGAAGCAATATATTATATAATGATAAATTTTTCTTTAAAAAAAATGTATGTAATTTGTCAACCTCTGAAATTTGGGTTGTGAAAATGCATATTTAGACTAAGTCATAATAATGAACGAATACATCATATAAAGATCGCATTAATACTGATTGTAGAAATTATATATACCACGATAGAAAAAGTTTTTTTTTGTAATTACAAAAGCAAAAACCAAGTTTACATAACAATCAGAACAAGATAACGAAAGTAACACACGGGCCAATAAGAACCTAAAAATGACATTTAATGCATTGTACAAAAACTAAGTATACAATATAAGTTTTATGTTTATAATATTTCAATGCTAATGTCAAGCGGGCAAAGCCGCGGGTACAAGTTAATCCCTAATAAAAATACGAATCAGAACTGTTGCACCTTTCGTTAGTTTTTTTAATGATTAATGTTGGTTTTAAATTGTTTCTTAATTATTATTTTTGATTGTTTTTTGCAGCCAAGTATACGTATATATAACGTAAAATCTGAAGCATTTCAAGCACAATTCTTCAATAACTGCAAACAACATGAACTTTGTAAGTAGACATTTTATTATTTTGATGGGAAGTGAAATGGGCCTATAATCTTTCAGCAGTGAATTATCGCCATTTTTGAAGAAAAACACCTTACCCTTTATTCATGCGGCGTTTTTCCTTCGTAAATGACTGAATTAAACAGGGTCTGAAGGACCCTAAACAACGGTCTACAGGTGGTTTAAGTTCAGCTCTGATTCTGACATCGTCGCAGCTTTGTAGTTTTTAACCTGATTGAGAACCATACTAATCTCGTACAGGCTACGGTGTCTTCGATATAGTTCCGAGTTTTATACGACGTTACGTTTTTATATGACGTTACGTTGACGTACATAGATCACTGTCAAAAGTTCCGGTTTGGAGGACACGATCCTCCTCGGTCTTCAGCTTTGTTAGCTGGCTTAGTCCAATAAACAGACCTAGTTATGCGGTCACCAGGACTATGTATAACAACTCGCTCCCACGAAAACGCGGTGTAAGCGCGTTGATTCCTGGTAATCGTGCAACTCGTGGGAACATTAAGTAGAGCATTGGACAGAGGTGAAGAACGGCAGTCAGTTGTACTGGGCATCCCGATCTGTCCGTACACTATTATAATCATAATTAGTTATTAATTAATTTTAATCATTATACTTAAAAATTAGTAATTAGAATTAAAAGATTTGTATTAGTATTTTTTATAAATACATCCGCTCCTATAAACTTGACTGGCGCAGCCGGTAGGATCGCGCTGTCGTACGCCATGCTACACGAATAATCGTAATTAGAAAAGTGCGTGATTGTGATCGATTGCGTGGCGTTGCGCGATCCTCGAACCAAATAAATATTGTCAAGGATTTCAAGAATCACAAGGAGAGCAGAGTATGCAGATTGGCCGGTGAGTGAATTTTTCGCCATCCTTTCCTGTGTATAATTTTATTTGCTATAGTGGAATCGAACCTTTTCCTTATAGTAGTTATCTGGTTTACCTCTAAATTGGTAGGTCAGTGTTAGATTAAGTTTACTGTGTTTTTGTTTATATTTTAAAGTGAAATTTCTCTATTCTCGGTAAAATACCATATTATTATTTTATTATCATTAAGAATTAAATATTTTAATTAAAAAAATGACGACCACTATTAAATTAATACCCAACGAGATGCTGAAGCTAATCCCAATGTTTGGCGGCGATAAAAGACAGTTGAATTTATTCTTAAGAAAATGCGAATATATAATCGAGCACTATAAGGGAAATCGCGAACAAGATGTTTATGTTATGCATACAATTTCAAGTAGATTAACAGACGATGCGTCAGCATTATTAAGCGAAAGGGAAGACATAGAAACTTGGACAGTATTTAAAGAACTGTTAATCCAACATTTTGGTGATCCTCGAAGCGAGGAATGTTTGGCTATTGAGTTAGAAAGCTCAAAATTAAAACACGGAGAGAGCTATACTGAATTTTGTAACAGAATTCAATCAACTAGGGCCGTTTTAATATCCAAGGTAAACCAGTTGCGCGATACTGAGATTAAAAAGGCTAAAACTATTATCTATAATAATATGGCCCTTAACGTGTTTTTATATAATCTACCCGAAAATATTATACGAGTGATACGATTAAAAACCCCGGCAACGTTAGAAGCAGCTTTACAAAATGTGTTGGAAGAAGTAAACTTCTTCGAACAATATAATTCAAAAAATAAAAATCATAGACAACAGGCGGGACCACTGGTGCCATTTAAATTCAACACCACAAGCAATACTCAACCCAGCATGTCCACTATGGTTAGCATGCCGGGCATAGCTCGCGCGCCCTTACAGTTCGGAGGGTTTAGACCCACAGCACAACCTCAAAATCCGCCCCAATTTAAATTTGGTATCCCAAACAATCAGGTGAGGTTACCACAATTTAACCAAAAGACGTATGGCCCTCAACAGCAGTTTGGTTATAGGCCACAGCTAGGACCGCAGCAATTCGGTTATAGGCCACAACTAGGAACGCAGCAGTTTGGCACACAACAGAGGTTCATGCAACCATCACAATCTAATCAAAACTCTCAGCAGCAATTAGGATACCGCCCTCAATTTAATCAAGGACAGTTTGGCTATAGGCATCAACCGACGAATACATTTGGCGACACTGATGTTTCTATGCGCACTGCACCGCAGCCCAAGCCTCAGGGCGAAGCACGGCCTCAAGGTTTCCGTCTCAATGAGTTAGAACTAGGTGAGACAGATTGTTATGATAATTATGAGAATGGGTATATGGGTATGAATGGGAGGATCAGGAATGTTGGCAACAAGATGAAGGAAATCATGGAGGTTATTCATTGAATGAAATAGTCGAGAGTGAACAGGAAGGTAAGATAGTGAATTATGATAGCGTGACTGAGGAAGTTCAAAATTTTCACATTCACACTCCCATAAAAAAACCGGAAATAGTACATTTAAATTGCGATGTAAAGCTTAAATTACCATACGTGTACATACCCGAAATTGACGCAAGGCTCATGATTGACACTGGTAGCACCAGATCCTTCATAAGCCCGCTTAAGGCCCATCAGTTCTTTGAGCCATATGCCCTATGCGAAACATTTACCGTTATTAGTACACACGCATCGAGTAGGCATAATGAAGTGGTCTATATCCCACTAATGCCGTCTTTTAACAGTAATAAGTGTCATAAATTCTATGTGTACGATGTAGATAATAAGTATGATGGATTGATAGGTAACGACTTATTGATAAAGTTAGAAGCAGTTATAGATCTAAAAAATTCTAAACTCGTAACAAAAACAACAACACTCCCAATTGTAAATGAAGGTGACTATATTATTGAATTAGATCCACGGACCGAACAACTCGTAAAGTTACCCACGGATGAATTCTCCGGGGAAGCAATTTTAAACTTCACTAAATTTTGTGAAGGAGTTAGGATGCCGTCAGCCATTGTAAAATGCAATAACGGATATGCTAGTACCATAATCCAAAATACTTTAAACGAACCAAAAACCTTAACCATTACAAAACCTTTCAAGGTAACTAAATATCTCGAAAACTCAGTAGGAGTACACTGTACCGACGTAGAAATGAGGGACGTTGAAATTGACATACTACTGGATGAAAATTTAACAAGACTAAGACTGGACCATATGAACGAAGAGGAAAAGAAAAGTATTAGTTTATTGTGTAAAGAATACAAAGACATATTTTATAGTGATCAGTTACCCTTAACTTTTACAAATCAGGTTAAACATTCTATTAGAACTAAAAATGAAGATCCAATATATGTCAAACCCTACAGGCAACCTCCTGCACAAGCAGAGGAGATAAAGGACCAAGTGAAAAAATTGTTAAAAAATAATGTAATTAGGGAATCTTACTCGCCTTGGAACGCCCCCGTTCATCTAGTACCAAAAAAAATGGACGCTTCAGGCGAAGTAAAATTCCGTATGGTCATAGACTATAGACGGCTAAATGAAATAACAATAGATGACAAATACCCATTGCCCAATATAACCGACTTATTTGACAAGTTAGGTAAAAGTAAATACTTTAGCACACTCGACCTAGCCAATGGATTCCATCAGATTGAAATTGAGGAAAAGGACCGACAGAAGACCGCATTTAGTGCAGATGGACATTACGAGTTTTTGAGAATGCCATTCGGTTTAAAAACTGCCCCAGCCACATTCAAAAGGACTATGGATAACATACTTAGAGGACTTCAAGGCCATCATTGCCTGGTTTACATGGATGACATAATAGTGTATAGCTCCAGTTTAACAGAGCATATTAACGATTTACGAGCCGTTTTCGACCGACTTAGAACGACAAATTTAAAGGTACAATTAGACAAGTCAGAATTCCTACGTAAAGAAGTTTTATATTTAGGGCACACAATAACAGATCAAGGGTTGAAACCTAATGACGCTAAGATTAAGGCAGTATTAGACTACCCATTACCTCAAACAGTAACGGAAATAAAAAGCTTTTTGGGTTTGATAGGTTATTATAGGCGTTTTATTAAGGATTTTGCTAAAGTAACACAACCTCTGACTTCTTGTTTAAAAAAACGACACAAAATTGTATTAGATCAAAATTACATTAATGCCTTCGAACGTTGTAAAGAATTGCTGACAAACGCACCCCTTCTTCAATACCCTGACCCATCAAAACCGTACGTTCTGACAACTGATGCATCTTCTATAGCTTTAGGAGCCGTGTTATCCCAAGGTACAATCGGTAGTGACATGCCCATTGCTTACGCGAGCAGAACCCTAAGCGATACTGAAACGCGGTATAGCACTATAGAGCGGGAGCTCTTGGCTATAGTATGGGCAGTTAAACATTTTAGACCCTACCTTTATGGTAAAACATTTACTATTTTCACGGACCATCGACCATTAGCTTGGTTATATTCCTTAAAAGAACCAAATAGTAAACTAACACGTTGGCGGTTACGTTTACAGGAATATGACTTCAAGATAATTTACAAAAACGGGAAGCAAAATACGAATGCTGATGCCTTGTCTAGAATAAAAGTGAATGCTATGAGCGACTCTGACGACGCATCTATGAAAGTAAATATAGATGAAAATGAACAGCAGAAAATAAAAGAACATCTAAGGGAAATTGAGGATAGGGCAGCAAAACTCGCAGTGAGAAATCGTAGTGAAGACATCATATCACTGTCGGATAGCTCGGATACAATAAGGCTAAGTGATATATCTGAATTAGAACATTCTTATCCTATACCCTCAATATCCAGTAACTCAGAAACAATACATTCAGCCGTAGAACTAGAAAATAAAGGTATCCCTATTCTTAACGAAACAATTGACACCAAGCCTAACCAAATTTTCATTTTTACGTGGTTTAGAAATAGTGTACAGGTGCGTGACATGTCACGTGATAAACAAAAAGTTCTCGAAGTATTCCTACCTGTACACAATGAGGAATTAATTATAAAATTTTTGAAAGAGCACATTAAACCAAAAATTAAATACTTCATATATTTTGAAGATAAGAAACATAGGAAGGAATTCAATGACGTAATTATTAAATTATTCAAAGAAGGAATGGTTGAGTTTTATGAATGTACCGAGAGAGTCGTGTATGTAGAGGATGAGAATGAGCAAAAAGCAGTTATCCTGAAATACCACGAAGGAAAAACGTGTCACCGAGGAATAAAAGAAACAATGGTAAGGATCAAGAGAAGTTACTTTTGGGATAATATGCAAGAATTAGTGGCATCTGTTATAAATAGCTGTGAGGTATGCAAGAAGATGAAGTATGATAGAAAACCTTTGAAACCCATCTTACAACTAACGCAAACGCAGGAAGCCCCCTTCCAAGAAATTTTTATAGACATCTTTAGCATTGAAAGTCGACAGTATTTAACTATTGTCGATGCTTTCAGCAAATTAGCTCAAGCAATAGAAATAAATAATAAATCTACCGCGGAAGTAGTTCGCGCATTAATTAAATATTTTAGCATGTATGGAATACCAAAAAAGATAAGCAGCGATCCAGGTACTGAATTCAACAACGAACTCATGCGGGAACTAACATTAATGTATAAAATTGAACTACACATTTGTACCTCCCATAACCCAAACTCAACTGGTATAGTAGAACGTTTTCATTCAACGTTAATAGAAATATATCGCTTGGCTAAATACGACCAAAAATGTACAGATGCCGCATCGGTTATGACTTACGCCATAATGGCTTACAATAATACTATACACTCAACTACTGAGTTAACTCCGTTCGAGATTGTATTTGGTCACACACATTCTAACAATGTGTTTGATGGTGAATTTGAGAAGAGTTACATGCAACAACTAATGAATGATCATGCTAAGCGTACTAAATGTCTTTATAAGCTTATATCTGATAAAATACTTAGGAAAAAGGAAAATATTAGAGATAAACGATTGGGTGAGAATGTAGACATAAATGACGGTGACATAGTATTTATCAAAGATGTTAACACAAGAAAAAGCAAGGATAAAGCTAGGTATAAAAAGGCGGAAGTAAAAGGGAAAGCAGAAAGAAATGTAGTTCCAGTTGAAATAGGTAAAAGAGAAACAAAGGTTGCATTAAAAAACGTTAAACGTCCTCCACAGGTGGTGCGTGGTCATAATGACCCTTCTTCCCCTCAGCCTGGGCCTTCAACTTCAAAAACTTGAAAGAAACCCCGGGATTCTACCGGTTAAAGAAGGGCAAGCTTATAAACAGGAAGATAAATGGCTTATAGTAAAAAGATTCGACTTAGATATTATTGAAAATGATTTAAATGTTAATACTCAAAAATTTAAGGAATTTATGAATATAGTAGAATCACACAAACCATTTATCCACGAATTTTTAGGCATAAAAACTCAGGTAGAATATGTCAATAATATAACAATCTCCAAACTTCGACAACTGGTTCCTTCACGTAGAATTAAAAGAGGCCTTATCAATCCTCTTGGATCTTTGATTAAAACTATTTCGGGAAATTTAGATTACCAAGACGCGATTCGTTATGATAAAGAAATCTCTATGATTGCTTCTAAAGAAATTGCATTAAATAAAAAGATAACTGTAGTCACTAAAATGTTGGATAACTTCACGAATAATACCGAAACTGTTAATGAAAATATGTTAATTTTAGACAAAAGGTTAAAAAGAATAGAAGAAATTATAAAATCACAGAATAATAAGGAAAATAATTGCCTATATCTTACATATGTCATAAATGTATTCGATACCTTTATGAGTACCTTTAGGACTACTTATATAATATTAAACGAAGTTGAAACAGCATTGGCTTTCACAAAGGTTTCAGTATTACATCAGTCAATTGTTAATCCGACTGAACTATTAGATCTCTTAAAACCAATAGAACAAAGCCACAACCTAATGTATGAGGTAAACGAAGCTAATTTAATTAAATTTGAAAGAATAATTAAGGTAAACGCTTATGTAAAGGGAAACCAGATAACATTTATTTTAGAAGTACCGTTAACTAATAAAGACATTTTTGATTATATTAAAATATATTCCATACCAATTTATAAAGGTTCGATTAACAAGACGATTGTAGTGTTCCCCGAATTCCCTTACCTTTTGGCGAAAAATTCCAAATACCTGTCTGTTACAAAGCCATGCGAGAAAATTGATGCTGACCTGTTCCTGTGTACCGATGAGAACGTCATACCCGTGCGAGCGCCAACTTGTGCGGAGCAACTTCTAGAGTTTCAGGCGAACCACAATCATTGCACCCCGTATGCTGTTGAAGTGGAAGATGTCAAGGTCCAAAGGATTAGTTTGGAAAGCTGGATCGTGTTCGCAAGAAAACCAACATTACTATCCGAACGATGTAACCACGACAATATCAAGGAACAAGTTCAGGGTACCTATAGAGTTACCACTATGGAAAATTGCCTACTTTTGATTAACGAGCTGAAACTGACGTATCAACGCACGTATGCTAAAAATCTCCGATACAAAATTGTACCAATAACAGCATTACCAGAATTGAAAATTGAAAATATCACACTGTCATCGGTTAATATCAAAAATATCAATTTGGAGGAAATGAAATATTACTCGCGCATTCTGAAATTAAAAGAAAGTGATGTGTTCAGTGAAGGTCTCTATAGTGAAGTGAATTTACTGAAATCCGTTATCGACACGGAAAGTGTTAGCTTAATGACAGTCATTTTGTATGTATTTTTAGCTATAAGCTGTACTAGTTTAATCATATATTATTATCGTTATAAGTTCACGCGAAATCATCGGAACCAGATAAACATCTCAACGGATCCCGATAATTTCGCACTTGATGAGGGAGGAGTTATGCGGTCACCAGGACTATGTATAACAACTCGCTCCCACGAAAACGCGGTGTAAGCGCGTTGATTCCTGGTAATCGTGCAACTCGTGGGAACATTAAGTAGAGCATTGGACAGAGGTGAAGAACGGCAGTCAGTTGTACTGGGCATCCCGATCTGTCCGTACACTATTATAATCATAATTAGTTATTAATTAATTTTAATCATTATACTTAAAATTATTAATTAGAATTAAAAGATTTGTATTAGTATTTTTTATAAATACATCCGCTCCTATAAACTTGACTACCTCTTGCTAACACTTTGAAACCTTGTTTCGTTCTGTTGCCTCTTTAATAGGTTTGCTATTAAATTGGCGTGCGTCGCCTTTCAATGACTTGGAGGTTCTTTTATTGAGCTCTTTATACGCACTGGCATCACCTGAAGATTGCAGAATCATTTCACGACTTTCCTCCATGAGCTTAAGAGTAGAGTCAGAGAGGTTTTTGGTCCTGTTCATACGGTGGACCTTAAGGACTTGGATCAACCGCTTGAACAGTGTAATGATTGTTTTATCAATCATTTTTATCTCTTAATTATATACATTTATTTCACCTTATTTGATTCCTCATTAATTCATTTTATTGTTTTCGGTTGCCTTCCGAAGGCATCTTTAGTTCTTTAGGTAATTTATTATTTTAAATATTGTATAACAAACTTCTTCTACGTTCGTATATGTATATATATATAATAAGTAGGTCGTATACTAATATTGTATTTTTGGCCGAAGAACGTATCAAATTTAAAATATCGAACAAGACGGAAAAATAATTGAACAATGACGGATGGATTGAGATTTTACGAGGAGACACGGATCGCTAGAAAAGAAAACGTTCAATCTTAAATTAGATTTGTATAAGTTTATTTATAACAATTATTCTATTTATTGTTTTGACTCGCACATACCTATCTGGAGTCTATAAAACTTATTTTGTTACAACAAGAGACCTCTCGAATTATAACCGGTATTCGAAGGAGTTGGAACCTTTTACTCGAAATTATAAAACGAATGGAAAACCTGGCGGACGCATTCATTCATGCTGGCTTGAGGAGGCATTTATAAAAATTGGAACAGAATGGAGTTCTAGTTAAACACAAACTTTCACGACGGAATTTTACTAGCAGATCTGTTACGGATATATTCAAAACATGGACTATTTCTTACTAGTGAAGGTGTTACTATCATTAATAGACTTTAATAAGGTACTCTGTTTTTACATCTCATTTAATGTTAATGCCTTCGGAATACACTTATTTATCTATTTCGAATTTCATTCTATTACCTTGAATTATTTATTTTCTGGTATTTATACCTACTTAATTGTCCACGTGACAACAGTTTCCAAGAACTCGTTCATATAACCATCCACACGGCTCCCTAGGCAAACGAAACAGTTTTGGAGTTCCAACTGAAAACTTTTTCCAGGGTTTTGAGCTGGATCGGTGCTGGGCGGAGCAAAGACTTTATCAGCCAATATCTTTCCAGCTTAATATTATATAACATTTCATAATATATTTTTCTTTTAACTTTTCCATATTAAACGCTAATTTCATATGGTTCTTACCTAATAGAAGAATATATAGATTTGCACTTAAATTAAGAATCGAACTTCACATATCACATAAAAGGGAAATGCAGGATTATAGTACAACAAAAATTAATACAGCCACAAAATAGGTATCAAATATTTTTATTTGTAATCTGATTTAACTTAGGAAAGCCTGATATGAATATTTTAATAAAATGTTACATTATAAAATTCAAAATTAAAAACAATTCAAAGTAAAACTTTTAACCACGTATGTCTTCGTGTTTATGTCTAGGTCCTAATATGTCAGCGTCAGCGGTTGTTGAACCAAAGGCTATCAGGGCCCCCACAATCACCACTACGTACTTTAACTGAAATGGGAAATGCAAAACTGTAGTTTTGAAGATATGATGTCTTAGTGATATGCCGTTCAGACGCCGCGTCGATCGACGTGAGTTTAGGTATACGTGAAGGAAAGATTGTGATGAAACGGTAACAGATTGTAAGACAGTGATCACATAGCTAACTGCCACTCTCAGGGTGAGTATTTGTCGCCAAGCATCTAGCGATGTGTTCCGGAACCTGCACTCGAAATCTAGATAGATGCAATTTGAACCTGACCAAAACGTGGGTTGCATATGAATTTTTTTAGAGAATATCAAAACAAATGATAATAAGATAGATGTCGTTGAGTGATTTTTGATGAAACCATGTTGCTCAAGAATAAAAAGCCCGAAATACCATAACATACCTATATATTTATTAATAATGTTATCTACAATATTATAAAGCCCTTTTCACCAAAATGTCGTTTACGGCCTTTGTAACCCAAAGTTTAGATGGTTTAGAGTGGGTTTCTCGGACACGGCTCTGGCGATTTCGATGTAATTTTGTACTTAGTTAATATTTTAGATTCAAAGTTTACCTAGATAGGTGCTGTTTTTTAAATTTCAGGAAGGTATTCAGCGAATATATAATAAACTATTTAAATACAATAATATATGTCTACTTACAAATTTCATGTTGCCTGCTGTTCTTGTAGAATTGCGCTTGAAATGGATCAGATTTCATATTATAAATACATTTTTCTGGATGAAAAAAAAAGATCATAAATAAAAAAGTAATTAAGAAGCAATTGTTAAAACCAACATTAACCATTAAAAAACCTAACGAAGCGTGAAAAAGTTCTAGATCGTATTTTTATTAGGAAGTAACTTGTACCCGCGACGTTGCCCGCTTGATATTAGCATTGAAATATTGTAAACATAAAACTTATATTGTATACTTAGTTTCAGTTCATTGTAATAAATGTCATTTTTAGTTCCTTATTGGCCCGTGTGTGACTTTGCTTTCGTTGTTCCGATTGTTATTTAAACTTGGTTTTTGCTTTTATAATTACAAAAAAAAACTTTTTCTGTCGTGGTTTATATAATTTATACAATTAGTATTAATTCGGTTTTCGGAATTCATTGTTATTACTTAGTCTAAATGCGCATTTTTACAACCCAAATTTCAGAGGCTGACAAATTACAAACATTATTTTTATAATGTATTACCTCCTTAAGGAAAATGGGCTTATGGGTTTATGTAACTAAAGCACAAACCGGAGAAAAAAATTAAGATCGAAAAATCTTTAAAAATATGCACTTGCGTCCTTTTAGACTAATACGAGAACGGAAGTAGGAAAACAAAAAAAACTAGGTGTACCTTATTTCCTAATAATAAATACATATATATGTATGTAATTCAATTTTGCAAAATCGGCATATGTTCGGCTCTTTTTTGGCACAGCAGGATAGTCAAACATACTTCAACAATATTTCGTTTATACATAAATTTCTTTAAAACATTTATGTAGATGATATGTCCGCATCAGAAACTACTATAAGAAGGTCACGTCTATAATTTACGCTATAATAAGCATGTCTATTATTTAATATTTTATAATAGCTTCCTTAATATTGTGAAAATATTTAAATAATTAAAGAACCAGTACTGACTCATAAGTGCACACAGCCGTAACACAAAGCCGAAATTTGAAATTCGGATAGTATGTTCACATTGTTTTATTTTTTGTTATAAATGAGACAAAATGGACACGCTGCTAATATAGAAAAAATGAAAAGGTTGTATGAGAAAAGCATTCCATAACATATTAAAATATCATAATGGATTACTGACTTATTGGCTGACTGACATATCAACGTGCAGCCCAAATTACTGAGGCTATGCGCTATGAGCTAATTACTGAGACAAATTTGCATGCGAGTTCCTTTTACACTGTAGGTGAAGAAGGACTCTTCGAAATCCAACCACTAAGAAATTTTGTATGAAAATCTTTCTTTAATGCATCATTCCACCAATGCGAAATCAAGACCGGTTGCTAGATACGTATAAAATAGGTATAGCCTTATGTAACCTACCCAACTCAATGCAAAACGAATTTAAACAATTATGCGTACATAATAATAAAATAAAAACATTAAGTAGTTCTTATAGTGCGGGTAAAATAATCTCTAGGATCTTATAATAATAAACATGTAGTGAATTTAAGTACAGGATTTAATGACTTTCTAGAAATCAAACCCTCGAGCAGTGAATTACTACAAACTTACCTGATGTCAAGTTTCAATGTAACCAAAGATCTGGAATTGCATCTATCTAGATTTCGAGTGCAGGTTCCAAAACACATCGCTAGATGCTTGTTGACAAATACTCAACCCGAGAGTGGCAGTGAGCTATGTGATCACTGTCTTACAATTTGTTACCGTTTCTTCACAATGTTTTCCTTCACATACAATCAAAAGACATACAATCGACGCGGCATCTGAACAGAATATCACTTAGACATAATACCTTCAAAACTACAGTTTTGCATTTTCCATTTCAGTTAAAGTACGTAGTGATCATTGTGGGGGCCCTTATAGCCTTTGGTTCAGCAACCGCCGATGCTAACATAATAATAGTACCTTCGCGTAGACGCGGGTAAAAGTTTTACATTAATGGTATATAATTGCGAATTTTGTAATGTATTTATTTTTATATTAGACCTGTAAAAAAACATATATTACCCGGCTTTCAAAAACTGTACCAGATGTTTTAATAATAAATAAAAATATTTCACTTATATTTTGTGGCTGTATTATTTCCTTCATTACCCTCTTATGTGATACGTGAAGTGCGATTTTTAATCTAAGTGTAAATTAATCATAAGGACTTCTAAAAATATTTAATCTATATATATAGAAGCGAAATATAACTCATCGCGGGATCTCTGAAACTGTAGGTGCGATTGACTTGAAATTTAGCATAGATCCTCCTTTCGTGATCTAGAGTGTGTATGGGATGCATGAAAAAATGCCATGATCTACGACGGTGATAATCTGTCTGTCTGTTTGTTTGTATATCCCACTTAAACTCAAAAATGACTTTCCCGATTTTGATAAAACTTTTTACTCGGTAAGTATATGTCATTCCTCAATTTATAGGTTAATAACAAATAAGGTTAATAATTACTCCGTAATAAACGCGTGCGGAGCCGCGGGGCACCGCTAGTAAACAGTACATGAAAAGGTTTTTCTTTTCATTTTCATTTATTCTCTTTCTGATATCCTTAAAAGCCTTGAAGCCTCAGAAGGCTTTTATAGCTTTACCGGGCTTGGGGGCAAGCGCTGAAAGCACTTAGCCGCGAAAGCATGGTAACAAACCCAAGTGTGCGAAATTGGCCAAACCTCGGCTTGGGCTGTAGCCGAACATGCATCAAGTCGCGGTCTAACTAATTCCCTATCCGTAGAAAATTCGAACTAACTAACTATACATACTAGGAGGGATCAAAAAGTAGTGAGAACGACATACACCTTGGTAAGAAAAATAAATAAATACTGGCAGGCATAGCTCAGATACATATTTGTAATATTGATAAAAAAAAAACTTCGATTCATTTTGATTTTTTTTAATGTTGTCATTTGTTTGCTTCGTGTCGGAACGTGTTCTCGAAAATAGAGAAAAACGAAGTGCGAGAAGTTATTAAATACCTCTGATTAAAAAAGTTAACGACGCAAGTGATTCATTGCGATTTGGAGGCAACATTAGGAGAGTATTCCACTCCGCCGTATTCCACTGTCGCAAGGTGGGCTTCTCAATTTCGAGTAGGTAGAATGAGCACGGAAGACGAACATCGTTGCGGCCGTCCATCGACGTCAGTCACCCAAGAAAATACTGTGAAAGTGGAGAAAATTGTATTGAGTGATCGAAGAGTTACCATCTGATACTTAATTCAAGAAACGGGCATTTCATATGGAAGTATTCAATCCATATTGAAACAATCTTTGAATATGAGAAAAGCCTCCGCAAGATGGGTGCCGAGAATGTTAACCGACAGTCAGAAACAAAATCGACTTGACATTTCGAAAATATTGTTGGACAAGTTTCAAGAAGATTCTGAAAACTTTTTGTCTCGTTTCGTAACAATAGACAAAACATGGGTCCATCATTTTGATCCCGAGACAAAACAGCAATCTTCGCAATGAAAACGGCCATCATCACCGACCCCGAAGAAGTTTCGTGTCGTGGCATCGGCTGGCAAGGTTATGGCCTCAATATTTTGGGACTCAGAAGGGATATTGTTGATTGATTACCTGGAGCGTGGAACCACTATTACAGGCCAATATACATGCAATATAATATGCAGCTTTAATTCCCAAGTTGAGGGCGTGCTGTTTCATCAAATATGGCTTCTCATTTGCAGCTTGAAACAAAACTAAAGAACGCCCAATTTTGTTAATCATGATTCAATATGAAGTTCTTGTAGAACGTCACAAGCGTTATTACGTGAGCGAAGACGCAGGCACCATAGCATATAAATAAATATGAAAAAACAGAGCCAGTCTTTACACATTGTCATGAGTGATAATTTACAATTTCCTTCCTTACATAAAATTATAAAAGGCAACGTTTCTCTGGCTGTTTGTCTATCCGTTAGTCTACTTATAACTCGAGAACAACAGAATCGATTTACAAGATAAAATAAAAGTAGTATATTTTCTTCTCTAATTTGAAAGTAATATATGGAACAAGTTATGAGAGTAAAAGTAAATCAAGTCGACAAATAATGATTCTCGGCTGAAGGGAAGAATAAAATATTACAATTAATTATGTAATTAAAGACCATAGGTACGCAAAGAACTATATGAGCCTAGATATTATTTTACCCGCACTATAAGAACTAATTAATGTTTGTGTGTAATATGTACGCATTCTTGTTTGAATTCGTTTTACATTGACTTGGTAAGGTTACCCAAGGTTACCAAAGTTAATCTATTTTATACGTAAATATATAGAGGCCCGCACGTCTTCGCACGGATAGAATTTTTTTTTTAACAAGATTATCAAATGAACTTTCGTCCCCTTTTTACTAACCACCTTAGAGGTTGAATTTCCCAAAACCAAAATGCAAAAGGTTGCATGCAAATTTTTACGGTTCTAGCCCCAGTAATTTGGGCTGTGCGTTGATATGTCAGTCTGTTATATTTATATTATATGTTAATATGTTTCGAAATGCTTTTCTCATACACCAGTATCTTTTCTATATCAGCAGCGTGTCATTTTTGCCCCATTTATTAGAAAATTCATGTTTGAGAAAAAAACGAACATGATTTTTTAGCAAATATCACAAAGGGTATAAGAAATATCAAAAGAACGTAAAAACTATGTGTGATGCCATATTTTATTTTATTTGGAAATCAAAGTGTTCTATATCTAAATTTGATACAGAATATTCATTACTCTACACCATTTATCCGTTTTTGCATATTGTGATTAAATTAATACTCGTCTTCCTTATATTAAGTTATAATAATAAATTATAATTACCTATTAACAAAAGAAAAACAAAAGAAACTATCAAAAATTAAAATTAAGAAGCGATTTAAAACCAACATGAACTATTAAAAAACCTAACGGAGCGTGCAACAGTTCTGGTTCGTATTCTCATTAGGGAGTAACTTGTACCCGCGGCTTTGCCCGCTTGATATTAGCATTGAAATATTGTAAACATAAAACCTATATTGCATACTTAGTTTCTGTATAATGCATTAAATGTAATTTTCAGTTTCTTACTGGTCCGTGTGTGACTTTACTTTCGTTATCTTGTTCTGATTGTTAGGTAAACTTGGTTTTTGCTTTTATAATTAAAAAAAAAAGATCTATCGTGATATGTATCATCTCAACTATTAGTATTAATGCGGCCTTTGTATGATGTATTTGTTCATTATTATTACTTAGTCTAAATATGCATTTACACAACCAAAATTTCAGAGATTGACAAATTAGATACAATTTTTATTTTAAATAAAAAGGTATATTTATATAATATACTGCCTCCGTAAGGAAAATGGGCTTATCTAACTAAAACACAAAATGAATAAAAATAAAAATCTGAAAATCTTTAAAAATATGTCACTTGCGTCCTTTTAGACTAACTCGAGACAGGAAGTTCGTAAAGAAACAAAAAAGACTACTAAGTATGCCTTTCTCCTGATTCTGAAAATATAATTATGTAACTTAATTTAGCAAAAATCGGTTAGATGTACCCAGTTTTCTTAGGACGGCAGTATAGTTCATCAATACACTTCAGTACACTTCAACAATATTTCATTTATGCATATTTTTTTGTAATAATTTATTTAGATGAGACGTCCGCATTAGAAATTACTCTTAGAAGGTCACATGTATAATTTGCAATGCTTCGTTAATATTCTGAAAATATTAATAGAATTAAAGAACCAGTCCTGACTCGTACCTATATGTGAAGTTTAAATATGTGGTAGACGCATAGTTGAATAATAAGCTGAAGTAAATAAATAATGTAATTATATTTAATTGTTTAGTGCATATTGCGTCTCACAGGTAACTGGTTTATCGAAAACGCATAAAGATAGACCTACTTAATGCGCTGCCTATATGAAGCAACCCCGTTTGTGGTTGAGGTGAGGTTGAGGTTGAGTTTGAGGCGAGCGAAGAATGGCAGAAACACTTATCTCAAGTTAGGAAATCTACAGCCAAAGCAATTTCAAAACAGACTAGTGAACTGCTTGAAAAGACGCTTTCGAGGCTACAAAATCTATCTTCTGACAATCAAGACCACACATAACACACGACTCGGATATACGAACATTGCTCTTAAAAATACTTATAGCCAGAGTGCTATCATGGCGGCTAGGTTATATTGTTATTTTATGGAGTTTGGGTGCCTACCTTCCACATTTGTGCTGTTTGTTGTTAGGCCAAGTTAGTCTAGAACATTCTAGACCATAGTTAAGTCGAACGGGTTTTCCACATAGTAAATTATGATGACTTTACTAAGTTGATCGAGCCACTTCAGCTACGCTGGGACATTGCTTTACTGTGCGTGCGCATGGTGAGTGTTCTGAAGGGCTGTTCAACCTAAATCCCTCTTCTCCTTTTCATAACAGAACCACATGCGCTGGGGTCCGCAGCCACAGTTTTACGGTAACCTCCATCTAGGCACGAAAAAATAATTTTGCTACATCTTGTCTTTGCCGTACTATGAAGCTGTGGAATTGTCTTCCAGTCTTGTCTCCAGTGTGTTCCCTCTTTCCTACAACGTGAAGTCTTTCAAATATAACATGAAGAGACATTTGAACAGGCCGGCAAGACAGTGAAGACTGGCGATGGATTGTAAATCCCACGGTAGTCACCGATGTTATTGGATTGCACTGTGCTCACCATCAGATAGAATGTACTCACTTAGTACGGCTAGTATATACAAAAACCCTATTCAATTTTGAGAAGTTTCCTAGCGTATCTTCGAAGTGTAATTTATTATTATTTATTGATACCAATAAATGGGATGGATGGATCCCTTTCCAACAAAAAATAATTTCCTAAATTGTTTTATAAATGACGGAGTTCTAAGGTAACAAATATATTTAAAAAAAAACAATTGTAGTGAGAACCTCTTCCTTTTTAAAGTCGGTTAATAATAATTTGCAAAGATCTCATCAACACGTACCTACCATCTGTAAATTTAGTCGTAGTAAATGTATTATTAGCGCCTGTAACATCCACACCTTATTGAGTTTTGAGACTCATTTAAATAACATTGTTATGAGTTATTTAGTAGGAGTTACGAAATAATTTCTAAATATTGCTTAAATTTACTTCCATCGTGAGCGACAATTAAAAAAAATTAATGAAACAATCTGTTGTAATCAGGCATTAGCGGAATAGCGAAAACAGTATTAATTTGTTAAAATGGATAATTTATGAAAAACTATCCCAAAAGGTCACAAACAGGTCAATTTTTGCCAGCTAATAACATATCGACGGGTAAAAGGCGACTTGACATTAATTTGAATATATATTTGGAATCAGCAGTTTTTTCTTCCTCGTTTTTACCCAGGTATTATGCAAATCGGAGTACATTTTTGGAGTTTAATTTCATTCTGAATTTGGGTATCATGTTTAAAATAACAGTGTTAACCGACATAATTTTAATGTTTTTATTTTTATTTTGTATTTTAATCTGTTTCAGTGAAGCAATAAAAATATCTTTCATGGATTAAAGTTAATCCAAATTTATATAACAGTCTTTTAGCGAAATCTAAAATGAATAAAAAGTTGTACTTTAAATGATTTAACCTTGATTAGGTTTAATCACGCCAGTTGAAAGTTTACTTTGAACTTAATACTGGGTGTTAGGAGACCGCTCCTGAAAACGAAGACAGACGATAGCACTAATGACACCTTTGATGATGACGAGGAAAAAAAAACGATCCTGATTTAAAAAAAAAACATATTATTAAAACGTTTTATTAGTATTATTTACGCTTCATCATGTTAGTACAGCTTAATGAAGCGATAGTTTCGTAAAAAAACACATGACAAAAAAAAATAACCACCAATGAAACACAAATTCATAAACAGCTAATGCTCGGAGCAATGAACACGCCCGGGCGCCGGCGCTTAGCGGCGGCGGCGCAGCTTTGATACCGCGCACCCCAACTTTGTAGGTACAAAATACTTTAATAAAAGGTACGTAATAGGACTTTTATTTTTATTATTTCTGATGAAATTCATATTTTTACACTATTTTTCTTGTTTAAGCGGTTTAAGCAAAAATTTAGCTATATTGGTTGGCGAAAAGATGGACGACCAAACTGCATAGGTTTTAGGAAAGAAGCAGCTTGTGAAAAAAAGGAAAGATGCACGATACCTTATTGATGTCTACTTCCTTTTCTGCAAGACTTGCTGCGAGCGAGAACTGTCCAAAATCCACAACACAGACACCAAAAGTAATTTCTCATACGACTGCGGAAGCGCTTGCGATCGAGCTGCCACGAATCAATGTCAATTGCAAGTGACACCAACATTAAGATATGTGCGGGAGCGGGATGGGGGGGTACGAAGTACACCAACCAATATAGCATTATTTAGGCGCAACCATTCCCCCGGGCTTAAAGGGATGCCTTCAAAATTGAAAAATATGCTAAACTATGTTGCTAACTATACTGCTAATAAAAAAAAAACTAATGCTATTATTACCCTAACCTAACGCGAAATTAAAATACATATCAATTATTGATTATGATTAGGTAAAGGGCAGAGACGTACGACCGGACGCATGTATGTTCCAGTTGCTGTCTTAACACGTACAATTCGTGTAACTCCATTTGAACCGGGAAAGACTTCCTCCACAATACCTAAAGGCCAGTGAAGGGGAGGAGTGTTTTCTGTTAAAATAATCACAACAGTTCCCACAGTAACCGGGTTGACTGGTGTGTTCCATTTACGACGCGACTGTAGAGTATGAAGGTAGTCAGTTCTCCAGCGCTTCTAGAAAGACTGGACTAATTTATCAAGTAGATCGTGACGCGAAAGAGTATGCAATTTATTATCTATTTCCCTAGCAGGCAAGCATTTCAACGGCGTGAGGTTCAAAAAATGCGCGGGTGTCAAAGCCAGAGGCTCCGAAGGATCACTAGTTAAAGTTCTACATAGTGGCCGAGTATTCATCACCGATTCGACTTGAGCGAGGACGGTACTCAGCTCTTCAAATGTTAAAATTTGGTCTCCGATCACGCGGAACAAATGAGTCTTTAAACTCTTGATGTTGGCTTCCCAATTACCCCCAAAGTGACTTGCCGCCGGGACATTTAGCGACCACTCGATGCGATTTTCAGCTAATATATGACCAAACTCAGTGTTATAATATTTAGAGCTCAAAAAATCCTGGAGTTCCGAAAGAATGCGCTTAACACCTACGTAATTGGTTCCATTATCAGAATAAATTCTGCCTACTGGACCGCGACGCGATAAAAACCGTTTGAAAGCTCCCATAAAGGTGGCGGTGCTTAAGTCGCTAGCTAGTTCGATGTGTATTGCGCGTGTAGTCATACAAACGAAAAGGCACACGTACGCTTTAGTCGATCGAATACCACGACCACGGGTTATGGTAACCTTCAACGGGCCTGCGAAGTCAGTTCCCTTATGTACAAACGGTTTTACGGATTCCACGACACGACATGAACGGTGATCTGCCATTTCAGGATACGACGATTTGGGACGAAGACGGAAGCAAGGGAGGCATTTATGTACCCTATTCCTAATTAAATTACGTGCAGAAAGTATCCAATACTTCTGACGTAACAGTGACATTAGCAGGTCAGGACCGGCGTGACAATTCACTTTATGGTAATAATCTACCAGTAAATCTAGAATATGGTCTTTTCGCGGAAGCATAATAGGGCGTTTTTGACAGTAACTCAGGCCCGAATTTGTCAAACAACCACCAACTCTAATAATCCCATCCTCGAGGAAAGGCTTGAGATGTAGCAAGGAACGACTACAAATTTTTCCTGCTTCTAGATTAGAGATTTCATTAGCAATATGCAAGCGTTGGAGTTCACGAAGTAATAATAACTCTGCGAAATCCAGATCTGATGCTGATATACGATCACGTAGCGGCAAGAGTTTTGTGAATCGACAAACATAAACTACGCAACGTAACAGTTTTTGGCATGCAGCGACAATATTACTTACAAGTTGGACCAGAACTAGAATAGCGCATAGCTCGAGACGCGCAAGCGAAACGACCTTCCGGGGGGATACCTTCGACTTACCACTTATAAGACGTATGATGTTATTATGTGTATTATGAATATGGAAGTAAACTACTGCCCCATATGCTCTCTCACTGGCGTCTGCGAAGCCCAAAATTGTTATAATACTATTAGACTCGATACCTACATAACGTGGGATCTTTTTATTCGATAGTAAAGGTAGTTCTGCTTTAAAAATGGACCACAAACGAACGATATTGTCGGGCGGTGTGTCATCCCAATCACACTCGCACAACCACAGCTGTTTTATCAGGAGTTTGGCGTACAAGACGACAGGCGCGACGAATCCCATCAAGTCCCATATTTTCGCGACACAGGACAATATAGTGCGTTTCGTACAAGTATGAGTGGGTGTACTAATTTTTAAACTAAAAAAGTCAGTAGCAGATGACCAACATAAGCCGAGTACTTTATGTTGATCCGATTCATCGAACTCTTTGACAGCAGAGAGATGATGTGATGGTGGAATCGAATTCAGAACCGTTTGCGAATTACTAGTCCATTTGACGAGTTCAAATTGACCAGTTTTCATGAGATTTATCATCTCCGAAGCAGTGAAGATGCCTTCATCCTCATTTTGGACTGAATAGACAAAATCGTCCATATAAAGACATGTGTCAATGATGTCCCGAGCTTTAGTATAAGAATCCCCTTCATCATTTGCGAGCTGCTTGATTGTTCGCAGCGCATGAAAAGGACTGGATCTTAACCCAAAAACGACGCGATTAAACTCGAAAACCTTTAAAGGTTGTTGCGGGGAGGAGCGATATAGAATGCGTTGAAATCGGCGGTCGCATTCACGAATACTGATGCTGAGGAACTTTGTCGAATGTCAGCGGAGAGCGCGATTGGAAACATGCGAAAATTAATAATAATATTAAATAAATTTCCTTGAAGATTTTCCCCATTATAGAGGAGATCATTGAGCGAAAGATGACTACTAGTCTTGCAACTACCATCGAGCACAACGCGTAATTTAGACGTCACTTTGTCTTCTCTTATCACTCCGTGATGCGGTAAGATGTACGATGGGGTTGACAAAACATCTGTGCTTGTAGGTACGGGTGATATATAGCCCTTTTCTAAATATTCATTAATGACACTATCATAAGCCTCCTTCAACTTCGGAGACGCCTGCATTTTTCTCTCTAAGCAAAGACAGCGTTTTTCGCTTGCTTGTCGAGAGTCGCCAAGAGAATGAATGTCACCTTTGAAAGGCAGTGCTACTACATAACGGCCATCGCTATCACGAGTGGTCGTGCGAGTGTAAATATCTTCACAAATCTTATCCTCTGGGCTGGGTATAGGTCCGACGTTTACCTCTTCTAATTCCCAAAATTTGCGGACCGTGGAATCAAGGTAGTCGACACAACAGTATGAAGCTATGTCTGAACTATGAACGCGCACTGGAGCCTCACCTACAATCACATAACCGAGAACTGTTTCTAAAGCAACCGGAGAAGGATGCGAAGGTAGTACTTGGACTTTGCGGGACAAGAGAAGATGCGGGAAAATCGAAGCTCCGACCAGTACTTGAATTGGACCAGAGATAGAATACGTATCGTCCGCCAAAGGCAAGTTTTCAAACTTCGACAAATGTGAAACATCTATCGTGACTGTAGGCAAGCGTTCAGTTATCTTGTCTACCACCAGCGATTCCATATCATATTGTACGTTACGATTAAAACGAGATAAAAATTTAATTTTTATCGACCCTTGAACGGGCTTAGATGCGCCCCGCCTATTCCTTTCACTACAGAACAAGCAGGTTCGCAATTTATATTTAAGCCTAAAGATTGACAACATTCGCGCGTTATAAAATTGCTCTGAGAAGCACTGTCCAATAAAGCGCACACGTGATGTTCATTACCACGAGAATCAACGATAATAATACGCGCGGTTGTGAGCAGTACAGTGGTAGGACCGCGGGAAACAAAAGTATTTACATCATTGTTTGATAACGCACAGAGTGTGACGTCATCAGTGCGAGTTGCGCTAGTGCAGGTGATGGATGCGTTGCCGGACCCTGAGGTTGGTGTGGTGGGAGCGGTAGATGTGCGCGACTTTTCAAAATTTCCGAAACACAACAAAGTGTGATGTTTAGAATTGCATTTTTTACACAAAGAATCTGAACCACACGCAGATACACGATGTCTTGCACTCAAACAATTAATACACAAATTGTTTGCCTTAACAAATTTAAAACGTTCATTTGGTTTATAAGAATGAAACACCGAACATTTATATAAATTATCATGTTGACCATTACACAAGGAACACGAAGAATGCTCAGAGTTGGTTGCGGCGTTTACATAAGCGTGCATAGTCAATCGCGATGTGTTAGCTGACTTCGACACTACTTCCGTTTTACGATCGACATATTTCTTCGTAGCTTCATGTTTCACTGACGAAGTTCGTTGCAGTATTTTAATTTGATCGCGTACAAATAACGTTAATTCATCGAAAGACGGCATTTTACAACTACGCTTATCTAATTCAAATGAACGTGCGGTTTCTGCATCTAATTTCCTTAGGGTGAGATATAAAAGTACAAAATCTGAGAGATCATCGATCTTCAGGTTTTTTAAAGCGGCAACCGAACATGCGAATTTATCTAAAAATAATTCTAAATTATTAGAGGTTGCAGATGAAATAGGTTTAAGTTCAAATATTTGATCTAGATACGAAGTGGCTACTAGTCGTTTGTCTTCGTATTTATTTTTAAGAAGGCTAATAATCAATGAATAATTATCCGCGCATCGTGTTATGCCGGCGCATGCGGATCGAGCCTTGCCGCTCAACTTACCTATTAAATAATACAACTTCTCCGAGTCCGTGAGCGATGTATTATTATGTACGGTATTTTCAAAACTAGCGTAGAAAAGTGGCCAATTTTTTATATCGCCGTTGAACTCGGGTATTTCGATCGTAGGAAGCCGAGGTGGCTTATGCTGGCTTGCTGGCTTGATATCAGTTTCAACTTGTAGTGTTTTAGCGGCCCGCTTAACACAACCTAATAGATCTTCGAATGATGACAGTGACTGATAATTAATTACGGATCCGGGATCCAATCTTAACTCCAGGTTGACTATTTTATCCAACACGTCATCGAAGTCCCTATACAAGGAATCTACGGTTTCCATTTCACACAGAAATGTTTCCCTAGAGGACGCCTGTGATTCAAGATCCTTCACGCGACTACCAATGCTTTGCATGCGAGCGAAAATTCTGTCTCTTTTTGCATATAACACTTTCAACTGGACATTTAAGTCTTGTGTAGGTGGTGCCATTGTGAATATTTAATTTAATAATATTTAATAATGTAATTGAAACAGAATATGTTAGTTGTGGACAACAACTGTAACAATAACAATAAGCGATAAAAACGAAACAAGAACAATATGCGATTATGCGACCAAAGTACGATATATTTTAATTGATTCGTATGAGAAATAAAAACGATAATTGGAGGTACCCACTTATGATTATAAAATCTAAATGAAGTTACAAATGCGATATATTGCGATTTATTTTTAAAGAATTATATGTATTATGACTAATAAATATCCGGCTCGAAGGACCATAAAATGTTTAAGCGGTTTAAGCAAAAATTTAGCTATATTGGTTGGCGAAAAGATGGACGACCAAACTGCGTAGGTTTTAGGAAAGAAGCAGCTTGTGAAAAAAAGGAAAGATGCACGATACCTTATTGATGTCTACTTCCTTTTCTGCAAGACTTGCTGCGAGTGAGAACTGTCCAAAATCCACAACACAGACACCAAAAGTAATTTCTCATACGACTGCGGAAGCGCTTGCGATCGAGCCGCCACGAATCAATGTCAATTGCAAGTGACACCAACATTAAGATATGTGCGGGAGCGGGATGGGGGGGTACGGAGTACACCAACCAATATAGCGTTATTTAGGCGCAACCATTTCTAATAAAATAATTTTTTTTCGCTGTAAAAAATATTAACGTAATTTTAATGTAATTTTTTAAAATTGATCATTTTTGTTGACTGAAGGAGAGCATTGAGTTCCTATTGTATATACCGTAAAAGAAAAATGTTACCTAAATCAAAGTACATAAGACTTATTCTTAGATCTCTACCAAATATAAAACAAATAAAAACAAAAACAAAATATAATTTGTAAACTTGTGATACACATTCAAAATAAGCCGTCCTATAAATATGACACCGGGAACCTGTCTGTACAATTTGCCGCGAAAGTGTGTTCGATCCTGTCACGCTAAGTAAAGGGTTCAAACTGGTCAATTTTTTGTTTTTTGCGGGTCTTGCTTGTGTTTACATTAGTCGATTAGTCTACGCCGAACACATTACATCTCGTCACACGAAACGATTGTAATTATTTATCGACCTAGAGTAAAAAAAGTGAATTGTTTACATGGTTGAGAAATTATAGGTAAGTAAAAATATTTTATATTTGTTCTTTATCTAATTTTAAAGAATATACCTGTCTGTATGATTATAAGTATACATGTGGCTATATATTACACAGGCAAGGATGCTCAAACCTCTGCTAGTAGTGCGATGGCTTGGGTGCAACAGTGGTAAAGAAGTTGCTTGAAGTTTGTACAGCTCCCAGAGCACATATTGTAGTCTACTTCGATAACTTTTTCAGCAGCATGCAATTGTTGATTGATTTGAAATCTCAAGGGCTCAGAGCTACAGAGACAGTCAGAGAAAATAGGACTAAAAATGTCCTATCATGACCAAACAAGAGATGGAAAAGAAAGACAGAGGTTTTTCCGATTATCGTTTTGATAAAAATAATGAAATTTTGTGCTTGAAATGGCATGACAACAATGTTGTTTGTCTTTTGACTAATTTTGATTCTGTTGAACCTTTTGTAAAAACGAATAGGTACTCAAAGAAAGAAAAGGCCAACGTAGCCGTGAATCAGCCAATGCTTATTCATAATTATAATAAAAATATGGGAGGAGTGGATAAACATGATTAGCTGATTTCTAAATATCCAATCCACTTTAGAGATAAAAAATTGTTTTGGCCTTTAGTCATCCGTGTTTTAGACATGTCCCTTGTGAATGCATGGATTATCTACAACCAGATAAATAAAGATGAGACCATCCCTCAGCTAGATTTCAGAGGAATGGTTTGTTTTGCTTGGATGAAAAAGTCGGAAAACAAGGCAAGTAAACCAACACCCCGTTCTTCAGAAGTTCTTTTACAACCTGTCAGGTTTGATAATGTTAGTCACTATATGACAAAGAGGGACAAACAGAGGCGTTATCAAGGACAAGGTTGTAAGAAAAAATCTCTAACCTTTTGTGCTTAATGTGAAAAAACACTTTGCAGTGATTGTTTCATACCTTATCATATAAAATAAACTCATAATATTTTATTTTTAAGACTGTTTGTGGACATAATTCTCGAATAAAGCTGATTTTCTTATAATTGTTAACTTGTATTATTTTTGATCACATGTCCCCATTGTCATATTTATAGGACAGGCTGAAACATGGACGAAGGTATATATTTTATAATTTTTTTGTCATATTCTTTTTTCTTAATGTATTATGAACTTAATTTAAAGAATTGATCAAAATTTTCCAATGTTTTCGATGCTTGGGAAGTAATGGGTTGAAAAACATTTTCTATTTTATTTAATTTGAACAGTGTGCAATATACATACACACCGACATTTACTCTTTCGCTCTGGCTCACACAAAGAGGAGAGACCGATAATGTGCGTTAAACGTTTAACGTTTAACGCTTGGAAGTCGCATAAGAAGTTTCACTTCAAAAAGGTGTGAGTGCGATTCACACACAAGTTCCGCGTTATCCCAGCCACCACGAATACGCATCCTTTTTTTATGACCGCGCAACCTTACCCGTTCTGCGAGCGCGGAACTTATCAACGAAACATTTGAGCCGTCATCTAACAATGCGTGAACGCTTATGACACTATTAGCCCCGTGAATATTAATTGGCACGACTTTAAGTAAAACTTACGAAAATTAATTAATATTTGAATCAGTCTGTATAGTGGGTTCCATGTGTGATAACTGTGTCATGGTGACACTACTCGGAATAGGCATAAAGTTATTTTTGTGATGTAGTAGTTTATGAGACTACTTACCACAGTTATCAATATTACAAACAGTCGCGAGGCAAGACCCCCTTCTATAACCTGACTCTCAACATTTAAAACAAATACCAAACCGGTTAACAAATGCCCGCCTATCTTTACGTAACGCTTTTTTAAACTTCTTATAATTATATAAATTATGCTCACCTACCCGACAGAAACGACACTTTTCTACATTTTGCTATATAATTGAGCTATTCTATCTTTTTTACTTTTTAACTGAATTTCTAAATACCAATTATCTTAGATCTATCTTAAAATGAAAGGTTCCCATACAAATTTTATCCTCATATTTTATAGGGTTGAATTTCCAAAAATCCTTCCTTAGTGCTCACCTAGAGTGTAAATCGAAACAACATGCAAATTTTCACGGTCCTAGCCCTAGTAGATTGGTCTGAAGTAAAATAGGCAGATGAAATAAAAACAATACCTGATAATACAGCTATTATTACCGGTGCCCCGCGGTTCCGCACGAGTTGATTACGGAGTAATTATTAACCTTATTAATAATTAACCTATAAATTCAGGAATGACATAAACTTCCCAAGTACAAAGTTTTAACAAACAGAAAGATAGACAGATTATCACCGTTCTGATCGTAGATCATGGCAGAATATTCGATAGACAATGTTTTTTTAATCCACCCCATACAAAATTTCAACCCCGTTTTTATACCTTTAGAGATTTAGTTTTCCAAAATGCGTTCTTAGTGAGAGTCTACATAACGAAAGGAGTAACTATGCTAAATTTCAAGTCAATCGGACCTACAGTTTCATACATCCCGCGATGAGTGGTATTTCACTTTTATATATATAGATTAAGTATTTTTAGAGGTTCTTATGATTAATTTACACTTAGATTAAGAAACATAAGAGGGAAATGAAGGAAATATAGTATAACAAAAATAATACAGCCACAAAATATAAGTGAATATTTTTATTGAATATTATAAACATTTGATAATTATTTTTTTTACAGGACTAATATCAAAAAAATATTACATTACAAAATTCGCAATTAAATACAATTAATGTAAAACTTTTACCCGTGTATTCTAGGCCGCGTTCTACGCGCATCGGCGGATGTTGAACTAAAGGCTATCAGGGCCCCCAGAATCACCACTACGTACTTTAACTGAAATGCAAAATGCAAAACTGTAGTTCTGAAGATATGTCTCAGTGATATTCCGTTCATACGCCACGTTGATCGACATAAGTTTTTGAGTGTACGTGAAGAAAAATATTGTGATGAAATGGTAACAGATTTAAGACAGAAGACAGTGATCACATAGCTAACTGCCACTCTCAGGTTGAGTATTTGTCGACAAGCATCTAGCGATGTATTCCGGAACCTGCACTGGAAATCCATATAGATGTAATTCCAGGTCTTTGGTTACATCTACACTTGACATCAGGTAAGTTTATAGTTATACGCTGCTCAAGAGTTTGATTTCTAGAAAGTCAATGAATTTTGTACTTCAATTTACTAAATGCTTATTATGATCCTAGTGATCATTTTATCCGCACTATAAGAACGAATTAATGTTTGTGTTTAATATCTAAGCATTATTGTTTAAATTCATTCCATTCCATTGAGTTGGGTTGGTTACCCAAGGCTATAATCTATTGTACATGTATCTAGCGACTTCCTCTAGCTTCGCAATGGTAGAAAAATACATGAAAGAAAGATTTTCATACAATTTTTCGTCCCCTTTTTCACCATGTTAGGGGTTGAATTTCCAAAAATCCTTCCTTATTCCTCACCTATAGTGTAATGAAAATCCGCATGCAAATGTTCATGGTCATAGCCCCAGTAATTTGGCCTGCGCGTTGATATGTCAGTCAGTCAGTCAGTTATCCTTGTAAAATATGTTAATATGTTTTGGAATGCTTATTTTTTTATATTAGCAGCGTGTCCTTTTTGTCTACTTAATTTGAAAATTCATGCTTAAGAAGAAAAAAAAATGTGGGTTGTTTACGTTTTTTTTTAAAGAATATCACACCGGTACAAGAAAGACCAAAAGAGTGTACAAACTAAGTGTGATACTATTATTTTGTTTATATTTGGAAAACTTTTTCGTACAGTGTTTAAATTCTAATTTGATACGGAAGATTCATTGCTCTACACCATTTATCTGTTTTTGCATATTGTGACTCAATTATTACTCGTCTTTCTTAATACAATTCAATATTAAATTATAATTATCATTTAAATAAAGAAGAACAAGAACAAGGAAAAGCACAAAAAAGCACAGTCAGGAAGTCATGTCAAACCAGTTTTTAGAAATTTGTGGACAAATTAAACTGATAAGTCGAACTCAGGTAACTCGTCGAGATTGTTGACTAAGCTGACTGATCTTATGAAAAATGATTTTTGATAAAATTATGGGTAACGTAAAGATAAGTAGGTTGTGGGATAGATCTAATTGGTATTTAAAGGAATATTTTAGAAAGCAAAAGTCGAAGCGAGGGTCAATTTGGCATAGCGCTATCTTAAATAAAGTAAGTATGTCAGCTATTCTGCGTCTTTCACGAAGAGGTTAACCTGAAATGTCTTCTACATCCCTTTTTTAGCTATCATCATATATTTTGCACTTGTACTGCAAATGTTTTATCAATCTACGTTGAATAGATAGCCTATTCATATATATACAGCATATTTAACATTTGTGAGCAACACTCGAGTAAGCTACGCACGTATGAGCAATATGGAATTTTAGTTAATTTAACAGTAATCCTCAAATTTGTACAAATCTTGCTGTAAAATATGGCAATATTTTATAACTTTATAAAACTTAACGGAGCGTGCAACAGTTCTGTATTTTATTATGGAGTAACTTGTATCCGCGGCTTTGCTCGCTTGACATTAGCATTGAAATGTTGTAAACATAAAACCTATCATCATCATTTCAGCCGAAAGACGTCCACGGCTGGACATAGGCCTCCCTCAAGGATCACCACAACGACGGGTCCTGTGCTGACCGCATCCACCGGCTTCCCGCAACCTTTACCAGGTCGTCGGACCACCTGCGGGTATGCCCACGCTGCGTCTTCCGGTATGTGGCCGCCACTCGAGAACTCTTTGATCTAATCGGCCATCCGTTCTACGAGTTACGCGGCCAATCCACTGCCACTTAAGTCTAGCTATTATTCGGGATATGTCGGTGTCTTTGGTTCTCCTGCGGATCTCCTCATTTCTGATGCGATCACGCAGAGAAACTCCAAGCATAGCCCTTTTCATTGACCTTGAGCTTTCTTATGAGGCCCATAGTTAGCGACCACGTATTAGCACCATATGTAATCACTGGCAACACACACTGTTCAAAAACTTTCGTCTTGAGACACTGCGGTATCTTGGACGAGAATATGTCACGTAGCTTCCCAAACGCTGCCAGGCCGAGTTCGATTCGACGATTGACCTCTTTCTCAAAACCTATATTGTATACTTAGTTTCTGTAAAATGTGTTAAATGTTTTTTTTTCCTTACTGGTCCGTGTGTGATTTTACTTTCGTTATCTTGTTCTGATTGTTATGTATTATTGTTGGTTTATGCTTTTGTAATTTTAAAAAATAATTATATCGTGTTATATATTATTTCTACAATTAGTATTAATGCGGTCTTTGAATGATGTATTCGTTCATAATCTAAATATGCATTTTCACAACCCAAATTTCCGAGGTTGACAAATTACATACAATTTTTTTTAAGAAAAAAAAATATTCTGCGTCCGTAAGGAAAATGGTCCTATCTTATTAAAAAGCAAAACGGAGAAAAATAATTCTGAAAATCTTTAAAAATATGTCACATGCGTCCTTTCAGACTAACTCGAGAACGGAAGCTCGTAGAAAAACAAAAAAATACTACAAGGTGTGCCTGTTTCCTCATTCTAAATATATATGTACCTAACTCAATTTTGCAAAAATCGACATATGAGTCTTCTTTTTTCGGACAATAGGATAGTCAAACATATTTCAACAATATTTCGTTTATACATAGTTTTATTTAAACCATTTATTTAGATGATACGTACGCATTAGAAATTACTCTTAGAAGGTCACATGTATAATTTGCAATGCTTCGTTAATATTCTGAAAATATTTATACAATTAAAGAACCAGTCCTGACTCATAAGTGCACACAGCTGTAACTAAAAACCGAAATGTGAAATTCGAATAGTATGTTCACTTTGTTTTATTAGTACGTAGGTAATAAGTGAGAGTTGAGTAATCAACTGTTAAAGACTGAAAGTTATACGGAATTCCGTTCAGTTTTGAATTTAGAGTCATTACAATTGCAATCTTTTTACGTATTCGTTATTGTAGTAAAGCATATGGCTTCAGGGACAAGAATCGAGAATAAGTATGTGTCGATAAGATTTACTTTAACCCTCATAACTTTCTCCATATATTACTTTCAAGACATATACTATACTTGGCAAGGAAATACTCTAATTATTTTATAATGTAAATCGGTTCTTTCGTTCTCAAGTTATAAACAAGCTAACGAACAGAAAAACAACCAGAGAAACGTTACCTTTTATAAGATTATGTAAGGAAGGATAATGGAAATTATCATGCATGACTATTTGTAAAGACTGGCTATGTTTTTAACACGCTTTTATCTTCAATTGTAACTAACTAACTAACTATGTAATACATTCTTAGAAGTAAATTTTAATCTACTTCTAATTTTCGTATCTAAATTAAATTTTGTATGTATGTGTAGTTCGGATGACAAAACTATAATTTGGTATCTTGGAACTGATCTGATGATGGAGCCAGGAGGTGGATAGTGGAACACTTCAGTGGCTACTACTAAGCCCCTCGTGTTTAGGCTCATATGTTTTGTTTTGAAGAGTCCTATAGATTGGCCTTGGTAACGAGATGTTATTATAAGACTAAAAACTTTTATAATTTTTAGTGCTCGATTAAAGCGTATTTTTTAGTTGATTTAAACTACATATAAATAATTGATTTATATCTCATAGTGGACATTTGGAAGTTTTATAATGAAAAACCTCTTAATCTTCACAATACTGTTTAATCTTGAATTTAGGTTGTTACATATAATAGATAAATTTACTGGACGCGACGCAACCGTGTACTTATTGTTAGTTGCGAAAAGTCAAATGTGCGGTGAGAGTAAAAAACTCTCTGATGCGTAGACATCTTCCTCCCCGTTGAATTTCAACTCCTTCAGTCGTGATCCGGCGAAGAGAAAGGCAAGGGCAGATCCGAGTAAGGGGCCTCCGGAAGCAGCTTCTGGTAGTCTCAATATCTGCAAACCGTGTGACACCGTCCGAAGTAGAAACAGGTGGCTGATACGTCCCAATCGCCAGCTGAGTGGTGGAACGTTATCTTCCTGGAAAAGTACTAAATCTCCGACTTCCAAAGATGCTGATTTGGTACGCTATTTGGAACGCTGTTGTAGTTCTGCTACATATTACTTTTGCCAGCACTGCCAAAAATGATGATTAATTTGTTCAAGCTTCATATAACGTTGAAAGTTGTTCTGATTCTCTTGCTCCAGCGATGGAACAGGCAATGCATTTAGGGCACGCCCTATCAAAAAGTGACCGGGAGTTAGGAAATAGTAATCGTTAGGGGACGGGGAGAGTGGAAATAATGGTCGACTGTTAAGCACAGCTTCCACTTGTATGGAAAGAGTGCAGAGTGCATATCTCCTCACACGTTAGATGATTGTTCCCCATAAGGCGTTTTAAGTGGTATTTCGCGAATTTAACGCTGGCTTCCGAAATGTGGAGAATAAGTGGGAGAAAACACAAACCTGATACCTTCATTAGAAGCGAAATCAGCTACAGGTTCATGAACAGTTTTAAGAAGATTGCCTATTTCCTTAGCTGCTACAACGAAGTTGCGGCCGTTATCGCAAAATATCTCCGCTGGATTGCACCGTCTTGATATGAACTTCCGTAACGTCATGAGGAACGCGTCCTTAGACAAATCACTGACGGCTTCCAGGTGCACGCATTTGTACCGGAAACAGACAAATAGACATAAATTAGTTTTAGTTAATCTTGCACCTCGACCCTTTCTATTTAATACTCTTATATGAAGTCGAATATATTGTAACTTTAAATCTGGATTCTTACGGAAACATTTTTTTAAATACAACAATAGTTTCTTAGCCATTGCGTAAGAATCACCTAAACAATCTGGAGTATCAATTAGGGGTAGCCTGACACAGAATCTACCCGAGTCTAAACGATAGGTATTGCAATGACAATGTTCCTCGCATGCCTGCTAAATTTTGTTAAAATTTTGCTTTGCTATTGGAACTTGCTCTATTTCCCAAAACTTTGTCAATTGAGAATTGATTTTGGGGTTGCATTCGTCACTATCACTAATTGAGAGATGACACTAAATATTTTTAGGTGACGAACCATTCCTTATACTTGGAGATATAGGGCCGGCAACGAGCCAACCTAGTTTTGAGCTACGTTGCTTGGGCATGTTATGACCTAATGCTGATCACATCCTAATAGGTCCCAAAATAGGGAGTCCACAGGGAGTAGGGGGTCCCGCACCTATCAAGACGTCTATAGCCGACAGCTGTATGATTTTTGGGATTTTTAATTGACTAATATCTATATATTTTTTTGAAATAGTACTGGTTAATTGGTTTAATACATAAAATGACTGTACAACACTATAGTCATTGTTAAATGAATTTAATCGGGCAATGCAACTTTTAGTCACATGTTCTACTAAGTTTTTGCTTATACTAATAACGTTAATGTTATTTATAGCACATACTTGTAATGATAACTTGTTCATGAGTGATTGACTAATAAATGAGGACTGTTTTCCGCAGTCTAATAAAGCACGCAATCGAATTTGTTTATTTGTTTGAGGATTAATAATATTAACCATGGCTGTTGACAAAAGAATGTGGTTCTCTATCAAATTGTCATTGGTAGAATTATTGACCGATATTCCAGTAGAACCGCGATCTGTGTTAAAATTATTGCTGCTGACTGGACTGGCATTGCTTGTACTAGTATTCATGGAATTAGGTAAATGCAAGAGTGAGTTGTGCCTACGCTTGCACTCACGACAAGGACCACCAACTTGCAATCACGCGCACGATGCCTATTTCTTAAACTATTGTTCTTGAAAAATTTCTTGTGCAATTTAAATGCTTCATCTCGTCGTTCCTGAACACTCTTCGCTAGGAAAGTAGGGCAGTCGTATATCCTGTCGCCTTTTCAGACAACGCACTGCTTAGCGACGGAGCTTGTGTTTTGAAATGTTGATGAAATAGATTTTGTACTATGAGAATTGTTATTGATATTTTGGCGTGATTATGTGGCCTTAATTATATCAGACTTGTTTTGATACATAGTTTCTAACAAATGCATCAGCGCGATCGGTTAGGAACGTTTTAAAATCTTTTAGAGTGCGGATATCAGACAAACTGTTACGATGTTCTTCCCACTTCATGGCGGTACGATTTTCTAATTTTGGTATAAGAATTCTAATAATTATCATATCAAGCAGTTCGGTATGTTGAACTAAACTTGATAATGCTCGTAATTTTTTTGTTACGTGGTCAACTATAAACCTCAGTGATTTGTCCGATTCACGTTTGTGTTGTTGCTGTACTGTTTTAAAATATAATAATGAATTGAGGTGTTGATTTATAAGTTGGCGTTTTTTATCATAACGATCGCACAAAAGCTGCCACGCAATTTCATAGTTAGTTTCACAAATTTCTAAATTAGAAATAATCAGCGCGGCTTCGTTTTCGAGATACGATACTAAATAATGAAACTTGTGGATGGGCTTGATGCGCTCATTACGATGAATAAGTGATAAATAGGTATCTCGGAACTCAAGCCAGCGGAAGTAAGAGCCATCGAACTTTGTAATTTGTATCTGTGGTAGTTTAAAATCAACGTGATGGAAGTGAGATGACTGATCGTGATGACATTGATGTGATGTATTGTTTTTTTTTTTTTTTTTTCTTTTTTTTTTTTCTTTTTTTTTTTCCGAACTGACTACACTGTTAGCCTGAGGGGCCCTGGAGCCTTTACGGCTTTTACAGCTTTACCGGGCTTGGGGGCGAGCGCTTAGGGCACTCAGCCACGAAAGCTAAGCAACAACATCCGAGGGCGCCAAAGTGGCCGGACCTCGGCTCGGACTGTTGCGCGTATGCAATTAAGTCGCGATCTGACTAATTCCCTATCCGTAATTCGATCTAAACTAACTATACATATATACATGTTTCTGCCCCCTGGGAGGAGGGAAGGAACATGTGTATGTGTATTTAGTGGTCTGAAATTTTTGTCTACTCTAACTAGGCAAAAAAAGAAAAAAAAAGGTCCCTTACAGAACCTATGTACCTATGTGTGTTGTGCATGTATGTATAATGCAGTGTCATGTATGGCTGTGAAAGCTAGTGATTGTAGAGTCACTTGTATCGCGCGAGCGGCTGCTTGTCTCAAGGGCTCCATGCCGATGGATCGGACCTAGGCTTGAGTTGCCGCAGAGGAGGGCGGTCGTGGCGGGTGTGCGAGAGCGAAGTTAACCGTACGTCCCCTGCGGAGGGAACGGTGGTTTCGCGGGCGTGGGCGCGAGCACGCATATGTTGCGGGAGCGGACGCGTAGTAATTATTAGCTTTCTCGATGTCGTCGTCGGGATCGACAAAGAGATTTCGCGGACGGCGTTTATAACGTTTGGCAACAGGGATCGAGTTGTCTGGGACATAGTTCACGGTGGATTTTACGAGTGGGTTGGGGTGATTCGAAGCGCTATCGAAGTATCTCCTGGTGAGATATTTCACATAGGCTTCTATTGAGGGAAGCCTCATGTCCCTGTGGAGGTCCATGTTCCTAACGAAGGCTGGAGGGTCAAGCAGGCGACGGAGAAACCGATTTTGGACTCTTTGCATGCGGACAAAGTTATGTTTGGACATATGTGCGAACGCTGCGCAGCTATATGTCAAGATCGGACGGACGCACATCTTGTATAGTGTAAGCTTATGTCTTAAGGACATTTTGCTTACCGAACTGAGCAAGGGTCGCAAGCGGGAAAGGATCCAGACGGCCCTATTCCGGACTATAGTAACGTGTGCGTTGAAGTTAAGCTTCGAGTCGAGGGTGACACCTAGATATTTAGTCTTGGTGGCCCAAGGGATATTCCTACCGAATAATGAGAGGGGTCCTACCGTGCGTGGTAGTTTACATGTATGCGGTTCGAACATAATCGCGGCGCTCTTTACCGGATTAATAGCTATTCGCCACGTTCGAAACCACTCCCCGAGAGTGGTTACGGCACGTTGGACTGCGCAGGCGAGATTTTTTCTGTGTCTGTTTGACGCGTATATGACTGTGTCGTCAGCGTAGAGCCCTACCTCGACCCCGGGGGGCTTCGGGAGGTCGCTGACGTACAGATTGAAAAGGCAAGGCGCCAGAATGGAACCTTGCGGGACTCCTGAGCGTATAGGGTGGGCGGTAGATAGTACTCCTTCCACTCGGTAGTGAAAGGTGCGGTCGCGTAGAAAATCATGAACTAGGTGAACTAACCTATCCGGGATTTCTAGTTTATGTAGCTTGTGGACTAGTCCGGCATGCCAGACCTTATCGAAGGCCTTAGCTACGTCGAAAAAGACCGCAAGCGTACGGGCGGGGGCGATACTACTTTTGGCAAAGTTGCTCGTGATGTGCTCCGTGAGGCGGTGCACTTGATGTGTACACGAGTGTCGGGCGCGAAAACCGAACTGTTCGGACACTTCCATATTGGTAAGTGCGGGAGGGTCTATTGGCATGCAATAGAGGGAACGCTTGTAGTAGATGAGCGTGCCGCCTCCTCGGGTGGCACGGTCATTTCTGACTATATTGTAATTTGCTATCTTAGGGTCGCGCCTACTGGGTTTTAGAAGTGTTTCTTGTACTAGAAACACGTCTATCTCCCGTTCCCTAAGAAAGGTGGATACTAAGTCCCGTTGTGGAAGGAGGTTACGCGCGTTGAAAAAAGATATGTTTAGGCTTCTAGGCTTAATGCGAGCCATTTCTAGTTGGTGTGTTTAAAGCTGCAGCACGGGACACACGCTGGAGCGTGGCTGTCAGCTGGGGAAAGCGTTTGATTGCTTCAATCATGCCGTACTCAGTGCCGCACTGATCGTACGCTAGCACTTCTTGGTAGTCGTGCTCGAGAAGAAGCATGGCCATATAGTCGAGGCCGAAGCGTTGACTACATAGCGGGGAGGCCTGAGCCTTGGGAGGTTGCGGGCGGGGCCTGGGGCCCCATGCTGCCTGAGGGGCTCGCATGGGTGGAGGAGGCGCGCGGGGCGCGGGGGCGGCTGCCATCGGGGCGCTGGAGGCGCCCGGGAGGCTGGGGAAAGCCTCTGGCGTGAGCAGAGGCTTTGGCTGTCCTACTGCGGGACGTTCCCTCTGAGGAGGGGTGTGTCGCGTAGTGCGCATAGGGCGCGTAGGGCGCGTGGGGCGCGGGGCGCGGGGACAGCCGCGATAGTTCGCGGGGTGACCCGCGTTGCCGCATAGCACGCAACTCGGAGGGGTAGACGACTCCCGAGTGCGCGTGCACTCGCTCGTCGCGTGGTCCCCGAGGCACTTAACGCACCTGGGACGGAGATGGCAGTTGCGGGCCGAATGCCCATACAACTGGCAGTTGTGACACTGCGGAGGACTGCGGTTCTTGTGTGGAGGCTCTACGGCTATTCCGGAGAGCTCACACACTTTCCTAACATTAAAAATGGCTCTGCCCTCGGGGGTCAGTTCCAGGATGACTAGAACCATGTCGAGAGGTCTGTTTTTTGATTGTCCGCCGTGCATTCTGTGCACTTCGCGGACAGGGAGGGCTTTGGCTAAGAGGTCAATTTTGACCTCCTCGGGTGTGATTTCCACCGGAATGCGGCGGATTACAACCCGGAGGTGACGTTCTTCCTCCAGGGAGTATGTGAAGTATTCCAGGTTGCTGTCTCGGAGCAACCTAGTGAATTTACGGTGTTCGTCCGAGGTGGTCACTTGGACGCGGATACCGTTGGCCGTGCTACTGGCCTGGGTGTAGTGGATACGCATATCTCTCAGTTTTTCCGAGAGTTTCGTCCAGACCGACTTGTTCTGGACCGTGACGGGGGGCGGGCGACGCGCCTTTCTGCCGGCAAAGGTACCGGCAGGCGCTGAGGGCGCTGCGGAGCGAGGGGCGTGGCTATTGAGCCCGGTTCGCTGCGTTTTTTGGGGTCTCGACTGAGTCTCCGGAGACTCTGGGCGCGAGCGCGAGGCCCGTTTGGCGGGCTTGTTTTTTTGTACGAGGGTGAAGCCCTCGTTGTCTGTTCGTATTGCCGTGTCCATTTCGATGGACTCGGGTTCCGGGTCCGGGCTAACGGGAGAGTAGCTGTCGTTTGTTGCTACAAGCGACGGTGTCTCCGCTTCGGGGACTAGTGATGAAAATTGATTTTTCATCGGTAGCGCAGAGGGCGCTGGGGTCGGGGCTTGAATGCCCGGGGAACGTGAGCGCGACGATGGCCGTTTGTACGGCGTTTGACGGTGAGCGCGGGGTGCCGTTGAGCGGGAGCGCGGGACGGACTTCTTGTTCGTCGCGTGAGGCGCGGCGGGGTCGCTGGCGGGCTCGGTGCCCTGAGCGATGGCAATGGCAACGGCGGGTTGCTCGGCCACGATGGCCCTATTAAAGTCCGTCCAGAGCGACGGATGCAGGGTCGTTGCGAACGCTTTGAAGCGTTCGAGCTCAGATTGGTGTGCCATTCCGGCGGTGGCGGTTGGGCGGGCGGGGGTGAAGTTAAACCTCCCTGCCGGAGAGGCAGGGGGGTGCGCCGAGTGAATTTAAACGGCTATCCCGAGCCGTGTAAAGGGACCTGCGTGTCACGGTGTAATGACTCGCAGGAAAAGAACCTACCGGGCCCTACGTGGAGGTCCCTATCAAGCCCGAGGCAGAGAACGCAGCCGGTATAAATACCTAGCTACGCCCAAACAGACACTCGGGGATGGATGTGTAGCAGGATCGGAAGGGTGGGAAGGAGACACTCAGGGCTTGACTATGACTCTATCAAGGGCCAAGATTCCTGAGCCCGACCAAGTACTATCGTTTGCCTCTGAAGGAGGCAACCGAGGGGCGCTTGGGTCACGCACCCACTTGCCTTCTGTTGACACCGAGAGGTTTCCGGCAAGCGACCACTAAAGTGTGGATTTCGTCGAATAGAAACAGACAGTTGCACTTAAAAGTGCAGTTTTTGTTTGTGTAGCGCTACACAATGGGTGCGAGCGAGACGGCGATACGCAGGTGCGGCGCAGGTGCGATGCAGGTGTGCAGCAAGGCCGGTCGGTCGTAAAACTTCACAAAGGCGGCAGAGAGCAGTCGTAAACACGTCCGTTCCCGCCGGCGGTCGTGATCGGTCTCGTGATGTATTGTGCAAATCGGAATCGTTAGAAGCATTCTTATACTTATCAAGTAGCTCTTCAGCAATTGCAAGGTGTGAAGTAAAGATCTGCTCAATTTCATCCCGTTCGTCGATCTCAGAGTCCATATTTTCGCAATTAATGACCTCAATCTGGTCCTGTAGTTCGTCGAATTGGCTAGACATAGTTCGTATTTTATCATTATTAATTTCTAGCTCCTTAACTTGGATTTTTGATAATTTTGACGTGCATACTATATCTTAATATTTTTTAAATTTCGTTAGACGACCTTTACCCGAGCTACGTTTAGCAAAAGTTCCTTCAATAGTTTTGCACTTGTTTATTAATTTATAGCAAGACCCGCACAATAACTAGCACCGGGAACTTTAGAAAAATGGATATAGTTGATTGAGTAATCTTGACAGTAACACCAATGCCAAATGAAGGAATAAGATTATATTTTGTATTATCTAATACTTATCCAATTATCTAATACTCCTTTGGCGGCACCTGGGGCCCGAACGCAGCCACGCGGCAACAGCGCAGTGGCGGCGCGGCGTCACCCGAACACGGCTAGCGGTAGCCGGCAGCGTCAGGCGGCGCGTGACAGAGTCCCTGGAATAGTCGGCCGGAAATATTTGAAATATTGTAAACTAGAATAATAAACTGAGTGAGCGATTAAGTTAAGTGCCTCAGATAACCTCGTAGGAAATAATTACTATTTTATGTTTGGATATTCAAATATTATATATTCACATACTTATTTTAATCAATTTACTGTTATTTAAATGAAATTACGATTTTACAAATTGTTATGTAGGGTAATTGACAATGAACAATAAATTTTAATTTTACTATTTTAGATATCTTATGGTATAATACTTGAAAGAAGCTTTGAAATAGTTTAGGTATTTTGTTGAACTAATAAAACACGAGTAGAATGTACCAAACAGCGACCCTTATGATACAAAAACACGTTTGGGTATTTAACTGATAGACGAGGCGGCTGCTTCTAGCTGCACTGAGCCTCGTTGGTGGCTATGGCACACGTACACGCACAGGTACACGAGCTGCTCGCAAATGTTGACGGAATTCTCGAACTTGCGTGGACAGGCTGACGGTGAACCTTGACGTCGCAGAAGCCAAGGCTGGGCGCGGCGCGTTCTGCTGACCGACCTGGCTGGCTTAGCTGTCTGCTATTATAGTGTTCTTGCGTCTGTAGACCTCCACGAGAAATATTTCGTAGATTGCCTTTGATGAGAATTCTTTGTCTTTTACTCAAATCCGAATTTTGCAAATGTGTCCTGTCACGGTCGCCAAATTATGTCTCATAGTGGACATTTGGAAGTTTTATAATGAAAAACTTCATAATCTAAACAATACTGTTTAATCTTGAATTTAGGTTGTTACAACATAGAATAGATTATTTTACTCGACGCGACGCAACCGTGTACTTATTGTTAGTGGCAAAAAGTCACATGTGCAAAAAAATACTCGAATGCAACGTGCCGGCCATCTACATGCCGAATTACAGAAAAATGAACAGGTGCACGGCGTAGACATGCAGTTTATGTGTTTAGTATAACACGGATTCTAGATTATAGGCATTCATAACTAACTTAATTGATTTCACTTATTGATTCATATTAAAGTTTTTTTTGTTAATTAATATAAGAATGGTTTAAACTACCTACGTTGATTAATTAATAACGTTTCGAAATAATTACATCTTTTTTCCACATTACAGCTGGTTTGCACTAAGAAAGTGCTTTACCTATAGCGTTGCGTTCGCTAGTGTACAGAGTAAAATTGCTATAAAGTATTCATTCAATCATATATTTAATGGAGATGTGTGCGCTCACTGAAACCCAGCGCTGTGATAATTGGCTGTTGCACATGCTGAGCAGGGGTCCTTTTCAATGTTAAATGCAGTAGTTATCCGGCAATATTTCAATATTTTAAACAAAAGTAATTTACAAGATTTATTACCAAATGGACTTTCTTTCTTTATATTTGTCACTGAAATCAAACTAGTGTTTATAGAAAAGTTCATAAAAAGGACATTGTAATAATTAGTAAATGAACTAATATTGAGATGGTTATAAGGTCATGATTCATTGAAACTGTCAGTATTGCCGCTTACATTAAGCATCGCTTTTGTAAATATAATTAAATGGCTTATTTCTTATACTCCACAGTTGCGCCTCATAAAACTGAAACACAAATTGTGTTTCTAGTTTTTGCGTTTGTTTTTTGTGCATTGTTGCAATATACGTTTTGCTTTTATATACCTCATATAATCTAATAATTATGTAAATATTTTTCATACTACTAACAAAGTATTACGAATTATATTTGTGACCTTCTGTGTGAAATTATCATCCATTTAAATTATTTATGTATAATTGAAATATTACTGAAGTGTATACTTACTTACATGTATTTCCTGTTAAAAATTATTTTACGAAATTCGCCGATTACTAAAATTCGCTATGTAAAAATACATAAATTGGCTTAGAAACATTATAGGTACCTACGAATAGTTAGTAATTAAACCGACCACATCAGTAGCAATGTCAAGCGGGCGAAACCGCTGGAATAAGTTACTCTCTAATAGGAATATAAACAAAGACAGTTGCACGGTTCGGTGAGTATTTATTTTTAACGTTTAATTTCGGTCTCTAGTGATAATTAATTGAAATATTTTGCTTACATTTTCATCGAAGATAGAGCATATATAATATGAACTTTGATACATTTCATGCACAGTTCTACAAGAACTGTAGCCTGAGCTTTCGATAAAGGAAAACATCGTGAGGAAACCATAGCATGTCCTAATGTCCTAATTTCCGCCTGGCTAGCTACCACCCTCAAGTTGACAATCTGTCGCCAAGCACCAATAGGTGTGTTCCGGCAGCTGCACTTGAGAGCCATTCTTCCACTAGGTTTAGCGTGTTATCATCTTGGGTTACATCGTCACTAAACATCATGTGAGATTGTGGCCACTAAGCCGAAACCTATAACAATAAAAAAACAGCCGAACTGAACTATATAAGTAGAATTATTATTTTACTCGAATTATTAGCGAAATGAAATATCTAGTAGATAACCTGGTGAAATTCTCCTTTTAGCGGCCTGAGTGGTGCCGACAACATAATATATCGTAATAATAACTGTAATAAATAATATATACAGATGTTTATTGCCTTCGTTAGTGCGTTTTTAGGGTTTCGAAGTCAAAAGGAAGAGTTTCGCAATGTCCTTTTGCCTGTCTGCGGCTAAGCCCAAAGATTCTCAGTATTAGAAATCTGTAATTTGGCTTGGTATGCATATTAGTCACGACAGCAAAGTGATAATCATAGTAGTAGTATAATGAAGTTAAAAGGAAAACTATCAGAGGTTAGTAGGC
Source organism: Saturnia pavonia (assembly GCA_947532125.1). Lineage (NCBI taxonomy): Eukaryota > Metazoa > Arthropoda > Insecta > Lepidoptera > Saturniidae > Saturnia > Saturnia pavonia. The sequence goes on from OX383923.1 coordinate 2,457,998, forward strand.
TTTACACGTTAACACGTCACTGCAAAGGCAGCACGCATGATGTATAATAATTACCTTACTAGTGTAAGAGAATGAGCAGATGCAAATTGCTTGGTCTCAAATCCAACCAAGTATAAGTTTAAGGTTTAGGATCAAAAAAACAAATTCTAGTTATTACACTACGGCAACCATCGATCATAATAGCCAATGAGCCTATAGAACGCGTTTCAGAATCTCGTAATCTTGGTTTACTTATGGACTCATCTTTACGATATGAAAAATATGTTTTGGAGGCTACTCGCAATTTTATTTATGGACTCAAACTCCTATACAAAATTCGCCTTTACATTATTAGCACTGAAGTTAGAATATTGTTAAGTGAATTTCTCATTATCTCTAAATTGAACTACGCTAACGTCGTGTATGATTCTTGTATCCTTAGTGAAACAAGGTGACTAATACAGCGGATTCAGATTGCCTGCGCGCATTTTGCTAACATATTGCGCCACGAAATCATGTTACGCCTTTTCTGAGTCACGAACAACTGTTGAAGATGGAAAGTAGACGGCAGTTACACCTAGCCACAGTTTTATTTGGTGAAATAGAAACCGGATTGCCTGAATATTATTATAAAAAACTTGTTTGGTCGCGAGATCAGAACCGTTATGGAGCTATAATACCTTCTAAGTACATGTTATGCACCCACTGGCATGCTACAACTTTATTCCGGGATAGTTTTAGATTCACTGCTACCCGATGCTGAAATGGCCTACCCCCTCTAATGTGCGAATTAATTTTAATTATACTCGTTAATGGCACAGTGTTTGTAGATTGTCTTCAGTTAAGTATTTATTTATGTGCTTGTATTTATTATTATAAAGCCTGCTTTATATTCAGTGTAAATCATATATCGTTTTATTTAATATACATTACTATGGACCCTGATTTTTCCATTTTTATTGTTTATATTTCCTCCTTTTATATTATTTTTATAAACTAATACATATTAAGCCATAAGCAGTATTGAATTATTATTATTATTTATTTGTTTACTAATTTACTACATATTTTTATTGAATCGAATTTTGGACGCACCGTGACTTGCTCTGGGGTTCCAGATAAAAATCAGCGCTCAGTGCCTCGTGGCACTTCAGCATTTATGCTGAGCTGAGCTTTACACAAACAAACAGCTCTTCCAGTTTATTATATTAGTTTAGTTGTAAAATAATATAATAAACTAATATAAATCGTTAACTTTTAAAGCCTACTAACCTCTGACTACTTTCCCTAATACCTACCTACTAACCTCCTTTTAACTTCATTATATATACTACAACCATTACTCTTTCACATATCCAAAAACAACTATTTAGAGGCCATGTGATGCATGAATTACTTCATACAAAAGTATACTATACATATTTGAACGTGGACCTACACAATAGTCCCTAGTTCTAAATACTTTTCATTTTCTTCCAGTCTTTGAAAATTGATTACTTTTGAAAACAATTCGCCTTTAGTACGTGCCAAGGTCACAAAAGGAGCACACTGTCCAATTGTTTATTTGCAGGTGCAGTCATTTATGATTAATGTTGTTTTTCATTTCATAATAAACTTTAAATTGAACCACCAAATGGAAGAAGGGAATAAACGCCACTTTTTGACATATTCAGTTTTCTACATTTTTATATTCTTTAGATGTAGCTCTTAATTGTGAGTTCGAAGACAGGAACAAAAACCATTCACTTCGTATAGATTCAAGCGGTCAAAAAATAATTAGTTGGAAGAAGGAAACAAATCCTTCCTTTATTCCCTTCTTCCAGCTATCAACAGTTCGATTATAGAAATAGTGTTGGTTTTGCCTGTTTTTTTTTCTCACAAAAACGCTTCGCTATTGGTAGGGGACGCGATACTAGCGATCTAATACTTTCCTGTGCGTGGCCATTCGTTTTTACAGTGTGACAGAAATTTTGGGACAGCTAAAAGACTCATTAGGAGAAAGGACAGAATTTACGTTCCAAATGAATATAATAGTCTTATTTTGGAAGCAAAAATCAAGGGTTTTTCAGTTAAACCCGTAACTTCTAATGACATACTTGATTTTAAAAATTCATGAAAGCTGTAAGTCATTAGACAAGGCAACAAAATTCAAGTTTTCGCAATATAGAATCTTTGAGTATTGTTCAAGTCTTATGGGTTACTTGACATGTTCCGAATTTACTGATTATTTCGTTAAAGCTACATTTTTGCTCCAAAAACCTTCTACAAATCCGAAAATACCAGAAACACCAGAAATACCCATAAATGAGAAAAAATGACATACATACAAAAAATAATCCAATATATTCCTGACAAATTCAAAGATTTTTACGATATTATTCTGACCTGGCCAACTACAACATCCGAAAGTGACGAAATAGATAAATAATACAGTTTCCTTACGTTTTTCTAATAAATAAATAATTTTTGTGATTATATTGTGTATTATTTCAAATTATTTTGCATATAGTATATGATAAATTGGAAGAAGGGAATAAATCCAACACAATACATATACATATATAAATATATATTATATATTTTAGCCAGGGCTATTTGTAAATAAATCAGAATTTATATTTTCTTCATTATCATTGATGTTCCATGAGCCTATAAGTTGAAAGTAAAAAGTTATAAAGTTTTTTTTAATTATCTCCATTCTTATTTTTTGGATTTATTCCCTTCTTCCAATTGGTGGTTCAATTGCCCTTTTCTTGATTTTTTTTTTCTGCCAAGGCAATGTATATATAATAAGAAATTTGATATATTTTAGTCACAATTCAACGTGATCAGTAAACATGAACTTTGTAAGTAGAAATACTATTTTGTATTACATTTTATTAAGATGAATTTAGATTTTAAAATTGAGTACGGAAACCATTATGTAAAATTTATGTTATAATATATGTTGTCATCATAACTTTATTAAAATAAGAATGTCGTGCCGGATTGCTCAAAAGTCTCCTGACGTTATGTTTGAAGGACTTCATGTTATAAAAAGGATGGAACACACTGACTGGGAGACAGTACCACAGCTTCACAGTACGGCAAATTAAAACGTAGCAAATTTCCTTTGTTCGTTGGAGGTTACCGTAAAGCTGTGGCTCCGGAGTCCAGCGCGTGTGGTTCTGTTATGAAAAGGAGAAGAGAGAGTTAGGTTTATACAGCTCTTCAGAACGCTCACCATGCACACGCACAGTAAGGCAATGTCTCTGCGCAGCTGAAGTGGCTCAATGAACTTAGTATACGTCTGCATTATTTACGAAGCGGACAGCCCGTCCGACCTAACTATGGTCAAGGATTTTCTGGACTGACTTGGTTTGCGAAGGCACAACGGAACGCCCTAACGTCAAATGTTGAAGGTAGGCACTGGAACTCCGTAATATAACAATGTAACCTAGTCGCCACAATCTTCCATCTTTATTATAGATTGTCCTCGCTTCGGCTCGTCCAGGTTTGACCTCGAGTCACGGACAAGTTATAGGCTGAATCAGCAGAATTCGCACAAGCTTATGAAGGAGGAAGATACTACTAGGGCTTTTTTGAACTTAATCGAAGGAGAATAGTCAAAGGTTTTAACAAACGGAACAAATAGAAGAGAATGTAGGAATTGGTATACACTATTCTGGTAAAGTCCGACAAGGCTTCTAAAAATATATAAGAAATTACTAGACTGTAAATTATTGACAGAAAAAAGTAAACTGTGTGTAATTGAATTAAATATAATACTAACCAGGAATGACAAATGTGTAAACAAATAATGACGGTAATAATTATAATAATCAGTTTAAAGTATTTGGAAATTAATTAAATAATCTAGTGACTGTAATGTGGAATAATAAATAAAAAATTGTTGAGAATATAATAATAGACAATCCCAATTGACATTGGGATAAAAGTTAGATAAGATAATAAAATGTATTAAAATCAGAAGTAGAAATTATGTAAAATTAAGATTATTAGGAAAATGTATTAGTAGAATAAGATAGATAAGGGCGGAGGCTTCAAACTCAAAATGTAATCATAAATTACTCTGATTATGCTAGAAGGGAATAAAGATAACACGAAAAAAGTTTGGCTGCCATGAGATGTACTCTGGCTATGAGTATTTTAAGAGCAATATTCTTATATCCGAGTCGTGTATTATGTGTGGTCTCGATTGTGAGAAGAAAGATTTCGAAGCTTCGTTGTTTCAGCATTTTCGAAAGCCACCTTTCACTCAGTTCGCTAGTCTTTTTAGAAATTTGCCTTGGATGTAGATTTTCTACTATGAGATAAGCAATTCTGCCATTCTTCGCTCGCTTCATTTAAACGGAGTTGGTTCATATAGTAGCGTAGATCTATCTTCATGCGTTCTCCATAAATATTACGTTATTTATTTACTTCAGCTTATTTTAAAAATATTTTTTCATTTCATACCTATATTCTTACGAACTATGAGTCTGTCACATACTTAAACTTCACATGTACGAGTCAGGACTGGTTCTTTAATGCTATAAATATTTTCATAATATTAACTAAGCATTGCAAATTATACATGTGACATTCTAAGAGTAATTTCTGATGCGGACATATCATCTATGTAAATGATTATTAAAAAATATGCATAAATGGAATATTGTTGAAGTGTACTGAAGTGTATTGTTGAAGTATACTGCCCTCCTAAAAAGAGAGGCGCAAATACCGATTTTTTCAAAATTGAGTTATTTTCAGACTCAGGAAAAAAGGCGTACCTAGTTTTTTTCCTTACGAGCTTCCGTTCTTTTGTTAGTCCAAAAAGAACGCAAATGACATATTTTTAAAGATTTTCAGATCTTAATTTTTTTTCTGGTTTGTGTTTTTGTTAGATAAGCCCATAAGCCCATTTTCCTTACGAAGGCAGTATATTATATATATTGTATGTTAACCTCTGAAATTTATGTTGTGATAATGCATGTTTAGACTAAGTAATAATAATGAACGAATTCATTCATAGACCGCTTTAATAATAATTGTAGAAATAATATATACCATGATAGAAAATGTTTTTTTTTTTTAAATTACAAAAGCTAAACCCAAGTTTGCAAAACAATCAGAACGAGATAACGAAAGTAAAGACACACACGGGCCAGTAAGAAACTAAAAATGTCATTTAATGCATTGTACAAAATCTAAGTATACAATATAAGTTTTATGTTTACAATATTTCAATGCTAATGTCAAGCGGGCAAAGCTAAGGGTACAAGTTACTCCCTAATAAAAATACGAACCAGAACTGTTGCACGCTCCGTTAGGTTTTATAATGGTTATTGTTGGTTTTAAATTGCTTCTTAATTATTATTTTATTTATGATCTTTTGAATCCCAGAAAATGTATATATTATAATGTGTGATCTGATCCATATCAAGCACAATTCTACAAGAACTGCAAACAACATGAAAATTGTAAGTAGACATACATTTTTATATTTTAATAGTTTATAATATATTCGCAGGGTGCCTTCACGAAAATTAAAAAAGCACCTATATAGGTAAACTTTGAATGTAAAATATTAACTAAGTACAAAATTACACCGAAATCATCAGAGCCGTGTCTGATAAACCCACTAAATATTTAAACTTTGAGTTACAAAGGGCATAAACGACATTTCGGCAAAAATGTTTTTTGTTATTTTGTGAATAACAGTATTAATATAATAAAACTATAATAGTATATAATGTTATTTCGGTCTTCTTTAGTCTTGAACAGCATGGTTTTCTCAAAAATCGGTCAACGACATCTATCTTATTATCTGTAATGTATAGTCAGAGATAAGGCGGTTCAAAATATTTAGTTTTATACATACCCTACTAAATATAATATATTAGTCTCGCAATATCTGCCATCGTTTCATTTCGTTAAACATTTCACTGGCGACGAACTTGGGATTTTTAAAGGTTTTTTTTTTTTTTTTTTTTTTTTTTTTTTTTTTTTTTTTTTTCGAACTGACTACACTGTTAGCCTGAGGGGCCCTGGAGCCTTTACGGCTTTTACAGCTTTACCGGGCTTGGGGGCGAGCGCTTAGGGCACTCAGCCACGAAAGCTAAGCAACAACATCCGAGGGTGCCAAAGTGGCCGGACCTCGGCTCGGACTGTTGCGCGTATGCAATTAAGTCGCGATCTGACTAATTCCCTATCCGTAATTCGATCTAAACTAACTATACATATATACATGTTTCTGCCCCCTGGGAGGAGGGAAGGAACATGTGTATGTGTATTTAGTGGTCTGAAATTTTTGTCTACTCTAACTAGGCAAAAAAAGAAAAAAAAAAAGGTTCCTTACAGAACCTATGTACCTATGTGTGTTGTGCATGTATGTATAATGCAGTGTCATGTATGGCTGTGAAAGCTAGTGATTGTAGAGTCACTTGTATCGCGCGAGCGGCTGCTTGTCTCAAGGGCTCCATGCCGATGGATCGGACCTAGGCTTGAGTTGCCGCAGAGGTCGTGGCGGGTGTGCGGGAGCGAAGTTAACCGTACGTCCCCTGCGGAGGGAACGGTGGTTTCGCGGGCGTGGGCGCGAGCACGCATATGTTGCGGGAGCGGACGCGTAGTAATTATTAGCTTTCTCGATGTCGTCGTCGGGATCGACAAAGAGATTTCGCGGACGGCGTTTATAACGTTTCGCAACGGGGATCGAGTTGTCTGGGACGTAGTTCACGGTGGATTTTACGAGTGGGTTGGGGTGATTCGAAGCGCTATCGAAGTATCTCCTGGTGAGATATTTCACATAGGCTTCTATCGAGGGAAGCCTCATGTCCCTGTGGAGGTCCATGTTCCTAACGAAGGCTGGAGGGTCAAGCAGGCGACGGAGAAACCGATTTTGGACTCTTTGCATGCGGACAAAGTTATGTTTGGACATATGTGCGAACGCTGCGCAGCTATATGTCAAGATCGGACGGACGCACATCTTGTATAGTGTAAGCTTATGTCTTAAGGACATTTTGCTTACCGAACTGAGCAAGGGTCGCAAGCGGGAAAGGATCCAGACGGCCCTATTCCGGACTATAGTAACGTGCGCGTTGAAGTTAAGCTTCGAGTCGAGGGTGACACCTAGATATTTAGTCTTGGTGGCCCAAGGGATATTCCTACCGAATAATGAGAGGGGTCCTACCGTGCGTGGTAGTTTACATGTATGCGGTTCGAACATAATCGCGGCGCTCTTTACCGGATTAATAGCTATTCGCCACGTTCGAAACCACTCCCCGAGAGTGGTTACGGCACGTTGGACTGCGCAGGCGAGATTTTTTCTGTGTCTGTTTGACGCGTATATGACTGTGTCGTCAGCGTAGAGCCCTACCTCGACCCCGGGGGGCTTTGGGAGGTCGCTGACGTACAGATTGAAAAGGCAAGGCGCCAGAATGGAACCTTGCGGGACACCTGAGCGTATAGGGTGGGCGGTAGATAGTACTCCTTCCACTCGGTAGTGAAAGGAGCGGTCGCGTAGAAAATCATGAACTAGGTGAACTAACCTATCCGGGATTTCTAGTTTATGTAGCTTGTGGACTAGTCCGGCATGCCAGACCTTATCGAAGGCCTTAGCTACGTCGAAAAAGACCGCAAGCGTACGGGCGGGGGCGATACTACTTTTGGAAAAGTTGCTCGTGATGTGCTCCGTGAGGCGGTGCACTTGATGTGTACACGAGTGTCGGGCGCGAAAACCGAACTGTTCGGGAGGGTATAGGTTTTTAATATCTATAACGGTTTTGAGACGGTTCAGAAGGAGCCGCTCGTAAAGTTTTCCTAGTGTGTTTAAAAGGCTGATCGGGCGATAGCTATCGGGAAGCGAAGCTTTTTTGCCGGGCTTGTGAATACCTATAACTATAGCTTTTTTCCAGACGGCTGGAAAATAGCAGTGGGCTATGGCTACATTGAAGATGCAGACCAAAAGAGCTATGAGGTGATCGGGAAGAAGTTTAAGTACTTCATTCCTGATACCATCAGGACCGGGAGATTTCCTAGGCTTAAGGCCTTTAATGATAGAACAGACCTCATCTGGCGTGACCGGGGGTAACGTTTCCGCGGGGGGAATCAACGTGAGGATTTTTAAAGGGAAAGAATAATCATGCCTTTCGGGAAGTTGCATAAATTCGAACTACACGGCCAGGGAAACTGGAACGGGTATGTACGACTCGTGGAACAGTTTATTTTGCTGAATAATATCAGTGGTGAATTACGAGTGGCCACGTTGGTGACTCACGTCGGTGCGGTCACGTATGACCTAATGTGTGACCTTTGTGCTCCTGATCATCCTGAAAATAAAACGTTCGAGCAACTTGTAACCTTGGTGCGCAACCATCTCGAGCCGAAGAGATCCGAAATTGCTGAAAGGCATGTTTTTCGACAACGGCGACAAGAGGAAGCTGAGAACATCAATACCTTTCTTCAAAATTTAAAACATCTCGCCACATATTGTAATTTTGGCACAACGTTAGAAGAAAATATTCGAGATCAATTTGTATCGGGCTTAGGAAGTGAAGAGCTGCGATCTCGCTTGTTCGCTGAACCCACGTTGGATTATAAAAAGGCAGTGGAACTGGCGCTTGCATTGGAGGCAGCTGAACGGCACGCCGAGAAGGCGGCCAGCAGCGCGGTTGGCAGGTCACCGGGCTCAGCGGGACTCGGGCAGGGCACGTCCGGCCTGCATCGGGTGGACAGGAACGATACCCGGATGCGGCGGTCTGCTTGCTGGAGGTGTGGGAAAGACAACCACGCACAAAACAAGTGTCGTTTAAAACATATTCGTGCAATAAGTGTAGTGAAAAGGGGCATCTAGCTCAAATGTGTTCTAAAGATGCCAAAAGTGGCAGTGTTAATAAATACAAATATCAAAATTACATAATGAATCGTGAGTCAGAAAGCAGTGACGAGGACGACGCAAGCGATGGATTATATAATATAACCGTAAAAAGAAACGGCCGCGCGGACGATCCTTATTACTGCGAGCTTAAGGTAGATAAAATTAATATTATATTTGAAATCGACACAGGCAGTAGAATATCGGCACTTTCTAAGGTTTTCTATGATAAACATTTGTCACACTTAATATCATTAACAAAGTAAATAATAGATTTCATTCATACACGGGCGATGTTATTATTCCGCTCGGATACATAAATGTAAAGGTCATGAGAGGATGCGAAACTATCGAGTTAGCGCTATACGTAATTAGTAACGGCGGTCCACTTTTACTGGGACGGTCTTAGTTAAGAAAATTAAATTAAATCCCATTAATTTGTATAAAATAGAGGACGCCACTGACTGTTTAATTTTAAATTTAAATAACGAGTTTCCGGAAGTTTTTAAAGATGCATTAGGTACTTGTAAAACTAAAATTAAATTATATTTAAAAGATAATGAACAGCCTATATTTTTTAAAACACGCCCATTACCATATGGGTTTTGCGAATTTCAGTAGAACGCGAATTACAACGGTTAGAGGCCGAAGGAGTTATATATAAAGTAGAGAGATCTGACTACGGCACTCCTATTGTACCGATCATAAAACGCGACGGCTCATTACGATTATGTGGTGATTACAAAATAACAGTAAATAAGCAGTTAAAAGATTATCATTATCCATTACCGCGCAAAGAACAATTATTCGCAGCGCTTAGTGGTGGTGAATACTTTACGAAATTAGACTTAAAAACAGCGTATTTACAACTTGTTTTAGGTGAAAGTTCGCAACCTTTTACGGCGATCACTACTCACGTGGGTACATATGTATATCGCAGGGCACCATTCAGTTTAAAATGTTTGCCCGAAAACTTACAAAAGATTATTGAAGAAATTTTAAGTGGATTAAAAGGTGTAGTGTACTTTATCGATGACATTTGTATTACAGGAAAATATAGATCAGAACACATACACAATATAAAAATGGTTTTATCTAGATTACAAGAGACGGGCCTACGAATTAAATTCGAAAAATGTGTGTTTGTCAAAACGGATGTTTGTTATTTAGGTTATTGAATAAACCGTAACGGATTACATACGGATCAGAATAAAGTAGCTGCGATTGTAAACTTGCCTAGTCCACAAAATGTGACGCAGTTAAGAGCGGCGCTAGGATTAATTAATTATTATGCTCGATTCTTGCCTAATATGAGTACAATTTTACATCCATTGTATACGTTGCTTTCTAAAAGTACACCTTGGCAGTGGACAGATAAGTGCGAAAATGTTTTTCAAATTATTAAAGATACATTGGTGAATTGGCCGGCGCTGGCGCACTACGATCCAGATCTTCCGCTCGTGCTGGCAGTCGACAGTAGCGCGTATGGCTTAGGGGCGGTGTTGTCACACATTTACACAGATAATTCGGAGCGTATAGTTTGCTGTTCTTCACGAACATTGACTGAAACAGAACACGGATATAGTCAAGTAGATAAAGAGGCTCTTGCAATTGTGTATGGTGTAAATAAACACCATTCTTATTTATTCGGTCGAAAATGTGTCCTTCGTAGCGATCATAAAGCGCTCGCTTATATATTTGGTCCAAAACACGACATTCCCCAGACGGCCGCCAGTAGGTTACAGAGGTATGCGGTACGTTTAGCAGCGTATGAGTTTGATATAGTGTTTGTTACTACCGAGAAAACCAGTAATGCAGATTGCTTATCCCGTCTCCCATTAACAAGCCCGGTTACGAAGGGGGAGGAGGATGTGGAAGCCTCTTACATACATTATGTGGAAGACAGCTTTCCTCTGAGCCACGTAGACGTAGCGAGAGAAACCACAAAAGATTTCATATTATGTAAAATATATTCATACATCATGAGTTGTTGGCCGTTAACAACAGAATGTGAAAACGAAAAGCCATACTTTTATTTATTTATTTAAGCAACCAACAAGGCATACACATCACAAAAACTTAAAAAAAAATACAACATGCTGAACTTAGAATCTTAGTGTTGCCTTAATTAAAGGTAGCTCTGACATGCAAAAAAGTAGTGTAAAAAGTGTTTAAATGTTCATGAAAACAATAGGATATAAGAATACAAACAAATAACATAAGTGCTTAGTCACCACAAATGTGTTTCAAAACATGGTCTCTGAAGCATTTGTAACTCTGGCCAAATATCGTAATATATAATAATTATCGTAAAGATAATTTACATATAGATCATCGATGTACAGTGTGGGGATACCGTGTAGTGATACCAGTTAGTTTACGCAAACAAATTTTAACAGAAATTCATACCGGTCACATAGATATAGTCCGAATGAAACAAGTCGCGCGTGGCTACGTGTGGTGGCCATCGATCGATTCCGACATCGAGCAGTGTGCTCAGTCGTGCGTTGCGCAGTGCGAGACGCGCCGGCACACGTTCCGCTGGTACCGTATTCTTGGCCGACCGAACCGTGATTAAGGCTACATGCTGATTTTTTATTTCATAAAGAATATTCTTATTTCCTTGTTATTGATGCACACTCAAAGTGGATAGAGGTTTTTCCTATGAAGAGCGGAACGTCGGCCGCGTTAGTTAATATGAAATTCCGAGAATTATTTTCGAGGTTTGGTGTTCCTAAACAAATCGTAACGGATGGCGGACCGCCACTTAAGTCGTCTGAATTCGAGGAGTTTTTGAAAAGGATTGGTATACAATATATTTTAATTGCACCATACCATCCCGCTAGCAACGGCGCGCCTGAAAACGCCGTAAAAACCGTTAAAAAGGTATTTAAGAAAGCCACTATAGAGGGTAGTGATATTAATATTGCTTTAAATAAATTTTCACTACAGTATCGCAATAGTTCCCATTGTAGTACACAATGTGAGCCGGCAGCGGCCATGTCCGGGAGGCGGCTGCGTACGCGGTTAGACTTACTGCGCGGGCCGAGCTCAGCGCTGTGCATGGAACAAGCGCAACGAAGGCAGGTGGCGCATTCGGGAGGAACAGAGCGTAATCTGTCCCCTGGAGATACAGTTTTAGTAAGAAATTACTCGAAATGGAAGGAAGGTGTAGTAACAGAGCGCACGGGCACTGTTACCTACAACGGTTTTTTTTTTTTTATAGAGATAAGGCGGTTCTAAATATTTATATTATAAATATAATATATTAGTCTCGCAATATCTGCCATCGTTTCATTTCGTTAAGCATCTCAATGACTAGTTTTATATAATCATTTGCATTTTGAGTTTTTGAAGTTATATGAAATGCGTATCTTGTAAAGTGATCTACTAATAGATGTAGATTTTTTTTTTTCATCTTGAACCTCCAAAACCGCCAATTGTATCTATAGAGACTATTTCAAAAGGCTTTGTAGCAGGACCTAGATGAGACATAAAGCCAATTTTGTCCTGTCCTCTCGATTTATTTTTGTTACAAATCTCACAGGTTTTATACACATTTTTTATATTTTTCGTCAAATTTTTGCATTTTTCCAGCTCCAATATGACACAGATTTTTATGTATATTTTTTAAAAGTTTGATGCTAAAGTCTTCGGATAGAATTTTTTTCTTTCTATTTAACTTTTGTATGTATATACTTTGTTTTTCAATTAATTTATTTTTCTTGTTTTGTATTCCTACATTTTTACTTTGATCTATTTCTTCTAGTTTAACCAAATTTACTATCTTTAATTGTTCATCTGATTCCAATACTGGATTCCTACTTAAACAGTCTACTTCCACATTTTGTTTTCCTGAAGCATACTTAATTTTAAATTCATATTGCGATAAATAATATGTTAAACCCAGCTCTTCATCGGTTCTAGATTTCAGATTCATATTTTCTAGGGGCTTGTCGTATGAATAAACTGTAAAAGATTTACCTATCAACCAATATTGCCAGTATCTCACGGCTTCTTTTATGGCTAAACATTACCTAGTATTCATTTTTTCTTCTGGGTTTCCTTAAGTTTTTTCGAAAAGTAAGCTACTGGTTTTTCTTTTCTATCAAGCTGTGTCTGTTTGAAAATGTATTTTTTTTTTTTTCGAACTGACTACACTGTTAGCCTGAGGGGCCCTGGAGCCTTTACGGCTTTTACAGCTTTACCGGGCTTGGGGGCGAGCGCTTAGGGCACTCAGCCACGAAAGCTAAGCAACAACATCCGAGGGTGCCAAAGTGGCCGAACCTCGGCTCGGACTGTTGCGCGTATGCAATTAAGTCGCGATCTGACTAATTCCCTATCCGTAATTCGATCTAAACTAACTATACATATATACATGTTTCTGCCCCCTGGGAGGAGGGAAGGAACATGTGTATGTGTATTTAGTGGTCTGAAATTTTTGTCTACTCTAACTAGGCAAAAAAAGAAAAAAAAAAGGTCCCTTACAGAACCTATGTACCTATGTGTGTTGTGCATGTGTGTATAATGCAGTGTCATGTATGGCTGTGAAAGCTAGTGATTGTAGAGGAGTCACTTGTATCGCGCGAGCGGCTGCTTGTCTCAAGGGCTCCATGCCGATGGATCGGACCTAGGCTTGAGTTGCCGCAGAGGAGGGCGGTCGTGGCGGGTGTGCGGGAGCGAAGTTAACCGTACGTCCCCTGCGGAGGGAACGGTGGTTTCGCGGGCGTGGGCGCGAGCACGCATATGTTGCGGGAGCGGACGCGTAGTAATTATTAGCTTTCTCGATGTCGTCGTCGGGATCGACAAAGAGATTTCGCGGACGGCGTTTATAACGTTTGGCAACGGGGATCGAGTTGTCTGGGACGTAGTTCACGGTGGATTTTACGAGCGGGTTGGGGTGATTCGAAGCGCTATCGAAGTATCTCCTGGTGAGATATTTCACATAGGCTTCTATCGAGGGAAGCCTCATGTCCCTGTGGAGGTCCATGTTCCTAACGAAGGCTGGAGGGTCAAGCAGGCGACGGAGAAACCGATTTTGGACTCTTTGCATGCGGACAAAGTTATGTTTGGACATATGTGCGAACGCTGCGCAGCTATATGCCAAGATCGGACGGACGCACATCTTGTATAGTGTAAGCTTATGTCTTAAGGACATTTTGCTTACCGAACTGAGCAAGGGTCGCAAGCGGGAAAGGATCCAGACGGCCCTATTCCGGACTATAGTAACGTGTGCGTTGAAGTTAAGCTTCGAGTCGAGGGTGACACCCAGATATTTAGTCTTGGTGACCCAAGGGATATTCCTACCGAATAATGAGAGGGGTCCTACCGTGCGTGGTAGTTTACATGTATGCGGTTCGAACATAATCGCGGCGCTCTTTACCGGATTAATAGCTATTCGCCACGTTCGAAACCACTCCCCGAGAGTGGTTACGGCACGTTGGACTGCGCAGGCGAGATTTTTTCTGTGTCTGTTTGACGCGTATATGACTGTGTCGTCAGCGTAGAGCCCTACCTCGACCCCGGGGGGCTTCGGGAGGTCGCTGACGTACAAATTGAATAAGCAAGGTGCCAAAATGGAGCCTTGCGGGACGCCTGAACGAATGGGATGTGCGGTGGAGAGTACTCCTTCCACTCGGTAGTGGAAGGTGCGGTCGCTTAGGTAATCGCGGACTAAGTGTACTAACCTATCCGGGACTTCTAAATGGTGTAGCTTGTGGACCAGTCCGGCGTGCCAGACCTTATCGAAGGCCTTGGCTACGTCGAAAAAGACCGCAAGCGTGCGGGCGGGAGCGATATTGCTCTTGGCGAAGTTACTCGTGATGTGCTCCGTGAGGCGGTGCACTTGATGTGTACACGAGTGACGGGCGCGAAAACCGAATTGTTCGGGCGGGTATAAATTCTTGTCGTCTATAACGACCTTGAGTCGGTTCAGAAGGATCCGCTCATAGAGTTTCCCTAGGGTGTTTAGGAGACTGATCGGGCGATAGCTATCGGGAAGCGAAGCTTTTTTGCCGGGCTTGCGAATACCTATAACTATAGCTTTTTTCCAGACGGCTGGAAAATAGCAGTGGGCTATGGCTGCATTGAAGATGCAGACCAAAAGAGCTATGAGGTGATCAGGAAGAAGTTTGAGTACTTCATTCCTGATACCATCAGGACCGGGAGATTTCCTAGGCTTAAGGCCTTTGATGATAGAACAGACCTCATCTGGCGTGACCGGGGTTATCGTTTCCGCGGGAGGAATCAACGTGAGTTCCTGAACGGCGGTCTCGATAGTTTCGATGTAGGCAGTGTCTACGTTGTCGCAGTTTGGGGAGCACTGGCTCTCCAAGCTTGCGGCAAGGCATTCTGCCTTATCGTCGCTATCGAACGCGAGTGGGAGATCGGGGCCCCTTTCGAGGGGCGGCATCTGGGCGGACGCTTCTAACTTCAGAGAGCGGGCGAGGTTCCAGTAAGCCAGATGGGACGGCTTGAGACCCTCTAAGAGGTTATCCCACCGGTGACCTCTGTACTCTCCGATGCGAGTTCTAACCTCTCTCTGAAGTTGTCGTAACCTACGGGTGTTATCCCTCGTCGGATAAGAATCATGTGCACGTGTCGCGGCGTTCTTTTCCGTGATTAACGCTCGTAAGCCGGGGGGGAGTATAAAACGGCGTTCGTTCGCCGCTTGCACCTCTCTCGAGGCCTCCCTTGCACCGGTTTGGAGGTAGTCGACCAGGGAATCGATGGCTAAGTCGGCGTCTGCTGTTGACTCTAATACGTCGGGGATCCTAGCTAGGCTGGACGGGGTCGCGTTATCGGATAGGTGTTTTAAAATGGCTCCAACACCTTCTAAAGAAGCATCTGTATAAATATAGATGGGTGATTCTGGATCAAAAATTTCAAGAACTGGTTGGTTGTATAGCAAGTTTTTTATCATTTCAAATACTTTTTTACATTTTTACATCAGACCAAATGCACTTTGTGTTTTTCCTTAGTAAATTATGCAATGGATCTAATATTATTGCACACCTTGGTATATAATCATGGTAAAAAGTGATTTTTCCTAGGAATTGTCTTACATTCTTCTGCGTTTTCGGAATAGGAAAATTCTTTATTGAAATTAAATTGTCTTTCAACGGTTTAATAGAATTATTTTGAATAATATGACCTAGATATTTCACAGAGTTTAATGCAAACGTGTATTTAGTAAATTTTATCCGGAAACCTTTTGTTTTGATCGCAACTAACAACTGTGATAGATGCTAAATATGATCAGCAAATGTTTTATAAAATATAAGTATATCGTTTATATAATTAATGGTAAAATCAGTAAGTTTATATTTTCTCAATATATTGCTTAATATCCTCTAAAAATCGCCGGTGACATTTTTAATCCGAAAGGTGGGCATGACCATTGGAAATGTCCTTCTTGTGTTACGAATCCCATCTTTGCCTATCTTCAATACGTAGAGGAATAGACCAAAAAGCAGCATTTACATCTGCTTAGGCCCTACAGGTATTTTGGCGGCATTTGCTCAGATGTAAGTGGTATCGCCACTTTCGGGTCCCTTACAGCGTTCAGGACCCGCAGCTTCCTGCAGGTCTTCACGTAAAAATGCGTTAGTTCTGGGTCCATGAGGAAGCACTTCCCAAACTGAGCGGCATTTAGAAGGCGGTATTTTGGTATAGGTATATTACTGGCACGAATTAATAATTAACAACAAGTGTCGCCTCGCGCGTCGGTCAGCTGAGTGGGCGGCGCAACCGCCGCATGCCGCGGCAGGGAGATGCCCCGGACCGACACCCGCAGTCCCCGGTGTCGCCCTCAGAGGCGAAAGATGCGCCGACATACTCCCCGGGTTGAAGTCTTCAGTTAATCTTCAACAGGAAGAGGGCAGATGCAATTGAATGCACGACGTATTATGCCCCTCCTTGTCCTCAACTCCGCCACCCGCGTGACTCCGTCCACGCCAGGGTAGGTCTTCGTGACCCGACCCAAGGACCACAGCAGTGGTGGTGTTGCCCTATCCTTGATTAGGACTAAAGCCCCCGTCTTAAGTTCGCCACTGGAATGGAACCATTTCGTTTTAGCTTGTAGCAAAGAGGTATATTCGTTGTGGAACCGCTTCCAGAAATGTTGTCGGACGTGTTGAATCCTTCTCCAGCGATCTAGTCTGGTAATGTTGACATCGGTCACCTGAGAACTTGGCACGGATAAGAGTGGTCGTCCAATTAGGAAATGAGAAGGAGTGAGGACAGAGAAATCATTAGGGTCTGAAGAAAGAGGAGTGAGAGGTCGTGAATTTAATGTTGCCTCAATCTGAGCGAGACAAGTAGCCATCTCCTCAAATGTGAAGTGGGTTTGACTTAGTAACCTCTTTAAATGATGTTTACTAGATTTGACCGCAGCTTCAGCCAAAGAATTAAAGTGCGGAGTGTACGCAGGCGTGAAAATAAATTCGATACCTTCCTGCGCTAACTCAGATGCAATTTTTGAAGAGTGTATGAACTTAAGCATATCATTTGCAGCACCTACAAAATTCGTCGCATTATCAGACGTGATGCTTCGAGGCTTGCCTCGACGCGCCACGAACCGATTTAGAGCGGCCATGTAAGCCTCAGTGGTGAGGTCGGTGACGAGCTCCAAGTGTACAGCTTTCACTGCTGAGCAAACAAAGATGCACATATATGATTTTATTAATTTACTTCCGCGGCCCTTACGATCGGCTATCAATACTGGCCCGGCGTAGTCAACATATGAGTTGAGAAAAGGGAATTCAAAGTGCGTTCTTGAATGAGGTAACTGACCCATTATAGGCTGTACACTTTGAGCCTTGTGTCGAAAACACTTAAGGCACTTATTCACTATTGATCGCGATAAGTTTCTGCCGCCTAATAGCCAATATGTCTGTCGGATATGCGACAAAAGTAGTTGTGGACCTGCATGTAGAAGTTTTATGTGTTCTATTTGTAATATAAGTTTAGTTAATATATGTTTACTACAAAGTATTATAGGATGCTTAATATTGAAATCATAAGGAGAGTTATCAAGCCTTCCGCCCACGCGAATGAGGTTATCACCATCGATAAATGGAGTTAAAGAAAGAAGTCTACTCTTGCGAGGTAATCTCTGCCCAGACAATAAAATATCGTACTCTTCTAGAAACATTTGAAGTTGAGCATGATTTAAAATTAAATTAAATGAATTTCGTAATTCTGTTGCTGAGAGATCACCACTTAATTTTATTTTGTTTTTTAAGTTGTAAATAAATCGTTGTGTGTATGAAACGATTCTTTGTATTTTTGTCAGATTTGAAATTTTTTGTAACAAATTATGAATTAATGATGATTGAATGTATGAATGATTAAGAGATCTATCGTCACTACTAATGAAATGAGTCACTACTTCCGGCAAATCTTGTTTCGTTATGTTTGGCATTCTGGGCCATTCGACTTCATCGCGTAACAAAAAAGATGGTCCGCACCACCATAAGGCTGTGTTCCCGATTACGTCAGCCCTTAGTCCACGCGAAACAAGATCCGCCGGGTTGTCTTTCGACGGTACGTAGCTCCAGGTATGACTACATGTAGATTCTTGTATTTCATGAACTCTATTTTTTACAAAAGATTTTAATTTGTTAGATGGAGTTGCAAGCCAACCCAAAACAATAGTTGAGTCACACCAGAATCTATATTTATCTACAGGTATGGTAAGTGATTCGCGAACCTTTGTACACAGTCTTGCACCTAACAAAGCTCCGCACAGCTCAAGTCTCGGAATTGTTGTAGGCTTGATAGGCGCTACACGATTTTTGGACACTATCAAGTTTACGGTGACAGATCCATTGCTATTGCGAGACAGAAAGTATACACATGCTCCGTACGCTTTCTCGGATGCATCGGTAAATACGTGAATTTCATGTATAGTGGAGCCGTCGCTTAAAATCCAACGCGGAATTTTAATGTGATTTAAAAGAGTTATCGAGCTTTCAAAAGCTGACCAAAGTCTTCTGACCTCGAGCGATACTTCGTCGTCCCAGTCTAGTCTATCCAACCATAGACGCTGCATGATAAGCTTCGCTTCGACGACGCACGGGCCTACGAGACCTAATGGGTCAAAGATCTGACTGATGACAGAGAGAATGTGACGTTTAGTGACTTTATTTGAAGATGTAATGTTAATGCTAAAAGTAAACAAATCAGAGTCGCAGACCCATTTTAGACCTAATGTTTTAGACTGAGAGGAAGTTTGATCCTGCTCAGCAAAGTGTAGGGTGTTTTCTGACTCTTTACTGTTTGTAATTAAATATAAAATCTCAGGATGGTTACTACGCCATTTACGTAGGTAAAATTTGGCAGATGACAGAACCGACCGTACTTGTTTTGATATTTCGACTGTTTCCGCTATGGTACTCCCGCCGCTTAAGAAGTCGTCAACATAAAAGTCGCGTTGTATGGCAGATCTGACACGACTGTCTTCTATATTATCCGCCAAACTTACTAAACACTTGGTAGCTAAATAAGGAGAAGACGCGGTGCCATAGGTAACTGTATTTAACGTATACGTAGTAAGAGGTTCTGTACTATCGAACCGAAAAATGATTTTTTGTAAAGGTCGTTGTTCTGGATTCAGTTCTATGGCTCTATACATTTTTTCAATGTCACCTGATACCACATACTTATGTTGACGAAAACGTGTTAAAATAGAAAACAGATCGTCTTGCATTACGGGCCCGACCATCTGTATGTCGTTAAGAGACACTCCCGAACTAGTAGGGGCTGATGCGTCGAAAACTACGCGTAACTTAGTAGTGGTGCTAGAACTACGAAATACACCGTGATGTGGAATGTAATGGTTTACCGTGGAGGTTTTGGAAACGGATGTATAGTCTGAATCAAGAGTCATGTGACCTAGATGCTGATATTCACGCATGAATTTAACATATTTGTCTCTGAATACTGGATCGCGATTGAACCGTCACTCTAATGATAAAAAACGATTTTTGGCACGTTCGTATGAATGACCTAAGGTGCTTGGTTCGTCTTTTAAAGGTAATGAGACAACAAATCGACCATCGTCTTTACGAAAAGTCGTTTTTGCAAAATGTTGTTCACACATTCTTTCTTCAAGCGAATGTGAATGTTTTGATGATACGTTGTCAAGCTCCCAGAATTGAGAAAGGTCGGGAGTGACATTGGAATGATGGCAAATAAGTGACTTGGAAGACGTATTTTGATGCGAAATACTACCCGAAACTAACCAACCGAATTTAGTTTCGTATAACTTAGGAAGATTTTTCCCTAAGTCTATGACGTTGGTGCCTAAGACATTCCAAAACGTTTCAGCCCCTACCAGGATATCTATGACCGACGGAACGTTGAAATTCGGATCAGCTAGTTTAAGTCCTGTAGGAATAGGGACGTGATTGATATGCACGAATGAAGACGGTAGAACCTTTGTAATCTCAGGCAAAATATGACATTCGACATCTAGAATGTAAGCACAGCATAAAGACTCTATTGTGAGGTGACAAGACTGTGTACTGGTCGATGAGAGATTATTTATGCCCGTTACCTTGGTGCTCGTACCGCGTCGTGACAAACCCAATTTCTCCAATAGGCTCTGCGTTATAAAGTTTGCCGTACTACCGTTGTCTAGCAATAGACGCGCAGTGTATTTGTTACCCGCAGCGCTGGTCACGTTCACCATTGCTGTGGACAGTAAGACATGTGCAGAAGTAGCAATTTGCATTGAATTTGCTGACAAGGCAATGTTGGACAAAGAAGGCAATGCAGAAGGCAAAGGATTAGAAAATTGTTTAGGTTCATGTGATTCTAAATGTAAGAGGGTATTGTGTTTAATTTTACAATATTTGCAGTGTGATAATCTGCACTGATTAGCTGAATGTCCAGAACGTAAGCAATTAAGACACACATTAAAATCACTTGCTTTTTGTATACGATTTTCTATTGTCAATTTTCTAAAGGATTCACATTTATATAATGAATGAGCTTGGGAGCAAAGTGGACATTTATTAAACTTATTATTTAATTTTTTATTCATTTCAGTGACTGTGGATTTTTTGCTTGAATTATTATTGTTCGAATGACTATTATTTAAGGCAACAATGGTATTATTATGAGGAAGTTTGTGATTTGATTCCACAGATTCCATCATGTTCGCTTTCTTCTTTAAAAAGGTACAAAATTGTAATAAAGTAGGATCATCTGTCAATGTATCGCGATACTCTTCCCACTTGCAGGTAGTTGTTAAATCAAATTTTTTCCTTATAAGATGAATTAGGATTGTATCCCAATATTGTGTAGGTTGATTTAATTTAGTAAGCGCCCTAACGTTTTTATTAACAATGTCGACAAGGTTTCTAATTGAAACACTTGACTCTGCTAATAATGGCTCAATATCAGTTATAGCGTCGAGATGATTACTAACAAGAAGGCGATTGTTATTGTACCGCTCACACAACAAGTCCCATGCGATTTTATAATGTTCACTTTTGAAGTCAAGGTTTTTAATAATAAGGGCTGCATTTCCTTGGAGTGAAGCTCGCAGGTAGTGAAATTTGTTTATGTCACCGATGCTACTGTTATCGTGTATTAAAGATGTAAAAGTATCTCTGAACTCGAGCCAGTATTGGTAGTTCCCATCGAAATGAGGCAATTCTATTTTGGGCAAACGAACAAAATCACTTTTATTAAAATCGTGTGCACCTGAGCTAGCATCACCGGAGCCCGTCTCCGAACCGATGGATGTGTCGAGTAGGCTGCGCGCGAGAGCTACTAGGCTGAAATACTGCCGCTCAAACTCCTCGCGCTCGCTAGACGCGATCTCAGAATCCTCGCTCAGCACTTCTATGTCCGTCTGTAAGGCATCAAATTCGGAATAAACTGATTTAATTTTGTTGAAACGCTCTTCTAGGTCTAGGCGCTGCAAATGAGAAATACTAGTACTGCTTTTGACTAAATTTAACTGATTGCTAAATATAGTAAGCTTAGATTTCATAGAGCTTCGCTTTTTAATTAAAGTTTTGAGGCTATCAGGCATATTTAAATACTATAATAAATAATCTAGTGCAATCAATAATCAAAAACTAAGAAAAAAAAAACTAAAAGAAAAATTAAATAATAAGGCAGGGTAGATGAGAGGATTTGGCAGTGAATAAAAATGGAACGAACTCACTCAAATACCGTGTTACACTCCCAAGGTGACTTCAGCTTCTTTGTAGACGACGCAGGTTTTTGAAGGCGAATAACTGTTAAGTAAAGACGCGAAAGGACCAATGCTTAGGCCCTACAGGTATAGGGTAAAAGAATGGACTGTATTTTGGTATAGGTATATTACTGGCACGAACTAATAATTAACAACAAGTGTCGCCTCGTGCGTCGGTCAGCTGAGTGGGCGGCGCAACCGCCGCATGCCGCGGCAGGGAGATGCCCCGGACCGACACCCGCAGTCCCCGGTGTCGCCCTCAGAGGCGAAAGATGCGCCGACACATCAAGAGTTGAAAAAAATTTACAATTCCTAGTCTTTAACATTAGGTCTTCAATTAATGGAAATTGTAGTCCTTGTGGAACTACTATTTTATTTAAGTCCCTGAAATCGATGCATAGTCTGGATTTCATATTTTCCTCTTTTTTGAATTCCAAAGTAACAGGTGCAGCAAATGGACTATAGGATTCTTCTATTAATTTATTGTCCAATAATTTAGCTGTCTGTTCTTCTATCTCTATTTTATCTTCTACAGTACATCTGTAAGGCCTTTTACTGCAATATTTGTCCACTAATAAGTATATCCTCTCTTCATATCCCTTAACAGTGCCAACATCGAATTTATTTTTTGCAAAAACCGATTTATACAAATCAGTGTATTTATTTTAGACTTTTGATATTTATTTAAATGATTTATTTTTATTTCAACATCTTCTTCCTTTACATATTCATTAAAATTTATTTTGTATTCTTCTCCGTCTTTTATAATACTATTCTTATTTTCAATTCTAATATTAGATTTAAATATTTGTTAAAGTTTCTTCTACTTTTTGTTTATTTCCATTATTCAGATCCTGTTTCTGGGTTATCATTAAGTCTTCGTTTTGGATCAGTTTTTACTCTTTTGTTAAGGTTAATCCAATCAAAAAATCACATTTGAAATTTTGTTTGTCAATAATGTACGTCAACACTTTTTCCATTTCAAATATTTTTATTTATAAAGTAGTCAAACCACTTGTCTTTTTAACACCATTAATCGTTATTAAATCTGCTTCGTTCAAACTGTTTCCTTTTTAATTTAGTTTCAATAATTTAGAATTAATAAAAAAAAAACATTAGAACCCGAATCATAAACCCCATACATTTCTAATTTATTATTCAATAGTATTTTTCAAATCGGTCCAGTAGTTTCAGAGCCTATTCAATGCAAACATACAATCAAATCTTTCCTCTTTATAATATTTGTTATCATTTATTTATGGTTAATGTTAGTCTGTTTTTTAATAACAGATTTTAATATTTTTTTCACTCTTTCATCTTAGGCGAAGTAGTTAATCTGAAATTTTGTGTATTCTAAGCACAATTCTAAAAGACCTACCAACATGAGCATTGTAAGTAGTAATATTATTTTGTAAAAATATTATTTCTACGAATATTCTTATTAGGCGGAAAATTTATTATCATATGAACGGAATATTATATGTATAATTTGTTTTGTAGGCATAATTAAATAAATCTTAGAATAAAACACAAATTAGTTCTTCATGGCTTTAAAAATCAATAAAGATATTTTATTATAAAACATACATTATTAGGTAATTGTTAACTAGAAGACAATCCTACCATTCTCTTTTAAACGGCTTGATTGGCACCGACCATATCGTCATATTAGCTATTCTGAAATTTTTAATTTATTTAAGACTAGCTATGCTCGCGGCTCCGTTTGCGTGGACCTGTAACTTTTTATTGAACGAAGATATCGTGATAATTATTTTTTTCGATTTAGACCAAGATTTTAAGGAACAAAACAAAAAAGAATTGATAGTAGTTTTTGCGTGACCCGCGCACAACTGCAAACCTCGATAATTTTAGCTATATATTAATACGTGAAGCAAAAAGTTTGTACCCCTTTTTACGAAAATTGCGCGGACGGAGGACTATGAAATTACCCACACCTATCATAATTAATATTATAAATGTAAATGTAGATTTGTTTGTTACGCTTTCACGCGTAAACTACTTAAACGATCATCATGAAACTTTGAACACATATTCTTGGAGGTATTAGAAGTAACATAGGACACTTTTTATCCCGGTAACAACAATTTTGTTATCCACGCGAGCGAAGCCGCGGGTAAGAGCTAGTAGTTTATATAGAGAAGGAGTGTAGAATGCTAATATTTTTTTAAAATTATGCATAATAATACATAATAAAAAAAAAAATCACACACACTACCATGTATTTGACACACACACATATATACTATTTTGTTTATTGTTCAAGATCGTGGTCAAATTGAGAATAGATTAATATTGTTTGTCTTCAATATTATTTGTCTATAGTCTTACTGAATGTCAAACATAACTATAATAAATTCATTTATTATTACAATATATATTAGTTATTAGTGAAATATTGCTAGCACAATATACAAATATAAATCTAATATTAAATCTCAATGTAAAAAGACAGTTCTGTAGGAATATCATATAGGTAAATATATATATATATATTTGTTATTGCTGGTTTAAACACTGTTTACAGAGAAGTTTTGTAGCATTAATTAAATTATCGAAATATGTATGTCAAGTTCAATGGCTAGCATTTTCTTTATCGCATGGTTTTTATTTCAATAATTTTTCTGTTTTAAAAAAGGTATTCTTTTTTTTAATCATTTTAGGATTTTTTTTATATTTAAATATCATATTATGTGTTTGAAAAAAAATAGGCTAATTAACAGTGTAGCCTTGGCGAAATCTGTGATTATAGAAATATAGTCTTTGACAATAGAACCTTAATAATGTGCAAACTTATAATTTAAATTAATTATGGTCGAATTTCGACCACTGGGCGGCCACTAGTTTATATAAATAAGCAATTTATACAGAAGTTTCTTGCCTTCATAAGTGATATCTTACTATTTATTTTAGATATGATAGTAGATTTAGAAAAAAAAAATGACTTTCTATAAATCAACACTGAAAGAGTGTTCGGAGTTTATGCCATTTAAAGTATTTTATTTTTTTATAGCATTGAAGTCACTATTTCTTGTCAATTTGTAGGCAAGAGTTAGACTGCAAACTCAACTGACGATAAGGGACGATGTTACCCCGAAGACAAAGAAATAGAATTGACTCTCCAGTTCAGCTGCCGGAATATATAGAAAGGTGCTTGTCGACAGATGTTCAACCTGAGGGTGGTAGCTCTTGTCTTGCAGGCACTAGAACGAGTATATAATAATCTTGCTATCGTTCCATCACAGTGTTTTCTTTAACCGAAATCATAAACTTGAATATAATTTATTGTTAATTTTGTAAATATTTTTCATATTATCAGCCAAGTATTAAACAATACAAAAATTTAAATTAATACAAATTATACTGTCGACCTTCTGTGAGGAATCATATGATATTATATGATTCTGTTTTATTTAATTACACCGACAGTTTTGCGTATACATTGTAATGTCACCGGAAATAAACGATCATGATAAAATAACTAAGAATATTTCAAAATGGTGACTCTGGCTGGGATTCAAGGTTTTGTGTGGGATTAAAAATAAAAACTTAATCCTAAATTCGTGGTTTGATTATAATATTTGGTCAGATATAGTGAGGTTTAACTGTCGATTGCTTACGACACGGGTTTACGGAAATGTCCATAACACTTAGGGATAATCGCTTTTCTGGCCTCTGTACGGAATATCTTCACCGAGTACATCAATATTACGGCAATATTGATTCTTCATATTTAGAGCTGCTTTCTTAGGATTGGGCGCCAAGCCCTGTCTATAGTAGGGCCTCTGGGATTTGTCTGTACTGGATGCAGACGTAACTGTCGCTCTCGCATCGGTTTTACAAGTCACAAACATAAGAACCGTATTCCATTAACGGATGTTATTTAACGAACATTTTAAGATTCTGCAAGGCCAAAGTTGATTATGATTATCGTAATTATTTAACGTTCCACGTTGCCAATTTCAGAGGCTTTCAAATTCCTTACAGCAATTTTAAAAAAAAAATAGGTAAAAGATTCCTAACAGAAGGTCCCAAATATAATTTGTAATGCTTGGTTAATATTACAAAAATAAATATGTAATTAAAAATCAAGTCCATCATTATATATGTACGGAAGCTCACATGCATGTGGGAAACGGAACGTAGCATAGACTAAAAAAGAAAAGATGGCAACACAGAGAATTGCGAAGCGATTGCTAGGACGTGTGTGTTAATATAGTATCGGAAGCAAATAAATTGATTTTAAAGTGATTTCAAGTTTTAATTAGCTAACACGGCTTCCCATAACATTTTGGAGGCTCGTCCGGGATTAGGATTGTGGAAAAGAAGTACGTGTTCGCGAAACTCGAAATACAACGAAAACGTGGCGGCGGTGTGTTGGCAAATTGGAGGTTATCTGAATATTACGACGACGACTTTGATACCTAAATTCGCTAATTTTACGATGGGACGACGACGACAACTCTGAAAAGAGATATTTACATGACAACTGCTAGCCAAAAGATAAATATTTGCTCCGATCAAACGATAAACGACGACAAGATGAACGACGACGGAACTTTAACATCACAGCCTACGACGTCAGCGGTGGTGAATCTTATGTACGTAGAAGACGCCATACCGAAGTTCTCAAGTACCAATCCTACTTATACAGTCACCAAGTGGGCACAAGAAGTAGAAGATAACGCGGAAATATTCGATTTGACGCCTAATCAAAAACTACTCGTAGCCAGACGGACTTTGACGTCGACAGCTGCGGCGTGGCTCCGCTCTAAGAAAACGTTCAAGACGTATGATGAACTCAATACGGCGATAATAAAGGAGTTTCCAGATACCTTAAACGCTAAGCAAGTCCACGAAATCATGAGTGATAGGAAGAAACGCAAGGATGAAAGCTGCTATGATTATATGCTTGAGATGAAGACATTAGGTAAGAGAGGCAAGCTGGCTGATTATGTTGCTATCCAGTACATAGTTGAAGGAATTATAGATAATGAAAGTAACAAGATAATGCTATACGGCGTGACTACATATGGCGATTTAAAAGAGAAGCTTAAGATATACGAGACATCCAAAAATAATATGAAGAAAAATGTGAGTACAAGTGCATCAAATGAACGAAACAGGCGGCAATGCAGACAAACAGTGCGGTGTTTTAGCTGTGGAAAAATAGGTCATGCATCATCTGATTGTCCAGATCGCAGTAAAGGCCTGAAATACTTCCGATGTAACGAGTTCGGCCATATTGGATCGCAGTGTAAGAATAAAAACCTAGATGGCAGCACAGGCGGCGCAACTTCATCGACGCGACCAGATCAGTCGATAAAACAGTCCGAGGGAAATCGCTATTTTCAACAAAGACCGATTGAGTCGAACCGGTCGATGAAACAGTTATGTATGAATGCAAACACAGATGGCGGTAACTTCGATGATCAATCAGAGGGCGGAAATGTATCAAGTAATGAAGAAATGACGGCTGCCACTCGAGATGTCAAACGAAATGTAAACAAAAATAAATCTGAAAAAATTGTAACGATTTGCGGCAAAAATATTACGTGTTTGGTTGACAGTGGTAGTGATTTAAATTTAGTATCTGTGAAACTATTTTTCCAGTTAGATATTACAACGTTCTATAAAGGAATTGTGACATTAACTGGACTTGGTGAGAAAAGGGTTAGTTCACTTGGACAGTTCGAAACTAAGATAGATTTAGACGGCCAAAGTTGTATGTATGTATGTATGTACGTTTTATATTGTACCCAATGACGTTATGCCATATGATTTACTGTTAGGGCAGGATTTTTTGTCAAATACAGTGATAATTATTGATAAGGGTTCAGTCACGGTAATGCCACGAGATGATCTATGGTTGAATAAAATTTGTTTTACCATAAATGGAATAGGAGAACCTAACTGTTTGGTTACAGATCCCGTAATCAAGAAACAAGTACAGCAATTGGTTAGTGAGTATGTTCCCGCTAAGACTAAAGAAGCACCAATTGAAATGAAAATTATTTTGACTGATGATGTTCCGGTAAGGCAGCGTCCACGGAGATTGTCGATTGTGGAACAAAATGAAGTTGCTAAGCAGATCGGTGAGTGGCTCCGAGATGAAATCATACATCCTAGTTTCTCTGAATATACTAGTCCCCTAGTACTAGTTAAGAAAAAAGATAGTGGTACTAGAATTTGTGTTAACTACCGTAGGATAAATGCTAAGATGATCAAAGATGAATTCCCACTACCAGTGATCGAGGATCACATTGATAAGTTGGCTCAAGAAAGAGTATTCTCCAAGTTAGATCTCAAAAATGCATTTTTCCATCTTTAATGTAAGTGAGGAGTCAAGAAAATATACCTCATTTGTAACTCAAAACGGGATAGTTTGAATTTTTAAAAGCACCCTTTGGCTTATCAATTTGCTCGAAATATTTTACTCGATATATTAATATTATTTTCAGAGATTTAATAACTAAAGGTTATTTATTAATATTCATCGTCATGACATCATTATGTAATAAAACTATAAAGAAGGACTTGAAAGACTTAAAGAAGTACTTAAAGTTGCTAGTGAGTATGGGCTAGAAGTTAATTGGAAGAAGTGCGAGTTATTAACAACATGTGTGGACTATTTAGGACACAATATAGAGAATTGCATAGTGAGACCTACTGCAGACAAAATAAACGTTGTGATGAACTTTCCTGAACCAAAGACATTAAAACAATTACATTCTTGCATTGGACTTACATCATATTTCAGAAAGTATATCAAGGACTATGCGTCAATAGCTATACCATTAACAAACCTACTAAAGAAGAATCAACCATTTAAATTTACTGAAATTGAAAGAGAAGCATTCAGTACTCTGAAACAAAGATTATGCGAGCAACCAGTGTTGAAGATTTATCACTCAGATTTACCCACTGAACTGCATACAGATGCATCTATAATAATAATAATTTATTTCAATTATAAAATTCATAATATTATATTACTTTTACATAGTTAATTAAATTAAAGATTACATCTCTAAATAATATAATTGACGTTGGTGTCTGTACTAGTCGTGAGACTGTATCACAGATACCCGCGCCACCGTTCACTGTTTATAAAAACAATTTAATAAAGTTGAGACGTTAAGAGAGGGTTAGCTATTAGTAAAGGAGTGTGATAGTCTATGTTTTTGAATGATGTGTGAATGTTTGTGTATGTGTGTATAAGTATGTGAATATCTATTGACGTGTCAGTAAGCACAAAAACAATTTTTATTTTAAATAAAGGGGCATTAGAATATTTTCAGTTTCCTCATAATTACGTTTAACTAGCCAATTTTTTAATTTATTTTTCATCACAGGGATTGGGTCCGGATATATATTGAGAAATTTGTTTAAATAATTATAAATTCGTGAACCTAGTACATTGAAATGTCTAGCTGCCAACGAAGTTCGGTACGGATCAATTTTGCAAACTTCATGCTTTCTACGTCTCTTAAGGATAGAGAGGTCAAAAGGGAGTGCACTATGTTTCACTATAGCGGCCCGGAATACAAAGAGCTGTCTAATAGTCATGACATTACACTCTGTATATAGTTGAGATGTTGGATACAAAAAAGGCTTTTTATTCATGACTTTAAGTACAGCTCTCTGTGCCCGTTCAAGTTGCAGTAAGTTAGATTTACATGCACTACCCCAAGATGTAATACAATATGAAAAGATAGACTGAGCCAAGGCAAAATAAATAATACCCAGGGAAACCTTATCTGCTACGTTTCTTAACTTCTTAAATACATAAATGAGCTTCTTGGTACGCGATGTTACACTGTTTATATGATCCTTCCAACTAAGAATATTATCAATATGTATTCCCAAGTACTTGACACAGTTTGCTCTAGAAAGATGCAAACATGAGCAGTATATTATATTTGGATCTTTGCAATTATGGGCTATCAAAGAGAAATTTTCAGGATGGGATGTATTGGAAGAAGTGAAGGTAATATATTTGATTTTATCAAAGTTTAAAGTTAATAAATTAGAAGATAGCCAATTTATTACTATAGTGAGAGCTTTTTCCGCATATGATTTGGCTTCTGCCCAAGTTTCACCTTTAATAATTAAAGCAGTGTCATCAGCGTAAGTGTAAATTTTGCAATTTGGAATATTAAGTTCAAAGAGCTCATTTATGTATAAAAGAAACAAAGATGGGCCAAGGATACTACCCTGCGGTACTCCAGCAGTTATTTCATTTTCCTTACTAGTGTAACCGTTTATTGTGACGCATTGTTTCCGATTGCTGAGGTAGCTCCTAAACATATCATTGGCTTGCCCTCTGATACCATACTCATCCATTTTCCTCAATAGTATGGAGATAGAAACAGTGTCGAACGCTTTACAAAGATCAAGAAATATACCTATTACTTTGTATTTCTTATCTATATTTTCAGCAATAGAATTTGTAAGAGCCAATACCGCATTTTCAGTTGAGACACCTTTACGAAAACCGTATTGGTTATTTGAAAGAATATCATTTTTTTTCTAAAAAGTTTGCAAGACGCTTGCTAAGAATTTTCTCCAGGATCTTGACAATGACAGGTAAAACAGATATCGGTCTGTAGTTGGTGACACTGTCTCTTTGCCCACTTTTATAAATAGGGTGTGCCTTTTTGAAAGGATTAGGGAACGTGCATGTGGATAAGCATAAGTTAAAAATATGCAAGAGTGGTTTCAGAAGGACTTTTCGTGTTTCCTTGATTCCAGAAGTAGATATATTGTCCCAGCCAACTGCACAGTCACTCCGGAGATTCATAATTATTCTTTCTATTTCTTGTTCGTCTGTGTCAATAACAGCCATTGAGTTTGCATTGGATTTATTTTTATAAGTATATTGTGTATTATGACAGTTGTGTGATATATTGTTGGCTAAATTTAGACCAATATTGGCAAAATATTTATTAATCTCATCAATGGAAGACTCAGGAGTGTCATGAGTGCCTAGGAGATCTTTGGATGAATTTGGAATCTGTTGAATGTTAGTAACTTTTTTAATTGTATCCCAAGTTGCCTTAGGATTTCCTTTTGCCTTTTGAAATGCATTACTCTCATATTGCATTTTAAGTTTTTTTAATAGTTTATTACAAAAATTTCGATATCGAGTATAGGTTATTTTTAAAGTTTTGTTATTCGGAGAGTTGTTTACTTGCATATGAAGGTTGTCACGATTGCGTATACATCTAAGTAAACCTTCCGTCACCCAAGGTTTTAAGGCCGCATTTTTATGAGACTTTTTTGCTTCTTGTGTGGTGTGACTGTATAATGTTTGAGATATATGTAATAAAAGTTTCCGTTGCATTGTTAGGGTCCGAAATTGCGAAGATAAAAGAAAAGTCAGTATTATTTATTTCTTCAACAACAGAAGAAAAATTTAAACGTTTTATGAGATCCTTAGGTTTAATGAATTCAGGCTTTGAATTAATACTTAATAAGAGAGGTTAATGGTCTGTAATTGACGACTCTAAAACGAGAGTAGTTGTTTTCAAGTTTGTTTTTAAAATAACATGGTCAAGACAGTTCGATCCACGTGTTCGATACACGATTTTCTTGAGGTACGCTCTAGCTTTTCTATTTTTTGTTCAAGCATTTGTATATAAGATAGGTTGGCAGTACGATCACTTTCAAGTTTTTCAATTTTAATGTTTATTTCTTCGTATTGTTGAGACATGAATTCAACTGAAGTTTGTATATGATTGTTTTGTTCTTTTATATCGTCGATGATTTTTTGCAAAACTTCAAGTTTTTTATCCTGCTCTGTTTACCAGGATGCAAACATGTTCTTTATTTCAGATATAATGGTACCTGTTTCCTCATCACGTTTCCTTTTACCTCGCAAGTTTATGTTTGGGGATGGTGGTGAGGTCCGTTTGAGTGGCATATTAATTAGCAATTATCTATGTTTGGTATATTATCGTTGTATTACCGGTGTATTATATTATCGTATTATATTATCGTGTTAGAACCGAAAAAAATTTACTTGGTTTCGTTTATCCACTCAATTACATAATATTTTCATTCTTATTATATAATAACACTAGTTATTCACTTTTCACACTCTAGAATTATGATTTTGACTTCCACTTGTTGATTTATTCACATTATATATTTTATTCACAATTTACGAGACGGAGCATGACTTGTTACAGTGACGCGAACGGACGGTAACCCCATTCATCTATGTATGCATACTCAGCCATACTTATGCAAAGAAGTCCAGACGATGGTGAATTGCACCCCATTTATTATTCAAGTAGTAAAACAACAGAAAGCCAGAAAAAGTATACGAGTTATGAGCTTGAAGCACTGGCAGTTATAGAAGGTGTAAGGAAGTTTCGTAAATACTTACTAGGAATACCTTTTAAGATAGTTACTGACTGCGCAGCATTTGAAATGACTCTACTTAAAAAAGACTTGGTTACTCGAATAGCCCGATGGGCTTTGCTACTACAAGAGTTCGACTATACTGTAGAACACCGAAAAGGATCTAGAATGAGGCATGTTGATGCACTAAACCGAAGTCCCCAGTTCATTGGAGTTATAACAAGAGAGATGCACGAACAAATCAAAATAGCACAAGGAAACGATGAAGGACTAAAAGCTATCATTGAAATTCTTAAGGTGGGAAGTTATTCTGACTATTTTATGGAAAATGGTTTACTCTACAAGAGTACACAGAAGCTACATATTATACCTAAAGATATGACAATAGAAATCATAAGAAGAATACATGGATAGGTCATTTTAGCAAAAGAAAAATGATAGATTTGATAAACAAAGATTATTACATACCAAATGTTAGTAAAAAGATTGAAGATTTTATTGTAACCTGTATACCCTGTATTTTAGCCACTAAGAACAAAGGAAAGCAAGATGTTTTTTTACACCAAATAGAAGAAGAAGATGTTCCACTACATACAATTCATATAGATCATGTTGGGCCTATGACTGAAACAAAGAAACAGTATAATTTTTTATTAACTATAGTAGATGTATTCACGAAATTTGTTTGGATTTTTCCTACGAAAAGCACAACAACTAAAGAAACCATAGATAAGCTAAAAATCCATCAGCAACATTTTGGTAATCCCAGTAGAATTATAAGTGATCGTGGCACTGCGTTCACAATTCACGAGTTTGAGGAATTTTGTCAAGATGAGAATATACAACATGTCAAGGTAACTACAGGTATCCCAAGAGGTAATGGCCAGGTTGAGCGGATTCACAGGACTATCATTTCAATTCTAACTATGGCCTTACAAGGTCACTAAACATATAGGAAATGACCGGTATCAAGTTGAGAAGGTAAGTACTGCTACTGAGGGCTCTAATAAGACTTATAGTTCAGCCGATCACATGAAAAAGTGGCCGATGGCACTCCCTGACTGAATACCTACTTAATAGTTACTTTTTGTGTGAACCCTATGTAAGATTTTAAATACTACTTATTAGATAATTTTCTGTATTATTTTCATGGTATTCTAGTAAAATTGTTTAGGAAGTTAAAGTTTGTTTATATGGTAGATGTTATGATTAAGATGAATCAAAGTGTAAGATTTTTATAATACTAAAATTATAGTAATGTTTTTATTTCTAAATTCAAGTAAGATTATGTTCAGTAGTTATTGATAAAATATGTTCTCATAAAAAAAAAGATTTTAATTAAGACTTCATGATTAAATATATGTAAGGTGTATACTGCAGGTGTTTGATGTAGCTTACTACATGTGTAATTTGAAGTTAATGTATGTATGACTGGGGCAGTCATATTGTCAGGATGACCGGATGTGGGAAACGGAACGTAGCATAGACTAAAAAAAAAGATGGCAACACAGAGAATTGCGAAGCGATTGCTAGGACGTGTGTGTTAATATACTATCGGAAGCAAATAAATTGATTTTAAAGTGATTTCAAGTTTTAATTAGTTTTAACACGGCTTCCCATATATATAATTTGTTTTTTCGTCTTAATTAAATTTATTTTTATGTTTATTTAGCATTAGGAAAAGAGATGTTGTTTGTCAGGCTTAGTAGTAAAAACAAACTCTCGGTTACTATTACGTATCTCACCGGTACAAATATCATTATGTTGTACGTATGGTTAATGGTAAGACACATTATTAGTTAAATGAAATATCTACAAGTTAATACTCGGAGGCGTTTTCCTTTTAGCTGCCTGATTGGTATAGAATATAGCGTTATAATAGCGGACAAGAAATTTTAAATTAAAGAATCGCACGTGACGCACGTGTAGACATATCTACATTATATACAGAAAATTTTTACTTCATAATTTAATTTTTATTATCGAATTTGGGTCGAATATATTTAATAAATTAGAGTAAAGAAACAATTGACTTTCTATAAATAAAAGCTGCAAAAATATCTAGAGATTATGACACTTGAAAATTGTTCAATAATATACTTGAAACTGTAACATTCAATAACACACTTGAAAGATATAACACACCGGAAAACAGTAAAATCTAGTGTACATAATTCATAAATAATACTAGTTTTTCACTCGTGGCTTGGCTCGCTTAGACCCACACATGCTACTAATTTAGGTTATTGAAATACAACGACAAAAAATTACTATCTATGTTTAAACTTAATAATTAAAAAAATAACATTGACTTACACGGGTGCATTTTCGTATAAGAATTAGCAATATATACTATCAGGTAAATATTTAAAATAGAAACATATTGTAAGTATATATTCCTTGTTTGATACGTTCTTCAGGATATTGTAAGAAGTAATACCGACACCCAATATGAATTGTAATAAAATACAACCATACGCCTAGCAAATATAAAAAATAGCTCTATATTTTAGTTTTACAGAAATATATTTCATGTATAATGTTATCTTCGTTAATTAGTTACAATTCACAAATTTGAGTTGAAAGAGCTTGAAAAATAGCTAGCATACCATTTACACTTGAATAATTAAGCCAAAAAAAGCATGAGTTTTGCTTTGGAGATTTCTCTTTATTTGGAAAATCCCGACTTGTGAAATACCTCCACCCTACAGAAGATCGCAGCTAAAATTAATCTTGTGTTGTGTCCCTGCGGTGAGTAGGATTCCAGAGCTTCTCGGGGAAAGGTTGTTGAAAGAGAGGTAGGGCACAGACAATTTTTTTGGAGATCTGTCTCTATTTTGAGCAGTGCCACCCAAATACCTCCACCCTACAAAGAAGATCGCTGCCAAATAACCTCGTGTTCCGTTATTTACACAGTTTAGTTATACAATTGTTGTGTTCACGCGAACACGTTAGATTATTTCACGCAGGACCACAACAGTTGTTGTCAACTATACGAGAAACATGGTGGCTACTAGGCGGTAGACAACTGGCTAGAAAAACATTATTTAACTGTGTTACGTGTACTCGAATGTCAGGGAGGACGTTAACACCTATGATGGGCAACCTACCCGCGGAACGTTTACAACCGGGTTTTCCGTTCATGCGTTGCGGGGTTGACTACGTCGGGCCAGTTATGATATTAAATCGCAAAGGCATAGGATCTAGACGTGTAAAAGCTTATATATGTTTATTCGTTTGCTTCAGTACTCGCGCTGTACCTACATATGGAATTAGTTTCTAGTCTTACCTCTAATGATTACATACACACCTTGAAACGTTTTATTTCGCGCTGATGTAAGCCTGCCGAAATATATTCCGATAGCGGAAAACATTTTTATAGGAGCAGAGAAAGAGTTTAGTTCATTTTTGACACGAAATTCAAATGAAATGATTAATCTAGGCGCAAATGATGTCATCAAATTTACTTTTATACCGCCATATATACTACATTTCGGAGGTTTATAGGAGGCAGGAATAAAATCCTGATAGTACCATCTGCGACGAGACTTAAGAAACGGGAATCTTACTTACGAGAAATTTTATACAGTTTTGACACAAATGGAAATTATCCTTAACTCCAGACTCTATGTTCCCATTATCCACAGACCCAAATGACTTCAACCCTTTTGTCCTGCCCATTTTCTAATCGGCCGACCGTTGATTGCTCTTGCTTGTGAAGATTTGACCGTTTTGCCGTATCACCATCTTACTCGATATAATCCAGTGGAGAAGATGATACAACATTTCTGGCAGCGCTGGTCTCAAAAATTAGTTTCGCAGCTACAGATCAGAAGCAAATGAAAGACAAAGGCTGGTAACATTGCTTGTGATACAATGGTATTGGTGAAGGAAGACACACTCTCTCCACTGAAATGACGTTTAGGCCGCGCTATAAAACCATTCCCTGGCAAGGACGGCGTGTATCGCATGGCGGAGATCTAAACTTCAGCCGGCATTATACGAAGGGCCTTTTAAAAATTTGTCCACTACCATTATAACCAAAATACGACATCACGTCATCAGGTTCCTGTTGTGAGGCGCAGCTTCCGAGGCGGGGGCCATGTTCATAACGAAGATAGCTAGCTACATCTTGGCGGTCACCGATTAGACGAGATCCGCGCCTACATTCGTTCACTTTATTTCAAGCAATCTGGCTGTAAACGTTAAAATTTTAAAACGCTCTCAATAAACGAATTTATTTACTATGAAAATTAAACGACTCATATATACGTAAACTCCATCATCAACGAATTGCGCTCGTACTATTTTATTGCAATTTCATCCAAAGCTAAACCAAAGCACGTCGATATTTCATCTGGATATAAATTGTAAGATTTCACTTTTACTGGCGTATGTCCGTTTTTATAAGATTTATTAAGTTATTATTTACTTAAAACATCGAAATTAGTGAATGACGGGATACATTGGCTAAGTTCTGACATTCACAGAATGTCTTAACTTATAATACAAAGTAACCTATTAGTTAAGAATGAAAACGTAGGCTATGACTCGAGATTTCACTCTCGTTTCGCTTCACGTACTTACCTATATCTTGCCAGATCGGTTAATTGTTACTAGGCAGCTTCTTAGGTTATATTTTACCAGATATATACTAAGCAGTGTAGCGAAGGGATATCCACCAATAGTATCTTTTGTATTTCATAGCTTAATTAAGGTCTGGTCGAAAATGATTTAAAGAAGCTAAGTAACATTTTAACTAGTAGTTCATTTCAACAATAAAACGAACTCCACAGCTCGGCATGTGATACAAACAAAAGGGAGTATTATTATTCTAAAAGGAAGCTAAGCAGGCTTATGCGGTCCTGTATCAATGCGACCAATTAGATCTATTGTGATCGCTCGACTTTACTAAAGCTAATCTTATCTAAAGCTTATCTAATCCTATAGCCTTGTAATGTACTGCAGGATTTTTTTAGCAGAGAGCACCTGAACTTCTTCCGGGAGCAGCACGTACTTGCCCAAAATCCGGTTACGTTTAGAATTTAGTGGGTCACATTCACACAGGAGGTGCTTTGTAGGACATATGTTTATTTAAACAACAGTGTGCAGTGAGTGCCCTTACTAAAACTCTTAGTTGCTTACTGCTAAGCATCAGAGCCTCTCCAGCTCTACTCTGGTTAAGCGCCCCGATAAGATCTTTGGAATGCTGTTGACTTGGCAGATTATACCAGAACTTTTTAGCCTCTTGGTTGTAGTGGTTCCTCAAGGTTAATCGAGCTAGGCATTTTGGGATACCACAGAAAGGTTCAGGCCCGATCTGTTCCCCAAGACTCCGGCTCTTGCAAGCTCGTCCGCAGCCTCATTGCCTGGGATTCCTGCATGCACCGGGATCCATCGCAGGATTAGTCTGTTATTTTTACCCAGACTGTTCAGCATTGCCACACAATTGGTCACCATCAGTCGAATCTGAGTCCAAAGCCAAGAGACCGATCTGGCTATCCAATTGGGTAACATTGAGTAACATAAACCTTATTCTACGTTTTGGGGCGTATGAGAATCCTTTACGAGTACCTCCTCTTTTGAAATGTTTATTGTAACCATAGATTTATAGTAATAGCACTGGCCAAGTGTAAATTGTCATTGTTTTTAATTGTTTGTCAACAGGTAAAAATACAATAAATATATATTTCGAAAAATATAGGCGTATTAATTAAATACTACCGGATATATTAGTGTTACTGATTTGCACTTGATATAAACCTAAGCTGATACTTTAATTTAAACAATAATATACTGGGAAATTAATAAAATAATGTACACATATTAGCGCAAAAAAAGTAAATTAGGAACAAATTTTATTTATTTATAAAACAATCAATTGAACGTTAAAGTAGATACAAACATATTACCAAAACCATGGTGCAGACTCTTGAGTTTCCAGGGCTTCTGGTTCTGCGTTAGCATTGGCCGTTGCTGAAGCAAAAGCCAGCAGAGCCCACACAGTCATCATTGCGTACTTTATCTGAAATTAAAAGTACTAAAATTGTAATTCTTATTGTAGGTATCTTATCTTATTGTAATTTCAATGCGATTATGTCTCAGTGATAATACGATCAGTAGTACTTCGTCATTTTACGTGCGTTCTGACTCTAACATTTCCTAAGATTTCAGTAAAGAAAACAGTGTTATGAAGCCATATGATACATATCCTAGTGCTTGTATAGGTAGTCCCCAGTTGAAAATATATCGCCAGGAACCTATCGATATGTTTCGGCAGCCGCTCTGCGCGGCATCGTCACTTAAGGTTAGGTGATTCTGTAGTTAAACGCTGTTGATAAGAATATGGGTATTTTTCTTCTTATTAATTTTAAGAGTCATAAGTCTCTAGAGTCTAGATATTATCGCAACATCTATTTCTAGAAAGTCAATAAATTCTCTAGTCAAGGTAACTAAATATTTCTTACCCAGGTTACATACTATAATTCACTTATGAAAATAAGATACTTAATGAAAATAATCTGTAAATATAATAAAATTGGATATATTTGCATATTTTTGAAATAAACTTATACTTTCCAATTTGGTATTGTCATAATATAATCAGGGCGGTAAATTTTATTATATAAAATTAAACACGTTTGTGTTTAATATATACGCATTATTATTTAAATTCGTTTTGTGTTGGCTACCGAAGACTATACATATTTCATACGTATACAGTAATCAGCCATGTCTTCGCACAGGTAGAAAAATTTAATAAAAAAGATTTTCATACAAATTTTCGTCCCCATTTTCCAAAGATCCTTCCTTAGTGCTCACCTATAGTGTAAAAGGAAACCGCATGAAAATTTTCATGGTCATAGCCCCAGTAATTTGGGCTGCGCGTTGATTAGTCAGTCAGTCAGTTATCCTTGTAAAATATTTTAATATGATTTTGAATGCTTTTCTCATACACCCGTGTTATTTTTTCTATATTTATCATTTTTATATAATATTACACACACTCTATAGGGTCAAAGAACCTAAGTTAATAAACTAAAATAAAAACCACAACATAGTAGTTCAAATTCTCGCCAAAACTCAATTCCAGTGTTGTAAATCTTTTATAAAAGTAAGGTATAGTCAATACGGTCACAACATTTGCTATAGTCTGTAAAAGCTGCATCAACTTGTCCACCTCAATCCGTGCTGAATTTACATAATCAGTAAATGATAATAAGATAGATGTCGTTGAGCGATTTTTGAGAAAACCATGCTGTTCAAGACTAAATAAGACTGAAATACCATTATATACTATTATAGTTTTATTATATTAATACTGTTATTTACAAAATAACAAAAAAAGTCATTTTGGCCAAATGTCATTTATGCCCTTTGTAACCCAAAGTTCAAGTATGTAGTGGGTATATCGGACACAGCTCTGATGATTTCGATGTAATTTTGTACTAAGTTAATATTTTACATTCAAAGTTTACCTAGATAGATGCTTTTTTAAATTCCGGGAAGGCACCCAGCGAATATATTATAAACTATTTAAATACAAAAATATATGTCTACTTACAAATTTCATGTTCTTGCAGTTCTTGTAGAATTGTGATTGAAATGGATCAGATCTCACATTATATATACATTTTCTTGGATGCTAAAAAACGATCATAAATAATCAAGAAGCAATTTAAAACCAACATCAACCATTAAAAAGCCTAACGGAGCGTGCAACAGTTCTGATTCGTATTTTTATTAGGAAGTAACTTATACCCGCGGCTTTGCCCGCTTGATATTAGCATTGAAATATTGTAAACATAAAACCTATCATCATCATCATCATTTCAGCCGAAAGACGTCCACTGCTGGACATAGGCCTCCCTCAAAGGTCACCACAACGACCGGTCCTGTGCTGCTCACATCCAGCGGCTTCCCGAAAACTTTACCAAGTCGTCGAACCACCTTGGGACGGGTCTGCCCACGCTGCGTCTTCCGGTACGTGACCGCCACTCGAAAACTCTTTGACCCCATCGGCCATCCGTTCTACGAGCTACGTAGCCCGCCCACTGCCTCTTAAGTCTAGCTATTCTTCGGGCTATGTCAGTGATTTTCTGATTCGATCATGCAGAGAAACTCTAAGCATAGCCCTTTTATTTCCTTTTGAGGTACCTTGAGCTTTCTTATGAAGCCCATAGTTAGCGACCACGTCTCAGCACCATATGTAATCACCGGCAACGCACACTGGTCAAATACTTTCTTCTTGAGACACTGCGGTATCTTGGGCGATAATATGTTACGTAGCTTCCCAAACGCTGCCAGGCCGAGTTGGATTCGACGATTGACCTCTTTCTCAAAACCTATATTGTATACTGAGTTTCTGTGAAATGCGTTAAATGACATTTTTAGTTCCTTACTGGTCCGTGTGTGATTTTACTTTCGTTATCTTGTTCTGATTGATATGTATTATTGTTGGTTTTTGCTTTTGTAATTTAAAAAAAACCTATCGTGGTATATATTATTTCTACAATTAGTATTAATGCGGTCTTTGAATGATGTATTCGTTCATAGTCTAAATAAGCATTTTCACAACCTAAATTACAGAGGTTGACAAATTCCATATATATATATTGCCTCCGTAAGGAAAATGGTCGTATCTAATTAAAACACAAAACGGAGACAAATAAGATCTAAAAATCTTTAAAAATATGTCACTTGCGTCCTTTTAGGCTAACTCGAGACCGGAAGCTCGTAGGGAAAAAAAATACTACAAGGTGTACCTTTTTTCCTGATTCTAAATATATATTTATGTAACTCAATTTTGCAAAAATCAGCATATGTGCCTTCTTTTTTGGGACAGCAGGATAATCAAACATACTTCAACAATATTTCGGTTATACATAAAATTTTTGAACAATTTATTTAGATGATACGTCCGCATTAGAAATTACTCTTACAAGGTCACATGTATAATTTGCAATGCTTCGTTAATTCTGGAAAATATTTATACAATTAAAGAACCAGTCCTGACTCATAAGTGCACACAGCTGTAACTCAAAGCCGAAATGTGAAATTCGGATAGTATGTTCACTTTGTTTTATTATTACATAGGTAATAAGTGAGAGTTGATTAATCCACTGTTAAAGACTGAAAGTTATACGGAATTCCGTTCAGTTTTGAATTTAAAATCATTACAATTGCAATCTTTTTACGCATTCGTTATTGTATCAAAGCATATGGCTTCAGGGACAATCCTATTAAAACTCAAGTCATTATTATTGGAAGCTCTAAGTTGACTGCAAAAAGCGATGGAGCGCAACTTCCTTATATCGTCTTTGTGTTGGTTTTTTATTACATAATTAATTGTAATGTTTTATTTTCACTTTCAGCCGAGAATAAGTATTTGTCGACAAGATTTACTTTTACCCTCCTAACTTTCTCCATGTATTACTTTCAAGACATATACTATACTTGCCAAGGAGATACTTCAGTTATTTTATAATGTAAATCGGTTCTATCGTTCTCAAGTTATAAACAAGCTAACGAACAGAAAAACAACCAGAGAAACGTTACCTTTTATAACATTATGTATGTAAGGATAATGGAAATTATCACGCATGACAATCTGTAAAGACAGGCTATCTTTTCAACACGCTTTTAGCTTCAATTGTAACTAACAATGTAATAAATTCTTAGAAGTAAATTTTAATCTACTTCTAATTATCGTATCTAAATGAAATTTTGTATGTATATGTAGTTCGGATGACAAAACTATAATTTGGTATCTTGGAACTGATCTGATGATGGAGCCAGGAGCTGGAACACTTCAGTGGCTACTAGTAAGCCCCTCGTGTTAAGGCTCATATGTTTTGTTTTGAGGAGTCCTATAGATTGGCCTTGGTAACGAGATGTTATTATAAGACTAAAAAGTTTTATAATTTTTAGTGCTCGATTAAAGCGTGTTTTTTAGTTGACTTAAACTACATATTAATAATTGATTTATATCTCATAGTGGACATTTGGAAGTTTTGTAATGAAAAACCTCTTAATCTTCACAATACTGTTCTAGTATAATCTTGAATTTAGGTTGTTACAAATATTAGATAAATTTACTGGACGCGACGCAACCGTGTACTTATTGTTAGTTGCGTAAAAAACTCTCTGATGCGAGGTTCCGGCCATCCACCCGCCGAAACACAGAAAAATGAACAGGTGCACGGCGTAGACATCTTCCCCCCGTTGAAAGACTCCTTTCAACTTCTTCAGCCGTGATCCGGCGAAGAGAAAGACAAGGGCAGATCCGAGTAAGAGGCCTCCGGAAGCAGCCTCTGGTAGTCTCAATATCTGCGACCCGTGTGACACCGTCCGAACTAGGAAACAGGTGGCTGACACGTCCCAATCACCAGCTGAGTGGTGGGACGTTATCTTCCTGGAGAAGTACTAAATCTCCGACTTCCAAAGATGCTGATTTGGTACGCCATTTGGAACACTGTTGTAGTTCAGCTACATATTCCTTTTGCCAGCGATATCAAACATGATGATTAATATGTTCAAGCTTCATATAACGTTGAAGGTGGTTCTGATTCTCTTGCTTCAGCGATAGAACAGGCAATGCATTTAGGGCATGCCCTATCAAAAATTGACCTGGAGTTAGGAAATGGTAATCGTTAGGGGACGGTAGGTATTGCGATGAAAGTGGTCCTCGCATACCTGCTAAATTTTGTTAAAATATTGCTTTGCTATTGAAACTTGCTCTAGTTCCCAAAACTTTGTCAATTCCTTATACTTGGAGATATAGGGCCAGCAACGAGCCAAAATAGTTTTGAGCCTCCGTAGCTTGAGCATGTTATGACCTAAGGCTAACTGATCACATTCTAATAGATCCCAAGACAATCAAGACGTCTATAGCCGACAGCTTATGAAAATAAGGATCAGCTAACTGTATGATTTTGGGATTTTTGATTGATATCTATATATTTTTTAGGAATAGTACTTGTTAATTGGTTTCATACATAAAATTACTGTACAAAACTATAGTCATTGTTATTTGAATTTAATCTGGCAATGCAACTTTAAGTCACATGTTCTGCTAAGTTGTTGTCTATACCAATAATGTTAATGTTATTTATAGCACATATTTGTAGTGATAACTTCTTCATGAGTGACTGACTAATAAATGAAAACTGACTTCCGCAGTCTAATAAAGCATGCGCTAGAATTTATTTATTTGTTTGAGGACTAATAATATTAACCATGGCTGTTGACAAAAGAATGTGGTTTTCTGTCAAAATGTCATTGGTAGAATTGTTGACCGATATTCCAGTAGAACCGCGATCTGTGTTAAAATTATTGCTGCTGACTGGCACTGGCATTGCTCGTACTAGTATTCATAGAATTAGGTAAATGCAAATGTGAGTTGTGCCTACGCTTGCACTCACGACTGGGACCCAACTTGCAATCATGCGCACG
The DNA here is from genome assembly GCA_947532125.1 of Saturnia pavonia. NCBI lineage: Eukaryota > Metazoa > Arthropoda > Insecta > Lepidoptera > Saturniidae > Saturnia > Saturnia pavonia. The sequence goes on from OX383923.1 coordinate 2,501,884, forward strand.
ATGCCCATTTCTTAAACAATTGGAGCATAAGTGCAATTTAAATGCTTCATCTCGTCGTTCCTGAACACTCTTCGCTAGGAAAGTAGGGCAGTCGTATATACAGTGATCGCCTTTGCAGACAACGCACTGCTTAGCGACGGAGCTTGTGTTTTGAAATGTAGATCAAAAAAATTTTGTATTACGAGAATTGTTATTGAGATTCTGGCGTGATTGTCTGGCCTTAAGTATATCAGACTTGTTTTGATACATAGTTTCTAACACGTCAGCACGATCAGTTAGGAACGTATTAAAATCTTTTAGAGTGGGGATATCAGACAAACTGTTACGATGTTCTTCCCACTTCATGGCGGTACGATTTTCTAATTTTGTTATAAGAATTTTAATAATTATTATATCAAGCAGTTCGGTATGTTGAACTAAACTTGATAATGCTCGTAAATATTTGTTACGTGATCAACTAGAAACCTTAGTGATTTGTTCGATTCACGTTTGTGTTGTTACTGTACTGTTTTAAAATATAACAATGAATTGAGGTGTTGATTTATACGTTGGCGCTTGTTATGATAACGATCGCACAAAAGCTGCCACGCAATTTCATAGTTAGTTTCACAAATTTCTAAATTAGAAATAATCCGCGCGACTTCGTTTTCGAGATACGATACTAAATAAAAAAACTTGTGGATGAGATGTCGTTAAACGACCTTTAACCGGGCTACGTTTAGCAAATAGTTCCTACAAGAGTTTTGCACTACTGTCTTTATCTTCGCTTAAAGACATCTTGTTTATTAATTTATAGCAAGAACCGCACAATAACTAGCACCGGGATCTTTAGAAAAATGGATATAGTTGATTGAGTAATCTTGACAGTAAGACCAATGCCAAATGAAGGAATAAGGTTATATTTTGTAATCTTATCTGTTACTCCTTTGGCGGCACCTGGGGCCCGAACGCAGCCACGCGGCAGCAGCGCGGCGGCGGCGCGGCGTCACCAGAACACGGCTAGCGGTAGCCGGCAGCGTTAGGCGGCGCGTGACGGAGTCCCTGGAATAGTCGGCCGGAAATATTTGAAATATTGTTAACTAGAATAAAAATACGAACTGAGTGGGCGATTAAGTTAAGTGCCTCAGATAACCCCGTAGGATATAATTACTATTTTATGTTTGGATATTAAAATATTATATATTCACATAGTAATTTTAATCTATTTACTGTTATTTAAATGAAATTACGATTTTACAAATTGTTATGTAGGGTAATTGACAATGAACAATAAATTTTAATTTTACTATTTTAGATATCTTATGGTATAATACTTGAAAGAAGCTTTAAGATAGTTAGGTATTTTGTTGACCTAATAAAACACGAGTAGAATGTACCAAACAGCGACCCTTTTGATAGGAAAATACGTTTGGGTATTTAACTGATAGACGAGGCGGCTGCTTCTAGCTGCACTGGTCCTCGTTGGTGGCTATGGCACACGTACACGCACACGTACACGAGCTGCTCGCAAATGTTGACGGAATTCTCGAACTTGCGTGGACAGGCTGACGGTGAACCTTGACGTCGCAGAAGCCAAGGCTGGGCGCGGCGCGTTCTGCTGACCGACCTGGCTGGCTTAGCTGTCTGCTATTATAGTGTTCTTGCGTCTGTAGACCTCCACGAGGAATCTTTCGTAGATTGCCTTTGATGAGAATTCTTTGTCTTCGTACTCAAATCCGAATTTTGCAAATATGTCCTGTCACGGTCGCCAAATTAGGTCTCATAGTGGACATTTGGAAGTTTTATAATGAAAAACTTCATAATCTTCACGATACTTTTGAATCTTGAATTTAGGTTGTTACAAAATAGAATAGATTATTTTACTCGACGCGACGCAACCGTGTACTTATTGTTAGTGGCAAAAAGTCACATGTGCAAAAAAATACTCGAATGCAACGTAGACATGCAGTTTATGTGTTTAGTATAACACGGATTCTAGATTATAGGCATTCATAACTAACTTAATTGATTTCACTTATTGATTCATATTAAAGTTTTTTTTATTAATTAATATAAGAATGGTTTAAACTACCTACGTTGATTAACTAATGACGTTTCGAAATAATTACATCTTTTTTCCACATTACAGCTGGTTTGCACTAAGAAAATGCTTTACCTATAGCGTTGCGTTCGCTAGTGTACAAAGTAAAATTGCAATAAAGTATTCATTCAATCATATATTTAATGGAGATGTGTGCGCTCACTGAAACCCAGCGCTGTGATAATTGGCTGTTGCACATGCTGAGCAGGGGTACTTTTCAATGTTAAATGCAGTAGTTATCCGGCAATATTTCAATATTTTAAACAAAAGTAATATACAAGATTTATTACCAAATGGACTTTCTTTCTTTATATTTGTCACTGAAATCAAACTAGTGTTTATAGAAAAGTTCATCAAAAGGACATTGTAATAATTAGTAAATGAACTAATAGTGAGATGGTTATAAGGTCATGATTCATTGAAACTGTCAGTATTGCCGCTTACATTAAGCATCGCTTTTGTAAATATAATTAAATGGCTTATTCCTTATACTCCACAGTTACGCCTCATAAAACTGAAACACAAATTGTGTTTCTAGTTTTTGCGTTTGTTTTTTGTGCATTGTTTTTATATACCTAATATAATCCAATAATTACGTAAATATTTTTCGTACTACTAACCAAGTATTACGAATTATATTTGTGACCTTCTGTGTGAAATTATCATCCATTTAAATTATTTCAAATTATTTATGTATAATTGAAATATTACTGAAGTGTAAAAATTAAAAATTAAAATTATTAAAAAATTAAAATTAGTAATCGGCGTTACTAAAATTCGCTATGTAAAAATACATAAATTGGCTTAGAAACAATATAGGTACCTACGAATAGTTAGTAATTAAACCGACCGCATCAGTAGCAATGTCAAGCGGGCGAAACCGCTGGAATAAGTTACTCTCTAATAGGAATATAAACAAAGACAGTTGCACGGTTCGGTGAGTATTTATTTTTAATGTTTAATTTCGGTCTCTAGTGATAATTAATTGAAATATTTTGCTTACATTTTCATCGAAGATAGAGCATATATAATCTGAACTTTGATACATTTCATGCACAGTTTTACAAGTACTGTAGCCTGAGCTTTCGATAAAGGAAAACATCGTGAGGGAACCATAGCATGTCCTAATGTCCTAATTTCCGCCTGGCTAGCTACCACCCTCAAGTTGAAAATCTGTCGCCAAGCACCAATAGGTGTGTTCCGGCAGCTGCACTTGAGAGCCATTCTTCCACTAGGTTTAACGTGTTATCATCTTGGGCTACATCGTCACTAAACATCAGGTGAGATTGTGGCCACTAAGCCGAAACCTATAACGATAAAAAAAACAGCCGAACTGAACTATATAAGTAGATTTATTATTTTACTCAAATTATTAGCGAAATGAAATATCTAGTAGATAACCTGGTGAAATTCTCCTTTTAGCGGCCTGAGTGGTGCCGACAACATAATATATCGTAATAATAACTGTAATAAACAATTTATACAGATGTTTATTGCCTTCGTTAGTGCGTTTTTAGGGTTTCGAAGTCAAAAGGAAGAGTTTCGCAATGTCCTTTTGTCTGTCTGTGGCTAAGCTCAAAGATTCTCAGTATTAGAAATCTGTAATTTGGTTTGGTATGCATATTAGTCACGACGGCAAAGTGATAATTATGGTAGTAGTATAATGAAGTTAAAAGGAAAACTATCAGAGGTTAGTAGGCTTTACAAGTTAACACGTCACTGCAAAGGCAGCACGCATGATGAATAATAATGACCTTACCAGTGTAAGAGAATGAACAGATGCAAATTGCTATTTTTATAAACTAATACATATTAAGCTATAAGCAGTATTGAATTATTATTATTATTTATTTGTTTACTAATTTACTACATATTTTTATTGAATCGAATTTTGGGCCCACCGTTACTTGCTCTGGGGTTCCACATAAAAATCAGCGCTGAGTGCCTCGTGGCACTTCAGCATTTATGCTGAGCTGAGCTTTACACAAACAAACAGCTCTTCCAGTTTATTATATTAGTTTACTTGTAAACTAATATAAATTGTTACCTTTTAAAGCCTACTAACCTCTGACTACCTTCCCTAATACCTATCTACTAACCTCCTTTTAACTTCATTATATATACTACTACCATTATTCTTTCACATATCCAAAAACAACTATTTAGAGGCCATGTGATGCATGAATTACTTCATACAAAAGTATACTATACATATTTGAACGTGGACCTACACAATAGTCCCTAGTTCTAAATACTTTTCATTTTCTTCCAGTCTTTGAAAATTGATTACTTTTGAAAACAATTCGCCTTTAGTACGTGCCAAGGTAACAAAAGGAGCACACTGTCCAATTATTTATTTGCAGGTGCAGTCATTTATGATTAATGTTATTTTTCATTTCATAATAAACTTAAAATTGAACCACCAAATGGAAGAAGGGAATAAACGCCACTTTTTGACATATTCAGTTTTCTACATTTTTACATTCTTTAGATGTAGCTCTTAATTGTGAGCTCGAAGACAGGAACAAAAACCATTCGCTTCGTATAGATTCAAGCGGTCAAAAAATAATTAGTTGGAAGAAGGAAACAAATCCTTTCTTTATTCCCTTCTTCCAGCTATCAACAGTACGATTATAGAAATAGTGTTGGTTTTGCCTGTTTTTTTTTCTCACAAAAACGCTTCGCTATTGGTGGGGGACGCGATACTAGCGATCTAATACTTTCCTGTGCGTGGCCATTCGTTTTTACAGTGTGACAGAAATTTTGAGACAGCTAAAAGACTTTTTAGGAGAAAGGACAGAATTTACGTTCCAAATGAATATAATAGTCTTATTTTGTCAGCAAAAATCAGGGGTTTTTCAGTTAAACCCGTTACTTCTAATGACATACTTGATTTTAAAAATTCATGATAGCTGTAAGTCATTAGACAAGGCAACAACATTCAAGTTTTCGCAGTATAGAATCTTTGAGTATTGTTCAAGTCTTATGGGTTACTTGACATGTTCCGAATTTATCGATTATTTCGTTAAAGCTACATTTTTGCTCCAAAAACCTTCTACAAATCCAACAATACCAGAAACATCAGAAATACCCATAAATGAGAAAAAAATGAACGACATTTAAAAAATAATCCAATATATTCCTGACAAATTCAAAGATTTTTACGATATTATTCTGACCTGGCCAACTACAACATCCGAAAGTGACGAAATATATAAATAATACAGTGTCCTTACGTTTTTCTAATAAATAAATAATTTTTGTGATTATATTGTTTATTATTTCAAATTATTTTGCATATAGTATATGATAAATTGGAAGAAGGGAATAAATCCAACACATTTACATATACATATATAAATATATATTTTAGCCAGGGCTATTAGTAAATAAATCAGAATTTATATTTTCTTCATTATCATTAATATTCCATGAGCCTACAAGTTGAAAGTAAAATGTTATAAAGTTTTTTTTAATTATCTCCATTCTTATTTTTTGGATTTATTCCCTTCTTCCAATTGGTGGTTCAATTGCTTTTTTCTTGTTTATTTTTCTGCCAAGGCAATGTATATATAATAAGAAATTTGATATATTTTAGTCACAATTCAACGTAATCAGTAAACATGAACTTTGTAAGTAGAAATACTATTTTGCATTAATATTTTGTATTACATTTTATTAAGATGAATTTAGATTTTAAAATTGAGTACGGAAACCATTATGTAAAATTTATGTTATAATGTATGTTGTCATCATAACTTTATTAAAATAAGAATGTCGTGCCGGCTTGCTCAAATGTCTCCTCACGTTGTGTTTGAAGGACTTCATGTTATAGAAAGGATGGAACACACTGACTGGGAGACAGTACAACAGCTTCACAGTACGGCAAATTAAAACGTAGCAAATTTCCTTTGTTCGTTGGAGGTTACCGTAAAGCTGTGGCTCCGGAGCCCAGCGCGTGTGGTTCTGTTATGAAAAGGAGAAGAGAGAGTTAGGTTTTTACAGCCCTTCAGAACGCTAACCATGCACACGCACAGTAAGGCAATGTCTCTGCGCAGCTGAAGTGGCTCGATGAACTTAGTATACGTCTGCATTATTTACGAAGCGGACAGCCCGTCCGACTTAACTATGGTCAAGGATTTTCTGGACTGACTTGGTTTGCGAAGGCACAACGGAACGCCCTAACGTCAAATGTTGAAGGTAGGCACTGGAACTCCGTAATATAACAATGTAACCTAGTCGCCACAATCTTCCATCTTTATTATAGATTGTCCTCGCTTCGGCTTGTCCAGGTTTGACCTCGAGTCACGGACAAGTTATAGGCTGAATCAGCAGAATTCGCACAAGCTTATGAAGGAGGAAGATACTACTAGGGCTTTTTTGAACTTAATCGAAGGAGAATAGTCAAAGGTTCTAACAAACGGAACAAATAGAAGAGAATGTAGGAATTGGTATACACTATTTTGGTAAAGTCCGACAAGGCTTCTAAAAATATATAAGAAATTACTAGACTGTAAATTATTGACAGAAAAAGTAAACTGTGTGTAATTGAATTAAATACAATACTAAACCAGGAATGACAAATGTGTAAACAAATAATGACGGGAATAATTATAATAATCAGTTTAATGTATTTGGAAATTAATTAAATAATCTAGTGACTGTAATGTGGAATAATAAATAAAAAATTGTTGAGAATATAATAATAGACAATCCCAATTGACATTGGGATAAAAGTTAGATAAGACAATAAAATGTATTAAAATCAGAAGTAGAAATTATGTAAAATTAAGATTATTAGGAAAATGTATTAGTAGAATAAGATAGATTAAGGCGGAGGCTTCAAACACAAAAGTAACCATAAACAACTCTGTTTATGTTAGAGGGGAATAAAGAGAACACGAAAAAAAAGCCTGGCCGCCATGAGAAGCAGTCTGGCCATAAGTATTTTTAAGAACAATATTCTTATATCCGAGTCGTGTATTATGTGTGTGGTCTTGATTGTCAGAAGACAGATTTCGTAGACTCGTTGTTTCAGCATTTTTGAAAGCCACCTTTCACTCAGTTCGCTAGTCTTTTTTGAAATTGCCTTGGATGTAGATTTTCTAATTTGAGATAAGCATTTCTGCCATTTTTCGCTCGCTTCATTTAAACGGGATTGCTTCATATATTAGCGTAGCTCTATCTTCATGCGTTTTCGATAAATATTATGTTATTTATTTACTGAAGCTTATTTTAAAAATATTTTCTCATGTCATACTTAAAATAAAAGTTCTTACGAACTATGAGTCTGCCACATACTTAAACTTCCACATGTACGAGTCAGGACTGGTTCTTTAATGCTATAAATATTTTCAGAATAATAACGAAGCATTGCAAATTATACATGTGACCTTCTAAGAGTAATTTCTGATGCGGACGTATCATCTATATAAATGATTATAAAAAAAAATATGCATAAATGGAATATTGTTGAAGTGTACTGAAGTGTATTGTTGAAGTATACTGCCTTCCTAAAAAGAGGGGCGCATATACCGATTTTTGCAAAATTGAGTTATTTTCAGACTCAGGGAAAATGGCCTACCTAGTTTTTTTTTGTTTTTTTTTTTTCTCCTTACGAGCTTCCGTTCTTGTGTTAGGCAAAAAGATTGCAAGAGACATACTATTAAAGATTTTCAGATCTTTATTTTTTTTCTGGTTTGTGTTTTTGTTAAATAAGCCCATAAGCCCATTTTCCTTACGAAGGCAGTATATTATATATATTGTATGTCAACCTCTGAAATTTATGTTGTGATAATGCATGTTTAGACTAAGTAATAATAATGAACTAATACATTCATAGACCGCTTTAATACTAATTGTAGAAATAATATATACCACGATAGAAAAAGTTTCTTTTAATTACAAAAGCAAAACCCAAGTTTACATAGCAATCAGAACGAGATAACGAAAGTAAAGACACACACGGGTCAGTAAGTAACTAAAAATGTCATTTAATGCATTGTACTGAAACTAAGTATACAATATAAGTTTTATGTTTACAATATTTCAATGCTAATTAATGTCAAACGGGCAAAGCTGCAGGTACAAGATACTCCCTAATAAAAATACGAACCAGAACTGTTGCACGCTCCGTTAGGTTTTTTAATGTTTAATCTTGGTTTGAAATTGCTTCTTAATTATTATTTTATTTATGATATTTTGTTTTTTGCATCCCAGAAAATGTATATATAATGTGTGATCTGATCCATTTCAAGCACAATTCTACAAGAACTGCAAACAACATGAAATTTGTAAGTAGACATATATTTTTATATTTAAATAGTTTATAATATATTCGCTGGGTGCCTTCCCGAAAATTAAAATGGCACCTATATAGGTAAATTTTGAATGTAAAATATTAACTAAGTACAAATTTACACCGAAATCATCAGAGCCGTGTCTGATAAACCCACTAAATATTTAAACTTTGGGTTACAAAGGGCATCTCGGCAAAAATGTTTTTTGTTATTTTGTGAATAACAGTATTAATATAATAAAACTATAATAGCATATAATGGTATTTTGTTCTTCTTTAGTCTTGAACAGCATGGTTTTCACAAAAATCGGTCAACGACATCTATCTTATTATCATTTACTGATTACATAAATTTAGCACGGATTCAGATGGACAAGTTGATCCAGCTTTTACAGACTATAGCAAATGTTCTGACCATATTAATCAGACCTTACTTTTATAAAAGATTTACAATACTAGAATTGAGTTTTTGGCGGGATCTTGAAATGCCATGATATAGTTTTTACTTTAATTCATTAACTTAGGTTCTTTGACCCTATAGTATGTGTGTAATATTAGTGGCATTTTACGTGATATAGTTTGGATATTGAGAATACGTGAAGTTGATTATAAATATAAACTGAAAACAAGTATTATGAGATGTCACAAAAACTCCCTAGATAGTTCCAACAAGGGAGCCACCATCTTTTTAGACCAACTTTGAAAGTCTAAAAACTTGAATTCATTGACACTGGCAAGTGCTTTAAGCGGCGCCAAATAAAGAAGAAGAAGAACGCTAGAATTCACGGGAATTTATACAGATGGCTTACGACATATATTAAGAACCGATCGCAAGCAGTTGACTCAACGGTTGCTCATATGTATGGAATCTTGTGCTTTCTGGGGGTCCCTCAAGGTTCTTTGTTTGGTTAGGTGGCTATGTAATATTTTCGTCAATGACATAAAATATTACTTAAAACACTCTACATTTGTGTTATATGCTCATAATATGAAGATATTCAATCAAATTCAAAGCGTTAAATATTGCCATCTTTTACTGCAAGATTTGTATAGATTTGAAGATTAATGCAACATTAATAAACTGAATGTAACGCGATATCGTTTACACGTAAAATTAAACCAACAGATTTTATATATAAGCTTAAATGGCATATGCTTGCAAAGGTAGATGAGATCCGCGACTTATCCATGATTCCATGCTCACGTACGATGAACATATAGATAACATAGCCAATGCACCAATAAAATCAATGAGATTTGTAATCAGTTCAAGCTCCCAATTCAGCAGTGTTAAATTTACTAAAATTCCCTATTGCTCATACGTGCGTAGTTTACTCGAGTATTGTTCACAAATTTGAAATCCTTAATATACTGTATATATATATATATAAATAAGCTAGAAACTATTAAGCGTAGATTGATAAAATATTGGCAGTACAAGTGCAAAATATACGATGATAGCTAAAAAAAGAGATCATCTAGAAGACATTTTTGGCTAACCTCCACGACGACGACGAACATTAATTTAGTCACAATATGCAAAAACAGATAAATAGTGTAGAGTAATGAATCTTCCGTAACAAATTATAATTTAAACACTGTATAAAATAAAATAATAGTATCACACTCAGTTTTTACGCTCTTTTGATCTTTTTTAATCTGTTGTGATATTCTCTAAAAAAATTCATATGCCGCCCAGGTTTATTTTGTTTTCAAACATGAATTTTCAAATAAATCAGACCATTATAGAAAAAATAACACGGTTGTATTAGAAAAGGATAACTGACTGACTGACATATCAACGCGCAGCCCAAGTTACTGGGGCTATGACCATGAAAATTTGCATGCGGGTTCCTTTTACACTGTAAATTTAGGTCCATTTTTTTAGTTATTCTATTTTTCTACATGTGCGAAGGCAGGGCGAGTCGCTATATACCTATGAAATAGGTATTGCCTTCGGTAACCTACCCAACTCAATGCAAAACGAATTTATACAATGAAGCGTATATATTAAGCACAGACATTAGTTAGTTATTATTGTGCGGGTAAAATGATCTCTAAGCTCATATAATAACAATCATTTAGTTAACTGAAGTACAGAATTCAATAATTTTATACAAATAAAACCCTAGAGCAGCGTGTAACTACAAACTTCCTGATGTCAAGTGTCGATGTAACCAAAGATCTGGAATTTTATGTATCTAGATCTCGAATGCCTGTTGCGAAACACATCGCTAGATGCTTGGCGACAATTACTTAACCCGAGAGTGGCAGTTAGCTATGTGATCACTGTCTAACAATCTGGTACCGTTTCATCACAATGTTTTCCTTCACGTACACTTAAACTCGCGTCGATCGACGCGGCGTCTGAACGAAATATCACTGAGACATTATATCTTCAAAACTACAGTTTTGCATTTTCCATTTCAGTTAAAGTACATAGTGGTGATTGTGGGGGCCCTGATAGCCTTTGGTTCAACAACCGCCGAGGCGAAAAGTCGCTTCAAAGATAGATACGGGTAAAAGTTTTGCATTAATTGCGAATTTTGTGATGAAGAATTTTTTTTTAATGAGTTGTAAAAATATTTACACCCGGCAAATGTTTTAATAATAAATAAAAATATTTCACTCATATTTTGTGGTTGTATTATTTTTGTTGTAGTATATTTCCTTCATATCCCTCTTATGTGATATGTGAAGTGCGATTTTTAATTTAAGTGTAAATTAATCATAAGAACCTCTGAAAATACTAAATCTATATACGAGTATATAACAGCGAAATACTACTCACTGCGACATCTCCGAAACTTTAAATCCTATTGACTTGAAATTTATCATTACTCCTTTCGTGATCTATAGTTTGTATGGGATGGATAAAAAAACATTGTCTAAAGAATTTTCTGCTATGATCTACGACGGTGATAATGTATCTATCTGTCCTATGTCTATCTGTATGACTTTGTATGTCCGATTGTAATTCAAAAATGGCTTGTCCGATTTTGATAAAACTTTTTACTCGAGAAGTATATGTGATTCCTCAATTTATAGATTAATAATTAATAAGGTTAACAATTACCCGGTAATCAACGTGTGTGGAGCTGCGAGGCACCGCTAGTAATAAGTATCAGGTATTGTTTTTTTTTCGTCTGCCTATTCTCCTTCTTGCATCCTAAGAACCCTGAAGACTCAGAAGGCTTTTTTTACATCGTCTCCCGGCTTGGGGGCAAGTGCTGAAGGCACTCAGCCGCAAAAGCGTGGCAACAAGCTCAAAGGTGTGAAAGTGGCCGAACCTCGTCTTGGGCTGTTGCCGTACATGCATCAAGTCGCGGTCTAACTAATTCCATATCCGTAGAAAATTCGAAGTAACTATGTATCTAAACATGTTTCTGCCTTCTGGGGAGAAGGGAGGAACATGCGTATATGTATAAAGTAATCTGGCAATTTGGTGTAAAACTAACGTCAAAAAAAGTTTCCTTAAAGAACTTATGTACCTGGATCCGAAAAAGGTTGCCCCATTTAAACTTACTTTCCGACAACAATCGAGTTTCTTGCTGACTCTTCTCAGTGACTGGGATTGTTTTCCATATCGGTATACAACAATACTCTATGTACGCATTGACATTCATTTGTGCCTTCTAAAGCATTAATCGAATAAAATGTTTCTCATTTCGATGTGCAAGGCGGTGTCCTATTTTCAACTTTAAGACCAACACAGTCACACCTATTCCTGCATAGATGCTAGAAGCACACACATATATTCCAGCCTGAAGGCTGCAATCAGCGAGAACGCACTAAACCCATCTTTATAAATCACAAGTTCGGCCGGGTATAGAATACTGTTCACATCTCTGGGATGGATCCGCGAAATACCTACTCGATGCTCTGGACAGGTTGCAGAGACGGGCTGTCCGTATTGTTAATGATGCAGACGTTACTAAGTAAAGATTAAATGATTATACTGTTAGGTGCAATGAAACGAATATCAAAATTACCGCCAAATTAGTACCACGCTACCGCGACCAGGTGACGCCTCGCCGTTCAAGCATAATATATAAGCCAGTACTGGCGTGATGTCGTGCATCCAAGCCCGGGTGAAGCTGTAAAAGCCGTTCGAGGCTCCAGAGCCCTAATGGCTAACAGTATAGTCAGTTCGAAAAAAAAATGATGTCGTACATTATCGTTTAGACATTTGTATCGTGCGGATGCTCTGTCCGTATCTGTAATTGTGCTCTGTGTTGCTGATCTGTCTGCTGATCTTTCATATCTAACTATACACTTTAGTTTTATTTTCTTAAGTATGGAATAATCCATATAATAACTTATGTTACACATCAAACACATCATGATTCTCCATGAAAACTTTGATAAAAAAAAAAAACATTTTATTTACTTTGCGTTTTTAAAAACAAATATGGCTTCTCACTTGCAACTTAAAACATAATTAAAGACTACCCAATTCTGTCAACCAAGATTCAACATGAAATTCCCGTAGAACATCACAAGCGTTATTACGTGAGCGAAGACGCAGGCTCCAGCTAGCGTATACAGAAACACAAAAAAACAGAGCCAGCCTCTACAGATTATCATGCGTGATAATTTCCATTACCCTTCCTTACATAATGTTAAAAAGGCATCGTTTCTCTGGCTGTTTGTCTGTCCGTTAGTATGCTTATAACTCGAGAACGACAGAATGAATTTTCATGATAAAATAAAAGGAGTATTTTCTTGTCAAGTTTAGTATATGTTTTGAAAGTAATTTATGAGGGTAAAGTAAATCATGTCGACAAATACTTATTCTTGGCTGAAGTTAGAATAAAATATTACAATTAATTATGTAATAATTCGCGCTCTTGACGTTGATATTTCTAAGTCTTTTTATGTGTTTTCACATCATGAATTTCAAAGGTTATCGGAAAATATGTATAAAATATAGATTACCTACATTATTATATAGAATATAATCAAAATATAATATAAATATAAGTTATAGGTAAATAATAAAGCGATTAATAATATTCCTAGACATTTTTTTTAACATCTTCAGCGAGTGTGCGCGTCTCATAAAGCAGTCCATAGTCTGAACTGGAAAGACAGCGGGAAAATTTGTAGAGTGTTTTGGTAATTTTAGTGTCACGTTTTCCGATGACCGTAAATAATGTGTATGCGTATCGTTAAGGAATTTGAAACGGTTTTTCAGATAACAAGGTGTAATAGAATTAAAGAGAATATCATAAAGTAGAAATAAAATATGAGCTTTCCGGTGAAATCTAGTTAGAAGACATTGAAGTTTTGTGTGAAATTCTGAGATATGGTCATTCTTACATAATCCGTATATGAACCACAAGTGTATCAAGTTTAATTTCGGTAATATCTAAATAGCGAGTAGCATCAGCATAGTCGAGGATTGGAAATAGTATGGGTTGTGCAAGTTAAACTATTGTGGCAGTAGGAAGAAATTTTCTTAAATTTTCTTAGACACAGGCAGAAACGTAGGGCACAGAGATATTTCTTTGAAGATTTCTCTTTACTTGGTAAAGACGGTAGCTGCTTACGATCAGGCGGCCCGCATGCTTGTTTTCCACCTTAATAATATGAAAAGCCCCTTGAGAAAAAACATTATCCTACTTCTTGAAGTTTTGGCATTTCACATTCCGGCTTTGTGTTACAGCTGTGAGCACTTATGAGTGAGCGGACTTGTTCTTTAATTTCAAGGGTCTGACCCATTTTCGAAAGTAGTTTAGTAGGTCTTCCTTTATGCGTTTCCGATAAACCAGTTACCTGGATTCAATAAACAATGAAAAAAATTATCACGTCATTCATCTAGTTCAGCTTATTTAAAAATATTTTTTTCATCTCATTCTTACGAACTATGAGTCTGACACATACTTAAACTTCACATATGCGAGTCAGGACTGATTATTTAATGCTATAAATATTTTCAGAATATTAACGAAGCATTGCAAATTATACATGTGACCTTCTAAGAGTAATTTCTTATGCGGACGCATCATCTATATAAATGATTATAAAAAAAATGAATAAATGGAATATTGTTGAAGTGTACTGAAGTGTATTGTTGCCGTCCTAAGAAAGAGGGGCACACATCTACCGATTTTTGCAAAATTAAGTTATATATTTTCAGAATCAGGAAAAAACGGCATACTTATTTTTTTTTGTTTCCCTACGAGCTTCCGTTCTCGAGTTAGCCTAAAAGGACGCAAGTGACATATTTTTAAAGAATTTATTTTTCTCCGTTGTGTTTTTTAGTTAGTTAGCCTATTTTCTTACAGAAGCAATATATTATATAAATATAAATTTTTCTTTAAAAATAATATATGTAATTTGTCAACCTCTGAAATTTGGGTTGTGAAAATGCATATTTAGACTAAGTCATAATAATGAACGAATACATCATATAAAGATCGCATTAATACTGATTGTAGAAATTATATATACCACGATAGAAAAAGTTTTTTTTTGTAATTACAAAAGCAAAACCAGGTTTACATAACAATCAGAAGAAGATAACGAAAGTAACACACGGGCCAATAAGAACCTAAAAATTACATTTAATGCATTGTACAAAAACTAAGTATACAATATAAGTTTTATGTTTATAATATTTCAATGCTAATTTCAAGCGGGCAAAGCCGCGGGTACAAGTTAATCCCTAATAAAAATACGAATCAGAACTGTTGCACCTTTCGTTAGTTTTTTAATGATTAATGTTGGTTTTAAATTGTTTCTTAATTATTATTTTTGATTGTTTTTTGCAGCCAAGTATACGTATATATAACGTAAAATCTGAAGCATTTCAAGCACAATTCTTCAATAACTGCAAACAACATGAACTTTGTAAGTAGACATTTTATTATTTTGTTCGGAAGTGAAATGGGCCTATAATCTTTCAGCAGTGAATTATCGCCATTTTTTGAAGAAAAACACCTTACCCTTTATTCATACGGCGTTTTTCCTTCGTAAATGACTGAATTAAACAGGGTCTGAAGGACCCTAAACAACGGTATACAGATGGCTTAAGTACAACTCTGATTCTGTCATCGTCGGCAGCTTTGTAGTTTTTAACCTGTTTCAGAACCATACTAATCTCGTACATAGATCACTGTCAAAAGTTCACGTTTGGAGGACACGATCCTGCCGGCCTCGGTCTTCAGCTTTGTTAGCTGGCTTAGTCCAATAAACAGACCTCTTGCTAACACTTTGAAACCTTGTTTCGTTCTATTGCCTCTTTAATAGGTTTGCTATTAAATTGACGTGCGTCGCCTTTCAATGACTTGGAGGTCCGTCTATTGAGCTCTTTATACGCACTGGCATCACCTGAAGATTGCAGAATCATTTCACGACTTTCCTCCATGAGCTTAAGAGTAGAGTCAGAGAGGTTTTTGGTCCTGTTCATACGGTGGACCTTAAGGACTTTTATCCAACCGCTTGAACAGTGTAATGATTGTTTTATCAATCATTTTTATCTCTTAATTATATATATTTATTTCACCTTATTTGATTCCTCATTAATTCATTTTATTGTGTTTTCGGTTGCCTTCCGAAGGCATCTTTAGTTCTTTAGGTAATTTATTATTTTAAATATTGTATAACAAACGTCTTCTACGTTCGTATATATATATATATAATAAGTAGGTCGTATACGAATATTGTATTTTGGCTGAAGAACTTTTCAAATTTAAAATATCGATCAAGACGGAAAAATAATTGAACAATGACGGATGGATTGAGATTTTACGAGGAGACACGGATCGCTAGAAAAGAAAACGTACAATCTTAAATTAGATTTGTATAAGTTTATTTATAACTATTATTCTATTTATTGTTTTGACTCGCACATACCTATCTGGAGTGTATAAAACTTATTTTGTTACAACAAGAGACCTCTCGAATTATAACCGGTATTCGAAGGAGTTGGAACCTTTTACTTGAAATTATAAAACGAATGAAAAACCTGGCGGACGCATTCATTCATGCTGGCTTGAGGATGCATTTATAAAAATTGGAACAGAAATGAGTTCTAGTTAAACACAAACTTCTCACGACGGAATTTTACTAGCAGATCTGTTACGGATATATTCAAAACATGGACTATTTCTTACTAGTGAAGGTGTTACTATCATTAATAGACTTTAATAAGGTACTCTGTTTTTACATCTCATTTAATTATAATGCCTTCGGAATACACTTATTTATCTATTTCGAATTTCATTCTATTACCTTGAATTATTTATTTTCTGGTATTTATACCTACTAATTGTCCACGTGACAACAGTTTCCAAGAACTCGTTCATATAACCATCCACACGGCTCCCTAGGCAATCGAAACAGTTTTGGAGTTCCAACTGAAAACTTTTTCCGGGGTTTTGAGCTGGATCGGTGCTGGGCGGAGCAGACTTTATCAGCCAAGATCTTTCCAGCTTAATATTATATAACATTTCATAATATATTTTTCTTTTAACTTTTCCATATTAAACGCTAATTTCATATGCTTCTTACCTAATAGAAGAATATATAGATTTGCACTTAAATTAAGAATCGAACTTCACATATCACATAAAAGGGAAATGCAGGATTATAGTAAAACAAAAATTAAAACAGCAACAAAATATGATTCAAATATTTTTATTTGTTATTAAAACATCTGATTTAACTTAGGAAAGCCTGATATGAATATTTTAATAAAATGTTACATTATAAAAGTCAAAATTAAAAACAATTCAAAGTAAAACTTTTAACCACGTATGTCTTCGTGTTTATATCTAGGTCCTAATATGTCAGCGTCAGCGGTTGTTGAACCAAAGGCTATCAGGGCCCCCACAATCACCACTACGTACTTTAACTGAAATGGGAAATGCAAAACTGTAGTTTTGAAGATATGATGTCTTAGTGATATTCCGTTCAGACGCCGCGTCGATCAACGTGAGTTTAAGTATACGTGAAGGAAAACATTGTGATGAAACGGTAACAGATTGTAAGACAGTGATCACATAGCTAACTACCACTCTCAGGGTGAGTATTTGTCAACAAGCATCTAGCGATGTGTTCTGGAACCTGCACTCGAAATCTAGATAGATGCAATTCCAGATCTTTGGTTACATCGACACTTGACATCAGGTAAGTTTGTAGATATGCGCTGCTCGAGGGTTTGATTTCTAGAAAGCCACTGAACTTTGTACTTCAATTCACTAAATATTTATTATTATATGATCCTAGAGCTCATTTTACCCGCACTATAAGAACTAATTAATGTTTATAATTAATTATTATGTACGCATAATTGTTTAAATTCATTTTGCATGGAGTTGGATAGATTACTCAAGGCTATACCTATTTTATACGTATCTAGCGACCCGTCCTGACTTCACACGGGTAGAATAATACATTAAAGAAAGATTTCATACAAACTTTCCTCCCCTTTTTCACCATGTTAGGGGTTGAATTCCCAAAAGGTCTTCCTCACCTATAGTGTTAAAGGAACCCGCATGCAAATTGTCATGGTCATATCCTCAGTAATTTGGACTGCGCGTTGATATGTCAGTCAGTTATCCTTATATAATATGTTAATGTGTTATGGAATGCTTTTCTCATACACCCTTTTCGTTTTTTCTATATTAGTAGCGTGCCCATATTGTCTCATTAATTTGAAAATTCATGTTTGAGAACACAAAAAAACGTGGGTTGCAAATGAATTTTTTAGAGAATATCACAACAAATGATAATAAGATAGATGTCGTTGAGTGATTTTTGATGAAACCATGTTGCTCAAGAATAAAGGAGCCCGAACTACCATAACATACCTATATATTTATTAATAATGTTATCTACAATATTATAAAGCCCTTTTCACCAAAATGTCGTTTACGGCCCTTGTAACCCAAAGTTTAGATGGTTTAGAGTGGGTTTCTCGGACACGGCTCTGGCGATTTCAATGTAATTTTGTACTTAGTTAATATTTTAGATTCAAAGTTTACCTAGATAGGTGCTGTTTTTTAAATTTCAGGAAGGTATTCAGCGAATATATAATAAACTATTTAAATACAATAATATATGTCTACTTACAAATTTCATGTTGTCTGCTGTTCTTGTAGAATTGCGCTTGAAATGGATCAGATTTCATATTATAAATACATTTTTCTGGATGAAAAAAAAAGATCATAAATAAAAAAGTAATTAAGAAGCAATTGTTAAAACCAACATTAACCATTAAAAAGCCTAACGAAGCGTGCAAAAGTTCTAGATCGTTTTTTTATTAGGAAGTAACTTGTACCCGCGACGTTGCCCGCTTGATATTAGCATTGAAATATTGTAAACATAAAACTTATATTGTATACTTAGTTTCAGTTCATTGTAATAAATGTCATTTTTAGTTCCTTATTGGCCCGTGTGTGACTTTGCTTTCGTTGTTCCGATTGTTATTTAAACTTGGTTTTTGCTTTTATAATTACAAAAAAAAACTTTTTCTATCGTGGTTTATATAATTTATACAATTAGTATTAATTCGGTTTTCGGAATTCATTGTTATTACTTAGTCTAAATGCGCATTTTTACAACCCAAATTTCAGAGGCTGACAAATTACAAACATTATTTTTATAATGTATTACCTCCTTAAGGAAAATGGGCTTATGGGTTTATGTAACTAAAGCACAAACCGGAGAAAAAAATTAAGATCGAAAAATCTTTAAAAATATGCACTTGCGTCCTTTTAGACTAATACGAGAACGGAAGTAGGAAAACAAAAAAAACTAGAAGGTGTACCTTATTTCCTAATAATAAATACATATATATGTATGTAATTCAATTTTGCAAAATCGGCATATGTTCGGCTCTTTTTTGGCACAGCAGGATAGTCAAACATACTTCAACAATATTTCGTTTATACATAAATTTCTTTAAAACATTTATGTAGATGATATGTCCGCATCAGAAACTACTATAAGAAGGTCACGTCTATAATTTACGCTATAATAAGCATGTCTATTATTTAATATTTTATAATAGCTTCCTTAATATTGTGAAAATATTTAAATAATTAAAGAACCAGTACTGACTCATAAGTGCACACAGCCGTAACACAAAGCCGAAATTTGAAATTCGGATAGTATGTTCACATTGTTTTATTTTTTGTTATAAATGAGACAAAATGGACACGCTGCTAATATAGAAAAAATGAAAAGGTTGTATGAGAAAAGCATTCCATAACATATTAAAATATCATAATGGATTACTGACTTATTGGCTGACTGACATATCAACGTGCAGCCCAAATTACTGAGGCTATGCGCTATGAGCTAATTACTGAGACAAATTTGCATGCGAGTTCCTTTTACACTGTAGGTGAAGAAGGACTCTTCGAAATCCAACCACTAAGAAATTTTGTATGAAAATCTTTCTTTAATGCATCATTCCACCAATGCGAAATCAAGACCGGTTGCTAGATACGTATAAAATAGGTATAGCCTTATGTAACCTACCCAACTCAATGCAAAACGAATTTAAACAATTATGCGTACATAATAATAAAATAAAAACATTAAGTAGTTCTTATAGTGCGGGTAAAATAATCTCTAGGATCTTATAATAATAAACATGTAGTGAATTTAAGTACAGGATTTAATGACTTTCTAGAAATCAAACCCTCGAGCAGTGAATTACTACAAACTTACCTGATGTCAAGTTTCAATGTAACCAAAGATCTGGAATTGCATCTATCTAGATTTCGAGTGCAGGTTCCAAAACACATCGCTAGATGCTTGTTGACAAATACTCAACCCGAGAGTGGCAGTGAGCTATGTGATCACTGTCTTACAATTTGTTACCGTTTCTTCACAATGTTTTCCTTCACATACAATCAAAAGACATACAATCGACGCGGCATCTGAACAGAATATCACTTAGACATAATACCTTCAAAACTACAGTTTTGCATTTTCCATTTCAGTTAAAGTACGTAGTGATGATTGTGGGGGCCCTTATAGCCTTTGGTTCAGCAACCGCCGATGCTAACATAATAATAGTACCTTCGCGTAGACGCGGGTAAAAGTTTTACATTAATGGTATATAATTGCGAATTTTGTAATGTATTTATTTTTATATTAGACCTGTAAAAAAACATATATTACCCGGCTTTCAAAAACTGTACCAGATGTTTTAATAATAAATAAAAATATTTCACTTATATTTTGTGGCTGTATTATTTCCTTCATTACCCCCTTATGTGATACGTGAAGTGCGATTTTTTATCTAAGTGTAAATTAATCATAAGGACCTCTAAAAATATTTAATCTATATATATAGAAGCGAAATATAACTCATCGCGGGATCTCTGAAACTGTAGGTGCGATTGACTTGAAATTTAGCATAGATCCTCCTTTCGTGATCTAGAGTGTGTATGGGATGCATGAAAAAATGCCATGATCTACGACGGTGATAATCTGTCTGTCTGTTTGTTTGTATATCCCACTTAAACTCAAAAATGACTTTCCCGATTTTGATATAACTTTTTACTCGGTAAGTATATGTCATTCCTCAATTTATAGGTTAATAACAAATAAGGTTAATAATTACTCCGTAATAAACGCGTGCGGAGCCGCGGGGCACCGCTAGTAAACAGTACATGAAAAGGTTTTTCTTTTCATTTTCATTTATTCTCTTTCTGATATCCTTAAAAG
This sequence comes from Saturnia pavonia, assembly GCA_947532125.1. NCBI lineage: Eukaryota > Metazoa > Arthropoda > Insecta > Lepidoptera > Saturniidae > Saturnia > Saturnia pavonia. Next base: position 2,522,952 of record OX383923.1, read on the forward strand.
CCTTGAAGCCTCAGAAGGCTTTTATAGCTTTACCGGGCTTGGGGGCAAGCGCTGAAAGCACTTAGCCGCGAAAGCATGGTAACAAACCCAAGTGTACGAAATTGGCCAAACCTCGGCTTGGGCTGTAGCCGAACATGCATCAAGTCGCGGTCTAACTAATTCCCTATCCGTAGAAAATTCGAACTAACTAACTATACATACTAGGAGGGATCAAAAAGTAGTGAGAACGACATACACCTTGGTAAGAAAAATAAATAAATACTGGCAGGCATAGCTCAGATACATATTTGTAATATTGATAAAAAAAAAACTTCGATTCATTTTGATTTTTTTTAATGTTGTCATTTGTTTGCTTCGTGTCGGAACGTGTTCTCGAAAATAGAGAAAAACGAAGTGCGAGAAGTTATTAAATACCTCTGATTAAAAAAGTTAACGACGCAAGTGATTCATTGCGATTTGGAGGCAACATTAGGAGAGTCTGCTCCGCCGTATTCCACTGTCGCAAGGTGGGCTTCTCAATTTCGAGTAGGGAGAATGAGCACGGAAGACGAACATCGTTGCGGCCGTCCATCGACGTCAGTCACCCAAGAAAATACTGTGAAAGTGGAGAAAATTGTATTGAGTGATCGAAGAGTTACCATCTGATACTTAATTCAAGAAACGGGCATTTCATATGGAAGTATTCAATCCATATTGAAACAATCTTTGAATATGAGAAAAGCCTCCGCAAGATGGGTGCCGAGAATGTTAACCGACAGTCAGAAACAAAATCGACTTGACATTTCGAAAATATTGTTGGACAAGTTTCAAGAAGATTCTGAAAACTTTTTGTCTCGTTTCGTAACAATAGACAAAACATGGGTCCATCATTTTGATCCCGAGACAAAACAGCAATCTTCGCAATGAAAACGGCCATCATCACCGACCCCGAAGAAGTTTCGTGTCGTGGCATCGGCTGGCAAGGTTATGGCCTCAATATTTTGGGACTCAGAAGGGATATTGTTGATTGATTACCTGGAGCGTGGAACCACTATTACAGGCCAATATACATGCAATATAATATGCAGCTTTAATTCCCAAGTTGAGGGCGTGCTGTTTCATCAAATATGGCTTCTCATTTGCAGCTTGAAACAAAACTAAAGAACGCCCAATTTTGTTAATCATGATTCAATATGAAGTTCTTGTAGAACGTCACAAGCGTTATTACGTGAGCGAAGACGCAGGCACCATAGCATATAAATAAATATGAAAAAACAGAGCCAGTCTTTACACATTGTCATGACTGATAATTTACAATTTCCTTCCTTACATAAAATTATAAAAGGCAACGTTTCTCTGGCTGTTTGTCTATCCGTTAGTCTACTTATAACTCGAGAACAACAGAATCGATTTACAAGATAAAATAAAAGTAGTATATTTTCTTCTCTAATTTGAAAGTAATATATGGAACAAGTTATGAGGGTAAAAGTAAATCAAGTCGACAAATAATGATTCTCGGCTGAAGGTAAGAATAAAATATTACAATTAATTATGTAATTAAAGACCATAGGTACGCAAAGAACTATATGAGCCTAGATATTATTTTACCCGCACTATAAGAACTAATTAATGTTTGTGTGTAATATGTACGCATTCTTGTTTGAATTCGTTTTACATTGACTTGGTAAGGTTACCCAAGGTTACCAAAGTTAATCTATTTTATACGTAAATATATAGAGGCCCGCACGTCTTCGCACGGATAGAATTTTTTTTTTAACAAGATTATCAAATGAACTTTCGTCCCCTTTTTACTAACCACCTTAGAGGTTGAATTTCCCAAAACCAAAATGCAAAAGGTTGCATGCAAATTTTTACGGTTCTAGCCCCAGTAATTTGGGCTGTGCGTTGATATGTCAGTCTGTTATCTTTATATTATATGTTAATATGTTTCGAAATGCTTTTCTCATACACCAGTATCTTTTCTATATCAGCAGCGTGTCATTTTTGCCCCATTTATTAGAAAATTCATGTTTGAGAAAAAAACGAACATGATTTTTAGCAAATATCACAAAGGGTATAAGAAATATCAAAAGAACGTAAAAACTATGTGTGATGCCATATTTTATTTTATTTGGAAATCAAAGTGTTCTATATCTAAATTTGATACAGAATATTCATTACTCTACACCATTTATCCGTTTTTGCATATTGTGATTAAATTAATACTCGTCTTCCTTATATTAAGTTATAATAATAAATTATAATTACCTATTAACAAAAGAAAAACAAAAGAAACTATCAAAAATTAAAATTAAGAAGCGATTTAAAACCAACATGAACTATTAAAAAACCTAACGGAGCGTGCAACAGTTCTGGTTCGTATTCTCATTAGGGAGTAACTTGTACCCGCGGCTTTGCCCGCTTGATATTAGCATTGAAATATTGTAAACATAAAACCTATATTGCATACTTAGTTTCTGTATAATGCATTAAATATAATTTTCAGTTTCTTACTGGTCCGTGTGTGACTTTACTTTCGTTATCTTGTTCTGATTGTTAGGTAAACTTGGTTTTTGCTTTTATAATTAAAAAAAAAAGATCTATCGTGATATGTATCATCTCAACTATTAGTATTAATGCGGCCTTTGTATGATGTATTTGTTCATTATTATTACTTAGTCTAAATATGCATTTACACAACCAAAATTTCAGAGATTGACAAATTAGATACAATTTTTATTTTAAATAAAAAGGTATATTTATATAATATACTGCCTCCGTAAGGAAAATGGCCTTATCTAACTAAAACACAAAATGAATAAAAATAAAAATCTGAAAATCTTTAAAAATATGTCACTTGCGTCCTTTTAGACTAACTCGAGACAGGAAGTTCGTAAAGAAACAAAAAAGACTACTAAGTATGCCTTTCTCCTGATTCTGAAAATAAAATTATGTAACTTAATTTTGCAAAAATCGGTTAGATGTACCCAGTTTTCTTAGGACGGCAGTATAGTTCATCAATACACTTCAGTACACTTCAACAATATTTCATTTATGCATATTTTTTTGTAATAATTTATTTAGATGAGACGTCCGCATTAGAAATTACTCTTAGAAGGTCACATGTATAATTTGCAATGCTTCGTTAATATTCTGAAAATATTAATAGAATTAAAGAACCAGTCCTGACTCGTACCTATATGTGAAGTTTAAATATGTGGTAGACGCATAGTTGAATAATAAGCTGAAGTAAATAAATAATGTAATTATATTTAATTGTTTAGTGCATATTGCGTCTCACAGGTAACTGGTTTATCGAAAACGCATAAAGATAGACCTACTTAATGCGCTGCCTATATGAAGCAACCCCGTTTGTGGTTGAGGTGAGGTTGAGGTTGAGTTTGAGGCGAGCGAAGAATGGCAGAAACACTTATCTCAAGTTAGGAAATCTACAGCCAAAGCAATTTCAAAACAGACTAGTGAACTGCTTGAAAAGACGCTTTCGAGGCTACAAAATCTATCTTCTGACAATCAAGACCACACATAACACACGACTCGGATATACGAACATTGCTCTTAAAAATACTTATAGCCAGAGTGCTATCATGGCGGCTAGGTTATATTGTTATTTTATGGAGTTTGGCTGCCTACCTTCCACATTTGTGCTGTTTGTTGTTAGGCCAAGTTAGTCTAGAACATTCTAGACCATAGTTAAGTCGAACGGGTTTTCCACATAGTAAATTATGATGACTTTACTAAGTTGATCGAGCCACTTCAGCTACGCTGGGACATTGCTTTACTGTGCGTGCGCATGGTGAGTGTTCTGAAGGGCTGTTCAACCTAAATCCCTCTTCTCCTTTTCATAACAGAACCACATGCGCTGGGGTCCGCAGCCACAGTTTTACGGTAACCTCCATCTAGGCACGAAAAAATAATTTTGCTACATCTTGTCTTTGCCGTACTATGAAGCTGTGGAATTGTCTTCCAGTCTTGTCTCCAGTGTGTTCCCTCTTTCCTACAACGTGAAGTCTTTCAAATATAACATGAAGAGACATTTGAACAGGCCGGCAAGACAGTGAAGACTGGCGATGGATTGTAAATCCCACGGTAGTCACCGATGTTATTGGATTGCACTGTGCTCACCATCAGATAGAATGTACTCACTTAGTACGGCTAGTATATACAAAAACCCTATTCAATTTTGAGAAGTTTCCTAGCGTATCTTCGAAGTGTAATTTATTATTATTTATTGATACCAATAAATGGGATGGATGGATCCCTTTCCAACAAAAAATAATTTCCTAAATTGTTTTATAAATGACGGAGTTCTAAGGTAACAAATATATTTAAAAAAAAACAATTGTAGTGAGAACCTCTTCCTTTTTAAAGTCGGTTAATAATAATTTGCAAAGATCTCATCAACACGTACCTACCATCTGTAAATTTAGTCGTAGTAAATGTATTATTAGCGCCTGTAACATCCACACCTTATTGAGTTTTGAGACTCATTTAAATAACATTGTTATGAGTTATTTAGTAGGAGTTACGAAATAATTTCTAAATATTGCTTAAATTTACTTCCATCGTGAGCGACAATTAAAAAAAATTGATGAAACAATCTGTTGTAATCAGGCATTAGCGGAATAGCGAAAACAGTATTAATTTGTTAAAATGGATAATTTATGAAAAACTATCCCAAAAGGTCACAAACAGGTCAATTTTTGCCAGCTAATAACATATCGACGGGTAAAAGGCGACTTGACATTAATTTGAATATATATTTGGAATCAGCAGTTTTTTCTTTTTTACCCAGGTATTATGCAAATCGGAGTACATTTTTGGAGTTTAATTTCATTCTGAATTTGGGTATCATGTTTAAAATAACAGTGTTAACCGACATAATTTTAATGTTTTTATTTTTATTTTGTATTTTAATCTGTTTCAGTGAAGCAATAAAAATATCTTTCATGGATTAAAGTTAATCCAAATTTATATAACAGTCTTTTAGCGAAATCTAAAATGAATAAAAAGTTGTACTTTAAATGATTTAACCTTGATTAGGTTTAATCACGCCAGTTGAAAGTTTACTTTGAACTTAATACTGGGTGTTAGGAGACCGCTCCTGAAAACGAAGACAGACGATAGCACTAATGACACCTTTGATGATGACGAGGAAAAAAAAACGATCCTGATTTAAAAAAAAAACATATTATTAAAACGTTTTATTAGTATTATTTACGCTTCATCATGTTAGTACAGCTTAATGAAGCGATAGTTTCGTAAAAAAACACATGACAAAAAAAAATAACCACCAATGAAACACAAATTCATAAACAGCTAATGCTCGGAGCAATGAACACGCCCGGGCGCCGGCGCTAAGCGGCGGCGGCGCAGCTTTGATACCGCGCACCCCAACTTTGTAGGTACAAAATACTTTAATAAAAGGTACGTAATAGGACTTTTATTTTTATTATTTCTGATGAAATTCATATTTTTACACTATTTTTCTTGTTTAAGCGGTTTAAGCAAAAATTTAGCTATATTGGTTGGCGAAAAGATGGACGACCAAACTGCATAGGTTTTAGGAAAGAAGCAGCTTGTGAAAAAAAGGAAAGATGCACGATACCTTATTGATGTCTACTTCCTTTTCTGCAAGACTTGCTGCGAGCGAGAACTGTCCAAAATCCACAACACAGACACCAAAAGTAATTTCTCATACGACTGCGGAAGCGCTTGCGATCGAGCTGCCACGAATCAATGTCAATTGCAAGTGACACCAACATTAAGATATGTGCGGGAGCGGGATGGGGGGGTACGAAGTACACCAACCAATATAGCATTATTTAGGCGCAACCATTCCCCCGGGCTTAAAGGGATGCCTTCAAAATTGAAAAATATGCTAAACTATGTTGCTAACTATACTGCTAATAAAAAAAAAACTAATGCTATTATTACCCTAACCTAACGCGAAATTAAAATACATATCAATTATTGATTATGATTAGGTAAAGGGCAGAGACGTACGACCGGACGCATGTATGTTCCAGTTGCTGTCTTAACACGTACAATTCGTGTAACTCCATTTGAACCGGGAAAGACTTCCTCCACAATACCTAAAGGCCAGTGAAGGGGAGGAGTGTTTTCTGTTAAAATAATCACAACAGTTCCCACAGTAACCGGGTTGACTGGTGTGTTCCATTTACGACGCGACTGTAGAGTATGAAGGTAGTCAGTTCTCCAGCGCTTCTAGAAAGACTGGACTAATTTATCAAGTAGATCGTGACGCGAAAGAGTATGCAATTTATTATCTATTTCCCTAGCAGGCAAGCATTTCAACGGCGTGAGGTTCAAAAAATGCGCGGGTGTCAAAGCCAGAGGCTCCGAAGGATCACTAGTTAAAGTTCTACATAGTGGCCGAGTATTCATCACCGATTCGACTTGAGCGAGGACGGTACTCAGCTCTTCAAATGTTAAAATTTGGTCTCCGATCACGCGGAACAAATGAGTCTTTAAACTCTTGATGTTGGCTTCCCAATTACCCCCAAAGTGACTTGCCGCCGGGACATTTAGCGACCACTCGATGCGATTTTCAGCTAATATATGACCAAACTCAGTGTTATAATATTTAGAGCTCAAAAAATCCTGGAGTTCCGAAAGAATGCGCTTAACACCTACGTAATTGGTTCCATTATCAGAATAAATTCTGCCTACTGGACCGCGACGCGATAAAAACCGTTTGAAAGCTCCCATAAAGGTGGCGGTGCTTAAGTCGCTAGCTAGTTCGATGTGTATTGCGCGTGTAGTCATACAAACGAAAAGGCACACGTACGCTTTAGTCGATCGAATACCACGACCACGGGTTATGGTAACCTTCAACGGGCCTGCGAAGTCAGTTCCCTTATGTACAAACGGTTTTACGGATTCCACGACACGACATGAACGGTGATCTGCCATTTCAGGATACGACGATTTGGGACGAAGACGGAAGCAAGGGAGGCATTTATGTACCCTATTCCTAATTAAATTACGTGCAGAAAGTATCCAATACTTCTGACGTAACAGTGACATTAGCAGGTCAGGACCGGCGTGACAATTCACTTTATGGTAATAATCTACCAGTAAATCTAGAATATGGTCTTTTCGCGGAAGCATAATAGGGCGTTTTTGACAGTAACTCAGGCCCGAATTTGTCAAACAACCACCAACTCTAATAATCCCATCCTCGAGGAAAGGCTTGAGATGTAGCAAGGAACGACTACAAATTTTTCCTGCTTCTAGATTAGAGATTTCATTAGCAATATGCAAGCGTTGGAGTTCACGAAGTAATAATAACTCTGCGAAATCCAGATCTGATGCTGATATACGATCACGTAGCGGCAAGAGTTTTGTGAATCGACAAACATAAACTACGCAACGTAACAGTTTTTGGCATGCAGCGACAATATTACTTACAAGTTGGACCAGAACTAGAATAGCGCATAGCTCGAGACGCGCAAGCGAAACGACCTTCCGGGGGGATACCTTCGACTTACCACTTATAAGACGTATGATGTTATTATGTGTATTATGAATATGGAAGTAAACTACTGCCCCATATGCTCTCTCACTGGCGTCTGCGAAGCCCAAAATTGTTATAATACTATTAGACTCGATACCTACATAACGTGGGATCTTTTTATTCGATAGTAAAGGTAGTTCTGCTTTAAAAATGGACCACAAACGAACGATATTGTCGGGCGGTGTGTCATCCCAATCACACTCGCACAACCACAGCTGTTTTATCAGGAGTTTGGCGTACAAGACGACAGGCGCGACGAATCCCATCAAGTCCCATATTTTCGCGACACAGGACAATATAGTGCGTTTCGTACAAGTATGAGTGGGTGTACTAATTTTTAAACTAAAAAAGTCAGTAGCAGATGACCAACATAAGCCGAGTACTTTATGTTGATCCGATTCATCGAACTCTTTGACAGCAGAGAGATGATGTGATGGTGGAATCGAATTCAGAACCGTTTGCGAATTACTAGTCCATTTGACGAGTTCAAATTGACCAGTTTTCATGAGATTTATCATCTCCGAAGCAGTGGAGATGCCTTCATCCTCATTTTGGACTGAATAGACAAAATCGTCCATATAAAGACATGTGTCAATGATGTCCCGAGCTTTAGTATAAGAATCCCCTTCATCATTTGCGAGCTGCTTGATTGTTCGCAGCGCATGAAAAGGACTGGATCTTAACCCAAAAACGACGCGATTAAACTCGAAAACCTTTAAAGGTTGTTGCGGGGAGAAGCGATATAGAATGCGTTGAAATCGGCGGTCGCATTCACGAATACTGATGCTGAGGAACTTTGTCGAATGTCAGCGGAGAGCGCGATTGGAAACATGCGAAAATTAATAATAATATTAAATAAATTTCCTTGAAGATTTTCCCCATTATAGAGGAGATCATTGAGCGAAAGATGACTACTAGTCTTGCAACTACCATCGAGCACAACGCGTAATTTAGACGTCACTTTGTCTTCTCTTATCACTCCGTGATGCGGTAAGATGTACGATGGGGTTGACAAAACATCTGTGCTTGTAGGTACGGGTGATATATAGCCCTTTTCTAAATATTCATTAATGACACTATCATAAGCCTCCTTCAACTTCGGAGACACCTGCATTTTTCTCTCTAAGCAAAGACAGCGTTTTTCGCTTGCTTGTCGAGAGTCGCCAAGAGAATGAATGTCACCTTTGAAAGGCAGTGCTACTACATAACGGCCATCGCTATCACGAGTGGTCGTGCGAGTGTAAATATCTTCACAAATCTTATCCTCTGGGCTGGGTATAGGTCCGACGTTTACCTCTTCTAATTCCCAAAATTTGCGGACCGTGGAATCAAGGTAGTCGACACAACAGTATGAAGCTATGTCTGAACTATGAACGCGCACTGGAGCCTCACCTACAATCACATAACCGAGAACTGTTTCTAAAGCAACCGGAGAAGGATGCGAAGGTAGTACTTGGACTTTGCGGGACAAGAGAAGATGCGGGAAAATCGAAGCTCCGACCAGTACTTGAATTGGACCAGAGATAGAATACGTATCGTCCGCCAAAGGCAAGTTTTCAAACTTCGACAAATGTGAAACATCTATCGTGACTGTAGGCAAGCGTTCAGTTATCTTGTCTACCACCAGCGATTCCATATCATATTGTACGTTACGATTAAAACGAGATAAAAATTTAATTTTTATCGACCCTTGAACGGGCTTAGATGCGCCCCGCCTATTCCTTTCACTACAGAACAAGCAGGTTCGCAATTTATATTTAAGCCTAAAGATTGACAACATTCGCGCGTTATAAAATTGCTCTGAGAAGCACTGTCCAATAAAGCGCACACGTGATGTTCATTACCACGAGAATCAACGATAATAATACGCGCGGTTGTGAGCAGTACAGTGGTAGGACCGCGGGAAACAAAAGTATTTACATCATTGTTTGATAACGCACAGAGTGTGACGTCATCAGTGCGAGTTGCGCTAGTGCAGGTGATGGATGCGTTGCCGGACCCTGAGGTTGGTGTGGTGGGAGCGGTAGATGTGCGCGACTTTTCAAAATTTCCGAAACACAACAAAGTGTGATGTTTAGAATTGCATTTTTTACACAAAGAATCCGAACCACACGCAGATACACGATGTCTTGCACTCAAACAATTAATACACAAATTGTTTGCCTTAACAAATTTAAAACGTTCATTTGGTTTATAAGAATGAAACACCGAACATTTATATAAATTATCATGTTGACCATTACACAAGGAACACGAAGAATGCTCAGAGTTGGTTGCGGCGTTTACATAAGCGTGCATAGTCAATCGCGATGTGTTAGCTGACTTCGACACTACTTCCGTTTTACGATCGACATATTTCTTCGTAGCTTCATGTTTCACTGACGAAGTTCGTTGCAGTATTTTAATTTGATCGCGTACAAATAACGTTAATTCATCGAAAGACGGCATTTTACAACTACGCTTATCTAATTCAAATGAACGTGCGGTTTCTGCATCTAATTTCCTTAGGGTGAGATATAAAAGTACAAAATCTGAGAGATCATCGATCTTCAGGTTTTTTAAAGCGGCAACCGAACATGCGAATTTATCTAAAAATAATTCTAAATTATTAGAGGTTGCAGATGAAATAGGTTTAAGTTCAAATATTTGATCTAGATACGAAGTGGCTACTAGTCGTTTGTCTTCGTATTTATTTTTAAGAAGGCTAATAATCAATGAATAATTATCCGCGCATCGTGTTATGCCGGCGCATGCGGATCGAGCCTTGCCGCTCAACTTACCTATTAAATAATACAACTTCTCCGAGTCCGTGAGCGATGTATTATTATGTACGGTATTTTCAAAACTAGCGTAGAAAAGTGGCCAATTTTTTATATCGCCGTTGAACTCGGGTATTTCGATCGTAGGAAGCCGAGGTGGCTTATGCTGGCTTGCTGGCTTGATATCAGTTTCAACTTGTAGTGTTTTAGCGGCCCGCTTAACACAACCTAATAGATCTTCGAATGATGACAGTGACTGATAATTAATTACGGATCCGGGATCCAATCTTAACTCCAGGTTGACTATTTTATCCAACACGTCATCGAAGTCCCTATACAAGGAATCTACGGTTTCCATTTCACACAGAAATGTTTCCCTAGAGGACGCCTGTGATTCAAGATCCTTCACGCGACTACCAATGCTTTGCATGCGAGCGAAAATTCTGTCTCTTTTTGCATATAACACTTTCAACTGGACATTTAAGTCTTGTGTAGGTGGTGCCATTGTGAATATTTAATTTAATAATATTTAATAATGTAATTGAAACAGAATATGTTAGTTGTGGACAACAACTGTAACAATAACAATAAGCGATAAAAACGAAACAAGAACAATATGCGATTATGCGACCAAAGTACGATATATTTTAATTGATTCGTATGAGAAATAAAAACGATAATTGGAGGTACTCACTTATGATTATAAAATCTAAATGAAGTTACAAATGCGATATATTGCGATTTATTTTTAAAGAATTATATGTATTATGACTAATAAATATCCGGCTCGAAGGACCATAAAATGTTTAAGCGGTTTAAGCAAAAATTTAGCTATATTGGTTGGCGAAAAGATGGACGACCAAACTGCGTAGGTTTTAGGAAAGAAGCAGCTTGTGAAAAAAAGGAAAGATGCACGATACCTTATTGATGTCTACTTCCTTTTCTGCAAGACTTGCTGCGAGTGAGAACTGTCCAAAATCCACAACACAGACACCAAAAGTAATTTCTCATACGACTGCGGAAGCGCTTGCGATCGAGCCGCCACGAATCAATGTCAATTGCAAGTGACACCAACATTAAGATATGTGCGGGAGCGGGATGGGGGGGTACGGAGTACACCAACCAATATAGCGTTATTTAGGCGCAACCATTTCTAATAAAATAATTTTTTTTCGCTGTAAAAAATATTAACGTAATTTTAATGTAATTTTTTAAAATTGATCATTTTTGTTGACTGAAGGAGAGCATTGAGTTCCTATTGTATATACCGTAAAAGAAAAATGTTACCTAAATCAAAGTACATAAGACTTATTCTTAGATCTCTACCAAATATAAAACAAATAAAAACAAAAACAAAATATAATTTGTAAACTTGTGATACACATTCAAAATAAGCCGTCCTATAAATATGACACCGGGAACCTGTCTGTACAATTTGCCGCGAAAGTGTGTTCGATCCTGTCACGCTAAGTAAAGGGTTCAAACTGGTCAATTTTTTGTTTTTTGCGGGTCTTGCTTGTGTTTACATTAGTCGATTAGTCTACGCCGAACACATTACATCTCGTCACACGAAACGATTGTAATTATTTATCGACCTAGAGTAAAAAAAGTGAATTGTTTACATGGTTGAGAAATTATAGGTAAGTAAAAATATTTTATATTTGTTCTTTATCTAATTTTAAAGAATATACCTGTCTGTATGATTATAAGTATACATGTGGCTATATATTACACAGGCAAGGATGCTCAAACCTCTGCTAGTAGTGCGATGGCTTGGGTGCAACAGTGGTAAAGAAGTTGCTTGAAGTTTGTACAGCTCCCAGAGCACATATTGTAGTCTACTTCGATAACTTTTTCAGCAGCATGCAATTGTTGATTGATTTGAAATCTCAAGGGCTCAGAGCTACAGAGACAGTCAGAGAAAATAGGACTAAAAATGTCCTATCATGACCAAACAAGAGATGGAAAAGAAAGACAGAGGTTTTTCCGATTATCGTTTTGATAAAAATAATGAAATTTTGTGCTTGAAATGGCATGACAACAATGTTGTTTGTCTTTTGACTAATTTTGATTCTGTTGAACCTTTTGTAAAAACGAATAGGTACTCAAAGAAAGAAAAGGCCAACGTAGCCGTGAATCAGCCAATGCTTATTCATAATTATAATAAAAATATGGGAGGAGTGGATAAACATGATTAGCTGATTTCTAAATATCCAATCCACTTTAGAGATAAAAAATTGTTTTGGCCTTTAGTCATCCGTGTTTTAGACATGTCCCTTGTGAATGCATGGATTATCTACAACCAGATAAATAAAGATGAGACCATCCCTCAGCTAGATTTCAGAGGAATGGTTTGTTTTGCTTGGATGAAAAAGTCGGAAAACAAGGCAAGTAAACCAACACCCCGTTCTTCAGAAGTTCTTTTACAACCTGTCAGGTTTGATAATGTTAGTCACTATATGACAAAGAGGGACAAACAGAGGCGTTATCAAGGACAAGGTTGTAAGAAAAAATCTCTAACCTTTTGTGCTTAATGTGAAAAAACACTTTGCAGTGATTGTTTCATACCTTATCATATAAAATAAACTCATAATATTTTATTTTTAAGACTGTTTGTGGACATAATTCTCGAATAAAGCTGATTTTCTTATAATTGTTAACTTGTATTATTTTTGATCACATGTCCCCATTGTCATATTTATAGGACAGGCTGAAACATGGATGAAGGTATATATTTTATAATTTTTTTGTCATATTCTTTTTTCTTAATGTATTATGAACTTAATTTAAAGAATTGATCAAAATTTTCCAATGTTTTCGATGCTTGGGAAGTAATGGGTTGAAAAACATTTTCTATTTTATTTAATTTGAACAGTGTGCAATATACATACACACCGACATTTACTCTTTCGCTCTGGCTCACACAAAGAGGAGAGACCGATAATGTGCGTTAAACGTTTAACGTTTAACGCTTGGAAGTCGCATAAGAAGTTTCACTTCAAAAAGGTGTGAGTGCGATTCACACACAAGTTCCGCGTTATCCCAGCCACCACGAATACGCATCCTTTTTTTATGACCGCGCAACCTTACCCGTTCTGCGAGCGCGGAACTTATCAACGAAACATTTGAGCCGTCATCTAACAATGCGTGAACGCTTATGACACTATTAGCCCCGTGAATATTAATTGGCACGACTTTAAGTAAAACTTACGAAAATTAATTAATATTTGAATCAGTCTGTATAGTGGGTTCCATGTGTGATAACTGTGTCATGGTGACACTACTCGGAATAGGCATAAAGTTATTTTTGTGATGTAGTAGTTTATGAGACTACTTACCACAGTTATCAATATTACAAACAGTCGCGAGGCAAGACCCCCTTCTATAACCTGACTCTCAACATTTAAAACAAATACCAAACCGGTTAACAAATGCCCGCCTATCTTTACGTAACGCTTTTTTAAACTTCTTATAATTATATAAATTATGCTCACCTACCCGACAGAAACGACACTTTTCTACATTTTGCTATATAATTGAGCTATTCTATCTTTTTTACTTTTTAACTGAATTTCTAAATACCAATTATCTTAGATCTATCTTAAAATGAAAGGTTCCCATACAAATTTTATCCTCATATTTTATAGGGTTGAATTTCCAAAAATCCTTCCTTAGTGCTCACCTAGAGTGTAAATCGAAACAACATGCAAATTTTCACGGTCCTAGCCCTAGTAGATTGGTCTGAAGTAAAATAGGCAGATGAAATAAAAACAATACCTGATAATACAGCTATTATTACCGGTGCCCCGCGGTTCCGCACGAGTTGATTACGGAGTAATTATTAACCTTATTAATAATTAACCTATAAATTCAGGAATGACATAAACTTCCCAAGTACAAAGTTTTAACAAACAGAAAGATAGACAGATTATCACCGTTCTGATCGTAGATCATGGCAGAATATTCGATAGACAATGTTTTTTTAATCCACCCCATACAAAATTTCAACCCCGTTTTTATACCTTTAGAGATTTAGTTTTCCAAAATGCGTTCTTAGTGAGAGTCTACATAACGAAAGGAGTAACTATGCTAAATTTCAAGTCAATCGGACCTACAGTTTCATACATCCCGCGATGAGTGGTATTTCACTTTTATATATATAGATTAAGTATTTTTAGAGGTTCTTATGATTAATTTACACTTAGATTAAGAAACATAAGAGGGAAATGAAGGAAATATAGTATAACAAAAATAATACAGCCACAAAATATAAGTGAATATTTTTATTGAATATTATAAACATTTGATAATTATTTTTTTTACAGGACTAATATCAAAAAAATATTACATTACAAAATTCGCAATTAAATACAATTAATGTAAAACTTTTACCCGTGTATTCTAGGCCGCGTTCTACGCGCATCGGCGGATGTTGAACTAAAGGCTATCAGGGCCCCCAGAATCACCACTACGTACTTTAACTGAAATGCAAAATGCAAAACTGTAGTTCTGAAGATATGTCTCAGTGATATTCCGTTCATACGCCACGTTGATCGACATAAGTTTTTGAGTGTACGTGAAGAAAAATATTGTGATGAAATGGTAACAGATTTAAGACAGAAGACAGTGATCACATAGCTAACTGCCACTCTCAGGTTGAGTATTTGTCGACAAGCATCTAGCGATGTATTCCGGAACCTGCACTGGAAATCCATATAGATGTAATTCCAGGTCTTTGGTTACATCTACACTTGACATCAGGTAAGTTTATAGTTATACGCTGCTCAAGAGTTTGATTTCTAGAAAGTCAATGAATTTTGTACTTCAATTTACTAAATGCTTATTATGATCCTAGTGATCATTTTATCCGCACTATAAGAACGAATTAATGTTTGTGTTTAATATCTAAGCATTATTGTTTAAATTCATTCCATTCCATTGAGTTGGGTTGGTTACCCAAGGCTATAATCTATTGTACATGTATCTAGCGACTTCCTCTAGCTTCGCAATGGTAGAAAAATACATGAAAGAAAGATTTTCATACAATTTTTCGTCCCCTTTTTCACCATGTTAGGGGTTGAATTTCCAAAAATCCTTCCTTATTCCTCACCTATAGTGTAATGAAAATCCGCATGCAAATGTTCATGGTCATAGCCCCAGTAATTTGGCCTGCGCGTTGATATGTCAGTCAGTCAGTCAGTTATCCTTGTAAAATATGTTAATATGTTTTGGAATGCTTATTTTTTTATATTAGCAGCGTGTCCTTTTTGTCTACTTAATTTGAAAATTCATGCTTAAGAAGAAAAAAAAATGTGGGTTGTTTACGTTTTTTTTTAAAGAATATCACACCGGTACAAGAAAGACCAAAAGAGTGTACAAACTAAGTGTGATACTATTATTTTGTTTATATTTGGAAAACTTTTTCGTACAGTGTTTAAATTCTAATTTGATACGGAAGATTCATTGCTCTACACCATTTATCTGTTTTTGCATATTGTGACTCAATTATTACTCGTCTTTCTTAATACAATTCAATATTAAATTATAATTATCATTTAAATAAAGAAGAACAAGAACAAGGAAAAGCACAAAAAAGCACAGTCAGGAAGTCATGTCAAACCAGTTTTTAGAAATTTGTGGACAAATTAAACTGATAAGTCGAACTCAGGTAACTCGTCGAGATTGTTGACTAAGCTGACTGATCTTATGAAAAATGATTTTTGATAAAATTATGGGTAACGTAAAGATAAGTAGGTTGTGGGATAGATCTAATTGGTATTTAAAGGAATATTTTAGAAAGCAAAAGTCGAAGCGAGGGTCAATTTGGCATAGCGCTATCTTAAATAAAGTAAGTATGTCAGCTATTCTGCGTCTTTCACGAAGAGGTTAACCTGAAATGTCTTCTACATCCCTTTTTTAGCTATCATCATATATTTTGCACTTGTACTGCAAATGTTTTATCAATCTACGTTGAATAGATAGCCTATTCATATATATACAGCATATTTAACATTTGTGAGCAACACTCGAGTAAGCTACGCACGTATGAGCAATATGGAATTTTAGTTAATTTAACAGTAATCCTCAAATTTGTACAAATCTTGCTGTAAAATATGGCAATATTTTATAACTTTATAAAACTTAACGGAGCGTGCAACAGTTCTGTATTTTATTATGGAGTAACTTGTATCCGCGGCTTTGCTCGCTTGACATTAGCATTGAAATGTTGTAAACATAAAACCTATCATCATCATTTCAGCCGAAAGACGTCCACGGCTGGACATAGGCCTCCCTCAAGGATCACCACAACGACGGGTCCTGTGCTGACCGCATCCACCGGCTTCCCGCAACCTTTACCAGGTCGTCGGACCACCTGCGGGTATGCCCACGCTGCGTCTTCCGGTATGTGGCCGCCACTCGAGAACTCTTTGATCTAATCGGCCATCCGTTCTACGAGTTACGCGGCCAATCCACTGCCACTTAAGTCTAGCTATTATTCGGGATATGTCGGTGTCTTTGGTTCTCCTGCGGATCTCCTCATTTCTGATGCGATCACGCAGAGAAACTCCAAGCATAGCCCTTTTCATTGACCTTGAGCTTTCTTATGAGGCCCATAGTTAGCGACCACGTATTAGCACCATATGTAATCACTGGCAACACACACTGTTCAAAAACTTTCGTCTTGAGACACTGCGGTATCTTGGACGAGAATATGTCACGTAGCTTCCCAAACGCTGCCAGGCCGAGTTCGATTCGACGATTGACCTCTTTCTCAAAACCTATATTGTATACTTAGTTTCTGTAAAATGTGTTAAATGTTTTTTTTTCCTTACTGGTCCGTGTGTGATTTTACTTTCGTTATCTTGTTCTGATTGTTATGTATTATTGTTGGTTTATGCTTTTGTAATTTTAAAAAATAATTATATCGTGTTATATATTATTTCTACAATTAGTATTAATGCGGTCTTTGAATGATGTATTCGTTCATAATCTAAATATGCATTTTCACAACCCAAATTTCCGAGGTTGACAAATTACATACAATTTTTTTTAAGAAAAAAAAATATTCTGCGTCCGTAAGGAAAATGGTCCTATCTTATTAAAAAGCAAAACGGAGAAAAATAATTCTGAAAATCTTTAAAAATATGTCACATGCGTCCTTTCAGACTAACTCGAGAACGGAAGCTCGTAGAAAAACAAAAAAATACTACAAGGTGTGCCTGTTTCCTCATTCTAAATATATATGTACCTAACTCAATTTTGCAAAAATCGACATATGAGTCTTCTTTTTTCGGACAATAGGATAGTCAAACATATTTCAACAATATTTCGTTTATACATAGTTTTATTTAAACCATTTATTTAGATGATACGTACGCATTAGAAATTACTCTTAGAAGGTCACATGTATAATTTGCAATGCTTCGTTAATATTCTGAAAATATTTATACAATTAAAGAACCAGTCCTGACTCATAAGTGCACACAGCTGTAACTAAAAACCGAAATGTGAAATTCGAATAGTATGTTCACTTTGTTTTATTAGTACGTAGGTAATAAGTGAGAGTTGAGTAATCAACTGTTAAAGACTGAAAGTTATACGGAATTCCGTTCAGTTTTGAATTTAGAGTCATTACAATTGCAATCTTTTTACGTATTCGTTATTGTAGTAAAGCATATGGCTTCAGGGACAAGAATCGAGAATAAGTATGTGTCGATAAGATTTACTTTAACCCTCATAACTTTCTCCATATATTACTTTCAAGACATATACTATACTTGGCAAGGAAATACTCTAATTATTTTATAATGTAAATCGGTTCTTTCGTTCTCAAGTTATAAACAAGCTAACGAACAGAAAAACAACCAGAGAAACGTTACCTTTTATAAGATTATGTAAGGAAGGATAATGGAAATTATCATGCATGACTATTTGTAAAGACTGGCTATGTTTTTAACACGCTTTTATCTTCAATTGTAACTAACTAACTAACTATGTAATACATTCTTAGAAGTAAATTTTAATCTACTTCTAATTTTCGTATCTAAATTAAATTTTGTATGTATGTGTAGTTCGGATGACAAAACTATAATTTGGTATCTTGGAACTGATCTGATGATGGAGCCAGGAGGTGGATAGTGGAACACTTCAGTGGCTACTACTAAGCCCCTCGTGTTTAGGCTCATATGTTTTGTTTTGAAGAGTCCTATAGATTGGCCTTGGTAACGAGATGTTATTATAAGACTAAAAACTTTTATAATTTTTAGTGCTCGATTAAAGCGTATTTTTTAGTTGATTTAAACTACATATAAATAATTGATTTATATCTCATAGTGGACATTTGGAAGTTTTATAATGAAAAACCTCTTAATCTTCACAATACTGTTTAATCTTGAATTTAGGTTGTTACATATAATAGATAAATTTACTGGACGCGACGCAACCGTGTACTTATTGTTAGTTGCGAAAAGTCAAATGTGCGGTGAGAGTAAAAAACTCTCTGATGCGTAGACATCTTCCTCCCCGTTGAATTTCAACTCCTTCAGTCGTGATCCGGCGAAGAGAAAGGCAAGGGCAGATCCGAGTAAGGGGCCTCCGGAAGCAGCTTCTGGTAGTCTCAATATCTGCAAACCGTGTGACACCGTCCGAAGTAGAAACAGGTGGCTGATACGTCCCAATCGCCAGCTGAGTGGTGGAACGTTATCTTCCTGGAAAAGTACTAAATCTCCGACTTCCAAAGATGCTGATTTGGTACGCTATTTGGAACGCTGTTGTAGTTCTGCTACATATTACTTTTGCCAGCACTGCCAAAAATGATGATTAATTTGTTCAAGCTTCATATAACGTTGAAAGTTGTTCTGATTCTCTTGCTCCAGCGATGGAACAGGCAATGCATTTAGGGCACGCCCTATCAAAAAGTGACCGGGAGTTAGGAAATAGTAATCGTTAGGGGACGGGGAGAGTGGAAATAATGGTCGACTGTTAAGCACAGCTTCCACTTGTATGGAAAGAGTGCAGAGTGCATATCTCCTCACACGTTAGATGATTGTTCCCCATAAGGCGTTTTAAGTGGTATTTCGCGAATTTAACGCTGGCTTCCGAAATGTGGAGAATAAGTGGGAGAAAACACAAACCTGATACCTTCATTAGAAGCGAAATCAGCTACAGGTTCATGAACAGTTTTAAGAAGATTGCCTATTTCCTTAGCTGCTACAACGAAGTTGCGGCCGTTATCGCAAAATATCTCCGCTGGATTGCACCGTCTTGATATGAACTTCCGTAACGTCATGAGGAACGCGTCCTTAGACAAATCACTGACGGCTTCCAGGTGCACGCATTTGTACCGGAAACAGACAAATAGACATAAATTAGTTTTAGTTAATCTTGCACCTCGACCCTTTCTATTTAATACTCTTATATGAAGTCGAATATATTGTAACTTTAAATCTGGATTCTTACGGAAACATTTTTTTAAATACAACAATAGTTTCTTAGCCATTGCGTAAGAATCACCTAAACAATCTGGAGTATCAATTAGGGGTAGCCTGACACAGAATCTACCCGAGTCTAAACGATAGGTATTGCAATGACAATGTTCCTCGCATGCCTGCTAAATTTTGTTAAAATTTTGCTTTGCTATTGGAACTTGCTCTATTTCCCAAAACTTTGTCAATTGAGAATTGATTTTGGGGTTGCATTCGTCACTATCACTAATTGAGAGATGACACTAAATATTTTTAGGTGACGAACCATTCCTTATACTTGGAGATATAGGGCCGGCAACGAGCCAACCTAGTTTTGAGCTACGTTGCTTGGGCATGTTATGACCTAATGCTGATCACATCCTAATAGGTCCCAAAATAGGGAGTCCACAGGGAGTAGGGGGTCCCGCACCTATCAAGACGTCTATAGCCGACAGCTGTATGATTTTTGGGATTTTTAATTGACTAATATCTATATATTTTTTTGAAATAGTACTGGTTAATTGGTTTAATACATAAAATGACTGTACAACACTATAGTCATTGTTAAATGAATTTAATCGGGCAATGCAACTTTTAGTCACATGTTCTACTAAGTTTTTGCTTATACTAATAACGTTAATGTTATTTATAGCACATACTTGTAATGATAACTTGTTCATGAGTGATTGACTAATAAATGAGGACTGTTTTCCGCAGTCTAATAAAGCACGCAATCGAATTTGTTTATTTGTTTGAGGATTAATAATATTAACCATGGCTGTTGACAAAAGAATGTGGTTCTCTATCAAATTGTCATTGGTAGAATTATTGACCGATATTCCAGTAGAACCGCGATCTGTGTTAAAATTATTGCTGCTGACTGGACTGGCATTGCTTGTACTAGTATTCATGGAATTAGGTAAATGCAAGAGTGAGTTGTGCCTACGCTTGCACTCACGACAAGGACCACCAACTTGCAATCACGCGCACGATGCCTATTTCTTAAACTATTGTTCTTGAAAAATTTCTTGTGCAATTTAAATGCTTCATCTCGTCGTTCCTGAACACTCTTCGCTAGGAAAGTAGGGCAGTCGTATATCCTGTCGCCTTTTCAGACAACGCACTGCTTAGCGACGGAGCTTGTGTTTTGAAATGTTGATGAAATAGATTTTGTACTATGAGAATTGTTATTGATATTTTGGCGTGATTATGTGGCCTTAATTATATCAGACTTGTTTTGATACATAGTTTCTAACAAATGCATCAGCGCGATCGGTTAGGAACGTTTTAAAATCTTTTAGAGTGCGGATATCAGACAAACTGTTACGATGTTCTTCCCACTTCATGGCGGTACGATTTTCTAATTTTGGTATAAGAATTCTAATAATTATCATATCAAGCAGTTCGGTATGTTGAACTAAACTTGATAATGCTCGTAATTTTTTTGTTACGTGGTCAACTATAAACCTCAGTGATTTGTCCGATTCACGTTTGTGTTGTTGCTGTACTGTTTTAAAATATAATAATGAATTGAGGTGTTGATTTATAAGTTGGCGTTTTTTATCATAACGATCGCACAAAAGCTGCCACGCAATTTCATAGTTAGTTTCACAAATTTCTAAATTAGAAATAATCAGCGCGGCTTCGTTTTCGAGATACGATACTAAATAATGAAACTTGTGGATGGGCTTGATGCGCTCATTACGATGAATAAGTGATAAATAGGTATCTCGGAACTCAAGCCAGCGGAAGTAAGAGCCATCGAACTTTGTAATTTGTATCTGTGGTAGTTTAAAATCAACGTGATGGAAGTGAGATGACTGATCGTGATGACATTGATGTGATGTATTGTTTTTTTTTTTTTTTTTTCTTTTTTTTTTTTCTTTTTTTTTTTCCGAACTGACTACACTGTTAGCCTGAGGGGCCCTGGAGCCTTTACGGCTTTTACAGCTTTACCGGGCTTGGGGGCGAGCGCTTAGGGCACTCAGCCACGAAAGCTAAGCAACAACATCCGAGGGCGCCAAAGTGGCCGGACCTCGGCTCGGACTGTTGCGCGTATGCAATTAAGTCGCGATCTGACTAATTCCCTATCCGTAATTCGATCTAAACTAACTATACATATATACATGTTTCTGCCCCCTGGGAGGAGGGAAGGAACATGTGTATGTGTATTTAGTGGTCTGAAATTTTTGTCTACTCTAACTAGGCAAAAAAAGAAAAAAAAAGGTCCCTTACAGAACCTATGTACCTATGTGTGTTGTGCATGTATGTATAATGCAGTGTCATGTATGGCTGTGAAAGCTAGTGATTGTAGAGTCACTTGTATCGCGCGAGCGGCTGCTTGTCTCAAGGGCTCCATGCCGATGGATCGGACCTAGGCTTGAGTTGCCGCAGAGGAGGGCGGTCGTGGCGGGTGTGCGAGAGCGAAGTTAACCGTACGTCCCCTGCGGAGGGAACGGTGGTTTCGCGGGCGTGGGCGCGAGCACGCATATGTTGCGGGAGCGGACGCGTAGTAATTATTAGCTTTCTCGATGTCGTCGTCGGGATCGACAAAGAGATTTCGCGGACGGCGTTTATAACGTTTGGCAACAGGGATCGAGTTGTCTGGGACATAGTTCACGGTGGATTTTACGAGTGGGTTGGGGTGATTCGAAGCGCTATCGAAGTATCTCCTGGTGAGATATTTCACATAGGCTTCTATTGAGGGAAGCCTCATGTCCCTGTGGAGGTCCATGTTCCTAACGAAGGCTGGAGGGTCAAGCAGGCGACGGAGAAACCGATTTTGGACTCTTTGCATGCGGACAAAGTTATGTTTGGACATATGTGCGAACGCTGCGCAGCTATATGTCAAGATCGGACGGACGCACATCTTGTATAGTGTAAGCTTATGTCTTAAGGACATTTTGCTTACCGAACTGAGCAAGGGTCGCAAGCGGGAAAGGATCCAGACGGCCCTATTCCGGACTATAGTAACGTGTGCGTTGAAGTTAAGCTTCGAGTCGAGGGTGACACCTAGATATTTAGTCTTGGTGGCCCAAGGGATATTCCTACCGAATAATGAGAGGGGTCCTACCGTGCGTGGTAGTTTACATGTATGCGGTTCGAACATAATCGCGGCGCTCTTTACCGGATTAATAGCTATTCGCCACGTTCGAAACCACTCCCCGAGAGTGGTTACGGCACGTTGGACTGCGCAGGCGAGATTTTTTCTGTGTCTGTTTGACGCGTATATGACTGTGTCGTCAGCGTAGAGCCCTACCTCGACCCCGGGGGGCTTCGGGAGGTCGCTGACGTACAGATTGAAAAGGCAAGGCGCCAGAATGGAACCTTGCGGGACTCCTGAGCGTATAGGGTGGGCGGTAGATAGTACTCCTTCCACTCGGTAGTGAAAGGTGCGGTCGCGTAGAAAATCATGAACTAGGTGAACTAACCTATCCGGGATTTCTAGTTTATGTAGCTTGTGGACTAGTCCGGCATGCCAGACCTTATCGAAGGCCTTAGCTACGTCGAAAAAGACCGCAAGCGTACGGGCGGGGGCGATACTACTTTTGGCAAAGTTGCTCGTGATGTGCTCCGTGAGGCGGTGCACTTGATGTGTACACGAGTGTCGGGCGCGAAAACCGAACTGTTCGGACACTTCCATATTGGTAAGTGCGGGAGGGTCTATTGGCATGCAATAGAGGGAACGCTTGTAGTAGATGAGCGTGCCGCCTCCTCGGGTGGCACGGTCATTTCTGACTATATTGTAATTTGCTATCTTAGGGTCGCGCCTACTGGGTTTTAGAAGTGTTTCTTGTACTAGAAACACGTCTATCTCCCGTTCCCTAAGAAAGGTGGATACTAAGTCCCGTTGTGGAAGGAGGTTACGCGCGTTGAAAAAAGATATGTTTAGGCTTCTAGGCTTAATGCGAGCCATTTCTAGTTGGTGTGTTTAAAGCTGCAGCACGGGACACACGCTGGAGCGTGGCTGTCAGCTGGGGAAAGCGTTTGATTGCTTCAATCATGCCGTACTCAGTGCCGCACTGATCGTACGCTAGCACTTCTTGGTAGTCGTGCTCGAGAAGAAGCATGGCCATATAGTCGAGGCCGAAGCGTTGACTACATAGCGGGGAGGCCTGAGCCTTGGGAGGTTGCGGGCGGGGCCTGGGGCCCCATGCTGCCTGAGGGGCTCGCATGGGTGGAGGAGGCGCGCGGGGCGCGGGGGCGGCTGCCATCGGGGCGCTGGAGGCGCCCGGGAGGCTGGGGAAAGCCTCTGGCGTGAGCAGAGGCTTTGGCTGTCCTACTGCGGGACGTTCCCTCTGAGGAGGGGTGTGTCGCGTAGTGCGCATAGGGCGCGTAGGGCGCGTGGGGCGCGGGGCGCGGGGACAGCCGCGATAGTTCGCGGGGTGACCCGCGTTGCCGCATAGCACGCAACTCGGAGGGGTAGACGACTCCCGAGTGCGCGTGCACTCGCTCGTCGCGTGGTCCCCGAGGCACTTAACGCACCTGGGACGGAGATGGCAGTTGCGGGCCGAATGCCCATACAACTGGCAGTTGTGACACTGCGGAGGACTGCGGTTCTTGTGTGGAGGCTCTACGGCTATTCCGGAGAGCTCACACACTTTCCTAACATTAAAAATGGCTCTGCCCTCGGGGGTCAGTTCCAGGATGACTAGAACCATGTCGAGAGGTCTGTTTTTTGATTGTCCGCCGTGCATTCTGTGCACTTCGCGGACAGGGAGGGCTTTGGCTAAGAGGTCAATTTTGACCTCCTCGGGTGTGATTTCCACCGGAATGCGGCGGATTACAACCCGGAGGTGACGTTCTTCCTCCAGGGAGTATGTGAAGTATTCCAGGTTGCTGTCTCGGAGCAACCTGGTGAATTTACGGTGTTCGTCCGAGGTGGTCACTTGGACGCGGATACCGTTGGCCGTGCTACTGGCCTGGGTGTAGTGGATACGCATATCTCTCAGTTTTTCCGAGAGTTTCGTCCAGACCGACTTGTTCTGGACCGTGACGGGGGGCGGGCGACGCGCCTTTCTGCCGGCAAAGGTACCGGCAGGCGCTGAGGGCGCTGCGGAGCGAGGGGCGTGGCTATTGAGCCCGGTTCGCTGCGTTTTTTGGGGTCTCGACTGAGTCTCCGGAGACTCTGGGCGCGAGCGCGAGGCCCGTTTGGCGGGCTTGTTTTTTTGTACGAGGGTGAAGCCCTCGTTGTCTGTTCGTATTGCCGTGTCCATTTCGATGGACTCGGGTTCCGGGTCCGGGCTAACGGGAGAGTAGCTGTCGTTTGTTGCTACAAGCGACGGTGTCTCCGCTTCGGGGACTAGTGATGAAAATTGATTTTTCATCGGTAGCGCAGAGGGCGCTGGGGTCGGGGCTTGAATGCCCGGGGAACGTGAGCGCGACGATGGCCGTTTGTACGGCGTTTGACGGTGAGCGCGGGGTGCCGTTGAGCGGGAGCGCGGGACGGACTTCTTGTTCGTCGCGTGAGGCGCGGCGGGGTCGCTGGCGGGCTCGGTGCCCTGAGCGATGGCAATGGCAACGGCGGGTTGCTCGGCCACGATGGCCCTATTAAAGTCCGTCCAGAGCGACGGATGCAGGATCGTTGCGAACGCTTTGAAGCGTTCGAGCTCAGATTGGTGTGCCATTCCGGCGGTGGCGGTTGGGCGGGCGGGGGTGAAGTTAAACCTCCCTGCCGGAGAGGCAGGGGGGTGCGCCGAGTGAATTTAAACGGCTATCCCGAGCCGTGTAAAGGGACCTGCGTGTCACGGTGTAATGACTCGCAGGAAAAGAACCTACCGGGCCCTACGTGGAGGTCCCTATCAAGCCCGAGGCAGAGAACGCAGCCGGTATAAATACCTAGCTACGCCCAAACAGACACTCGGGGATGGATGTGTAGCAGGATCGGAAGGGTGGGAAGGAGACACTGAGGGCTTGACTATGACTCTATCAAGGGCCAAGATTCCTGAGCCCGACCAAGTACTATCGTTTGCCTCTGAAGGAGGCAACCGAGGGGCGCTTGGGTCACGCACCCACTTGCCTTCTGTTGACACCGAGAGGTTTCCGGCAAGCGACCACTAAAGTGTGGATTTCGTCGAATAGAAACAGACAGTTGCACTTAAAAGTGCAGTTTTTGTTTGTGTAGCGCTACACAATGGGTGCGAGCGAGACGGCGATACGCAGGTGCGGCGCAGGTGCGATGCAGGTGTGCAGCAAGGCCGGTCGGTCGTAAAACTTCACAAAGGCGGCAGAGAGCAGTCGTAAACACGTCCGTTCCCGCCGGCGGTCGTGATCGGTCTCGTGATGTATTGTGCAAATCGGAATCGTTAGAAGCATTCTTATACTTATCAAGTAGCTCTTCAGCAATTGCAAGGTGTGAAGTAAAGATCTGCTCAATTTCATCCCGTTCGTCGATCTCAGAGTCCATATTTTCGCAATTAATGACCTCAATCTGGTCCTGTAGTTCGTCGAATTGGCTAGACATAGTTCGTATTTTATCATTATTAATTTCTAGCTCCTTAACTTGGATTTTTGATAATTTTGACGTGCATACTATATCTTAATATTTTTTAAATTTCGTTAGACGACCTTTACCCGAGCTACGTTTAGCAAAAGTTCCTTCAATAGTTTTGCACTTGTTTATTAATTTATAGCAAGACCCGCACAATAACTAGCACCGGGAACTTTAGAAAAATGGATATAGTTGATTGAGTAATCTTGACAGTAACACCAATGCCAAATGAAGGAATAAGATTATATTTTGTATTATCTAATACTTATCCAATTATCTAATACTCCTTTGGCGGCACCTGGGGCCCGAACGCAGCCACGCGGCAACAGCGCAGTGGCGGCGCGGCGTCACCCGAACACGGCTAGCGGTAGCCGGCAGCGTCAGGCGGCGCGTGACAGAGTCCCTGGAATAGTCGGCCGGAAATATTTGAAATATTGTAAACTAGAATAATAAACTGAGTGAGCGATTAAGTTAAGTGCCTCAGATAACCTCGTAGGAAATAATTACTATTTTATGTTTGGATATTCAAATATTATATATTCACATACTTATTTTAATCAATTTACTGTTATTTAAATGAAATTACGATTTTACAAATTGTTATGTAGGGTAATTGACAATGAACAATAAATTTTAATTTTACTATTTTAGATATCTTATGGTATAATACTTGAAAGAAGCTTTGAAATAGTTTAGGTATTTTGTTGAACTAATAAAACACGAGTAGAATGTACCAAACAGCGACCCTTATGATACAAAAACACGTTTGGGTATTTAACTGATAGACGAGGCGGCTGCTTCTAGCTGCACTGAGCCTCGTTGGTGGCTATGGCACACGTACACGCACAGGTACACGAGCTGCTCGCAAATGTTGACGGAATTCTCGAACTTGCGTGGACAGGCTGACGGTGAACCTTGACGTCGCAGAAGCCAAGGCTGGGCGCGGCGCGTTCTGCTGACCGACCTGGCTGGCTTAGCTGTCTGCTATTATAGTGTTCTTGCGTCTGTAGACCTCCACGAGAAATATTTCGTAGATTGCCTTTGATGAGAATTCTTTGTCTTTTACTCAAATCCGAATTTTGCAAATGTGTCCTGTCACGGTCGCCAAATTATGTCTCATAGTGGACATTTGGAAGTTTTATAATGAAAAACTTCATAATCTAAACAATACTGTTTAATCTTGAATTTAGGTTGTTACAACATAGAATAGATTATTTTACTCGACGCGACGCAACCGTGTACTTATTGTTAGTGGCAAAAAGTCACATGTGCAAAAAAATACTCGAATGCAACGTGCCGGCCATCTACATGCCGAATTACAGAAAAATGAACAGGTGCACGGCGTAGACATGCAGTTTATGTGTTTAGTATAACACGGATTCTAGATTATAGGCATTCATAACTAACTTAATTGATTTCACTTATTGATTCATATTAAAGTTTTTTTTGTTAATTAATATAAGAATGGTTTAAACTACCTACGTTGATTAATTAATAACGTTTCGAAATAATTACATCTTTTTTCCACATTACAGCTGGTTTGCACTAAGAAAGTGCTTTACCTATAGCGTTGCGTTCGCTAGTGTACAGAGTAAAATTGCTATAAAGTATTCATTCAATCATATATTTAATGGAGATGTGTGCGCTCACTGAAACCCAGCGCTGTGATAATTGGCTGTTGCACATGCTGAGCAGGGGTCCTTTTCAATGTTAAATGCAGTAGTTATCCGGCAATATTTCAATATTTTAAACAAAAGTAATTTACAAGATTTATTACCAAATGGACTTTCTTTCTTTATATTTGTCACTGAAATCAAACTAGTGTTTATAGAAAAGTTCATAAAAAGGACATTGTAATAATTAGTAAATGAACTAATATTGAGATGGTTATAAGGTCATGATTCATTGAAACTGTCAGTATTGCCGCTTACATTAAGCATCGCTTTTGTAAATATAATTAAATGGCTTATTTCTTATACTCCACAGTTGCGCCTCATAAAACTGAAACACAAATTGTGTTTCTAGTTTTTGCGTTTGTTTTTTGTGCATTGTTGCAATATACGTTTTGCTTTTATATACCTCATATAATCTAATAATTATGTAAATATTTTTCATACTACTAACAAAGTATTACGAATTATATTTGTGACCTTCTGTGTGAAATTATCATCCATTTAAATTATTTATGTATAATTGAAATATTACTGAAGTGTATACTTACTTACATGTATTTCCTGTTAAAAATTATTTTACGAAATTCGCCGATTACTAAAATTCGCTATGTAAAAATACATAAATTGGCTTAGAAACATTATAGGTACCTACGAATAGTTAGTAATTAAACCGACCACATCAGTAGCAATGTCAAGCGGGCGAAACCGCTGGAATAAGTTACTCTCTAATAGGAATATAAACAAAGACAGTTGCACGGTTCGGTGAGTATTTATTTTTAACGTTTAATTTCGGTCTCTAGTGATAATTAATTGAAATATTTTGCTTACATTTTCATCGAAGATAGAGCATATATAATATGAACTTTGATACATTTCATGCACAGTTCTACAAGAACTGTAGCCTGAGCTTTCGATAAAGGAAAACATCGTGAGGAAACCATAGCATGTCCTAATGTCCTAATTTCCGCCTGGCTAGCTACCACCCTCAAGTTGACAATCTGTCGCCAAGCACCAATAGGTGTGTTCCGGCAGCTGCACTTGAGAGCCATTCTTCCACTAGGTTTAGCGTGTTATCATCTTGGGTTACATCGTCACTAAACATCATGTGAGATTGTGGCCACTAAGCCGAAACCTATAACAATAAAAAAACAGCCGAACTGAACTATATAAGTAGAATTATTATTTTACTCGAATTATTAGCGAAATGAAATATCTAGTAGATAACCTGGTGAAATTCTCCTTTTAGCGGCCTGAGTGGTGCCGACAACATAATATATCGTAATAATAACTGTAATAAATAATATATACAGATGTTTATTGCCTTCGTTAGTGCGTTTTTAGGGTTTCGAAGTCAAAAGGAAGAGTTTCGCAATGTCCTTTTGCCTGTCTGCGGCTAAGCCCAAAGATTCTCAGTATTAGAAATCTGTAATTTGGCTTGGTATGCATATTAGTCACGACAGCAAAGTGATAATCATAGTAGTAGTATAATGAAGTTAAAAGGAAAACTATCAGAGGTTAGTAGGCTTTACACGTTAACACGTCACTGCAAAGGCAGCACGCATGATGTATAATAATTACCTTACTAGTGTAAGAGAATGAGCAGATGCAAATTGCTTGGTCTCAAATCCAACCAAGTATAAGTTTAAGGTTTAGGATCAAAAAAACAAATTCTAGTTATTACACTACGGCAACCATCGATCATAATAGCCAATGAGCCTATAGAACGCGTTTCAGAATCTCGTAATCTTGGTTTACTTATGGACTCATCTTTACGATATGAAAAATATGTTTTGGAGGCTACTCGCAATTTTATTTATGGACTCAAACTCCTATACAAAATTCGCCTTTACATTATTAGCACTGAAGTTAGAATATTGTTAAGTGAATTTCTCATTATCTCTAAATTGAACTACGCTAACGTCGTGTATGATTCTTGTATCCTTAGTGAAACAAGGTGACTAATACAGCGGATTCAGATTGCCTGCGCGCATTTTGCTAACATATTGCGCCACGAAATCATGTTACGCCTTTTCTGAGTCACGAACAACTGTTGAAGATGGAAAGTAGACGGCAGTTACACCTAGCCACAGTTTTATTTGGTGAAATAGAAACCGGATTGCCTGAATATTATTATAAAAAACTTGTTTGGTCGCGAGATCAGAACCGTTATGGAGCTATAATACCTTCTAAGTACATGTTATGCACCCACTGGCATGCTACAACTTTATTCCGGGATAGTTTTAGATTCACTGCTACCCGATGCTGAAATGGCCTACCCCCTCTAATGTGCGAATTAATTTTAATTATACTCGTTAATGGCACAGTGTTTGTAGATTGTCTTCAGTTAAGTATTTATTTATGTGCTTGTATTTATTATTATAAAGCCTGCTTTATATTCAGTGTAAATCATATATCGTTTTATTTAATATACATTACTATGGACCCTGATTTTTCCATTTTTATTGTTTATATTTCCTCCTTTTATATTATTTTTATAAACTAATACATATTAAGCCATAAGCAGTATTGAATTATTATTATTATTTATTTGTTTACTAATTTACTACATATTTTTATTGAATCGAATTTTGGACGCACCGTGACTTGCTCTGGGGTTCCAGATAAAAATCAGCGCTCAGTGCCTCGTGGCACTTCAGCATTTATGCTGAGCTGAGCTTTACACAAACAAACAGCTCTTCCAGTTTATTATATTAGTTTAGTTGTAAAATAATATAATAAACTAATATAAATCGTTAACTTTTAAAGCCTACTAACCTCTGACTACTTTCCCTAATACCTACCTACTAACCTCCTTTTAACTTCATTATATATACTACAACCATTACTCTTTCACATATCCAAAAACAACTATTTAGAGGCCATGTGATGCATGAATTACTTCATACAAAAGTATACTATACATATTTGAACGTGGACCTACACAATAGTCCCTAGTTCTAAATACTTTTCATTTTCTTCCAGTCTTTGAAAATTGATTACTTTTGAAAACAATTCGCCTTTAGTACGTGCCAAGGTCACAAAAGGAGCACACTGTCCAATTGTTTATTTGCAGGTGCAGTCATTTATGATTAATGTTGTTTTTCATTTCATAATAAACTTTAAATTGAACCACCAAATGGAAGAAGGGAATAAACGCCACTTTTTGACATATTCAGTTTTCTACATTTTTATATTCTTTAGATGTAGCTCTTAATTGTGAGTTCGAAGACAGGAACAAAAACCATTCACTTCGTATAGATTCAAGCGGTCAAAAAATAATTAGTTGGAAGAAGGAAACAAATCCTTCCTTTATTCCCTTCTTCCAGCTATCAACAGTTCGATTATAGAAATAGTGTTGGTTTTGCCTGTTTTTTTTTCTCACAAAAACGCTTCGCTATTGGTAGGGGACGCGATACTAGCGATCTAATACTTTCCTGTGCGTGGCCATTCGTTTTTACAGTGTGACAGAAATTTTGGGACAGCTAAAAGACTCATTAGGAGAAAGGACAGAATTTACGTTCCAAATGAATATAATAGTCTTATTTTGGAAGCAAAAATCAAGGGTTTTTCAGTTAAACCCGTAACTTCTAATGACATACTTGATTTTAAAAATTCATGAAAGCTGTAAGTCATTAGACAAGGCAACAAAATTCAAGTTTTCGCAATATAGAATCTTTGAGTATTGTTCAAGTCTTATGGGTTACTTGACATGTTCCGAATTTACTGATTATTTCGTTAAAGCTACATTTTTGCTCCAAAAACCTTCTACAAATCCGAAAATACCAGAAACACCAGAAATACCCATAAATGAGAAAAAATGACATACATACAAAAAATAATCCAATATATTCCTGACAAATTCAAAGATTTTTACGATATTATTCTGACCTGGCCAACTACAACATCCGAAAGTGACGAAATAGATAAATAATACAGTTTCCTTACGTTTTTCTAATAAATAAATAATTTTTGTGATTATATTGTGTATTATTTCAAATTATTTTGCATATAGTATATGATAAATTGGAAGAAGGGAATAAATCCAACACAATACATATACATATATAAATATATATTATATATTTTAGCCAGGGCTATTTGTAAATAAATCAGAATTTATATTTTCTTCATTATCATTGATGTTCCATGAGCCTATAAGTTGAAAGTAAAAAGTTATAAAGTTTTTTTTAATTATCTCCATTCTTATTTTTTGGATTTATTCCCTTCTTCCAATTGGTGGTTCAATTGCCCTTTTCTTGATTTTTTTTTTCTGCCAAGGCAATGTATATATAATAAGAAATTTGATATATTTTAGTCACAATTCAACGTGATCAGTAAACATGAACTTTGTAAGTAGAAATACTATTTTGTATTACATTTTATTAAGATGAATTTAGATTTTAAAATTGAGTACGGAAACCATTATGTAAAATTTATGTTATAATATATGTTGTCATCATAACTTTATTAAAATAAGAATGTCGTGCCGGATTGCTCAAAAGTCTCCTGACGTTATGTTTGAAGGACTTCATGTTATAAAAAGGATGGAACACACTGACTGGGAGACAGTACCACAGCTTCACAGTACGGCAAATTAAAACGTAGCAAATTTCCTTTGTTCGTTGGAGGTTACCGTAAAGCTGTGGCTCCGGAGTCCAGCGCGTGTGGTTCTGTTATGAAAAGGAGAAGAGAGAGTTAGGTTTATACAGCTCTTCAGAACGCTCACCATGCACACGCACAGTAAGGCAATGTCTCTGCGCAGCTGAAGTGGCTCAATGAACTTAGTATACGTCTGCATTATTTACGAAGCGGACAGCCCGTCCGACCTAACTATGGTCAAGGATTTTCTGGACTGACTTGGTTTGCGAAGGCACAACGGAACGCCCTAACGTCAAATGTTGAAGGTAGGCACTGGAACTCCGTAATATAACAATGTAACCTAGTCGCCACAATCTTCCATCTTTATTATAGATTGTCCTCGCTTCGGCTCGTCCAGGTTTGACCTCGAGTCACGGACAAGTTATAGGCTGAATCAGCAGAATTCGCACAAGCTTATGAAGGAGGAAGATACTACTAGGGCTTTTTTGAACTTAATCGAAGGAGAATAGTCAAAGGTTTTAACAAACGGAACAAATAGAAGAGAATGTAGGAATTGGTATACACTATTCTGGTAAAGTCCGACAAGGCTTCTAAAAATATATAAGAAATTACTAGACTGTAAATTATTGACAGAAAAAAGTAAACTGTGTGTAATTGAATTAAATATAATACTAACCAGGAATGACAAATGTGTAAACAAATAATGACGGTAATAATTATAATAATCAGTTTAAAGTATTTGGAAATTAATTAAATAATCTAGTGACTGTAATGTGGAATAATAAATAAAAAATTGTTGAGAATATAATAATAGACAATCCCAATTGACATTGGGATAAAAGTTAGATAAGATAATAAAATGTATTAAAATCAGAAGTAGAAATTATGTAAAATTAAGATTATTAGGAAAATGTATTAGTAGAATAAGATAGATAAGGGCGGAGGCTTCAAACTCAAAATGTAATCATAAATTACTCTGATTATGCTAGAAGGGAATAAAGATAACACGAAAAAAGTTTGGCTGCCATGAGATGTACTCTGGCTATGAGTATTTTAAGAGCAATATTCTTATATCCGAGTCGTGTATTATGTGTGGTCTCGATTGTGAGAAGAAAGATTTCGAAGCTTCGTTGTTTCAGCATTTTCGAAAGCCACCTTTCACTCAGTTCGCTAGTCTTTTTAGAAATTTGCCTTGGATGTAGATTTTCTACTATGAGATAAGCAATTCTGCCATTCTTCGCTCGCTTCATTTAAACGGAGTTGGTTCATATAGTAGCGTAGATCTATCTTCATGCGTTCTCCATAAATATTACGTTATTTATTTACTTCAGCTTATTTTAAAAATATTTTTTCATTTCATACCTATATTCTTACGAACTATGAGTCTGTCACATACTTAAACTTCACATGTACGAGTCAGGACTGGTTCTTTAATGCTATAAATATTTTCATAATATTAACTAAGCATTGCAAATTATACATGTGACATTCTAAGAGTAATTTCTGATGCGGACATATCATCTATGTAAATGATTATTAAAAAAATATGCATAAATGGAATATTGTTGAAGTGTACTGAAGTGTATTGTTGAAGTATACTGCCCTCCTAAAAAGAGAGGCGCAAATACCGATTTTTTCAAAATTGAGTTATTTTCAGACTCAGGAAAAAAGGCGTACCTAGTTTTTTTCCTTACGAGCTTCCGTTCTTTTGTTAGTCCAAAAAGAACGCAAATGACATATTTTTAAAGATTTTCAGATCTTAATTTTTTTTCTGGTTTGTGTTTTTGTTAGATAAGCCCATAAGCCCATTTTCCTTACGAAGGCAGTATATTATATATATTGTATGTTAACCTCTGAAATTTATGTTGTGATAATGCATGTTTAGACTAAGTAATAATAATGAACGAATTCATTCATAGACCGCTTTAATAATAATTGTAGAAATAATATATACCATGATAGAAAATGTTTTTTTTTTTTAAATTACAAAAGCTAAACCCAAGTTTGCAAAACAATCAGAACGAGATAACGAAAGTAAAGACACACACGGGCCAGTAAGAAACTAAAAATGTCATTTAATGCATTGTACAAAATCTAAGTATACAATATAAGTTTTATGTTTACAATATTTCAATGCTAATGTCAAGCGGGCAAAGCTAAGGGTACAAGTTACTCCCTAATAAAAATACGAACCAGAACTGTTGCACGCTCCGTTAGGTTTTATAATGGTTATTGTTGGTTTTAAATTGCTTCTTAATTATTATTTTATTTATGATCTTTTGAATCCCAGAAAATGTATATATTATAATGTGTGATCTGATCCATATCAAGCACAATTCTACAAGAACTGCAAACAACATGAAAATTGTAAGTAGACATACATTTTTATATTTTAATAGTTTATAATATATTCGCAGGGTGCCTTCACGAAAATTAAAAAAGCACCTATATAGGTAAACTTTGAATGTAAAATATTAACTAAGTACAAAATTACACCGAAATCATCAGAGCCGTGTCTGATAAACCCACTAAATATTTAAACTTTGAGTTACAAAGGGCATAAACGACATTTCGGCAAAAATGTTTTTTGTTATTTTGTGAATAACAGTATTAATATAATAAAACTATAATAGTATATAATGTTATTTCGGTCTTCTTTAGTCTTGAACAGCATGGTTTTCTCAAAAATCGGTCAACGACATCTATCTTATTATCTGTAATGTATAGTCAGAGATAAGGCGGTTCAAAATATTTAGTTTTATACATACCCTACTAAATATAATATATTAGTCTCGCAATATCTGCCATCGTTTCATTTCGTTAAACATTTCACTGGCGACGAACTTGGGATTTTTAAAGGTTTTTTTTTTTTTTTTTTTTTTTCGAACTGACTACACTGTTAGCCTGAGGGGCCCTGGAGCCTTTACGGCTTTTACAGCTTTACCGGGCTTGGGGGCGAGCGCTTAGGGCACTCAGCCACGAAAGCTAAGCAACAACATCCGAGGGTGCCAAAGTGGCCGGACCTCGGCTCGGACTGTTGCGCGTATGCAATTAAGTCGCGATCTGACTAATTCCCTATCCGTAATTCGATCTAAACTAACTATACATATATACATGTTTCTGCCCCCTGGGAGGAGGGAAGGAACATGTGTATGTGTATTTAGTGGTCTGAAATTTTTGTCTACTCTAACTAGGCAAAAAAAGAAAAAAAAAAAGGTTCCTTACAGAACCTATGTACCTATGTGTGTTGTGCATGTATGTATAATGCAGTGTCATGTATGGCTGTGAAAGCTAGTGATTGTAGAGTCACTTGTATCGCGCGAGCGGCTGCTTGTCTCAAGGGCTCCATGCCGATGGATCGGACCTAGGCTTGAGTTGCCGCAGAGGTCGTGGCGGGTGTGCGGGAGCGAAGTTAACCGTACGTCCCCTGCGGAGGGAACGGTGGTTTCGCGGGCGTGGGCGCGAGCACGCATATGTTGCGGGAGCGGACGCGTAGTAATTATTAGCTTTCTCGATGTCGTCGTCGGGATCGACAAAGAGATTTCGCGGACGGCGTTTATAACGTTTCGCAACGGGGATCGAGTTGTCTGGGACGTAGTTCACGGTGGATTTTACGAGTGGGTTGGGGTGATTCGAAGCGCTATCGAAGTATCTCCTGGTGAGATATTTCACATAGGCTTCTATCGAGGGAAGCCTCATGTCCCTGTGGAGGTCCATGTTCCTAACGAAGGCTGGAGGGTCAAGCAGGCGACGGAGAAACCGATTTTGGACTCTTTGCATGCGGACAAAGTTATGTTTGGACATATGTGCGAACGCTGCGCAGCTATATGTCAAGATCGGACGGACGCA
The DNA here is from genome assembly GCA_947532125.1 of Saturnia pavonia. Classification (NCBI taxonomy): domain Eukaryota; kingdom Metazoa; phylum Arthropoda; class Insecta; order Lepidoptera; family Saturniidae; genus Saturnia; species Saturnia pavonia. The sequence continues at coordinate 2,559,323 of OX383923.1, forward strand.
CATCTTGTATAGTGTAAGCTTATGTCTTAAGGACATTTTGCTTACCGAACTGAGCAAGGGTCGCAAGCGGGAAAGGATCCAGACGGCCCTATTCCGGACTATAGTAACGTGCGCGTTGAAGTTAAGCTTCGAGTCGAGGGTGACACCTAGATATTTAGTCTTGGTGGCCCAAGGGATATTCCTACCGAATAATGAGAGGGGTCCTACCGTGCGTGGTAGTTTACATGTATGCGGTTCGAACATAATCGCGGCGCTCTTTACCGGATTAATAGCTATTCGCCACGTTCGAAACCACTCCCCGAGAGTGGTTACGGCACGTTGGACTGCGCAGGCGAGATTTTTTCTGTGTCTGTTTGACGCGTATATGACTGTGTCGTCAGCGTAGAGCCCTACCTCGACCCCGGGGGGCTTTGGGAGGTCGCTGACGTACAGATTGAAAAGGCAAGGCGCCAGAATGGAACCTTGCGGGACACCTGAGCGTATAGGGTGGGCGGTAGATAGTACTCCTTCCACTCGGTAGTGAAAGGAGCGGTCGCGTAGAAAATCATGAACTAGGTGAACTAACCTATCCGGGATTTCTAGTTTATGTAGCTTGTGGACTAGTCCGGCATGCCAGACCTTATCGAAGGCCTTAGCTACGTCGAAAAAGACCGCAAGCGTACGGGCGGGGGCGATACTACTTTTGGAAAAGTTGCTCGTGATGTGCTCCGTGAGGCGGTGCACTTGATGTGTACACGAGTGTCGGGCGCGAAAACCGAACTGTTCGGGAGGGTATAGGTTTTTAATATCTATAACGGTTTTGAGACGGTTCAGAAGGAGCCGCTCGTAAAGTTTTCCTAGTGTGTTTAAAAGGCTGATCGGGCGATAGCTATCGGGAAGCGAAGCTTTTTTGCCGGGCTTGTGAATACCTATAACTATAGCTTTTTTCCAGACGGCTGGAAAATAGCAGTGGGCTATGGCTACATTGAAGATGCAGACCAAAAGAGCTATGAGGTGATCGGGAAGAAGTTTAAGTACTTCATTCCTGATACCATCAGGACCGGGAGATTTCCTAGGCTTAAGGCCTTTAATGATAGAACAGACCTCATCTGGCGTGACCGGGGGTAACGTTTCCGCGGGGGGAATCAACGTGAGGATTTTTAAAGGGAAAGAATAATCATGCCTTTCGGGAAGTTGCATAAATTCGAACTACACGGCCAGGGAAACTGGAACGGGTATGTACGACTCGTGGAACAGTTTATTTTGCTGAATAATATCAGTAGTGAATTACGAGTGGCCACGTTGGTGACTCACGTCGGTGCGGTCACGTATGACCTAATGTGTGACCTTTGTGCTCCTGATCATCCTGAAAATAAAACGTTCGAGCAACTTGTAACCTTGGTGCGCAACCATCTCGAGCCGAAGAGATCCGAAATTGCTGAAAGGCATGTTTTTCGACAACGGCGACAAGAGGAAGCTGAGAACATCAATACCTTTCTTCAAAATTTAAAACATCTCGCCACATATTGTAATTTTGGCACAACGTTAGAAGAAAATATTCGAGATCAATTTGTATCGGGCTTAGGAAGTGAAGAGCTGCGATCTCGCTTGTTCGCTGAACCCACGTTGGATTATAAAAAGGCAGTGGAACTGGCGCTTGCATTGGAGGCAGCTGAACGGCACGCCGAGAAGGCGGCCAGCAGCGCGGTTGGCAGGTCACCGGGCTCAGCGGGACTCGGGCAGGGCACGTCCGGCCTGCATCGGGTGGACAGGAACGATACCCGGATGCGGCGGTCTGCTTGCTGGAGGTGTGGGAAAGACAACCACGCACAAAACAAGTGTCGTTTAAAACATATTCGTGCAATAAGTGTAGTGAAAAGGGGCATCTAGCTCAAATGTGTTCTAAAGATGCCAAAAGTGGCAGTGTTAATAAATACAAATATCAAAATTACATAATGAATCGTGAGTCAGAAAGCAGTGACGAGGACGACGCAAGCGATGGATTATATAATATAACCGTAAAAAGAAACGGCCGCGCGGACGATCCTTATTACTGCGAGCTTAAGGTAGATAAAATTAATATTATATTTGAAATCGACACAGGCAGTAGAATATCGGCACTTTCTAAGGTTTTCTATGATAAACATTTGTCACACTTAATATCATTAACAAAGTAAATAATAGATTTCATTCATACACGGGCGATGTTATTATTCCGCTCGGATACATAAATGTAAAGGTCATGAGAGGATGCGAAACTATCGAGTTAGCGCTATACGTAATTAGTAACGGCGGTCCACTTTTACTGGGACGGTCTTAGTTAAGAAAATTAAATTAAATCCCATTAATTTGTATAAAATAGAGGACGCCACTGACTGTTTAATTTTAAATTTAAATAACGAGTTTCCGGAAGTTTTTAAAGATGAATTAGGTACTTGTAAAACTAAAATTAAATTATATTTAAAAGATAATGAACAGCCTATATTTTTTAAAACACGCCCATTACCATATGGGTTTTGCGAATTTCAGTAGAACGCGAATTACAACGGTTAGAGGCCGAAGGAGTTATATATAAAGTAGAGAGATCTGACTACGGCACTCCTATTGTACCGATCATAAAACGCGACGGCTCATTACGATTATGTGGTGATTACAAAATAACAGTAAATAAGCAGTTAAAAGATTATCATTATCCATTACCGCGCAAAGAACAATTATTCGCAGCGCTTAGTGGTGGTGAATACTTTACGAAATTAGACTTAAAAACAGCGTATTTACAACTTGTTTTAGGTGAAAGTTCGCAACCTTTTACGGCGATCACTACTCACGTGGGTACATATGTATATCGCAGGGCACCATTCAGTTTAAAATGTTTGCCCGAAAACTTACAAAAGATTATTGAAGAAATTTTAAGTGGATTAAAAGGTGTAGTGTACTTTATCGATGACATTTGTATTACAGGAAAATATAGATCAGAACACATACACAATATAAAAATGGTTTTATCTAGATTACAAGAGACGGGCCTACGAATTAAATTCGAAAAATGTGTGTTTGTCAAAACGGATGTTTGTTATTTAGGTTATTGAATAAACCGTAACGGATTACATACGGATCAGAATAAAGTAGCTGCGATTGTAAACTTGCCTAGTCCACAAAATGTGACGCAGTTAAGAGCGGCGCTAGGATTAATTAATTATTATGCTCGATTCTTGCCTAATATGAGTACAATTTTACATCCATTGTATACGTTGCTTTCTAAAAGTACACCTTGGCAGTGGACAGATAAGTGCGAAAATGTTTTTCAAATTATTAAAGATACATTGGTGAATTGGCCGGCGCTGGCGCACTACGATCCAGATCTTCCGCTCGTGCTGGCAGTCGACAGTAGCGCGTATGGCTTAGGGGCGGTGTTGTCACACATTTACACAGATAATTCGGAGCGTATAGTTTGCTGTTCTTCACGAACATTGACTGAAACAGAACACGGATATAGTCAAGTAGATAAAGAGGCTCTTGCAATTGTGTATGGTGTAAATAAACACCATTCTTATTTATTCGGTCGAAAATGTGTCCTTCGTAGCGATCATAAAGCGCTCGCTTATATATTTGGTCCAAAACACGACATTCCCCAGACGGCCGCCAGTAGGTTACAGAGGTATGCGGTACGTTTAGCAGCGTATGAGTTTGATATAGTGTTTGTTACTACCGAGAAAACCAGTAATGCAGATTGCTTATCCCGTCTCCCATTAACAAGCCCGGTTACGAAGGGGGAGGAGGATGTGGAAGCCTCTTACATACATTATGTGGAAGACAGCTTTCCTCTGAGCCACGTAGACGTAGCGAGAGAAACCACAAAAGATTTCATATTATGTAAAATATATTCATACATCATGAGTTGTTGGCCGTTAACAACAGAATGTGAAAACGAAAAGCCATACTTTTATTTATTTATTTAAGCAACCAACAAGGCATACACATCACAAAAACTTAAAAAAAAATACAACATGCTGAACTTAGAATCTTAGTGTTGCCTTAATTAAAGGTAGCTCTGACATGCAAAAAAGTAGTGTAAAAAGTGTTTAAATGTTCATGAAAACAATAGGATATAAGAATACAAACAAATAACATAAGTGCTTAGTCACCACAAATGTGTTTCAAAACATGGTCTCTGAAGCATTTGTAACTCTGGCCAAATATCGTAATATATAATAATTATCGTAAAGATAATTTACATATAGATCATCGATGTACAGTGTGGGGATACCGTGTAGTGATACCAGTTAGTTTACGCAAACAAATTTTAACAGAAATTCATACCGGTCACATAGATATAGTCCGAATGAAACAAGTCGCGCGTGGCTACGTGTGGTGGCCATCGATCGATTCCGACATCGAGCAGTGTGCTCAGTCGTGCGTTGCGCAGTGCGAGACGCGCCGGCACACGTTCCGCTGGTACCGTATTCTTGGCCGACCGAACCGTGATTAAGGCTACATGCTGATTTTTTATTTCATAAAGAATATTCTTATTTCCTTGTTATTGATGCACACTCAAAGTGGATAGAGGTTTTTCCTATGAAGAGCGGAACGTCGGCCGCGTTAGTTAATATGAAATTCCGAGAATTATTTTCGAGGTTTGGTGTTCCTAAACAAATCGTAACGGATGGCGGACCGCCACTTAAGTCGTCTGAATTCGAGGAGTTTTTGAAAAGGATTGGTATACAATATATTTTAATTGCACCATACCATCCCGCTAGCAACGGCGCGCCTGAAAACGCCGTAAAAACCGTTAAAAAGGTATTTAAGAAAGCCACTATAGAGGGTAGTGATATTAATATTGCTTTAAATAAATTTTCACTACAGTATCGCAATAGTTCCCATTGTAGTACACAATGTGAGCCGGCAGCGGCCATGTCCGGGAGGCGGCTGCGTACGCGGTTAGACTTACTGCGCGGGCCGAGCTCAGCGCTGTGCATGGAACAAGCGCAACGAAGGCAGGTGGCGCATTCGGGAGGAACAGAGCGTAATCTGTCCCCTGGAGATACAGTTTTAGTAAGAAATTACTCGAAATGGAAGGAAGGTGTAGTAACAGAGCGCACGGGCACTGTTACCTACAACGGTTTTTTTTTTTTTATAGAGATAAGGCGGTTCTAAATATTTATATTATAAATATAATATATTAGTCTCGCAATATCTGCCATCGTTTCATTTCGTTAAGCATCTCAATGACTAGTTTTATATAATCATTTGCATTTTGAGTTTTTGAAGTTATATGAAATGCGTATCTTGTAAAGTGATCTACTAATAGATGTAGATTTTTTTTTTTCATCTTGAACCTCCAAAACCGCCAATTGTATCTATAGAGACTATTTCAAAAGGCTTTGTAGCAGGACCTAGATGAGACATAAAGCCAATTTTGTCCTGTCCTCTCGATTTATTTTTGTTACAAATCTCACAGGTTTTATACACATTTTTTATATTTTTCGTCAAATTTTTGCATTTTTCCAGCTCCAATATGACACAGATTTTTATGTATATTTTTTAAAAGTTTGATGCTAAAGTCTTCGGATAGAATTTTTTTCTTTCTATTTAACTTTTGTATGTATATACTTTGTTTTTCAATTAATTTATTTTTCTTGTTTTGTATTCCTACATTTTTACTTTGATCTATTTCTTCTAGTTTAACCAAATTTACTATCTTTAATTGTTCATCTGATTCCAATACTGGATTCCTACTTAAACAGTCTACTTCCACATTTTGTTTTCCTGAAGCATACTTAATTTTAAATTCATATTGCGATAAATAATATGTTAAACCCAGCTCTTCATCGGTTCTAGATTTCAGATTCATATTTTCTAGGGGCTTGTCGTATGAATAAACTGTAAAAGATTTACCTATCAACCAATATTGCCAGTATCTCACGGCTTCTTTTATGGCTAAACATTACCTAGTATTCATTTTTTCTTCTGGGTTTCCTTAAGTTTTTTCGAAAAGTAAGCTACTGGTTTTTCTTTTCTATCAAGCTGTGTCTGTTTGAAAATGTATTTTTTTTTTTTTCGAACTGACTACACTGTTAGCCTGAGGGGCCCTGGAGCCTTTACGGCTTTTACAGCTTTACCGGGCTTGGGGGCGAGCGCTTAGGGCACTCAGCCACGAAAGCTAAGCAACAACATCCGAGGGTGCCAAAGTGGCCGAACCTCGGCTCGGACTGTTGCGCGTATGCAATTAAGTCGCGATCTGACTAATTCCCTATCCGTAATTCGATCTAAACTAACTATACATATATACATGTTTCTGCCCCCTGGGAGGAGGGAAGGAACATGTGTATGTGTATTTAGTGGTCTGAAATTTTTGTCTACTCTAACTAGGCAAAAAAAGAAAAAAAAAAGGTCCCTTACAGAACCTATGTACCTATGTGTGTTGTGCATGTGTGTATAATGCAGTGTCATGTATGGCTGTGAAAGCTAGTGATTGTAGAGGAGTCACTTGTATCGCGCGAGCGGCTGCTTGTCTCAAGGGCTCCATGCCGATGGATCGGACCTAGGCTTGAGTTGCCGCAGAGGAGGGCGGTCGTGGCGGGTGTGCGGGAGCGAAGTTAACCGTACGTCCCCTGCGGAGGGAACGGTGGTTTCGCGGGCGTGGGCGCGAGCACGCATATGTTGCGGGAGCGGACGCGTAGTAATTATTAGCTTTCTCGATGTCGTCGTCGGGATCGACAAAGAGATTTCGCGGACGGCGTTTATAACGTTTGGCAACGGGGATCGAGTTGTCTGGGACGTAGTTCACGGTGGATTTTACGAGCGGGTTGGGGTGATTCGAAGCGCTATCGAAGTATCTCCTGGTGAGATATTTCACATAGGCTTCTATCGAGGGAAGCCTCATGTCCCTGTGGAGGTCCATGTTCCTAACGAAGGCTGGAGGGTCAAGCAGGCGACGGAGAAACCGATTTTGGACTCTTTGCATGCGGACAAAGTTATGTTTGGACATATGTGCGAACGCTGCGCAGCTATATGCCAAGATCGGACGGACGCACATCTTGTATAGTGTAAGCTTATGTCTTAAGGACATTTTGCTTACCGAACTGAGCAAGGGTCGCAAGCGGGAAAGGATCCAGACGGCCCTATTCCGGACTATAGTAACGTGTGCGTTGAAGTTAAGCTTCGAGTCGAGGGTGACACCCAGATATTTAGTCTTGGTGACCCAAGGGATATTCCTACCGAATAATGAGAGGGGTCCTACCGTGCGTGGTAGTTTACATGTATGCGGTTCGAACATAATCGCGGCGCTCTTTACCGGATTAATAGCTATTCGCCACGTTCGAAACCACTCCCCGAGAGTGGTTACGGCACGTTGGACTGCGCAGGCGAGATTTTTTCTGTGTCTGTTTGACGCGTATATGACTGTGTCGTCAGCGTAGAGCCCTACCTCGACCCCGGGGGGCTTCGGGAGGTCGCTGACGTACAAATTGAATAAGCAAGGTGCCAAAATGGAGCCTTGCGGGACGCCTGAACGAATGGGATGTGCGGTGGAGAGTACTCCTTCCACTCGGTAGTGGAAGGTGCGGTCGCTTAGGTAATCGCGGACTAAGTGTACTAACCTATCCGGGACTTCTAAATGGTGTAGCTTGTGGACCAGTCCGGCGTGCCAGACCTTATCGAAGGCCTTGGCTACGTCGAAAAAGACCGCAAGCGTGCGGGCGGGAGCGATATTGCTCTTGGCGAAGTTACTCGTGATGTGCTCCGTGAGGCGGTGCACTTGATGTGTACACGAGTGACGGGCGCGAAAACCGAATTGTTCGGGCGGGTATAAATTCTTGTCGTCTATAACGACCTTGAGTCGGTTCAGAAGGATCCGCTCATAGAGTTTCCCTAGGGTGTTTAGGAGACTGATCGGGCGATAGCTATCGGGAAGCGAAGCTTTTTTGCCGGGCTTGCGAATACCTATAACTATAGCTTTTTTCCAGACGGCTGGAAAATAGCAGTGGGCTATGGCTGCATTGAAGATGCAGACCAAAAGAGCTATGAGGTGATCAGGAAGAAGTTTGAGTACTTCATTCCTGATACCATCAGGACCGGGAGATTTCCTAGGCTTAAGGCCTTTGATGATAGAACAGACCTCATCTGGCGTGACCGGGGTTATCGTTTCCGCGGGAGGAATCAACGTGAGTTCCTGAACGGCGGTCTCGATAGTTTCGATGTAGGCAGTGTCTACGTTGTCGCAGTTTGGGGAGCACTGGCTCTCCAAGCTTGCGGCAAGGCATTCTGCCTTATCGTCGCTATCGAACGCGAGTGGGAGATCGGGGCCCCTTTCGAGGGGCGGCATCTGGGCGGACGCTTCTAACTTCAGAGAGCGGGCGAGGTTCCAGTAAGCCAGATGGGACGGCTTGAGACCCTCTAAGAGGTTATCCCACCGGTGACCTCTGTACTCTCCGATGCGAGTTCTAACCTCTCTCTGAAGTTGTCGTAACCTACGGGTGTTATCCCTCGTCGGATAAGAATCATGTGCACGTGTCGCGGCGTTCTTTTCCGTGATTAACGCTCGTAAGCCGGGGGGGAGTATAAAACGGCGTTCGTTCGCCGCTTGCACCTCTCTCGAGGCCTCCCTTGCACCGGTTTGGAGGTAGTCGACCAGGGAATCGATGGCTAAGTCGGCGTCTGCTGTTGACTCTAATACGTCGGGGATCCTAGCTAGGCTGGACGGGGTCGCGTTATCGGATAGGTGTTTTAAAATGGCTCCAACACCTTCTAAAGAAGCATCTGTATAAATATAGATGGGTGATTCTGGATCAAAAATTTCAAGAACTGGTTGGTTGTATAGCAAGTTTTTTATCATTTCAAATACTTTTTTACATTTTTACATCAGACCAAATGCACTTTGTGTTTTTCCTTAGTAAATTATGCAATGGATCTAATATTATTGCACACCTTGGTATATAATCATGGTAAAAAGTGATTTTTCCTAGGAATTGTCTTACATTCTTCTGCGTTTTCGGAATAGGAAAATTCTTTATTGAAATTAAATTGTCTTTCAACGGTTTAATAGAATTATTTTGAATAATATGACCTAGATATTTCACAGAGTTTAATGCAAACGTGTATTTAGTAAATTTTATCCGGAAACCTTTTGTTTTGATCGCAACTAACAACTGTGATAGATGCTAAATATGATCAGCAAATGTTTTATAAAATATAAGTATATCGTTTATATAATTAATGGTAAAATCAGTAAGTTTATATTTTCTCAATATATTGCTTAATATCCTCTAAAAATCGCCGGTGACATTTTTAATCCGAAAGGTGGGCATGACCATTGGAAATGTCCTTCTTGTGTTACGAATCCCATCTTTGCCTATCTTCAATACGTAGAGGAATAGACCAAAAAGCAGCATTTACATCTGCTTAGGCCCTACAGGTATTTTGGCGGCATTTGCTCAGATGTAAGTGGTATCGCCACTTTCGGGTCCCTTACAGCGTTCAGGACCCGCAGCTTCCTGCAGGTCTTCACGTAAAAATGCGTTAGTTCTGGGTCCATGAGGAAGCACTTCCCAAACTGAGCGGCATTTAGAAGGCGGTATTTTGGTATAGGTATATTACTGGCACGAATTAATAATTAACAACAAGTGTCGCCTCGCGCGTCGGTCAGCTGAGTGGGCGGCGCAACCGCCGCATGCCGCGGCAGGGAGATGCCCCGGACCGACACCCGCAGTCCCCGGTGTCGCCCTCAGAGGCGAAAGATGCGCCGACATACTCCCCGGGTTGAAGTCTTCAGTTAATCTTCAACAGGAAGAGGGCAGATGCAATTGAATGCACGACGTATTATGCCCCTCCTTGTCCTCAACTCCGCCACCCGCGTGACTCCGTCCACGCCAGGGTAGGTCTTCGTGACCCGACCCAAGGACCACAGCAGTGGTGGTGTTGCCCTATCCTTGATTAGGACTAAAGCCCCCGTCTTAAGTTCGCCACTGGAATGGAACCATTTCGTTTTAGCTTGTAGCAAAGAGGTATATTCGTTGTGGAACCGCTTCCAGAAATGTTGTCGGACGTGTTGAATCCTTCTCCAGCGATCTAGTCTGGTAATGTTGACATCGGTCACCTGAGAACTTGGCACGGATAAGAGTGGTCGTCCAATTAGGAAATGAGAAGGAGTGAGGACAGAGAAATCATTAGGGTCTGAAGAAAGAGGAGTGAGAGGTCGTGAATTTAATGTTGCCTCAATCTGAGCGAGACAAGTAGCCATCTCCTCAAATGTGAAGTGGGTTTGACTTAGTAACCTCTTTAAATGATGTTTACTAGATTTGACCGCAGCTTCAGCCAAAGAATTAAAGTGCGGAGTGTACGCAGGCGTGAAAATAAATTCGATACCTTCCTGCGCTAACTCAGATGCAATTTTTGAAGAGTGTATGAACTTAAGCATATCATTTGCAGCACCTACAAAATTCGTCGCATTATCAGACGTGATGCTTCGAGGCTTGCCTCGACGCGCCACGAACCGATTTAGAGCGGCCATGTAAGCCTCAGTGGTGAGGTCGGTGACGAGCTCCAAGTGTACAGCTTTCACTGCTGAGCAAACAAAGATGCACATATATGATTTTATTAATTTACTTCCGCGGCCCTTACGATCGGCTATCAATACTGGCCCGGCGTAGTCAACATATGAGTTGAGAAAAGGGAATTCAAAGTGCGTTCTTGAATGAGGTAACTGACCCATTATAGGCTGTACACTTTGAGCCTTGTGTCGAAAACACTTAAGGCACTTATTCACTATTGATCGCGATAAGTTTCTGCCGCCTAATAGCCAATATGTCTGTCGGATATGCGACAAAAGTAGTTGTGGACCTGCATGTAGAAGTTTTATGTGTTCTATTTGTAATATAAGTTTAGTTAATATATGTTTACTACAAAGTATTATAGGATGCTTAATATTGAAATCATAAGGAGAGTTATCAAGCCTTCCGCCCACGCGAATGAGGTTATCACCATCGATAAATGGAGTTAAAGAAAGAAGTCTACTCTTGCGAGGTAATCTCTGCCCAGACAATAAAATATCGTACTCTTCTAGAAACATTTGAAGTTGAGCATGATTTAAAATTAAATTAAATGAATTTCGTAATTCTGTTGCTGAGAGATCACCACTTAATTTTATTTTGTTTTTTAAGTTGTAAATAAATCGTTGTGTGTATGAAACGATTCTTTGTATTTTTGTCAGATTTGAAATTTTTTGTAACAAATTATGAATTAATGATGATTGAATGTATGAATGATTAAGAGATCTATCGTCACTACTAATGAAATGAGTCACTACTTCCGGCAAATCTTGTTTCGTTATGTTTGGCATTCTGGGCCATTCGACTTCATCGCGTAACAAAAAAGATGGTCCGCACCACCATAAGGCTGTGTTCCCGATTACGTCAGCCCTTAGTCCACGCGAAACAAGATCCGCCGGGTTGTCTTTCGACGGTACGTAGCTCCAGGTATGACTACATGTAGATTCTTGTATTTCATGAACTCTATTTTTTACAAAAGATTTTAATTTGTTAGATGGAGTTGCAAGCCAACCCAAAACAATAGTTGAGTCACACCAGAATCTATATTTATCTACAGGTATGGTAAGTGATTCGCGAACCTTTGTACACAGTCTTGCACCTAACAAAGCTCCGCACAGCTCAAGTCTCGGAATTGTTGTAGGCTTGATAGGCGCTACACGATTTTTGGACACTATCAAGTTTACGGTGACAGATCCATTGCTATTGCGAGACAGAAAGTATACACATGCTCCGTACGCTTTCTCGGATGCATCGGTAAATACGTGAATTTCATGTATAGTGGAGCCGTCGCTTAAAATCCAACGCGGAATTTTAATGTGATTTAAAAGAGTTATCGAGCTTTCAAAAGCTGACCAAAGTCTTCTGACCTCGAGCGATACTTCGTCGTCCCAGTCTAGTCTATCCAACCATAGACGCTGCATGATAAGCTTCGCTTCGACGACGCACGGGCCTACGAGACCTAATGGGTCAAAGATCTGACTGATGACAGAGAGAATGTGACGTTTAGTGACTTTATTTGAAGATGTAATGTTAATGCTAAAAGTAAACAAATCAGAGTCGCAGACCCATTTTAGACCTAATGTTTTAGACTGAGAGGAAGTTTGATCCTGCTCAGCAAAGTGTAGGGTGTTTTCTGACTCTTTACTGTTTGTAATTAAATATAAAATCTCAGGATGGTTACTACGCCATTTACGTAGGTAAAATTTGGCAGATGACAGAACCGACCGTACTTGTTTTGATATTTCGACTGTTTCCGCTATGGTACTCCCGCCGCTTAAGAAGTCGTCAACATAAAAGTCGCGTTGTATGGCAGATCTGACACGACTGTCTTCTATATTATCCGCCAAACTTACTAAACACTTGGTAGCTAAATAAGGAGAAGACGCGGTGCCATAGGTAACTGTATTTAACGTATACGTAGTAAGAGGTTCTGTACTATCGAACCGAAAAATGATTTTTTGTAAAGGTCGTTGTTCTGGATTCAGTTCTATGGCTCTATACATTTTTTCAATGTCACCTGATACCACATACTTATGTTGACGAAAACGTGTTAAAATAGAAAACAGATCGTCTTGCATTACGGGCCCGACCATCTGTATGTCGTTAAGAGACACTCCCGAACTAGTAGGGGCTGATGCGTCGAAAACTACGCGTAACTTAGTAGTGGTGCTAGAACTACGAAATACACCGTGATGTGGAATGTAATGGTTTACCGTGGAGGTTTTGGAAACGGATGTATAGTCTGAATCAAGAGTCATGTGACCTAGATGCTGATATTCACGCATGAATTTAACATATTTGTCTCTGAATACTGGATCGCGATTGAACCGTCACTCTAATGATAAAAAACGATTTTTGGCACGTTCGTATGAATGACCTAAGGTGCTTGGTTCGTCTTTTAAAGGTAATGAGACAACAAATCGACCATCGTCTTTACGAAAAGTCGTTTTTGCAAAATGTTGTTCACACATTCTTTCTTCAAGCGAATGTGAATGTTTTGATGATACGTTGTCAAGCTCCCAGAATTGAGAAAGGTCGGGAGTGACATTGGAATGATGGCAAATAAGTGACTTGGAAGACGTATTTTGATGCGAAATACTACCCGAAACTAACCAACCGAATTTAGTTTCGTATAACTTAGGAAGATTTTTCCCTAAGTCTATGACGTTGGTGCCTAAGACATTCCAAAACGTTTCAGCCCCTACCAGGATATCTATGACCGACGGAACGTTGAAATTCGGATCAGCTAGTTTAAGTCCTGTAGGAATAGGGACGTGATTGATATGCACGAATGAAGACGGTAGAACCTTTGTAATCTCAGGCAAAATATGACATTCGACATCTAGAATGTAAGCACAGCATAAAGACTCTATTGTGAGGTGACAAGACTGTGTACTGGTCGATGAGAGATTATTTATGCCCGTTACCTTGGTGCTCGTACCGCGTCGTGACAAACCCAATTTCTCCAATAGGCTCTGCGTTATAAAGTTTGCCGTACTACCGTTGTCTAGCAATAGACGCGCAGTGTATTTGTTACCCGCAGCGCTGGTCACGTTCACCATTGCTGTGGACAGTAAGACATGTGCAGAAGTAGCAATTTGCATTGAATTTGCTGACAAGGCAATGTTGGACAAAGAAGGCAATGCAGAAGGCAAAGGATTAGAAAATTGTTTAGGTTCATGTGATTCTAAATGTAAGAGGGTATTGTGTTTAATTTTACAATATTTGCAGTGTGATAATCTGCACTGATTAGCTGAATGTCCAGAACGTAAGCAATTAAGACACACATTAAAATCACTTGCTTTTTGTATACGATTTTCTATTGTCAATTTTCTAAAGGATTCACATTTATATAATGAATGAGCTTGGGAGCAAAGTGGACATTTATTAAACTTATTATTTAATTTTTTATTCATTTCAGTGACTGTGGATTTTTTGCTTGAATTATTATTGTTCGAATGACTATTATTTAAGGCAACAATGGTATTATTATGAGGAAGTTTGTGATTTGATTCCACAGATTCCATCATGTTCGCTTTCTTCTTTAAAAAGGTACAAAATTGTAATAAAGTAGGATCATCTGTCAATGTATCGCGATACTCTTCCCACTTGCAGGTAGTTGTTAAATCAAATTTTTTCCTTATAAGATGAATTAGGATTGTATCCCAATATTGTGTAGGTTGATTTAATTTAGTAAGCGCCCTAACGTTTTTATTAACAATGTCGACAAGGTTTCTAATTGAAACACTTGACTCTGCTAATAATGGCTCAATATCAGTTATAGCGTCGAGATGATTACTAACAAGAAGGCGATTGTTATTGTACCGCTCACACAACAAGTCCCATGCGATTTTATAATGTTCACTTTTGAAGTCAAGGTTTTTAATAATAAGGGCTGCATTTCCTTGGAGTGAAGCTCGCAGGTAGTGAAATTTGTTTATGTCACCGATGCTACTGTTATCGTGTATTAAAGATGTAAAAGTATCTCTGAACTCGAGCCAGTATTGGTAGTTCCCATCGAAATGAGGCAATTCTATTTTGGGCAAACGAACAAAATCACTTTTATTAAAATCGTGTGCACCTGAGCTAGCATCACCGGAGCCCGTCTCCGAACCGATGGATGTGTCGAGTAGGCTGCGCGCGAGAGCTACTAGGCTGAAATACTGCCGCTCAAACTCCTCGCGCTCGCTAGACGCGATCTCAGAATCCTCGCTCAGCACTTCTATGTCCGTCTGTAAGGCATCAAATTCGGAATAAACTGATTTAATTTTGTTGAAACGCTCTTCTAGGTCTAGGCGCTGCAAATGAGAAATACTAGTACTGCTTTTGACTAAATTTAACTGATTGCTAAATATAGTAAGCTTAGATTTCATAGAGCTTCGCTTTTTAATTAAAGTTTTGAGGCTATCAGGCATATTTAAATACTATAATAAATAATCTAGTGCAATCAATAATCAAAAACTAAGAAAAAAAAAACTAAAAGAAAAATTAAATAATAAGGCAGGGTAGATGAGAGGATTTGGCAGTGAATAAAAATGGAACGAACTCACTCAAATACCGTGTTACACTCCCAAGGTGACTTCAGCTTCTTTGTAGACGACGCAGGTTTTTGAAGGCGAATAACTGTTAAGTAAAGACGCGAAAGGACCAATGCTTAGGCCCTACAGGTATAGGGTAAAAGAATGGACTGTATTTTGGTATAGGTATATTACTGGCACGAACTAATAATTAACAACAAGTGTCGCCTCGTGCGTCGGTCAGCTGAGTGGGCGGCGCAACCGCCGCATGCCGCGGCAGGGAGATGCCCCGGACCGACACCTGCAGTCCCCGGTGTCGCCCTCAGAGGCGAAAGATGCGCCGACACATCAAGAGTTGAAAAAAATTTACAATTCCTAGTCTTTAACATTAGGTCTTCAATTAATGGAAATTGTAGTCCTTGTGGAACTACTATTTTATTTAAGTCCCTGAAATCGATGCATAGTCTGGATTTCATATTTTCCTCTTTTTTGAATTCCAAAGTAACAGGTGCAGCAAATGGACTATAGGATTCTTCTATTAATTTATTGTCCAATAATTTAGCTGTCTGTTCTTCTATCTCTATTTTATCTTCTACAGTACATCTGTAAGGCCTTTTACTGCAATATTTGTCCACTAATAAGTATATCCTCTCTTCATATCCCTTAACAGTGCCAACATCGAATTTATTTTTTGCAAAAACCGATTTATACAAATCAGTGTATTTATTTTAGACTTTTGATATTTATTTAAATGATTTATTTTTATTTCAACATCTTCTTCCTTTACATATTCATTAAAATTTATTTTGTATTCTTCTCCGTCTTTTATAATACTATTCTTATTTTCAATTCTAATATTAGATTTAAATATTTGTTAAAGTTTCTTCTACTTTTTGTTTATTTCCATTATTCAGATCCTGTTTCTGGGTTATCATTAAGTCTTCGTTTTGGATCAGTTTTTACTCTTTTGTTAAGGTTAATCCAATCAAAAAATCACATTTGAAATTTTGTTTGTCAATAATGTACGTCAACACTTTTTCCATTTCAAATATTTTTATTTATAAAGTAGTCAAACCACTTGTCTTTTTAACACCATTAATCGTTATTAAATCTGCTTCGTTCAAACTGTTTCCTTTTTAATTTAGTTTCAATAATTTAGAATTAATAAAAAAAAAACATTAGAACCCGAATCATAAACCCCATACATTTCTAATTTATTATTCAATAGTATTTTTCAAATCGGTCCAGTAGTTTCAGAGCCTATTCAATGCAAACATACAATCAAATCTTTCCTCTTTATAATATTTGTTATCATTTATTTATGGTTAATGTTAGTCTGTTTTTTAATAACAGATTTTAATATTTTTTTCACTCTTTCATCTTAGGCGAAGTAGTTAATCTGAAATTTTGTGTATTCTAAGCACAATTCTAAAAGACCTACCAACATGAGCATTGTAAGTAGTAATATTATTTTGTAAAAATATTATTTCTACGAATATTCTTATTAGGCGGAAAATTTATTATCATATGAACGGAATATTATATGTATAATTTGTTTTGTAGGCATAATTAAATAAATCTTAGAATAAAACACAAATTAGTTCTTCATGGCTTTAAAAATCAATAAAGATATTTTATTATAAAACATACATTATTAGGTAATTGTTAACTAGAAGACAATCCTACCATTCTCTTTTAAACGGCTTGATTGGCACCGACCATATCGTCATATTAGCTATTCTGAAATTTTTAATTTATTTAAGACTAGCTATGCTCGCGGCTCCGTTTGACCTGTAAATTTTTATTGAACGAAGATATCGTGATAATTATTTTTTTCGATTTAGACCAAGATTTTAAGGAACAAAACAAAAAAGAATTGATAGTAGTTTTTGCGTGACCCGCGCACAACTGCAAACCTCGATAATTTTAGCTATATATTAATACGTGAAGCAAAAAGTTTGTACCCCTTTTTACGAAAATTGCGCGGACGGAGGACTATGAAATTACCCACACCTATCATAATTAATATTATAAATGTAAATGTAGATTTGTTTGTTACGCTTTCACGTGTAAACTACTTAAACGATCATCATGAAACTTTGAACACATATTCTTGGAGGTATTAGAAGTAACATAGGACACTTTTTATCCCGGTAACAACAATTTTGTTATCCACGCGAGCGAAGCCGCGGGTAAGAGCTAGTAGTTTATATAGAGAAGGAGTGTAGAATGCTAATATTTTTTAAAAATTATGCATAATAATACATAATAAAAAAAAAAATCACACACACTACCATGTATTTGACACACACACATATATACTATTTTGTTTATTGTTCAAGATCGTGGTCAAATTGAGAATAGATTAATATTGTTTGTCTTCAATATTATTTGTCTATAGTCTTACTGAATGTCAAACATAACTATAATAAATTCATTTATTATTACAATATATATTAGTTATTAGTGAAATATTGCTAGAACAATATACAAATATAAATCTAATATTAAATCTCAATGTAAAAAGACAGTTCTGTAGGAATATCATATAGGTAAATATATATATATATATTTGTTATTGCTGGTTTAAACACTGTTTACAGAGAAGTTTTGTAGCATTAATTAAATTATCGAAATATGTATGTCAAGTTCAATGGCTAGCATTTTCTTTATCGCATGGTTTTTATTTCAATAATTTTTCTGTTTTAAAAAAGGTATTCTTTTTTTTAATCATTTTAGGATTTTTTTTATATTTAAATATCATATTATGTGTTTGAAAAAAAATAGGCTAATTAACAGTGTAGCCTTGGCGAAATCTGTGATTATAGAAATATAGTCTTTGACAATAGAACCTTAATAATGTGCAAACTTATAATTTAAATTAATTATGGTCGAATTTCGACCACTGGGCGGCCACTAGTTTATATAAATAAGCAATTTATACAGAAGTTTCTTGCCTTCATAAGTGATATCTTACTATTTATTTTAGATATGATAGTAGATTTAGAAAAAAAAAATGACTTTCTATAAATCAACACTGAAAGAGTGTTCGGAGTTTATGCCATTTAAAGTATTTTATTTTTTTATAGCATTGAAGTCACTATTTCTTGTCAATTTGTAGGCAAGAGTTAGACTGCAAACTCAACTGACGATAAGGGACGATGTTACCCCGAAGACAAAGAAATAGAATTGACTCTCCAGTTCAGCTGCCGGAATATATAGAAAGGTGCTTGTCGACAGATGTTCAACCTGAGGGTGGTAGCTCTTGTCTTGCAGGCACTAGAACGAGTATATAATAATCTTGCTATCGTTCCATCACAGTGTTTTCTTTAACCGAAATCATAAACTTGAATATAATTTATTGTTAATTTTGTAAATATTTTTCATATTATCAGCCAAGTATTAAACAATACAAAAATTTAAATTAATACAAATTATACTGTCGACCTTCTGTGAGGAATCATATGATATTATATGATTCTGTTTTATTTAATTACACCGACAGTTTTGCGTATACATTGTAATGTCACCGGAAATAAACGATCATGATAAAATAACTAAGAATATTTCAAAATGGTGACTCTGGCTGGGATTCAAGGTTTTGTGTGGGATTAAAAATAAAAACTTAATCCTAAATTCGTGGTTTGATTATAATATTTGGTCAGATATAGTGAGGTTTAACTGTCGATTGCTTACGACACGGGTTTACGGAAATGTCCATAACACTTAGGGATAATCGCTTTTCTGGCCTCTGTACGGAATATCTTCACCGAGTACATCAATATTACGGCAATATTGATTCTTCATATTTAGAGCTGCTTTCTTAGGATTGGGCGCCAAGCCCTGTCTATAGTAGGGCCTCTGGGATTTGTCTGTACTGGATGCAGACGTAACTGTCGCTCTCGCATCGGTTTTACAAGTCACAAACATAAGAACCGTATTCCATTAACGGATGTTATTTAACGAACATTTTAAGATTCTGCAAGGCCAAAGTTGATTATGATTATCGTAATTATTTAACGTTCCACGTTGCCAATTTCAGAGGCTTTCAAATTCCTTACAGCAATTTTAAAAAAAAAATAGGTAAAAGATTCCTAACAGAAGGTCCCAAATATAATTTGTAATGCTTGGTTAATATTACAAAAATAAATATGTAATTAAAAATCAAGTCCATCATTATATATGTACGGAAGCTCACATGCATGTGGGAAACGGAACGTAGCATAGACTAAAAAAGAAAAGATGGCAACACAGAGAATTGCGAAGCGATTGCTAGGACGTGTGTGTTAATATAGTATCGGAAGCAAATAAATTGATTTTAAAGTGATTTCAAGTTTTAATTAGCTAACACGGCTTCCCATAACATTTTGGAGGCTCGTCCGGGATTAGGATTGTGGAAAAGAAGTACGTGTTCGCGAAACTCGAAATACAACGAAAACGTGGCGGCGGTGTGTTGGCAAATTGGAGGTTATCTGAATATTACGACGACGACTTTGATACCTAAATTCGCTAATTTTACGATGGGACGACGACGACAACTCTGAAAAGAGATATTTACATGACAACTGCTAGCCAAAAGATAAATATTTGCTCCGATCAAACGATAAACGACGACAAGATGAACGACGACGGAACTTTAACATCACAGCCTACGACGTCAGCGGTGGTGAATCTTATGTACGTAGAAGACGCCATACCGAAGTTCTCAAGTACCAATCCTACTTATACAGTCACCAAGTGGGCACAAGAAGTAGAAGATAACGCGGAAATATTCGATTTGACGCCTAATCAAAAACTACTCGTAGCCAGACGGACTTTGACGTCGACAGCTGCGGCGTGGCTCCGCTCTAAGAAAACGTTCAAGACGTATGATGAACTCAATACGGCGATAATAAAGGAGTTTCCAGATACCTTAAACGCTAAGCAAGTCCACGAAATCATGAGTGATAGGAAGAAACGCAAGGATGAAAGCTGCTATGATTATATGCTTGAGATGAAGACATTAGGTAAGAGAGGCAAGCTGGCTGATTATGTTGCTATCCAGTACATAGTTGAAGGAATTATAGATAATGAAAGTAACAAGATAATGCTATACGGCGTGACTACATATGGCGATTTAAAAGAGAAGCTTAAGATATACGAGACATCCAAAAATAATATGAAGAAAAATGTGAGTACAAGTGCATCAAATGAACGAAACAGGCGGCAATGCAGACAAACAGTGCGGTGTTTTAGCTGTGGAAAAATAGGTCATGCATCATCTGATTGTCCAGATCGCAGTAAAGGCCTGAAATACTTCCGATGTAACGAGTTCGGCCATATTGGATCGCAGTGTAAGAATAAAAACCTAGATGGCAGCACAGGCGGCGCAACTTCATCGACGCGACCAGATCAGTCGATAAAACAGTCCGAGGGAAATCGCTATTTTCAACAAAGACCGATTGAGTCGAACCGGTCGATGAAACAGTTATGTATGAATGCAAACACAGATGGCGGTAACTTCGATGATCAATCAGAGGGCGGAAATGTATCAAGTAATGAAGAAATGACGGCTGCCACTCGAGATGTCAAACGAAATGTAAACAAAAATAAATCTGAAAAAATTGTAACGATTTGCGGCAAAAATATTACGTGTTTGGTTGACAGTGGTAGTGATTTAAATTTAGTATCTGTGAAACTATTTTTCCAGTTAGATATTACAACGTTCTATAAAGGAATTGTGACATTAACTGGACTTGGTGAGAAAAGGGTTAGTTCACTTGGACAGTTCGAAACTAAGATAGATTTAGACGGCCAAAGTTGTATGTATGTATGTATGTACGTTTTATATTGTACCCAATGACGTTATGCCATATGATTTACTGTTAGGGCAGGATTTTTTGTCAAATACAGTGATAATTATTGATAAGGGTTCAGTCACGGTAATGCCACGAGATGATCTATGGTTGAATAAAATTTGTTTTACCATAAATGGAATAGGAGAACCTAACTGTTTGGTTACAGATCCCGTAATCAAGAAACAAGTACAGCAATTGGTTAGTGAGTATGTTCCCGCTAAGACTAAAGAAGCACCAATTGAAATGAAAATTATTTTGACTGATGATGTTCCGGTAAGGCAGCGTCCACGGAGATTGTCGATTGTGGAACAAAATGAAGTTGCTAAGCAGATCGGTGAGTGGCTCCGAGATGAAATCATACATCCTAGTTTCTCTGAATATACTAGTCCCCTAGTACTAGTTAAGAAAAAAGATAGTGGTACTAGAATTTGTGTTAACTACCGTAGGATAAATGCTAAGATGATCAAAGATGAATTCCCACTACCAGTGATCGAGGATCACATTGATAAGTTGGCTCAAGAAAGAGTATTCTCCAAGTTAGATCTCAAAAATGCATTTTTCCATCTTTAATGTAAGTGAGGAGTCAAGAAAATATACCTCATTTGTAACTCAAAACGGGATAGTTTGAATTTTTAAAAGCACCCTTTGGCTTATCAATTTGCTCGAAATATTTTACTCGATATATTAATATTATTTTCAGAGATTTAATAACTAAAGGTTATTTATTAATATTCATCGTCATGACATCATTATGTAATAAAACTATAAAGAAGGACTTGAAAGACTTAAAGAAGTACTTAAAGTTGCTAGTGAGTATGGGCTAGAAGTTAATTGGAAGAAGTGCGAGTTATTAACAACATGTGTGGACTATTTAGGACACAATATAGAGAATTGCATAGTGAGACCTACTGCAGACAAAATAAACGTTGTGATGAACTTTCCTGAACCAAAGACATTAAAACAATTACATTCTTGCATTGGACTTACATCATATTTCAGAAAGTATATCAAGGACTATGCGTCAATAGCTATACCATTAACAAACCTACTAAAGAAGAATCAACCATTTAAATTTACTGAAATTGAAAGAGAAGCATTCAGTACTCTGAAACAAAGATTATGCGAGCAACCAGTGTTGAAGATTTATCACTCAGATTTACCCACTGAACTGCATACAGATGCATCTATAATAATAATAATTTATTTCAATTATAAAATTCATAATATTATATTACTTTTACATAGTTAATTAAATTAAAGATTACATCTCTAAATAATATAATTGACGTTGGTGTCTGTACTAGTCGTGAGACTGTATCACAGATACCCGCGCCACCGTTCACTGTTTATAAAAACAATTTAATAAAGTTGAGACGTTAAGAGAGGGTTAGCTATTAGTAAAGGAGTGTGATAGTCTATGTTTTTGAATGATGTGTGAATGTTTGTGTATGTGTGTATAAGTATGTGAATATCTATTGACGTGTCAGTAAGCACAAAAACAATTTTTATTTTAAATAAAGGGGCATTAGAATATTTTCAGTTTCCTCATAATTACGTTTAACTAGCCAATTTTTTAATTTATTTTTCATCACAGGGATTGGGTCCGGATATATATTGAGAAATTTGTTTAAATAATTATAAATTCGTGAACCTAGTACATTGAAATGTCTAGCTGCCAACGAAGTTCGGTACGGATCAATTTTGCAAACTTCATGCTTTCTACGTCTCTTAAGGATAGAGAGGTCAAAAGGGAGTGCACTATGTTTCACTATAGCGGCCCGGAATACAAAGAGCTGTCTAATAGTCATGACATTACACTCTGTATATAGTTGAGATGTTGGATACAAAAAAGGCTTTTTATTCATGACTTTAAGTACAGCTCTCTGTGCCCGTTCAAGTTGCAGTAAGTTAGATTTACATGCACCACCCCAAGATGTAATACAATATGAAAAGATAGACTGAGCCAAGGCAAAATAAATAATACCCAGGGAAACCTTATCTGCTACGTTTCTTAACTTCTTAAATACATAAATGAGCTTCTTGGTACGCGATGTTACACTGTTTATATGATCCTTCCAACTAAGAATATTATCAATATGTATTCCCAAGTACTTGACACAGTTTGCTCTAGAAAGATGCAAACATGAGCAGTATATTATATTTGGATCTTTGCAATTATGGGCTATCAAAGAGAAATTTTCAGGATGGGATGTATTGGAAGAAGTGAAGGTAATATATTTGGTTTTATCAAAGTTTAAAGTTAATAAATTAGAAGATAGCCAATTTATTACTATAGTGAGAGCTTTTTCCGCATATGATTTAGCTTCTGCCCAAGTTTCACCTTTAATAATTAAAGCAGTGTCATCAGCGTAAGTGTAAATTTTGCAATTTGGAATATTAAGTTCACAGAGCTCATTTATGTATAAAAGAAACAAAGATGGGCCAAGGATACTACCCTGCGGTACTCCAGCAGTTATTTCATTTTCCTTACTAGTGTAAGCGTTTATTGTGACGCATTGTTTCCGATTGCTGAGGTAGCTCCTAAACATATCATTGGCTTGCCCTCTGATACCATACTCATCCATTTTCCTCAATAGTATGGAGATAGAAACAGTGTCGAACGCTTTACAAAGATCAAGAAATATACCTATTACTTTGTATTTCTTATCTATATTTTCAGCAATAGAATTTGTAAGAGCCAATACCGCATTTTCAGTTGAGACACCTTTACGAAAACCGTATTGGTTATTTGAAAGAATATCATTTTTTTTCTAAAAAGTTTGCAAGACGCTTGCTAAGAATTTTCTCCAGGATCTTGACAATGACAGGTAAAACAGATATCGGTCTGTAGTTGGTGACACTGTCTCTTTGCCCACTTTTATAAATAGGGTGTGCCTTTTTGAAAGGATTAGGGAACGTGCATGTGGATAAGCATAAGTTAAAAATATGCAAGAGTGGTTTCAGAAGGACTTTTCGTGTTTCCTTGATTCCAGAAGTAGATATATTGTCCCAGCCAACTGCACAGTCACTCCGGAGATTCATAATTATTCTTTCTATTTCTTGTTCGTCTGTGTCAATAACAGCCATTGAGTTTGCATTGGATTTATTTTTATAAGTATATTGTGTATTATGACAGTTGTGTGATATATTGTTGGCTAAATTTAGACCAATATTGGCAAAATATTTATTAATCTCATCAATGGAAGACTCAGGAGTGTCATGAGTGCCTAGGAGATCTTTGGATGAATTTGGAATCTGTTGAATGTTAGTAACTTTTTTAATTGTATCCCAAGTTGCCTTAGGATTTCCTTTTGCCTTTTGAAATGCATTACTCTCATATTGCATTTTAAGTTTTTTTAATAGTTTATTACAAAAATTTCGATATCGAGTATAGGTTATTTTTAAAGTTTTGTTATTCGGAGAGTTGTTTACTTGCATATGAAGGTTGTCACGATTGCGTATACATCTAAGTAAACCTTCCGTCACCCAAGGTTTTAAGGCCGCATTTTTATGAGACTTTTTTGCTTCTTGTGTGGTGTGACTGTATAATGTTTGAGATATATGTAATAAAAGTTTCCGTTGCATTGTTAGGGTCCGAAATTGCGAAGATAAAAGAAAAGTCAGTATTATTTATTTCTTCAACAACAGAAGAAAAATTTAAACGTTTTATGAGATCCTTAGGTTTAATGAATTCAGGCTTTGAATTAATACTTAATAAGAGAGGTTAATGGTCTGTAATTGACGACTCTAAAACGAGAGTAGTTGTTTTCAAGTTTGTTTTTAAAATAACATGGTCAAGACAGTTCGATCCACGTGTTCGATACACGATTTTCTTGAGGTACGCTCTAGCTTTTCTATTTTTTGTTCAAGCATTTGTATATAAGATAGGTTGGCAGTACGATCACTTTCAAGTTTTTCAATTTTAATGTTTATTTCTTCGTATTGTTGAGACATGAATTCAACTGAAGTTTGTATATGATTGTTTTGTTCTTTTATATCGTCGATGATTTTTTGCAAAACTTCAAGTTTTTTATCCTGCTCTGTTTACCAGGATGCAAACATGTTCTTTATTTCAGATATAATGGTACCTGTTTCCTCATCACGTTTCCTTTTACCTCGCAAGTTTATGTTTGGGGATGGTGGTGAGGTCCGTTTGAGTGGCATATTAATTAGCAATTATCTATGTTTGGTATATTATCGTTGTATTACCGGTGTATTATATTATCGTATTATATTATCGTGTTAGAACCGAAAAAAATTTACTTGGTTTCGTTTATCCACTCAATTACATAATATTTTCATTCTTATTATATAATAACACTAGTTATTCACTTTTCACACTCTAGAATTATGATTTTGACTTCCACTTGTTGATTTATTCACATTATATATTTTATTCACAATTTACGAGACGGAGCATGACTTGTTACAGTGACGCGAACGGACGGTAACCCCATTCATCTATGTATGCATACTCAGCCATACTTATGCAAAGAAGTCCAGACGATGGTGAATTGCACCCCATTTATTATTCAAGTAGTAAAACAACAGAAAGCCAGAAAAAGTATACGAGTTATGAGCTTGAAGCACTGGCAGTTATAGAAGGTGTAAGGAAGTTTCGTAAATACTTACTAGGAATACCTTTTAAGATAGTTACTGACTGCGCAGCATTTGAAATGACTCTACTTAAAAAAGACTTGGTTACTCGAATAGCCCGATGGGCTTTGCTACTACAAGAGTTCGACTATACTGTAGAACACCGAAAAGGATCTAGAATGAGGCATGTTGATGCACTAAACCGAAGTCCCCAGTTCATTGGAGTTATAACAAGAGAGATGCACGAACAAATCAAAATAGCACAAGGAAACGATGAAGGACTAAAAGCTATCATTGAAATTCTTAAGGTGGGAAGTTATTCTGACTATTTTATGGAAAATGGTTTACTCTACAAGAGTACACAGAAGCTACATATTATACCTAAAGATATGACAATAGAAATCATAAGAAGAATACATGGATAGGTCATTTTAGCAAAAGAAAAATGATAGATTTGATAAACAAAGATTATTACATACCAAATGTTAGTAAAAAGATTGAAGATTTTATTGTAACCTGTATACCCTGTATTTTAGCCACTAAGAACGAAGGAAAGCAAGATGTTTTTTTACACCAAATAGAAGAAGAAGATGTTCCACTACATACAATTCATATAGATCATGTTGGGCCTATGACTGAAACAAAGAAACAGTATAATTTTTTATTAACTATAGTAGATGTATTCACGAAATTTGTTTGGATTTTTCCTACGAAAAGCACAACAACTAAAGAAACCATAGATAAGCTAAAAATCCATCAGCAACATTTTGGTAATCCCAGTAGAATTATAAGTGATCGTGGCACTGCGTTCACAATTCACGAGTTTGAGGAATTTTGTCAAGATGAGAATATACAACATGTCAAGGTAACTACAGGTATCCCAAGAGGTAATGGCCAGGTTGAGCGGATTCACAGGACTATCATTTCAATTCTAACTATGGCCTTACAAGGTCACTAAACATATAGGAAATGACCGGTATCAAGTTGAGAAGGTAAGTACTGCTACTGAGGGCTCTAATAAGACTTATAGTTCAGCCGATCACATGAAAAAGTGGCCGATGGCACTCCCTGACTGAATACCTACTTAATAGTTACTTTTTGTGTGAACCCTATGTAAGATTTTAAATACTACTTATTAGATAATTTTCTGTATTATTTTCATGGTATTCTAGTAAAATTGTTTAGGAAGTTAAAGTTTGTTTATATGGTAGATGTTATGATTAAGATGAATCAAAGTGTAAGATTTTTATAATACTAAAATTATAGTAATGTTTTTATTTCTAAATTCAAGTAAGATTATGTTCAGTAGTTATTGATAAAATATGTTCTCATAAAAAAAAAGATTTTAATTAAGACTTCATGATTAAATATATGTAAGGTGTATACTGCAGGTGTTTGATGTAGCTTACTACATGTGTAATTTGAAGTTAATGTATGTATGACTGGGGCAGTCATATTGTCAGGATGACCGGATGTGGGAAACGGAACGTAGCATAGACTAAAAAAAAGATGGCAACACAGAGAATTGCGAAGCGATTGCTAGGACGTGTGTGTTAATATACTATCGGAAGCAAATAAATTGATTTTAAAGTGATTTCAAGTTTTAATTAGTTTTAACACGGCTTCCCATATATATAATTTGTTTTTTCGTCTTAATTAAATTTATTTTTATGTTTATTTAGCATTAGGAAAAGAGATGTTGTTTGTCAGGCTTAGTAGTAAAAACAAACTCTCGGTTACTATTACGTATCTCACCGGTACAAATATCATTATGTTGTACGTATGGTTAATGGTAAGACACATTATTAGTTAAATGAAATATCTACAAGTTAATACTCGGAGGCGTTTTCCTTTTAGCTGCCTGATTGGTATAGAATATAGCGTTATAATAGCGGACAAGAAATTTTAAATTAAAGAATCGCACGTGACGCACGTGTAGACATATCTACATTATATACAGAAAATTTTTACTTCATAATTTAATTTTTATTATCGAATTTGGGTCGAATATATTTAATAAATTAGAGTAAAGAAACAATTGACTTTCTATAAATAAAAGCTGCAAAAATATCTAGAGATTATGACACTTGAAAATTGTTCAATAATATACTTGAAACTGTAACATTCAATAACACACTTGAAAGATATAACACACCGGAAAACAGTAAAATCTAGTGTACATAATTCATAAATAATACTAGTTTTTCACTCGTGGCTTGGCTCGCTTAGACCCACACATGCTACTAATTTAGGTTATTGAAATACAACGACAAAAAATTACTATCTATGTTTAAACTTAATAATTAAAAAAATAACATTGACTTACACGGGTGCATTTTCGTATAAGAATTAGCAATATATACTATCAGGTAAATATTTAAAATAGAAACATATTGTAAGTATATATTCCTTGTTTGATACGTTCTTCAGGATATTGTAAGAAGTAATACCGACACCCAATATGAATTGTAATAAAATACAACCATACGCCTAGCAAATATAAAAAATAGCTCTATATTTTAGTTTTACAGAAATATATTTCATGTATAATGTTATCTTCGTTAATTAGTTACAATTCACAAATTTGAGTTGAAAGAGCTTGAAAAATAGCTAGCATACCATTTACACTTGAATAATTAAGCCAAAAAAAGCATGAGTTTTGCTTTGGAGATTTCTCTTTATTTGGAAAATCCCGACTTGTGAAATACCTCCACCCTACAGAAGATCGCAGCTAAAATTAATCTTGTGTTGTGTCCCTGCGGTGAGTAGGATTCCAGAGCTTCTCGGGGAAAGGTTGTTGAAAGAGAGGTAGGGCACAGACAATTTTTTTGGAGATCTGTCTCTATTTTGAGCAGTGCCACCCAAATACCTCCACCCTACAAAGAAGATCGCTGCCAAATAACCTCGTGTTCCGTTATTTACACAGTTTAGTTATACAATTGTTGTGTTCACGCGAACACGTTAGATTATTTCACGCAGGACCACAACAGTTGTTGTCAACTATACGAGAAACATGGTGGCTACTAGGCGGTAGACAACTGGCTAGAAAAACATTATTTAACTGTGTTACGTGTACTCGAATGTCAGGGAGGACGTTAACACCTATGATGGGCAACCTACCCGCGGAACGTTTACAACCGGGTTTTCCGTTCATGCGTTGCGGGGTTGACTACGTCGGGCCAGTTATGATATTAAATCGCAAAGGCATAGGATCTAGACGTGTAAAAGCTTATATATGTTTATTCGTTTGCTTCAGTACTCGCGCTGTACCTACATATGGAATTAGTTTCTAGTCTTACCTCTAATGATTACATACACACCTTGAAACGTTTTATTTCGCGCTGATGTAAGCCTGCCGAAATATATTCCGATAGCGGAAAACATTTTTATAGGAGCAGAGAAAGAGTTTAGTTCATTTTTGACACGAAATTCAAATGAAATGATTAATCTAGGCGCAAATGATGTCATCAAATTTACTTTTATACCGCCATATATACTACATTTCGGAGGTTTATAGGAGGCAGGAATAAAATCCTGATAGTACCATCTGCGACGAGACTTAAGAAACGGGAATCTTACTTACGAGAAATTTTATACAGTTTTGACACAAATGGAAATTATCCTTAACTCCAGACTCTATGTTCCCATTATCCACAGACCCAAATGACTTCAACCCTTTTGTCCTGCCCATTTTCTAATCGGCCGACCGTTGATTGCTCTTGCTTGTGAAGATTTGACCGTTTTGCCGTATCACCATCTTACTCGATATAATCCAGTGGAGAAGATGATACAACATTTCTGGCAGCGCTGGTCTCAAAAATTAGTTTCGCAGCTACAGATCAGAAGCAAATGAAAGACAAAGGCTGGTAACATTGCTTGTGATACAATGGTATTGGTGAAGGAAGACACACTCTCTCCACTGAAATGACGTTTAGGCCGCGCTATAAAACCATTCCCTGGCAAGGACGGCGTGTATCGCATGGCGGAGATCTAAACTTCAGCCGGCATTATACGAAGGGCCTTTTAAAAATTTGTCCACTACCATTATAACCAAAATACGACATCACGTCATCAGGTTCCTGTTGTGAGGCGCAGCTTCCGAGGCGGGGGCCATGTTCATAACGAAGATAGCTAGCTACATCTTGGCGGTCACCGATTAGACGAGATCCGCGCCTACATTCGTTCACTTTATTTCAAGCAATCTGGCTGTAAACGTTAAAATTTTAAAACGCTCTCAATAAACGAATTTATTTACTATGAAAATTAAACGACTCATATATACGTAAACTCCATCATCAACGAATTGCGCTCGTACTATTTTATTGCAATTTCATCCAAAGCTAAACCAAAGCACGTCGATATTTCATCTGGATATAAATTGTAAGATTTCACTTTTACTGGCGTATGTCCGTTTTTATAAGATTTATTAAGTTATTATTTACTTAAAACATCGAAATTAGTGAATGACGGGATACATTGGCTAAGTTCTGACATTCACAGAATGTCTTAACTTATAATACAAAGTAACCTATTAGTTAAGAATGAAAACGTAGGCTATGACTCGAGATTTCACTCTCGTTTCGCTTCACGTACTTACCTATATCTTGCCAGATCGGTTAATTGTTACTAGGCAGCTTCTTAGGTTATATTTTACCAGATATATACTAAGCAGTGTAGCGAAGGGATATCCACCAATAGTATCTTTTGTATTTCATAGCTTAATTAAGGTCTGGTCGAAAATGATTTAAAGAAGCTAAGTAACATTTTAACTAGTAGTTCATTTCAACAATAAAACGAACTCCACAGCTCGGCATGTGATACAAACAAAAGGGAGTATTATTATTCTAAAAGGAAGCTAAGCAGGCTTATGCGGTCCTGTATCAATGCGACCAATTAGATCTATTGTGATCGCTCGACTTTACTAAAGCTAATCTTATCTAAAGCTTATCTAATCCTATAGCCTTGTAATGTACTGCAGGATTTTTTTAGCAGAGAGCACCTGAACTTCTTCCGGGAGCAGCACGTACTTGCCCAAAATCCGGTTACGTTTAGAATTTAGTGGGTCACATTCACACAGGAGGTGCTTTGTAGGACATATGTTTATTTAAACAACAGTGTGCAGTGAGTGCCCTTACTAAAACTCTTAGTTGCTTACTGCTAAGCATCAGAGCCTCTCCAGCTCTACTCTGGTTAAGAGCCCCGATAAGATCTTTGGAATGCTGTTGACTTGGCAGATTATACCAGAACTTTTTAGCCTCTTGGTTGTAGTGGTTCCTCAAGGTTAATCGAGCTAGGCATTTTGGGATACCACAGAAAGGTTCAGGCCCGATCTGTTCCCCAAGACTCCGGCTCTTGCAAGCTCGTCCGCAGCCTCATTGCCTGGGATTCCTGCATGCACCGGGATCCATCGCAGGATTAGTCTGTTATTTTTACCCAGACTGTTCAGCATTGCCACACAATTGGTCACCATCAGTCGAATCTGAGTCCAAAGCCAAGAGACCGATCTGGCTATCCAATTGGGTAACATTGAGTAACATAAACCTTATTCTACGTTTTGGGGCGTATGAGAATCCTTTACGAGTACCTCCTCTTTTGAAATGTTTATTGTAACCATAGATTTATAGTAATAGCACTGGCCAAGTGTAAATTGTCATTGTTTTTAATTGTTTGTCAACAGGTAAAAATACAATAAATATATATTTCGAAAAATATAGGCGTATTAATTAAATACTACCGGATATATTAGTGTTACTGATTTGCACTTGATATAAACCTAAGCTGATACTTTAATTTAAACAATAATATACTGGGAAATTAATAAAATAATGTACACATATTAGCGCAAAAAAAGTAAATTAGGAACAAATTTTATTTATTTATAAAACAATCAATTGAACGTTAAAGTAGATACAAACATATTACCAAAACCATGGTGCAGACTCTTGAGTTTCCAGGGCTTCTGGTTCTGCGTTAGCATTGGCCGTTGCTGAAGCAAAAGCCAGCAGAGCCCACACAGTCATCATTGCGTACTTTATCTGAAATTAAAAGTACTAAAATTGTAATTCTTATTGTAGGTATCTTATCTTATTGTAATTTCAATGCGATTATGTCTCAGTGATAATACGATCAGTAGTACTTCGTCATTTTACGTGCGTTCTGACTCTAACATTTCCTAAGATTTCAGTAAAGAAAACAGTGTTATGAAGCCATATGATACATATCCTAGTGCTTGTATAGGTAGTCCCCAGTTGAAAATATATCGCCAGGAACCTATCGATATGTTTCGGCAGCCGCTCTGCGCGGCATCGTCACTTAAGGTTAGGTGATTCTGTAGTTAAACGCTGTTGATAAGAATATGGGTATTTTTCTTCTTATTAATTTTAAGAGTCATAAGTCTCTAGAGTCTAGATATTATCGCAACATCTATTTCTAGAAAGTCAATAAATTCTCTAGTCAAGGTAACTAAATATTTCTTACCCAGGTTACATACTATAATTCACTTATGAAAATAAGATACTTAATGAAAATAATCTGTAAATATAATAAAATTGGATATATTTGCATATTTTTGAAATAAACTTATACTTTCCAATTTGGTATTGTCATAATATAATCAGGGCGGTAAATTTTATTATATAAAATTAAACACGTTTGTGTTTAATATATACGCATTATTATTTAAATTCGTTTTGTGTTGGCTACCGAAGACTATACATATTTCATACGTATACAGTAATCAGCCATGTCTTCGCACAGGTAGAAAAATTTAATAAAAAAGATTTTCATACAAATTTTCGTCCCCATTTTCCAAAGATCCTTCCTTAGTGCTCACCTATAGTGTAAAAGGAAACCGCATGAAAATTTTCATGGTCATAGCCCCAGTAATTTGGGCTGCGCGTTGATTAGTCAGTCAGTCAGTTATCCTTGTAAAATATTTTAATATGATTTTGAATGCTTTTCTCATACACCCGTGTTATTTTTTCTATATTTATCATTTTTATATAATATTACACACACTCTATAGGGTCAAAGAACCTAAGTTAATAAACTAAAATAAAAACCACAACATAGTAGTTCAAATTCTCGCCAAAACTCAATTCCAGTGTTG
The DNA here is from genome assembly GCA_947532125.1 of Saturnia pavonia. Classification (NCBI taxonomy): domain Eukaryota; kingdom Metazoa; phylum Arthropoda; class Insecta; order Lepidoptera; family Saturniidae; genus Saturnia; species Saturnia pavonia. Next base: position 2,591,904 of record OX383923.1, read on the forward strand.
TAAATCTTTTATAAAAGTAAGGTATAGTCAATACGGTCACAACATTTGCTATAGTCTGTAAAAGCTGCATCAACTTGTCCACCTCAATCCGTGCTGAATTTACATAATCAGTAAATGATAATAAGATAGATGTCGTTGAGCGATTTTTGAGAAAACCATGCTGTTCAAGACTAAATAAGACTGAAATACCATTATATACTATTATAGTTTTATTATATTAATACTGTTATTTACAAAATAACAAAAAAAGTCATTTTGGCCAAATGTCATTTATGCCCTTTGTAACCCAAAGTTCAAGTATGTAGTGGGTATATCGGACACAGCTCTGATGATTTCGATGTAATTTTGTACTAAGTTAATATTTTACATTCAAAGTTTACCTAGATAGATGCTTTTTTAAATTCCGGGAAGGCACCCAGCGAATATATTATAAACTATTTAAATACAAAAATATATGTCTACTTACAAATTTCATGTTCTTGCAGTTCTTGTAGAATTGTGATTGAAATGGATCAGATCTCACATTATATATACATTTTCTTGGATGCTAAAAAACGATCATAAATAATCAAGAAGCAATTTAAAACCAACATCAACCATTAAAAAGCCTAACGGAGCGTGCAACAGTTCTGATTCGTATTTTTATTAGGAAGTAACTTATACCCGCGGCTTTGCCCGCTTGATATTAGCATTGAAATATTGTAAACATAAAACCTATCATCATCATCATCATTTCAGCCGAAAGACGTCCACTGCTGGACATAGGCCTCCCTCAAAGGTCACCACAACGACCGGTCCTGTGCTGCTCACATCCAGCGGCTTCCCGAAAACTTTACCAAGTCGTCGAACCACCTTGGGACGGGTCTGCCCACGCTGCGTCTTCCGGTACGTGACCGCCACTCGAAAACTCTTTGACCCCATCGGCCATCCGTTCTACGAGCTACGTAGCCCGCCCACTGCCTCTTAAGTCTAGCTATTCTTCGGGCTATGTCAGTGATTTTCTGATTCGATCATGCAGAGAAACTCTAAGCATAGCCCTTTTATTTCCTTTTGAGGTACCTTGAGCTTTCTTATGAAGCCCATAGTTAGCGACCACGTCTCAGCACCATATGTAATCACCGGCAACGCACACTGGTCAAATACTTTCTTCTTGAGACACTGCGGTATCTTGGGCGATAATATGTTACGTAGCTTCCCAAACGCTGCCAGGCCGAGTTGGATTCGACGATTGACCTCTTTCTCAAAACCTATATTGTATACTGAGTTTCTGTGAAATGCGTTAAATGACATTTTTAGTTCCTTACTGGTCCGTGTGTGATTTTACTTTCGTTATCTTGTTCTGATTGATATGTATTATTGTTGGTTTTTGCTTTTGTAATTTAAAAAAAACCTATCGTGGTATATATTATTTCTACAATTAGTATTAATGCGGTCTTTGAATGATGTATTCGTTCATAGTCTAAATAAGCATTTTCACAACCTAAATTACAGAGGTTGACAAATTCCATATATATATATTGCCTCCGTAAGGAAAATGGTCGTATCTAATTAAAACACAAAACGGAGACAAATAAGATCTAAAAATCTTTAAAAATATGTCACTTGCGTCCTTTTAGGCTAACTCGAGACCGGAAGCTCGTAGGGAAAAAAAATACTACAAGGTGTACCTTTTTTCCTGATTCTAAATATATATTTATGTAACTCAATTTTGCAAAAATCAGCATATGTGCCTTCTTTTTTGGGACAGCAGGATAATCAAACATACTTCAACAATATTTCGGTTATACATAAAATTTTTGAACAATTTATTTAGATGATACGTCCGCATTAGAAATTACTCTTACAAGGTCACATGTATAATTTGCAATGCTTCGTTAATTCTGGAAAATATTTATACAATTAAAGAACCAGTCCTGACTCATAAGTGCACACAGCTGTAACTCAAAGCCGAAATGTGAAATTCGGATAGTATGTTCACTTTGTTTTATTATTACATAGGTAATAAGTGAGAGTTGATTAATCCACTGTTAAAGACTGAAAGTTATACGGAATTCCGTTCAGTTTTGAATTTAAAATCATTACAATTGCAATCTTTTTACGCATTCGTTATTGTATCAAAGCATATGGCTTCAGGGACAATCCTATTAAAACTCAAGTCATTATTATTGGAAGCTCTAAGTTGACTGCAAAAAGCGATGGAGCGCAACTTCCTTATATCGTCTTTGTGTTGGTTTTTTATTACATAATTAATTGTAATGTTTTATTTTCACTTTCAGCCGAGAATAAGTATTTGTCGACAAGATTTACTTTTACCCTCCTAACTTTCTCCATGTATTACTTTCAAGACATATACTATACTTGCCAAGGAGATACTTCAGTTATTTTATAATGTAAATCGGTTCTATCGTTCTCAAGTTATAAACAAGCTAACGAACAGAAAAACAACCAGAGAAACGTTACCTTTTATAACATTATGTATGTAAGGATAATGGAAATTATCACGCATGACAATCTGTAAAGACAGGCTATCTTTTCAACACGCTTTTAGCTTCAATTGTAACTAACAATGTAATAAATTCTTAGAAGTAAATTTTAATCTACTTCTAATTATCGTATCTAAATGAAATTTTGTATGTATATGTAGTTCGGATGACAAAACTATAATTTGGTATCTTGGAACTGATCTGATGATGGAGCCAGGAGCTGGAACACTTCAGTGGCTACTAGTAAGCCCCTCGTGTTAAGGCTCATATGTTTTGTTTTGAGGAGTCCTATAGATTGGCCTTGGTAACGAGATGTTATTATAAGACTAAAAAGTTTTATAATTTTTAGTGCTCGATTAAAGCGTGTTTTTTAGTTGACTTAAACTACATATTAATAATTGATTTATATCTCATAGTGGACATTTGGAAGTTTTGTAATGAAAAACCTCTTAATCTTCACAATACTGTTCTAGTATAATCTTGAATTTAGGTTGTTACAAATATTAGATAAATTTACTGGACGCGACGCAACCGTGTACTTATTGTTAGTTGCGTAAAAAACTCTCTGATGCGAGGTTCCGGCCATCCACCCGCCGAAACACAGAAAAATGAACAGGTGCACGGCGTAGACATCTTCCCCCCGTTGAAAGACTCCTTTCAACTTCTTCAGCCGTGATCCGGCGAAGAGAAAGACAAGGGCAGATCCGAGTAAGAGGCCTCCGGAAGCAGCCTCTGGTAGTCTCAATATCTGCGACCCGTGTGACACCGTCCGAACTAGGAAACAGGTGGCTGACACGTCCCAATCACCAGCTGAGTGGTGGGACGTTATCTTCCTGGAGAAGTACTAAATCTCCGACTTCCAAAGATGCTGATTTGGTACGCCATTTGGAACACTGTTGTAGTTCAGCTACATATTCCTTTTGCCAGCGATATCAAACATGATGATTAATATGTTCAAGCTTCATATAACGTTGAAGGTGGTTCTGATTCTCTTGCTTCAGCGATAGAACAGGCAATGCATTTAGGGCATGCCCTATCAAAAATTGACCTGGAGTTAGGAAATGGTAATCGTTAGGGGACGGTAGGTATTGCGATGAAAGTGGTCCTCGCATACCTGCTAAATTTTGTTAAAATATTGCTTTGCTATTGAAACTTGCTCTAGTTCCCAAAACTTTGTCAATTCCTTATACTTGGAGATATAGGGCCAGCAACGAGCCAAAATAGTTTTGAGCCTCCGTAGCTTGAGCATGTTATGACCTAAGGCTAACTGATCACATTCTAATAGATCCCAAGACAATCAAGACGTCTATAGCCGACAGCTTATGAAAATAAGGATCAGCTAACTGTATGATTTTGGGATTTTTGATTGATATCTATATATTTTTTAGGAATAGTACTTGTTAATTGGTTTCATACATAAAATTACTGTACAAAACTATAGTCATTGTTATTTGAATTTAATCTGGCAATGCAACTTTAAGTCACATGTTCTGCTAAGTTGTTGTCTATACCAATAATGTTAATGTTATTTATAGCACATATTTGTAGTGATAACTTCTTCATGAGTGACTGACTAATAAATGAAAACTGACTTCCGCAGTCTAATAAAGCATGCGCTAGAATTTATTTATTTGTTTGAGGACTAATAATATTAACCATGGCTGTTGACAAAAGAATGTGGTTTTCTGTCAAAATGTCATTGGTAGAATTGTTGACCGATATTCCAGTAGAACCGCGATCTGTGTTAAAATTATTGCTGCTGACTGGCACTGGCATTGCTCGTACTAGTATTCATAGAATTAGGTAAATGCAAATGTGAGTTGTGCCTACGCTTGCACTCACGACTGGGACCCAACTTGCAATCATGCGCACGATGCCCATTTCTTAAACAATTGGAGCATAAGTGCAATTTAAATGCTTCATCTCGTCGTTCCTGAACACTCTTCGCTAGGAAAGTAGGGCAGTCGTATATACAGTGATCGCCTTTGCAGACAACGCACTGCTTAGCGACGGAGCTTGTGTTTTGAAATGTAGATCAAAAAAATTTTGTATTACGAGAATTGTTATTGAGATTCTGGCGTGATTGTCTGGCCTTAAGTATATCAGACTTGTTTTGATACATAGTTTCTAACACGTCAGCACGATCAGTTAGGAACGTATTAAAATCTTTTAGAGTGGGGATATCAGACAAACTGTTACGATGTTCTTCCCACTTCATGGCGGTACGATTTTCTAATTTTGTTATAAGAATTTTAATAATTATTATATCAAGCAGTTCGGTATGTTGAACTAAACTTGATAATGCTCGTAAATATTTGTTACGTGATCAACTAGAAACCTTAGTGATTTGTTCGATTCACGTTTGTGTTGTTACTGTACTGTTTTAAAATATAACAATGAATTGAGGTGTTGATTTATACGTTGGCGCTTGTTATGATAACGATCGCACAAAAGCTGCCACGCAATTTCATAGTTAGTTTCACAAATTTCTAAATTAGAAATAATCCGCGCGACTTCGTTTTCGAGATACGATACTAAATAAAAAAACTTGTGGATGAGATGTCGTTAAACGACCTTTAACCGGGCTACGTTTAGCAAATAGTTCCTACAATAGTTTTGCACTACTGTCTTTATCTTCGCTTAAAGACATCTTGTTTATTAATTTATAGCAAGAACCGCACAATAACTAGCACCGGGATCTTTAGAAAAATGGATATAGTTGATTGAGTAATCTTGACAGTAAGACCAATGCCAAATGAAGGAATAAGGTTATATTTTGTAATCTTATCTGTTACTCCTTTGGCGGCACCTGGGGCCCGAACGCAGCCACGCGGCAGCAGCGCGGCGGCGGCGCGGCGTCACCAGAACACGGCTAGCGGTAGCCGGCAGCGTTAGGCGGCGCGTGACGGAGTCCCTGGAATAGTCGGCCGGAAATATTTGAAATATTGTTAACTAGAATAAAAATACGAACTGAGTGGGCGATTAAGTTAAGTGCCTCAGATAACCCCGTAGGATATAATTACTATTTTATGTTTGGATATTAAAATATTATATATTCACATAGTAATTTTAATCTATTTACTGTTATTTAAATGAAATTACGATTTTACAAATTGTTATGTAGGGTAATTGACAATGAACAATAAATTTTAATTTTACTATTTTAGATATCTTATGGTATAATACTTGAAAGAAGCTTTAAGATAGTTAGGTATTTTGTTGACCTAATAAAACACGAGTAGAATGTACCAAACAGCGACCCTTTTGATAGGAAAATACGTTTGGGTATTTAACTGATAGACGAGGCGGCTGCTTCTAGCTGCACTGGTCCTCGTTGGTGGCTATGGCACACGTACACGCACACGTACACGAGCTGCTCGCAAATGTTGACGGAATTCTCGAACTTGCGTGGACAGGCTGACGGTGAACCTTGACGTCGCAGAAGCCAAGGCTGGGCGCGGCGCGTTCTGCTGACCGACCTGGCTGGCTTAGCTGTCTGCTATTATAGTGTTCTTGCGTCTGTAGACCTCCACGAGGAATCTTTCGTAGATTGCCTTTGATGAGAATTCTTTGTCTTCGTACTCAAATCCGAATTTTGCAAATATGTCCTGTCACGGTCGCCAAATTAGGTCTCATAGTGGACATTTGGAAGTTTTATAATGAAAAACTTCATAATCTTCACGATACTTTTGAATCTTGAATTTAGGTTGTTACAAAATAGAATAGATTATTTTACTCGACGCGACGCAACCGTGTACTTATTGTTAGTGGCAAAAAGTCACATGTGCAAAAAAATACTCGAATGCAACGTAGACATGCAGTTTATGTGTTTAGTATAACACGGATTCTAGATTATAGGCATTCATAACTAACTTAATTGATTTCACTTATTGATTCATATTAAAGTTTTTTTTATTAATTAATATAAGAATGGTTTAAACTACCTACGTTGATTAACTAATGACGTTTCGAAATAATTACATCTTTTTTCCACATTACAGCTGGTTTGCACTAAGAAAATGCTTTACCTATAGCGTTGCGTTCGCTAGTGTACAAAGTAAAATTGCAATAAAGTATTCATTCAATCATATATTTAATGGAGATGTGTGCGCTCACTGAAACCCAGCGCTGTGATAATTGGCTGTTGCACATGCTGAGCAGGGGTACTTTTCAATGTTAAATGCAGTAGTTATCCGGCAATATTTCAATATTTTAAACAAAAGTAATATACAAGATTTATTACCAAATGGACTTTCTTTCTTTATATTTGTCACTGAAATCAAACTAGTGTTTATAGAAAAGTTCATCAAAAGGACATTGTAATAATTAGTAAATGAACTAATAGTGAGATGGTTATAAGGTCATGATTCATTGAAACTGTCAGTATTGCCGCTTACATTAAGCATCGCTTTTGTAAATATAATTAAATGGCTTATTCCTTATACTCCACAGTTACGCCTCATAAAACTGAAACACAAATTGTGTTTCTAGTTTTTGCGTTTGTTTTTTGTGCATTGTTTTTATATACCTAATATAATCCAATAATTACGTAAATATTTTTCGTACTACTAACCAAGTATTACGAATTATATTTGTGACCTTCTGTGTGAAATTATCATCCATTTAAATTATTTCAAATTATTTATGTATAATTGAAATATTACTGAAGTGTAAAAATTAAAAATTAAAATTATTAAAAAATTAAAATTAGTAATCGGCGTTACTAAAATTCGCTATGTAAAAATACATAAATTGGCTTAGAAACAATATAGGTACCTACGAATAGTTAGTAATTAAACCGACCGCATCAGTAGCAATGTCAAGCGGGCGAAACCGCTGGAATAAGTTACTCTCTAATAGGAATATAAACAAAGACAGTTGCACGGTTCGGTGAGTATTTATTTTTAATGTTTAATTTCGGTCTCTAGTGATAATTGAACTGAACTTTGATACATTTCATGCACAGTTTTACAAGTACTGTAGCCTGAGCTTTCGATAAAGGAAAACATCGTGAGGGAACCATAGCATGTCCTAATGTCCTAATTTCCGCCTGGCTAGCTACCACCCTCAAGTTGAAAATCTGTCGCCAAGCACCAATAGGTGTGTTCCGGCAGCTGCACTTGAGAGCCATTCTTCCACTAGGTTTAACGTGTTATCATCTTGGGCTACATCGTCACTAAACATCAGGTGAGATTGTGGCCACTAAGCCGAAACCTATAACGATAAAAAAAACAGCCGAACTGAACTATATAAGTAGATTTATTATTTTACTCAAATTATTAGCGAAATGAAATATCTAGTAGATAACCTGGTGAAATTCTCCTTTTAGCGGCCTGAGTGGTGCCGACAACATAATATATCGTAATAATAACTGTAATAAACAATTTATACAGATGTTTATTGCCTTCGTTAGTGCGTTTTTAGGGTTTCGAAGTCAAAAGGAAGAGTTTCGCAATGTCCTTTTGTCTGTCTGTGGCTAAGCTCAAAGATTCTCAGTATTAGAAATCTGTAATTTGGTTTGGTATGCATATTAGTCACGACGGCAAAGTGATAATTATGGTAGTAGTATAATGAAGTTAAAAGGAAAACTATCAGAGGTTAGTAGGCTTTACAAGTTAACACGTCACTGCAAAGGCAGCACGCATGATGAATAATAATGACCTTACCAGTGTAAGAGAATGAACAGATGCAAATTGCTATTTTTATAAACTAATACATATTAAGCTATAAGCAGTATTGAATTATTATTATTATTTATTTGTTTACTAATTTACTACATATTTTTATTGAATCGAATTTTGGGCCCACCGTTACTTGCTCTGGGGTTCCACATAAAAATCAGCGCTGAGTGCCTCGTGGCACTTCAGCATTTATGCTGAGCTGAGCTTTACACAAACAAACAGCTCTTCCAGTTTATTATATTAGTTTACTTGTAAACTAATATAAATTGTTACCTTTTAAAGCCTACTAACCTCTGACTACCTTCCCTAATACCTATCTACTAACCTCCTTTTAACTTCATTATATATACTACTACCATTATTCTTTCACATATCCAAAAACAACTATTTAGAGGCCATGTGATGCATGAATTACTTCATACAAAAGTATACTATACATATTTGAACGTGGACCTACACAATAGTCCCTAGTTCTAAATACTTTTCATTTTCTTCCAGTCTTTGAAAATTGATTACTTTTGAAAACAATTCGCCTTTAGTACGTGCCAAGGTAACAAAAGGAGCACACTGTCCAATTATTTATTTGCAGGTGCAGTCATTTATGATTAATGTTATTTTTCATTTCATAATAAACTTAAAATTGAACCACCAAATGGAAGAAGGGAATAAACGCCACTTTTTGACATATTCAGTTTTCTACATTTTTACATTCTTTAGATGTAGCTCTTAATTGTGAGCTCGAAGACAGGAACAAAAACCATTCGCTTCGTATAGATTCAAGCGGTCAAAAAATAATTAGTTGGAAGAAGGAAACAAATCCTTTCTTTATTCCCTTCTTCCAGCTATCAACAGTACGATTATAGAAATAGTGTTGGTTTTGCCTGTTTTTTTTTCTCACAAAAACGCTTCGCTATTGGTGGGGGACGCGATACTAGCGATCTAATACTTTCCTGTGCGTGGCCATTCGTTTTTACAGTGTGACAGAAATTTTGAGACAGCTAAAAGACTTTTTAGGAGAAAGGACAGAATTTACGTTCCAAATGAATATAATAGTCTTATTTTGTCAGCAAAAATCAGGGGTTTTTCAGTTAAACCCGTTACTTCTAATGACATACTTGATTTTAAAAATTCATGAAAGCTGTAAGTCATTAGACAAGGCAACAACATTCAAGTTTTCGCAGTATAGAATCTTTGAGTATTGTTCAAGTCTTATGGGTTACTTGACATGTTCCGAATTTATCGATTATTTCGTTAAAGCTACATTTTTGCTCCAAAAACCTTCTACAAATCCAACAATACCAGAAACATCAGAAATACCCATAAATGAGAAAAAAATGAACGACATTTAAAAAATAATCCAATATATTCCTGACAAATTCAAAGATTTTTACGATATTATTCTGACCTGGCCAACTACAACATCCGAAAGTGACGAAATATATAAATAATACAGTGTCCTTACGTTTTTCTAATAAATAAATAATTTTTGTGATTATATTGTTTATTATTTCAAATTATTTTGCATATAGTATATGATAAATTGGAAGAAGGGAATAAATCCAACACATTTACATATACATATATAAATATATATTTTAGCCAGGGCTATTAGTAAATAAATCAGAATTTATATTTTCTTCATTATCATTAATATTCCATGAGCCTACAAGTTGAAAGTAAAATGTTATAAAGTTTTTTTTAATTATCTCCATTCTTATTTTTTGGATTTATTCCCTTCTTCCAATTGGTGGTTCAATTGCTTTTTTCTTGTTTATTTTTCTGCCAAGGCAATGTATATATAATAAGAAATTTGATATATTTTAGTCACAATTCAACGTAATCAGTAAACATGAACTTTGTAAGTAGAAATACTATTTTGCATTAATATTTTGTATTACATTTTATTAAGATGAATTTAGATTTTAAAATTGAGTACGGAAACCATTATGTAAAATTTATGTTATAATGTATGTTGTCATCATAACTTTATTAAAATAAGAATGTCGTGCCGGCTTGCTCAAATGTCTGCTCACGTTGTGTTTGAAGGACTTCATGTTATAGAAAGGATGGAACACACTGACTGGGAGACAGTACAACAGCTTCACAGTACGGCAAATTAAAACGTAGCAAATTTCCTTTGTTCGTTGGAGGTTACCGTAAAGCTGTGGCTCCGGAGCCCAGCGCGTGTGGTTCTGTTATGAAAAGGAGAAGAGAGAGTTAGGTTTTTACAGCCCTTCAGAACGCTAACCATGCACACGCACAGTAAGGCAATGTCTCTGCGCAGCTGAAGTGGCTCGATGAACTTAGTATACGTCTGCATTATTTACGAAGCGGACAGCCCGTCCGACTTAACTATGGTCAAGGATTTTCTGGACTGACTTGGTTTGCGAAGGCACAACGGAACGCCCTAACGTCAAATGTTGAAGGTAGGCACTGGAACTCCGTAATATAACAATGTAACCTAGTCGCCACAATCTTCCATCTTTATTATAGATTGTCCTCGCTTCGGCTTGTCCAGGTTTGACCTCGAGTCACGGACAAGTTATAGGCTGAATCAGCAGAATTCGCACAAGCTTATGAAGGAGGAAGATACTACTAGGGCTTTTTTGAACTTAATCGAAGGAGAATAGTCAAAGGTTCTAACAAACGGAACAAATAGAAGAGAATGTAGGAATTGGTATACACTATTTTGGTAAAGTCCGACAAGGCTTCTAAAAATATATAAGAAATTACTAGACTGTAAATTATTGACAGAAAAAGTAAACTGTGTGTAATTGAATTAAATACAATACTAAACCAGGAATGACAAATGTGTAAACAAATAATGACGGGAATAATTATAATAATCAGTTTAATGTATTTGGAAATTAATTAAATAATCTAGTGACTGTAATGTGGAATAATAAATAAAAAATTGTTGAGAATATAATAATAGACAATCCCAATTGACATTGGGATAAAAGTTAGATAAGACAATAAAATGTATTAAAATCAGAAGTAGAAATTATGTAAAATTAAGATTATTAGGAAAATGTATTAGTAGAATAAGATAGATTAAGGCGGAGGCTTCAAACACAAAAGTAACCATAAACAACTCTGTTTATGTTAGAGGGGAATAAAGAGAACACGAAAAAAAAGCCTGGCCGCCATGAGAAGCAGTCTGGCCATAAGTATTTTTAAGAACAATATTCTTATATCCGAGTCGTGTATTATGTGTGTGGTCTTGATTGTCAGAAGACAGATTTCGTAGACTCGTTGTTTCAGCATTTTTGAAAGCCACCTTTCACTCAGTTCGCTAGTCTTTTTTGAAATTGCCTTGGATGTAGATTTTCTAATTTGAGATAAGCATTTCTGCCATTTTTCGCTCGCTTCATTTAAACGGGATTGCTTCATATATTAGCGTAGCTCTATCTTCATGCGTTTTCGATAAATATTATGTTATTTATTTACTGAAGCTTATTTTAAAAATATTTTCTCATGTCATACTTAAAATAAAAGTTCTTACGAACTATGAGTCTGCCACATACTTAAACTTCCACATGTACGAGTCAAGACTGGTTCTTTAATGCTATAAATATTTTCAGAATAATAACGAAGCATTGCAAATTATACATGTGACCTTCTAAGAGTAATTTCTGATGCGGACGTATCATCTATATAAATGATTATAAAAAAAAATATGCATAAATGGAATATTGTTGAAGTGTACTGAAGTGTATTGTTGAAGTATACTGCCTTCCTAAAAAGAGGGGCGCATATACCGATTTTTGCAAAATTGAGTTATTTTCAGACTCAGGGAAAATGGCCTACCTAGTTTTTTTTTGTTTTTTTTTTTTCTCCTTACGAGCTTCCGTTCTTGTGTTAGGCAAAAAGATTGCAAGAGACATACTATTAAAGATTTTCAGATCTTTATTTTTTTTCTGGTTTGTGTTTTTGTTAAATAAGCCCATAAGCCCATTTTCCTTACGAAGGCAGTATATTATATATATTGTATGTCAACCTCTGAAATTTATGTTGTGATAATGCATGTTTAGACTAAGTAATAATAATGAACTAATACATTCATAGACCGCTTTAATACTAATTGTAGAAATAATATATACCACGATAGAAAAAGTTTCTTTTAATTACAAAAGCAAAACCCAAGTTTACATAGCAATCAGAACGAGATAACGAAAGTAAAGACACACACGGGTCAGTAAGTAACTAAAAATGTCATTTAATGCATTGTACTGAAACTAAGTATACAATATAAGTTTTATGTTTACAATATTTCAATGCTAATTAATGTCAAACGGGCAAAGCTGCAGGTACAAGATACTCCCTAATAAAAATACGAACCAGAACTGTTGCACGCTCCGTTAGGTTTTTTAATGTTTAATCTTGGTTTGAAATTGCTTCTTAATTATTATTTTATTTATGATATTTTGTTTTTTGCATCCCAGAAAATGTATATATAATGTGTGATCTGATCCATTTCAAGCACAATTCTACAAGAACTGCAAACAACATGAAATTTGTAAGTAGACATATATTTTTATATTTAAATAGTTTATAATATATTCGCTGGGTGCCTTCCCGAAAATTAAAATGGCACCTATATAGGTAAATTTTGAATGTAAAATATTAACTAAGTACAAATTTACACCGAAATCATCAGAGCCGTGTCTGATAAACCCACTAAATATTTAAACTTTGGGTTACAAAGGGCATCTCGGCAAAAATGTTTTTTGTTATTTTGTGAATAACAGTATTAATATAATAAAACTATAATAGCATATAATGGTATTTTGTTCTTCTTTAGTCTTGAACAGCATGGTTTTCACAAAAATCGGTCAACGACATCTATCTTATTATCATTTACTGATTACATAAATTTAGCACGGATTCAGATGGACAAGTTGATCCAGCTTTTACAGACTATAGCAAATGTTCTGACCATATTAATCAGACCTTACTTTTATAAAAGATTTACAATACTAGAATTGAGTTTTTGGCGGGATCTTGAAATGCCATGATATAGTTTTTACTTTAATTCATTAACTTAGGTTCTTTGACCCTATAGTATGTGTGTAATATTAGTGGCATTTTACGTGATATAGTTTGGATATTGAGAATACGTGAAGTTGATTATAAATATAAACTGAAAACAAGTATTATGAGATGTCACAAAAACTCCCTAGATAGTTCCAACAAGGGAGCCACCATCTTTTTAGACCAACTTTGAAAGTCTAAAAACTTGAATTCATTGACACTGGCAAGTGCTTTAAGCGGCGCCAAATAAAGAAGAAGAAGAACGCTAGAATTCACGGGAATTTATACAGATGGCTTACGACATATATTAAGAACCGATCGCAAGCAGTTGACTCAACGGTTACTCATATGTATGGAATCTTGTGCTTTCTGGGGGTCCCTCAAGGTTCTTTGTTTGGTTAGGTGGCTATGTAATATTTTCGTCAATGACATAAAATATTACTTAAAACACTCTACATTTGTGTTATATGCTCATAATATGAAGATATTCAATCAAATTCAAAGCGTTAAATATTGCCATCTTTTACTGCAAGATTTGTATAGATTTGAAGATTAATGCAACATTAATAAACTGAATGTAACGCGATATCGTTTACACGTAAAATTAAACCAACAGATTTTATATATAAGCTTAAATGGCATATGCTTGCAAAGGTAGATGAGATCCGCGACTTATCCATGATTCCATGCTCACGTACGATGAACATATAGATAACATAGCCAATGCACCAATAAAATCAATGAGATTTGTAATCAGTTCAAGCTCCCAATTCAGCAGTGTTAAATTTACTAAAATTCCCTATTGCTCATACGTGCGTAGTTTACTCGAGTATTGTTCACAAATTTGAAATCCTTAATATACTGTATATATATATATATAAATAAGCTAGAAACTATTAAGCGTAGATTGATAAAATATTGGCAGTACAAGTGCAAAATATACGATGATAGCTAAAAAAAGAGATCATCTAGAAGACATTTTTGGCTAACCTCCACGACGACGACGAACATTAATTTAGTCACAATATGCAAAAACAGATAAATAGTGTAGAGTAATGAATCTTCCGTAACAAATTATAATTTAAACACTGTATAAAATAAAATAATAGTATCACACTCAGTTTTTACGCTCTTTTGATCTTTTTTAATCTGTTGTGATATTCTCTAAAAAAATTCATATGCCGCCCAGGTTTATTTTGTTTTCAAACATGAATTTTCAAATAAATCAGACCATTATAGAAAAAATAACACGGTTGTATTAGAAAAGGATAACTGACTGACTGACATATCAACGCGCAGCCCAAGTTACTGGGGCTATGACCATGAAAATTTGCATGCGGGTTCCTTTTACACTGTAAATTTAGGTCCATTTTTTTAGTTATTCTATTTTTCTACATGTGCGAAGGCAGGGCGAGTCGCTATATACCTATGAAATAGGTATTGCCTTCGGTAACCTACCCAACTCAATGCAAAACGAATTTATACAATGAAGCGTATATATTAAGCACAGACATTAGTTAGTTATTATTGTGCGGGTAAAATGATCTCTAAGCTCATATAATAACAATCATTTAGTTAACTGAAGTACAGAATTCAATAATTTTATACAAATAAAACCCTAGAGCAGCGTGTAACTACAAACTTCCTGATGTCAAGTGTCCATGTAACCAAAGATCTGGAATTTTATGTATCTAGATCTCGAATGCCTGTTGCGAAACACATCGCTAGATGCTTGGCGACAATTACTTAACCCGAGAGTGGCAGTTAGCTATGTGATCACTGTCTAACAATCTGGTACCGTTTCATCACAATGTTTTCCTTCACGTACACTTAAACTCGCGTCGATCGACGCGGCGTCTGAACGAAATATCACTGAGACATTATATCTTCAAAACTACAGTTTTGCATTTTCCATTTCAGTTAAAGTACATAGTGGTGATTGTGGGGGCCCTGATAGCCTTTGGTTCAACAACCGCCGAGGCGAAAAGTCGCTTCAAAGATAGATACGGGTAAAAGTTTTGCATTAATTGCGAATTTTGTGATGAAGAATTTTTTTTTAATGAGTTGTAAAAATATTTACACCCGGCAAATGTTTTAATAATAAATAAAAATATTTCACTCATATTTTGTGGTTGTATTATTTTTGTTGTAGTATATTTCCTTCATATCCCTCTTATGTGATATGTGAAGTGCGATTTTTAATTTAAGTGTAAATTAATCATAAGAACCTCTGAAAATACTAAATCTATATACGAGTATATAACAGCGAAATACTACTCACTGCGACATCTCCGAAACTTTAAATCCTATTGACTTGAAATTTATCATTACTCCTTTCGTGATCTATAGTTTGTATGGGATGGATAAAAAAACATTGTCTAAAGAATTTTCTGCTATGATCTACGACGGTGATAATGTATCTATCTGTCCTATGTCTATCTGTATGACTTTGTATGTCCGATTGTAATTCAAAAATGGCTTGTCCGATTTTGATAAAACTTTTTACTCGAGAAGTATATGTGATTCCTCAATTTATAGATTAATAATTAATAAGGTTAACAATTACCCGGTAATCAACGTGTGTGGAGCTGCGAGGCACCGCTAGTAATAAGTATCAGGTATTGTTTTTTTTTCGTCTGCCTATTCTCCTTCTTGCATCCTAAGAACCCTGAAGACTCAGAAGGCTTTTTTTACATCGTCTCCCGGCTTGGGGGCAAGTGCTGAAGGCACTCAGCCGCAAAAGCGTGGCAACAAGCTCAAAGGTGTGAAAGTGGCCGAACCTCGTCTTGGGCTGTTGCCGTACATGCATCAAGTCGCGGTCTAACTAATTCCATATCCGTAGAAAATTCGAAGTAACTATGTATCTAAACATGTTTCTGCCTTCTGGGGAGAAGGGAGGAACATGCGTATATGTATAAAGTAATCTGGCAATTTGGTGTAAAACTAACGTCAAAAAAAGTTTCCTTAAAGAACTTATGTACCTGGATCCGAAAAAGGTTGCCCCATTTAAACTTACTTTCCGACAACAATCGAGTTTCTTGCTGACTCTTCTCAGTGACTGGGATTGTTTTCCATATCGGTATACAACAATACTCTATGTACGCATTGACATTCATTTGTGCCTTCTAAAGCATTAATCGAATAAAATGTTTCTCATTTCGATGTGCAAGGCGGTGTCCTATTTTCAACTTTAAGACCAACACAGTCACACCTATTCCTGCATAGATGCTAGAAGCACACACATATATTCCAGCCTGAAGGCTGCAATCAGCGAGAACGCACTAAACCCATCTTTATAAATCACAAGTTCGGCCGTGTATAGAATACTGTTCACATCTCTGAAATGGATCGGCGAAATACCTACTCGATGCTCTGGACAGGTTGCAGAGACGGGCTGTCCGTATTGTTAATGATGCAGACGTTACTAAGTAAAGATTAAATGATTATACTGTTAGGTGCAATGAAACGAATCTCAAAATTACCGCCAAATTAGTACCACGCTACCGCGACCAGGTGACGCCTCGCCGTTCAAGCATAATATATAAGCCAGTAGTGGCGTGATGTCGTGCATCCAAGCCCGGGTGAAGCTGTAAAAGCCGTTCGAGGCTCCAGAGCCCTAATGGCTAACAGTATAGTCAGTTCGAAAAAAAAAAATGATGTCGTACATTATCGTTTAGACATTTGTATCGTGCGGATGCTCTGTCCGTAACTGTATTTCGTATCGATAGTAAAATATTTTGTTAAGTCAGTTTTGTAATAATAATAGTTCTGCTGATCTTTCATATCTAAATTAATATACACTTTAGTTTATTTTCTTAAGTATGGAATAATCCATATAATAACCTATGTTACACTTATAATACACATCATGATTTTCCATGAAAACTTTGATAAAAAAAACATTATATTTATTAACGTGCTTAAAAACAAATATGGCTTCTCACTTGCAACTTAAAACATAATTAAAGACTACCCAATTCTGTCAATCAAGATTCAACATGAAGTTCCCGTAGAACATCACAAGCGTTATTACGTGAGCGAAGACGCAGGCTCCAGCTAGCGTATACAGAAACACAAAAAAACAGAGCCAGCCTCTACAGATTTATCATGCGTGATAATTTCCATTATCCTTCCTTACATAATGTTAAAAAGGCATCTTTTCTCTGGCTGTTTGTCTGTCCGTTAGTATGCTGATAACTCGAGAACGACAGAATGAATTTTCATGATAAAATAAAAGGAGTATTTTCTTGTCAAGTTTAGTATATGTTTTGAAAGTAATTTATGAGGGTAAAGTAAATCATGTCGACAAATACTTATTCTTGGCTGAAGTTAGAATAAAATATTACAATTAATTATGTAATAATTCGCGCTCTTGACGTTGATATTTCTAAGTCTTTTTATGTGTTTTCACATCATGAATTTCAAAGGTTATCGGAAAATATGTATAAAATATAGATTACCTACATTATTATATAGAATATAATCAAAATATAATATAAATATAAGTTATAGGTAAATAATAAAGCGATTAATAATATTCCTAGACATTTTTTTTAAATATCTTCTCCGAGTGTGCGCGTCTCATAAAGCAGTCCATAGTCTGAACTGGAAAGACAGCGGGAAAATTTGTAGAGTGTTTTGGTAATTTTAGTGTCACGTTTTCCGATGACCGTAAATAACGTGTATGCGTATCGATAAGGAATTTGAAACTGTTTTTCAGATAACAAGGTGTAATAGAATTAAAGAGAATATTATAAAGTAGAAACAAAATAAGAGCTTTCCGGTGAAATCTAATTAGAAGACATAGAAGTTTTGTGTGAAATTGTGAGATATGGTCATTCTTACATAATCCGTATATGAACCACAAGTGTATCAAGTTAAATTTCGGTAATATCTAAATAGCGAGTAGCATCAGCATAGTCGAGGATTGGAAATAGTATGGGTTGTGCAAGTTAAACTATTGTGGCAGTAGGAAGAAATTTTCTTAAATTTTCTTAGGCACAGGCAGAAACGTAGGGCACAGAGATATTTCTTTGAAGATTTCTCTTTACTTGGTGCAGACGGTAGCTGCTTACGATCAGGCGGCCCGCATGCTTGTTTTCCACCTTAATAATATGAAAAGCTACTTGAGAAAAAACATTATCCTACTTCTTGAAGTTTTGGCATTCCACATTCCGGCTTTGTGTTACGGCTGTGAGGACTTATGAGTGAGCGGACTTGTTCTTTAATTTCAAGGGTCTGACCCATTTTCGAAAGTAGTTTAGTAGGTCTTCCTTTATGCGTTTCCGATAAACCAGTTACCTGGATTCAATAAACAATAAAAAAATAATCACGTCATTCATCTAGTTCAGCTTATTTAAAAATATTTTTTTCATCTCATTCTTACGAACTATGAGTCTGACACATACTTAAACTTCACATATGCGAGTCAGGACTGATTATTTAATGCTATAAATATTTTCAGAATATTAACGAAGCATTGCAAATTATACATGTGACCTTCTAAGAGTAATTTCTTATGCGGACGCATCATCTATATAAATGATTATAAAAAAATGAATAAATGGAATATTGTTGAAGTGTACTGAAGTGTATTGTTGCCGTCCTAAGAAAGAGGGGCACACATCTACCGATTTTTGCAAAATTAATTTATATATATTTTCAGAATCAGGAAAAAAAGGCATACTTATTTTTTTTTGTTTCCCTACGAGCTTTCGTTCTCGAGTTAGCCTAAAAGGACGCAAGTGACATATTTTTAAAGAATTTATTTTTCTCCGTTTTGGTTTTTAGTTAGTTAGCCTATTTTCTTATAGAAGCAATATATTATATAAATATAAATTTTTCTTTAAAAAAATTGTATGTAATTTGTCAATCTCTGAAATTTGGGTTGTGAAAATGCATATTTAGACTAAGTCATAATAATGAACGAATACATCATATAAAGATCGCATTAATACTGATTGTAGAAATTATATATACCACGATAGAAAAAGTTTTTTTTTTGTAATTACAAAAGCAAAAACCAAGTTTACATAACAATCAGAACAAGATAACGAAAGTAACACACGGGCCAATAAAAACCTAAAAATGACATTTAATGCATTGTACAAAAACTAAGTATACAATATAAGTTTTATGTTTATAATATTTCAATGCTAATTTCAAGCGGGCAAAGCCGCGGGTACAAGTTAATCCCTAATAAAAATACGAATCAGAACTGTTGCACCTTTCGTTAGTTTTTTTAATGGTTAATGTTGGTTTTAAATTGTTTTTTAATTATTAGGACGGTAAAATAATTGAAAAATGACGGATGGATTCTTATTGACAGAGACACGGATCGCTAGAAAAGAAAACGTACAATCTTAAATTAGATTTGTATAAGTTTATTGATAACTATTATTCTATTTATTGTTTTGACTCGCACATACCTATCTGGAGTCTATAAAACTTATTTTGTTACAACAAGAGACCTCTCGAATTATAACCGGTATTCGAAGGAATTGGAACCTTTTACTCGAAATTATAAAACGAATGGAAAACCTGGCGGACGCATTCATTCATGCTGGCTTGAGGATGGAGTTATAAAAATTGGAACAGAATGGAGTTCTAGTTAAACACAAGCTTCTCCCGACGGAATTTTACTAGCAGATCTGTTACGGATATATTCAAAACTTGGACTATTTCTTACTAGTTAAAGTGTTACTATCATTAATAGACTTTAATAAGGTACTCTGTTTTTTTATATCTCAATTAATGTTAATTCCTTCGGAATATACTTATTTATCTACTTCGAATTTCATTCAATTAGCTTGAATTATTTATTTTCTGGTATTTTATACCTACTTAATTGTCCACGTGACATAGCCTCTTAGAAATTGAATTGTTTTCCTTGCAAGAAATTGTTTAGATTCCGAAACAAGTGGTAATCTGTACGAGCAAGGTCCGGGGAGTACAGTGGGTGTCTGAAACATTCCAACCGCAGTTCCTCTTATTTAGCCACCGTATGTCGTAGCCGGTTATCCTGGGCATAACCACTGTGATGAGCGTTTCCGATCGTCGTAAATAATCAATTTTTCGTCACAGTAAGAATACGATTCAAAATTCCCTCGTTATTGTGACGGTTGAGTAATGTAACGCAGCACTCAATGCGTGTTTGTAGGTGTGCTTCAGTCAATTCAAGCGGTACCCGTTTCTCGAGCTTTTTCAATTTTCCAATTTGTTTTAAGTGAATTAAAATTGTTTTATCACTCACACCAAAGCCTGCCGCTTACCCTGACTTGGTTTTCGATGAATCCGCTTCCACGATGACGTTTAATTCTTTATTATGAACTACGATCTCCGACCGTCCACGGTCAAAACATTAGAAGCAAAAACGTAGCGTGCTTTCTTTTACAGTAGCTTCCCCATAGTCATCATTAATCCTTCGAGCTGTTTCTGCAGCACTGATGCCATGGTGGAACTCATATTCATAAATAACGCGATATATTAAGTATTCAATTTTGTGAAAAGAACGAGTTCAAAGAAAAATCAAATAGTGCGAAAATAAATTGTTAACTGATTCCGAAACACAAATACACAAGCCTAAATTTGAAATAAATTTGTATTTGAAATTCATAAGCAAACGCCACATAATTGAGATCAAAGTGGCCAGTTCAACAGAACACCAATTTCATATGTAAGGACCTAATAGAAGGAGATATAGATTTGCATAATATATAATATATAAATATAAATTAAGAATTGCATTGCCCTTATCAGATAAAAGGGAAATGATGGATTATAGTACAACAAAAATAATACAGCCACAAAATATTATTGAAATATTTTTATTTGTTATTAAAGCATCTGATAAAACTTATGCAAGCCGGATATGAATACTGTAATGAAATGTTACATTACAAAATTCACAATTAAATGTAAAACTTCACCTGTGCCCGAGTTTACGCTTAGGTACTACTAATGTGTCAGTATCAGCGTTTGTTGAACCAAAGACTATCAAGGCCCCCACAATCATCACTACGTACTTTAACTGAAATGGAAAATGCGAATCTGTAGTTTTGAAAGTATGATGACTCAGTGATATTCTGTTAAGACGCCGCTTCGATTGACGTGAGTTAAAGTGTACGTGAAGGTAACATTGTGATGAAACGTTAATATATTGTAAGACAGTGATCACATAGCTAACTGCCACTCTCAGGTTTAGTATTTGTCGCCAAGCATCTAGCGATGTGTTCCGGAACCTGCATTCGAAATCCAGATAGATGCAATTCCAGATCTTTGGTTACATCGACACTTGACATCAGGTAAGTTTGTAGTTATACGCTCATTGAATTCTGTATTCAGTTAACTAAATGAGCCTAGAGATCATTTTACCCGCACTATAAGAACTAATTAATGTTTGCGTGTAATATGTACGCATTATTGTTTGAATTCGTTTTACATTGACTTGGTAAGGTTACCCAAGGTTACCAAAGTTAATCTATTTTATACGTAAATATATAGAGGCCTTTTTTAGCAAATTTCACAACGGGTTATAAGATAGATCAAAAGAACGTAAAACTATGTTACGTACCATATTTCATTTTATTTGGAAAACAAAGTGTTTTATTTACCTAAATTGATAATAAAGATTCATTACTCTACACAGTCTATGTACCATTTATCTGTTTTTACATATTGTGACTAAATTAATGCTCGTCTTCCTTATATTAAGTTATACAATAATAAATTATAATTACTGTTTAATATTGAAGTTTATTTTGTCACCGATAGATGTCACTAACTCTTTTGCAAACTAAGTAATGATATGTTTTTTGTATTTGGTTAGTACAAATTGTAAAACCTTTAATAATTGAATAAACAATGCCATAGCACTCGTTGCATTCATTGTTTATCTCCACAATAGTTCAAATAGTTCAAAATAGATCAAACTAGTTCAACAGTCCACGCTATCGAAGTGCAACACACTCAACATTGGTCCTTCGAGCCGGATTTTTTGGGTTAAGCGAATCCAGGATTAGGATCCGCACCCCAGACCCCGTACCAGCAGAGCAGTACAACAAGCAGTAGGTGAGCAGAGCAGTACAACAAACAGTGGGTGAGCAGAGCAGTACAACAAGCAGTGGGTGAGCGGAGCAGTACAGCCAAGCAGCGGATGTGCAGAGCCGTACAACCAAGTGGCGTGTGAGCAGAGCAGCCAGGTTGGGAGCGGCAAGGTGTGACGTCATAGCTGAGGCATACCAGGACAACAGTGATTTATGTGAGTTAAGTGCAATTGTGAGTACAGTTTTCGTCTGTAATAGTCGTCAATAAAAACTAAGAAATTGTGAAGAATTATCAACTTTGATAATTTTCAGACTTAGGAAAATAATGTATATATTAAGTTGAAATAATTTGTATTTTTAATTTTCAACTTAGTGTTGTCTTTTTATTCAAATTTAGATATTCTCCACATTGTTTAGTTTAAATATAATTAAGATTTAAGTTAACTTTTAAATTATATTTACCAATTAAGTAACTCACATTGTTCAGTGACAGTTCAAATATTGTTGTTGTTAATAATTGTAACGCTTGATATTATTTAGAAAATGGAAGGTCTAATCAAAGTTCAAAAAGATATTAAAAATACTATTGAAAAAGGTTTGAGTAATTTTAGAAAAAGTCCAAAGGAAAGATTAACTTTTGAATACGTAGAAACTAGATTAGAAAATTTAGAAAAACAATGGACTACTTTTATAAATAATAATGAAAAATTATATGAAAAGTATGAGGACATAGAAAGTTCTAATTATGTCTCTGATAATATTTATTATGAGACCGAAGAAGCTTATATAAATTATAAATCTTTAATTAAAACTATTATTAACACTAAGCATGCGGTTTCCAATAAAACAGAACCGATGAGCAAGTGTTCCCAAGATATCACCCAATCAGTTAAATTACCGAAAATTTCAATACCTGGGTTTTCCGGTAAATATTCTGAATGGCCAACAATTCGGGATTTGTTTAGGTCATTAGTACACAATAATAGTACACTAGATAATGTACAAAAAATACATTATTTAAAAGGTCTCTTATCCGGAGAGGCGGAGCAATTAATACGATATACACCGGTCACTGAAGCTAGTTATAATGAATGTTGGTCGTTATTAGAGAACCGATATAATAATACGAGATACCTAAGTAATAGTATTTTTAAAAGATTTTTCGAGCAAAAAAAGATGGGTTTTGAATCGGCTAGTGCACTTAAGGATCTTTTAGATACAACCACTGACTGTCTTAAAGCCTATAACCATTTAAATGTTAATGTGAACATAGGAGACAGTATGGTATTGTACTACATTGTAAACTACAAATTAGATTCGGAATCTCGAAGACAGTGGGAGTTACAAGTGTTTAATGATAACTCCGACGATTTGCCAACTTTTGGTAAATTTCAAACATTTTTAGAAAATAGATTCCGCGCCTTTGAATGTTTAGAGCCCAAACGGGCAGTAGTGCATAATGGAAACAGTTCAAGAGTTCATAATACGAAATCATTCTTAGTCACCAGTGGTTCTTTAAAATGTGAGTTTTGTTCAGAAGGCCATAAGCTTTGTTTTTGCAAAGAATTCTCGAACCAAACCGTAGATTTTCGTCGTGAGTATGTTCGTAAACTCAACATTTGTTTTAATTGTTTAGGTAGTAACCACACTGTATATAACTGTAAAAAGCCCACAACCTGTAAGATCTGTAAAAGACGACACCATTCGCTTTTACATCCAGAAAACGAAATTGACGTTACTGGGCCAACTAATAAAGTAACAATTGAGGGTACTAACTCTACAACTAGTACACCTCCAATAGTATCATGTCTATCAACTCACAATTTCTCCAAGCAAGGACAAGTTTTACTAGCAACAGCACTAGTAAATGCCAAGTCACAATTTGGTGAAACTTATGGTATAAGAGCTTTATTAGATCAAGGCTCTCAGGCTAGTTTTATTACTGAATCAACAGTACAGCGCTTAAGGCTCATTAAAACTCCAGTTCAAGGAACGATAACTGGCATAGGCGGAGATAAAACTTTAACTTCAAAGTATATAGTATCGGTGCAGCTATATTCGCGTACTAACCAGAAATTTAATATTGAGGTCCAAGCTTACGTTCTGAAAGATATAACATCGTATATTCCTGAAAAGGGAATAGAGTTCATTGATTGGATAGACTTACCAAACTCGTGCCTTGCAGATCCTCAGTTCAACACTCCTAGTAAAATTGATATGTTACTAGGAGCTAATATATACAGTACAATATTGCAAGATGGTATAAAGAAAAGTTCAAATGGAACTATCGTAGCTCAAAATACCTCCTTAGGGTGGATTCTTTCTGGAACAGTACAAAATTGTAATACAAAGGCTTATGTAAAGAGTACAAATATATCAGTTATGCATGCACACATAAATGAAGATAACAAGGACAAACAGAAAAAGGACATACAAAATAAGGACAAACTACTGAACATAAAGGACAATATTATAATGGTAAAGGAAATGGATCATTTCAATGATAAAAAGAAAATTGAAACTACAACTAAGATTTTAGAACTTACCTGGAACCGCGGTGAAGATAGCTTTCGCTACTCGGTGCATCCTCCGGTGACACCGACTGGATCTGAAACAAAAAGATCTATACTATCAGTTATAGCACGATTGTATGATCCGCTAGGATGGATCGCACCTACTATTATTAAAGCAAAAATGTTCATCCAAAAGTTATGGCTAGCAGGTACCACCTGGGATGAACCACTATCAGCAGAATTAACAAATGAATGGCTTACTTACCGAGATGAGTTGTCACAACTCACGTCAGTTCAAATTCCACGATGGTTAGGCATTTCAAAGGAAGATGTTCGTATGGAGTTGCATGGATTCTGCGATGCCTCTCAGTTAGCCAATGCAGCAGTAGTTTATGTACGAGTAGTGGACAGTACTAGCAATATACGAGTTTCATGGATGACCGCTCAGGATTCATTACAATGGTATCAAACATCGTGCAAGGAAAATCCAGCTGATTGTGCCTTACGAGGTGTTGGTCCAGGATCACTTGCCGAGAATACCATCTGGTTTTCCGGTCCACAGTTTTTTACAAAGCAAACCATTCCGTACAAAAAACCAAAAGAAGTAAGAGTTAATTTGGAAGAAGCAGTTAGATCACATTTTAGTACAGTGTATGAAGATACCATTATTCTTAGGTCTTCTTCTTTACAAAAGTTGGTAAGAGTTGTAGCTTACTGTCTACGATTTTCTAAAAGAAACAAAAAGCGGACAATGTACTTATCTAAAAAAGAAATAGATCAAGCACTATTATGTTGCATTAAAAAAGTACAAAGAGAACAATTTTACGACGAATACTTACAGTTGCAGGCCAAGAGTAGTTTCTTACCCAAAACGATTAAATCAAAATCATTGAGTCCATATCTACATGAAGACTGTGTTATGAGAGTGAGCGGTAGACTTCAAAAGTCTCAATTAGCTGAAAATACCCAACACCCAATCATATTACCACACTCTTCCCATTTGACCAAGCTAGTTGTATCAGAGGCACACCAAAACACTTTGCATGGTGGAGCACAATTAATGATCAATTATCTAAGAGCAGCATATTGGATTATTGGCCTAAAAAGTCTTGTCAAAAGCCACATTCGCCAATGTGTCACATGTGTTCGACAAGGTGCTCGAATTCAACATCAGTATATGGGATCCCTTCCATCAGTTCGACGTACTCCAGCCAGAGCATACCTGCATAGTGGAGTAGATTATGCAGGGCCGATAAAGATTAGGACAACCAAAGGCAGAGGACATCCATCTCACGAAGGATATATATGTTTATTTGTTTGCATGGCTACTCGAACAGTTCATTTGGAAGTAGTTAGTTCCGATACTGGTGATCCAGTATCATTGACACCAGGACATTTTTTATTGAAGGACTACTGGTAACTGTACCAGAGGTTAATAGTTATTTAGAGTCAAACGTAAGCTCATTATCTAGGTGGCAATTCATTCAACGATTGTTACAAAGCTTTTGGCGTCGCTGGTCCCAATAGTATCTATTCATTAAATTTGAAAGATTTGACTACGTCAAAATTATGTATCTTACCAGTTAAACTATAATATTGTAATGTGATTTCTTTATTTTATCTTGTAAGTTCAAAATTATGTAAAGTTCATTGCAAAAGATTTGTTAAGGACATTTCGCCACTAATGTCCTTAGGGGGCGGTATGTTTAATATTGAAGTTTATTTTGTCACCGATAGATGTCACTAACTCTTTTGCAAACTAAGTAATGATATGTTTTTTGTATTTGGTTAGTACAAATTGTAAAACCTTTAATAATTGAATAGACAATGCCATAGCACTCGTTGCATTCATTGTTTATCTCCACAATAGTTCAAATAGTTCAAAATAGATCAAACTAGTTCAACAGTCCACGCTATCGAAGTGCAACACACTCAACAATTACCTATTAAGAAAAGAAGAACAAAAGAAATTAACAAAAATTAAAATTAAGAAGCGATTTAAAACTAACATTAACCATTAAAAAACCTAACGGAGCGTGCAACAGTTCTGGTTCGTATTCTTATTAGAAAGTCATTTGTACCCGCGGCTTTGCCCGCTTGATATTAGCATTGAAATATTGTAAACATAAAACCTATACTGTATACTTAGCTTCTGTACAATGCATTAAATGTAATTTTTAGTTCCTTAATGGTCCGTGTGTGACTTTACTTTCGTTATCTTGTTCTGATTGTTATGTATACTTGGTTTTTGCTTTTATAATTAACAAAAAATCTATCGTGGTATATATCATTTGTACTACTAGTATTAATGCGGTCTTTGAATGATGTATTCGTTCATTATTATTACTTAGTCTAAATATGCATTTACACAACCATTTCAGAGATTGACAAATTAAGTATAAGTTTTTTTTTAAGATAAAGGTATATTTATATAATATACTGCCTCCGTAAGGAAAATGGGCTCATCTAACTAAAACACGAAACGGAGAAAAATAAGATCTGAAAATCTTTAACAATTTGTCACTTGCGTCCTTTTAGGCTAACTCGAGAACGGAAGCTAGTAGGGCAACAAAAAAAAAACACTAAGTATGCCTTTATTCCTGATTCTGAAAATATATAACTTAATTATGCAAAAATCGGTAGATGCACCTATCTTTCTTAGGACGGCAGTATAGTTGATCAATACACTTCAACAATATTCCATTTATACATATATATTTTCTAAATAATTTACATTGATGATACGTCCGCATTAGAAATTACTCTTTGAAGGTCACATGTACAATTTGCAATGCTTCGTTAATATTCTGAAAATATTTATGGAATTAAAGAACCAGACCTGACTCGTACCTATATGTGAAGATTAAATATGTGGTAGACACTTAGTTGAATAATAAGCTGAAATAACTTAATTATTTTTTATTATTTAGTGAATATTTCCTTCCCCGGTAATTGGTTTATCGAAAATGTATGAAGGTAGACCTACTAAACGCCCTGCCTTTGAGGTTGAGGTTGAGGTTAAGTTTGAGGCGAGCGAAGAATGGCAGAAATGCCTATGTCAAAGTAGGAAATCTATATCCAAGGCAATTTCAAAAAAGACTAGCGAACTGTGTGAAAGGAGGCTTTCGAGGCTACAAAATCTATCTTCTGACAATCAAGACCACACATAACACACGACCCGATATACGAATATTGCTCTTAAAAATACTTATAGCCAGAGTGCTTCTCATGGCGGCTAGGTTATATTGTTATTTTATGGAGTTTGGGTGCCTACCTTCCACAATTGTGCTGTTTGTTGTTAGGCCAAGTTAGTCTAGAACATTCTAGACCCGAATTAGGTCGAACGGGTTTTCCGCATAGTAAATTATGCAGACGTTACTAAGTTCATCAAGCCACTTCAGCTACGCAGGGACATTGCTTTACTGTGCGTGCGCATGGTGAGTGTTCTGTAGGGCTGTTCAACCTAAATCCCTCTTCTCCTTTTCATAACAGAACCACATGAGCTGGGGTCCGCAGCCACAGTTTTACGGTAACTTCCATCTAGGCACGAAAAAATAAATTTGCTACATCTTGTCGTTGCCGTACTATGAAGCTGTGGAATTGTCTTCCAGTCTTGTCTCCCGTGTGTTCCCTCTTTTCTACAACGTGAAGTCCTTCAAATATAACGTGAAGAGACATTTGAGCAGGCCGGCTAGACAATGAAGACTGGCGATGGATTGTGAATCCCACGCTAGTCACCGATGTTATTGAATTGCACTGTGCTCACCATCAAATAGAGTGTACTCACTTAGTACGGCTAGTATATACAAAAAACCTATACAATATTGAGAAGTTTCCTAGTGTATCTTCGAAATCTAAGATCCGATACCAATGAATGGGATGGATCCCTTTCCAACAAAAAATAATTTTCTAAATTGGTTTATAAATGACGGAGTTCTAAGGTAACAAATATATTTAAAAAAAACAATTGAAGTGAGAACCTCTTCCTTTTCAAAGTCGGTTAATAATAATTTGCAAAGATCTCATCAGCAGGCATCTACCATCTGTAAATTTAGTCGTAGTAAATGTATTATTAGCGCCTGTAACGTCTACACGTTATTAAGTTTTGAGACTCCTTTAAATAACATTGTTATGAGTTATTCAGTAGGAGTTGCGAAATTATTTCTAAATATCGAGACTTCGTGATTTTGAATAAGCTTGTTAGATTTTTGACGTGAATACGTGCTTAAATTTACTTCCATCAGGGCGGTAAAAAAAAATTGTTAATAACAATCTGCTGTGAATCAGGCATTGTGGATCAGGATTTGTGCAAACATATCGACGCGTAAAATGCGACTTGACTCAAGCGCCACTTTTGGCCATATTGAGTTAAATAAATATTTGGAATCAGCAAGGTTTTCTGCTTCGTTTTAGTCAGGTATTATGTAAATCGGAGCACATTTCTGGCGCTTAATTCCACACTGAATTTGGGTATCATTTTTAAAATCACGGTGTTAACCAACATAATTTTTATGCCTTTTTTAAATTTTATGCATTTATTTGAAGCAATAATAATATTTTTCATGGATTAAAGGGTATCTAAATGTTTATAACTTTCTTTTGAAGCATTTTAGATAGATCTAAAATGAGTAAAAATTTTACTTTAAACTATTTCGCCTTGATTAGGTTTAATTAATAAAACACGCCAATTGAAAAATTTTACTTTGAAATTAATATACTTACGTGTCGATTTCGCTTCAATCATTTTAGCCTAAATGATTTCAGAAGACATTATCGCTTGATATTTTCTTTTCCAGCCTGATATTGTTGTTCTGTGTTGCTTCCGTCAGTTTTGCTCTCATCAAAAACTACGCAAAAACGTCGCACGTTTAATCCATTTTTCCTTAATTTCTTACATAAAGATTTTTCTTTTGAAACATAGGTTCGTATATAAAATACAATGTAATGTACGTATATTGTATACTAGAAGGGTAAGTTCGTTAAAACAGGGTAAATTTCTAGGGTCATGTTATAAAAATATATTTTATCTGATTATCAGATGGGTGAAGGTCGATCTTCACCGTCTCTTAGACTATTGGAGCATCTTGTCTCTCGCTTGCTCGCTCGTACGTTTGATAGTACCTGGGCAATCGCAGCGAGCCGACACTTTTTAATAATTGTAACCATTTAATCCATTTGTCGTAAATATTCGCAGGTATGGCGTCATCCCATTATGTCTTAGAACGCCAAGTATCCTGAAGCATAATTTTTCCCTTAATTGTATAGGGAGACAGAAAACCGAACATTTCAAAATAAAGCTTTATGTGAACTCATTTTTTTAAATTAATTTAACTGAAATAGAAAAAATCAATTAAAATGAGTTAAAAAATCAAGCAAATGAACTGCTTAATAAGTATCCTGACTATTTAGAAGAGACTTTACGAAATTAATGTATTAAATTAAATTATCAACTCGAAGATTAATTAGCAAATACAAAAGATATGCGCTCTACATACAAAACTTATATGCAAAATATGGCATTTACGGAATTTTCAAGATATTTATCCTAATGTAGACATTACTTTACGCATATTTTATGTAGTATCCCTGCTACAAATTGTTCTGGAGAAAGATCTTTTTCCACCATGAAAAGGGTAAAACCTATTTACACGCAAGTATGCATTATTTTCTATAGAAGCTCAATGAGTTCAAGAAATTGTTTATGAAGACATATTCGACG
This sequence comes from Saturnia pavonia, assembly GCA_947532125.1. Taxonomy (NCBI): domain Eukaryota; kingdom Metazoa; phylum Arthropoda; class Insecta; order Lepidoptera; family Saturniidae; genus Saturnia; species Saturnia pavonia. The sequence goes on from OX383923.1 coordinate 2,622,378, forward strand.
TTTTTGCGCAAACCAAAGCCAGGAAGAAAGAAATTAATATAAAAAGTGATGATTTAAAATTATGTAAATTAATAATTCATGTTTAAAGTTATGTTTTAAAAATTACAAATAAATTTAAAAAAGTTGTAATTAGAAGAATAAAATTTAATACATAACAATTTAAATAATTGAAAATTAGATTTTATTTCATTTTGATAATCTCTTTCTATATAATCAAAACGGGCGGCATATCATACTGGGCCTAGGGCGGCAGCAAGCCTAAATCTGCCACTGGCTATCTCATTCGAAAAGCGAACGTTGAGAGGTACATACGTTATCATGGCACTCACTCAGTCGAAACTTTAAAAAGTATTTTTTTTGTAACTGCAGTAGCCGACCAATGTTTAATTATTATAAATAAAAAAAAGCTAAAATGTAATGAAATGGGATTTACCACAATATAGAAATACTTATTTAAATGATCACCTTACGAGTAATATAACAAAGCTTTATTACAGTCTGCTAAAAAAATGATAAAGGTTAAAAATTACTTATATGTTTGGGTAAAAAACTGTACAATTATGGTACGTTATTCAGACACTAGTCCACTTTTACATATTTCAAATACAACTGATTTAAAAAATATATCAATAAGTAAGAATCATTTTTCATTCATTGATTCATTGCATGATTATAATAATTCGTATAATTTTATTAACACTAGATTGTAATCTGTGTCTCTTTTTTCCTTTAAAATCTGGTATGGGTCCTTTCGTCAGGGTTTTATATAATATATGTCAAAGAGAGAGAGACATCAGAATATACTATCGAAGACACCAGGGTTTTGCTTAATATCATTCTTCATTACGGAATCATAAATCTTGTGGGAGTAATATGGGTTAAGTGCAAGCTATGTAGAGTTGCACAAGGTCCGACAATCGGGGTGCGATGTCAGGAACCTCCTCGTGGTGCACCCGGGGCAACGTCGACCACTCTGGTCGGCGGCTGATACCTGACGCGCTCCTCCATGTATTCCTCTGCTTATCAGAGGGAACTATGGAGGAGCGCCGGCTGGAGAGCTTTAAAACTCCTGGGTGTGGCATGTGCGCGGCGCACCCAGTACTGGGCTGGGGCCGATGAGGGCTCATGCACCTGAAGGATGAAGCCGATGCGGAGGGGGTGGAAACTTCATTCCCCAGCAAGGTCCCGACGGCCCGGAGGGGTAAAACCCGTGACCCGGGCTCAACTGCTGGGTTGACGCATGCAGCAGTTGTCAGAGAAACAGGTGGGTCGAAGGACTCTCCTGTTGCTGTAACCAGCTATACGGCAGAGGAGCTTTTAGATGCAGATCCGGCGGTGCTCGATGGAATTGAATTCTTCGACCCTGCAAGTCTCAGGTCGCTTGCTAAAGAGAATGTCGACGCGATTCTTAAGGTGGCCAAGAGATCTGGTAATCTTAAGGGTACGTACGTCAAAGCTCTGAAGGAAGCTGCCTGGACTCTGCAGGAAGTTATGATCACCGCACTCACACGCACGGTGGCGCAGGAGACCCTCGTTCCTCGGCGCGAGACGAGGAAGCTTCGTCAGGAGGTCGATGACCTTAAGGCGGAGCTCACCTCGTTGCGTAGTCGGGGCGAGGCTCCGCCTGCGCCGCCGTTGCTGCAAGAGCAGCCGGAGCATCCTGGGCAAGGGCAGGATTCCCTGCCGCAGGCGTTGGTGGACGCGTTGTGGGTCCACATGGACAGGATGGAGCGGACCCTCCGGGTCTCATTGGGCGAGGTTGTTACCGCCCGCATTGAGGCCCTGGACGACCGTCTCCTTCCTGCCAAGGTGGTTCGCCCCCCTCTGGCCTCTGACAAAATGAAGCGTCCTGGCCCTGCAGTATCCAAGCCAGCAAAGTCCAAGAATTCGGGACGTAAGCCTCCAGAACCTCTGGGAATGGAGTGGGTAGCGCTACCATTTACGAACCCCGATCCCGTTCCGGCGGCAAATCCCGATCCTGTTTCGGGACCTGAGGATGGTGAAGGGTAGACCACTGTGGTCCGCCGCCGTAAGCGTAAGAAGGCTTCAGTTGCGGCACCGTTGGCTGTTGCAGCAAAGGCCCCTGTTCCTCGGGGGAAGGCGACGGGAGGAAAGCCAAAGAGGAAGCTTCCCTCAAAGCCCCGATCGGCTGCAGTGATTGTTACACTGTGGCCGAGGCGGTGGAGAGGGGAGTGACCTACAAGGCGGCCCTCATGGGCGTAAACCGGGATGCGCTAGCAGAGCTGGGCATCGACAACCTGTCGCTTCGCCCCGCGGCCACGGGATCCAGAATCATAGAGATTCCTGGCGCCCGTGGCCATCCCGGTTAAGAGAGTGAACGTCCGAGTCGTAGGGCTCGACGAGACAGTGACGGTGGCAGATGTCGTCGCGGTGGCGGCGGCCAGGGGTGGCTGCGAGCCAGCCCTTATTAGGGCTGGTGAGATCCGCCCTTATGGTAGAGGCAGTGGAGCAATCCATCTGTCTCTCCCGGTCATTGCCGCCAAGGCATTGGTGGAAGCAGGGCGACTACTCGTTGGATGGAGTGCGGCTCGCGTCCGCTTACTCGAGGTGGGACCACTAAGGTGTTATCGGTGCCTGGACGTGGGCCACACACGGCCCGTTTGCCAGTCGGCAGTAGACCGGGGAGGCCTTTGCTTCCGATGCCACAAGGCATTACAGTGCGCAGCTGTAAAGCTGTACTGTGCCTTGTGTGCCAATGCCGGAAGGCCGTCAGATCACCACATGGGGGGCGCCAAATGTAGGCCGCCTCCCAAAAAAGGGAGAGCACCACCAGTGCCTACACCTTCTTAGGTATCATGCGTAGACGTTGGTTGGAGGGAGAGGGCGCTTTTTGCCTCTTCCCCTTGCCCTTGCTGAACCAAGGGGAGATGGGTCGGGGGGCCTGTCTTCCCATTGCACTGGTTCAGTCGTCTGGGAGACAGTTCGAGTTGTACCAGACTGTCTCTCTTTAGCGCCGGAGGCCCGATTGGGGCCGGCCGCCGGGGCGACGCGGTTGTTGCTATCGCGATCCCGTTTCGCCCCATTTTGGCGGCTGATGGTACACCGTGGAGGTTTAGTGAGTAGGAGTCTCACATAACCACTCGTCCCCCCGGGCGGGTGTGTAACCATGAAGGGTTCCTCCACGTTAAAAAAGAAAAAAAAAGGTCCGACAATCCAAGTGAGCATGATGTCTGTTTTATTTGGGGTTGCCCCCAGTGGCCTCCAACCTCCCCTATAGCCACCCCATGCCTCGCATATCTGTGTTATCGCTGCCCGTAGGTGACCTAGTAATTCATCTTGAACGTCCTCACGATCCGACAAGCTCCACCCAGAATAATCTTCTCTTCGAGTTCCGACTTAGTAGGTGGTCTCAAACAATCCTAGGATCCAATATTAATGGAGATCTGCACGTTACGAGGGCTTGTGCTAGAACCATCCTTCAAGCCCGTCGTTGTCAGCTTATGTGATTGCCTGGATCACAGAGCACACCTGTTACGAGCGCGCGGCGTCATCTCTACTTTATTTCCATTTATTTTATGTACGCCGCATTTTTTTGAATATCTGTCATGATCTGTTATCTCGTTTCTATGACACATGATTTCTTTTTACATAATGACATAGACACGTTTATCTTACATATATATAAATCCTTTTATTAAACATGTATATAAATGACGTATTAATAATTCTTTCCGTTGACGTTTTTTCTCATGGCTCTTAGGCCAATAATTTTTAAATTTATATGAAATATTTCCAATTCGTAATTATTTAAAGGCTGATACTCTTCAAATATATTATCAGAATGTACGTGGTCTACGAACAAAAACGAACATTTTCTTCCGGAATCTTATTCATGTAGACTTTGAAATAATATGCCTTACTGAGACTTGGTTGACGGACGGTATTTTTAATTCTGAATACTTTGACCAAAGATATAATGTATACAGGTGTCATCGTAATTATTGATCTCGTGGTGACCGTATGGTCTACCGTGGGGTTCTTATAGCTGTGCACCATAAATATTCTGTCATATCTACAGTGATTACTCCTGTTGGCGATGTAGTGGCAGAGGCTTTAAGAATATCCATTAAGCTTAACACTAGCCCCAGGTAAATGTTACATATATACTGTTGTTATTTACCTCATTGCCAACAGCAGCAGAAAATCCTTTCTAGCTATTTTTAGGCAGTGGCATCATATCCTTTGCTACCCTGATGATCATTACATTGTTTTTTGTGATTTTAACATATCAGGTGCAACTTGGATAGTAACAGATTACGAAACTAATCTAGGTAACTTAAATAATATTGATACTTTAATACATGCCCTCCACAACCCTTTTATGTTTTAATAACCTAAAGTAGTATAATCGTATCTTCGATTATCTTGGTAGACAACTTGATTTGGTTATGAGTAGCTGCACTTGTACTGTTCTCGGTTCTAACTTCCCATTTGTTAAGGAAGACGCACATCACCCAGCGCTGCAGATTAAGGCACATCTTTCTCGAATGCGCACAATTCAGCCTTGTTTGCAAACTGTACGTTTATTTCAAGCGGTTGACTATGAAATAGTTAATAGTCACTTTCAAACAATCGATTGGGATGGTTTACTCTCTGAACTTGATATTTCAGATGCAGTTGATAAGTTTTAATCAACACTGGAAGAAGTAATCGCTTCTTATGTGCCTATAGTGTCTACAAAAACGAATACTTATTACCCTGTTTGGTATACCAGATCTCTTAAAAACACTATCTCAGAAAAGTTGAAATATCACAAGAAATGGAAAAGATTTAGGCGTATTAGTGATTAAAGAAAATGTTGTCCATTGAACTTGACATACATATTATATCGATAATTTAATTAATGATACAAAACTTCACTGTAAACGATGTTTATTGTAAAAACTCTTTCATCGTTTGCTAAATGTCCTTGACCGTTATATTCGGAAATATAAAGTCTCAAATCGTGGAATGCGACACGAACTGCGACATAAAATTGCCCATGTGTAAAAACTGGCCGATTCAATAAAATTCCAATTTCTTCGAATGTTTGTCCTTGAGACTTATTTATTGTCATAGCAAATGCAGGTATTACAGGAAATTAAGTTCTTTGAAGGATAAATGGTAAAACAGTTCCGGAGTATGTTAGATTTATACGTGGATACAGTAATATTGCTTTACCCTTATGACAAAATCATGAAGTGAATGCAATTCTGTCACCTAAAGAATCAAAATGTTTTGCATTGCAAAACCTGCATTCTAAATAAATTAATTAAAAATCATAACTATAAAAAAGTTTTGCAATGACATTTCGTGGACATTTAAATATATCTCTCAAATTCACTTCTTCATTCTGTATAATATTAACACTATTTGAATTTTCATTACTATTACTATGTGTCCGCGAATATAGATTTATTCTTCTTTGCCCCTCAATCCGACCCGTTAATGTTCTATGTCAAGGCGCAATAAAAGTAGAAAAAACTTTCATGAAATTACTGAAATCGAGAAGAGAAAAAGATTTTGGTAGCCAACACAATAATAAAAAATACAAAAAGATCTTTGAACCAGCAGCAAGAAATATTTTTTTTTACCTATATGATATTGCTACACAACTTTCTTTTTATATTGAGGTTTTATATTCGATTTATATTTGTATATTGAGCGAGCAGTATTTCACTAATAACTAATATATATATGTCAAATAGCGAGAGATCAGAATAGACTATCGAAAACATCAGGATTTTCCTTAATATCTTAATTATGGAATCATAGATCTTGCTGGCGTAAAGCGGGCGTTAGGTGCATGTATTGTAGAGATGTATACGATCCGACAATCCAAGTGAGCATAATGTCGGTTTCTTTGGGGTTTGCCTTAGAAGCCTCTAACCTCCTGTATATATAAGCCCCACCCATGCCTCGCCTGTCTGATGTTATCGCTGCCCGCAGGGAGATCTTCACAATGCGAGGGCTCGAGCTAGAAACATCCTTCAAGCCCGTCGTTGGCTGTTTATATGGGTGCACAGAGCACACTTGTTTCTAGCGCGCGGCATCTCTACTTTCTTTCCATTTATTTTATATACGCTGTATTTTGAATTTCTGTCATGATCTATTATCACGTTGCTATGAGACATGATTTCTTTTTTAAATAGAACCATAATTATATATATGGTTATATACATATATATATCTCAGAGAATCGTGCTTATGTCATTATTTAAAAAGAAATCATGTCTCATAGTAACGGGATAACAGACCCTGTCAGGTATTCAAAAATACGGCGTACATAAAATAAATGGAAATTAAGTGGTGATGACGCCACGCCCTTACAACAGGTGTGCTCTGTGATCCACACAATCACATAAGCAGACAACGATGGGCTTGAAGGATGGTTCTAGCTCGAGCCCTCGTAACGTGCAGATCTCCATTAATATTGGATTCTAAGATTGTTCGAGACCACCTACTAAGTCGGAACCCGAAGAGAAGATTATTCTGGCTGGAGCTTGTCGGATCGTGAGGATGTTCAAGAAGATGAATTACAAGGTCACCTACGGGCAGCGATAACACAGATATGTGAGGCATGGGGTGGCTATAGGGGAGGTTGGAGGCCATTGGGGGCAACCCCAAATAAAACAGACATCATGCTCACTTGGATTGTCGGACCATGTGCATCTCTACAATGCTTGCACTTAACCCAGATTACGCCCACAAGATTTATTATTCCGTAATGAAGAATGATATCAAGGAAAACCCTGGTGTCTTTGATAGTATATTCTGATGTCTCTCTCTCTGTCTCTTTTACACATATATACACTTTTGTTTACAGCCACCCCATGCCTCGCATATCTGTGTTATCACTGCTCGTAGGTGACCTAGTAATTCATCTTGAACATCCTCACGATCCGACAAACTCCAGCCAGAAAAATCTTCTCTTCGGGTTCTGACTTAGTAGGTGGTCTCGAACAATCTTAGGATCCAATATTAATGGAGATCTGCACGTTACGAGGGCTCGAGCTAGAACCATACTTCAAGCCCGTCGTTGTCTGCTTATGTGGTTGCGTAGATCACAGAGCACACCTGCTGCGAGCGCGCGGCGCCATCTCTACTTTATTTCCATTTATTTTATGTACGCCGTATTTTTGAATACCTGACAGGGTCTATTATCTCGTTACTATGCGACATGATTTCTTTTTAATAATGACATAGACACGATTCTCTTACATATGCGTGTGTATCAAAGATATGGTGGTGTGTGTGATATTTTTTTATTGATTTTATGTATTTTTATGGATAATTATAAACAAAATATTAGCATTCTGCACTCCTTCTCTATATAAACTATAAGTGTGGGAAATTTCATAGTCCTCCGTCCGCGCAATTTTTGTAAAAAGGGGTACAAAGTTTTTGTGTTACGTATTAATATATAGATGTCATAACGTTCCTTCTAATAATCAAGCTAGGCTTTTTGGAATACCACAGAAAGATTCAGGCCCGATCTGTTCCCCCAAGGTTCCGGCTCTTGCAAGCTCGTCCGCAGACACATTGCCTGGGATTCCTGCATGCCCCGGGACCCATCGCAGGATTAGTCTGTTATTTTTACCTAGACTGTTCAGTATTGCCACACAATTGGTCACCAGCTTCGATTCAGTCGAATCTGAGTCCAATGCCAAGAGACCGGCCTGGCTATCCAATTGGGTAACATTGAGTAACATAAACCTTTATTCTACGTTATGGGGCGTATGAGAATCCTTTACCTCCTTTTTTTTGTGGTATCCATAGATTAATAGTAATACCACTGGCCAAGTATAACAGTCATTGTTTTTACCTGTTTGTCAACAGGTAAAAATAGAATATATTTCGAAAAATATAGGCGTATTAATTAAATACGACCGGATATATCAGTGTTACTGATTTAAAATTAATATACACCTAAGCTAATACTTTAATTTCAAACAATAATATACTCGGAAATTTAATAAAATAATGTAGACATTGTTATATATTAGCGCAAAAAAAGTAAATTTCAAATATATTTTATTTATTTATAAAACAATCAATAGAACGTTTAAATAGATATAAACATTTTATCAAATCATATTTTTTTATAATAACATATGTCATAACTAGCGACCATACCAAAGCTGAGGAGCAGACTCTTGAGTTTCCAGGGCTTCTGGTTCTGCGTTAGCATTGGCCGTTGCTGAAGCAAAGGCCAGCAGAGCCCACACAGTCATCATTGCGTACTTTATCTGAAATTAAAAGTACTAAAATTGTAGTTCTTATTGTAGGTATCTTATCTTAATGTAGTTTCAATGCGATTATGTCTCAGTGATAATACGATCAATAGTACTTCGTCATTCTACGTGCGTTCAGACTCTAACTTTTACTAAGATTTCAGTAAAGAAAACAGCGTTATGAAGCCGTATGATAAATATCCTAGTGCTCGTATAGGTAGTCCCCAGTTGAAAATGTATCGCCAAGAACCTATCGAGATGTTTCGGCAGCCGCTCTGCGCGACATCGTCACTTAATGTTAGGTGATTCTGTAATTAAACGCTGTTGATAAGAATATGGGTATTTTTGTTCTTATTAATTTTAAGAGTCATAAGTCTCTAGATATTATCACAATATCTATTTCTAGAAAGTCAATAATTTCTCTAGTCAAGTTCACTAAATATTTCTTACCCAGGTTACATACTATAATTCACTTATGAAAATAAGATACTTAATGAAAATTATGTGAAAATAAAAAAAATGGGTATCTTTTCATATTTTTAAAATTAACTTATACTTTCCAATTTGGTGTTGTCACAATATAATCAGGGCGGTAAATTTTATAATATAAAATTAAACACGTTTGTGTTGAATATATACGCATTATTATTTAAATTCGTTTTGGGTTGGCTACCGAAGACTATACATATTTCATACGTATACAGTGACCGGCCCTGTCTTCGCACAGGTAGAAAAATTTAATAAAAAAGATTTTCATACAAATTTTTCATTCCCCTTTTCCAAAGATCCTTCCTCAGTGCTCACCTACAGTGTAAAAGGAAACCGCATGCAAATTTTCATGGTCATAGCCCCAGTAATTTGGGCTGCGCGTTGATTTGTCAGTCAGTCAGTTATCCTTGTAAAATATGTTAATATGTTTTTGAATGCTTTTCTCATACACCCGTGTTATTTTTTCTATATTTATTATTTTTATATAATATTACTCACATACTATAGGGTCAAAAACCTAAGTTAATGAACTAAAATAAAAACCACAACATAGTAGTTAAAATTCTCGCCTAAACTCAATTCCAGTGTTGTAAATCTTTTATAAAAGTAAGGTATAGTCAATACGGTCACAACATTTGCTATAGTCTGTAAAAGCTGCATCAACTTGTCCACCTGAATCCGTGCTGAATTTACATAATCAGTAAATAATAATAAGGTAGATGTCGTTGAGCGATTTTTGAGAAAACCATGCTGTTCAAGACTAAAGAAGACCGAAACACCATTATATACTATTATAGTTGTATTATATTAATACTGTTATTTACAAAATAACAAAAAAGGCATTTTCGCCAAAATGTCGTTTATGCCCTTTGTAACCCAAAGTTCAAATATGTACTGGGTATATCGGACACTGGTCTGATGATTTCGATGTAATTTTGTACTAAGTTAATATTTTACATTCAAAGTTTTCCTAGATAGATGCTTTTTTAAATTTCGTGAAGGCACGCAGCGAATTTATTATAAACTATTTAAATACAAAAATATGTGTATACTTACAAATTTCATGTTGTTGCAGTTCTTGTAGAATTGTGATTGAAATGGATCAGATCTCACATTATATATACATTTTCTTGGATGAAAAAAAACGATCATAAATAATCAAGAAGCAATTTAAAACCAACATCAACCATTAAAAAACCTAACGGAGCGTGCAACAGTTCTGATTCGTATTTTTATTAGGAAGTAACTTATACCCGCGGCTTTGCCCGCTTTATATTAGCATTGAAATATTGTAAACATAAAACCTATCATCATCATCATCATTTCAGCCGAAAGACGTCTACTGCTGGACATAGGCCTCCCTCAAAGATCACCACAACGACCGGTCCTGTGCTGCTCACATCCAGCGGCTTCCCGAAAACTTTACCAAGTCGTCGAACCACCTTGAGACGGGTCTGCCCACGCTGCGTCTTCCGGTACGTGGCCGCCACTCGAAAACTCTTTGACCCCATCGGCCATCCGTTCTACGAGCTACCTGGCCCGCCCACTGCCTCTTAAGTCTAGCTATTCTTCGGGCTATTTATGTGATTTTCTGATTCGATCATGAAGAGAAACTTCAAGCATAGCCCTATTATTTCCCTTTGAGGTACCTTGAGCTTTCTTATGAAGCCCATAGTTAGCGACCACGTCTCAGCACCATATGTAATCACCGGCAACGCACACTGGTCAAATACTTTCTTCTTGAGACAACGCGGTATCTAGGGCGATAATATGTTACGTAGCTTCCCAAACGCTGCCAGGCCGAGTTGGATTCGACGATTGACCTCTTTCTCAAAACCTATATTGTATACTTAGTTTCTGTAAAATGCGTTAAATCACATTTTTAGTTCCTTATTAGCCCGTGTGTGATTTTTTACTTTCGTTATCTTGTTCTGATTGTTATGTATTATTGTTGGTTTTTGCTTTTTTAATAAAAAAAAACCTATCGTGGTATATATTATTTCTACAATTAGTATTAATGCGGTCTTTGAATGATGTATTCGTTCATAGTCTAAATAAGCATTTTCACAACCCAAATTACAGAGGTTGACAAATTCCATATATATATATATTGCCTCCGTAAGGAAAATGGTCGTATCTAATTAAAACACAAAACGGAGACAAATAAGATCTAAAAATCTTTAAAAATATGTCACTTGCGTCCTTTTAGGCTAACTCGAGACCGGAAGCTCGTAGGGAAAAAAATACTACAAGGTGTACCTTTTTTCCTGATTCTAAATATATATTTATGTAACTCAATTTTGCAAAAATCAGCATATGTGCCTTCTTTTTTGGGACAGCCGGATAATCAAACATACTTCAACAATATTTCGGTTATACATAAAATTTTTGAACCATTTATTTAGATGATACGTCCGCATTAGAAATTACTGTTAGAAGGTCATATGTATAATTTGCAATGCTTCGTTAATATTCTGGAAAATATTTATACAATTAAAGAACCAGTCCTGACTCATAAGTGCAACAGCTGTAACTCAAAGCCGAAATGTGAAATTCGGATAGTATGTTCACTTTGTTTTATTATTACATAGGTAATAAGTGAGAGTTGATTAATCCACTGTTAAAGACTGAAAGTTATACGGAATTCCGTTCAGTTTTGAATTTAAAATCATTACAATTGCAATCTTTTTACGCATTCGTTATTGTATCAAAGCATATGGCTTCAGGGACAATCCTATTAAAACTCAAGTCATTATTATTGGAAGCTCTAAGTTGACTGCAAAAAGCGATGGAGCGCAACTTCCTTATATCGTCTTTGTGTTGGATTTTTATTACATAATTAAATGTAATGTATGTATTGTTCTCACTTATATAGAGAATATACGAGAATAAGTATTTGTCGACAAGATTTACTTTTACCCTCCTAACTTTCTCCATGTATTACTTTCAAGACATATACTATACTTGTCAAGGAGATACTTCAGTTATTTTATAATGTAAATCGGTTCTATCGTTCTCAAGTTATAAACAAGCTAAGAAACGTTACCTTTTATAACATTATGTAAGTAAGGATAATGGAAATTATCACGCATGACAATCTGTAAAGACAGGCTATCTTTTCAACACGCTTTTAGCTTCAATTGTAACTAACAATGTAATAAATTCTTAGAAGTAAATTTTAATCTACTTCTAATTATCGTATCTAAATGAAATTTTGTATGTATATGTAGTTCGGATGACAAAACTATAATTTGGTATCTTGGAACTGATCTGATGATGGAGCCAGGAGCTGGAACACTTCAGTGGCTACTAGTAAGCCCCTCGTGCTAAGGCTCATATGTTTTGTTTTGAGGAGTCCTATAGATTGCGCTTGGTAACGAGATGTTATTATAAGACTAAAAAGTTTTATAATTTTTAGTGCTCGATTAAAGCGTGTTTTTTTAGTTGACTTAAACTACATATTAATAATTGATTTATATCTCATAGTGGCCATTTGGAAGTTTTATAATGAAAAACCTCTTAATCTTGACAATACTGTTCTATTATAATCTTGAATTTAGGTTGTTACAAATATTAGATAAATTTACTGGACGCGACGCAACCGTGTACTTATTGTTAGTTGCGTAAAAAACTCTCTGATGCGAGGTTCCGGCCATCCACCCGCCGAAACACAGAAAAATGAACAAGTGCACGGCGTAGACATCTTCCCCCCCGTTGAAAGACTCCTTTCAACTTCTTCAGCCGTGATCCGGCGAAGAGAAAGGCAAGGGCAGATCCGAGTAAGAGGCCTCCGGAAGCAGCCTCTGGTAGTCTCAATATCTGCGACCCGTGTGACACCGTCCGAACTAGGAAACAGGTGGCTGACACGTCCCAATCGCCAGCTGAGTGGTGGGACGTTATCTTCCTGGAGAAGTACTAAATCTCCGACTTCCAAAGATGCTGATTTGGTACGCCATTTGGAACACTGTTGTAGTTCAGGTACATGTTCCTTTTGCCAGCGATGCCAAATATGATGATTAATTTGTTCAAGGTACAAATAACGTTGAATGTTGTTCTGATTCTCTTGCTCCAGCGATAGAACAGGCAATGAATTTAGGGCACGCCCTATCAAAAAGTGACCAAGAGTTAGGAAATGGTAATAGTTAGGGGAAGGGGAGAGTGGACATAATGGTCGACTGTTAAGCACAGCTTCCAATTGTATGAAAAGAGTGCATATCTCCTCAAACGTTAGATGATTGTTCCCCATAACGCGTTTTAAGTGGTATTTCGCGAATTTAATGCCGGCTTCCCAGATGTCGCCGAAATGTACAGCATACGTGGCAGAAAACGCAAACCTTATACCTTCGTTGGAAGTGAAATCAACTACAGGTTCATGATTAGTTTTAAGAAGGTTGCCTATTTCCTTAGCTACTGCAGCGAAGTTGCGGCCGTTATCGCAAAATATCTCCGCTGGCTTACCCCGTCTTTATATGAACCAACGTTACGTCATGATGAACGCGTCCTTAGACAAATCACTGACGGCTTCCAGGTGCACGCATTTGTACCGGAAACAGACAAATAGACATAAATAGGTTTTAGTTAATCGTGCACCTCGACCCTTTCTATTTAATAGTCTTATATGAAAATCGAATATATTGTTACTTTAAATCTGGATTCTTACGGAAACATTTTTCTAAATACAACAATAGTTTCTTAGCCATTGCGTAAGTTTCACCTAAACAATCTGGAGTATCAATTAGGTAGCCTTACACAGAATCTACCCGAGTCTAAACGATAGGTATTGCGATGAAAGTGTTCCTCGCATACCTGCTAAATTTTTGTAATGTTGGGGGTTAAAATATTAAATAAATGTAGTCGACCGTATTCTATGAATGATGTTTATTGATTAATTCACAATACTTAGCCAGACTTACTATTATAAAGGAGCATGCTCACACATTATATCTAAAGGAGTATACACATACACTTCACCTCCGGGGGCAAAGGAAAAAAAATGTATTGAATATATATATATTTTTTACAAACTAAAAATATTACTGTTACTACTAAAAATATTTTTCTTCTTCTATAACATTACAAGTTACATATAATTATTGATAATAAGGCCTAGTTCTATTCTTATGTACTAAATCTATGACCTGTTTCATTCTTCAATAATATTAAATCATCTTTTTCATACCTAATTGAATTGACATATTTATCATACACCTGTTTCCTTCTAATTAATTAACAAATTATTTTTCACATGATTGTGTGCCAATTGTAATCGATATTTAATTGTAATAGGTAATTATCAATATTGTATAAAGGTTCAATATTAGTAGAAATATTACTCGGTATACGACATAGTTTATCAAAAACGAGTTCAAATGGCGTATACTTTGTTTCAGAATGTACAGTGTTATTATAACTAAAACACCAAAACGGTAACCAGTAACTCCATGTGTCTGAGAAGTTTTCACATTGTGTCCTCAAAAATGCACCCAAAGTTTTTGTGCGCATTTTCAAGAGCTCCAATGGACTGGTGATGATAGGCTGTAGAGGTTAATTTTTCAATTTTAAGAATTTTACATACCTCTTCCATAGTAGCAGATATAAACTCTGTCCCTCGATCTGTTGCTATTTTTTCAGGAATACCAAACCTTAAAGTAAACTGTTTCACAAATGCATCTGCAATGGACTCGGTTTCTTTGTTTTTAAGAGGAATAGCTTGTACACATTTAGTTATTTCACACTGTAAGGTCAATTTATAGCAATTTCCTTCGATATCCCTATCTAAAGGTCCTACTACATCTAAATATACGAGTATTTTATCAAATGCCGAAGATGCCGTGCTAGTAATCTCCATAGGCTCTTTAATGTAACGAAAATGTTTCGACTTCTGACATTTCGTACATTTTTTCACAAAATTTAATACGTCTTTATCGATACCTGGCCAGAAGTATCTTCTTTTAATGGTATTTACCATTGTCCGTACTCCTACGTGCCCACTAGATGGCAGTAAATGGAAGTCATTCATGATAATAGTTTTTTCGTCATCATTCGTGATTCGTTTTACTCCTTGTAAAACACATATTCGAGGTCCAGACCAATCGTCTATTGACGTTATCTCATTGCAAATACTTTTTATAAAGTCTTAATTTTCTTTATTTTTAGTTTTATACAAACTTCATCGATACGTATCTTATTACAAAAATAACTCAATTTCTGCACAAATTCGACTCGCGAAAAATGCGCCTTGAAATCAAGATTTATAAATAAAATCTTTTTACTTGACATAAAAGCAAAACATTCAAATTCTGCATTAATCATATTCTTATTTCGTAACTACTTTCAATAAAATCTATCTCTACTGAGTCAAACGGTTTTCTTAATATATCTACAACTCGTGGTTGATCAGGCCACTTGTTAGTGGATTTACTAAGATCCGTCTTCTCCTTATCCTTTTTCGTGTTATTCATCTCATTCATCCTTCTCTTTTGAGCTCTAGTCACTACCATCATACATTGTTCATGCATACTTTTAAGATCGTCTGATGTTATACACACTCTTGATAAAGCATCTGCTACAACGTTTTGTTTACCCTTCACGTAAACTATTTTAAAGTTTCTTCTAGTAACAAACGAAATTTAAATAACCTACTCGAAGGATCTTTTATACCAAACAAGTAAACTAACGGTTTATGATCCGTCATTATGGTGAATTTTCTACCGAATACATACGGTCTAAAGTGTTTAAACCCCCAAACTATCGCCAAAAGTTCTTTTTGAATGGTAGGGTAATTCTTTTCTGCTTTGTTCAATGGCCTACTTGCATATGCAACTGGTCGTAAATCTTTATTGCATAATACTGCACCAATAGCAGTACCTGAAGCATCTGTCTGAACTATGAATTCGTTGCTATCAGAAAAATCTGGATATTGAAGAATAGGTGAAGAAATCAAAGCATTTTTCAAAATTTCAAAAGAATTTTTACATTCCTCCGTCCAATTAAATGGTTCGCTTTTTCTCGTTAATTTATTTAAAGGCATAGCAATATCCGAAAATGATTTAATGAATTTTCTATAATAATTACAGAAAGCTACAAAGCGTTTAACTTCGTCTGAATTTTTCGGTACAGGATAATTTAGCAAAATATTTGATTTTTCTGGATCAGGTAAAACTCCTTTTTCTGAAACTACATGACCTAAATAGATAATTTATTTCTATAAAAATTCACATTTTTGAGGATTTAACTTTAAATTTACTTTTCGTAATCTTTCCATCACACTGATTAAATTTTGATTATGCATAATAAGATTTCTTCCAAACACAATCAAAACGTCTTGATATACTAGACACTTATCGAAGGTTAATCCAGACATCGCTACAGATATCATACGACTGAAAGCACTAGGACTTATCTTTAGTCCCATTGGTAGGCGCTTCATTTGATATTGGCCTGTACTGGTTGTAAAAGCTGTTAATTTGCAGTCACTAGGTTCTAAAGTCACTTGAAAATATCCTTGATAAAGATCTAGGTGAGTAAAATAAACAGCACCTGACAAAGAATCTAAAATCTCGTTGATATTGGGTAGTGGAAATTTATCATCACAAACTGTTTCATTTAATTTTCTGTAATCTACTACTAATCGCCATTTCTTTAAAGTTTCATCACTCTTCTTGGGTACTAATAAAATTGGACTCGACCATTCACTATTAGATTCCTCTATGATATCATTTTCTAACATTTGATTAATGTCTTTAACTATTTCGGGTTTTAATGCTTGTGGTAACCTGTACGGCTTAACGTAGATTGGATTACTATTTGGTTTTAATACTATAGATTGTTCATAAATATTTGTAGTAGACCAGACCACACGAGTTGGGCTCCGGAGCCACAGCTATACGGTAACTTACATCTAGGCACCTCTCTCTGCCTGTTCCTAAGAAAATTAAGAAATTTTCGTTCTACTGCCACTATAATTTCTATTGCACAAACCCTACTATTACGTCGACTATGCTGACGCTACTAGATATTTAAATTTTACCGAAATTTAACTTGATAAACTTGTGGGACTTCAAATTTTTTGTATTGGGTTCATATATGGATTATGTAAGTATGACCATATCTCAGAGTTTTGCACCAAGCTTCAATGGCTTCTAATAAGATTTCTCCGGAAAGCTCATATTTTCTTTCTACTTTATGGTATTTCCTTTAATCCTATTACACCTTTTTATCTGAAAAACCGTTTCAAGTTCCTTACCGATACGCATACACGTTATTTACAGTCATCGGAAAACGTAATGCTAAAATTACCAAAACACACTGCAAAATTTTCTTGCTATGTATTTCGCAGTTCAGGCTGTGCGACTATGGGCTGTTCTATGAGACGCGTACAATTTCTGAAGATATTAAAAAATTGTTCAAGTAATATTATTAATCGCTTTATTATTGCATATAACATGCATTTATAATAAATTAAATTTTGACTGTTTTCTATATAATATTGTAGGTAGTCTATATTTTATACATATTTTCTGATAACCTTTAATTCCACAATGTGGAAACACATATAAGACTTCGAAATATTAATGTCAAGAACGCCGAGCCGCTTGAACAAGTTAGTCTCTGATTAGAATATATACTAAGACGGTTGCACGGTTCTCTGCGGACCTATTTATTTTTAAATGGTTAATGTTGGTTTTTTATTACATAATTCATTGTAATGTTTTATACTTACTTTCATCCAAGAATAAGTATTTGTTGACATAATTTACTTTAACCGTCATAACTCGTTCCCTATATTACTTTCAAAACACCTGCTAAACTTTGCAAGAAAATACTCCTTTTATTTTATCATGTAAATCGGTTCAATCGTTCTCGAGTTATAAGCAGACTAACGGACAGACAAATAGCCAGAGAAACGTTGCCTTTTTTAACATTATGTAAAGAAGTATTATGGAAATTTTCCATAACAAGAAGTAGAAGGAAGAAGTAGTGGTAAGTGTAACTTAGCTTATTATATGGATTATTTCATAGTTAAGATAATAAAACTGAAGTGTATAATCATTTAATGTTTATTTAGTAACGTCTGCATCATTAACAATACGGACAGCCCGTCTCTGCAACCTGTCTAGAGCATAGAGGAGGTATTTCACGGATCCATCCCAGAGATGTGAACAGTATTCTATACATGGCCGATCTTGTGATTTGTATAGAAGAGTTTAGCGCATTGTCACCGAATGCACCCTTCAGGAATATGCCTGTGTGCTGCTAGCATCTATGTAGGTGCATGTATGTAGGTGTGACTGTATTGTTCCTACAGTTGAACATTGGACACCGCCTAGTACATCAAAATGAAAAACGATTTATTCAATTAATGCTCTAAGAAGGCGCTTATGAAAGTCAATACTTACATAGAGTATTGTTGTATACCGATATGGAAAATAATCCCAGTCACCAAGAAGAGTCAGCAAGAAACTCGAGTGGGTTTATCAAGTGATTTATGAATATATTTATGAAGAGATTATTTGTGTTTTTTTTTTACAATGCCTATTAATATATATTGTGTCTACAGTTATTATCATTTTCAGTGGATGTAAAGAGAGGGAATCTTAAAAAGGAACCTTAAAAAATGCCTTAGCAACAATAAAACTTGCTTAAGAAGAGCTCCAAGAAGCAAAACATTATAAGTTAATTATTTAAACTGTTATGTCATCGTTTGTGAAAATGGAACCAAGTTAGTTAACAAGTGCATAACTTTTTGAAAAATTTATGTAAATATTTTTTCCAACAGTGCCTTATTCTTTCAAGTGTTTACTCTTTCAAAAGCTTTTTTGTTCTTTTTTTAAGGCTTGAACCCTTGGTTATACTATTCTGAGCGGCAGTGCGCCCAATTGCTTAATGGCCGCGCGTTGTCCCATTTTCGGTGGTAAATAAATCATAATAGTACTAAAGAAGTTTTCACTTCTCAAAAACTACTGTATATTATATATTATTTGACTGACCCAGATACGTTTTGTACCTATACAAATACTCTAACCCAACGGTAACTGATAATTGTACTAATGTTATTAGTAAGTAATTTCTTGAGATTCTTATGATTAACTAGCTGTACCCGCGGTTCCGCTCGCATAGACGACATACTGCTGTCGGTAGAACGCACGCGCGAATTGTGCTGTCTCAAAAATGCTTATTGTGGGTGATCCTTAGAAGGTAGACTTATCTTTTTACTAACATTTTGTGGGTATTTTTAAGTAGTAAGTCATGTACCGTCTTATTTTAATATATCAAATATTATTTACTCAGAGTATACCATTAAGTCGATCCAAAAGCGTCGTTTTTCCAAATTGATTCATCATTATCTTCATTGCTTATCTCGTGTAATAAGTTATGTAACGAAATGTATCCTTTAACCGGGCTATAATTTGTGAATTAAAGGAAAAACCGTGGCAATCGAATTAATGGTTTTTGAGTGAAAAGAATATAAACGAACAGACAGACACAAAGACGTTGAGATTTATAATAATAGATCCTTACAAATGAAATTAGGGTTTTGTATGAAAAAAGTAAAAAAAATACATTATGAAATCATACATTTAATCAATCGAAGTATGTATGTACCATTATTATCAATGCACTTTCGCCATTTTATAGGTAGTTCATTGATACCATTCTTGAAAAAAATCTGGGAGCGAGAACAATAAAATCTTTGAAGGTGGATTGGAGAACCTCATCGGAATTAATTGATTTTTTTACCCATGCAAGAAATTTACCAAATTCCCACAAAACTTGTAATCTGTTGGAGCAAGGTCCGGGGAGTATGGTGGATGCAGGAAAGATTCCAACCGCAGCTCATCTAATTTAGCCGGTTCTCCTGGGTTCAACCACTGTAATGAACGTTTCCGATCGTCGTAAATAATCCATTTTTCGTCACAGTAAGAATACGATTCAAAATTCCCTCATTATTGTGACGGTTGAGTAATGTAACGCAGCACTCAATGCGTGTTTGTAGGTGTGCTTCAGTCAATTCAAGCGGTACCCGTTTCTCGAGCTTTTTAAATTTTCCAATTTGTTTTAAGTGAATTAAAATTGTTTTATCACTCACACCAAAGCCTGCCGCTTACCCTGACTTGGTTTTCGATGAATCCGCTTCCACGAAGACGTTTAATTCTTCATTATGAACAACGATCTCCGACCGTCCACGGTCAAAACATTAGAAGCAAAAACGTAGCGTGCTTTCTTTTACAGTAGCTTCCCCATAGTCATCATTAATCCTTCGAACTGTTTCTGCAGCACTGATGCCATGGTGGAACTCATATTCATAAATAACGCGATATATTAAGTATTCAATTTTGTGAAAAGAAACGAATTCAAAGAAAAATCAAATAGTGCGAAAATAAATTGTTAACTGATTCCGAAACACAAATACACAAGCCTAAATTTGAAATAAATTTGTATTTGAAATTCATAAGCAAACGCCACATAATTGAGATCAAAGTGGCCAGTTCAACAGAACAGCAATTTCATATGTAAGGACCTAATAGAAGGAGATATAGATTTGTACTTAAATTAAGAATTGCATTGCACATATCAGATAAAAGGGAAATGATGGATTATAGTACAACAAAAATAATACAGCCACAAAATATTATTGAAATATTTTTATTTGTTATTAAAGCATCTGATAAAACTTATGAAAGCCGGATATGAATACTGTAATGAAATGTTACATTACAAAATTCACAATTAAATGTAAAACTTGACCTGTGCCCGAGTTTACGCTTAGGTACTACTAATGTGTCAGTATCAGCGTTTGTTGAACCAAAGGCTATCAGGGCCCCCACAATCATCACTACGTACTTTAACTGAAATGGAAAATGCGAATCTGTAGTTTTGAAAGTATGATGACTCAGTGATATTCTGTTAAGACGCCGCGTCGATTGACGTGAGTTAAAGTGTACGTGAAGGTAACATTGTCATGGAACGGTAATAGATTGTAAGACGGTGATCACATAGCTAACTGCCACTCTCAGGTTGAGTATTTATCGCCAAGCATCTAGCGATGTGTTCGGGAACCTGCACTCGAAATCTAGATAGATATAATTACAGATCTTTGGTTACATCGACACTTGACATCAGAAAGTTTATAGTTATACACTGCTCGAGGGTTTGATTTCTAGAAAGTCATTGAATTTTGTAATCCAGTTAACTAAATGAGTCCAGAGATCATTTTACCCGCACTAGAACAACTAATTGATGTTTGTGTTTAATATGTACGCATTATTGTTTGAATTCGTTTTTTAATTGACTTGGTAAGATTACCCAAGGTTATATCTATTTTATACGTAAATATATACCGGCCCGAACGGGCTTCGCACGGGTTGAAAAAAAAATTAAGCAAGATTTTCATATTAACTTTCGTCCCCTTTTTACTAACCACCTTAGAGGTTGAATTTCCCAAAACCAAAATGTAAAAGGTTGAATGCAAATTTTTACGGTTCTGGCCCCAGTAATTTGGGCTGTGCGTTGATATGTCAGTCTGTTATCTTTATATTATATTATGTTAATATGTTTCGAAATGTTTTTCTCATACACCAGTATCTTTTCTATATCAGCAGCGTTTCCTTTTTGTCCCATTAATTTGAAAATTCATGTATAAGAAGAAAACTAACATGATTTTTTTTAGCAAATATCACAACGGGTATAAGAAATACATAAAAGAACGTAAAAACTATGTGTGATACCATAATTTATTTTATTTGGAAATCAAAGTAGTCTATATCTAAATTTGATACAGAATATTCATTACTCTACACCATTTATTCGTTTTTGCATATTGTGATTAAATTAATACTCGTCTTCCTTATATCATTACATAGTATAAAACAAAGTCGCTATAATCTGTCCGTCCCTATGTATGCTTAAATCTTTAAAACTACGTAACGGATTTTGAAGCGGTTTTTGTAGTAGATAGAGTGATTCAAGAGGAAGGTTTATATGTATAATACATACATAATATTATAGAGAAACACTGATAAATTTAGAGGTTTATAAGTGATGTCGTAAATAAACACATTTTTTGCGCTTACATTGCAAACGCTGGCTGAACGCCACGAGATAAATCAAAATAATGTACTACAGTATTGTACACCTTAAAAAATTCAACAAAAAAGTCCGCGATGGTATATGTCTATCTCTTAAGGATAACCCACAATAATCATTTTTTATCCTTTACATTTTACGGGAAAAAATGGCTTATTTACGAAGTGATTTTAAGCAATACAGCATTAATCATTATCCAATTAAGTACCTTGAATACATTGTCCATTTAATATAGATCAATATAGCCCTTTACAGCATGTAATTGAAATGAATATTCCCGAAGATATTACAGATTTAAAATGTAGGGGAGTGCGGCGGTACCGGCCCTATATATACCATGGTCAATTATATGTCGCTCTTTCAAGAGTAACCTCTAAACAAAACATGTTTGTGTTATCTAATGACAAAAAAGCTGTAAATATTGTTTATAAGGACATTCTGTGGTAGGTAGGTACATTTAGTATCAGCATTGCACCCGTGCGAAGCCGGGGCGGGTCGCTAGTTATGTTATAAAATAATAAATTATAATTACCTATTAACAAAAGAAAAACAAAAGAAACTATCAAAAATTAAAATTAAGAAGCGATTTAAAACCAACATTAACTATGAAAAAACCTAACGGAGCGTGCAACAGTTCTGGTTCGTATTCTTATTAGGGAGTAACTTGTACCCGCGGCTTTGCCCGCTTGATATTAGGATTGAAATATTGTAAACATAAAACCTATATTGTATACTTAGTTTCTGTATAATGCATTAAATTGAATTTTTAGTTCCTTAATGGTCCGTGTGTAACTTTACTTTCGTTATCTTGTTCTGATTGTTACGTAAACTTGGTTTTTTCATTGTAAATTAAAAAAATATATTTATCGTGATATATATCATTTCAACTATTAGTATTAATCGGTCTTTGAATGATGTATTGGTTCATTATTATTACTTAGTCTAAATATGCATTTACACAATCAAAATTTCAGAGATTGACAAATTAGATACAATTTTTATTTTAAATAAAAAGGTATATTTGTATAATATACTGCCACCGTAAGGAAAATGGGCTTATCTAACTAAAACACAAAATGAATAAAAATAAAAATCTGAAAATCTTTAAAAATATGGCACTTGCGTCCTTTTAGGCTAACTCGAGACAGGGAGCTCGTAAAGAAACAAAAAAAAAAACTACTAAGTATGCCTTTCTCCTGATTCTGAAAATATAATTATGTAACATAATTTTGCAAAAATCGGTTAGATGCACCCAGTTTTCTTAGGACGGCAGTTTACTTCAACAATACACTTCAGTACACTTCAACAATATTCCATTTATGCATATTTTTTTGTAATCATTTATTAAGATGATACGTCCGCATTAGAAATTACTCTTAGAAAGTCACATGTATAATTTGCAATGCTTCGTTAATATTCTGAAAATATTAATAGAATTAAAGAACCAGTCCTGACTCGTACCTATATGTGAAGTTTAAATATGTTGTAGACGCATAGTTGAATAATAGGCTGAAGTAAATAAATAACGTAATTATATTTAATTGTTTAGCGCATATTGCGTCTCACAGGTAACTGGTGTATCGAAAACGCATAAAGGTAGACCTACTAAACGCGCTGCTTATATGAAGCAACCCCGTTTGTGGTTGAGGTGAGGTTGAGGTTGAGTTTGAGGCGAGCGAAGAATGGCAGAAACACTTATCTCAAGTTAGGAAATCTACAGCCAAAGCAATTTCAAAACAGACTAGGGAACTGCTTGAAAAGACGCTTTCGAGGCTACAAAATCTATCTTCTGACAATCAAGACCACACATAACACACGACTCGGATATACGAATATTGCTCTTAAAAATACTTATAGCCAGAGTGTTTCTCATGGCGGCTAGGTTATATTGTTATTTTATGGAGTTTGGGTGCCTAACTTCCACATTTGTGTTGTTTGTTGTTAGGCCAAGTTAGTCTAGAACATTCTAGACCATAGTTAAGTCGAACGGGTTTTCCACATAGTAAATTATGCTGACGTTACTAAGTTGATCGAGCCACTTCAGCTACGCAGGGACATTGCTTTACTGTGCGTGCGCATGGTGAGTGTTCTGAAGGGCTGTTCAACCTAAATCCCTCTTCTCCTTTTCATAACAGAACCACATGCGCTGGGGTCCGCAACCACAGTTTTACGGTAACCTCCATCTAGGCACGAAAAAATAAATTTGATACATCTTGTCTTGGCCGTACTATGAAGCTGTGGAATTGTCTTCCGGTCTTGTCTCCAGTGTGTTCCCTCTTTCCTACAACGTGAAGTCCTTCAAATATAACGTGATGAGACATTTATGCAGGCCGGCAAGACAGTGAAGACTGGCGATGGATTGTAAATCCCACGGTAGACACCGATGTTATTGGATTGCACTGTGCTCACCATCAGCTAGAATGTACTCACTTAGTACGGCTAGTATATAAAAAAACCCTATTCAATTTTGTGAAGTTTCCTAGCGTATCTTCGAAATGTAAGATCACATACCAATAAATGGGATGGATCCCTTTCCAACAAAAATAATTTCCTAAATTGTTTTATAAATGACGGAGTTATAAGGTAACAAATATATTTAAAAAAAAAACAATTGAAGTGAGAACCTCTTAATTTTCAAGTCGGTTAATAATAATTTGCAAAGATCTCATCATCAGGCACCTACCATCTGTAAATTTAGTCGTAGTAAATGTATTATTAGCGCCTGTAACATCCACACGTTATTAAGTTTTGAGACTCCTTTAAATAACATTGTTATGAGTTATTCAGTAGGAGTTGCGAAATAATTTCTAAATATCGAGACGTCGTGATTTTGAATGAGCTTGTTTGGTTTTTGACGTGATTACGTGCTTTAATTTACTTCCATCAGGGCAGTATAAAAAAAATTGTTGATAACAATCTGCTGTGAATCAGGCATTCATAGCTTTCATATTCGATAGATTTTAATAGCGAAAATAGTACTACTTTATTAACATGGATAATTTATGGAAAACTACTCCAAGAGGTTAGAAACAGACCAATTATTTGCCAGCTAATAACATATCGACGCGTAAAATGCGACTTGACTCAAGCGCCACTTTTGGCCATATTGAGTTAAATAAATATTTGGAATCAGCAAGGTTTTCTGCTTCGTTTTAGTCAGGTATTATGTAAATCGGAGCACATTTCTGGCGCTTAATTCCACACTGAATTTGGGTATCATTTTTAAAATCACGGTGTTAACCAACATAATTTTTATGCCTTTTTTAAATTTTATGCATTTATTTGAAGCAATAATAATATTTTTCATGGATTAAAGGGTATCTAAATGTTTATAACTTTCTTTTGAAGCATTTTAGATAGATCTAAAATGAGTAAAAATTTTACTTTAAACTATTTCGCCTTGATTAGGTTTAATTAATAAAACACGCCAATTGAAAAATTTTACTTTGAAATTAATATACTTACGTGTCGATTTCGCTTCAATCATTTTAGCCTAAATGATTTCAGAAGACATTATCGCTTGATATTTTCTTTTCCAGCCTGATATTGTTGTTCTGTGTTGCTTCCGTCAGTTTTGCTCTCATCAAAAACTACGCAAAAACGTCGCACGTTTAATCCATTTTTCCTTAATTTCTTACATAAAGATTTTTCTTTTGAAACATAGGTTCGTATATAAAATACAATGTAATGTACGTATATTGTATACTAGAAGGGTAAGTTCGTTAAAACAGGGTAAATTTCTAGGGTCATGTTATAAAAATATATTTTATCTGATTATCAGATGGGTGAAGGTCGATCTTCACCGTCTCTTAGACTATTGGAGCATCTTGTCTCTCGCTTGCTCGCTCGTACGTTTGATAGTACCTGGGCAATCGCAGCGAGCCGACACTTTTTAATAATTGTAACCATTTAATCCATTTGTCGTAAATATTCGCAGGTATGGCGTCATCCCATTATGTCTTAGAACGCCAAGTATCCTGAAGCATAATTTTTCCCTTAATTGTATAGGGAGACAGAAAACCGAACATTTCAAAATAAAGCTTTATGTGAACTCATTTTTTTAAATTAATTTAACTGAAATAGAAAAAATCAATTAAAATGAGTTAAAAAATCAAGCAAATGAACTGCTTAATAAGTATCCTGACTATTTAGAAGAGACTTTACGAAATTAATGTATTAAATTAAATTATCAACTCGAAGATTAATTAGCAAATACAAAAGATATGCGCTCTACATACAAAACTTATATGCAAAATATGGCATTTACGGAATTTTCAAGATATTTATCCTAATGTAGACATTACTTTACGCATATTTTATGTAGTATCCCTGCTACAAATTGTTCTGGAGAAAGATCTTTTTCCACCATGAAAAGGGTAAAACCTATTTACACGCAAGTATGCATTATTTTCTATAGAAGCTCAATGAGTTCAAGAAATTGTTTATGAAGACATATTCGACGTTTTTGCGCAAACCAAAGCCAGGAAGAAAGAAATTAATATAAAAAGTGATGATTTAAAATTATGTAAATTAATAATTCATGTTTAAAGTTATGTTTTAAAAATTACAAATAAATTTAAAAAAGTTGTAATTAGAAGAATAAAATTTAATACATAACAATTTAAATAATTGAAAATTAGATTTTATTTCATTTTGATAATCTCTTTCTATATAATCAAAACGGGCGGCATATCATACTGGGCCTAGGGCGGCAGCAAGCCTAAATCTGCCACTGGCTATCTCATTCGAAAAGCGAACGTTGAGAGGTACATACGTTATCATGGCACTCACTCAGTCGAAACTTTAAAAAGTATTTTTTTTGTAACTGCAGTAGCCGACCAATGTTTAATTATTATAAATAAAAAAAAAGCTAAAATGTAATGAAATGGGATTTACCACAATATAGAAATACTTATTTAAATGATCACCTTACGAGTAATATAACAAAGCTTTATTACAGTCTGCTAAAAAAATGATAAAGGTTAAAAATTACTTATATGTTTGGGTAAAAAACTGTACAAATATGGTACGTTATTCAGACACTAGTCCACTTTTACATATTTCAAATACAACTGATTTAAAAAATATATCAATAAGTAAGAATCATTTTTCATTCATTGATTCATTGCATGATTATAATAATTCGTATAATTTTATTAACACTAGATTGTAATCTGTGTCTCTTTTTTCCTTTAAAATCTGGTATGGGTCCTTTCGTCAGGGTTTTATATAATATATGTCAAAGAGAGAGAGACATCAGAATATACTATCGAAGACACCAGGGTTTTGCTTAATATCATTCTTCATTACGGAATCATAAATCTTGTGGGAGTAATATGGGTTAAGTGCAAGCTATGTAGAGTTGCACAAGGTCCGACAATCGGGGTGCGATGTCAGGAACCTCCTCGTGGTGCACCCGGGGCAACGTCGACCACTCTGGTCGGCGGCTGATACCTGACGCGCTCCTCCATGTATTCCTCTGCTTATCAGAGGGAACTATGGAGGAGCGCCGGCTGGAGAGCTTTAAAACTCCTGGGTGTGGCATGTGCGCGGCGCACCCAGTACTGGGCTGGGGCCGATGAGGGCTCATGCACCTGAAGGATGAAGCCGATGCGGAGGGGGTGGAAACTTCATTCCCCAGCAAGGTCCCGACGGCCCGGAGGGGTAAAACCCGTGACCCGGGCTCAACTGCTGGGTTGACGCATGCAGCAGTTGTCAGAGAAACAGGTGGGTCGAAGGACTCTCCTGTTGCTGTAACCAGCTATACGGCAGAGGAGCTTTTAGATGCAGATCCGGCGGTGCTCGATGGAATTGAATTCCTCGACCCTGCAAGTCTCAGGTCGCTTGCCAAAGAGAATGTCGACGCGATTCTTAAGGTGGCCAAGAGATCTGGCAATCTTAAGGGTACGTACGTCAAAGCTCTGAAGGAAGCTGCCTGGACTCTGCAGGAAGTTATGATCACCGCACTCACACGCACGGTGGCGCAGGAGACCCTCGTTCCTCGGCGCGAGACGAGGAAGCTTCGTCAGGAGGTCGATGACCTTAAGGCGGAGCTCACCTCGTTGCGTAGTCGGGGCGAGGCTCCGCCTGCGCCGCCGTTGCTGCAAGAGCAGCCGGAGCATCCTGGGCAAGGGCAGGATTCCCTGCCGCAGGCGTTGGTGGACGCGTTGTGGGTCCACATGGACAGGATGGAGCGGACCCTCCGGGTCTCATTGGGCGAGGTTGTTACCGCCCGCATTGAGGCCCTGGACGACCGTCTCCTTCCTGCCAAGGTGGTTCGCCCCCCTCTGGCCTCTGACAAAATGAAGCGTCCTGGCCCTGCAGTATCCAAGCCAGCAAGGTCCAAGAATTCGGGACGTAAGCCTCCAGAACCTCTGGGAATGGAGTGGGTAGCGCTACCATTTACGAACCCCGATCCCGTTCCGGCGGCAAATCCCGATCCTGTTTCGGGACCTGAGGATGGTGAAGGGTAGACCACTGTGGTCCGCCGCCGTAAGCGTAAGAAGGCTTCAGTTGCGGCACCGTTGGCTGTTGCAGCAAAGGCCCCTGTTCCTCGGGGGAAGGCGACGGGAGGAAAGCCAAAGAGGAAGCTTCCCTCAAAGCCCCGATCGGCTGCAGTGATTGTTACACTGTGGCCGAGGCGGTGGAGAGGGGAGTGACCTACAAGGCGGCCCTCATGGGCGTAAACCGGGATGCGCTAGCAGAGCTGGGCATCGACAACCTGTCACTTCGCCCCGCGGCCACGGGATCCAGAATCATAGAGATTCCTGGCGCCCGTGGCCATCCCGGTTAAGAGAGTGAACGTCCGAGTCGTAGGGCTCGACGAGACAGTGACGGTGGCAGATGTCGTCGCGGTGGCGGCGGCCAGGGGTGGCTGCGAGCCAGCCCTTATTAGGGCTGGTGAGATCCGCCCTTATGGTAGAGGCAGTGGAGCAATCCATCTGTCTCTCCCGGTCATTGCCGCCAAGGCATTGGTGGAAGCAGGGCGACTACTCGTTGGATGGAGTGCGGCTCGCGTCCGCTTACTCGAGGTGGGACCACTAAGGTGTTATCGGTGCCTGGACTTGGGCCACACACGGCCCGTTTGCCAGTCGGCAGTAGACCGGGGAGGCCTTTGCTTCCGATGCCACAAGGCATTACAGTGCGCAGCTGTAAAGCTGTACTGCGCCTTGTGTGCCAATGCCGGAAGGCCGTCAGATCACCACATGGGGGGCGCCAAATGTAGGCCGCCTCCCAAAAAAGGGAGAGCACCACCAGTGCCTACACCTTCTTAGGTATCATGCGTAGACGTTGGTTGGAGGGAGAGGGCGCTTTTTGCCTTTTCCCCTTGCCCTTGCTGAACCAAGGGGAGATGGGTCGGGGGGCCTGTCTTCCCATTGCACTGGTTCAGTCGTCTGGGAGACAGTTCGAGTTGTACCAGACTGTCTCTCTTTAGCGCCGGAGGCCCGATTGGGGCCGGCCGCCGGGGCGACGCGGTTGTTGCTATCGCGATCCCGTTTCGCCCCATTTTGGCGGCTGATGGTACACCGTGGAGGTTTAGTGAGTAGGAGTCTCACATAACCACTCGTCCCCCCGGGCGGGTGTGTAACCATGAAGGGTTCCTCCACGTTAAAAAAGAAAAAAAAAGGTCCGACAATCCAAGTGAGCATGATGTCTGTTTTATTTGGGGTTGCCCCCAGTGGCCTCCAACCTCCCCTATAGCCACCCCATGCCTCGCATATCTGTGTTATCGCTGCCCGTAGGTGACCTAGTAATTCATCTTGAACGTCCTCACGATCCGACAAGCTCCACCCAGAATAATCTTCTCTTCGAGTTCCGACTTAGTAGGTGGTCTCGAACAATCCTAGGATCCAATATTAATGGAGATCTGCACGTTACGAGGGCTTGTGCTAGAACCATCCTTCAAGCCCGTCGTTGTCAGCTTATGTGATTGCCTGGATCACAGAGCACACCTGTTACGAGCGCGCGGCGTCATCTCTACTTTATTTCCATTTATTTTATGTACGCCGCATTTTTTTGAATATCTGTCATGATCTGTTATCTCGTTTCTATGACACATGATTTCTTTTTACATAATGACATAGACACGTTTATCTTACATATATATAAATCCTTTTATTAAACATGTATATAAATGACGTATTAATAATTCTTTCCGTTGACGTTTTTTCTCATGGCTCTTAGGCCAATAATTTTTAAATTTATATGAAATATTTCCAATTCGTAATTATTTAAAGGCTGATACTCTTCAAATATATTATCAGAATGTACGTGGTCTACGAACAAAAACGAACATTTTCTTCCGGAATCTTATTCATGTAGACTTTGAAATAATATGCCTTACTGAGACTTGGTTGACGGACGGTATTTTTAATTCTGAATACTTTGACCAAAGATATAATGTATACAGGTGTCATCGTAATTATTGATCTCGTGGTGACCGTATGGTCTACCGTGGGGTTCTTATAGCTGTGCACCATAAATATTCTGTCATATCTACAGTGATTACTCCTGTTGGCGATGTAGTGGCAGAGGCTTTAAGAATATCCATTAAGCTTAACACTAGCCCCAGGTAAATGTTACATATATACTGTTGTTATTTACCTCATTGCCAACAGCAGCAGAAAATCCTTTGTAGCTATTTTTAGGCAGTGGCATCATATCCTTTGCTACCCTGATGATCATTACATTGTTTTTTGTGATTTTAACATATCAGGTGCAACTTGGATAGTAACAGATTACGAAACTAATCTAGGTAACTTAAATAATATTGATACTTTAATACATGCCCTCCACAACCCTTTTATGTTTTAATAACCTAAAGTAGTATAATCGTATCTTCGATTATCTTGGTAGACAACTTGATTTGGTTATGAGTAGCTGCACTTGTACTGTTCTCGGTTCTAACTTCCCATTTGTTAAGGAAGACGCACATCACCCAGCGCTGCAGATTAAGGCACATCTTTCTCGAATGCGCACAATTCAGCCTTGTTTGCGAACTGTACGTTTATTTCAAGCGGTTGACTATGAAATAGTTAATAGTCACTTTCAAACAATCGATTGGGATGGTTTACTCTCTGAACTTGATATTTCAGATGCAGTTGATAAGTTTTAATCAACACTGGAAGAAGTAATCGCTTCTTATGTGCCTATAGTGTCTACAAAAACTAATACTTATTACCCTGTTTGGTATACCAGATCTCTTAAAAACACTATCTCAGAAAAGTTGAAATATCACAAGAAATGGAAAAGATTTAGGCGTATTAGTGATTAAAGAAAATGTTGTCCATTGAACTTGACATACATATTATATCGATAATTTAATTAATGATACAAAACTTCACTGTAAACGATGTTTATTGTAAAAACTCTTTCATCGTTTGCTAAATGTCCTTGACCGTTATATTCGGAAATATAAAGTCTCAAATCGTGGAATGCGACACGAACTGCGACATAAAATTGCCCATGTGTAAAATCTGGCCGATTCAATAAAATTCCAATTTCTTCGAATGTTTGTCCTTGAGACTTATTTATTGTCATCGCAAATGCAGGTATTACAGGAAATTAAGTTCTTTGAAGGATAAATGGTAAAACAGTTCCGGAGTATGTTAGATTTATACGTGGATACAGTAATATTGCTTTACCCTTATGACAAAATCATAAAGTGAATGCAATTCTGTCACCTAAAGAATCAAAATGTTTTGCATTGCAAAACCTGCATTCTAAATAAATTAATTAAAAATCATAACTATAAAAAAGTTTTGCAATGACATTTCGTGGACATTTAAATATATCTCTCAAATTCACTTCTTCATTCTGTATAATATTAACACTATTTGAATTTTCATTACTATTACTATGTGTCCGCGAATATAGATTTATTCTTCTTTGCCCCTCAATCCGACCCGTTAATGTTCTATGTCAAGGCGCAATAAAAGTAGAAAAAACTTTCATGAAATTACTGAAATCGAGAAGAGAAAAAGATTTTGGTAACCAACACAATAATAAAAAATACAAAAAGATCTTTGAACCAGCAGCAAGAAATATTTTTTTTTACCTATATGATATTGCTACACAACTTTCTTTTTATATTGAGGTTTTATATTCGATTTATATTTGTATATTGAGCGAGCAGTATTTCACTAATAACTAATATATATATATATAGAGAGAGAGAGAGAGATCAGAATAGACTATCGAAAACATCAGGATTTTCCTTAATATCTTAATTATGGAATCATAGATCTTGCTGGCGTAAAGCGGGCGTTAGGTGCATGTATTGTAGAGATGTATACGATCCGACAATCCAAGTGAGCATAATGTCGGTTTCTTTGGGGTTTGCCTTAGAAGCCTCTAACCTCCTGTATATATAAGCCCCACCCATGCCTCGCCTGTCTGATGTTATCGCTGCCCGCAGGGAGATCTTCACAATGCGAGGGCTCGAGCTAGAAACATCCTTCAAGCCCGTCGTTGGCTGTTTATATGGGTGCACAGAGCACACTTGTTTCTAGCGCGCGGCATCTCTACTTTCTTTCCATTTATTTTATATACGCTGTATTTTGAATTTCTGTCATGATCTATTATCACGTTGCTATGAGACATGATTTCTTTTTTAAATAGAACCATAATTATATATATGGTTATATACATATATATATCTCAGAGAATCGTGCTTATGTCATTATTTAAAAAGAAATCATGTCTCATAGTAACGGGATAACAGACCCTGTCAGGTATTCAAAAATACGGCGTACATAAAATAAATGGAAATTAAGTGGTGATGACGCCACGCCCTTGCAACAGGTGTGCTCTGTGATCCACACAATCACATAAGCAGACAACGATGGGCTTGAAGGATGGTTCTAGCTCGAGCCCTCGTAACGTGCAGATCTCCATTAATATTGGATTCTAAGATTGTTCGAGACCACCTACTAAGTCGGAACCCGAAGAGAAGATTATTCTGGCTGGAGCTTGTCGGATCGTGAGGATGTTCAAGAAGATGAATTACTAGGTCACCTACGGGCAGCGATAACACAGATATGTGAGGCATGGGGTGGCTATAGGGGAGGTTGGAGGCCACTGGGGGCAACCCCAAATAAAACAGACATCATGCTCACTTGGATTGTCGGACCATGTGCATCTCTACAATGCTTGCACTTAACCCAGATTACGCCCACAAGATTTATTATTCCGTAATGAAGAATGATATCAAGGAAAACCCTGGTGTCTTTGATAGTATATTCTGATGTCTCTCTCTCTGTCTCTTTTACACATATATACACTTTTGTTTACAGCCACCCCATGCCTCGCATATCTGTGTTATCACTGCTCGTAGGTGACCTAGTAATTCATCTTGAACATCCTCACGATCCGACAAACTCCAGCCAGAAAAATCTTCTCTTCGGGTTCTGACTTAGTAGGTGGTCTCGAACAATCTTAGGATCCAATATTAATGGAGATCTGCACGTTACGAGGGCTCGAGCTAGAACCATACTTCAAGCCCGTCGTTGTCTGCTTATGTGGTTGCGTAGATCACAGAGCACACCTGCTGCGAGCGCGCGGCGCCATCTCTACTTTATTTCCATTTATTTTATGTACGCCGTATTTTTGAATACCTGACAGGGTCTATTATCTCGTTACTATGCGACATGATTTCTTTTTAATAATGACATAGACACGATTCTCTTACATATGCGTGTGTATCAAAGATATGGTGGTGTGTGTGATATTTTTTTATTGATTTTATGTATTTTTATGGATAATTATAAACAAAATATTAGCATTCTGCACTCCTTCTCTATATAAACTATAAGTGTGGGAAATTTCATAGTCCTCCGTCCGCGCAATTTTTGTAAAAAGGGGTACAAAGTTTTTGTGTTACGTATTAATATATAGATGTCATAACGTTCCTTCTAATAATCAAGCTAGGCTTTTTGGAATACCACAGAAAGATTCAGGCCCGATCTGTTCCCCCAAGGTTCCGGCTCTTGCAAGCTCGTCCGCAGACACATTGCCTGGGATTCCTGCATGCCCCGGGACCCATCGCAGGATTAGTCTGTTATTTTTACCTAGACTGTTCAGTATTGCCACACAATTGGTCACCAGCTTCGATTCAGTCGAATCTGAGTCCAATGCCAAGAGACCGGCCTGGCTATCCAATTGGGTAACATTGAGTAACATAAACCTTTATTCTACGTTATGGGGCGTATGAGAATCCTTTACCTCCTTTTTTTTGTGGTATCCATAGACTAATAGTAATACCACTGGCCAAGTATAACAGTCATTGTTTTTACCTGTTTGTCAACAGGTAAAAATAGAATATATTTCGAAAAATATAGGCGTATTAATTAAATACGACCGGATATATCAGTGTTACTGATTTAAAATTAATATACACCTAAGCTAATACTTTAATTTCAAACAATAATATACTCGGAAATTTAATAAAATAATGTAGACATTGTTATATATTAGCGCAAAAAAAGTAAATTTCAAATATATTTTATTTATTTATAAAACAATCAATAGAACGTTTAAATAGATATAAACATTTTATCAAATCATATTTTTTTATAATAACATATGTCATAACTAGCGACCATACCAAAGCTGAGGAGCAGACTCTTGAGTTTCCAGGGTTTCTGGTTCTGCGTTAGCATTGGCCGTTGCTGAAGCAAAACTCAGCAGAGCCCACACAGTCATCATTGCGTACTTTATCTGAAATTAAAAGTACTAAAATTGTAGTTCTTATTGTAGGTATCTTATCTTAATGTAGTTTCAATGCGATTATGTCTCAGTGATAATACGATCAATAGTACTTCGTCATTCTACGTGCGTTCAGACTCTAACTTTTACTAAGATTTCAGTAAAGAAAACAGCGTTATGAAGCCGTATGATAAATATCCTAGTGCTCGTATAGGTAGTCCCCAGTTGAAAATGTATCGCCAAGAACCTATCGAGATGTTTCGGCAGCCGCTCTGCGCGACATCGTCACTTAATGTTAGGTGATTCTGTAATTAAACGCTGTTGATAAGAATATGGGTATTTTTGTTCTTATTAATTTTAAGAGTCATAAGTCTCTAGATATTATCACAATATCTATTTCTAGAAAGTCAATAATTTCTCTAGTCAAGTTCACTAAATATTTCTTACCCAGGTTACATACTATAATTCACTTATGAAAATAAGATACTTAATGAAAATTATGTGAAAATAAAAAAAATGGGTATATTTTCATATTTTTAAAATTAACTTATACTTTCCAATTTGGTGTTGTCACAATATAATCAGGGCGGTAAATTTTATAATATAAAATTAAACACGTTTGTGTTGAATATATACGCATTATTATTTAAATTCGTTTTGGGTTGGCTACCGAAGACTATACATATTTC
This sequence comes from Saturnia pavonia, assembly GCA_947532125.1. NCBI lineage: Eukaryota > Metazoa > Arthropoda > Insecta > Lepidoptera > Saturniidae > Saturnia > Saturnia pavonia. The sequence continues at coordinate 2,657,581 of OX383923.1, forward strand.
ATACGTATACAGTGACCGGCCCTGTCTTCGCACAGGTAGAAAAATTTAATAAAAAAGATTTTCATACAAATTTTTCATTCCCCTTTTGCAAAGATCCTTCCTCAGTGCTCACCTATAGTGTAAAAGGAAACCGCATGCAAATTTTCATGGTCATAGCCCCAGTAATTTGGGCTGCGCGTTGATTTGTCAGTCAGTCAGTTATCCTTGTAAAATATGTTAGTATGTTTTTGAATGCTTTTCTCATACACCCTTTTTTTTTCTATTTTTATCATTTTTATATAATATTACACACATACTATAGGGTCAAAAACCTAAGTTAATGACCTAAAATAAAAACCACAACATAGTAGTTAAAATTCTCGTCAAAACTAAATTCCAGTGTTGTAAATCTTTTATAAAAGTAAGGTATAGTCATTACGGTCAGAACATTTGCTATAGTCTGTAAAAGCTGCATCAACTTGTCCACCTGAATCCGTGCTGAATTTACATAATCAGTAAATGATAATAAGATAGATGTCGTTGAGTGATTTTTGAGAAAACCATGCTGTTCAAGACTAAAGAAGACCGAAATACCATTATATACTATTATAGTTTTTTTTATATTAATACTGTTATTTACAAACTAACAAAAAATGAAATTTTGGCCAAAATGTCGTTTATGCCCTTTGTAACCCAAAGTTCAAGTATGTACTGGGTATATCGGACACTGGTCTGATGATTTCGATGTAATTTTGTACTAAGTTAATATTTTACATTCAAAGTTTTCCTAGATAGATGCTTTTTTAAATTTCGTGAAGGCACGCAGCGAATTTATTATAAACTATTTAAATACAAAAATATGTGTCTACTTACAAATTTCATGTTGTTGCAGTTCTTGTAGAATTGTGATTGAAATGGATCAGATCTCACATTATATATACATTTTCTTGGATGAAAAAAAACGATCATAAATAATCAAGAAGCAATTTAAAACCAACATCAACCATTAAAAAACCTAACGGAGCGTGCAACAGTTCTGATTCGTATTTTTATTAGGAAGTAACTTATACCCGCGGCTTTGCCCGCTTTATATTAGCATTGAAATATTGTAAACATAAAACCTATCATCATCATCATCATTTCAGCCGAAAGACGTCTACTGCTGGACATAGGCCTCCCTCAAAGATCACCACAACGACCGGTCCTGTGCTGCTCACATCCAGCGGCTTCCCGAAAACTTTACCAAGTCGTCGAACCACCTTGAGACGGGTCTGCCCACGCTGCGTCTTCCGGTACGTGGCCGCCACTCGAAAACTCTTTGACCCCATCGGCCATCCGTTCTACGAGCTACCTGGCCCGCCCACTGCCTCTTAAGTCTAGCTATTCTTCGGGCTATTTATGTGATTTTCTGATTCGATCATGAAGAGAAACTTCAAGCATAGCCCTATTATTTCCCTTTGAGGTACCTTGAGCTTTCTTATGAAGCCCATAGTTAGCGACCACGTCTCAGCACCATATGTAATCACCGGCAACGCACACTGGTCAAATACTTTCTTCTTGAGACAACGCGGTATCTAGGGCGATAATATGTTACGTAGCTTCCCAAACGCTGCCAGGCCGAGTTGGATTCGACGATTGACCTCTTTCTCAAAACCTATATTGTATACTTAGTTTCTGTAAAATGCGTTAAATCACATTTTTAGTTCCTTATTAGCCCGTGTGTGATTTTTTACTTTCGTTATCTTGTTCTGATTGTTATGTATTATTGTTGGTTTTTGCTTTTTTAATAAAAAAAAAACCTATCGTGGTATATATTATTTCTACAATTAGTATTAATGCGGTCTTTGAATGATGTATTCGTTCATAGTCTAAATAAGCATTTTCACAACCCAAATTACAGAGGTTGACAAATTCCATATATATATATATTGCCTCCGTAATGAAAATGGTCGTATCTAATTAAAACACAAAACGGAGACAAATAAGATCTAAAAATCTTTAAAAATATGTCACTTGCGTCCTTTTAGGCTAACTCGAGAACGGAAGCTCGTAGGGAAATAAAAAATACTACAAGATGTGCCTTTTTTCCTGATTCTAAATATATATATATGTAACTCAATTTTGCAAAAATCAGCATATGTGCCTTCTTTTTTGGGACAGCAGGATAATCAAACATACTTCAACAATATTTCGGTTATACATAAAATTTTTGAACCATTTATTTAGATGATACGTCCGCATTAGAAATTACTGTTAGAGGTCATATGTATAATTTGCAATGCTTCGTTAATATTCTGGAAAATATTTATACAATTAAAGAACCAGTCCTGACTCATAAGTGCACACAGCTGTAACTCAAAGCCGAAATGTGAAATTCGGATAGTATCTTCACTTTGTTTTATTATTACATAGGTAATATGTGAGAGTTGATTAATCCACTGTTAAAGACTGAAAGTTATACGGAATTCCGTTCAGTTTTGAATTTAAAATCATTACAATTGCAATCTTTTTACGCATTCGTTATTGTATCAAAGCATATGGCTGCAGGGACAATCCTATTAAAACTCAAGTCATTATTATTGGAAGCTCTAAGTTGACTGCAAAAAGCGATGGAGCGCAACTTCCTTATATCGTCTTTGTGTTGGTTTTTTATTACATATTTAATTGTAATGTTTTATTTTCACTTTCAGTCGAGAATAAGTATTTGTCGACAAGATTTACTTTTACCCTCCTAACTTTCTCCATGTATTACTTTCAAGACATATACTATACTTGCCAAGGAGATACTTCAGTTATTTTATAATGTAAATCGGTTCTATCGTTCTCAAGTTATAAACAAGCTAACGAACATAAAAACAACCAGAGAAACGTTACCTTTTATAACATTATGTAAGTAAGGATAATGGAAATTATCACGCATTACAATCTGTAAAGACAGGCTATCTTTTCAACACGCTTCTAGCTTCAATTGTAACTACCTAACTAACAATGTAATAAATTCTTAAAAGTAAATTTTAATCTACTTGTAATTATCGTATCTAAATGAAATATTGTATGTATATGTAGTTCGGATGACAAAACTATAATGTGGTATCTTGGAACTGATCTAATGATGGAGCCAGGAGGTGGAACACTTCAGTGGCTACTAGTAAGCCCCTCGTGCTAAGGCTCATATGTTTTGTTTTGAGGAGTCCTATAGATTGGCCTTGGTAACGAGATGTTATTATAAGACTAAAAAGTTTTATAATTTTTAGTGCTCGATTAAAGCGTGTTTTTTTAGTTGATTTAAACTACATATTAATAATTGATTTATATCTCATAGTGGACATTTGGAAGTTTTGTAATGAAAAACCTCTTAATCTTCACAATACTGTTCTATTATAATCTTGAATTTAGGTTGTTACAAATATTAGATAAATTTACTGGACGCGACGCAACCGTGTACTTATTGTTAGTTGCGAAAAAAACTCTCTGATGCGAGGTTCCGGCCATCCACCCGCCGAAACACAAAAAAATGAACAGGTGCACGGCGTAGACATCTTCCCCCCCGTTGAAAGACTCCTTTCAACTTCTTCAGCCGTGATCCGGCGAAGAGAAAGGCAAGGGCAGATCCGAGTAAGAGGCCTCCGGAAGCAGCCTCTGGTAGTCTCAATATCTGCGACCCGTGTGACACCGTCCGAACTAGGGAACAGGTGGCTGACACGTCCCAATCGCCAGCTGAGTGGTGGGACGTTATCTTCCTGGAGAAGTACTAAATCTCCGACTTCCAAAGATGCTGATTTGGTACGTCATTTGGAACACTGTTGTAGTTCAGCTACATATTCCTTTTGCCAGCGATGCCAAACATGATGATTAATTTGTTCAAGCTTCATATAACGTTGAAGGTGGTTCTGATTCTCTTGCTTCAGCGATAGAACAGGCAATGCATTTAGGGCATGCCCTATCAAAAATTGACCTGGAGTTAGGAAATGGTAATCGTTAGGGGACGATAGGTATTGCGATGAAAGTGGTCCTCGCATACCTGCTAAATTTTGTTAAAATATTGCTTTGCTATTGAAACTTGCTCTAGTTCCCAAAACTTTGTCAATTCCTTATACTTGGAGATATAAGGCCAGCAACGAGCCAAAATAGTTTTGAGCTACCGTAGCTTGAGCATGTTATGACCTAATGCTAACTGATCACATTCTAATAGATCCCAAGACAATCAAGACGTCTATAGCCGACAGCTTATGAAAATAAGGATCAGCTAACTGTACGATTTTGGGATTTTTGATTGATATCTATATATTTTTTAGGAATAGTACTTGTTAATTGGTTTCATACATAAAATTACTGTACAAAACTATAGTCATTGTTAATTGAATTTAATCGGGCAATGCAACTTTAAGTCACATGTTCTGCTAAGTTGTTGCCTATACCAATAATGTTAATTTTATTTATAGCACATATTTGTAATGATAACTTCTTCATGAGTGACTGACTAATAAATGAAAACTGACTTCCGCAGTCTAATAAAGCACGCGCTAGAATTTATTTATTTGTTTGAGGACTAATAATATTAACCATGGCTGTTGACAAAAGAATGTGGTTTTCTGTCAAAATGTCATTGGTAGAATTGTTGACCGATATTCCAGTAGAACCGCGATCTGTGTTAAAATTATTGCTGCTGACTGGCACTGGCATTGCTCGTACTAGTATTCATAGAATTAGGTAAATGCAAATGTGAGTTGTGCCTACGCTTGCACTCACGACTGGGACCCAACTTGCAATCATGCGCACGATGCCCATTTCTTAAACAATTGGAGCATAAGTGCAATTTAAATGCTTCATCTCGTCGTTCCTGAACACTCTTCGCTAGGAAAGTAGGGCAGTCGTATATCCAGTGATCGCCTTTGCAGACAACGCACTGCTTAGCGACGGAGCTTGTGTTTTGAAATGTAGATCAAAAAAATTTTGTACTACGAGAATTGTTATTGATATTCTGGCGTGATTGTCTGGCCTTAAGTATATCAGACTTGTTTTGATACATAGTTTCTAACACGTCAGCACGATCAGTTAGGAACGTATTAAAATCTTTTAGAGTGGGGATATCAGACAAACTGTTACGATGTTCTTCCCACTTCATGGCGGTACGATTTTCTAATTTTGTTATAAGAATTTTAATAATTATTATATCAAGCAGTTCGGTATGTTGAACTAAACTTGATAATGCTCGTAAATATTTGTTACGTGATCAACTAGAAACCTTAGTGATTTGTTCGATTCACGTTTGTGTTGTTGCTGTACTGTTTTAAAATATAACAATGAATTGAGGTGTTGATTTATAAGTTGGCGCTTGTTATGATAACGATCGCACAAAAGCTGCCACGCAATTTCATAGTTAGTTTCACAAATTTCTAAATTAGAAATAAACCGCGCGACTTCGTTTTCGAGATACGATACTAAATAAAGAAACTTGTGGATATGAAGTGTTGTGGATATTGTGGATGTGAAACGTTAAACGACCTTTAACCGGGCTACGTTTAGCAAATAGTTCCTACAATAGTTTTGCACTACTGTCTTTATCTACGCTTAAAGACATCTTGTTTATTAATTTATAGCAAGAACCGCACAATAATTAGCACCGGGATCTTTAGAAAAATGGATATAGTTGATTGAGTAATCTTGACAGTAACACCATTGCCAAATGAAGGAATAAGGTTATATTTTGTAATCTTATCTAATACTCCTTTGGCGGCACCTGTAGTCCGAACGCAGCCACGCGGCGGCGGCGCGGCGTCACCCGAACACGGCTAGCGGTAGCCGGCAGCGTCAGGCGGCGCGTGACGGAGTCCCTGGAATAGTCGGCCGGAAATATTTGAAATATTGTTAACTAGAATAATAATACGAACTGAGTGGGCGATTAAGTTAAGTGCCTCAGATAACCCCGTAGGATATAATTACTATTTTATGTTTGGATATTCAAATATTATATATTCACATACTTATTTTAATCAATATACTGTTATTTAAATGAAATTACGATTTTACAAATTGTTATGTTGGGTAATTGACAATGAACAATAAATTTTAATTTTACTATTTTAGATATCTTATGGTATAATACTTGAAAGAAGCTTTAAAATAGTTAGGTATTTTGTTGAACAATAAAACACGAGTAGAATGTACCAAACAGCAACCCTTTTGATAGGAAAATACGTTTGGGTATTTAACTGATAGACGAGGCGGCTGCTTCTAGCTGCACTGGTCCTCGTTGGTGGCTATGGCACACGTACACCCACAGGTACACGAGCTGCTCGCAAATGTTGACGAAATTCTCGAACTTGCGTGGACAGGCTGACGGTGAACCTTGACGTCGCAGAAGCCAAGGCTGGGCGCGGCGCGTTCTGCTGACCGACCTGGCGGGCTTAGCTGTCTGCTATTATAGTGTTCTTGCGTCTGTAGACCTCCACGAGAAATCTTTCGTAGATTGCCTTTGATGAGAATTCTTTGTCTTCGTACTCAAATCCGAATTTTGCAAATATGTCCTGTCACGGTCGCCAAATTAGGTCTCATAGTGGACATTTGGAAGTTTTATAATGAAAAACTTCATAATCTTCACGATACTGTTTAATCTTGAATTTAGGTTGTTACAAAATAGAATAGATTATTTTACTCGACGCGACGCAACAGTGTACTTATTGTTAGTGGCAAAAAGTCACATGTGCAAAAAAATTCTCGAATGCAACGTAGTCATGCAGTTTATGTGTTTAGTATAACACGGATTCTAGATTATAGGCATTCATAACTAACTTAATTGATTTCACTTATTGATTCATATTAAAGTTTTTTTTAATTATTATAAGAATGGTTTAAACTACCTACGTTGATTAACTAATGACGTTTCGAAATAATTACATCTTTTTTCCACATTACAGCTGGTTTGCACTAAGAAAATGCTTTACCTATAGCGTTGCGTTCGCTAGTGTACAAAGTAAAATTGCAATAAAGTATTCATTCAATCATATATTTAATGGAGATGTGTGCGCTCACTGAAACCCAGCGCTGTGATAATTGGTTTTTTTTTTTTTTTTTTTTTTTCGAACTGACTATACTGTTAGCCTTAGGGGCCCTGGAGCCTTTACGGCTTTTACAGCTTTACCGGGCTTGGGGGCGAGCGCTTAGGGCACTCAGCCACGAAAGCTAAGCAACAACATCCGAGGGTGCCAAAGTGGCCGAACCTCGGCTCGGACTGTTGCGCGTATGCAATTAAGTCGCGATCTGACTAATTCCCTATCCGTAATTCGATCTAAACTAACTATACATATATACATGTTTCTGCCCCCTGGGAGGAGGGAAGGAACATGTGTATGTGTATTTAGTGGTCTGAAAATTTTTGTCTAATCTAACTAGGCAAAAAAAGAAAAAAAAAGGTCCCTTACAGAACCTATGTACCTATGTGTGTTGTGCATGTGTGTATAATGCAGTGTCATGTATGGCTGTGAAAGCTAGTGATTGTAGAGTCACTTGTATCGCGCGAGCGGCTGCTTGGCTCAAGGGCTCCATGCCGATGGATCGGACCTAGGCTTGAGTTGCCGCAGAGGAGGGCGGTCGTGGCGGGTGTGCGGGAGCGAAGTTAACCGTACGTCCCCTGCGGAGGGAACGGTGGTTTCGCGGGCGTGGGCGCGAGCACGCATATGTTGCGGGAGCGGACGCGTAGAAATTGTTAGCGTTCTCGATGTCGTCATCGGAATCGACAAAGAGATTTCGCGGACGGCGTTTATAACGTTTGGCAACGGGGATCGAGTTGTCTGGGACGTAGTTCACGGTCGATTTTACGAGCGGGTTGGGATGATTCGAAGCGCTATCGAAGTATCTCCTGGTGAGATATTTCACATAGGCTTCTATCGAGGGAAGCCTCATGTCCCTGTGCAGGTCCATGTTCCTAACGAAGGCTGGAGGGTCAAGCAGGCGACGGAGAAACCGATTTTGGACTCTTTGCATGCGGGCAAAGTTATGTTTGGACATATGTGCGAACGCGGCGCAGCTATATGTCAAGATCGGACGGACGCACATCTTGTACAGTGTGAGCTTATGTCTTAAGGACATTTTGCTTACCGAACTGAGCAAGGGTCGCAAGCGGGAAAGGATCCAGATGGCCCTATTCCTGACTATAGTAACGTGTGCGTTGAAATTAAGCTTCGAGTCGAGGGTGACACCCAGATATTTAGTCTTGGTGGCCCAAGGGATATTCGTACCGAATAATGAGAGGGGTCCTACCGTGCGTGGTAGTTTGCATGTATGCGGTTCGAACATAATCGCGGCGCTCTTTACCGGATTAATAGCTATTCGCCACGTTCGAAACCACTCCCCGAGAGTGGTTACGGCACGTTGGACTGCGCAGGCGAGATTTTTTCTGTGTCTGTTTGACGCATATATGACTGTGTCGTCAGCGTAGAGCCCTACCTCGACCCCGGGGGGCTTCGGGAGGTCGCTGACGTACAGATTGAAAAGGCAAGGCGCCAGAATGGAACCTTGCGGGACGCCTGAGCGTATAGGGTGGGCGGTAGATAGTACTCCTTCCACTCGGTAGTGGAAGGTGCGGTCGCGTAGAAAATCGTGAACTAGATGAACTAACCTATCCGGGACTTCTAATTGATGTAGCTTGTGGACTAGTCCGGCATGCCAGACCTTATCGAAGGCCTTAGCTACGTCGAAAAAGACCGCAAGCGTACGGGCGGGGGCGATACTACTTTTGGCAAAGTTGCTCGTGATGTGCTCCGTGAGGCGGTGCACTTGATGTGTACACGAGTGTCGGGCGCGAAAACCGAACTGTTCGGGAGGGTATAGATTTTTAATATCTATAACGGTTTTGAGACGGTTCAGAAGGAGCCGCTCGTAAAGTTTCCCTAGTGTGTTTAAAAGGCTGATCGGGCGATAGCTATCGGGAAGCGAAGCTTTTTTGCCGGGCTTGTGAATACCTATAACTATAGCTTTTTTCCAGACGGCTGGAAAATAGCAGTGGGCTATGGCTACATTGAAGATGCAGACCAAAAGAGCTATGAGGTGATCGGGAAGAAGTTTAAGTACTTCATTCCTGATACCGTCGGGGCCGGGGGACTTTCTAGGCTTAAGGCCTTTAATAACAGAACAAATCTCGTCATGCGTGACCGGGTTTAACGTTTCCGCGGGGGGAATCGTCGTTAGTTCCTGAACGGCGGTCTCGATGGTTTCGATGTGGGCAGTGTCTACGTTGTCGCAGTTTGGAGAGCACTGGCTCTCCAAGCTTGCGGCAAGGCATTCTGCCTTATCGTCACTATCGAACGCGGGTGGGAGATCGGGGCCCCTTTCGAGGGGCGGCATCAGGGCGGAAGCTTCTAACTTCAGAGAGCGGGCGAGGTTCCAGTAAGCCAGATGGGACGGCTTGAGACCCTCTAGGAGGTTATCCCACCGGTGACCTCTGTACTCGCCGATGCGAGTTCTAACCTCTCTCTGAAGTCGCCGTAACCTACAGGTGTTATCCCTCGTCGGATAAGAATCGTGTGCACGTGTCGCGGCGTTCTTTTCAGTGATTAACGCTCGTAAGCCGGGGGGGAGTATAAAACGGCGTTCGTTTGCCGCTTGCACCTCTCTCGAGGCCTCCCTTACACCGGTTTGGAGGTAGTCGACCAGGGAATCGATCGCTAAGTCGGCGTCTGCTGTTGACTCTAATACGTCGGGGATCCTAGCTAAGCTGGACGGGGTAGCGTTATCGGTTAGGTAACGATTTAATATCGCGTAGTCAACTACTTTGACTTTTGGCGGACTGGGGTCGAACGGTTGCCCGAGTTGTAAGATAACCGGGCGGTGATCGGAGTCCAGTTCGTGTACGACTTCTATAAGTCGTAACCGAAGTGAGACACCTTTGAGGAGGGCTATGTCAAGTACTGTCGGTTGACAGTTATCTTGAAAGTGCGTGGGCTCTAGCGGTGCTATGACGTCAAAGCCGAGCACATCGCATAGTAGGTCGAGAATAACCCCGTTAGGGGTGTTACGCGAGTTGTTGAAATGGGTGTGACCGCTATTGAGGTCGCCTGCTATTATTACGGATTGACCGAGTGAAAGTAGCGCCTCCAGATCGGACTGAAGGAGTCTTTTACTCGGGGAGAGATATGCAGAGACAAGCGTGATTGACGGATGGCCAGTCATGCCTATTCTACAGATGGACACTTCCATATTGGTAAGTGCGGGAGGGTCTATTGGCATGCAATAGAGGGAACGCTTGTAGTAGATGAGCGTGCCGCCTCCTCGGGTGGCACGGTCATTTCTGACTATATTGTAATTTGCTATCTTAGGGTCGCGCCTACTGGGTTTTAGAAGTGTTTCTTGTACTAGAAATACGTCTATCTCCCGTTCCCTAAGAAAGGTGGATACTAGGTCCCGTTGTGGAAGGAGGTTTCGCGCGTTAAAGAAAGAGATGGTGAGACTCCTAGGTTTAATGCGAGCCATTTATAACCGTTATCTATTTCCCGGCACGGGCCAGGCGCATTAGCGTCGCTGTCATCAGGGGAAAACGCCTGATGGATTCGGCAGGGCCGTACTCAGCGACGCACTGGTCGTATGCCAGTACTTCCTGAGGGTCATGCTCGCGGAAGAGCATGACCATGTAGTCAACGCCGCGGCGCGTGCTAACGGGCGGGGAGGCCTGAGCCTTAGGAGGCTGAGGGCGGGGAGTAGAGACCCATGCTGCCTGAGGGGCTCGCATGGCCGGAGGGGGTGCGCGGGGTGCGGGGGTGGCCGCCACCGGGGCGCGGGAAGCGCCCGGGAGGCTGGGAAAGGCTTCTGGCGTGAGCAGAGGCATGGGTTGACTATTGGCGGCGGGACGTGCCCTCTGAGGAGGGGTGTGTCGCTCTTGCCTTGGGCGCGTAGGGCGCATAGGGCGCGTGGGACGCGGGGCACGGGGACAGCCGCGATAGTTCGCGGGGTGACCCGCGTTGCCGCATAGCACGCAGCTCGGAGGGGTAGACGACTCGCGAGTGCGCGTGCACTCGCTTGTCGCGTGGTCCCCGAGGCACTTAACGCACCTGGGACGTAAATGGCAGTTACGGGCCGAATGTCCGTACAGCTGGCAGTTGTGGCACTGCGGAGGGCTGCGGTTTTTGTGTGGGGGCTCTACGGCTATTCCGGAGAGCTCGCACACTTTCCTGACATTAAAGATGGCTCTGCCCTCGGGGGTCAGATCCAAGATAACTACGACCATATCTAATGGTCGGTTTTTGGATTGTCCGCCGTGCATTCTATGCACTTCGCGGACAGGGAGGGCCTTCGCTAAGAGGTCAGTTTTGACCTCCTCGGGCGTGATTTCCACCGGGATGCGGCGGATTACAACCCGGAGGTGACGCTCATCGTCTAGGGTGTATGAGTAGTAGTGTAGGTTGCTTGCTCGGAGCAACTTTGTGAACTGACGGTGTTCGTCAGAAGTGGTTACTTGTACGCGGATACCGTTGGCCGTTGTCCGCGAGCTTAGTCCAGACCGCCTTGTTTTGGACTACTACCGGCGGTGGGCGACGCGCCTTTCTGCCGGCAAAAGTACCGGCAGGCGCTGAGGGCGCTGCGGAGCGGGGGGCGTGGCTGTTTAGCCCAGTTTTCTGCGCCTTTTGTGGGCGGGACTGAGTCTCCGGAGACTCGGGACGCGAACGCGATGCCCGTTTGGCGGGCTTGTTTTTTTGAACGAGGGTGAAGCCCTCGTTATCTGTGACTATCGCCGTGTCCATTTCGTTGGACTCGGGTTCGGGATCCGGATTAGTGGGCGAGTAGCTATTGTTCGTAGCTACTAGCGTCGGCGTGTCCGCTTCGGGAACTAACGACGCGAAAGAGTTCTTGATCGGCAGCGCAGAGGGCGCTGGGATCGTGACTTGATTGCCCGGGGAACGCGAGCGCGATGACGGCCGTTTGTACGGCGTCTGACGGTGAGCGCGGGGTGCCGTTGAGCGGGAGCGCGAGACGGGCTTCTTGTCCGTCGCGTGGGGCGCGGCGGGGTCGCTGGTGGCCTCGGTGGCCTGTGCGACAGCAATGGCGGGTTGCGCGGCCGCGATGGCCCTATTGAAATCCGTCCATATCGACGGGTGTAGGCTTGTTGCGAACGCAACGAAGCTTTCCAAGTCTGCCATTCCGGCGGCGGCGGTTGGGCGGGCGGGGGTGAAGTTAAACCTCCCTGCCGGAGAGGCAGGGGGGTGCGCCGAGTGAATTTAAACGGCTATCCCGAGCCGTGTAAAGGGACCTGCGGGTCACGGTGTAATGACTCGCAGGAAAGAACCTACCGGGCCCTACGTGGAGGTCCCTATAATCCCGAGGCAGAGAACGCAGCCGGTATAAATACCTAGCTACGCCCAAACAGACACTCGGGGATGGATGTGTAGCAGGATCGGAAGGGTGGGAAGGAGACACTCAGGGCTTGACTATGACTCTATCAAGGGCCAAGGTTCCTGAGCCCGACCAAGTACTATCGTTTGCCTCTGAAGGAGGCAACCGAGGGGCGCTTGGGTCACGCACCCACTTGCTTTAGTTGGCACCGTCAGGTATCAGGCAAGTGACCACTAAAGTGTGGATTTCGTCGAATAGAAACAATTTGCTCTTAAAAGAGCAGTTTTATGGTTGTGCAGCGCGACACAATGGGTGCGAGCGAGACGGCGATACGCAGGTGCGGCGCAGGTGCGATGCAGGTGTGCAGCAAAGCCGGTCGGTCGTAAAACTTCACAAAGGCGGCAGAGAGCGGTCGTAAACACGTCCGTTCCCGCCGGCGGTCGTGATCGGTCTCCTTGATAATTGGCTGTTGCACATGCTGAGCAGGGGTCCTTTTCAATGTTAAATGCAGTAGTTATCCGGCAATATTTCAATATTTTAAACAAAAGTAATATACAAGATTTATTACCAAATGGACTTTCTTTCTTTATATTTGTCACTGAAATCAAACAAGTGTTTATAGAAAAGTTCATAAAAAGGACATTTTAATAATTAGTAAATGAACTAATAGTGAGATGGTTATAAGGTCATGATTCATTGAAACTGTCAGTATTGCCGCTTACATTAAGCATCGCTTTTGTAAATATAATTAAATGGCTTATTCCTTATACTCCACAGTTGCGCCTCATAAAACTGAAACACAAATTGTGTTTCTAGTTTTTGCGTTTGTTTTTTGTGCATTGTTTTTATATACCTAATATAATCTAATAATTACGTAAATATTTTTCATACTACTAACCAAGTATTACGAATTATATTTGTGACCTTCTGTGTGAAATTATCATCCATTTAAATTATTTCAAATTATTTATGTATAATTGAAATATTACTGAAGTGTATACTTACTTACATGTATTTTCTGTTAAAAATTATTTTACGAAATTCGCCGATTACTAAAATTCGCTATGTAAAAATACATAAATTGGCTTAGAAACAGTATAGGTACCTACGAATAGTTAGTAATTAAACCGACCGCATCAGTAGCAATGTCAAGCGGGCGAAACCGCTGGAATAAGTTACTCTCTAATAGGAAAATAAACAAAGATAGTTGCACGGTTCGGTGAGTATTTATTTTTAATGTTTAATTTCGGTCTCTAGTGATAATTAATTGAAATATTTTGCTTACATTTTCATCGAAGATAGAGCATATATAATCTGAACTTTGATACATTTCATGCACAGTTCTACAAGTACTGTAGCCTGAGCTTTCGATAAAGGAAAACATCGTTAGGGAACCATAGCATGTCCTAATGTCCTAATTTCCGCCTGGCTAGCTACCACCCTCAAGTTGAAAATCTGTCGCCAAGCACCAATAGGTGTGTTCCGGCAGCTGCACTTGAGAGCCATTCTTCCACTAGGTTTAACGTGTTATCATCTTGGGCTACATCGTCACTAAACATCAGGTGAGATTGTGGCCACTAAGCCGAAACCTATAACGATAAAAAAAAACAGCCGAACTGAACTATATAAGTAGAATTATTATTTTACTCAAATTATTAGCGAAATGAAATATCTAGTAGATAACCTGGTGAAATTCTCCTTTTAGCGGCCTGAGTGGTGCCGACAACATAATATAACGTAATAATAACTGTAATAAACAATTTATACAGATGTTTATTGCCTTCGTTAGTGCGTTTTTAGGGTTTCGAAGTCAAAAGGAAGAGTTTCGCAATGTCCTTTTGTCTGTCTGTGGCTAAGCTCAACGATTCTCAGTATTAGGAATCTGTAATTTGATTTGGTATGCATATTAGTCGCGACGGCAAAGTGATAATTATGGTAGTAGTATAATGAAGTTAAAAGGAAAACTATCAGAGGTTAGTAGGCTTTACAAGTTAACACGTCACTGCAAAGGCAGCACGCATGATGAATAATAATGACCTTACCAGTGTAAGAGAATGAGCAGATGCAAATTGCTATTTTTATAAACTAATACATATTAAGCCATAAGCAGTATTGAATTATTATTATTATTTATTTGTTTACTAATTTACTACATATTTTTATTGAATCGAATTTTGGGCCCACCGTGACTTGCTCTGGGGTTCCAGATAAAATCTGCGCTGAGTGCCTCGTGGCACTTCAGCATTTATGCTGAGCTGAGCTTTACACAAACAAACATCTCTTCCAGTTTATTACATTAGTTTACTTGTAAACTAATATAAATTGTTAACTTTTAAAGCCTACTAACCTCTGACTACTTTCCCTAATACCTACCTACTAACCTCCTTTTAACTTCATTATATATACTACTACCATTACTCTTTCACATATCCAAAAACAACTATTTAGAGGCCATGTGATGCATGAATTACTTCATACAAAAGTATACTATAGATATTTGAACGTGGACCTACACATAAGTCCCTAGTTCTATATACTTTTCATTATCTTCCAGTCTTTGAAAATTGATTACTTTTGAAAACAATTCGCCTTTAGTACGTGCCAAGGTCACAAAAGGAGCACACTCAATTGTTTATTTGCAGGTGCAGTCATTTATGATTAATGTTATTTTTCATTTCATAATAAACTTTAAATTGCCCTTTACTTGTTTTTTTTTCTGCCAAGGCAATGTATATATGATAAGAAATTTGATATATTTTAGTCACAATTCAACGTGATCAGCAAACTTAAACTTTGTAAGTAGAAATACTATTTTGCATTAAATATAATATTTTGTAAAACATTTTATTAAGATGAATTAGATTTTAAAATTGAGTACAGAAACCGGTATATAAAATTTATGTTGTCATCATAACTTTATTAAAATAAGAAATGAAGGCAAAGTTTTCTTTTCCTAATTTACTTCTCGGGTTAATTAAATAAAATGATTATACATTTGTTTCATAGTCTCAAACAAGAGAAAATACCTGAAGGAATTTTCTTTTACGGGACTGATTACATTGTGACAATAGCAGTTTGGAAACTAGAAGTTAATTAAAAAAAAATAAACATAATTTTCACTATTTTACTTTCATAAGTTAATTTTAGTATGTAATTTGGGTAAGAAATACTTAAGGAGTAAATTTTACTACTGAATTTATTGACTTTCTAGAAATAGATGTTGTGATAATATCTGGAAATTATGTCTTTTAAAATAAATAAGAGGAAAATGAAACCTTGTTTTTATCGATTTACAGATCAGCGTTAAAGTACAGAACTATCTGATGTTAAGTGACGATATCGCGGAAGACACAGACATGGAGCTGAATTGAAAGTGCGGCTGCCGGTACAAATGGATCTTCCCACCGATAGATTTTCAACTGGAGACTAAGTAGTCTAGGATATACATCTTAGAATATATGGGGTATATTCATAGCGCTATTTTCTTCACTTAAATCTTAGGATAATTGTAGAGTTAGAATGCACATCGAATGACGAGGTGTCTGATCGTACTAACACTGAGACATTATCACTTTTAAATTACAGTAAGATAAGATACCTGCAAGAAGAACTACAGTTTTAATACTTTCAATTTCAGGTAAAGTACGCAATGATGACAGTGTGGGCCCTGCTTGCCTTTGCTTCAGCAACGGCCACTGCTAATACAGAACCAGAAGCCATGGAAACTCAAGAGTCTGCGCCTTATGTGAACACCGCTAGATGGTTTTAAAAAAACATCAACGTTTCATTTCAGTTCTATTTCTATTCACTTTTAATGCTGAATTATAAACAGTTAATCTTAAAAAATATATTGTGTTATTTTGGTGATATGTATGTATATATTTTTACGTTGAAATGGTTATTTTATAAATAAATAAGATGTTTTCAAATTTGCTTTTTTCGAGCTATTATTCAACACTGCTAAGACTATTTTATTATGTCCCTGTTTATTAATTTTAAAATAAATGTAAAATTATTAGTTTAGGCATATAAGTAGTGGTGATTCGCGGGTTCTAGCTCACTTAATTGAATCGTCGGATCCGGGGCCGACCCATCCTACTAGTAGCAAATGAAGTTGATTAAAGCCACGGATTAAGTTTATTAGGCCGCGTATTAAAAAATAATACTATTTCCGCTATTCCGCTAATTCCTGACTCACAGCAGATTGTCAACATATTTATTTTTAATTGCCGCCCACGATTGAAGTAAAATTAAGCACGTATTCACGTCAGAAATCTAACAAGCACATTTAAAATCACGTCGTCCCGATATTTAGAAATTCCCACTGAATAACTCATAGTAATGTTATTTAAATGAATCACAAAACTCAGCAAAATGGTACAGGTAATGTTTCAGGCGCTAAAAATACTTTTACTACGACTAAATTTACAGATGAGATCTTTGCAAATTATTATTGACCGACAGTAAAAAGAAAGAGGTTCTCAATTCGGTTGTTTTTTTTAAATATATTTGTTAGACATTATTTTCTTAGACGTCATTTATAAACCAATTTAGAAACCTATTTTTTGTTGGAAATGGATATTTTAAAGGGGATCCCATTCATTTCGAAATACACCATGAAAGTACTCAAAATCGAATAAGTTTTTTTTATATATCGTAACGTATAAGTGAGTACACTGTATCTGATGGTGAGCACAATGCAATCCAATAACATCGGTGACTACCGTGGGATTTACAATCCTTCGTCAGTCGTCACTGTCATGCCGGCTTGCTCAAATGTCTCCTCACGTTATGTTTGAAAGACTTCATGTTAAAGAAAGGATAGAACACACTGACTGGGAGATAGTACCACAGCTTCACAGTACGGCAAAGATAAGACGTAGCAAATTTCCTTGGTTTGTTGGAGGTTACCGTAAAACTGTGGCTCCGGAGCCCAGCGCTTGTGGTTCTGTTATGAAAAGGCGAAGAGGGAGTTAGGTTTTTACAGCTCTTCAGAACACTCACCATGCACACGCACAGTAAGGCAATGTCTCTGCGCAGCTGAAGTAGCTCGATGAACTTAGTATACGTCTGCATTATTTATGAAGCGGACAGCCCGTCCGACCTAA
The DNA here is from genome assembly GCA_947532125.1 of Saturnia pavonia. NCBI lineage: Eukaryota > Metazoa > Arthropoda > Insecta > Lepidoptera > Saturniidae > Saturnia > Saturnia pavonia. Next base: position 2,674,989 of record OX383923.1, read on the forward strand.
CTATGGTCAAGGATTTTCTGGACTGACTTAGTTTGCGAAGGCACAACGGAACGCCCTAACGTCAAATATTGAAGGTAGGCACTGGAACTCCGTAATATAACAATGTAACCTAGTCGCCACAATCTTCCAATTTTATTATAGATTGTCCTCGCTTCGGCTCGTCCAGGTTTGACCTCGAGTCACGGACAAGTTATAGGCTGAATCAGCAGAATTCGCACAAGCTTATGAAGGAGGAAGACACTACACGGGCTTTTTTGAACTTAATCGAAGGAGAATAGTCAAAGGTTCTAACAAACCGAACAAATAGAAGAGAATGTAGGAATTGGTATACACTATTCTGGTAAAGTCCGACAAGGCTTCTAAAAATATATAAGAAATTACTAGACTGTAAATTATTGACAGAAAAAAGTAAACTGTGTGTAATTGAATTAAATACATTACTAAACCAGGAATGACAAATGTGTAAACAAATAATGACGGGAATAATTATAATAATCAGTTTAATGTATTTGGAAATTAATTAAATAATCTAGTGACTGTAATGTGGAATAATAAATAAAAAATTGTTGAGAATATAATAGAATTACAATTGACATTGGAATAATTATAACTTAGATAAGATAATAAAATCTATTAATATCAAAAGTAGAAATTATGTAAAATTAAGGTTATTAGGAAAATGTATTAGTAGAATAAGATAGATTAAGGCGGAGGCTTCAAACACAAAAGTAACCATAAACAACTCTGTTTATGTTAGAGGGGAATACAGAGAACACGAAAAAAAAGCCTGGCCGCCATGAGAAGCAGTCTGGCCATAAGTATTTTTAAGAACAATATTCTTATATCCGAGTCGTGTATTATGTGTGTGGTCTTGATTGTCAGAAGACAGATTTCGTAGACTCGTTGTTTCAGCATTTTTGAAAGCCACCTTTCACTCAGTTCGCTAGTCTTTTTTGAAATTGCCTTGGATGTAGATTTTCTAATTTGAGATAAGCATTTCTGCCATTCTTCGCTCGCTTCATTTAAACGGGATTGCTTCATATATTAGCGTAGCTCTATCTTCATGCGTTTTCGATAAATATTATGTTATTTATTTACTGAAGCTTATTTTAAAAATATTTTCTCATGTCATACTTAAAATAAAAGTTCTTACGAACTATGAGTCTGCCACATACTTAAACTTCCACATGTACGAGTCAGGACTGGTTCTTTAATGCTATAAATATTTTCAGAATAATAACGAAGCATTGCAAATTATACATGTGACCTTCTAAGAGTAATTTCTGATGCGGACGCATCATCTATATAAATGATTATAAAAAAATATGCATAAATGGAATATTGTTGAAGTGTACTGAAGTGTATTGTTGAAGTATACTGCCCTCCTAAAAAGAGGGGCGCATATACCGATTCTTGCAAAATTGAGTTATTTTCAGACTCAGGGAAAATGGCGTACCTAGTATTTTTTTGTTTTTTTTTTTTATCATTACGAGCTTCCGTTCTTGTGTTAGCCAAAAAGATTGCAAGTGACATACTTTTAAAGATTTTCAGATCTTTATTTTTTTCTCTGGTTTGTGTTTTTGTTAAAAAAGCCCATAAGCCCATTTTCTTTACGAAGGCAGTATATTATATATATTGTATGTCAACCTCTGAAATGTATGTTGTGATAATGCATGTTTAGACTAAGTAATAATAATGAACGAATACATTCATAGACCGCATTAATACTAATTGTAGAAATAATATATACCACGATAGAAAAAGTTTTTTTTAATTACAAAAGCAAAACCCAAGTTTACATAGCAATCAGAACGAGATAACGAAAGTAAAGACACACACGGGCCAGTAAGTAACTAAAAATGTCATTTAATGCATTGTACTAAAACTAAGTATACAATATAAGTTTTATGTTTACAATATTTCAATGCTAATTAATGTCAAGCGGGCAAAGCCGCAGGTACAAGATACTCCCTAATAAAAATACGAACCAGAACTGTTGCACGCTTCGTTAGGTTTTTTAATGTTTAATCTTGGTTTGAAATTGCTTCTTAATTATTATTTTATTTATGATCTTTTGTTTTTTGCATCCCAGAAAATGTATATATAATGTGTGATCTGATCCATTTCAAGCACAATTCTACAAGAACTGCAAACAACATGAAATTTGTAAGTAGACATATATTTTTATATTTAAATAGTTTATAATATATTCGCTGGGTGCCTTCCCGAAAATTAAAATGGCACCTATATAGGTAAATTTTGAATGTAAAATATTAACTAAGTACAAATTTACACCGAAATCATCAGAGCCGTGTCTGATAAACCCACTAAATATTTAAACTTTGGGTTACAAAGGGCATCTCGGCAAAAATGTTTTTTGTTATTTTGTGAATAACAGTATTAATATAATAAAACTATAATAGCATATAATGGTATTTTGTTCTTCTTTAGTCTTGAACAGCATGGTTTTCTCAAAAATCGGTCAACGACATCTATCTTATTATCATTTACTGATTACATAAATTGAGCACGGATTCAGGTGGACAAGTTGATCCAGCTTTTACAGACTATAGCAAATGTTCTGACCATATTAATCATACCTTACTTTTATAAAAGATTTACAACTCTAGAATTGAGTTTTTGGCGGGATCTTGAAATGCCATGATATAGTTTTTATTTTGATTCAGTAACTTAGGTTCTTTGACCCTATAGTATGTGTGTAATATTAGTGGCATTTTACGTGATATAGTTTGGATATTGAGAATACGTGAAGTTGATTATAAATATAAACTGAAAACAAGTATTATGAGATGTCACAAAAACTCCCTAGATAGTTCCAACAAGGGAGCCACCATCTTTTTAGACCAACTTTGAAAGTCTAAAAACTTGAATTCATTGACACTGGCAAGTGCTTTAAGCGGCGCCAAATAAAGAAGAAGAAGAACGCTAGAATTCACGGGAATTTATACAGATGGCTTACGACATATATTAAGAACCAATCGCAAGCAGTTGACTCAACGGTTACTCATATGTATGGAATCTTGTGCTTTCTGGGGGTCCCTCAAGGTTCTTTGTTTGGTTAGGTGGCTATGTAATATTTTCGTCAATGACATAAAATATTACTTAAAACACTCTACATTTGTGTTATATGCTCATAATATGAAGATATTCAATCAAATTCAAAGCGTTAAATATTGCCATCTTTTACTGCAAGATTTGTATAGATTTGAAGATTAATGCAACATTAATAAACTGAATGTAACGCGATATCGTTTACACGTAAAATTAAACCAACAGATTTTATATATAAGCTTAAATGGCATATGCTTGCAAAGGTAGATGAGATCCGCGACTTATCCATGATTCCATATGGGCTCACGTACGATGAACATATAGATAACATAGCCAATGCACCAATAAAATCAATGAGATTTGTAATCAGTTCAAGCTCCCAATTCAGCAGTGTTAAATTTACTAAAATTCCCTATTGCTCATACGTGCGTAGTTTACTCGAGTATTGTTCACAAATTTGAAATCCTTAATATACTGTATATATATATATATATATATAAATAAGCTAGAAACTATTAAGCGTAGATTGATAAAATATTGGCAGTACAAGTGCAAAATATAAGATGATAGCTAAAAAAAGAGATCATCTAGAAGACATTTTTGGCTAACCTCCACGACGACGCCGAACATTAATTTAGTCACAATATGCAAAAACAGATAAATAGTGTAGAGTAATGAATCTTCCGTAACAAATTATAATTTAAACACTGTATAAAATAAAATAATAGTATCACACTCAGTTTTTACGCTCTTTTGATCTTTTTTAATCTGTTGTGATATTCTCTAAAAAAATTCATATGCCGCCCAGGTTTATTTTGTTTTCAAACATGAATTTTCAAATAAATCAGACCATTATAGAAAAAATAACACGGTAGTATTAGAAAAGGATAACTGACTGACTGACATATCAACGCGCAACCCAAGTTACTGGGGCTATGACCATGAAAATTTGCATGCGGGTTCCTTTTACACTGTAAATTTAGGTCCATTTTTTTAGTTATTCTATTTTTCTACATGTGCGAAGGCAGGGCGAGTCGCTATATACCTATGAAATAGGTATAGCCTTCGGTAACCTACCCAACTCAATGCAAAACGAATTTATACAATGAAGCGTATATATTAAGCACAGACATTAGTTAGTTATTATTGTGCGGGTAAAATGATCTCTAAGCTCATATAATAACAATCATTTAGTTAACTGAAGTACAGAATTCAATAATTTTATACAAATAAAACCCTAGAGCAGCGTGTAACTACAAACTTCCTGATGTCAAGTGTCGATGTAACCAAAGATCTGGAATTTTATGTATCTAGATCTCGAATGCCTGTTGCGAAACACATCGCTAGATGCTTGGCGACAATTACTTAACCCGAGAGTGGCAGTTAGCTATGTGATCACTGTCTAACAATCTGGTACCGTTTCATCACAATGTTTTCCTTCACGTACACTTAAACTCGCGTCGATCGACGCGGCGTCTGAACGAAATATCACTGAGACATTATATCTTCAAAACTACAGTTTTGCATTTTCCATTTCAGTTAAAGTACATAGTGGTGATTGTGGGGGCCCTGATAGCCTTTGGTTCAACAACCGCCGAGGCGAAAAGTCGCTTCAAAGATAGATACGGGTAAAAGTTTTGCATTAATTGCGAATTTTGTGATGAAGAATTTTTTTTTAATGAGTTGTAAAAATATTTACACCCGGCAAATGTTTTAATAATAAATAAAAATATTTCACTCATATTTTGTGGTTGTATTATTTTTGTTGTAGTATATTTCCTTCATATCCCTCTTATGTGATATGTGAAGTGCGATTTTTAATTTAAGTGTAAATTAATCATAAGAACCTCTGAAAATACTAAATCTATATACGAGTATATAACAGCGAAATACTACTCACTGCGACATCTCCGAAACTTTAAATCCTATTGACTTGAAATTTATCATTACTCCTTTCGTGATCTATAGTTTGTATGGGATGGATAAAAAAACATTGTCTAAAGAATTTTCTGCTATGATCTACGACGGTGATAATGTATCTATCTGTCCTATGTCTATCTGTATGACTTTGTATGTCCGATTGTAATTCAAAAATGGCTTGTCCGATTTTGATAAAACTTTTTACTCGAGAAGTATATGTGATTCCTCAATTTATAGATTAATAATTAATAAGGTTAACAATTACCCGGTAATCAACGTGTGTGGAGCTGCGAGGCACCGCTAGTAATAAGTATCAGGTATTGTTTTTTTTTCGTCTGCCTATTCTCCTTCTTGCATCCTAAGAACCCTGAAGACTCAGAAGGCTTTTTTTACATCGTCTCCCGGCTTGGGGGCAAGTGCTGAAGGCACTCAGCCGCAAAAGCGTGGCAACAAGCTCAAAGGTGTGAAAGTGGCCTAACCTCATCTTGGGCTGTTGCCGTACATGCATCAAGTCGCGGTCTAACTAATTCCATATCCGTGGAAAATTCGAAGTAACTATGTATCTAAACATGTTTCTGCCTTCTGTGGAGAAGGGAGGAACATGTGCATATGTATAAAGTAATCTGGCAATTTGGTGTAAAACTAACGCCAAAAAAAGTTTCCTTAAAGAACTTACTGGATCTGAACTACCTGGATCCAAAAAAGGTTGCCTCATTTAAACTTACTTTCCAAAAACGATCGAGTTTCTTGCTGACTCTTCTCAGTGACTGGAATTGTTTTCCATATCGGTATACAACAATACTCTATGTACGTATTGACATTCATTAGTGCCTTCTAAAGCATTAATCGAACAAAATGTTTCTCATTTCGATGTGCTAGGCGGTGTCCTATTTTCAACTGTAAGACCAACACAGTCACACCTATTCCTGCATAGATGCTAGAAGCACACACATATATTCCAGCCTGAAGGCTGCAATCAGCGAGAACGCACTAAACCCATCTTTATAAATCACAAGTTCGGCCGTGTATAGAATACTGTTCACATCTCTGGGATGGATCCGCGAAATACCTACTCGATGCTCTGGACAGGTTGCAGAGACGGGCTGTCCGTATTGTTAATGATGCAGACGTTACTAAGTAAAGATTAAATGATTATACTGTTAGGTGCAATGAAACGAATCTCAAAATTACCGCCAAATTAGTACCACGCTACCGCGACCAGGTGACGCCTCGCCGTTCAAGCATAATATATAAGCCAGTAGTGGCGTGATGTCGTGCATCCAAGCCCGGGTGAAGCTGTAAAAGCCGTTCGAGGCTCCAGAGCCCTAATGGCTAACAGTATAGTCAGTTCGAAAAAAAAAATGATGTCGTACATTATCGTTTAGACATTTGTATCGTGCGGATGCTCTGTCCGTAACTGTATTTCGTATCGATAGTAAAATATTTTGTTAAGTCAGTTTTGTAATAATAATAGTTCTGCTGATCTTTCATATCTAAATTAATATACACTTTAGTTTATTTTCTTAAGTATGGAATAATCCATATAATAACCTATGTTACACTTATAATACACATCATGATTTTCCATGAAAACTTTGATAAAAAAAACATTATATTTATTAACGTGCTTAAAAACAAATATGGCTTCTCACTTGCAACTTAAAACATAATTAAAGACTACCCAATTCTGTCAATCAAGATTCAACATGAAGTTCCCGTAGAACATCACAAGCGTTATTACGTGAGCGAAGACGCAGGCTCCAGCTAGCGTATACAGAAACACAAAAAAACAGAGCCAGCCTCTACAGATTTATCATGCGTGATAATTTCCATTATCCTTCCTTACATAATGTTAAAAAGGCATCTTTTCTCTGGCTGTTTGTCTGTCCGTTAGTATGCTGATAACTCGAGAACGACAGAATGAATTTTCATGATAAAATAAAAGGAGTATTTTCTTGTCAAGTTTAGTATATGTTTTGAAAGTAATTTATGAGGGTAAAGTAAATCATGTCGACAAATACTTATTCTTGGCTGAAGTTAGAATAAAATATTACAATTAATTATGTAATAATTCGCGCTCTTGACGTTGATATTTCTAAGTCTTTTTATGTGTTTTCACATCATGAATTTCAAAGGTTATCGGAAAATATGTATAAAATATAGATTACCTACATTATTATATAGAATATAATCAAAATATAATATAAATATAAGTTATAGGTAAATAATAAAGCGATTAATAATATTCCTAGACATTTTTTTTAAATATCTTCTCCGAGTGTGCGCGTCTCATAAAGCAGTCCATAGTCTGAACTGGAAAGACAGCGGGAAAATTTGTAGAGTGTTTTGGTAATTTTAGTGTCACGTTTTCCGATGACCGTAAATAACGTGTATGCGTATCGATAAGGAATTTGAAACTGTTTTTCAGATAACAAGGTGTAATAGAATTAAAGAGAATATTATAAAGTAGAAACAAAATAAGAGCTTTCCGGTGAAATCTAATTAGAAGACATAGAAGTTTTGTGTGAAATTGTGAGATATGGTCATTCTTACATAATCCGTATATGAACCACAAGTGTATCAAGTTAAATTTCGGTAATATCTAAATAGCGAGTAGCATCAGCATAGTCGAGGATTGGAAATAGTATGGGTTGTGCAAGTTAAACTATTGTGGCAGTAGGAAGAAATTTTCTTAAATTTTCTTAGGCACAGGCAGAAACGTAGGGCACAGAGATATTTCTTTGAAGATTTCTCTTTACTTGGTGCAGACGGTAGCTGCTTACGATCAGGCGGCCCGCATGCTTGTTTTCCACCTTAATAATATGAAAAGCTACTTGAGAAAAAACATTATCCTACTTCTTGAAGTTTTGGCATTCCACATTCCGGCTTTGTGTTACGGCTGTGAGGACTTATGAGTGAGCGGACTTGTTCTTTAATTTCAAGGGTCTGACCCATTTTCGAAAGTAGTTTAGTAGGTCTTCCTTTATGCGTTTCCGATAAACCAGTTACCTGGATTCAATAAACAATAAAAAAATAATCACGTCATTCATCTAGTTCAGCTTATTTAAAAATATTTTTTTCATCTCATTCTTACGAACTATGAGTCTGACACATACTTAAACTTCACATATGCGAGTCAGGACTGATTATTTAATGCTATAAATATTTTCAGAATATTAACGAAGCATTGCAAATTATACATGTGACCTTCTAAGAGTAATTTCTTATGCGGACGCATCATCTATATAAATGATTATAAAAAAATGAATAAATGGAATATTGTTGAAGTGTACTGAAGTGTATTGTTGCCGTCCTAAGAAAGAGGGGCACACATCTACCGATTTTTGCAAAATTAATTTATATATATTTTCAGAATCAGGAAAAAAAGGCATACTTATTTTTTTTTGTTTCCCTACGAGCTTTCGTTCTCGAGTTAGCCTAAAAGGACGCAAGTGACATATTTTTAAAGAATTTATTTTTCTCCGTTTTGGTTTTTAGTTAGTTAGCCTATTTTCTTATAGAAGCAATATATTATATAAATATAAATTTTTCTTTAAAAAAATTGTATGTAATTTGTCAATCTCTGAAATTTGGGTTGTGAAAATGCATATTTAGACTAAGTCATAATAATGAACGAATACATCATATAAAGATCGCATTAATACTGATTGTAGAAATTATATATACCACGATAGAAAAAGTTTTTTTTTTGTAATTACAAAAGCAAAAACCAAGTTTACATAACAATCAGAACAAGATAACGAAAGTAACACACGGGCCAATAAAAACCTAAAAATGACATTTAATGCATTGTACAAAAACTAAGTATACAATATAAGTTTTATGTTTATAATATTTCAATGCTAATTTCAAGCGGGCAAAGCCGCGGGTACAAGTTAATCCCTAATAAAAATACGAATCAGAACTGTTGCACCTTTCGTTAGTTTTTTTAATGGTTAATGTTGGTTTTAAATTGTTTTTTAATTATTAGGACGGTAAAATAATTGAAAAATGACGGATGGATTCTTATTGACAGAGACACGGATCGCTAGAAAAGAAAACGTACAATCTTAAATTAGATTTGTATAAGTTTATTGATAACTATTATTCTATTTATTGTTTTGACTCGCACATACCTATCTGGAGTCTATAAAACTTATTTTGTTACAACAAGAGACCTCTCGAATTATAACCGGTATTCGAAGGAATTGGAACCTTTTACTCGAAATTATAAAACGAATGGAAAACCTGGCGGACGCATTCATTCATGCTGGCTTGAGGATGGAGTTATAAAAATTGGAACAGAATGGAGTTCTAGTTAAACACAAGCTTCTCCCGACGGAATTTTACTAGCAGATCTGTTACGGATATATTCAAAACTTGGACTATTTCTTACTAGTTAAAGTGTTACTATCATTAATAGACTTTAATAAGGTACTCTGTTTTTTTATATCTCAATTAATGTTAATTCCTTCGGAATATACTTATTTATCTACTTCGAATTTCATTCAATTAGCTTGAATTATTTATTTTCTGGTATTTTATACCTACTTAATTGTCCACGTGACATAGCCTCTTAGAAATTGAATTGTTTTCCTTGCAAGAAATTGTTTAGATTCCTAAACAAGTGGTAATCTGTACGAGCAAGGTCCGGGGAGTACAGTGGGTGTCTGAAACATTCCAACCGCAGTTCCTCTTATTTAGCCACCGTATGTCGTAGCCGGTTATCCTGGGCATAACCACTGTGATGAGCGTTTCCGATCGTCGTAAATAATCAATTTTTCGTCACAGTAAGAATACGATTCAAAATTCCCTCGTTATTGTGACGGTTGAGTAATGTAACGCAGCACTCAATGCGTGTTTGTAGGTGTGCTTCAGTCAATTCAAGCGGTACCCGTTTCTCGAGCTTTTTAAATTTTCCAATTTGTTTTAAGTGAATTAAAATTGTTTTATCACTCACACCAAAGCCTGCCGCTTACCCTGACTTGGTTTTCGATGAATCCGCTTCCACGATGACGTTTAATTCTTTATTATGAACTACGATCTCCGACCGTCCACGGTCAAAACATTAGAAGCAAAAACGTAGCGTGCTTTCTTTTACAGTAGCTTCCCCATAGTCATCATTAATCCTTCGAGCTGTTTCTGCAGCACTGATGCCATGGTGGAACTCATATTCATAAATAACGCGATATATTAAGTATTCAATTTTGTGAAAAGAACGAGTTCAAAGAAAAATCAAATAGTGCGAAAATAAATTGTTAACTGATTCCGAAACACAAATACACAAGCCTAAATTTGAAATAAATTTGTATTTGAAATTCATAAGCAAACGCCACATAATTGAGATCAAAGTGGCCAGTTCAACAGAACACCAATTTCATATGTAAGGACCTAATAGAAGGAGATATAGATTTGCATAATATATAATATATAAATATAAATTAAGAATTGCATTGCCCTTATCAGATAAAAGGGAAATGATGGATTATAGTACAACAAAAATAATACAGCCACAAAATATTATTGAAATATTTTTATTTGTTATTAAAGCATCTGATAAAACTTATGCAAGCCGGATATGAATACTGTAATGAAATGTTACATTACAAAATTCACAATTAAATGTAAAACTTCACCTGTGCCCGAGTTTACGCTTAGGTACTACTAATGTGTCAGTATCAGCGTTTGTTGAACCAAAGACTATCAAGGCCCCCACAATCATCACTACGTACTTTAACTGAAATGGAAAATGCGAATCTGTAGTTTTGAAAGTATGATGACTCAGTGATATTCTGTTAAGACGCCGCTTCGATTGACGTGAGTTAAAGTGTACGTGAAGGTAACATTGTGATGAAACGTTAATATATTGTAAGACAGTGATCACATAGCTAACTGCCACTCTCAGGTTTAGTATTTGTCGCCAAGCATCTAGCGATGTGTTCCGGAACCTGCATTCGAAATCCAGATAGATGCAATTCCAGATCTTTGGTTACATCGACACTTGACATCAGGTAAGTTTGTAGTTATACGCTCATTGAATTCTGTATTCAGTTAACTAAATGAGCCTAGAGATCATTTTACCCGCACTATAAGAACTAATTAATGTTTGCGTGTAATATGTACGCATTATTGTTTGAATTCGTTTTACATTGACTTGGTAAGGTTACCCAAGGTTACCAAAGTTAATCTATTTTATACGTAAATATATAGAGGCCTTTTTTAGCAAATTTCACAACGGGTTATAAGATAGATCAAAAGAACGTAAAACTATGTTACGTACCATATTTCATTTTATTTGGAAAACAAAGTGTTTTATTTACCTAAATTGATAATAAAGATTCATTACTCTACACAGTCTATGTACCATTTATCTGTTTTTACATATTGTGACTAAATTAATGCTCGTCTTCCTTATATTAAGTTATACAATAATAAATTATAATTACTGTTTAATATTGAAGTTTATTTTGTCACCGATAGATGTCACTAACTCTTTTGCAAACTAAGTAATGATATGTTTTTTGTATTTGGTTAGTACAAATTGTAAAACCTTTAATAATTGAATAAACAATGCCATAGCACTCGTTGCATTCATTGTTTATCTCCACAATAGTTCAAATAGTTCAAAATAGATCAAACTAGTTCAACAGTCCACGCTATCGAAGTGCAACACACTCAACATTGGTCCTTCGAGCCGGATTTTTTGGGTTAAGCGAATCCAGGATTAGGATCCGCACCCCAGACCCCGTACCAGCAGAGCAGTACAACAAGCAGTAGGTGAGCAGAGCAGTACAACAAACAGTGGGTGAGCAGAGCAGTACAACAAGCAGTGGGTGAGCGGAGCAGTACAGCCAAGCAGCGGATGTGCAGAGCCGTACAACCAAGTGGCGTGTGAGCAGAGCAGCCAGGTTGGGAGCGGCAAGGTGTGACGTCATAGCTGAGGCATACCAGGACAACAGTGATTTATGTGAGTTAAGTGCAATTGTGAGTACAGTTTTCGTCTGTAATAGTCGTCAATAAAAACTAAGAAATTGTGAAGAATTATCAACTTTGATAATTTTCAGACTTAGGAAAATAATGTATATATTAAGTTGAAATAATTTGTATTTTTAATTTTCAACTTAGTGTTGTCTTTTTATTCAAATTTAGATATTCTCCACATTGTTTAGTTTAAATATAATTAAGATTTAAGTTAACTTTTAAATTATATTTACCAATTAAGTAACTCACATTGTTCAGTGACAGTTCAAATATTGTTGTTGTTAATAATTGTAACGCTTGATATTATTTAGAAAATGGAAGGTCTAATCAAAGTTCAAAAAGATATTAAAAATACTATTGAAAAAGGTTTGAGTAATTTTAGAAAAAGTCCAAAGGAAAGATTAACTTTTGAATACGTAGAAACTAGATTAGAAAATTTAGAAAAACAATGGACTACTTTTATAAATAATAATGAAAAATTATATGAAAAGTATGAGGACATAGAAAGTTCTAATTATGTCTCTGATAATATTTATTATGAGACCGAAGAAGCTTATATAAATTATAAATCTTTAATTAAAACTATTATTAACACTAAGCATGCGGTTTCCAATAAAACAGAACCGATGAGCAAGTGTTCCCAAGATATCACCCAATCAGTTAAATTACCGAAAATTTCAATACCTGGGTTTTCCGGTAAATATTCTGAATGGCCAACATTTCGGGATTTGTTTAGGTCATTAGTACACAATAATAGTACACTAGATAATGTACAAAAAATACATTATTTAAAAGGTCTCTTATCCGGAGAGGCGGAGCAATTAATACGATATACACCGGTCACTGAAGCTAGTTATAATGAATGTTGGTCGTTATTAGAGAACCGATATAATAATACGAGATACCTAAGTAATAGTATTTTTAAAAGATTTTTCGAGCAAAAAAAGATGGGTTTTGAATCGGCTAGTGCACTTAAGGATCTTTTAGATACAACCACTGACTGTCTTAAAGCCTATAACCATTTAAATGTTAATGTGAACATAGGAGACAGTATGGTATTGTACTACATTGTAAACTACAAATTAGATTCGGAATCTCGAAGACAGTGGGAGTTACAAGTGTTTAATGATAACTCCGACGATTTGCCAACTTTTGGTAAATTTCAAACATTTTTAGAAAATAGATTCCGCGCCTTTGAATGTTTAGAGCCCAAACGGGCAGTAGTGCATAATGGAAACAGTTCAAGAGTTCATAATACGAAATCATTCTTAGTCACCAGTGGTTCTTTAAAATGTGAGTTTTGTTCAGAAGGCCATAAGCTTTGTTTTTGCAAAGAATTCTCGAACCAAACCGTAGATTTTCGTCGTGAGTATGTTCGTAAACTCAACATTTGTTTTAATTGTTTAGGTAGTAACCACACTGTATATAACTGTAAAAAGCCCACAACCTGTAAGATCTGTAAAAGACGACACCATTCGCTTTTACATCCAGAAAACGAAATTGACGTTACTGGGCCAACTAATAAAGTAACAATTGAGGGTACTAACTCTACAACTAGTACACCTCCAATAGTATCATGTCTATCAACTCACAATTTCTCCAAGCAAGGACAAGTTTTACTAGCAACAGCACTAGTAAATGCCAAGTCACAATTTGGTGAAACTTATGGTATAAGAGCTTTATTAGATCAAGGCTCTCAGGCTAGTTTTATTACTGAATCAACAGTACAGCGCTTAAGGCTCATTAAAACTCCAGTTCAAGGAACGATAACTGGCATAGGCGGAGATAAAACTTTAACTTCAAAGTATATAGTATCGGTGCAGCTATATTCGCGTACTAACCAGAAATTTAATATTGAGGTCCAAGCTTACGTTCTGAAAGATATAACATCGTATATTCCTGAAAAGGGAATAGAGTTCATTGATTGGATAGACTTACCAAACTCGTGCCTTGCAGATCCTCAGTTCAACACTCCTAGTAAAATTGATATGTTACTAGGAGCTAATATATACAGTACAATATTGCAAGATGGTATAAAGAAAAGTTCAAATGGAACTATCGTAGCTCAAAATACCTCCTTAGGGTGGATTCTTTCTGGAACAGTACAAAATTGTAATACAAAAGCTTATGTAAAGAGTACAAATATATCAGTTATGCATGCACACATAAATGAAGATAACAAGGACAAACAGAAAAAGGACATACAAAATAAGGACAAACTACTGAACATAAAGGACAATATTATAATGGTAAAGGAAATGGATCATTTCAATGATAAAAAGAAAATTGAAACTACAACTAAGATTTTAGAACTTACCTGGAACCGCGGTGAAGATAGCTTTCGCTACTCGGTGCATCCTCCGGTGACACCGACTGGATCTGAAACAAAAAGATCTATACTATCAGTTATAGCACGATTGTATGATCCGCTAGGATGGATCGCACCTACTATTATTAAAGCAAAAATGTTCATCCAAAAGTTATGGCTAGCAGGTACCACCTGGGATGAACCACTATCAGCAGAATTAACAAATGAATGGCTTACTTACCGAGATGAGTTGTCACAACTCACGTCAGTTCAAATTCCACGATGGTTAGGCATTTCAAAGGAAGATGTTCGTATGGAGTTGCATGGATTCTGCGATGCCTCTCAGTTAGCCAATGCAGCAGTAGTTTATGTACGAGTAGTGGACAGTACTAGCAATATACGAGTTTCATGGATGACCGCTCAGGATTCATTACAATGGTATCAAACATCGTGCAAGGAAAATCCAGCTGATTGTGCCTTACGAGGTGTTGGTCCAGGATCACTTGCCGAGAATACCATCTGGTTTTCCGGTCCACAGTTTTTTACAAAGCAAACCATTCCGTACAAAAAACCAAAAGAAGTAAGAGTTAATTTGGAAGAAGCAGTTAGATCACATTTTAGTACAGTGTATGAAGATACCATTATTCTTAGGTCTTCTTCTTTACAAAAGTTGGTAAGAGTTGTAGCTTACTGTCTACGATTTTCTAAAAGAAACAAAAAGCGGACAATGTACTTATCTAAAAAAGAAATAGATCAAGCACTATTATGTTGCATTAAAAAAGTACAAAGAGAACAATTTTACGACGAATACTTACAGTTGCAGGCCAAGAGTAGTTTCTTACCCAAAACGATTAAATCAAAATCATTGAGTCCATATCTACATGAAGACTGTGTTATGAGAGTGAGCGGTAGACTTCAAAAGTCTCAATTAGCTGAAAATACCCAACACCCAATCATATTACCACACTCTTCCCATTTGACCAAGCTAGTTGTATCAGAGGCACACCAAAACACTTTGCATGGTGGAGCACAATTAATGATCAATTATCTAAGAGCAGCATATTGGATTATTGGCCTAAAAAGTCTTGTCAAAAGCCACATTCGCCAATGTGTCACATGTGTTCGACAAGGTGCTCGAATTCAACATCAGTATATGGGATCCCTTCCATCAGTTCGACGTACTCCAGCCAGAGCATACCTGCATAGTGGAGTAGATTATGCAGGGCCGATAAAGATTAGGACAACCAAAGGCAGAGGACATCCATCTCACGAAGGATATATATGTTTATTTGTTTGCATGGCTACTCGAACAGTTCATTTGGAAGTAGTTAGTTCCGATACTGGTGATCCAGTATCATTGACACCAGGACATTTTTTATTGAAGGACTACTGGTAACTGTACCAGAGGTTAATAGTTATTTAGAGTCAAACGTAAGCTCATTATCTAGGTGGCAATTCATTCAACGATTGTTACAAAGCTTTTGGCGTCGCTGGTCCCAATAGTATCTATTCATTAAATTTGAAAGATTTGACTACGTCAAAATTATGTATCTTACCAGTTAAACTATAATATTGTAATGTGATTTCTTTATTTTATCTTGTAAGTTCAAAATTATGTAAAGTTCATTGCAAAAGATTTGTTAAGGACATTTCGCCACTAATGTCCTTAGGGGGCGGTATGTTTAATATTGAAGTTTATTTTGTCACCGATAGATGTCACTAACTCTTTTGCAAACTAAGTAATGATATGTTTTTTGTATTTGGTTAGTACAAATTGTAAAACCTTTAATAATTGAATAGACAATGCCATAGCACTCGTTGCATTCATTGTTTATCTCCACAATAGTTCAAATAGTTCAAAATAGATCAAACTAGTTCAACAGTCCACGCTATCGAAGTGCAACACACTCAACAATTACCTATTAAGAAAAGAAGAACAAAAGAAATTAACAAAAATTAAAATTAAGAAGCGATTTAAAACTAACATTAACCATTAAAAAACCTAACGGAGCGTGCAACAGTTCTGGTTCGTATTCTTATTAGAAAGTCATTTGTACCCGCGGCTTTGCCCGCTTGATATTAGCATTGAAATATTGTAAACATAAAACCTATACTGTATACTTAGCTTCTGTACAATGCATTAAATGTAATTTTTAGTTCCTTAATGGTCCGTGTGTGACTTTACTTTCGTTATCTTGTTCTGATTGTTATGTATACTTGGTTTTTGCTTTTATAATTAACAAAAAATCTATCGTGGTATATATCATTTGTACTACTAGTATTAATGCGGTCTTTGAATGATGTATTCGTTCATTATTATTACTTAGTCTAAATATGCATTTACACAACCATTTCAGAGATTGACAAATTAAGTATAAGTTTTTTTTTAAGATAAAGGTATATTTATATAATATACTGCCTCCGTAAGGAAAATGGGCTCATCTAACTAAAACACGAAACGGAGAAAAATAAGATCTGAAAATCTTTAACAATTTGTCACTTGCGTCCTTTTAGGCTAACTCGAGAACGGAAGCTAGTAGGGCAACAAAAAAAAAACACTAAGTATGCCTTTATTCCTGATTCTGAAAATATATAACTTAATTATGCAAAAATCGGTAGATGCACCTATCTTTCTTAGGACGGCAGTATAGTTGATCAATACACTTCAACAATATTCCATTTATACATATATATTTTCTAAATAATTTACATTGATGATACGTCCGCATTAGAAATTACTCTTTGAAGGTCACATGTACAATTTGCAATGCTTCGTTAATATTCTGAAAATATTTATGGAATTAAAGAACCAGACCTGACTCGTACCTATATGTGAAGATTAAATATGTGGTAGACACTTAGTTGAATAATAAGCTGAAATAACTTAATTATTTTTTATTATTTAGTGAATATTTCCTTCCCCGGTAATTGGTTTATCGAAAATGTATGAAGGTAGACCTACTAAACGCCCTGCCTTTGAGGTTGAGGTTGAGGTTAAGTTTGAGGCGAGCGAAGAATGGCAGAAATGCCTATGTCAAAGTAGGAAATCTATATCCAAGGCAATTTCAAAAAAGACTAGCGAACTGTGTGAAAGGAGGCTTTCGAGGCTACAAAATCTATCTTCTGACAATCAAGACCACACATAACACACGACCCGATATACGAATATTGCTCTTAAAAATACTTATAGCCAGAGTGCTTCTCATGGCGGCTAGGTTATATTGTTATTTTATGGAGTTTGGGTGCCTACCTTCCACAATTGTGCTGTTTGTTGTTAGGCCAAGTTAGTCTAGAACATTCTAGACCCGAATTAGGTCGAACGGGTTTTCCGCATAGTAAATTATGCAGACGTTACTAAGTTCATCAAGCCACTTCAGCTACGCAGGGACATTGCTTTACTGTGCGTGCGCATGGTGAGTGTTCTGTAGGGCTGTTCAACCTAAATCCCTCTTCTCCTTTTCATAACAGAACCACATGAGCTGGGGTCCGCAGCCACAGTTTTACGGTAACTTCCATCTAGGCACGAAAAAATAAATTTGCTACATCTTGTCGTTGCCGTACTATGAAGCTGTGGAATTGTCTTCCAGTCTTGTCTCCCGTGTGTTCCCTCTTTTCTACAACGTGAAGTCCTTCAAATATAACGTGAAGAGACATTTGAGCAGGCCGGCTAGACAATGAAGACTGGCGATGGATTGTGAATCCCACGCTAGTCACCGATGTTATTGAATTGCACTGTGCTCACCATCAAATAGAGTGTACTCACTTAGTACGGCTAGTATATACAAAAAACCTATACAATATTGAGAAGTTTCCTAGTGTATCTTCGAAATCTAAGATCCGATACCAATGAATGGGATGGATCCCTTTCCAACAAAAAATAATTTTCTAAATTGGTTTATAAATGACGGAGTTCTAAGGTAACAAATATATTTAAAAAAAACAATTGAAGTGAGAACCTCTTCCTTTTCAAAGTCGGTTAATAATAATTTGCAAAGATCTCATCAGCAGGCATCTACCATCTGTAAATTTAGTCGTAGTAAATGTATTATTAGCGCCTGTAACGTCTACACGTTATTAAGTTTTGAGACTCCTTTAAATAACATTGTTATGAGTTATTCAGTAGGAGTTGCGAAATTATTTCTAAATATCGAGACTTCGTGATTTTGAATAAGCTTGTTAGATTTTTGACGTGAATACGTGCTTAAATTTACTTCCATCAGGGCGGTAAAAAAAAATTGTTAATAACAATCTGCTGTGAATCAGGCATTGTGGATCAGGATTTGTGCAAACATATCGACGCGTAAAATGCGACTTGACTCAAGCGCCACTTTTGGCCATATTGAGTTAAATAAATATTTGGAATCAGCAAGGTTTTCTGCTTCGTTTTAGTCAGGTATTATGTAAATCGGAGCACATTTCTGGCGCTTAATTCCACACTGAATTTGGGTATCATTTTTAAAATCACGGTGTTAACCAACATAATTTTTATGCCTTTTTTAAATTTTATGCATTTATTTGAAGCAATAATAATATTTTTCATGGATTAAAGGGTATCTAAATGTTTATAACTTTCTTTTGAAGCATTTTAGATAGATCTAAAATGAGTAAAAATTTTACTTTAAACTATTTCGCCTTGATTAGGTTTAATTAATAAAACACGCCAATTGAAAAATTTTACTTTGAAATTAATATACTTACGTGTCGATTTCGCTTCAATCATTTTAGCCTAAATGATTTCAGAAGACATTATCGCTTGATATTTTCTTTTCCAGCCTGATATTGTTGTTCTGTGTTGCTTCCGTCAGTTTTGCTCTCATCAAAAACTACGCAAAAACGTCGCACGTTTAATCCATTTTTCCTTAATTTCTTACATAAAGATTTTTCTTTTGAAACATAGGTTCGTATATAAAATACAATGTAATGTACGTATATTGTATACTAGAAGGGTAAGTTCGTTAAAACAGGGTAAATTTCTAGGGTCATGTTATAAAAATATATTTTATCTGATTATCAGATGGGTGAAGGTCGATCTTCACCGTCTCTTAGACTATTGGAGCATCTTGTCTCTCGCTTGCTCGCTCGTACGTTTGATAGTACCTGGGCAATCGCAGCGAGCCGACACTTTTTAATAATTGTAACCATTTAATCCATTTGTCGTAAATATTCGCAGGTATGGCGTCATCCCATTATGTCTTAGAACGCCAAGTATCCTGAAGCATAATTTTTCCCTTAATTGTATAGGGAGACAGAAAACCGAACATTTCAAAATAAAGCTTTATGTGAACTCATTTTTTTAAATTAATTTAACTGAAATAGAAAAAATCAATTAAAATGAGTTAAAAAATCAAGCAAATGAACTGCTTAATAAGTATCCTGACTATTTAGAAGAGACTTTACGAAATTAATGTATTAAATTAAATTATCAACTCGAAGATTAATTAGCAAATACAAAAGATATGCGCTCTACATACAAAACTTATATGCAAAATATGGCATTTACGGAATTTTCAAGATATTTATCCTAATGTAGACATTACTTTACGCATATTTTATGTAGTATCCCTGCTACAAATTGTTCTGGAGAAAGATCTTTTTCCACCATGAAAAGGGTAAAACCTATTTACACGCAAGTATGCATTATTTTCTATAGAAGCTCAATGAGTTCAAGAAATTGTTTATGAAGACATATTCGACGTTTTTGCGCAAACCAAAGCCAGGAAGAAAGAAATTAATATAAAAAGTGATGATTTAAAATTATGTAAATTAATAATTCATGTTTAAAGTTATGTTTTAAAAATTACAAATAAATTTAAAAAAGTTGTAATTAGAAGAATAAAATTTAATACATAACAATTTAAATAATTGAAAATTAGATTTTATTTCATTTTGATAATCTCTTTCTATATAATCAAAACGGGCGGCATATCATACTGGGCCTAGGGCGGCAGCAAGCCTAAATCTGCCACTGGCTATCTCATTCGAAAAGCGAACGTTGAGAGGTACATACGTTATCATGGCACTCACTCAGTCGAAACTTTAAAAAGTATTTTTTTTGTAACTGCAGTAGCCGACCAATGTTTAATTATTATAAATAAAAAAAAGCTAAAATGTAATGAAATGGGATTTACCACAATATAGAAATACTTATTTAAATGATCACCTTACGAGTAATATAACAAAGCTTTATTACAGTCTGCTAAAAAAATGATAAAGGTTAAAAATTACTTATATGTTTGGGTAAAAAACTGTACAATTATGGTACGTTATTCAGACACTAGTCCACTTTTACATATTTCAAATAAAACTGATTTAAAAAATATATCAATAAGTAAGAATCATTTTTCATTCATTGATTCATTGCATGATTATAATAATTCGTATAATTTTATTAACACTAGATTGTAATCTGTGTCTCTTTTTTCCTTTAAAATCTGGTATGGGTCCTTTCGTCAGGGTTTTATATAATATATGTCAAAGAGAGAGAGACATCAGAATATACTATCGAAGACACCAGGGTTTTGCTTAATATCATTCTTCATTACGGAATCATAAATCTTGTGGGAGTAATATGGGTTAAGTGCAAGCTATGTAGAGTTGCACAAGGTCCGACAATCGGGGTGCGATGTCAGGAACCTCCTCGTGGTGCACCCGGGGCAACGTCGACCACTCTGGTCGGCGGCTGATACCTGACGCGCTCCTCCATGTATTCCTCTGCTTATCAGAGGGAACTATGGAGGAGCGCCGGCTGGAGAGCTTTAAAACTCCTGGGTGTGGCATGTGCGCGGCGCACCCAGTACTGGGCTGGGGCCGATGAGGGCTCATGCACCTGAAGGATGAAGCCGATGCGGAGGGGGTGGAAACTTCATTCCCCAGCAAGGTCCCGACGGCCCGGAGGGGTAAAACCCGTGACCCGGGCTCAACTGCTGGGTTGACGCATGCAGCAGTTGTCAGAGAAACAGGTGGGTCGAAGGACTCTCCTGTTGCTGTAACCAGCTATACGGCAGAGGAGCTTTTAGATGCAGATCCGGCGGTGCTCGATGGAATTGAATTCCTCGACCCTGCAAGTCTCAGGTCGCTTGCTAAAGAGAATGTCGACGCGATTCTTAAGGTGGCCAAGAGATCTGGTAATCTTAAGGGTACGTACGTCAAAGCTCTGAAGGAAGCTGCCTGGACTCTGCAGGAAGTTATGATCACCGCACTCACACGCACGGTGGCGCAGGAGACCCTCGTTCCTCGGCGCGAGACGAGGAAGCTTCGTCAGGAGGTCGATGACCTTAAGGCGGAGCTCACCTCGTTGCGTAGTCGGGGCGAGGCTCCGCCTGCGCCGCCGTTGCTGCAAGAGCAGCCGGAGCATCCTGGGCAAGGGCAGGATTCCCTGCCGCAGGCGTTGGTGGACGCGTTGTGGGTCCACATGGACAGGATGGAGCGGACCCTCCGGGTCTCATTGGGCGAGGTTGTTACCGCCCGCATTGAGGCCCTGGACGACCGTCTCCTTCCTGCCAAGGTGGTTCGCCCCCCTCTGGCCTCTGACAAAATGAAGCGTCCTGGCCCTGCAGTATCCAAGCCAGCAAGGTCCAAGAATTCGGGACGTAAGCCTCCAGAACCTCTGGGAATGGAGTGGGTAGCGCTACCATTTACGAACCCCGATCCCGTTCCGGCGGCAAATCCCGATCCTGTTTCGGGACCTGAGGATGGTGAAGGGTAGACCACTGTGGTCCGCCGCCGTAAGCGTAAGAAGGCTTCAGTTGCGGCACCGTTGGCTGTTGCAGCAAAGGCCCCTGTTCCTCGGGGGAAGGCGACGGGAGGAAAGCCAAAGAGGAAGCTTCCCTCAAAGCCCCGATCGGCTGCAGTGATTGTTACACTGTGGCCGAGGCGGTGGAGAGGGGAGTGACCTACAAGGCGGCCCTCATGGGCGTAAACCGGGATGCGCTAGCAGAGCTGGGCATCGACAACCTGTCGCTTCGCCCCGCGGCCACGGGATCCAGAATCATAGAGATTCCTGGCGCCCGTGGCCATCCCGGTTAAGAGAGTGAACGTCCGAGTCGTAGGGCTCGACGAGACAGTGACGGTGGCAGATGTCGTCGCGGTGGCGGCGGCCAGGGGTGGCTGCGAGCCAGCCCTTATTAGGGCTGGTGAGATCCGCCCTTATGGTAGAGGCAGTGGAGCAATCCATCTGTCTCTCCCGGTCATTGCCGCCAAGGCATTGGTGGAAGCAGGGCGACTACTCGTTGGATGGAGTGCGGCTCGCGTCCGCTTACTCGAGGTGGGACCACTAAGGTGTTATCGGTGCCTGGACGTGGGCCACACACGGCCCGTTTGCCAGTCGGCAGTAGACCGGGGAGGCCTTTGCTTCCGATGCCACAAGGCATTACAGTGCGCAGCTGTAAAGCTGTACTGTGCCTTGTGTGCCAATGCCGGAAGGCCGTCAGATCACCACATGGGGGGCGCCAAATGTAGGCCGCCTCCCAAAAAAGGGAGAGCACCACCAGTGCCTACACCTTCTTAGGTATCATGCGTAGACGTTGGTTGGAGGGAGAGGGCGCTTTTTGCCTCTTCCCCTTGCCCTTGCTGAACCAAGGGGAGATGGGTCGGGGGGCCTGTCTTCCCATTGCACTGGTTCAGTCGTCTGGGAGACAGTTCGAGTTGTACCAGACTGTCTCTCTTTAGCGCCGGAGGCCCGATTGGGGCCGGCCGCCGGGGCGACGCGGTTGTTGCTATCGCGATCCCGTTTCGCCCCATTTTGGCGGCTGATGGTACACCGTGGAGGTTTAGTGAGTAGGAGTCTCACATAACCACTCGTCCCCCCGGGCGGGTGTGTAACCATGAAGGGTTCCTCCACGTTAAAAAAGAAAAAAAAAGGTCCGACAATCCAAGTGAGCATGATGTCTGTTTTATTTGGGGTTGCCCCCAGTGGCCTCCAACCTCCCCTATAGCCACCCCATGCCTCGCATATCTGTGTTATCGCTGCCCGTAGGTGACCTAGTAATTCATCTTGAACGTCCTCACGATCCGACAAGCTCCACCCAGAATAATCTTCTCTTCGAGTTCCGACTTAGTAGGTGGTCTCAAACAATCCTAGGATCCAATATTAATGGAGATCTGCACGTTACGAGGGCTTGTGCTAGAACCATCCTTCAAGCCCGTCGTTGTCAGCTTATGTGATTGCCTGGATCACAGAGCACACCTGTTACGAGCGCGCGGCGTCATCTCTACTTTATTTCCATTTATTTTATGTACGCCGCATTTTTTTGAATATCTGTCATGATCTGTTATCTCGTTTCTATGACACATGATTTCTTTTTACATAATGACATAGACACGTTTATCTTACATATATATAAATCCTTTTATTAAACATGTATATAAATGACGTATTAATAATTCTTTCCGTTGACGTTTTTTCTCATGGCTCTTAGGCCAATAATTTTTAAATTTATATGAAATATTTCCAATTCGTAATTATTTAAAGGCTGATACTCTTCAAATATATTATCAGAATGTACGTGGTCTACGAACAAAAACGAACATTTTCTTCCGGAATCTTATTCATGTAGACTTTGAAATAATATGCCTTACTGAGACTTGGTTGACGGACGGTATTTTTAATTCTGAATACTTTGACCAAAGATATAATGTATACAGGTGTCATCGTAATTATTGATCTCGTGGTGACCGTATGGTCTACCGTGGGGTTCTTATAGCTGTGCACCATAAATATTCTGTCATATCTACAGTGATTACTCCTGTTGGCGATGTAGTGGCAGAGGCTTTAAGAATATCCATTAAGCTTAACACTAGCCCCAGGTAAATGTTACATATATACTGTTGTTATTTACCTCATTGCCAACAGCAGCAGAAAATCCTTTCTAGCTATTTTTAGGCAGTGGCATCATATCCTTTGCTACCCTGATGATCATTACATTGTTTTTTGTGATTTTAACATATCAGGTGCAACTTGGATAGTAACAGATTACGAAACTAATCTAGGTAACTTAAATAATATTGATACTTTAATACATGCCCTCCACAACCCTTTTATGTTTTAATAACCTAAAGTAGTATAATCGTATCTTCGATTATCTTGGTAGACAACTTGATTTGGTTATGAGTAGCTGCACTTGTACTGTTCTCGGTTCTAACTTCCCATTTGTTAAGGAAGACGCACATCACCCAGCGCTGCAGATTAAGGCACATCTTTCTCGAATGCGCACAATTCAGCCTTGTTTGCAAACTGTACGTTTATTTCAAGCGGTTGACTATGAAATAGTTAATAGTCACTTTCAAACAATCGATTGGGATGGTTTACTCTCTGAACTTGATATTTCAGATGCAGTTGATAAGTTTTAATCAACACTGGAAGAAGTAATCGCTTCTTATGTGCCTATAGTGTCTACAAAAACGAATACTTATTACCCTGTTTGGTATACCAGATCTCTTAAAAACACTATCTCAGAAAAGTTGAAATATCACAAGAAATGGAAAAGATTTAGGCGTATTAGTGATTAAAGAAAATGTTGTCCATTGAACTTGACATACATATTATATCGATAATTTAATTAATGATACAAAACTTCACTGTAAACGATGTTTATTGTAAAAACTCTTTCATCGTTTGCTAAATGTCCTTGACCGTTATATTCGGAAATATAAAGTCTCAAATCGTGGAATGCGACACGAACTGCGACATAAAATTGCCCATGTGTAAAAACTGGCCGATTCAATAAAATTCCAATTTCTTCGAATGTTTGTCCTTGAGACTTATTTATTGTCATAGCAAATGCAGGTATTACAGGAAATTAAGTTCTTTGAAGGATAAATGGTAAAACAGTTCCGGAGTATGTTAGATTTATACGTGGATACAGTAATATTGCTTTACCCTTATGACAAAATCATGAAGTGAATGCAATTCTGTCACCTAAAGAATCAAAATGTTTTGCATTGCAAAACCTGCATTCTAAATAAATTAATTAAAAATCATAACTATAAAAAAGTTTTGCAATGACATTTCGTGGACATTTAAATATATCTCTCAAATTCACTTCTTCATTCTGTATAATATTAACACTATTTGAATTTTCATTACTATTACTATGTGTCCGCGAATATAGATTTATTCTTCTTTGCCCCTCAATCCGACCCGTTAATGTTCTATGTCAAGGCGCAATAAAAGTAGAAAAAACTTTCATGAAATTACTGAAATCGAGAAGAGAAAAAGATTTTGGTAGCCAACACAATAATAAAAAATACAAAAAGATCTTTGAACCAGCAGCAAGAAATATTTTTTTTTACCTATATGATATTGCTACACAACTTTCTTTTTATATTGAGGTTTTATATTCGATTTATATTTGTATATTGAGCGAGCAGTATTTCACTAATAACTAATATATATATGTCAAATAGCGAGAGATCAGAATAGACTATCGAAAACATCAGGATTTTCCTTAATATCTTAATTATGGAATCATAGATCTTGCTGGCGTAAAGCGGGCGTTAGGTGCATGTATTGTAGAGATGTATACGATCCGACAATCCAAGTGAGCATAATGTCGGTTTCTTTGGGGTTTGCCTTAGAAGCCTCTAACCTCCTGTATATATAAGCCCCACCCATGCCTCGCCTGTCTGATGTTATCGCTGCCCGCAGGGAGATCTTCACAATGCGAGGGCTCGAGCTAGAAACATCCTTCAAGCCCGTCGTTGGCTGTTTATATGGGTGCACAGAGCACACTTGTTTCTAGCGCGCGGCATCTCTACTTTCTTTCCATTTATTTTATATACGCTGTATTTTGAATTTCTGTCATGATCTATTATCACGTTGCTATGAGACATGATTTCTTTTTTAAATAGAACCATAATTATATATATGGTTATATACATATATATATCTCAGAGAATCGTGCTTATGTCATTATTTAAAAAGAAATCATGTCTCATAGTAACGGGATAACAGACCCTGTCAGGTATTCAAAAATACGGCGTACATAAAATAAATGGAAATTAAGTGGTGATGACGCCACGCCCTTACAACAGGTGTGCTCTGTGATCCACACAATCACATAAGCAGACAACGATGGGCTTGAAGGATGGTTCTAGCTCGAGCCCTCGTAACGTGCAGATCTCCATTAATATTGGATTCTAAGATTGTTCGAGACCACCTACTAAGTCGGAACCCGAAGAGAAGATTATTCTGGCTGGAGCTTGTCGGATCGTGAGGATGTTCAAGAAGATGAATTACAAGGTCACCTACGGGCAGCGATAACACAGATATGTGAGGCATGGGGTGGCTATAGGGGAGGTTGGAGGCCATTGGGGGCAACCCCAAATAAAACAGACATCATGCTCACTTGGATTGTCGGACCATGTGCATCTCTACAATGCTTGCACTTAACCCAGATTACGCCCACAAGATTTATTATTCCGTAATGAAGAATGATATCAAGGAAAACCCTGGTGTCTTTGATAGTATATTCTGATGTCTCTCTCTCTGTCTCTTTTACACATATATACACTTTTGTTTACAGCCACCCCATGCCTCGCATATCTGTGTTATCACTGCTCGTAGGTGACCTAGTAATTCATCTTGAACATCCTCACGATCCGACAAACTCCAGCCAGAAAAATCTTCTCTTCGGGTTCTGACTTAGTAGGTGGTCTCGAACAATCTTAGGATCCAATATTAATGGAGATCTGCACGTTACGAGGGCTCGAGCTAGAACCATACTTCAAGCCCGTCGTTGTCTGCTTATGTGGTTGCGTAGATCACAGAGCACACCTGCTGCGAGCGCGCGGCGCCATCTCTACTTTATTTCCATTTATTTTATGTACGCCGTATTTTTGAATACCTGACAGGGTCTATTATCTCGTTACTATGCGACATGATTTCTTTTTAATAATGACATAGACACGATTCTCTTACATATGCGTGTGTATCAAAGATATGGTGGTGTGTGTGATATTTTTTTATTGATTTTATGTATTTTTATGGATAATTATAAACAAAATATTAGCATTCTGCACTCCTTCTCTATATAAACTATAAGTGTGGGAAATTTCATAGTCCTCCGTCCGCGCAATTTTTGTAAAAAGGGGTACAAAGTTTTTGTGTTACGTATTAATATATAGATGTCATAACGTTCCTTCTAATAATCAAGCTAGGCTTTTTGGAATACCACAGAAAGATTCAGGCCCGATCTGTTCCCCCAAGGTTCCGGCTCTTGCAAGCTCGTCCGCAGACACATTGCCTGGGATTCCTGCATGCCCCGGGACCCATCGCAGGATTAGTCTGTTATTTTTACCTAGACTGTTCAGTATTGCCACACAATTGGTCACCAGCTTCGATTCAGTCGAATCTGAGTCCAATGCCAAGAGACCGGCCTGGCTATCCAATTGGGTAACATTGAGTAACATAAACCTTTATTCTACGTTATGGGGCGTATGAGAATCCTTTACCTCCTTTTTTTTGTGGTATCCATAGATTAATAGTAATACCACTGGCCAAGTATAACAGTCATTGTTTTTACCTGTTTGTCAACAGGTAAAAATAGAATATATTTCGAAAAATATAGGCGTATTAATTAAATACGACCGGATATATCAGTGTTACTGATTTAAAATTAATATACACCTAAGCTAATACTTTAATTTCAAACAATAATATACTCGGAAATTTAATAAAATAATGTAGACATTGTTATATATTAGCGCAAAAAAAGTAAATTTCAAATATATTTTATTTATTTATAAAACAATCAATAGAACGTTTAAATAGATATAAACATTTTATCAAATCATATTTTTTTATAATAACATATGTCATAACTAGCGACCATACCAAAGCTGAGGAGCAGACTCTTGAGTTTCCAGGGCTTCTGGTTCTGCGTTAGCATTGGCCGTTGCTGAAGCAAAGGCCAGCAGAGCCCACACAGTCATCATTGCGTACTTTATCTGAAATTAAAAGTACTAAAATTGTAGTTCTTATTGTAGGTATCTTATCTTAATGTAGTTTCAATGCGATTATGTCTCAGTGATAATACGATCAATAGTACTTCGTCATTCTACGTGCGTTCAGACTCTAACTTTTACTAAGATTTCAGTAAAGAAAACAGCGTTATGAAGCCGTATGATAAATATCCTAGTGCTCGTATAGGTAGTCCCCAGTTGAAAATGTATCGCCAAGAACCTATCGAGATGTTTCGGCAGCCGCTCTGCGCGACATCGTCACTTAATGTTAGGTGATTCTGTAATTAAACGCTGTTGATAAGAATATGGGTATTTTTGTTCTTATTAATTTTAAGAGTCATAAGTCTCTAGATATTATCACAATATCTATTTCTAGAAAGTCAATAATTTCTCTAGTCAAGTTCACTAAATATTTCTTACCCAGGTTACATACTATAATTCACTTATGAAAATAAGATACTTAATGAAAATTATGTGAAAATAAAAAAAATGGGTATATTTTCATATTTTTAAAATTAACTTATACTTTCCAATTTGGTGTTGTCACAATATAATCAGGGCGGTAAATTTTATAATATAAAATTAAACACGTTTGTGTTGAATATATACGCATTATTATTTAAATTCGTTTTGGGTTGGCTACCGAAGACTATACATATTTCATACGTATACAGTGACCGGTCCTGTCTTCGCACAGGTAGAAAAATTTAATAAAAAATATTTTCATACAAATTTTTCATTCCCCTTTTCCAAAGATCCTTCCTCAGTGCTCACCTACAGTGTAAAAGGAAACCGCATGCAAATTTTCATGGTCATAGCCCCAGTAATTTGGGCTGCGCGTTGATTTGTCAGTCAGTCAGTTATCCTTGTAAAATATGTTAATATGTTTTTGAATGCTTTTCTCATACACCCGTGTTATTTTTTCTATATTTATTATTTTTATATAATATTACTCACATACTATAGGGTCAAAAACCTAAGTTAATGAACTAAAATAAAAACCACAACATAGTAGTTAAAATTCTCGCCTAAACTCAATTCCAGTGTTGTAAATCTTTTATAAAAGTAAGGTATAGTCAATACGGTCACAACATTTGCTATAGTCTGTAAAAGCTGCATCAACTTGTCCACCTGAATCCGTGCTGAATTTACATAATCAGTAAATAATAATAAGGTAGATGTCGTTGAGCGATTTTTGAGAAAACCATGCTGTTCAAGACTAAAGAAGACCGAAACACCATTATATACTATTATAGTTGTATTATATTAATACTGTTATTTACAAAATAACAAAAAAGGCATTTTCGCCAAAATGTCGTTTATGCCCTTTGTAACCCAAAGTTCAAATATGTACTGGGTATATCGGACACTGGTCTGATGATTTCGATGTAATTTTGTACTAAGTTAATATTTTACATTCAAAGTTTTCCTAGATAGATGCTTTTTTAAATTTCGTGAAGGCACGCAGCGAATTTATTATAAACTATTTAAATACAAAAATATGTGTATACTTACAAATTTCATGTTGTTGCAGTTCTTGTAGAATTGTGATTGAAATGGATCAGATCTCACATTATATATACATTTTCTTGGATGAAAAAAAACGATCATAAATAATCAAGAAGCAATTTAAAACCAACATCAACCATTAAAAAACCTAACGGAGCGTGCAACAGTTCTGATTCGTATTTTTATTAGGAAGTAACTTATACCCGCGGCTTTGCCCGCTTTATATTAGCATTGAAATATTGTAAACATAAAACCTATCATCATCAACATCATTTCAGCCGAAAGACGTCTACTGCTGGACATAGGCCTCCCTCAAAAATCACCACAACGACCGGTCCTGTGCTGCTCACATCCAGCGGCTTCCCGAAAACTTTACCAAGTCGTCGAACCACCTTGAGACGGGTCTGCCCACGCTGCGTCTTCCGGTACGTGGCCGCCACTCGAAAACTCTTTGACCCCATCGGCCATCCGTTCTACGAGCTACCTGGCCCGCCCACTGCCTCTTAAGTCTAGCTATTCTTCGGGCTATTTATGTGATTTTCTGATTCGATCATGAAGAGAAACTTCAAGCATAGCCCTATTATTTCCCTTTGAGGTACCTTGAGCTTTCTTATGAAGCCCATAGTTAGCGACCACGTCTCAGCACCATATGTAATCACCGGCTACGCACACTGGTCAAATACTTTCTTCTTGAGACAACGCGGTATCTAGGGCGATAATATGTTACGTAGCTTCCCAAACGCTGCCAGGCCGAGTTGGATTCGACGATTGACCTCTTTCTCAAAACCTATATTGTATACTTAGTTTCTGTAAAATGCGTTAAATCACATTTTTAGTTCCTTATTAGCCCGTGTGTGATTTTTTACTTTCGTTATCTTGTTCTGATTGTTATGTATTATTGTTGGTTTTTGCTTTTTTAATAAAAAAAAACCTATCGTGGTATATATTATTTCTACAATTAGTATTAATGCGGTCTTTGAATGATGTATTCGTTCATAGTCTAAATAAGCATTTTCACAACCCAAATTACAGAGGTTGACAAATTCCATATATATATATATTGCCTCCGTAAGGAAAATGGTCGTATCTAATTAAAACACAAAACGGAGACAAATAAGATCTAAAAATCTTTAAAAATATGTCACTTGCGTCCTTTTAGGCTAACTCGAGACCGGAAGCTCGTAGGGAAAAAAATACTACAAGGTGTACCTTTTTTCCTGATTCTAAATATATATTTATGTAACTCAATTTTGCAAAAATCAGCATATGTGCCTTCTTTTTTGGGACAGCCGGATAATCAAACATACTTCAACAATATTTCGGTTATACATAAAATTTTTGAACCATTTATTTAGATGATACGTCCGCATTAGAAATTACTGTTAGAAGGTCATATGTATAATTTGCAATGCTTCGTTAATATTCTGGAAAATATTTATACAATTAAAGAACCAGTCCTGACTCATAAGTGCAACAGCTGTAACTCAAAGCCGAAATGTGAAATTCGGATAGTATGTTCACTTTGTTTTATTATTACATAGGTAATAAGTGAGAGTTGATTAATCCACTGTTAAAGACTGAAAGTTATACGGAATTCCGTTCAGTTTTGAATTTAAAATCATTACAATTGCAATCTTTTTACGCATTCGTTATTGTATCAAAGCATATGGCTTCAGGGACAATCCTATTAAAACTCAAGTCATTATTATTGGAAGCTCTAAGTTGACTGCAAAAAGCGATGGAGCGCAACTTCCTTATATCGTCTTTGTGTTGGATTTTTATTACATAATTAAATGTAATGTATGTATTGTTCTCACTTATATAGAGAATATACGAGAATAAGTATTTGTCGACAAGATTTACTTTTACCCTCCTAACTTTCTCCATGTATTACTTTCAAGACATATACTATACTTGTCAAGGAGATACTTCAGTTATTTTATAATGTAAATCGGTTCTATCGTTCTCAAGTTATAAACAAGCTAAGAAACGTTACCTTTTATAACATTATGTAAGTAAGGATAATGGAAATTATCACGCATGACAATCTGTAAAGACAGGCTATCTTTTCAACACGCTTTTAGCTTCAATTGTAACTAACAATGTAATAAATTCTTAGAAGTAAATTTTAATCTACTTCTAATTATCGTATCTAAATGAAATTTTGTATGTATATGTAGTTCGGATGACAAAACTATAATTTGGTATCTTGGAACTGATCTGATGATGGAGCCAGGAGCTGGAACACTTCAGTGGCTACTAGTAAGCCCCTCGTGCTAAGGCTCATATGTTTTGTTTTGAGGAGTCCTATAGATTGCGCTTGGTAACGAGATGTTATTATAAGACTAAAAAGTTTTATAATTTTTAGTGCTCGATTAAAGCGTGTTTTTTTAGTTGACTTAAACTACATATTAATAATTGATTTATATCTCATAGTGGCCATTTGGAAGTTTTATAATGAAAAACCTCTTAATCTTGACAATACTGTTCTATTATAATCTTGAATTTAGGTTGTTACAAATATTAGATAAATTTACTGGACGCGACGCAACCGTGTACTTATTGTTAGTTGCGTAAAAAACTCTCTGATGCGAGGTTCCGGCCATCCACCCGCCGAAACACAGAAAAATGAACAAGTGCACGGCGTAGACATCTTCCCCCCCGTTGAAAGACTCCTTTCAACTTCTTCAGCCGTGATCCGGCGAAGAGAAAGGCAAGGGCAGATCCGAGTAAGAGGCCTCCGGAAGCAGCCTCTGGTAGTCTCAATATCTGCGACCCGTGTGACACCGTCCGAACTAGGAAACAGGTGGCTGACACGTCCCAATCGCCAGCTGAGTGGTGGGACGTTATCTTCCTGGAGAAGTACTAAATCTCCGACTTCCAAAGATGCTGATTTGGTACGCCATTTGGAACACTGTTGTAGTTCAGGTACATGTTCCTTTTGCCAGCGATGCCAAATATGATGATTAATTTGTTCAAGGTACAAATAACGTTGAATGTTGTTCTGATTCTCTTGCTCCAGCGATAGAACAGGCAATGAATTTAGGGCACGCCCTATCAAAAAGTGACCAAGAGTTAGGAAATGGTAATAGTTAGGGGAAGGGGAGAGTGGACATAATGGTCGACTGTTAAGCACAGCTTCCAATTGTATGAAAAGAGTGCATATCTCCTCAAACGTTAGATGATTGTTCCCCATAACGCGTTTTAAGTGGTATTTCGCGAATTTAATGCCGGCTTCCCAGATGTCGCCGAAATGTACAGCATACGTGGCAGAAAACGCAAACCTTATACCTTCGTTGGAAGTGAAATCAACTACAGGTTCATGATTAGTTTTAAGAAGGTTGCCTATTTCCTTAGCTACTGCAGCGAAGTTGCGGCCGTTATCGCAAAATATCTCCGCTGGCTTACCCCGTCTTTATATGAACCAACGTTACGTCATGATGAACGCGTCCTTAGACAAATCACTGACGGCTTCCAGGTGCACGCATTTGTACCGGAAACAGACAAATAGACATAAATAGGTTTTAGTTAATCGTGCACCTCGACCCTTTCTATTTAATAGTCTTATATGAAAATCGAATATATTGTAACTTTAAATCTGGATTCTTACGGAAACATTTTTCTAAATACAACAATAGTTTCTTAGCCATTGCGTAAGTTTCACCTAAACAATCTGGAGTATCAATTAGGTAGCCTTACACAGAATCTACCCGAGTCTAAACGATAGGTATTGCGATGAAAGTGTTCCTCGCATACCTGCTAAATTTTTGTAATGTTGGGGGTTAAAATATTAAATAAATGTAGTCGACCGTATTCTATGAATGATGTTTATTGATTAATTCACAATACTTAGCCAGACTTACTATTATAAAGGAGCATGCTCACACATTATATCTAAAGGAGTATACACATACACTTCACCTCCGGGGGCAAAGGAAAAAAAATGTATTGAATATATATATATTTTTTACAAACTAAAAATATTACTGTTACTACTAAAAATATTTTTCTTCTTCTATAACATTACAAGTTACATATAATTATTGATAATAAGGCCTAGTTCTATTCTTATGTACTAAATCTATGACCTGTTTCATTCTTCAATAATATTAAATCATCTTTTTCATACCTAATTGAATTGACATATTTATCATACACCTGTTTCCTTCTAATTAATTAACAAATTATTTTTCACATGATTGTGTGCCAATTGTAATCGATATTTAATTGTAATAGGTAATTATCAATATTGTATAAAGGTTCAATATTAGTAGAAATATTACTCGGTATACGACATAGTTTATCAAAAACGAGTTCAAATGGCGTATACTTTGTTTCAGAATGTACAGTGTTATTATAACTAAAACACCAAAACGGTAACCAGTAACTCCATGTGTCTGAGAAGTTTTCACATTGTGTCCTCAAAAATGCACCCAAAGTTTTTGTGCGCATTTTCAAGAGCTCCAATGGACTGGTGATGATAGGCTGTAGAGGTTAATTTTTCAATTTTAAGAATTTTACATACCTCTTCCATAGTAGCAGATATAAACTCTGTCCCTCGATCTGTTGCTATTTTTTCAGGAATACCAAACCTTAAAGTAAACTGTTTCACAAATGCATCTGCAATGGACTCGGTTTCTTTGTTTTTAAGAGGAATAGCTTGTACACATTTAGTTAT
Organism: Saturnia pavonia; assembly: GCA_947532125.1. Lineage (NCBI taxonomy): Eukaryota > Metazoa > Arthropoda > Insecta > Lepidoptera > Saturniidae > Saturnia > Saturnia pavonia. The sequence goes on from OX383923.1 coordinate 2,709,416, forward strand.
TTCACACTGTAAGGTCAATTTATAGCAATTTCCTTCGATATCCCTATCTAAAGGTCCTACTACATCTAAATATACGAGTATTTTATCAAATGCCGAAGATGCCGTGCTAGTAATCTCCATAGGCTCTTTAATGTAACGAAAATGTTTCGACTTCTGACATTTCGTACATTTTTTCACAAAATTTAATACGTCTTTATCGATACCTGGCCAGAAGTATCTTCTTTTAATGGTATTTACCATTGTCCGTACTCCTACGTGCCCACTAGATGGCAGTAAATGGAAGTCATTCATGATAATAGTTTTTTCGTCATCATTCGTGATTCGTTTTACTCCTTGTAAAACACATATTCGAGGTCCAGACCAATCGTCTATTGACGTTATCTCATTGCAAATACTTTTTATAAAGTCTTAATTTTCTTTATTTTTAGTTTTATACAAACTTCATCGATACGTATCTTATTACAAAAATAACTCAATTTCTGCACAAATTCGACTCGCGAAAAATGCGCCTTGAAATCAAGATTTATAAATAAAATCTTTTTACTTGACATAAAAGCAAAACATTCAAATTCTGCATTAATCATATTCTTATTTCGTAACTACTTTCAATAAAATCTATCTCTACTGAGTCAAACGGTTTTCTTAATATATCTACAACTCGTGGTTGATCAGGCCACTTGTTAGTGGATTTACTAAGATCCGTCTTCTCCTTATCCTTTTTCGTGTTATTCATCTCATTCATCCTTCTCTTTTGAGCTCTAGTCACTACCATCATACATTGTTCATGCATACTTTTAAGATCGTCTGATGTTATACACACTCTTGATAAAGCATCTGCTACAACGTTTTGTTTACCCTTCACGTAAACTATTTTAAAGTCTCTTCTAGTAACAAACGAAATTTAAATAACCTACTCGAAGGATCTTTTATACCAAACAAGTAAACTAACGGTTTATGATCCGTCATTATGGTGAATTTTCTACCGAATACATACGGTCTAAAGTGTTTAAACCCCCAAACTATCGCCAAAAGTTCTTTTTGAATGGTAGGGTAATTCTTTTCTGCTTTGTTCAATGGCCTACTTGCATATGCAACTGGTCGTAAATCTTTATTGCATAATACTGCACCAATAGCAGTACCTGAAGCATCTGTCTGAACTATGAATTCGTTGCTATCAGAAAAATCTGGATATTGAAGAATAGGTGAAGAAATCAAAGCATTTTTCAAAATTTCAAAAGAATTTTTACATTCCTCCGTCCAATTAAATGGTTCGCTTTTTCTCGTTAATTTATTTAAAGGCATAGCAATATCCGAAAATGATTTAATGAATTTTCTATAATAATTACAGAAAGCTACAAAGCGTTTAACTTCGTCTGAATTTTTCGGTACAGGATAATTTAGCAAAATATTTGATTTTTCTGGATCAGGTAAAACTCCTTTTTCTGAAACTACATGACCTAAATAGATAATTTATTTCTATAAAAATTCACATTTTTGAGGATTTAACTTTAAATTTACTTTTCGTAATCTTTCCATCACACTGATTAAATTTTGATTATGCATAATAAGATTTCTTCCAAACACAATCAAAACGTCTTGATATACTAGACACTTATCGAAGGTTAATCCAGACATCGCTACAGATATCATACGACTGAAAGCACTAGGACTTATCTTTAGTCCCATTGGTAGGCGCTTCATTTGATATTGGCCTGTACTGGTTGTAAAAGCTGTTAATTTGCAGTCACTAGGTTCTAAAGTCACTTGAAAATATCCTTGATAAAGATCTAGGTGAGTAAAATAAACAGCACCTGACAAAGAATCTAAAATCTCGTTGATATTGGGTAGTGGAAATTTATCATCACAAACTGTTTCATTTAATTTTCTGTAATCTACTACTAATCGCCATTTCTTTAAAGTTTCATCACTCTTCTTGGGTACTAATAAAATTGGACTCGACCATTCACTATTAGATTCCTCTATGATATCATTTTCTAACATTTGATTAATGTCTTTAACTATTTCGGGTTTTAATGCTTGTGGTAACCTGTACGGCTTAACGTAGATTGGATTACTATTTGGTTTTAATACTATAGATTGTTCATAAATATTTGTAGTAGACCAGACCACACGAGTTGGGCTCCGGAGCCACAGCTATACGGTAACTTACATCTAGGCACCTCTCTCTGCCTGTTCCTAAGAAAATTAAGAAATTTTCGTTCTACTGCCACTATAATTTCTATTGCACAAACCCTACTATTACGTCGACTATGCTGACGCTACTAGATATTTAAATTTTACCGAAATTTAACTTGATAAACTTGTGGGACTTCAAATTTTTTGTATTGGGTTCATATATGGATTATGTAAGTATGACCATATCTCAGAGTTTTGCACCAAGCTTCAATGGCTTCTAATAAGATTTCTCCGGAAAGCTCATATTTTCTTTCTACTTTATGGTATTTCCTTTAATCCTATTACACCTTTTTATCTGAAAAACCGTTTCAAGTTCCTTACCGATACGCATACACGTTATTTACAGTCATCGGAAAACGTAATGCTAAAATTACCAAAACACACTGCAAAATTTTCTTGCTATGTATTTCGCAGTTCAGGCTGTGCGACTATGGGCTGTTCTATGAGACGCGTACAATTTCTGAAGATATTAAAAAATTGTTCAAGTAATATTATTAATCGCTTTATTATTGCATATAACATGCATTTATAATAAATTAAATTTTGACTGTTTTCTATATAATATTGTAGGTAGTCTATATTTTATACATATTTTCTGATAACCTTTAATTCCACAATGTGGAAACACATATAAGACTTCGAAATATTAATGTCAAGAACGCCGAGCCGCTTGAACAAGTTAGTCTCTGATTAGAATATATACTAAGACGGTTGCACGGTTCTCTGCGGACCTATTTATTTTTAAATGGTTAATGTTGGTTTTTTATTACATAATTCATTGTAATGTTTTATACTTACTTTCATCCAAGAATAAGTATTTGTTGACATAATTTACTTTAACCGTCATAACTCGTTCCCTATATTACTTTCAAAACACCTGCTAAACTTTGCAAGAAAATACTCCTTTTATTTTATCATGTAAATCGGTTCAATCGTTCTCGAGTTATAAGCAGACTAACGGACAGACAAATAGCCAGAGAAACGTTGCCTTTTTTAACATTATGTAAAGAAGTATTATGGAAATTTTCCATAACAAGAAGTAGAAGGAAGAAGTAGTGGTAAGTGTAACTTAGCTTATTATATGGATTATTTCATAGTTAAGATAATAAAACTGAAGTGTATAATCATTTAATGTTTATTTAGTAACGTCTGCATCATTAACAATACGGACAGCCCGTCTCTGCAACCTGTCTAGAGCATAGAGGAGGTATTTCACGGATCCATCCCAGAGATGTGAACAGTATTCTATACATGGCCGATCTTGTGATTTGTATAGAAGAGTTTAGCGCATTGTCACCGAATGCACCCTTCAGGAATATGCCTGTGTGCTGCTAGCATCTATGTAGGTGCATGTATGTAGGTGTGACTGTATTGTTCCTACAGTTGAACATTGGACACCGCCTAGTACATCAAAATGAAAAACGATTTATTCAATTAATGCTCTAAGAAGGCGCTTATGAAAGTCAATACTTACATAGAGTATTGTTGTATACCGATATGGAAAATAATCCCAGTCACCAAGAAGAGTCAGCAAGAAACTCGAGTGGGTTTATCAAGTGATTTATGAATATATTTATGAAGAGATTATTTGTGTTTTTTTTTTACAATGCCTATTAATATATATTGTGTCTACAGTTATTATCATTTTCAGTGGATGTAAAGAGAGGGAATCTTAAAAAGGAACCTTAAAAAATGCCTTAGCAACAATAAAACTTGCTTAAGAAGAGCTCCAAGAAGCAAAACATTATAAGTTAATTATTTAAACTGTTATGTCATCGTTTGTGAAAATGGAACCAAGTTAGTTAACAAGTGCATAACTTTTTGAAAAATTTATGTAAATATTTTTTCCAACAGTGCCTTATTCTTTCAAGTGTTTACTCTTTCAAAAGCTTTTTTGTTCTTTTTTTAAGGCTTGAACCCTTGGTTATACTATTCTGAGCGGCAGTGCGCCCAATTGCTTAATGGCCGCGCGTTGTCCCATTTTCGGTGGTAAATAAATCATAATAGTACTAAAGAAGTTTTCACTTCTCAAAAACTACTGTATATTATATATTATTTGACTGACCCAGATACGTTTTGTACCTATACAAATACTCTAACCCAACGGTAACTGATAATTGTACTAATGTTATTAGTAAGTAATTTCTTGAGATTCTTATGATTAACTAGCTGTACCCGCGGTTCCGCTCGCATAGACGACATACTGCTGTCGGTAGAACGCACGCGCGAATTGTGCTGTCTCAAAAATGCTTATTGTGGGTGATCCTTAGAAGGTAGACTTATCTTTTTACTAACATTTTGTGGGTATTTTTAAGTAGTAAGTCATGTACCGTCTTATTTTAATATATCAAATATTATTTACTCAGAGTATACCATTAAGTCGATCCAAAAGCGTCGTTTTTCCAAATTGATTCATCATTATCTTCATTGCTTATCTCGTGTAATAAGTTATGTAACGAAATGTATCCTTTAACCGGGCTATAATTTGTGAATTAAAGGAAAAACCGTGGCAATCGAATTAATGGTTTTTGAGTGAAAAGAATATAAACGAACAGACAGACACAAAGACGTTGAGATTTATAATAATAGATCCTTACAAATGAAATTAGGGTTTTGTATGAAAAAAGTAAAAAAAATACATTATGAAATCATACATTTAATCAATCGAAGTATGTATGTACCATTATTATCAATGCACTTTCGCCATTTTATAGGTAGTTCATTGATACCATTCTTGAAAAAAATCTGGGAGCGAGAACAATAAAATCTTTGAAGGTGGATTGGAGAACCTCATCGGAATTAATTGATTTTTTTACCCATGCAAGAAATTTACCAAATTCCCACAAAACTTGTAATCTGTTGGAGCAAGGTCCGGGGAGTATGGTGGATGCAGGAAAGATTCCAACCGCAGCTCATCTAATTTAGCCGGTTCTCCTGGGTTCAACCACTGTAATGAACGTTTCCGATCGTCGTAAATAATCCATTTTTCGTCACAGTAAGAATACGATTCAAAATTCCCTCATTATTGTGACGGTTGAGTAATGTAACGCAGCACTCAATGCGTGTTTGTAGGTGTGCTTCAGTCAATTCAAGCGGTACCCGTTTCTCGAGCTTTTTAAATTTTCCAATTTGTTTTAAGTGAATTAAAATTGTTTTATCACTCACACCAAAGCCTGCCGCTTACCCTGACTTGGTTTTCGATGAATCCGCTTCCACGAAGACGTTTAATTCTTCATTATGAACAACGATCTCCGACCGTCCACGGTCAAAACATTAGAAGCAAAAACGTAGCGTGCTTTCTTTTACAGTAGCTTCCCCATAGTCATCATTAATCCTTCGAACTGTTTCTGCAGCACTGATGCCATGGTGGAACTCATATTCATAAATAACGCGATATATTAAGTATTCAATTTTGTGAAAAGAAACGAATTCAAAGAAAAATCAAATAGTGCGAAAATAAATTGTTAACTGATTCCGAAACACAAATACACAAGCCTAAATTTGAAATAAATTTGTATTTGAAATTCATAAGCAAACGCCACATAATTGAGATCAAAGTGGCCAGTTCAACAGAACAGCAATTTCATATGTAAGGACCTAATAGAAGGAGATATAGATTTGTACTTAAATTAAGAATTGCATTGCACATATCAGATAAAAGGGAAATGATGGATTATAGTACAACAAAAATAATACAGCCACAAAATATTATTGAAATATTTTTATTTGTTATTAAAGCATCTGATAAAACTTATGAAAGCCGGATATGAATACTGTAATGAAATGTTACATTACAAAATTCACAATTAAATGTAAAACTTGACCTGTGCCCGAGTTTACGCTTAGGTACTACTAATGTGTCAGTATCAGCGTTTGTTGAACCAAAGGCTATCAGGGCCCCCACAATCATCACTACGTACTTTAACTGAAATGGAAAATGCGAATCTGTAGTTTTGAAAGTATGATGACTCAGTGATATTCTGTTAAGACGCCGCGTCGATTGACGTGAGTTAAAGTGTACGTGAAGGTAACATTGTCATGGAACGGTAATAGATTGTAAGACGGTGATCACATAGCTAACTGCCACTCTCAGGTTGAGTATTTATCGCCAAGCATCTAGCGATGTGTTCGGGAACCTGCACTCGAAATCTAGATAGATATAATTACAGATCTTTGGTTACATCGACACTTGACATCAGGAAGTTTATAGTTATACACTGCTCGAGGGTTTGATTTCTAGAAAGTCATTGAATTTTGTAATCCAGTTAACTAAATGAGTCCAGAGATCATTTTACCCGCACTAGAACAACTAATTGATGTTTGTGTTTAATATGTACGCATTATTGTTTGAATTCGTTTTTTAATTGACTTGGTAAGATTACCCAAGGTTATATCTATTTTATACGTAAATATATACCGGCCCGAACGGGCTTCGCACGGGTTGAAAAAAAAATTAAGCAAGATTTTCATATTAACTTTCGTCCCCTTTTTACTAACCACCTTAGAGGTTGAATTTCCCAAAACCAAAATGTAAAAGGTTGAATGCAAATTTTTACGGTTCTGGCCCCAGTAATTTGGGCTGTGCGTTGATATGTCAGTCTGTTATCTTTATATTATATTATGTTAATATGTTTCGAAATGTTTTTCTCATACACCAGTATCTTTTCTATATCAGCAGCGTTTCCTTTTTGTCCCATTAATTTGAAAATTCATGTATAAGAAGAAAACTAACATGATTTTTTTTAGCAAATATCACAACGGGTATAAGAAATACATAAAAGAACGTAAAAACTATGTGTGATACCATAATTTATTTTATTTGGAAATCAAAGTAGTCTATATCTAAATTTGATACAGAATATTCATTACTCTACACCATTTATTCGTTTTTGCATATTGTGATTAAATTAATACTCGTCTTCCTTATATCATTACATAGTATAAAACAAAGTCGCTATAATCTGTCCGTCCCTATGTATGCTTAAATCTTTAAAACTACGTAACGGATTTTGAAGCGGTTTTTGTAGTAGATAGAGTGATTCAAGAGGAAGGTTTATATGTATAATACATACATAATATTATAGAGAAACACTGATAAATTTAGAGGTTTATAAGTGATGTCGTAAATAAACACATTTTTTGCGCTTACATTGCAAACGCTGGCTGAACGCCACGAGATAAATCAAAATAATGTACTACAGTATTGTACACCTTAAAAAATTCAACAAAAAAGTCCGCGATGGTATATGTCTATCTCTTAAGGATAACCCACAATAATCATTTTTTATCCTTTACATTTTACGGGAAAAAATGGCTTATTTACGAAGTGATTTTAAGCAATACAGCATTAATCATTATCCAATTAAGTACCTTGAATACATTGTCCATTTAATATAGATCAATATAGCCCTTTACAGCATGTAATTGAAATGAATATTCCCGAAGATATTACAGATTTAAAATGTAGGGGAGTGCGGCGGTACCGGCCCTATATATACCATGGTCAATTATATGTCGCTCTTTCAAGAGTAACCTCTAAACAAAACATGTTTGTGTTATCTAATGACAAAAAAGCTGTAAATATTGTTTATAAGGACATTCTGTGGTAGGTAGGTACATTTAGTATCAGCATTGCACCCGTGCGAAGCCGGGGCGGGTCGCTAGTTATGTTATAAAATAATAAATTATAATTACCTATTAACAAAAGAAAAACAAAAGAAACTATCAAAAATTAAAATTAAGAAGCGATTTAAAACCAACATTAACTATGAAAAAACCTAACGGAGCGTGCAACAGTTCTGGTTCGTATTCTTATTAGGGAGTAACTTGTACCCGCGGCTTTGCCCGCTTGATATTAGGATTGAAATATTGTAAACATAAAACCTATATTGTATACTTAGTTTCTGTATAATGCATTAAATTGAATTTTTAGTTCCTTAATGGTCCGTGTGTAACTTTACTTTCGTTATCTTGTTCTGATTGTTACGTAAACTTGGTTTTTTCATTGTAAATTAAAAAAATATATTTATCGTGATATATATCATTTCAACTATTAGTATTAATCGGTCTTTGAATGATGTATTCGTTCATTATTATTACTTAGTCTAAATATGCATTTACACAATCAAAATTTCAGAGATTGACAAATTAGATACAATTTTTATTTTAAATAAAAAGGTATATTTGTATAATATACTGCCACCGTAAGGAAAATGGGCTTATCTAACTAAAACACAAAATGAATAAAAATAAAAATCTGAAAATCTTTAAAAATATGGCACTTGCGTCCTTTTAGGCTAACTCGAGACAGGGAGCTCGTAAAGAAACAAAAAAAAAACTACTAAGTATGCCTTTCTCCTGATTCTGAAAATATAATTATGTAACATAATTTTGCAAAAATCGGTTAGATGCACCCAGTTTTCTTAGGACGGCAGTTTACTTCAACAATACACTTCAGTACACTTCAACAATATTCCATTTATGCATATTTTTTTGTAATCATTTATTAAGATGATACGTCCGCATTAGAAATTACTCTTAGAAAGTCACATGTATAATTTGCAATGCTTCGTTAATATTCTGAAAATATTAATAGAATTAAAGAACCAGTCCTGACTCGTACCTATATGTGAAGTTTAAATATGTTGTAGACGCATAGTTGAATAATAGGCTGAAGTAAATAAATAACGTAATTATATTTAATTGTTTAGCGCATATTGCGTCTCACAGGTAACTGGTGTATCGAAAACGAAGACGCTTATATGAAGCAACCCCGTTTGTGGTTGAGGTGAGGTTGAGGTTGAGTTTGAGGCGAGCGAAGAATGGCAGAAACACTTATCTCAAGTTAGGAAATCTACAGCCAAAGCAATTTCAAAACAGACTAGGGAACTGCTTGAAAAGACGCTTTCGAGGCTACAAAATCTATCTTCTGACAATCAAGACCACACATAACACACGACTCGGATATACGAATATTGCTCTTAAAAATACTTATAGCCAGAGTGTTTCTCATGGCGGCTAGGTTATATTGTTATTTTATGGAGTTTGGGTGCCTAACTTCCACATTTGTGTTGTTTGTTGTTAGGCCAAGTTAGTCTAGAACATTCTAGACCATAGTTAAGTCGAACGGGTTTTCCACATAGTAAATTATGCTGACGTTACTAAGTTGATCGAGCCACTTCAGCTACGCAGGGACATTGCTTTACTGTGCGTGCGCATGGTGAGTGTTCTGAAGGGCTGTTCAACCTAAATCCCTCTTCTCCTTTTCATAACAGAACCACATGCGCTGGGGTCCGCAACCACAGTTTTACGGTAACCTCCATCTAGGCACGAAAAAATAAATTTGATACATCTTGTCTTGGCCGTACTATGAAGCTGTGGAATTGTCTTCCGGTCTTGTCTCCAGTGTGTTCCCTCTTTCCTACAACGTGAAGTCCTTCAAATATAACGTGATGAGACATTTATGCAGGCCGGCAAGACAGTGAAGACTGGCGATGGATTGTAAATCCCACGGTAGACACCGATGTTATTGGATTGCACTGTGCTCACCATCAGCTAGAATGTACTCACTTAGTACGGCTAGTATATAAAAAAACCCTATTCAATTTTGTGAAGTTTCCTAGCGTATCTTCGAAATGTAAGATCACATACCAATAAATGGGATGGATCCCTTTCCAACAAAAATAATTTCCTAAATTGTTTTATAAATGACGGAGTTATAAGGTAACAAATATATTTAAAAAAAAAACAATTGAAGTGAGAACCTCTTAATTTTCAAGTCGGTTAATAATAATTTGCAAAGATCTCATCATCAGGCACCTACCATCTGTAAATTTAGTCGTAGTAAATGTATTATTAGCGCCTGTAACATCCACACGTTATTAAGTTTTGAGACTCCTTTAAATAACATTGTTATGAGTTATTCAGTAGGAGTTGCGAAATAATTTCTAAATATCGAGACGTCGTGATTTTGAATGAGCTTGTTTGGTTTTTGACGTGATTACGTGCTTTAATTTACTTCCATCAGGGCAGTAATAAAAAAAATTGTTGATAACAATCTGCTGTGAATCAGGCATTCATAGCTTTCATATTCGATAGATTTTAATAGCGAAAATAGTACTACTTTATTAACATGGATAATTTATGGAAAACTACTCCAAGAGGTTAGAAACAGACCAATTATTTGCCAGCTAATAACATATCGACGCGTAAAATGCGACTTGACTCAAGCGCCACTTTTGGCGATATTGAGTTAAATAAATATTTGGAATCAGTAATTTTTTCTGCTTCGTTTTAGTCACGTATTATGTAAATCGGAGCACATTTCTGGCGCTTAATTCCACACTGAATTTGGGTATCATATTTTTTAAAATCACGGTGTTAACCAACATAATTTTTATGCCTTTTTTAAATTTTATGCATTTATTTGAAGCAATAAAAATATTTTTCATGGATTAAAGGGTATCTAAATGTTTATAACTTTCTTTTGAAGCATTTTAGATAGATCTAAAATGAGTAAAAATTTTACTTTAAACTATTTCGCCTTGATTAGGTTTAATTAATAAAACACGCCAATTGAAAAATTTTACTTTGAAATTAATATACTTACGTGTCGATTTCGCTTCAATCATTTTAGCCTAAACGATTTCAGAAGACATTATCGCTTGAGCTTTTCTTTTCCAGCCTGATATTGTTGTTCTGTGTTGCTTCCGTCAGTTTTGCTCTCATCAAAAACTACTCGTCGCACGTTTAATCCATTTTTCCTTAATTTCTTACATAAAGATTTTTCTTTTGAAACATAGGTTCGTATATAAAATACAATGTAATGTACGTATATTGTATACTAGAAGGGTAAGTTCGTTAAAACAGGGTAAATTTCTAGGGTCATGTTATAAAAATATATTTTATCTGATTATCAGATGGGTGAAGGTCGATCTTCACCGTCTCTTAGACTATTGGAGCATCTTCTCTCTCGCTTGCTCGCTCGTACGTTTTATAGTACCTGGGCAATCGCAGCGAGCCGACACTTTTTAATAATTGTAACCATTTAATCCATTTGTCGTAAATATTCGCAGGTATGGCGTCATCCCATTATGTCTTAGAACGCCAAGTATCCTGAAGCATAATTTTTCCCTTAATTGTATAGGGAGACAGAAAACCGAACATTTCAAAATAAAGCTTTATGTGAACTCATTTTTTTAAATTAATTTAACTGAAATAGAAAAAATCAATTAAAATGAGTTAAAAAATCAAGCAAATGAACTGCTTAATAAGTATCCTGACTATTTAGAAGAGACTTTACGAAATTAATGTATTAAATTAAATTATCAACTCGAAGATTAATTAGCAAATACAAAAGATATGCGCTCTACATACAAAACTTATATGCAAAATATGGCATTTACGGAATTTTCAAGATATTTATCCTAATGTAGACATTACTTTACGCATATTTTATGTAGTATCCCTGCTACAAATTGTTCTGGAGAAAGATCTTTTTCCACCATGAAAAGGGTAAAACCTATTTACACGCAAGTATGCATTATTTTCTATAGAAGCTCAATGAGTTCAAGAAATTGTTTATGAAGACATATTCGACGTTTTTGCGCAAACCAAAGCCAGGAAGAAAGAAATTAATATAAAAAGTGATGATTTAAAATTATGTAAATTAATAATTCATGTTTAAAGTTATGTTTTAAAAATTACAAATAAATTTAAAAAAGTTGTAATTAGAAGAATAAAATTTAATACATAACAATTTAAATAATTGAAAATTAGATTTTATTTCATTTTGATAATCTCTTTCTATATAATCAAAACGGGCGGCATATCATACTGGGCCTAGGGCGGCAGCAAGCCTAAATCTGCCACTGGCTATCTCATTCGAAAAGCGAACGTTGAGAGGTACATACGTTATCATGGCACTCACTCAGTCGAAACTTTAAAAAGTATTTTTTTTGTAACTGCAGTAGCCGACCAATGTTTAATTATTATAAATAAAAAAAAAGCTAAAATGTAATGAAATGGGATTTACCACAATATAGAAATACTTATTTAAATGATCACCTTACGAGTAATATAACAAAGCTTTATTACAGTCTGCTAAAAAAATGATAAAGGTTAAAAATTACTTATATGTTTGGGTAAAAAACTGTACAAATATGGTACGTTATTCAGACACTAGTCCACTTTTACATATTTCAAATACAACTGATTTAAAAAATATATCAATAAGTAAGAATCATTTTTCATTCATTGATTCATTGCATGATTATAATAATTCGTATAATTTTATTAACACTAGATTGTAATCTGTGTCTCTTTTTTCCTTTAAAATCTGGTATGGGTCCTTTCGTCAGGGTTTTATATAATATATGTCAAAGAGAGAGAGACATCAGAATATACTATCGAAGACACCAGGGTTTTGCTTAATATCATTCTTCATTACGGAATCATAAATCTTGTGGGAGTAATATGGGTTAAGTGCAAGCTATGTAGAGTTGCACAAGGTCCGACAATCGGGGTGCGATGTCAGGAACCTCCTCGTGGTGCACCCGGGGCAACGTCGACCACTCTGGTCGGCGGCTGATACCTGACGCGCTCCTCCATGTATTCCTCTGCTTATCAGAGGGAACTATGGAGGAGCGCCGGCTGGAGAGCTTTAAAACTCCTGGGTGTGGCATGTGCGCGGCGCACCCAGTACTGGGCTGGGGCCGATGAGGGCTCATGCACCTGAAGGATGAAGCCGATGCGGAGGGGGTGGAAACTTCATTCCCCAGCAAGGTCCCGACGGCCCGGAGGGGTAAAACCCGTGACCCGGGCTCAACTGCTGGGTTGACGCATGCAGCAGTTGTCAGAGAAACAGGTGGGTCGAAGGACTCTCCTGTTGCTGTAACCAGCTATACGGCAGAGGAGCTTTTAGATGCAGATCCGGCGGTGCTCGATGGAATTGAATTCCTCGACCCTGCAAGTCTCAGGTCGCTTGCCAAAGAGAATGTCGACGCGATTCTTAAGGTGGCCAAGAGATCTGGCAATCTTAAGGGTACGTACGTCAAAGCTCTGAAGGAAGCTGCCTGGACTCTGCAGGAAGTTATGATCACCGCACTCACACGCACGGTGGCGCAGGAGACCCTCGTTCCTCGGCGCGAGACGAGGAAGCTTCGTCAGGAGGTCGATGACCTTAAGGCGGAGCTCACCTCGTTGCGTAGTCGGGGCGAGGCTCCGCCTGCGCCGCCGTTGCTGCAAGAGCAGCCGGAGCATCCTGGGCAAGGGCAGGATTCCCTGCCGCAGGCGTTGGTGGACGCGTTGTGGGTCCACATGGACAGGATGGAGCGGACCCTCCGGGTCTCATTGGGCGAGGTTGTTACCGCCCGCATTGAGGCCCTGGACGACCGTCTCCTTCCTGCCAAGGTGGTTCGCCCCCCTCTGGCCTCTGACAAAATGAAGCGTCCTGGCCCTGCAGTATCCAAGCCAGCAAGGTCCAAGAATTCGGGACGTAAGCCTCCAGAACCTCTGGGAATGGAGTGGGTAGCGCTACCATTTACGAACCCCGATCCCGTTCCGGCGGCAAATCCCGATCCTGTTTCGGGACCTGAGGATGGTGAAGGGTAGACCACTGTGGTCCGCCGCCGTAAGCGTAAGAAGGCTTCAGTTGCGGCACCGTTGGCTGTTGCAGCAAAGGCCCCTGTTCCTCGGGGGAAGGCGACGGGAGGAAAGCCAAAGAGGAAGCTTCCCTCAAAGCCCCGATCGGCTGCAGTGATTGTTACACTGTGGCCGAGGCGGTGGAGAGGGGAGTGACCTACAAGGCGGCCCTCATGGGCGTAAACCGGGATGCGCTAGCAGAGCTGGGCATCGACAACCTGTCACTTCGCCCCGCGGCCACGGGATCCAGAATCATAGAGATTCCTGGCGCCCGTGGCCATCCCGGTTAAGAGAGTGAACGTCCGAGTCGTAGGGCTCGACGAGACAGTGACGGTGGCAGATGTCGTCGCGGTGGCGGCGGCCAGGGGTGGCTGCGAGCCAGCCCTTATTAGGGCTGGTGAGATCCGCCCTTATGGTAGAGGCAGTGGAGCAATCCATCTGTCTCTCCCGGTCATTGCCGCCAAGGCATTGGTGGAAGCAGGGCGACTACTCGTTGGATGGAGTGCGGCTCGCGTCCGCTTACTCGAGGTGGGACCACTAAGGTGTTATCGGTGCCTGGACTTGGGCCACACACGGCCCGTTTGCCAGTCGGCAGTAGACCGGGGAGGCCTTTGCTTCCGATGCCACAAGGCATTACAGTGCGCAGCTGTAAAGCTGTACTGCGCCTTGTGTGCCAATGCCGGAAGGCCGTCAGATCACCACATGGGGGGCGCCAAATGTAGGCCGCCTCCCAAAAAAGGGAGAGCACCACCAGTGCCTACACCTTCTTAGGTATCATGCGTAGACGTTGGTTGGAGGGAGAGGGCGCTTTTTGCCTCTTCCCCTTGCCCTTGCTGAACCAAGGGGAGATGGGTCGGGGGGCCTGTCTTCCCATTGCACTGGTTCAGTCGTCTGGGAGACAGTTCGAGTTGTACCAGACTGTCTCTCTTTAGCGCCGGAGGCCCGATTGGGGCCGGCCGCCGGGGCGACGCGGTTGTTGCTATCGCGATCCCGTTTCGCCCCATTTTGGCGGCTGATGGTACACCGTGGAGGTTTAGTGAGTAGGAGTCTCACATAACCACTCGTCCCCCCGGGCGGGTGTGTAACCATGAAGGGTTCCTCCACGTTAAAAAAGAAAAAAAAAGGTCCGACAATCCAAGTGAGCATGATGTCTGTTTTATTTGGGGTTGCCCCCAGTGGCCTCCAACCTCCCCTATAGCCACCCCATGCCTCGCATATCTGTGTTATCGCTGCCCGTAGGTGACCTAGTAATTCATCTTGAACGTCCTCACGATCCGACAAGCTCCACCCAGAATAATCTTCTCTTCGAGTTCCGACTTAGTAGGTGGTCTCGAACAATCCTAGGATCCAATATTAATGGAGATCTGCACGTTACGAGGGCTTGTGCTAGAACCATCCTTCAAGCCCGTCGTTGTCAGCTTATGTGATTGCCTGGATCACAGAGCACACCTGTTACGAGCGCGCGGCGTCATCTCTACTTTATTTCCATTTATTTTATGTACGCCGCATTTTTTTGAATATCTGTCATGATCTGTTATCTCGTTTCTATGACACATGATTTCTTTTTACATAATGACATAGACACGTTTATCTTACATATATATAAATCCTTTTATTAAACATGTATATAAATGACGTATTAATAATTCTTTCCGTTGACGTTTTTTCTCATGGCTCTTAGGCCAATAATTTTTAAATTTATATGAAATATTTCCAATTCGTAATTATTTAAAGGCTGATACTCTTCAAATATATTATCAGAATGTACGTGGTCTACGAACAAAAACGAACATTTTCTTCCGGAATCTTATTCATGTAGACTTTGAAATAATATGCCTTACTGAGACTTGGTTGACGGACGGTATTTTTAATTCTGAATACTTTGACCAAAGATATAATGTATACAGGTGTCATCGTAATTATTGATCTCGTGGTGACCGTATGGTCTACCGTGGGGTTCTTATAGCTGTGCACCATAAATATTCTGTCATATCTACAGTGATTACTCCTGTTGGCGATGTAGTGGCAGAGGCTTTAAGAATATCCATTAAGCTTAACACTAGCCCCAGGTAAATGTTACATATATACTGTTGTTATTTACCTCATTGCCAACAGCAGCAGAAAATCCTTTGTAGCTATTTTTAGGCAGTGGCATCATATCCTTTGCTACCCTGATGATCATTACATTGTTTTTTGTGATTTTAACATATCAGGTGCAACTTGGATAGTAACAGATTACGAAACTAATCTAGGTAACTTAAATAATATTGATACTTTAATACATGCCCTCCACAACCCTTTTATGTTTTAATAACCTAAAGTAGTATAATCGTATCTTCGATTATCTTGGTAGACAACTTGATTTGGTTATGAGTAGCTGCACTTGTACTGTTCTCGGTTCTAACTTCCCATTTGTTAAGGAAGACGCACATCACCCAGCGCTGCAGATTAAGGCACATCTTTCTCGAATGCGCACAATTCAGCCTTGTTTGCGAACTGTACGTTTATTTCAAGCGGTTGACTATGAAATAGTTAATAGTCACTTTCAAACAATCGATTGGGATGGTTTACTCTCTGAACTTGATATTTCAGATGCAGTTGATAAGTTTTAATCAACACTGGAAGAAGTAATCGCTTCTTATGTGCCTATAGTGTCTACAAAAACTAATACTTATTACCCTGTTTGGTATACCAGATCTCTTAAAAACACTATCTCAGAAAAGTTGAAATATCACAAGAAATGGAAAAGATTTAGGCGTATTAGTGATTAAAGAAAATGTTGTCCATTGAACTTGACATACATATTATATCGATAATTTAATTAATGATACAAAACTTCACTGTAAACGATGTTTATTGTAAAAACTCTTTCATCGTTTGCTAAATGTCCTTGACCGTTATATTCGGAAATATAAAGTCTCAAATCGTGGAATGCGACACGAACTGCGACATAAAATTGCCCATGTGTAAAATCTGGCCGATTCAATAAAATTCCAATTTCTTCGAATGTTTGTCCTTGAGACTTATTTATTGTCATCGCAAATGCAGGTATTACAGGAAATTAAGTTCTTTGAAGGATAAATGGTAAAACAGTTCCGGAGTATGTTAGATTTATACGTGGATACAGTAATATTGCTTTACCCTTATGACAAAATCATAAAGTGAATGCAATTCTGTCACCTAAAGAATCAAAATGTTTTGCATTGCAAAACCTGCATTCTAAATAAATTAATTAAAAATCATAACTATAAAAAAGTTTTGCAATGACATTTCGTGGACATTTAAATATATCTCTCAAATTCACTTCTTCATTCTGTATAATATTAACACTATTTGAATTTTCATTACTATTACTATGTGTCCGCGAATATAGATTTATTCTTCTTTGCCCCTCAATCCGACCCGTTAATGTTCTATGTCAAGGCGCAATAAAAGTAGAAAAAACTTTCATGAAATTACTGAAATCGAGAAGAGAAAAAGATTTTGGTAACCAACACAATAATAAAAAATACAAAAAGATCTTTGAACCAGCAGCAAGAAATATTTTTTTTTACCTATATGATATTGCTACACAACTTTCTTTTTATATTGAGGTTTTATATTCGATTTATATTTGTATATTGAGCGAGCAGTATTTCACTAATAACTAATATATATATATATAGAGAGAGAGAGAGAGATCAGAATAGACTATCGAAAACATCAGGATTTTCCTTAATATCTTAATTATGGAATCATAGATCTTGCTGGCGTAAAGCGGGCGTTAGGTGCATGTATTGTAGAGATGTATACGATCCGACAATCCAAGTGAGCATAATGTCGGTTTCTTTGGGGTTTGCCTTAGAAGCCTCTAACCTCCTGTATATATAAGCCCCACCCATGCCTCGCCTGTCTGATGTTATCGCTGCCCGCAGGGAGATCTTCACAATGCGAGGGCTCGAGCTAGAAACATCCTTCAAGCCCGTCGTTGGCTGTTTATATGGGTGCACAGAGCACACTTGTTTCTAGCGCGCGGCATCTCTACTTTCTTTCCATTTATTTTATATACGCTGTATTTTGAATTTCTGTCATGATCTATTATCACGTTGCTATGAGACATGATTTCTTTTTTAAATAGAACCATAATTATATATATGGTTATATACATATATATATCTCAGAGAATCGTGCTTATGTCATTATTTAAAAAGAAATCATGTCTCATAGTAACGGGATAACAGACCCTGTCAGGTATTCAAAAATACGGCGTACATAAAATAAATGGAAATTAAGTGGTGATGACGCCACGCCCTTGCAACAGGTGTGCTCTGTGATCCACACAATCACATAAGCAGACAACGATGGGCTTGAAGGATGGTTCTAGCTCGAGCCCTCGTAACGTGCAGATCTCCATTAATATTGGATTCTAAGATTGTTCGAGACCACCTACTAAGTCGGAACCCGAAGAGAAGATTATTCTGGCTGGAGCTTGTCGGATCGTGAGGATGTTCAAGAAGATGAATTACTAGGTCACCTACGGGCAGCGATAACACAGATATGTGAGGCATGGGGTGGCTATAGGGGAGGTTGGAGGCCACTGGGGGCAACCCCAAATAAAACAGACATCATGCTCACTTGGATTGTCGGACCATGTGCATCTCTACAATGCTTGCACTTAACCCAGATTACGCCCACAAGATTTATTATTCCGTAATGAAGAATGATATCAAGGAAAACCCTGGTGTCTTTGATAGTATATTCTGATGTCTCTCTCTCTGTCTCTTTTACACATATATACACTTTTGTTTACAGCCACCCCATGCCTCGCATATCTGTGTTATCACTGCTCGTAGGTGACCTAGTAATTCATCTTGAACATCCTCACGATCCGACAAACTCCAGCCAGAAAAATCTTCTCTTCGGGTTCTGACTTAGTAGGTGGTCTCGAACAATCTTAGGATCCAATATTAATGGAGATCTGCACGTTACGAGGGCTCGAGCTAGAACCATACTTCAAGCCCGTCGTTGTCTGCTTATGTGGTTGCGTAGATCACAGAGCACACCTGCTGCGAGCGCGCGGCGCCATCTCTACTTTATTTCCATTTATTTTATGTACGCCGTATTTTTGAATACCTGACAGGGTCTATTATCTCGTTACTATGCGACATGATTTCTTTTTAATAATGACATAGACACGATTCTCTTACATATGCGTGTGTATCAAAGATATGGTGGTGTGTGTGATATTTTTTTATTGATTTTATGTATTTTTATGGATAATTATAAACAAAATATTAGCATTCTGCACTCCTTCTCTATATAAACTATAAGTGTGGGAAATTTCATAGTCCTCCGTCCGCGCAATTTTTGTAAAAAGGGGTACAAAGTTTTTGTGTTACGTATTAATATATAGATGTCATAACGTTCCTTCTAATAATCAAGCTAGGCTTTTTGGAATACCACAGAAAGATTCAGGCCCGATCTGTTCCCCCAAGGTTCCGGCTCTTGCAAGCTCGTCCGCAGACACATTGCCTGGGATTCCTGCATGCCCCGGGACCCATCGCAGGATTAGTCTGTTATTTTTACCTAGACTGTTCAGTATTGCCACACAATTGGTCACCAGCTTCGATTCAGTCGAATCTGAGTCCAATGCCAAGAGACCGGCCTGGCTATCCAATTGGGTAACATTGAGTAACATAAACCTTTATTCTACGTTATGGGGCGTATGAGAATCCTTTACCTCCTTTTTTTGTGGTATCCATAGACTAATAGTAATACCACTGGCCAAGTATAACAGTCATTGTTTTTACCTGTTTGTCAACAGGTAAAAATAGAATATATTTCGAAAAATATAGGCGTATTAATTAAATACGACCGGATATATCAGTGTTACTGATTTAAAATTAATATACACCTAAGCTAATACTTTAATTTCAAACAATAATATACTCGGAAATTTAATAAAATAATGTAGACATTGTTATATATTAGCGCAAAAAAAGTAAATTTCAAATATATTTTATTTATTTATAAAACAATCAATAGAACGTTTAAATAGATATAAACATTTTATCAAATCATATTTTTTTATAATAACATATGTCATAACTAGCGACCATACCAAAGCTGAGGAGCAGACTCTTGAGTTTCCAGGGCTTCTGGTTCTGCGTTAGCATTGGCCGTTGCTGAAGCAAAGGCCAGCAGAGCCCACACAGTCATCATTGCGTACTTTATCTGAAATTAAAAGTACTAAAATTGTAGTTCTTATTGTAGGTATCTTATCTTAATGTAGTTTCAATGCGATTATGTCTCAGTGATAATACGATCAATAGTACTTCGTCATTCTACGTGCGTTCAGACTCTAACTTTTACTAAGATTTCAGTAAAGAAAACAGCGTTATGAAGCCGTATGATAAATATCCTAGTGCTCGTATAGGTAGTCCCCAGTTGAAAATGTATCGCCAAGAACCTATCGAGATGTTTCGGCAGCCGCTCTGCGCGACATCGTCACTTAATGTTAGGTGATTCTGTAATTAAACGCTGTTGATAAGAATATGGGTATTTTTGTTCTTATTAATTTTAAGAGTCATAAGTCTCTAGATATTATCACAATATCTATTTCTAGAAAGTCAATAATTTCTCTAGTCAAGTTCACTAAATATTTCTTACCCAGGTTACATACTATAATTCACTTATGAAAATAAGATACTTAATGAAAATTATGTGAAAATAAAAAAAATGGGTATATTTTCATATTTTTAAAATTAACTTATACTTTCCAATTTGGTGTTGTCACAATATAATCAGGGCGGTAAATTTTATAATATAAAATTAAACACGTTTGTGTTGAATATATACGCATTATTATTTAAATTCGTTTTGGGTTGGCTACCGAAGACTATACATATTTCATACGTATACAGTGACCGGCCCTGTCTTCGCACAGGTAGAAAAATTTAATAAAAAAGATTTTCATACAAATTTTTCATTCCCCTTTTCCAAAGATCCTTCCTCAGTGCTCACCTATAGTGTAAAAGGAAACCGCATGCAAATTTTCATGGTCATAGCCCCAGTAATTTGGGCTGCGCGTTGATTTGTCAGTCAGTCAGTTATCCTTGTAAAATATGTTAGTATGTTTTTGAATGCTTTTCTCATACACCCTTTTTTTTCTATTTTTATCATTTTTATATAATATTACACACATACTATAGGGTCAAAAACCTAAGTTAATGAACTAAAATAAAAACCACAACATAGTAGTTAAAATTCTCGTCAAAACTAAATTCCAGTGTTGTAAATCTTTTATAAAAGTAAGGTATAGTCATTACGGTCAGAACATTTGCTATAGTCTGTAAAAGCTGCATCAACTTGTCCACCTGAATCCGTGCTGAATTTACATAATCAGTAAATGATAATAAGATAGATGTCGTTGAGTGATTTTTGAGAAAACCATGCTGTTCAAGACTAAAGAAGACCGAAATACCATTATATACTATTATAGTTTTTTTTATATTAATACTGTTATTTACAAACTAACAAAAAATGAAATTTTGGCCAAAATGTCGTTTATGCCCTTTGTAACCCAAAGTTCAAGTATGTACTGGGTATATCGGACACTGGTCTGATGATTTCGATGTAATTTTGTACTAAGTTAATATTTTACATTCAAAGTTTTCCTAGATAGATGCTTTTTTAAATTTCGTGAAGGCACGCAGCGAATTTATTATAAACTATTTAAATACAAAAATATGTGTCTACTTACAAATTTCATGTTGTTGCAGTTCTTGTAGAATTGTGATTGAAATGGATCAGATCTCACATTATATATACATTTTCTTGGATGAAAAAAAACGATCATAAATAATCAAGAAGCAATTTAAAACCAACATCAACCATTAAAAAACCTAACGGAGCGTGCAACAGTTCTGATTCGTATTTTTATTAGGAAGTAACTTATACCCGCGGCTTTGCCCGCTTTATATTAGCATTGAAATATTGTAAACATAAAACCTATCATCATCATCATCATTTCAGCCGAAAGACGTCTACTGCTGGACATAGGCCTCCCTCAAAGATCACCACAACGACCGGTCCTGTGCTGCTCACATCCAGCGGCTTCCCGAAAACTTTACCAAGTCGTCGAACCACCTTGAGACGGGTCTGCCCACGCTGCGTCTTCCGGTACGTGGCCGCCACTCGAAAACTCTTTGACCCCATCGGCCATCCGTTCTACGAGCTACCTGGCCCGCCCACTGCCTCTTAAGTCTAGCTATTCTTCGGGCTATTTATGTGATTTTCTGATTCGATCATGAAGAGAAACTTCAAGCATAGCCCTATTATTTCCCTTTGAGGTACCTTGAGCTTTCTTATGAAGCCCATAGTTAGCGACCACGTCTCAGCACCATATGTAATCACCGGCAACGCACACTGGTCAAATACTTTCTTCTTGAGACAACGCGGTATCTAGGGCGATAATATGTTACGTAGCTTCCCAAACGCTGCCAGGCCGAGTTGGATTCGACGATTGACCTCTTTCTCAAAACCTATATTGTATACTTAGTTTCTGTAAAATGCGTTAAATCACATTTTTAGTTCCTTATTAGCCCGTGTGTGATTTTTTACTTTCGTTATCTTGTTCTGATTGTTATGTATTATTGTTGGTTTTTGCTTTTTTAATAAAAAAAAAACCTATCGTGGTATATATTATTTCTACAATTAGTATTAATGCGGTCTTTGAATGATGTATTCGTTCATAGTCTAAATAAGCATTTTCACAACCCAAATTACAGAGGTTGACAAATTCCATATATATATATATTGCCTCCGTAATGAAAATGGTCGTATCTAATTAAAACACAAAACGGAGACAAATAAGATCTAAAAATCTTTAAAAATATGTCACTTGCGTCCTTTTAGGCTAACTCGAGAACGGAAGCTCGTAGGGAAATAAAAAATACTACAAGATGTGCCTTTTTTCCTGATTCTAAATATATATATATGTAACTCAATTTTGCAAAAATCAGCATATGTGCCTTCTTTTTTGGGACAGCAGGATAATCAAACATACTTCAACAATATTTCGGTTATACATAAAATTTTTGAACCATTTATTTAGATGATACGTCCGCATTAGAAATTACTGTTAGAGGTCATATGTATAATTTGCAATGCTTCGTTAATATTCTGGAAAATATTTATACAATTAAAGAACCAGTCCTGACTCATAAGTGCACACAGCTGTAACTCAAAGCCGAAATGTGAAATTCGGATAGTATCTTCACTTTGTTTTATTATTACATAGGTAATATGTGAGAGTTGATTAATCCACTGTTAAAGACTGAAAGTTATACGGAATTCCGTTCAGTTTTGAATTTAAAATCATTACAATTGCAATCTTTTTACGCATTCGTTATTGTATCAAAGCATATGGCTGCAGGGACAATCCTATTAAAACTCAAGTCATTATTATTGGAAGCTCTAAGTTGACTGCAAAAAGCGATGGAGCGCAACTTCCTTATATCGTCTTTGTGTTGGTTTTTTATTACATATTTAATTGTAATGTTTTATTTTCACTTTCAGTCGAGAATAAGTATTTGTCGACAAGATTTACTTTTACCCTCCTAACTTTCTCCATGTATTACTTTCAAGACATATACTATACTTGCCAAGGAGATACTTCAGTTATTTTATAATGTAAATCGGTTCTATCGTTCTCAAGTTATAAACAAGCTAACGAACATAAAAACAACCAGAGAAACGTTACCTTTTATAACATTATGTAAGTAAGGATAATGGAAATTATCACGCATGACAATCTGTAAAGACAGGCTATCTTTTCAACACGCTTCTAGCTTCAATTGTAACTACCTAACTAACAATGTAATAAATTCTTAAAAGTAAATTTTAATCTACTTGTAATTATCGTATCTAAATGAAATATTGTATGTATATGTAGTTCGGATGACAAAACTATAATGTGGTATCTTGGAACTGATCTAATGATGGAGCCAGGAGGTGGAACACTTCAGTGGCTACTAGTAAGCCCCTCGTGCTAAGGCTCATATGTTTTGTTTTGAGGAGTCCTATAGATTGGCCTTGGTAACGAGATGTTATTATAAGACTAAAAAGTTTTATAATTTTTAGTGCTCGATTAAAGCGTGTTTTTTTAGTTGATTTAAACTACATATTAATAATTGATTTATATCTCATAGTGGACATTTGGAAGTTTTGTAATGAAAAACCTCTTAATCTTCACAATACTGTTCTATTATAATCTTGAATTTAGGTTGTTACAAATATTAGATAAATTTACTGGACGCGACGCAACCGTGTACTTATTGTTAGTTGCGAAAAAAACTCTCTGATGCGAGGTTCCGGCCATCCACCCGCCGAAACACAAAAAAATGAACAGGTGCACGGCGTAGACATCTTCCCCCCCGTTGAAAGACTCCTTTCAACTTCTTCAGCCGTGATCCGGCGAAGAGAAAGGCAAGGGCAGATCCGAGTAAGAGGCCTCCGGAAGCAGCCTCTGGTAGTCTCAATATCTGCGACCCGTGTGACACCGTCCGAACTAGGGAACAGGTGGCTGACACGTCCCAATCGCCAGCTGAGTGGTGGGACGTTATCTTCCTGGAGAAGTACTAAATCTCCGACTTCCAAAGATGCTGATTTGGTACGTCATTTGGAACACTGTTGTAGTTCAGCTACATATTCCTTTTGCCAGCGATGCCAAACATGATGATTAATTTGTTCAAGCTTCATATAACGTTGAAGGTGGTTCTGATTCTCTTGCTTCAGCGATAGAACAGGCAATGCATTTAGGGCATGCCCTATCAAAAATTGACCTGGAGTTAGGAAATGGTAATCGTTAGGGGACGATAGGTATTGCGATGAAAGTGGTCCTCGCATACCTGCTAAATTTTGTTAAAATATTGCTTTGCTATTGAAACTTGCTCTAGTTCCCAAAACTTTGTCAATTCCTTATACTTGGAGATATAAGGCCAGCAACGAGCCAAAATAGTTTTGAGCTACCGTAGCTTAAGCATGTTATGACCTAATGCTAACTGATCACATTCTAATAGATCCCAAGACAATCAAGACGTCTATAGCCGACAGCTTATGAAAATAAGGATCAGCTAACTGTACGATTTTGGGATTTTTGATTGATATCTATATATTTTTTAGGAATAGTACTTGTTAATTGGTTTCATACATAAAATTACTGTACAAAACTATAGTCATTGTTAATTGAATTTAATCGGGCAATGCAACTTTAAGTCACATGTTCTGCTAAGTTGTTGCCTATACCAATAATGTTAATTTTATTTATAGCACATATTTGTAATGATAACTTCTTCATGAGTGACTGACTAATAAATGAAAACTGACTTCCGCAGTCTAATAAAGCACGCGCTAGAATTTATTTATTTGTTTGAGGACTAATAATATTAACCATGGCTGTTGACAAAAGAATGTGGTTTTCTGTCAAAATGTCATTGGTAGAATTGTTGACCGATATTCCAGTAGAACCGCGATCTGTGTTAAAATTATTGCTGCTGACTGGCACTGGCATTGCTCGTACTAGTATTCATAGAATTAGGTAAATGCAAATGTGAGTTGTGCCTACGCTTGCACTCACGACTGGGACCCAACTTGCAATCATGCGCACGATGCCCATTTCTTAAACAATTGGAGCATAAGTGCAATTTAAATGCTTCATCTCGTCGTTCCTGAACACTCTTCGCTAGGAAAGTAGGGCAGTCGTATATCCAGTGATCGCCTTTGCAGACAACGCACTGCTTAGCGACGGAGCTTGTGTTTTGAAATGTAGATCAAAAAAATTTTGTACTACGAGAATTGTTATTGATATTCTGGCGTGATTGTCTGGCCTTAAGTATATCAGACTTGTTTTGATACATAGTTTCTAACACGTCAGCACGATCAGTTAGGAACGTATTAAAATCTTTTAGAGTGGGGATATCAGACAAACTGTTACGATGTTCTTCCCACTTCATGGCGGTACGATTTTCTAATTTTGTTATAAGAATTTTAATAATTATTATATCAAGCAGTTCGGTATGTTGAACTAAACTTGATAATGCTCGTAAATATTTGTTACGTGATCAACTAGAAACCTTAGTGATTTGTTCGATTCACGTTTGTGTTGTTGCTGTACTGTTTTAAAATATAACAATGAATTGAGGTGTTGATTTATAAGTTGGCGCTTGTTATGATAACGATCGCACAAAAGCTGCCACGCAATTTCATAGTTAGTTTCACAAATTTCTAAATTAGAAATAAACCGCGCGACTTCGTTTTCGAGATACGATACTAAATAAAGAAACTTGTGGATATGAAGTGTTGTGGATATTGTGGATGTGAAACGTTAAACGACCTTTAACCGGGCTACGTTTAGCAAATAGTTCCTACAATAGTTTTGCACTACTGTCTTTATCTACGCTTAAAGACATCTTGTTTATTAATTTATAGCAAGAACCGCACAATAATTAGCACCGGGATCTTTAGAAAAATGGATATAGTTGATTGAGTAATCTTGACAGTAACACCATTGCCAAATGAAGGAATAAGGTTATATTTTGTAATCTTATCTAATACTCCTTTGGCGGCACCTGGGGTCCGAACGCAGCCACGCGGCGGCGGCGCGGCGTCACCCGAACACGGCTAGCGGTAGCCGGCAGCGTCAGGCGGCGCGTGACGGAGTCCCTGGAATAGTCGGCCGGAAATATTTGAAATATTGTTAACTAGAATAATAATACGAACTGAGTGGGCGATTAAGTTAAGTGCCTCAGATAACCCCGTAGGATATAATTACTATTTTATGTTTGGATATTCAAATATTATATATTCACATACTTATTTTAATCAATATACTGTTATTTAAATGAAATTACGATTTTACAAATTGTTATGTTGGGTAATTGACAATGAACAATAAATTTTAATTTTACTATTTTAGATATCTTATGGTATAATACTTGAAAGAAGCTTTAAAATAGTTAGGTATTTTGTTGAACAATAAAACACGAGTAGAATGTACCAAACAGCAACCCTTTTGATAGGAAAATACGTTTGGGTATTTAACTGATAGACGAGGCGGCTGCTTCTAGCTGCACTGGTCCTCGTTGGTGGCTATGGCACACGTACACCCACAGGTACACGAGCTGCTCGCAAATGTTGACGAAATTCTCGAACTTGCGTGGACAGGCTGACGGTGAACCTTGACGTCGCAGAAGCCAAGGCTGGGCGCGGCGCGTTCTGCTGACCGACCTGGCGGGCTTAGCTGTCTGCTATTATAGTGTTCTTGCGTCTGTAGACCTCCACGAGAAATCTTTCGTAGATTGCCTTTGATGAGAATTCTTTGTCTTCGTACTCAAATCCGAATTTTGCAAATATGTCCTGTCACGGTCGCCAAATTAGGTCTCATAGTGGACATTTGGAAGTTTTATAATGAAAAACTTCATAATCTTCACGATACTGTTTAATCTTGAATTTAGGTTGTTACAAAATAGAATAGATTATTTTACTCGACGCGACGCAACAGTGTACTTATTGTTAGTGGCAAAAAGTCACATGTGCAAAAAAATTCTCGAATGCAACGTAGTCATGCAGTTTATGTGTTTAG
This sequence comes from Saturnia pavonia, assembly GCA_947532125.1. NCBI lineage: Eukaryota > Metazoa > Arthropoda > Insecta > Lepidoptera > Saturniidae > Saturnia > Saturnia pavonia. The sequence goes on from OX383923.1 coordinate 2,736,873, forward strand.
TATAACACGGATTCTAGATTATAGGCATTCATAACTAACTTAATTGATTTCACTTATTGATTCATATTAAAGTTTTTTTTAATTATTATAAGAATGGTTTAAACTACCTACGTTGATTAACTAATGACGTTTCGAAATAATTACATCTTTTTTCCACATTACAGCTGGTTTGCACTAAGAAAATGCTTTACCTATAGCGTTGCGTTCGCTAGTGTACAAAGTAAAATTGCAATAAAGTATTCATTCAATCATATATTTAATGGAGATGTGTGCGCTCACTGAAACCCAGCGCTGTGATAATTGGTTTTTTTTTTTTTTTTTTTTTTTCGAACTGACTATACTGTTAGCCTTAGGGGCCCTGGAGCCTTTACGGCTTTTACAGCTTTACCGGGCTTGGGGGCGAGCGCTTAGGGCACTCAGCCACGAAAGCTAAGCAACAACATCCGAGGGTGCCAAAGTGGCCGAACCTCGGCTCGGACTGTTGCGCGTATGCAATTAAGTCGCGATCTGACTAATTCCCTATCCGTAATTCGATCTAAACTAACTATACATATATACATGTTTCTGCCCCCTGGGAGGAGGGAAGGAACATGTGTATGTGTATTTAGTGGTCTGAAAATTTTTGTCTAATCTAACTAGGCAAAAAAAGAAAAAAAAAGGTCCCTTACAGAACCTATGTACCTATGTGTGTTGTGCATGTGTGTATAATGCAGTGTCATGTATGGCTGTGAAAGCTAGTGATTGTAGAGTCACTTGTATCGCGCGAGCGGCTGCTTGGCTCAAGGGCTCCATGCCGATGGATCGGACCTAGGCTTGAGTTGCCGCAGAGGAGGGCGGTCGTGGCGGGTGTGCGGGAGCGAAGTTAACCGTACGTCCCCTGCGGAGGGAACGGTGGTTTCGCGGGCGTGGGCGCGAGCACGCATATGTTGCGGGAGCGGACGCGTAGAAATTGTTAGCGTTCTCGATGTCGTCATCGGAATCGACAAAGAGATTTCGCGGACGGCGTTTATAACGTTTGGCAACGGGGATCGAGTTGTCTGGGACGTAGTTCACGGTGGATTTTACGAGCGGGTTGGGATGATTCGAAGCGCTATCGAAGTATCTCCTGGTGAGATATTTCACATAGGCTTCTATCGAGGGAAGCCTCATGTCCCTGTGCAGGTCCATGTTCCTAACGAAGGCTGGAGGGTCAAGCAGGCGACGGAGAAACCGATTTTGGACTCTTTGCATGCGGGCAAAGTTATGTTTGGACATATGTGCGAACGCGGCGCAGCTATATGTCAAGATCGGACGGACGCACATCTTGTACAGTGTGAGCTTATGTCTTAAGGACATTTTGCTTACCGAACTGAGCAAGGGTCGCAAGCGGGAAAGGATCCAGATGGCCCTATTCCTGACTATAGTAACGTGTGCGTTGAAATTAAGCTTCGAGTCGAGGGTGACACCCAGATATTTAGTCTTGGTGGCCCAAGGGATATTCGTACCGAATAATGAGAGGGGTCCTACCGTGCGTGGTAGTTTGCATGTATGCGGTTCGAACATAATCGCGGCGCTCTTTACCGGATTAATAGCTATTCGCCACGTTCGAAACCACTCCCCGAGAGTGGTTACGGCACGTTGGACTGCGCAGGCGAGATTTTTTCTGTGTCTGTTTGACGCATATATGACTGTGTCGTCAGCGTAGAGCCCTACCTCGACCCCGGGGGGCTTCGGGAGGTCGCTGACGTACAGATTGAAAAGGCAAGGCGCCAGAATGGAACCTTGCGGGACGCCTGAGCGTATAGGGTGGGCGGTAGATAGTACTCCTTCCACTCGGTAGTGGAAGGTGCGGTCGCGTAGAAAATCGTGAACTAGATGAACTAACCTATCCGGGACTTCTAATTGATGTAGCTTGTGGACTAGTCCGGCATGCCAGACCTTATCGAAGGCCTTAGCTACGTCGAAAAAGACCGCAAGCGTACGGGCGGGGGCGATACTACTTTTGGCAAAGTTGCTCGTGATGTGCTCCGTGAGGCGGTGCACTTGATGTGTACACGAGTGTCGGGCGCGAAAACCGAACTGTTCGGGAGGGTATAGATTTTTAATATCTATAACGGTTTTGAGACGGTTCAGAAGGAGCCGCTCGTAAAGTTTCCCTAGTGTGTTTAAAAGGCTGATCGGGCGATAGCTATCGGGAAGCGAAGCTTTTTTGCCGGGCTTGTGAATACCTATAACTATAGCTTTTTTCCAGACGGCTGGAAAATAGCAGTGGGCTATGGCTACATTGAAGATGCAGACCAAAAGAGCTATGAGGTGATCGGGAAGAAGTTTAAGTACTTCATTCCTGATACCGTCGGGGCCGGGGGACTTTCTAGGCTTAAGGCCTTTAATAACAGAACAAATCTCGTCATGCGTGACCGGGTTTAACGTTTCCGCGGGGGGAATCGTCGTTAGTTCCTGAACGGCGGTCTCGATGGTTTCGATGTGGGCAGTGTCTACGTTGTCGCAGTTTGGAGAGCACTGGCTCTCCAAGCTTGCGGCAAGGCATTCTGCCTTATCGTCACTATCGAACGCGGGTGGGAGATCGGGGCCCCTTTCGAGGGGCGGCATCAGGGCGGAAGCTTCTAACTTCAGAGAGCGGGCGAGGTTCCAGTAAGCCAGATGGGACGGCTTGAGACCCTCTAGGAGGTTATCCCACCGGTGACCTCTGTACTCGCCGATGCGAGTTCTAACCTCTCTCTGAAGTCGCCGTAACCTACAGGTGTTATCCCTCGTCGGATAAGAATCGTGTGCACGTGTCGCGGCGTTCTTTTCAGTGATTAACGCTCGTAAGCCGGGGGGGAGTATAAAACGGCGTTCGTTTGCCGCTTGCACCTCTCTCGAGGCCTCCCTTACACCGGTTTGGAGGTAGTCGACCAGGGAATCGATCGCTAAGTCGGCGTCTGCTGTTGACTCTAATACGTCGGGGATCCTAGCTAAGCTGGACGGGGTAGCGTTATCGGTTAGGTAACGATTTAATATCGCGTAGTCAACTACTTTGACTTTTGGCGGACTGGGGTCGAACGGTTGCCCGAGTTGTAAGATAACCGGGCGGTGATCGGAGTCCAGTTCGTGTACGACTTCTATAAGTCGTAACCGAAGTGAGACACCTTTGAGGAGGGCTATGTCAAGTACTGTCGGTTGACAGTTATCTTGAAAGTGCGTGGGCTCTAGCGGTGCTATGACGTCAAAGCCGAGCACATCGCATAGTAGGTCGAGAATAACCCCGTTAGGGGTGTTACGCGAGTTGTTGAAATGGGTGTGACCGCTATTGAGGTCGCCTGCTATTATTACGGATTGACCGAGTGAAAGTAGCGCCTCCAGATCGGACTGAAGGAGTCTTTTACTCGGGGAGAGATATGCAGAGACAAGCGTGATTGACGGATGGCCAGTCATGCCTATTCTACAGATGGACACTTCCATATTGGTAAGTGCGGGAGGGTCTATTGGCATGCAATAGAGGGAACGCTTGTAGTAGATGAGCGTGCCGCCTCCTCGGGTGGCACGGTCATTTCTGACTATATTGTAATTTGCTATCTTAGGGTCGCGCCTACTGGGTTTTAGAAGTGTTTCTTGTACTAGAAATACGTCTATCTCCCGTTCCCTAAGAAAGGTGGATACTAGGTCCCGTTGTGGAAGGAGGTTTCGCGCGTTAAAGAAAGAGATGGTGAGACTCCTAGGTTTAATGCGAGCCATTTATAACCGTTATCTATTTCCCGGCACGGGCCAGGCGCATTAGCGTCGCTGTCATCAGGGGAAAACGCCTGATGGATTCGGCGGGGCCGTACTCAGCGACGCACTGGTCGTATGCCAGTACTTCCTGAGGGTCATGCTCGCGGAAGAGCATGACCATGTAGTCAACGCCGCGGCGCGTGCTAACGGGCGGGGAGGCCTGAGCCTTAGGAGGCTGAGGGCGGGGAGTAGAGACCCATGCTGCCTGAGGGGCTCGCATGGCCGGAGGGGGTGCGCGGGGTGCGGGGGTGGCCGCCACCGGGGCGCGGGAAGCGCCCGGGAGGCTGGGAAAGGCTTCTGGCGTGAGCAGAGGCATGGGTTGACTATTGGCGGCGGGACGTGCCCTCTGAGGAGGGGTGTGTCGCTCTTGCCTTGGGCGCGTAGGGCGCATAGGGCGCGTGGGACGCGGGGCACGGGGACAGCCGCGATAGTTCGCGGGGTGACCCGCGTTGCCGCATAGCACGCAGCTCGGAGGGGTAGACGACTCGCGAGTGCGCGTGCACTCGCTTGTCGCGTGGTCCCCGAGGCACTTAACGCACCTGGGACGTAAATGGCAGTTACGGGCCGAATGTCCGTACAGCTGGCAGTTGTGGCACTGCGGAGGGCTGCGGTTTTTGTGTGGGGGCTCTACGGCTATTCCGGAGAGCTCGCACACTTTCCTGACATTAAAGATGGCTCTGCCCTCGGGGGTCAGATCCAAGATAACTACGACCATATCTAATGGTCGGTTTTTGGATTGTCCGCCGTGCATTCTATGCACTTCGCGGACAGGGAGGGCCTTCGCTAAGAGGTCAGTTTTGACCTCCTCGGGCGTGATTTCCACCGGGATGCGGCGGATTACAACCCGGAGGTGACGCTCATCGTCTAGGGTGTATGAGTAGTAGTGTAGGTTGCTTGCTCGGAGCAACTTTGTGAACTGACGGTGTTCGTCAGAAGTGGTTACTTGTACGCGGATACCGTTGGCCGTTGTCCGCGAGCTTAGTCCAGACCGCCTTGTTTTGGACTACTACCGGCGGTGGGCGACGCGCCTTTCTGCCGGCAAAAGTACCGGCAGGCGCTGAGGGCGCTGCGGAGCGGGGGGCGTGGCTGTTTAGCACAGTTTTCTGCGCCTTTTGTGGGCGGGACTGAGTCTCCGGAGACTCGGGACGCGAACGCGATGCCCGTTTGGCGGGCTTGTTTTTTTGAACGAGGGTGAAGCCCTCGTTATCTGTGACTATCGCCGTGTCCATTTCGTTGGACTCGGGTTCGGGATCCGGATTAGTGGGCGAGTAGCTATTGTTCGTAGCTACTAGCGTCGGCGTGTCCGCTTCGGGAACTAACGACGCGAAAGAGTTCTTGATCGGCAGCGCAGAGGGCGCTGGGATCGTGACTTGATTGCCCGGGGAACGCGAGCGCGATGACGGCCGTTTGTACGGCGTCTGACGGTGAGCGCGGGGTGCCGTTGAGCGGGAGCGCGAGACGGGCTTCTTGTCCGTCGCGTGGGGCGCGGCGGGGTCGCTGGTGGCCTCGGTGGCCTGTGCGACAGCAATGGCGGGTTGCGCGGCCGCGATGGCCCTATTGAAATCCGTCCATATCGACGGGTGTAGGCTTGTTGCGAACGCAACGAAGCTTTCCAAGTCTGCCATTCCGGCGGCGGCGGTTGGGCGGGCGGGGGTGAAGTTAAACCTCCCTGCCGGAGAGGCAGGGGGGTGCGCCGAGTGAATTTAAACGGCTATCCCGAGCCGTGTAAAGGGACCTGCGGGTCACGGTGTAATGACTCGCAGGAAAGAACCTACCGGGCCCTACGTGGAGGTCCCTATAATCCCGAGGCAGAGAACGCAGCCGGTATAAATACCTAGCTACGCCCAAACAGACACTCGGGGATGGATGTGTAGCAGGATCGGAAGGGTGGGAAGGAGACACTCAGGGCTTGACTATGACTCTATCAAGGGCCAAGGTTCCTGAGCCCGACCAAGTACTATCGTTTGCCTCTGAAGGAGGCAACCGAGGGGCGCTTGGGTCACGCACCCACTTGCTTTAGTTGGCACCGTCAGGTATCAGGCAAGTGACCACTAAAGTGTGGATTTCGTCGAATAGAAACAATTTGCTCTTAAAAGAGCAGTTTTATGGTTGTGCAGCGCGACACAATGGGTGCGAGCGAGACGGCGATACGCAGGTGCGGCGCAGGTGCGATGCAGGTGTGCAGCAAAGCCGGTCGGTCGTAAAACTTCACAAAGGCGGCAGAGAGCGGTCGTAAACACGTCCGTTCCCGCCGGCGGTCGTGATCGGTCTCCTTGATAATTGGCTGTTGCACATGCTGAGCAGGGGTCCTTTTCAATGTTAAATGCAGTAGTTATCCGGCAATATTTCAATATTTTAAACAAAAGTAATATACAAGATTTATTACCAAATGGACTTTCTTTCTTTATATTTGTCACTGAAATCAAACAAGTGTTTATAGAAAAGTTCATAAAAAGGACATTTTAATAATTAGTAAATGAACTAATAGTGAGATGGTTATAAGGTCATGATTCATTGAAACTGTCAGTATTGCCGCTTACATTAAGCATCGCTTTTGTAAATATAATTAAATGGCTTATTCCTTATACTCCACAGTTGCGCCTCATAAAACTGAAACACAAATTGTGTTTCTAGTTTTTGCGTTTGTTTTTTGTGCATTGTTTTTATATACCTAATATAATCTAATAATTACGTAAATATTTTTCATACTACTAACCAAGTATTACGAATTATATTTGTGACCTTCTGTGTGAAATTATCATCCATTTAAATTATTTCAAATTATTTATGTATAATTGAAATATTACTGAAGTGTATACTTACTTACATGTATTTTCTGTTAAAAATTATTTTACGAAATTCGCCGATTACTAAAATTCGCTATGTAAAAATACATAAATTGGCTTAGAAACAGTATAGGTACCTACGAATAGTTAGTAATTAAACCGACCGCATCAGTAGCAATGTCAAGCGGGCGAAACCGCTGGAATAAGTTACTCTCTAATAGGAAAATAAACAAAGATAGTTGCACGGTTCGGTGAGTATTTATTTTTAATGTTTAATTTCGGTCTCTAGTGATAATTAATTGAAATATTTTGCTTACATTTTCATCGAAGATAGAGCATATATAATCTGAACTTTGATACATTTCATGCACAGTTCTACAAGTACTGTAGCCTGAGCTTTCGATAAAGGAAAACATCGTTAGGGAACCATAGCATGTCCTAATGTCCTAATTTCCGCCTGGCTAGCTACCACCCTCAAGTTGAAAATCTGTCGCCAAGCACCAATAGGTGTGTTCCGGCAGCTGCACTTGAGAGCCATTCTTCCACTAGGTTTAACGTGTTATCATCTTGGGCTACATCGTCACTAAACATCAGGTGAGATTGTGGCCACTAAGCCGAAACCTATAACGATAAAAAAAAACAGCCGAACTGAACTATATAAGTAGAATTATTATTTTACTCAAATTATTAGCGAAATGAAATATCTAGTAGATAACCTGGTGAAATTCTCCTTTTAGCGGCCTGAGTGGTGCCGACAACATAATATAACGTAATAATAACTGTAATAAACAATTTATACAGATGTTTATTGCCTTCGTTAGTGCGTTTTTAGGGTTTCGAAGTCAAAAGGAAGAGTTTCGCAATGTCCTTTTGTCTGTCTGTGGCTAAGCTCAACGATTCTCAGTATTAGGAATCTGTAATTTGATTTGGTATGCATATTAGTCGCGACGGCAAAGTGATAATTATGGTAGTAGTATAATGAAGTTAAAAGGAAAACTATCAGAGGTTAGTAGGCTTTACAAGTTAACACGTCACTGCAAAGGCAGCACGCATGATGAATAATAATGACCTTACCAGTGTAAGAGAATGAGCAGATGCAAATTGCTATTTTTATAAACTAATACATATTAAGCCATAAGCAGTATTGAATTATTATTATTATTTATTTGTTTACTAATTTACTACATATTTTTATTGAATCGAATTTTGGGCCCACCGTGACTTGCTCTGGGGTTCCAGATAAAATCTGCGCTGAGTGCCTCGTGGCACTTCAGCATTTATGCTGAGCTGAGCTTTACACAAACAAACATCTCTTCCAGTTTATTACATTAGTTTACTTGTAAACTAATATAAATTGTTAACTTTTAAAGCCTACTAACCTCTGACTACTTTCCCTAATACCTACCTACTAACCTCCTTTTAACTTCATTATATATACTACTACCATTACTCTTTCACATATCCAAAAACAACTATTTAGAGGCCATGTGATGCATGAATTACTTCATACAAAAGTATACTATAGATATTTGAACGTGGACCTACACATAAGTCCCTAGTTCTATATACTTTTCATTATCTTCCAGTCTTTGAAAATTGATTACTTTTGAAAACAATTCGCCTTTAGTACGTGCCAAGGTCACAAAAGGAGCACACTCAATTGTTTATTTGCAGGTGCAGTCATTTATGATTAATGTTATTTTTCATTTCATAATAAACTTTAAATTGCCCTTTACTTGTTTTTTTTTCTGCCAAGGCAATGTATATATGATAAGAAATTTGATATATTTTAGTCACAATTCAACGTGATCAGCAAACTTAAACTTTGTAAGTAGAAATACTATTTTGCATTAAATATAATATTTTGTAAAACATTTTATTAAGATGAATTAGATTTTAAAATTGAGTACAGAAACCGGTATATAAAATTTATGTTGTCATCATAACTTTATTAAAATAAGAAATGAAGGCAAAGTTTTCTTTTCCTAATTTACTTCTCGGGTTAATTAAATAAAATGATTATACATTTGTTTCATAGTCTCAAACAAGAGAAAATACCTGAAGGAATTTTCTTTTACGGGACTGATTACATTGTGACAATAGCAGTTTGGAAACTAGAAGTTAATTAAAAAAAAATAAACATAATTTTCACTATTTTACTTTCATAAGTTAATTTTAGTATGTAATTTGGGTAAGAAATACTTAAGGAGTAAATTTTACTACTGAATTTATTGACTTTCTAGAAATAGATGTTGTGATAATATCTGGAAATTATGTCTTTTAAAATAAATAAGAGGAAAATGAAACCTTGTTTTTATCGATTTACAGATCAGCGTTAAAGTACAGAACTATCTGATGTTAAGTGACGATATCGCGGAAGACACAGACATGGAGCTGAATTGAAAGTGCGGCTGCCGGTACAAATGGATCTTCCCACCGATAGATTTTCAACTGGAGACTAAGTAGTCTAGGATATACATCTTAGAATATATGGGGTATATTCATAGCGCTATTTTCTTCACTTAAATCTTAGGATAATTGTAGAGTTAGAATGCACATCGAATGACGAGGTGTCTGATCGTACTAACACTGAGACATTATCACTTTTAAATTACAGTAAGATAAGATACCTGCAAGAAGAACTACAGTTTTAATACTTTCAATTTCAGGTAAAGTACGCAATGATGACAGTGTGGGCCCTGCTTGCCTTTGCTTCAGCAACGGCCACTGCTAATACAGAACCAGAAGCCATGGAAACTCAAGAGTCTGCGCCTTATGTGAACACCGCTAGATGGTTTTAAAAAAACATCAACGTTTCATTTCAGTTCTATTTCTATTCACTTTTAATGCTGAATTATAAACAGTTAATCTTAAAAAATATATTGTGTTATTTTGGTGATATGTATGTATATATTTTTACGTTGAAATGGTTATTTTATAAATAAATAAGATGTTTTCAAATTTGCTTTTTTCGAGCTATTATTCAACACTGCTAAGACTATTTTATTATGTCCCTGTTTATTAATTTTAAAATAAATGTAAAATTATTAGTTTAGGCATATAAGTAGTGGTGATTCGCGGGTTCTAGCTCACTTAATTGAATCGTCGGATCCGGGGCCGACCCATCCTACTAGTAGCAAATGAAGTTGATTAAAGCCACGGATTAAGTTTATTAGGCCGCGTATTAAAAAATAATACTATTTCCGCTATTCCGCTAATTCCTGACTCACAGCAGATTGTCAACATATTTATTTTTAATTGCCGCCCACGATTGAAGTAAAATTAAGCACGTATTCACGTCAGAAATCTAACAAGCACATTTAAAATCACGTCGTCCCGATATTTAGAAATTCCCACTGAATAACTCATAGTAATGTTATTTAAATGAATCACAAAACTCAGCAAAATGGTACAGGTAATGTTTCAGGCGCTAAAAATACTTTTACTACGACTAAATTTACAGATGAGATCTTTGCAAATTATTATTGACCGACAGTAAAAAGAAAGAGGTTCTCAATTCGGTTGTTTTTTTTAAATATATTTGTTAGACATTATTTTCTTAGACGTCATTTATAAACCAATTTAGAAACCTATTTTTTGTTGGAAATGGATATTTTAAAGGGGATCCCATTCATTTCGAAATACACCATGAAAGTACTCAAAATCGAATAAGTTTTTTTTATATATCGTAACGTATAAGTGAGTACACTGTATCTGATGGTGAGCACAATGCAATCCAATAACATCGGTGACTACCGTGGGATTTACAATCCTTCGTCAGTCGTCACTGTCATGCCGGCTTGCTCAAATGTCTCCTCACGTTATGTTTGAAAGACTTCATGTTAAAGAAAGGATAGAACACACTGACTGGGAGATAGTACCACAGCTTCACAGTACGGCAAAGATAAGACGTAGCAAATTTCCTTGGTTTGTTGGAGGTTACCGTAAAACTGTGGCTCCGGAGCCCAGCGCTTGTGGTTCTGTTATGAAAAGGCGAAGAGGGAGTTAGGTTTTTACAGCTCTTCAGAACACTCACCATGCACACGCACAGTAAGGCAATGTCTCTGCGCAGCTGAAGTAGCTCGATGAACTTAGTATACGTCTGCATTATTTATGAAGCGGACAGCCCGTCCGACCTAACTATGGTCAAGGATTTTCTGGACTGACTTAGTTTGCGAAGGCACAACGGAACGCCCTAACGTCAAATATTGAAGGTAGGCACTGGAACTCCGTAATATAACAATGTAACCTAGTCGCCACAATCTTCCAATTTTATTATAGATTGTCCTCGCTTCGGCTCGTCCAGGTTTGACCTCGAGTCACGGACAAGTTATAGGCTGAATCAGCAGAATTCGCACAAGCTTATGAAGGAGGAAGACACTACACGGGCTTTTTTGAACTTAATCGAAGGAGAATAGTCAAAGGTTCTAACAAACCGAACAAATAGAAGAGAATGTAGGAATTGGTATACACTATTCTGGTAAAGTCCGACAAGGCTTCTAAAAATATATAAGAAATTACTAGACTGTAAATTATTGACAGAAAAAAGTAAACTGTGTGTAATTGAATTAAATACATTACTAAACCAGGAATGACAAATGTGTAAACAAATAATGACGGGAATAATTATAATAATCAGTTTAATGTATTTGGAAATTAATTAAATAATCTAGTGACTGTAATGTGGAATAATAAATAAAAAATTGTTGAGAATATAATAGAATTACAATTGACATTGGAATAATTATAACTTAGATAAGATAATAAAATCTATTAATATCAAAAGTAGAAATTATGTAAAATTAAGGTTATTAGGAAAATGTATTAGTAGAATAAGATAGATTAAGGCGGAGGCTTCAAACACAAAAGTAACCATAAACAACTCTGTTTATGTTAGAGGGGAATACAGAGAACACGAAAAAAAAGCCTGGCCGCCATGAGAAGCAGTCTGGCCATAAGTATTTTTAAGAACAATATTCTTATATCCGAGTCGTGTATTATGTGTGTGGTCTTGATTGTCAGAAGACAGATTTCGTAGACTCGTTGTTTCAGCATTTTTGAAAGCCACCTTTCACTCAGTTCGCTAGTCTTTTTTGAAATTGCCTTGGATGTAGATTTTCTAATTTGAGATAAGCATTTCTGCCATTCTTCGCTCGCTTCATTTAAACGGGATTGCTTCATATATTAGCGTAGCTCTATCTTCATGCGTTTTCGATAAATATTATGTTATTTATTTACTGAAGCTTATTTTAAAAATATTTTCTCATGTCATACTTAAAATAAAAGTTCTTACGAACTATGAGTCTGCCACATACTTAAACTTCCACATGTACGAGTCAGGACTGGTTCTTTAATGCTATAAATATTTTCAGAATAATAACGAAGCATTGCAAATTATACATGTGACCTTCTAAGAGTAATTTCTGATGCGGACGCATCATCTATATAAATGATTATAAAAAAATATGCATAAATGGAATATTGTTGAAGTGTACTGAAGTGTATTGTTGAAGTATACTGCCCTCCTAAAAAGAGGGGCGCATATACCGATTCTTGCAAAATTGAGTTATTTTCAGACTCAGGGAAAATGGCGTACCTAGTATTTTTTTGTTTTTTTTTTTTATCATTACGAGCTTCCGTTCTTGTGTTAGCCAAAAAGATTGCAAGTGACATACTTTTAAAGATTTTCAGATCTTTATTTTTTTCTCTGGTTTGTGTTTTTGTTAAAAAAGCCCATAAGCCCATTTTCTTTACGAAGGCAGTATATTATATATATTGTATGTCAACCTCTGAAATGTATGTTGTGATAATGCATGTTTAGACTAAGTAATAATAATGAACGAATACATTCATAGACCGCATTAATACTAATTGTAGAAATAATATATACCACGATAGAAAAAGTTTTTTTTAATTACAAAAGCAAAACCCAAGTTTACATAGCAATCAGAACGAGATAACGAAAGTAAAGACACACACGGGCCAGTAAGTAACTAAAAATGTCATTTAATGCATTGTACTAAAACTAAGTATACAATATAAGTTTTATGTTTACAATATTTCAATGCTAATTAATGTCAAGCGGGCAAAGCCGCAGGTACAAGATACTCCCTAATAAAAATACGAACCAGAACTGTTGCACGCTTCGTTAGGTTTTTTAATGTTTAATCTTGGTTTGAAATTGCTTCTTAATTATTATTTTATTTATGATCTTTTGTTTTTTGCATCCCAGAAAATGTATATATAATGTGTGATCTGATCCATTTCAAGCACAATTCTACAAGAACTGCAAACAACATGAAATTTGTAAGTAGACATATATTTTTATATTTAAATAGTTTATAATATATTCGCTGGGTGCCTTCCCGAAAATTAAAATGGCACCTATATAGGTAAATTTTGAATGTAAAATATTAACTAAGTACAAATTTACACCGAAATCATCAGAGCCGTGTCTGATAAACCCACTAAATATTTAAACTTTGGGTTACAAAGGGCATCTCGGCAAAAATGTTTTTTGTTATTTTGTGAATAACAGTATTAATATAATAAAACTATAATAGCATATAATGGTATTTTGTTCTTCTTTAGTCTTGAACAGCATGGTTTTCTCAAAAATCGGTCAACGACATCTATCTTATTATCATTTACTGATTACATAAATTGAGCACGGATTCAGGTGGACAAGTTGATCCAGCTTTTACAGACTATAGCAAATGTTCTGACCATATTAATCATACCTTACTTTTATAAAAGATTTACAACTCTAGAATTGAGTTTTTGGCGGGATCTTGAAATGCCATGATATAGTTTTTATTTTGATTCAGTAACTTAGGTTCTTTGACCCTATAGTATGTGTGTAATATTAGTGGCATTTTACGTGATATAGTTTGGATATTGAGAATACGTGAAGTTGATTATAAATATAAACTGAAAACAAGTATTATGAGATGTCACAAAAACTCCCTAGATAGTTCCAACAAGGGAGCCACCATCTTTTTAGACCAACTTTGAAAGTCTAAAAACTTGAATTCATTGACACTGGCAAGTGCTTTAAGCGGCGCCAAATAAAGAAGAAGAAGAACGCTAGAATTCACGGGAATTTATACAGATGGCTTACGACATATATTAAGAACCAATCGCAAGCAGTTGACTCAACGGTTACTCATATGTATGGAATCTTGTGCTTTCTGGGGGTCCCTCAAGGTTCTTTGTTTGGTTAGGTGGCTATGTAATATTTTCGTCAATGACATAAAATATTACTTAAAACACTCTACATTTGTGTTATATGCTCATAATATGAAGATATTCAATCAAATTCAAAGCGTTAAATATTGCCATCTTTTACTGCAAGATTTGTATAGATTTGAAGATTAATGCAACATTAATAAACTGAATGTAACGCGATATCGTTTACACGTAAAATTAAACCAACAGATTTTATATATAAGCTTAAATGGCATATGCTTGCAAAGGTAGATGAGATCCGCGACTTATCCATGATTCCATATGGGCTCACGTACGATGAACATATAGATAACATAGCCAATGCACCAATAAAATCAATGAGATTTGTAATCAGTTCAAGCTCCCAATTCAGCAGTGTTAAATTTACTAAAATTCCCTATTGCTCATACGTGCGTAGTTTACTCGAGTATTGTTCACAAATTTGAAATCCTTAATATACTGTATATATATATATATATATAAATAAGCTAGAAACTATTAAGCGTAGATTGATAAAATATTGGCAGTACAAGTGCAAAATATAAGATGATAGCTAAAAAAAGAGATCATCTAGAAGACATTTTTGGCTAACCTCCACGACGACGCCGAACATTAATTTAGTCACAATATGCAAAAACAGATAAATAGTGTAGAGTAATGAATCTTCCGTAACAAATTATAATTTAAACACTGTATAAAATAAAATAATAGTATCACACTCAGTTTTTACGCTCTTTTGATCTTTTTTAATCTGTTGTGATATTCTCTAAAAAAATTCATATGCCGCCCAGGTTTATTTTGTTTTCAAACATGAATTTTCAAATAAATCAGACCATTATAGAAAAAATAACACGGTAGTATTAGAAAAGGATAACTGACTGACTGACATATCAACGCGCAACCCAAGTTACTGGGGCTATGACCATGAAAATTTGCATGCGGGTTCCTTTTACACTGTAAATTTAGGTCCATTTTTTTAGTTATTCTATTTTTCTACATGTGCGAAGGCAGGGCGAGTCGCTATATACCTATGAAATAGGTATTGCCTTCGGTAACCTACCCAACTCAATGCAAAACGAATTTATACAATGAAGCGTATATATTAAGCACAGACATTAGTTAGTTATTATTGTGCGGGTAAAATGATCTCTAAGCTCATATAATAATAATCATTTAGTTAACTGAAGTACAGAAATCAATAACTTTCTACAAATAAAACCCTAGAGCAGCGTGTAACTACAAACTTCCTGATGTCAAGTGTCGATGTAACCAAAGATCTGGAATTTTATGTATCTAGATCTCGAATGCCTGTTGCGAAACACATCGCTAGATGCTTGGCGACAATTACTTAACCCGAGAGTGGCAGTTAGCTATGTGATCACTGTCTAACAATCTGGTACCGTTTCATCACAATGTTTTCCTTCACGTACACTTAAACTCGCGTCGATCGACGCGGCGTCTGAACGAAATATCACTGAGACATTATATCTTCAAAACTACAGTTTTGCATTTTCCATTTCAGTTAAAGTACATAGTGGTGATTGTGGGGGCCCTGATAGCCTTTGGTTCAACAACCGCCGAGGCGAAAAGTCGCTTCAAAGATAGATACGGGTAAAAGTTTTCCATTAATTGCGAATTTTGTGATGAAGAATTTTTTTTTAGTGAGTCGTGTAAAAATATTTACACCCGGCAAATGTTTTAATAATAAATAAAAATATTTCACTCATATTTTGTCGCTGTATTATTTTTGTTGTACTATATTTCCTTCATTTCCCTCTTATGTGATATGTGAAGTGCGATTTTTAATTTAAGTGTAAATTAATCATAAGAACTTCTGAAAATACTAAATCTATATACGAGTATATAAAAGCGAAATACTACTCATTGCGACATCTCCGAAACTTTAAGTCCTATTGACTTGAAATTTAGCATTACTCCTTTCGTGATCTAGAGTTTGTATGGGATGAATAAAAAAACATTGTCTAATGAATTTTTTGCTATGATCTACGACGGTGATAATGCATCTATCTGTCTGTGTCTTCGTATGTCCGACTTTAATTCAAAAATGGCTTGTCCGATTTTCATAAGACTTTTTACTCGAGAAGTATATGTGATTCCTCAATTTATAGGTTAATAATTAATAAGGTTAACAATTACTCAGTAATCAACGTGTGTGGAGCTGCGAGGCACCGCTAGTAATAAATATCAGGTATTGTTATTTTTTTCGTCTGCCTATTCTCCTTCTTGCATCCTAAGAACCCTGAAGACTCAGAAGGCTTTTTTTACATCGTCTCCCGGCTTGGGGGCAAGTGCTGAAGGCACTCAGCCGCAAAAGCGTGGCAACAAGCTCAAAGGTGTGAAAGTGGCCGAACCTCGTCTTGGGCTGTTGCCATACATGCATCAAGTCGCGGTCTAACTAATTCCATATCCGTAGAAAATTCGAAGTAACTATGTATCTAAACATGTTTCTGCCTTTTGGGGAGAAGGGTCCTCCCTGCGTATATGTATAAAGTAATTTGGCAATTTGGTGTAAAACTAGCGCCAAAAAAAGTTTCCTTAAAGAACTTATGTACCTGGATCCGAAAAAGGTTGCCCCATTTAAACTTACTTTCCGACAACGAGCGAGTTTCTTGCTGACTCTTCTCAGTGACTGGGATTGTTTTCCATATCGGTATACAACAATACTCTATGTACGTATTGACATTCATTAGTGCCTTCTAAAGCATTAATCGAATAAAATGTTTCTCATTTCGATGTGCAAGGCGGTGTCCTATTTTCAACTTTAAGACCAACACAGTCACACCTATTCCTGCATAGATGCTAGAAGCACACACATATATTCCAGCCTGAAGGCTGCAATCAGCGAGAACGCACTAAACCCATCTTTATAAATCACAAGTTCGGCCGTGTATAGAATACTGTTCACATCTCTGGGATGGATCCGCGAAATACCTACTCGATGCTCTGGACAGGTTGCAGAGACGGGCTGTCCGTATTGTTAATGATGCAGACGTTACTAAGTAAAGATTAAATGATTATACTGTTAGGTGCAATGAAACGAATATCAAAATTACCGCCAAATTAGTACCACGCTACCGCGACAAGGTGACGCCTCGCAGTTCAAGCATAATATATAAGCCAGTAGTGGCGTGATGTCGTGCATCCAAACCCGGATGAAACTATAAAAGCCGTTCGAGGCTCCTGAGCCCTTATGGCTAACAGTATAGTCAGTTTGAAAAAAAAAATGATTTCGTGCATTATCTTTTAGACATTTGTATCGTGCGGATGCTCTGTCCGTAACTGTATTTCGTATCGATAGTAAAATATTTTGTTAAGTCAGTTTTGTAATAATAATAGTTCTGCTGATCTTTCATATCTAAATTAATATACACTTTAGTTTATTTTCTTAAGTATGGAATAATCCATATAATAACCTATGTTACACTTATAATACACATCATGATTTTCCATGAAAACTTTGATAAAAAAAACATTATATTTATTAACGTGCTTAAAAACAAATATGGCTTCTCACTTGCAACTTAAAACATAATTAAAGACTACCCAATTCTGTCAATCAAGATTCAACATGAAGTTCCCGTAGAACATCTCAAGCGTTATTACGTGAGCGAAGACGCAGGCTCCAGCTAGTGTATACAGAAACAGAAAAAACAGAGCCAGCCTCTACAGATTATCATGCGTGATAATTTCCATTATCCTTCATTACATAATGTTAAAAAGGCATCGTTTCTCTGGCTGTTTGTCTGTCCGTTAGTATGCTTATAACTCGAGAACGACAGAATCGATTTACATGATAAAATAAAAGAAATATTTTCTTGTCAAGTTTAGTATATGTTTTGAAAGTAATATATGAGGGTAAAGTAAATCATGTCGACAAATACTTTTTCTTAGCTGAAAGTTAGAATAAAATATTACAATTAATTATGTAATAATTCGCGCTCTTGACATTGATATTTCTAAGTCTTATTATGTGTTTTCACATCATGAATTTCAAAGGTTATCGGAAAATATGTATAAAATATAGATTACCTACATTATTATATAGAATATAATCAAAATATAATATAAATATAAGTTATAGGTAAATAATAAAGCGAGTAATAATATTCCTTGACATTTTTTTTAACATCTTCAGCGAGTGTGCGCGTCTCATAGGGCAGTCCATAGTCGCACAGCCTGAACTGGAAAGACAGCGGGAAAATTTGTAGAGTGTTTTGGTAATTTTAATGTCACGTTTTCCGATGACCGTAAATAACGTGTATGCGTATCGTTAAGGAATTTGAAACGGTTTTTCAGATAACAAGGTGTAATAGAATTAAAGATAATATTATAAAGTAGAAACAAAATATGAGCTTTCCGGTGAAATCTAATTAGAAGACATTGAAGTTTTGTGTGAAATTCTGAGATATGGTCATTCTTACATAATCCGTATATGAACCACAAGTGTATCAAGTTAAATTTCGGTAATATCTAAATAGCGAGTAGCATCAGCATAGTCGAGGATTGGAAATAGTAGGAGTTGTGCAAGTGAAATTATAGTGGCAGTAGGAAGAAAATTTCTTAAATTTTCTTAGGTACAGGCAGAAAGGTAGGGCACAGAGATATTTCTTTGAAGATTTCTTTTTACTTGGTGCAGACGGTAGCTGCTTACGATAAGGCGGCCCGCATGCTTGTTTTCCACCTTAATAATATGAAAAGCCCCTTGAGAAAAAACATTATCCTACTTCTTGAAGTTTTGGCATTTCACATTCCGGCTTTGTGTTACAGCAGTGAGCACTTATGAGTGAGCGGACTTGTTCTTTAATTTCAAGGGTCTGACCCATTTTCGAAAGTAGTTTAGTAGGTCTTCCTTTATGCGTTTCCGATAAACCAGTTACCTGGATTCAATAAACAATGAAAAAAATAATCACGTCATTCATCTAGTTCAGCTTATTTAAAAATATTTTTTTCATCTCATTCTTACGGACTATGAGTCTGACACATACTTAAACTTCACATATGCGAGTCAGGAATGATTATTTAATGCTATAAATATTTTCAGAATATTAACGAAGCATTGCAAATTATACATGTGACCTTCTAAGAGTAATTTCTTATGCGGACGCATCATCTATATAAATGATTATAAAAAAATGAATAAATGGAATATTGTTGAAGTGTACTGAAGTGTATTGTTGCCGTCCTAAGAAAGAGGGGCACACATCTACCGATTTTTGCAAAATTAAGTTATATATTTTCAGAATCAGGAAAAAAAGGCATAAGTAATTATTTTTTTTTTTTGTTTCCCTACGAGCTTCCGTTCTCGAGTTAGCCTAAAAGGACGCAAGTGACATATTTTTAAAGAATTTATTTTTCTCCGTTTTGTTTTTTAGTTAGTTAGCCTATTTTCTTACAGAAGCAATATATTATATAATGATAAATTTTTCTTTAAAAAAAATGTATGTAATTTGTCAACCTCTGAAATTTGGGTTGTGAAAATGCATATTTAGACTAAGTCATAATAATGAACGAATACATCATATAAAGATCGCATTAATACTGATTGTAGAAATTATATATACCACGATAGAAAAAGTTTTTTTTTGTAATTACAAAAGCAAAAACCAAGTTTACATAACAATCAGAACAAGATAACGAAAGTAACACACGGGCCAATAAGAACCTAAAAATGACATTTAATGCATTGTACAAAAACTAAGTATACAATATAAGTTTTATGTTTATAATATTTCAATGCTAATGTCAAGCGGGCAAAGCCGCGGGTACAAGTTAATCCCTAATAAAAATACGAATCAGAACTGTTGCACCTTTCGTTAGTTTTTTTAATGATTAATGTTGGTTTTAAATTGTTTCTTAATTATTATTTTTGATTGTTTTTTGCAGCCAAGTATACGTATATATAACGTAAAATCTGAAGCATTTCAAGCACAATTCTTCAATAACTGCAAACAACATGAACTTTGTAAGTAGACATTTTATTATTTTGTTGGGAAGTGAAATGGGCCTATAATCTTTCAGCAGTGAATTATCGCCATTTTTGAAGAAAAACACCTTACCCTTTATTCATGCGGCGTTTTTCCTTCGTAAATGACTGAATTAAACAGGGTCTGAAGGACCCTAAACAACGGTCTACAGGTGGTTTAAGTTCAGCTCTGATTCTGACATCGTCGCAGCTTTGTAGTTTTTAACCTGATTGAGAACCATACTAATCTCGTACAGGCTACGGTGTCTTCGATATAGTTCCGAGTTTTATACGACGTTACGTTTTTATATGACGTTACGTTGACGTACATAGATCACTGTCAAAAGTTCCGGTTTGGAGGACACGATCCTCCTCGGTCTTCAGCTTTGTTAGCTGGCTTAGTCCAATAAACAGACCTAGTTATGCGGTCACCAGGACTATGTATAACAACTCGCTCCCACGAAAACGCGGTGTAAGCGCGTTGATTCCTGGTAATCGTGCAACTCGTGGGAACATTAAGTAGAGCATTGGACAGAGGTGAAGAACGGCAGTCAGTTGTACTGGGCATCCCGATCTGTCCGTACACTATTATAATCATAATTAGTTATTAATTAATTTTAATCATTATACTTAAAAATTAGTAATTAGAATTAAAAGATTTGTATTAGTATTTTTTATAAATACATCCGCTCCTATAAACTTGACTGGCGCAGCCGGTAGGATCGCGCTGTCGTACGCCATGCTACACGAATAATCGTAATTAGAAAAGTGCGTGATTGTGATCGATTGCGTGGCGTTGCGCGATCCTCGAACCAAATAAATATTGTCAAGGATTTCAAGAATCACAAGGAGAGCAGAGTATGCAGATTGGCCGGTGAGTGAATTTTTCGCCATCCTTTCCTGTGTATAATTTTATTTGCTATAGTGGAATCGAACCTTTTCCTTATAGTAGTTATCTGGTTTACCTCTAAATTGGTAGGTCAGTGTTAGATTAAGTTTACTGTGTTTTTGTTTATATTTTAAAGTGAAATTTCTCTATTCTCGGTAAAATACCATATTATTATTTTATTATCATTAAGAATTAAATATTTTAATTAAAAAAATGACGACCACTATTAAATTAATACCCAACGAGATGCTGAAGCTAATCCCAATGTTTGGCGGCGATAAAAGACAGTTGAATTTATTCTTAAGAAAATGCGAATATATAATCGAGCACTATAAGGGAAATCGCGAACAAGATGTTTATGTTATGCATACAATTTCAAGTAGATTAACAGACGATGCGTCAGCATTATTAAGCGAAAGGGAAGACATAGAAACTTGGACAGTATTTAAAGAACTGTTAATCCAACATTTTGGTGATCCTCGAAGCGAGGAATGTTTGGCTATTGAGTTAGAAAGCTCAAAATTAAAACACGGAGAGAGCTATACTGAATTTTGTAACAGAATTCAATCAACTAGGGCCGTTTTAATATCCAAGGTAAACCAGTTGCGCGATACTGAGATTAAAAAGGCTAAAACTATTATCTATAATAATATGGCCCTTAACGTGTTTTTATATAATCTACCCGAAAATATTATACGAGTGATACGATTAAAAACCCCGGCAACGTTAGAAGCAGCTTTACAAAATGTGTTGGAAGAAGTAAACTTCTTCGAACAATATAATTCAAAAAATAAAAATCATAGACAACAGGCGGGACCACTGGTGCCATTTAAATTCAACACCACAAGCAATACTCAACCCAGCATGTCCACTATGGTTAGCATGCCGGGCATAGCTCGCGCGCCCTTACAGTTCGGAGGGTTTAGACCCACAGCACAACCTCAAAATCCGCCCCAATTTAAATTTGGTATCCCAAACAATCAGGTGAGGTTACCACAATTTAACCAAAAGACGTATGGCCCTCAACAGCAGTTTGGTTATAGGCCACAGCTAGGACCGCAGCAATTCGGTTATAGGCCACAACTAGGAACGCAGCAGTTTGGCACACAACAGAGGTTCATGCAACCATCACAATCTAATCAAAACTCTCAGCAGCAATTAGGATACCGCCCTCAATTTAATCAAGGACAGTTTGGCTATAGGCATCAACCGACGAATACATTTGGCGACACTGATGTTTCTATGCGCACTGCACCGCAGCCCAAGCCTCAGGGCGAAGCACGGCCTCAAGGTTTCCGTCTCAATGAGTTAGAACTAGGTGAGACAGATTGTTATGATAATTATGAGAATGGGTATATGGGTATGAATGGGAGGATCAGGAATGTTGGCAACAAGATGAAGGAAATCATGGAGGTTATTCATTGAATGAAATAGTCGAGAGTGAACAGGAAGGTAAGATAGTGAATTATGATAGCGTGACTGAGGAAGTTCAAAATTTTCACATTCACACTCCCATAAAAAAACCGGAAATAGTACATTTAAATTGCGATGTAAAGCTTAAATTACCATACGTGTACATACCCGAAATTGACGCAAGGCTCATGATTGACACTGGTAGCACCAGATCCTTCATAAGCCCGCTTAAGGCCCATCAGTTCTTTGAGCCATATGCCCTATGCGAAACATTTACCGTTATTAGTACACACGCATCGAGTAGGCATAATGAAGTGGTCTATATCCCACTAATGCCGTCTTTTAACAGTAATAAGTGTCATAAATTCTATGTGTACGATGTAGATAATAAGTATGATGGATTGATAGGTAACGACTTATTGATAAAGTTAGAAGCAGTTATAGATCTAAAAAATTCTAAACTCGTAACAAAAACAACAACACTCCCAATTGTAAATGAAGGTGACTATATTATTGAATTAGATCCACGGACCGAACAACTCGTAAAGTTACCCACGGATGAATTCTCCGGGGAAGCAATTTTAAACTTCACTAAATTTTGTGAAGGAGTTAGGATGCCGTCAGCCATTGTAAAATGCAATAACGGATATGCTAGTACCATAATCCAAAATACTTTAAACGAACCAAAAACCTTAACCATTACAAAACCTTTCAAGGTAACTAAATATCTCGAAAACTCAGTAGGAGTACACTGTACCGACGTAGAAATGAGGGACGTTGAAATTGACATACTACTGGATGAAAATTTAACAAGACTAAGACTGGACCATATGAACGAAGAGGAAAAGAAAAGTATTAGTTTATTGTGTAAAGAATACAAAGACATATTTTATAGTGATCAGTTACCCTTAACTTTTACAAATCAGGTTAAACATTCTATTAGAACTAAAAATGAAGATCCAATATATGTCAAACCCTACAGGCAACCTCCTGCACAAGCAGAGGAGATAAAGGACCAAGTGAAAAAATTGTTAAAAAATAATGTAATTAGGGAATCTTACTCGCCTTGGAACGCCCCCGTTCATCTAGTACCAAAAAAAATGGACGCTTCAGGCGAAGTAAAATTCCGTATGGTCATAGACTATAGACGGCTAAATGAAATAACAATAGATGACAAATACCCATTGCCCAATATAACCGACTTATTTGACAAGTTAGGTAAAAGTAAATACTTTAGCACACTCGACCTAGCCAATGGATTCCATCAGATTGAAATTGAGGAAAAGGACCGACAGAAGACCGCATTTAGTGCAGATGGACATTACGAGTTTTTGAGAATGCCATTCGGTTTAAAAACTGCCCCAGCCACATTCAAAAGGACTATGGATAACATACTTAGAGGACTTCAAGGCCATCATTGCCTGGTTTACATGGATGACATAATAGTGTATAGCTCCAGTTTAACAGAGCATATTAACGATTTACGAGCCGTTTTCGACCGACTTAGAACGACAAATTTAAAGGTACAATTAGACAAGTCAGAATTCCTACGTAAAGAAGTTTTATATTTAGGGCACACAATAACAGATCAAGGGTTGAAACCTAATGACGCTAAGATTAAGGCAGTATTAGACTACCCATTACCTCAAACAGTAACGGAAATAAAAAGCTTTTTGGGTTTGATAGGTTATTATAGGCGTTTTATTAAGGATTTTGCTAAAGTAACACAACCTCTGACTTCTTGTTTAAAAAAACGACACAAAATTGTATTAGATCAAAATTACATTAATGCCTTCGAACGTTGTAAAGAATTGCTGACAAACGCACCCCTTCTTCAATACCCTGACCCATCAAAACCGTACGTTCTGACAACTGATGCATCTTCTATAGCTTTAGGAGCCGTGTTATCCCAAGGTACAATCGGTAGTGACATGCCCATTGCTTACGCGAGCAGAACCCTAAGCGATACTGAAACGCGGTATAGCACTATAGAGCGGGAGCTCTTGGCTATAGTATGGGCAGTTAAACATTTTAGACCCTACCTTTATGGTAAAACATTTACTATTTTCACGGACCATCGACCATTAGCTTGGTTATATTCCTTAAAAGAACCAAATAGTAAACTAACACGTTGGCGGTTACGTTTACAGGAATATGACTTCAAGATAATTTACAAAAACGGGAAGCAAAATACGAATGCTGATGCCTTGTCTAGAATAAAAGTGAATGCTATGAGCGACTCTGACGACGCATCTATGAAAGTAAATATAGATGAAAATGAACAGCAGAAAATAAAAGAACATCTAAGGGAAATTGAGGATAGGGCAGCAAAACTCGCAGTGAGAAATCGTAGTGAAGACATCATATCACTGTCGGATAGCTCGGATACAATAAGGCTAAGTGATATATCTGAATTAGAACATTCTTATCCTATACCCTCAATATCCAGTAACTCAGAAACAATACATTCAGCCGTAGAACTAGAAAATAAAGGTATCCCTATTCTTAACGAAACAATTGACACCAAGCCTAACCAAATTTTCATTTTTACGTGGTTTAGAAATAGTGTACAGGTGCGTGACATGTCACGTGATAAACAAAAAGTTCTCGAAGTATTCCTACCTGTACACAATGAGGAATTAATTATAAAATTTTTGAAAGAGCACATTAAACCAAAAATTAAATACTTCATATATTTTGAAGATAAGAAACATAGGAAGGAATTCAATGACGTAATTATTAAATTATTCAAAGAAGGAATGGTTGAGTTTTATGAATGTACCGAGAGAGTCGTGTATGTAGAGGATGAGAATGAGCAAAAAGCAGTTATCCTGAAATACCACGAAGGAAAAACGTGTCACCGAGGAATAAAAGAAACAATGGTAAGGATCAAGAGAAGTTACTTTTGGGATAATATGCAAGAATTAGTGGCATCTGTTATAAATAGCTGTGAGGTATGCAAGAAGATGAAGTATGATAGAAAACCTTTGAAACCCATCTTACAACTAACGCAAACGCAGGAAGCCCCCTTCCAAGAAATTTTTATAGACATCTTTAGCATTGAAAGTCGACAGTATTTAACTATTGTCGATGCTTTCAGCAAATTAGCTCAAGCAATAGAAATAAATAATAAATCTACCGCGGAAGTAGTTCGCGCATTAATTAAATATTTTAGCATGTATGGAATACCAAAAAAGATAAGCAGCGATCCAGGTACTGAATTCAACAACGAACTCATGCGGGAACTAACATTAATGTATAAAATTGAACTACACATTTGTACCTCCCATAACCCAAACTCAACTGGTATAGTAGAACGTTTTCATTCAACGTTAATAGAAATATATCGCTTGGCTAAATACGACCAAAAATGTACAGATGCCGCATCGGTTATGACTTACGCCATAATGGCTTACAATAATACTATACACTCAACTACTGAGTTAACTCCGTTCGAGATTGTATTTGGTCACACACATTCTAACAATGTGTTTGATGGTGAATTTGAGAAGAGTTACATGCAACAACTAATGAATGATCATGCTAAGCGTACTAAATGTCTTTATAAGCTTATATCTGATAAAATACTTAGGAAAAAGGAAAATATTAGAGATAAACGATTGGGTGAGAATGTAGACATAAATGACGGTGACATAGTATTTATCAAAGATGTTAACACAAGAAAAAGCAAGGATAAAGCTAGGTATAAAAAGGCGGAAGTAAAAGGGAAAGCAGAAAGAAATGTAGTTCCAGTTGAAATAGGTAAAAGAGAAACAAAGGTTGCATTAAAAAACGTTAAACGTCCTCCACAGGTGGTGCGTGGTCATAATGACCCTTCTTCCCCTCAGCCTGGGCCTTCAACTTCAAAAACTTGAAAGAAACCCCGGGATTCTACCGGTTAAAGAAGGGCAAGCTTATAAACAGGAAGATAAATGGCTTATAGTAAAAAGATTCGACTTAGATATTATTGAAAATGATTTAAATGTTAATACTCAAAAATTTAAGGAATTTATGAATATAGTAGAATCACACAAACCATTTATCCACGAATTTTTAGGCATAAAAACTCAGGTAGAATATGTCAATAATATAACAATCTCCAAACTTCGACAACTGGTTCCTTCACGTAGAATTAAAAGAGGCCTTATCAATCCTCTTGGATCTTTGATTAAAACTATTTCGGGAAATTTAGATTACCAAGACGCGATTCGTTATGATAAAGAAATCTCTATGATTGCTTCTAAAGAAATTGCATTAAATAAAAAGATAACTGTAGTCACTAAAATGTTGGATAACTTCACGAATAATACCGAAACTGTTAATGAAAATATGTTAATTTTAGACAAAAGGTTAAAAAGAATAGAAGAAATTATAAAATCACAGAATAATAAGGAAAATAATTGCCTATATCTTACATATGTCATAAATGTATTCGATACCTTTATGAGTACCTTTAGGACTACTTATATAATATTAAACGAAGTTGAAACAGCATTGGCTTTCACAAAGGTTTCAGTATTACATCAGTCAATTGTTAATCCGACTGAACTATTAGATCTCTTAAAACCAATAGAACAAAGCCACAACCTAATGTATGAGGTAAACGAAGCTAATTTAATTAAATTTGAAAGAATAATTAAGGTAAACGCTTATGTAAAGGGAAACCAGATAACATTTATTTTAGAAGTACCGTTAACTAATAAAGACATTTTTGATTATATTAAAATATATTCCATACCAATTTATAAAGGTTCGATTAACAAGACGATTGTAGTGTTCCCCGAATTCCCTTACCTTTTGGCGAAAAATTCCAAATACCTGTCTGTTACAAAGCCATGCGAGAAAATTGATGCTGACCTGTTCCTGTGTACCGATGAGAACGTCATACCCGTGCGAGCGCCAACTTGTGCGGAGCAACTTCTAGAGTTTCAGGCGAACCACAATCATTGCACCCCGTATGCTGTTGAAGTGGAAGATGTCAAGGTCCAAAGGATTAGTTTGGAAAGCTGGATCGTGTTCGCAAGAAAACCAACATTACTATCCGAACGATGTAACCACGACAATATCAAGGAACAAGTTCAGGGTACCTATAGAGTTACCACTATGGAAAATTGCCTACTTTTGATTAACGAGCTGAAACTGACGTATCAACGCACGTATGCTAAAAATCTCCGATACAAAATTGTACCAATAACAGCATTACCAGAATTGAAAATTGAAAATATCACACTGTCATCGGTTAATATCAAAAATATCAATTTGGAGGAAATGAAATATTACTCGCGCATTCTGAAATTAAAAGAAAGTGATGTGTTCAGTGAAGGTCTCTATAGTGAAGTGAATTTACTGAAATCCGTTATCGACACGGAAAGTGTTAGCTTAATGACAGTCATTTTGTATGTATTTTTAGCTATAAGCTGTACTAGTTTAATCATATATTATTATCGTTATAAGTTCACGCGAAATCATCGGAACCAGATAAACATCTCAACGGATCCCGATAATTTCGCACTTGATGAGGGAGGAGTTATGCGGTCACCAGGACTATGTATAACAACTCGCTCCCACGAAAACGCGGTGTAAGCGCGTTGATTCCTGGTAATCGTGCAACTCGTGGGAACATTAAGTAGAGCATTGGACAGAGGTGAAGAACGGCAGTCAGTTGTACTGGGCATCCCGATCTGTCCGTACACTATTATAATCATAATTAGTTATTAATTAATTTTAATCATTATACTTAAAATTATTAATTAGAATTAAAAGATTTGTATTAGTATTTTTTATAAATACATCCGCTCCTATAAACTTGACTACCTCTTGCTAACACTTTGAAACCTTGTTTCGTTCTGTTGCCTCTTTAATAGGTTTGCTATTAAATTGGCGTGCGTCGCCTTTCAATGACTTGGAGGTTCTTTTATTGAGCTCTTTATACGCACTGGCATCACCTGAAGATTGCAGAATCATTTCACGACTTTCCTCCATGAGCTTAAGAGTAGAGTCAGAGAGGTTTTTGGTCCTGTTCATACGGTGGACCTTAAGGACTTTGATCCAACCGCTTGAACAGTGTAATGATTGTTTTATCAATCATTTTTATCTCTTAATTATATACATTTATTTCACCTTATTTGATTCCTCATTAATTCATTTTATTGTTTTCGGTTGCCTTCCGAAGGCATCTTTAGTTCTTTAGGTAATTTATTATTTTAAATATTGTATAACAAACTTCTTCTACGTTCGTATATGTATATATATATAATAAGTAGGTCGTATACTAATATTGTATTTTTGGCCGAAGAACTTATCAAATTTAAAATATCGAACAAGACGGAAAAATAATTGAACAATGACGGATGGATTGAGATTTTACGAGGAGACACGGATCGCTAGAAAAGAAAACGTTCAATCTTAAATTAGATTTGTATAAGTTTATTTATAACAATTATTCTATTTATTGTTTTGACTCGCACATACCTATCTGGAGTCTATAAAACTTATTTTGTTACAACAAGAGACCTCTCGAATTATAACCGGTATTCGAAGGAGTTGGAACCTTTTACTCGAAATTATAAAACGAATGGAAAACCTGGCGGACGCATTCATTCATGCTGGCTTGAGGAGGCATTTATAAAAATTGGAACAGAATGGAGTTCTAGTTAAACACAAACTTTCACGACGGAATTTTACTAGCAGATCTGTTACGGATATATTCAAAACATGGACTATTTCTTACTAGTGAAGGTGTTACTATCATTAATAGACTTTAATAAGGTACTCTGTTTTTACATCTCATTTAATGTTAATGCCTTCGGAATACACTTATTTATCTATTTCGAATTTCATTCTATTACCTTGAATTATTTATTTTCTGGTATTTATACCTACTTAATTGTCCACGTGACAACAGTTTCCAAGAACTCGTTCATATAACCATCCACACGGCTCCCTAGGCAAACGAAACAGTTTTGGAGTTCCAACTGAAAACTTTTTCCAGGGTTTTGAGCTGGATCGGTGCTGGGCGGAGCAAAGACTTTATCAGCCAATATCTTTCCAGCTTAATATTATATAACATTTCATAATATATTTTTCTTTTAACTTTTCCATATTAAACGCTAATTTCATATGGTTCTTACCTAATAGAAGAATATATAGATTTGCACTTAAATTAAGAATCGAACTTCACATATCACATAAAAGGGAAATGCAGGATTATAGTACAACAAAAATTAATACAGCCACAAAATAGGTATCAAATATTTTTATTTGTAATCTGATTTAACTTAGGAAAGCCTGATATGAATATTTTAATAAAATGTTACATTATAAAATTCAAAATTAAAAACAATTCAAAGTAAAACTTTTAACCACGTATGTCTTCGTGTTTATGTCTAGGTCCTAATATGTCAGCGTCAGCGGTTGTTGAACCAAAGGCTATCAGGGCCCCCACAATCACCACTACGTACTTTAACTGAAATGGGAAATGCAAAACTGTAGTTTTGAAGATATGATGTCTTAGTGATATGCCGTTCAGACGCCGCGTCGATCGACGTGAGTTTAGGTATACGTGAAGGAAAGATTGTGATGAAACGGTAACAGATTGTAAGACAGTGATCACATAGCTAACTGCCACTCTCAGGGTGAGTATTTGTCGCCAAGCATCTAGCGATGTGTTCCGGAACCTGCACTCGAAATCTAGATAGATGCAATTTGAACCTGACCAAAACGTGGGTTGCATATGAATTTTTTTAGAGAATATCAAAACAAATGATAATAAGATAGATGTCGTTGAGTGATTTTTGATGAAACCATGTTGCTCAAGAATAAAAAGCCCGAAATACCATAACATACCTATATATTTATTAATAATGTTATCTACAATATTATAAAGCCCTTTTCACCAAAATGTCGTTTACGGCCTTTGTAACCCAAAGTTTAGATGGTTTAGAGTGGGTTTCTCGGACACGGCTCTGGCGATTTCGATGTAATTTTGTACTTAGTTAATATTTTAGATTCAAAGTTTACCTAGATAGGTGCTGTTTTTTAAATTTCAGGAAGGTATTCAGCGAATATATAATAAACTATTTAAATACAATAATATATGTCTACTTACAAATTTCATGTTGCCTGCTGTTCTTGTAGAATTGCGCTTGAAATGGATCAGATTTCATATTATAAATACATTTTTCTGGATGAAAAAAAAAGATCATAAATAAAAAAGTAATTAAGAAGCAATTGTTAAAACCAACATTAACCATTAAAAAACCTAACGAAGCGTGAAAAAGTTCTAGATCGTATTTTTATTAGGAAGTAACTTGTACCCGCGACGTTGCCCGCTTGATATTAGCATTGAAATATTGTAAACATAAAACTTATATTGTATACTTAGTTTCAGTTCATTGTAATAAATGTCATTTTTAGTTCCTTATTGGCCCGTGTGTGACTTTGCTTTCGTTGTTCCGATTGTTATTTAAACTTGGTTTTTGCTTTTATAATTACAAAAAAAAACTTTTTCTATCGTGGTTTATATAATTTATACAATTAGTATTAATTCGGTTTTCGGAATTCATTGTTATTACTTAGTCTAAATGCGCATTTTTACAACCCAAATTTCAGAGGCTGACAAATTACAAACATTATTTTTATAATGTATTACCTCCTTAAGGAAAATGGGCTTATGGGTTTATGTAACTAAAGCACAAACCGGAGAAAAAAATTAAGATCGAAAAATCTTTAAAAATATGCACTTGCGTCCTTTTAGACTAATACGAGAACGGAAGTAGGAAAACAAAAAAAACTAGAAGGTGTACCTTATTTCCTAATAATAAATACATATATATGTATGTAATTCAATTTTGCAAAATCGGCATATGTTCGGCTCTTTTTTGGCACAGCAGGATAGTCAAACATACTTCAACAATATTTCGTTTATACATAAATTTCTTTAAAACATTTATGTAGATGATATGTCCGCATCAGAAACTACTATAAGAAGGTCACGTCTATAATTTACGCTATAATAAGCATGTCTATTATTTAATATTTTATAATAGCTTCCTTAATATTGTGAAAATATTTAAATAATTAAAGAACCAGTACTGACTCATAAGTGCACACAGCCGTAACACAAAGCCGAAATTTGAAATTCGGATAGTATGTTCACATTGTTTTATTTTTTGTTATAAATGAGACAAAATGGACACGCTGCTAATATAGAAAAAATGAAAAGGTTGTATGAGAAAAGCATTCCATAACATATTAAAATATCATAATGGATTACTGACTTATTGGCTGACTGACATATCAACGTGCAGCCCAAATTACTGAGGCTATGCGCTATGAGCTAATTACTGAGACAAATTTGCATGCGAGTTCCTTTTACACTGTAGGTGAAGAAGGACTCTTCGAAATCCAACCACTAAGAAATTTTGTATGAAAATCTTTCTTTAATGCATCATTCCACCAATGCGAAATCAAGACCGGTTGCTAGATACGTATAAAATAGGTATAGCCTTATGTAACCTACCCAACTCAATGCAAAACGAATTTAAACAATTATGCGTACATAATAATAAAATAAAAACATTAAGTAGTTCTTATAGTGCGGGTAAAATAATCTCTAGGATCTTATAATAATAAACATGTAGTGAATTTAAGTACAGGATTTAATGACTTTCTAGAAATCAAACCCTCGAGCAGTGAATTACTACAAACTTACCTGATGTCAAGTTTCAATGTAACCAAAGATCTGGAATTGCATCTATCTAGATTTCGAGTGCAGGTTCCAAAACACATCGCTAGATGCTTGTTGACAAATACTCAACCCGAGAGTGGCAGTGAGCTATGTGATCACTGTCTTACAATTTGTTACCGTTTCTTCACAATGTTTTCCTTCACATACAATCAAAAGACATACAATCGACGCGGCATCTGAACAGAATATCACTTAGACATAATACCTTCAAAACTACAGTTTTGCATTTTCCATTTCAGTTAAAGTACGTAGTGATGATTGTGGGGGCCCTTATAGCCTTTGGTTCAGCAACCGCCGATGCTAACATAATAATAGTACCTTCGCGTAGACGCGGGTAAAAGTTTTACATTAATGGTATATAATTGCGAATTTTGTAATGTATTTATTTTTATATTAGACCTGTAAAAAAACATATATTACCCGGCTTTCAAAAACTGTACCAGATGTTTTAATAATAAATAAAAATATTTCACTTATATTTTGTGGCTGTATTATTTCCTTCATTACCCCCTTATGTGATACGTGAAGTGCGATTTTTTATCTAAGTGTAAATTAATCATAAGGACCTCTAAAAATATTTAATCTATATATATAGAAGCGAAATATAACTCATCGCGGGATCTCTGAAACTGTAGGTGCGATTGACTTGAAATTTAGCATAGATCCTCCTTTCGTGATCTAGAGTGTGTATGGGATGCATGAAAAAATGCCATGATCTACGACGGTGATAATCTGTCTGTCTGTTTGTTTGTATATCCCACTTAAACTCAAAAATGACTTTCCCGATTTTGATATAACTTTTTACTCGGTAAGTATATGTCATTCCTCAATTTATAGGTTAATAACAAATAAGGTTAATAATTACTCCGTAATAAACGCGTGCGGAGCCGCGGGGCACCGCTAGTAAACAGTACATGAAAAGGTTTTTCTTTTCATTTTCATTTATTCTCTTTCTGATATCCTTAAAAGCCTTGAAGCCTCAGAAGGCTTTTATAGCTTTACCGGGCTTGGGGGCAAGCGCTGAAAGCACTTAGCCGCGAAAGCATGGTAACAAACCCAAGTGTACGAAATTGGCCAAACCTCGGCTTGGGCTGTAGCCGAACATGCATCAAGTCGCGGTCTAACTAATTCCCTATCCGTAGAAAATTCGAACTAACTAACTATACATACTAGGAGGGATCAAAAAGTAGTGAGAACGACATACACCTTGGTAAGAAAAATAAATAAATACTGGCAGGCATAGCTCAGATACATATTTGTAATATTGATAAAAAAAAAACTTCGATTCATTTTGATTTTTTTTAATGTTGTCATTTGTTTGCTTCGTGTCGGAACGTGTTCTCGAAAATAGAGAAAAACGAAGTGCGAGAAGTTATTAAATACCTCTGATTAAAAAAGTTAACGACGCAAGTGATTCATTGCGATTTGGAGGCAACATTAGGAGAGTCTGCTCCGCCGTATTCCACTGTCGCAAGGTGGGCTTCTCAATTTCGAGTAGGGAGAATGAGCACGGAAGACGAACATCGTTGCGGCCGTCCATCGACGTCAGTCACCCAAGAAAATACTGTGAAAGTGGAGAAAATTGTATTGAGTGATCGAAGAGTTACCATCTGATACTTAATTCAAGAAACGGGCATTTCATATGGAAGTATTCAATCCATATTGAAACAATCTTTGAATATGAGAAAAGCCTCCGCAAGATGGGTGCCGAGAATGTTAACCGACAGTCAGAAACAAAATCGACTTGACATTTCGAAAATATTGTTGGACAAGTTTCAAGAAGATTCTGAAAACTTTTTGTCTCGTTTCGTAACAATAGACAAAACATGGGTCCATCATTTTGATCCCGAGACAAAACAGCAATCTTCGCAATGAAAACGGCCATCATCACCGACCCCGAAGAAGTTTCGTGTCGTGGCATCGGCTGGCAAGGTTATGGCCTCAATATTTTGGGACTCAGAAGGGATATTGTTGATTGATTACCTGGAGACCGCATAAGCCTGCTTAGCTTCCTTTTAGAATAATAATACTCCCTTTTGTTTGTATCACATGCCGAGCTGTGGAGTTCGTTTTATTGTTGAAATGAACTACTAGTTAAAATGTTACTTAGCTTCTTTAAATCATTTTCGACCAGACTTTAATTAAGCTATGAAATACAAAAGATACTATTGGTGGATATCCCTTCGCTACACTGCTTAGTATATATCTGGTAAAATATAACCTAAGAAGCTGCCTAGTAACAATTAACCGATCTGGCAAGATATAGGTAAGTACGTGAAGCGAAACGAGAGTGAAATCTCGAGTCATAGCCTACGTTTTCATTCTTAACTAATAGGTTACTTTGTATTATAAGTTAAGACATTCTGTGAATGTCAGAACTTAGCCAATGTATCCCGTCATTCACTAATTTCGATGTTTTAAGTAAATAATAACTTAATAAATCTTATAAAAACGGACATACGCCAGTAAAAGTGAAATCTTACAATTTATATCCAGATGAAATATCGACGTGCTTTGGTTTAGCTTTGGATGAAATTGCAATAAAATAGTACGAGCGCAATTCGTTGATGATGGAGTTTACGTATATATGAGTCGTTTAATTTTCATAGTAAATAAATTCGTTTATTGAGAGCGTTTTAAAATTTTAACGTTTACAGCCAGATTGCTTGAAATAAAGTGAACGAATGTAGGCGCGGATCTCGTCTAATCGGTGACCGCCAAGATGTAGCTAGCTATCTTCGTTATGAACATGGCCCCCGCCTCGGAAGCTGCGCCTCACAACAGGAACCTGATGACGTGATGTCGTATTTTGGTTATAATGGTAGTGGACAAATTTTTAAAAGGCCCTTCGTATAATGCCGGCTGAAGTTTAGATCTCCGCCATGCGATACACGCCGTCCTTGTTTACCTGGAGCGTGGAACCACTATTACAGGCCAATATACATGCAATATAATATGCAGCTTTAATTCCCAAGTTGAGGGCGTGCTGTTTCATCAAATATGGCTTCTCATTTGCAGCTTGAAACAAAACTAAAGAACGCCCAATTTTGTTAATCATGATTCAATATGAAGTTCTTGTAGAACGTCACAAGCGTTATTACGTGAGCGAAGACGCAGGCACCATAGCATATAAATAAATATGAAAAAACAGAGCCAGTCTTTACACATTGTCATGACTGATAATTTACAATTTCCTTCCTTACATAAAATTATAAAAGGCAACGTTTCTCTGGCTGTTTGTCTATCCGTTAGTCTACTTATAACTCGAGAACAACAGAATCGATTTACAAGATAAAATAAAAGTAGTATATTTTCTTCTCTAATTTGAAAGTAATATATGGAACAAGTTATGAGGGTAAAAGTAAATCAAGTCGACAAATAATGATTCTCGGCTGAAGGTAAGAATAAAATATTACAATTAATTATGTAATTAAAGACCATAGGTACGCAAAGAACTATATGAGCCTAGATATTATTTTACCCGCACTATAAGAACTAATTAATGTTTGTGTGTAATATGTACGCATTCTTGTTTGAATTCGTTTTACATTGACTTGGTAAGGTTACCCAAGGTTACCAAAGTTAATCTATTTTATACGTAAATATATAGAGGCCCGCACGTCTTCGCACGGATAGAATTTTTTTTTTAACAAGATTATCAAATGAACTTTCGTCCCCTTTTTACTAACCACCTTAGAGGTTGAATTTCCCAAAACCAAAATGCAAAAGGTTGCATGCAAATTTTTACGGTTCTAGCCCCAGTAATTTGGGCTGTGCGTTGATATGTCAGTCTGTTATCTTTATATTATATGTTAATATGTTTCGAAATGCTTTTCTCATACACCAGTATCTTTTCTATATCAGCAGCGTGTCATTTTTGCCCCATTTATTAGAAAATTCATGTTTGAGAAAAAAACGAACATGATTTTTTAGCAAATATCACAAAGGGTATAAGAAATATCAAAAGAACGTAAAAACTATGTGTGATGCCATATTTTATTTTATTTGGAAATCAAAGTGTTCTATATCTAAATTTGATACAGAATATTCATTACTCTACACCATTTATCCGTTTTTGCATATTGTGATTAAATTAATACTCGTCTTCCTTATATTAAGTTATAATAATAAATTATAATTACCTATTAACAAAAGAAAAACAAAAGAAACTATCAAAAATTAAAATTAAGAAGCGATTTAAAACCAACATGAACTATTAAAAAACCTAACGGAGCGTGCAACAGTTCTGGTTCGTATTCTCATTAGGGAGTAACTTGTACCCGCGGCTTTGCCCGCTTGATATTAGCATTGAAATATTGTAAACATAAAACCTATATTGCATACTTAGTTTCTGTATAATGCATTAAATATAATTTTCAGTTTCTTACTGGTCCGTGTGTGACTTTACTTTCGTTATCTTGTTCTGATTGTTAGGTAAACTTGGTTTTTGCTTTTATAATTAAAAAAAAAAGATCTATCGTGATATGTATCATCTCAACTATTAGTATTAATGCGGCCTTTGTATGATGTATTTGTTCATTATTATTACTTAGTCTAAATATGCATTTACACAACCAAAATTTCAGAGATTGACAAATTAGATACAATTTTTATTTTAAATAAAAAGGTATATTTATATAATATACTGCCTCCGTAAGGAAAATGGCCTTATCTAACTAAAACACAAAATGAATAAAAATAAAAATCTGAAAATCTTTAAAAATATGTCACTTGCGTCCTTTTAGACTAACTCGAGACAGGAAGTTCGTAAAGAAACAAAAAAGACTACTAAGTATGCCTTTCTCCTGATTCTGAAAATAAAATTATGTAACTTAATTTTGCAAAAATCGGTTAGATGTACCCAGTTTTCTTAGGACGGCAGTATAGTTCATCAATACACTTCAGTACACTTCAACAATATTTCATTTATGCATATTTTTTTGTAATAATTTATTTAGATGAGACGTCCGCATTAGAAATTACTCTTAGAAGGTCACATGTATAATTTGCAATGCTTCGTTAATATTCTGAAAATATTAATAGAATTAAAGAACCAGTCCTGACTCGTACCTATATGTGAAGTTTAAATATGTGGTAGACGCATAGTTGAATAATAAGCTGAAGTAAATAAATAATGTAATTATATTTAATTGTTTAGTGCATATTGCGTCTCACAGGTAACTGGTTTATCGAAAACGCATAAAGATAGACCTACTTAATGCGCTGCCTATATGAAGCAACCCCGTTTGTGGTTGAGGTGAGGTTGAGGTTGAGTTTGAGGCGAGCGAAGAATGGCAGAAACACTTATCTCAAGTTAGGAAATCTACAGCCAAAGCAATTTCAAAACAGACTAGTGAACTGCTTGAAAAGACGCTTTCGAGGCTACAAAATCTATCTTCTGACAATCAAGACCACACATAACACACGACTCGGATATACGAACATTGCTCTTAAAAATACTTATAGCCAGAGTGCTATCATGGCGGCTAGGTTATATTGTTATTTTATGGAGTTTGGGTGCCTACCTTCCACATTTGTGCTGTTTGTTGTTAGGCCAAGTTAGTCTAGAACATTCTAGACCATAGTTAAGTCGAACGGGTTTTCCACATAGTAAATTATGATGACTTTACTAAGTTGATCGAGCCACTTCAGCTACGCTGGGACATTGCTTTACTGTGCGTGCGCATGGTGAGTGTTCTGAAGGGCTGTTCAACCTAAATCCCTCTTCTCCTTTTCATAACAGAACCACATGCGCTGGGGTCCGCAGCCACAGTTTTACGGTAACCTCCATCTAGGCACGAAAAAATAATTTTGCTACATCTTGTCTTTGCCGTACTATGAAGCTGTGGAATTGTCTTCCAGTCTTGTCTCCAGTGTGTTCCCTCTTTCCTACAACGTGAAGTCTTTCAAATATAACATGAAGAGACATTTGAACAGGCCGGCAAGACAGTGAAGACTGGCGATGGATTGTAAATCCCACGGTAGTCACCGATGTTATTGGATTGCACTGTGCTCACCATCAGATAGAATGTACTCACTTAGTACGGCTAGTATATACAAAAACCCTATTCAATTTTGAGAAGTTTCCTAGCGTATCTTCGAAGTGTAATTTATTATTATTTATTGATACCAATAAATGGGATGGATGGATCCCTTTCCAACAAAAAATAATTTCCTAAATTGTTTTATAAATGACGGAGTTCTAAGGTAACAAATATATTTAAAAAAAAACAATTGTAGTGAGAACCTCTTCCTTTTTAAAGTCGGTTAATAATAATTTGCAAAGATCTCATCAACACGTACCTACCATCTGTAAATTTAGTCGTAGTAAATGTATTATTAGCGCCTGTAACATCCACACCTTATTGAGTTTTGAGACTCATTTAAATAACATTGTTATGAGTTATTTAGTAGGAGTTACGAAATAATTTCTAAATATTGCTTAAATTTACTTCCATCGTGAGCGACAATTAAAAAAAATTGATGAAACAATCTGTTGTAATCAGGCATTAGCGGAATAGCGAAAACAGTATTAATTTGTTAAAATGGATAATTTATGAAAAACTATCCCAAAAGGTCACAAACAGGTCAATTTTTGCCA
The DNA here is from genome assembly GCA_947532125.1 of Saturnia pavonia. Classification (NCBI taxonomy): domain Eukaryota; kingdom Metazoa; phylum Arthropoda; class Insecta; order Lepidoptera; family Saturniidae; genus Saturnia; species Saturnia pavonia. The sequence goes on from OX383923.1 coordinate 2,775,270, forward strand.
GCTAATAACATATCGACGGGTAAAAGGCGACTTGACATTAATTTGAATATATATTTGGAATCAGCAGTTTTTTCTTCCTCGTTTTTACCCAGGTATTATGCAAATCGGAGTACATTTTTGGAGTTTAATTTCATTCTGAATTTGGGTATCATGTTTAAAATAACAGTGTTAACCGACATAATTTTAATGTTTTTATTTTTATTTTGTATTTTAATCTGTTTCAGTGAAGCAATAAAAATATCTTTCATGGATTAAAGTTAATCCAAATTTATATAACAGTCTTTTAGCGAAATCTAAAATGAATAAAAAGTTGTACTTTAAATGATTTAACCTTGATTAGGTTTAATCACGCCAGTTGAAAGTTTACTTTGAACTTAATACTGGGTGTTAGGAGACCGCTCCTGAAAACGAAGACAGACGATAGCACTAATGACACCTTTGATGATGACGAGGAAAAAAAAACGATCCTGATTTAAAAAAAAAACATATTATTAAAACGTTTTATTAGTATTATTTACGCTTCATCATGTTAGTACAGCTTAATGAAGCGATAGTTTCGTAAAAAAACACATGACAAAAAAAAATAACCACCAATGAAACACAAATTCATAAACAGCTAATGCTCGGAGCAATGAACACGCCCGGGCGCCGGCGCTGAGCGGCGGCGGCGCAGCTTTGATACCGCGCACCCCAACTTTGTAGGTACAAAATACTTTAATAAAAGGTACGTAATAGGACTTTTATTTTTATTATTTCTGATGAAATTCATATTTTTACACTATTTTTCTTGTTTAAGCGGTTTAAGCAAAAATTTAGCTATATTGGTTGGCGAAAAGATGGACGACCAAACTGCATAGGTTTTAGGAAAGAAGCAGCTTGTGAAAAAAAGGAAAGATGCACGATACCTTATTGATGTCTACTTCCTTTTCTGCAAGACTTGCTGCGAGCGAGAACTGTCCAAAATCCACAACACAGACACCAAAAGTAATTTCTCATACGACTGCGGAAGCGCTTGCGATCGAGCTGCCACGAATCAATGTCAATTGCAAGTGACACCAACATTAAGATATGTGCGGGAGCGGGATGGGGGGGTACGAAGTACACCAACCAATATAGCATTATTTAGGCGCAACCATTCCCCCGGGCTTAAAGGGATGCCTTCAAAATTGAAAAATATGCTAAACTATGTTGCTAACTATACTGCTAATAAAAAAAAAACTAATGCTATTATTACCCTAACCTAACGCGAAATTAAAATACATATCAATTATTGATTATGATTAGGTAAAGGGCAGAGACGTACGACCGGACGCATGTATGTTCCAGTTGCTGTCTTAACACGTACAATTCGTGTAACTCCATTTGAACCGGGAAAGACTTCCTCCACAATACCTAAAGGCCAGTGAAGGGGAGGAGTGTTTTCTGTTAAAATAATCACAACAGTTCCCACAGTAACCGGGTTGACTGGTGTGTTCCATTTACGACGCGACTGTAGAGTATGAAGGTAGTCAGTTCTCCAGCGCTTCTAGAAAGACTGGACTAATTTATCAAGTAGATCGTGACGCGAAAGAGTATGCAATTTATTATCTATTTCCCTAGCAGGCAAGCATTTCAACGGCGTGAGGTTCAAAAAATGCGCGGGTGTCAAAGCCAGAGGCTCCGAAGGATCACTAGTTAAAGTTCTACATAGTGGCCGAGTATTCATCACCGATTCGACTTGAGCGAGGACGGTACTCAGCTCTTCAAATGTTAAAATTTGGTCTCCGATCACGCGGAACAAATGAGTCTTTAAACTTTTGATGTTGGCTTCCCAATTACCCCCAAAGTGACTTGCCGCCGGGACATTTAGCGACCACTCGATGCGATTTTCAGCTAATATATGACCAAACTCAGTGTTATAATATTTAGAGCTCAAAAAATCCTGGAGTTCCGAAAGAATGCGCTTAACACCTACGTAATTGGTTCCATTATCAGAATAAATTCTGCCTACTGGACCGCGACGCGATAAAAACCGTTTGAAAGCTCCCATAAAGGTGGCGGTGCTTAAGTCGCTAGCTAGTTCGATGTGTATTGCGCGTGTAGTCATACAAACGAAAAGGCACACGTACGCTTTAGTCGATCGAATACCACGACCACGGGTTATGGTAACCTTCAACGGGCCTGCGAAGTCAGTTCCCTTATGTACAAACGGTTTTACGGATTCCACGACACGACATGAACGGTGATCTGCCATTTCAGGATACGACGATTTGGGACGAAGACGGAAGCAAGGGAGGCATTTATGTACCCTATTCCTAATTAAATTACGTGCAGAAAGTATCCAATACTTCTGACGTAACAGTGACATTAGCAGGTCAGGACCGGCGTGACAATTCACTTTATGGTAATAATCTACCAGTAAATCTAGAATATGGTCTTTTCGCGGAAGCATAATAGGGCGTTTTTGACAGTAACTCAGGCCCGAATTTGTCAAACAACCACCAACTCTAATAATCCCATCCTCGAGGAAAGGCTTGAGATGTAGCAAGGAACGACTACAAATTTTTCCTGCTTCTAGATTAGAGATTTCATTAGCAATATGCAAGCGTTGGAGTTCACGAAGTAATAATAACTCTGCGAAATCCAGATCTGATGCTGATATACGATCACGTAGCGGCAAGAGTTTTGTGAATCGACAAACATAAACTACGCAACGTAACAGTTTTTGGCATGCAGCGACAATATTACTTACAAGTTGGACCAGAACTAGAATAGCGCATAGCTCGAGACGCGCAAGCGAAACGACCTTCCGGGGGGATACCTTCGACTTACCACTTATAAGACGTATGATGTTATTATGTGTATTATGAATATGGAAGTAAACTACTGCCCCATATGCTCTCTCACTGGCGTCTGCGAAGCCCAAAATTGTTATAATACTATTAGACTCGATACCTACATAACGTGGGATCTTTTTATTCGATAGTAAAGGTAGTTCTGCTTTAAAAATGGACCACAAACGAACGATATTGTCGGGCGGTGTGTCATCCCAATCACACTCGCACAACCACAGCTGTTTTATCAGGAGTTTGGCGTACAAGACGACAGGCGCGACGAATCCCATCAAGTCCCATATTTTCGCGACACAGGACAATATAGTGCGTTTCGTACAAGTATGAGTGGGTGTACTAATTTTTAAACTAAAAAAGTCAGTAGCAGATGACCAACATAAGCCGAGTACTTTATGTTGATCCGATTCATCGAACTCTTTGACAGCAGAGAGATGATGTGATGGTGGAATCGAATTCAGAACCGTTTGCGAATTACTAGTCCATTTGACGAGTTCAAATTGACCAGTTTTCATGAGATTTATCATCTCCGAAGCAGTGAAGATGCCTTCATCCTCATTTTGGACTGAATAGACAAAATCGTCCATATAAAGACATGTGTCAATGATGTCCCGAGCTTTAGTATAAGAATCCCCTTCATCATTTGCGAGCTGCTTGATTGTTCGCAGCGCATGAAAAGGACTGGATCTTAACCCAAAAACGACGCGATTAAACTCGAAAACCTTTAAAGGTTGTTGCGGGGAGGAGCGATATAGAATGCGTTGAAATCGGCGGTCGCATTCACGAATACTGATGCTGAGGAACTTTGTCGAATGTCAGCGGAGAGCGCGATTGGAAACATGCGAAAATTAATAATAATATTAAATAAATTTCCTTGAAGATTTTCCCCATTATAGAGGAGATCATTGAGCGAAAGATGACTACTAGTCTTGCAACTACCATCGAGCACAACGCGTAATTTAGACGTCACTTTGTCTTCTCTTATCACTCCGTGATGCGGTAAGATGTACGATGGGGTTGACAAAACATCTGTGCTTGTAGGTACGGGTGATATATAGCCCTTTTCTAAATATTCATTAATGACACTATCATAAGCCTCCTTCAACTTCGGAGACGCCTGCATTTTTCTCTCTAAGCAAAGACAGCGTTTTTCGCTTGCTTGTCGAGAGTCGCCAAGAGAATGAATGTCACCTTTGAAAGGCAGTGCTACTACATAACGGCCATCGCTATCACGAGTGGTCGTGCGAGTGTAAATATCTTCACAAATCTTATCCTCTGGGCTGGGTATAGGTCCGACGTTTACCTCTTCTAATTCCCAAAATTTGCGGACCGTGGAATCAAGGTAGTCGACACAACAGTATGAAGCTATGTCTGAACTATGAACGCGCACTGGAGCCTCACCTACAATCACATAACCGAGAACTGTTTCTAAAGCAACCGGAGAAGGATGCGAAGGTAGTACTTGGACTTTGCGGGACAAGAGAAGATGCGGGAAAATCGAAGCTCCGACCAGTACTTGAATTGGACCAGAGATAGAATACGTATCGTCCGCCAAAGGCAAGTTTTCAAACTTCGACAAATGTGAAACATCTATCGTGACTGTAGGCAAGCGTTCAGTTATCTTGTCTACCACCAGCGATTCCATATCATATTGTACGTTACGATTAAAACGAGATAAAAATTTAATTTTTATCGACCCTTGAACGGGCTTAGATGCGCCCCGCCTATTCCTTTCACTACAGAACAAGCAGGTTCGCAATTTATATTTAAGCCTAAAGATTGACAACATTCGCGCGTTATAAAATTGCTCTGAGAAGCACTGTCCAATAAAGCGCACACGTGATGTTCATTACCACGAGAATCAACGATAATAATACGCGCGGTTGTGAGCAGTACAGTGGTAGGACCGCGGGAAACAAAAGTATTTACATCATTGTTTGATAACGCACAGAGTGTGACGTCATCAGTGCGAGTTGCGCTAGTGCAGGTGATGGATGCGTTGCCGGACCCTGAGGTTGGTGTGGTGGGAGCGGTAGATGTGCGCGACTTTTCAAAATTTCCGAAACACAACAAAGTGTGATGTTTAGAATTGCATTTTTTACACAAAGAATCCGAACCACACGCAGATACACGATGTCTTGCACTCAAACAATTAATACACAAATTGTTTGCCTTAACAAATTTAAAACGTTCATTTGGTTTATAAGAATGAAACACCGAACATTTATATAAATTATCATGTTGACCATTACACAAGGAACACGAAGAATGCTCAGAGTTGGTTGCGGCGTTTACATAAGCGTGCATAGTCAATCGCGATGTGTTAGCTGACTTCGACACTACTTCCGTTTTACGATCGACATATTTCTTCGTAGCTTCATGTTTCACTGACGAAGTTCGTTGCAGTATTTTAATTTGATCGCGTACAAATAACGTTAATTCATCGAAAGACGGCATTTTACAACTACGCTTATCTAATTCAAATGAACGTGCGGTTTCTGCATCTAATTTCCTTAGGGTGAGATATAAAAGTACAAAATCTGAGAGATCATCGATCTTCAGGTTTTTTAAAGCGGCAACCGAACATGCGAATTTATCTAAAAATAATTCTAAATTATTAGAGGTTGCAGATGAAATAGGTTTAAGTTCAAATATTTGATCTAGATACGAAGTGGCTACTAGTCGTTTGTCTTCGTATTTATTTTTAAGAAGGCTAATAATCAATGAATAATTATCCGCGCATCGTGTTATGCCGGCGCATGCGGATCGAGCCTTGCCGCTCAACTTACCTATTAAATAATACAACTTCTCCGAGTCCGTGAGCGATGTATTATTATGTACGGTATTTTCAAAACTAGCGTAGAAAAGTGGCCAATTTTTTATATCGCCGTTGAACTCGGGTATTTCGATCGTAGGAAGCCGAGGTGGCTTATGCTGGCTTGCTGGCTTGATATCAGTTTCAACTTGTAGTGTTTTAGCGGCCCGCTTAACACAACCTAATAGATCTTCGAATGATGACAGTGACTGATAATTAATTACGGATCCGGGATCCAATCTTAACTCCAGGTTGACTATTTTATCCAACACGTCATCGAAGTCCCTATACAAGGAATCTACGGTTTCCATTTCACACAGAAATGTTTCCCTAGAGGACGCCTGTGATTCAAGATCCTTCACGCGACTACCAATGCTTTGCATGCGAGCGAAAATTCTGTCTCTTTTTGCATATAACACTTTCAACTGGACATTTAAGTCTTGTGTAGGTGGTGCCATTGTGAATATTTAATTTAATAATATTTAATAATGTAATTGAAACAGAATATGTTAGTTGTGGACAACAACTGTAACAATAACAATAAGCGATAAAAACGAAACAAGAACAATATGCGATTATGCGACCAAAGTACGATATATTTTAATTGATTCGTATGAGAAATAAAAACGATAATTGGAGGTACCCACTTATGATTATAAAATCTAAATGAAGTTACAAATGCGATATATTGCGATTTATTTTTAAAGAATTATATGTATTATGACTAATAAATATCCGGCTCGAAGGACCATAAAATGTTTAAGCGGTTTAAGCAAAAATTTAGCTATATTGGTTGGCGAAAAGATGGACGACCAAACTGCGTAGGTTTTAGGAAAGAAGCAGCTTGTGAAAAAAAGGAAAGATGCACGATACCTTATTGATGTCTACTTCCTTTTCTGCAAGACTTGCTGCGAGTGAGAACTGTCCAAAATCCACAACACAGACACCAAAAGTAATTTCTCATACGACTGCGGAAGCGCTTGCGATCGAGCCGCCACGAATCAATGTCAATTGCAAGTGACACCAACATTAAGATATGTGCGGGAGCGGGATGGGGGGGTACGGAGTACACCAACCAATATAGCGTTATTTAGGCGCAACCATTTCTAATAAAATAATTTTTTTTCGCTGTAAAAAATATTAACGTAATTTTAATGTAATTTTTTAAAATTGATCATTTTTGTTGACTGAAGGAGAGCATTGAGTTCCTATTGTATATACCGTAAAAGAAAAATGTTACCTAAATCAAAGTACATAAGACTTATTCTTAGATCTCTACCAAATATAAAACAAATAAAAACAAAAACAAAATATAATTTGTAAACTTGTGATACACATTCAAAATAAGCCGTCCTATAAATATGACACCGGGAACCTGTCTGTACAATTTGCCGCGAAAGTGTGTTCGATCCTGTCACGCTAAGTAAAGGGTTCAAACTGGTCAATTTTTTGTTTTTTGCGGGTCTTGCTTGTGTTTACATTAGTCGATTAGTCTACGCCGAACACATTACATCTCGTCACACGAAACGATTGTAATTATTTATCGACCTAGAGTAAAAAAAGTGAATTGTTTACATGGTTGAGAAATTATAGGTAAGTAAAAATATTTTATATTTGTTCTTTATCTAATTTTAAAGAATATACCTGTCTGTATGATTATAAGTATACATGTGGCTATATATTACACAGGCAAGGATGCTCAAACCTCTGCTAGTAGTGCGATGGCTTGGGTGCAACAGTGGTAAAGAAGTTGCTTGAAGTTTGTACAGCTCCCAGAGCACATATTGTAGTCTACTTCGATAACTTTTTCAGCAGCATGCAATTGTTGATTGATTTGAAATCTCAAGGGCTCAGAGCTACAGAGACAGTCAGAGAAAATAGGACTAAAAATGTCCTATCATGACCAAACAAGAGATGGAAAAGAAAGACAGAGGTTTTTCCGATTATCGTTTTGATAAAAATAATGAAATTTTGTGCTTGAAATGGCATGACAACAATGTTGTTTGTCTTTTGACTAATTTTGATTCTGTTGAACCTTTTGTAAAAACGAATAGGTACTCAAAGAAAGAAAAGGCCAACGTAGCCGTGAATCAGCCAATGCTTATTCATAATTATAATAAAAATATGGGAGGAGTGGATAAACATGATTAGCTGATTTCTAAATATCCAATCCACTTTAGAGATAAAAAATTGTTTTGGCCTTTAGTCATCCGTGTTTTAGACATGTCCCTTGTGAATGCATGGATTATCTACAACCAGATAAATAAAGATGAGACCATCCCTCAGCTAGATTTCAGAGGAATGGTTTGTTTTGCTTGGATGAAAAAGTCGGAAAACAAGGCAAGTAAACCAACACCCCGTTCTTCAGAAGTTCTTTTACAACCTGTCAGGTTTGATAATGTTAGTCACTATATGACAAAGAGGGACAAACAGAGGCGTTATCAAGGACAAGGTTGTAAGAAAAAATCTCTAACCTTTTGTGCTTAATGTGAAAAAACACTTTGCAGTGATTGTTTCATACCTTATCATATAAAATAAACTCATAATATTTTATTTTTAAGACTGTTTGTGGACATAATTCTCGAATAAAGCTGATTTTCTTATAATTGTTAACTTGTATTATTTTTGATCACATGTCCCCATTGTCATATTTATAGGACAGGCTGAAACATGGATGAAGGTATATATTTTATAATTTTTTTGTCATATTCTTTTTTCTTAATGTATTATGAACTTAATTTAAAGAATTGATCAAAATTTTCCAATGTTTTCGATGCTTGGGAAGTAATGGGTTGAAAAACATTTTCTATTTTATTTAATTTGAACAGTGTGCAATATACATACACACCGACATTTACTCTTTCGCTCTGGCTCACACAAAGAGGAGAGACCGATAATGTGCGTTAAACGTTTAACGTTTAACGCTTGGAAGTCGCATAAGAAGTTTCACTTCAAAAAGGTGTGAGTGCGATTCACACACAAGTTCCGCGTTATCCCAGCCACCACGAATACGCATCCTTTTTTTATGACCGCGCAACCTTACCCGTTCTGCGAGCGCGGAACTTATCAACGAAACATTTGAGCCGTCATCTAACAATGCGTGAACGCTTATGACACTATTAGCCCCGTGAATATTAATTGGCACGACTTTAAGTAAAACTTACGAAAATTAATTAATATTTGAATCAGTCTGTATAGTGGGTTCCATGTGTGATAACTGTGTCATGGTGACACTACTCGGAATAGGCATAAAGTTATTTTTGTGATGTAGTAGTTTATGAGACTACTTACCACAGTTATCAATATTACAAACAGTCGCGAGGCAAGACCCCCTTCTATAACCTGACTCTCAACATTTAAAACAAATACCAAACCGGTTAACAAATGCCCGCCTATCTTTACGTAACGCTTTTTTAAACTTCTTATAATTATATAAATTATGCTCACCTACCCGACAGAAACGACACTTTTCTACATTTTGCTATATAATTGAGCTATTCTATCTTTTTTACTTTTTAACTGAATTTCTAAATACCAATTATCTTAGATCTATCTTAAAATGAAAGGTTCCCATACAAATTTTATCCTCATATTTTATAGGGTTGAATTTCCAAAAATCCTTCCTTAGTGCTCACCTAGAGTGTAAATCGAAACAACATGCAAATTTTCACGGTCCTAGCCCTAGTAGATTGGTCTGAAGTAAAATAGGCAGATGAAATAAAAACAATACCTGATAATACAGCTATTATTACCGGTGCCCCGCGGTTCCGCACGAGTTGATTACGGAGTAATTATTAACCTTATTAATAATTAACCTATAAATTCAGGAATGACATAAACTTCCCAAGTACAAAGTTTTAACAAACAGAAAGATAGACAGATTATCACCGTTCTGATCGTAGATCATGGCAGAATATTCGATAGACAATGTTTTTTTAATCCACCCCATACAAAATTTCAACCCCGTTTTTATACCTTTAGAGATTTAGTTTTCCAAAATGCGTTCTTAGTGAGAGTCTACATAACGAAAGGAGTAACTATGCTAAATTTCAAGTCAATCGGACCTACAGTTTCATACATCCCGCGATGAGTGGTATTTCACTTTTATATATATAGATTAAGTATTTTTAGAGGTTCTTATGATTAATTTACACTTAGATTAAGAAACATAAGAGGGAAATGAAGGAAATATAGTATAACAAAAATAATACAGCCACAAAATATAAGTGAATATTTTTATTGAATATTATAAACATTTGATAATTATTTTTTTTACAGGACTAATATCAAAAAAATATTACATTACAAAATTCGCAATTAAATACAATTAATGTAAAACTTTTACCCGTGTATTCTAGGCCGCGTTCTACGCGCATCGGCGGATGTTGAACTAAAGGCTATCAGGGCCCCCAGAATCACCACTACGTACTTTAACTGAAATGCAAAATGCAAAACTGTAGTTCTGAAGATATGTCTCAGTGATATTCCGTTCATACGCCACGTTGATCGACATAAGTTTTTGAGTGTACGTGAAGAAAAATATTGTGATGAAATGGTAACAGATTTAAGACAGAAGACAGTGATCACATAGCTAACTGCCACTCTCAGGTTGAGTATTTGTCGACAAGCATCTAGCGATGTATTCCGGAACCTGCACTGGAAATCCATATAGATGTAATTCCAGGTCTTTGGTTACATCTACACTTGACATCAGGTAAGTTTATAGTTATACGCTGCTCAAGAGTTTGATTTCTAGAAAGTCAATGAATTTTGTACTTCAATTTACTAAATGCTTATTATGATCCTAGTGATCATTTTATCCGCACTATAAGAACGAATTAATGTTTGTGTTTAATATCTAAGCATTATTGTTTAAATTCATTCCATTCCATTGAGTTGGGTTGGTTACCCAAGGCTATAATCTATTGTACATGTATCTAGCGACTTCCTCTAGCTTCGCAATGGTAGAAAAATACATGAAAGAAAGATTTTCATACAATTTTTCGTCCCCTTTTTCACCATGTTAGGGGTTGAATTTCCAAAAATCCTTCCTTATTCCTCACCTATAGTGTAATGAAAATCCGCATGCAAATGTTCATGGTCATAGCCCCAGTAATTTGGCCTGCGCGTTGATATGTCAGTCAGTCAGTCAGTTATCCTTGTAAAATATGTTAATATGTTTTGGAATGCTTATTTTTTTATATTAGCAGCGTGTCCTTTTTGTCTACTTAATTTGAAAATTCATGCTTAAGAAGAAAAAAAAATGTGGGTTGTTTACGTTTTTTTTTAAAGAATATCACACCGGTACAAGAAAGACCAAAAGAGTGTACAAACTAAGTGTGATACTATTATTTTGTTTATATTTGGAAAACTTTTTCGTACAGTGTTTAAATTCTAATTTGATACGGAAGATTCATTGCTCTACACCATTTATCTGTTTTTGCATATTGTGACTCAATTATTACTCGTCTTTCTTAATACAATTCAATATTAAATTATAATTATCATTTAAATAAAGAAGAACAAGAACAAGGAAAAGCACAAAAAAGCACAGTCAGGAAGTCATGTCAAACCAGTTTTTAGAAATTTGTGGACAAATTAAACTGATAAGTCGAACTCAGGTAACTCGTCGAGATTGTTGACTAAGCTGACTGATCTTATGAAAAATGATTTTTGATAAAATTATGGGTAACGTAAAGATAAGTAGGTTGTGGGATAGATCTAATTGGTATTTAAAGGAATATTTTAGAAAGCAAAAGTCGAAGCGAGGGTCAATTTGGCATAGCGCTATCTTAAATAAAGTAAGTATGTCAGCTATTCTGCGTCTTTCACGAAGAGGTTAACCTGAAATGTCTTCTACATCCCTTTTTTAGCTATCATCATATATTTTGCACTTGTACTGCAAATGTTTTATCAATCTACGTTGAATAGATAGCCTATTCATATATATACAGCATATTTAACATTTGTGAGCAACACTCGAGTAAGCTACGCACGTATGAGCAATATGGAATTTTAGTTAATTTAACAGTAATCCTCAAATTTGTACAAATCTTGCTGTAAAATATGGCAATATTTTATAACTTTATAAAACTTAACGGAGCGTGCAACAGTTCTGTATTTTATTATGGAGTAACTTGTATCCGCGGCTTTGCTCGCTTGACATTAGCATTGAAATGTTGTAAACATAAAACCTATCATCATCATTTCAGCCGAAAGACGTCCACGGCTGGACATAGGCCTCCCTCAAGGATCACCACAACGACGGGTCCTGTGCTGACCGCATCCACCGGCTTCCCGCAACCTTTACCAGGTCGTCGGACCACCTGCGGGTATGCCCACGCTGCGTCTTCCGGTATGTGGCCGCCACTCGAGAACTCTTTGATCTAATCGGCCATCCGTTCTACGAGTTACGCGGCCAATCCACTGCCACTTAAGTCTAGCTATTATTCGGGATATGTCGGTGTCTTTGGTTCTCCTGCGGATCTCCTCATTTCTGATGCGATCACGCAGAGAAACTCCAAGCATAGCCCTTTTCATTGACCTTGAGCTTTCTTATGAGGCCCATAGTTAGCGACCACGTATTAGCACCATATGTAATCACTGGCAACACACACTGTTCAAAAACTTTCGTCTTGAGACACTGCGGTATCTTGGACGAGAATATGTCACGTAGCTTCCCAAACGCTGCCAGGCCGAGTTCGATTCGACGATTGACCTCTTTCTCAAAACCTATATTGTATACTTAGTTTCTGTAAAATGTGTTAAATGTTTTTTTTTCCTTACTGGTCCGTGTGTGATTTTACTTTCGTTATCTTGTTCTGATTGTTATGTATTATTGTTGGTTTATGCTTTTGTAATTTTAAAAAATAATTATATCGTGTTATATATTATTTCTACAATTAGTATTAATGCGGTCTTTGAATGATGTATTCGTTCATAATCTAAATATGCATTTTCACAACCCAAATTTCCGAGGTTGACAAATTACATACAATTTTTTTTAAGAAAAAAAAATATTCTGCGTCCGTAAGGAAAATGGTCCTATCTTATTAAAAAGCAAAACGGAGAAAAATAATTCTGAAAATCTTTAAAAATATGTCACATGCGTCCTTTCAGACTAACTCGAGAACGGAAGCTCGTAGAAAAACAAAAAAATACTACAAGGTGTGCCTGTTTCCTCATTCTAAATATATATGTACCTAACTCAATTTTGCAAAAATCGACATATGAGTCTTCTTTTTTCGGACAATAGGATAGTCAAACATATTTCAACAATATTTCGTTTATACATAGTTTTATTTAAACCATTTATTTAGATGATACGTACGCATTAGAAATTACTCTTAGAAGGTCACATGTATAATTTGCAATGCTTCGTTAATATTCTGAAAATATTTATACAATTAAAGAACCAGTCCTGACTCATAAGTGCACACAGCTGTAACTAAAAACCGAAATGTGAAATTCGAATAGTATGTTCACTTTGTTTTATTAGTACGTAGGTAATAAGTGAGAGTTGAGTAATCAACTGTTAAAGACTGAAAGTTATACGGAATTCCGTTCAGTTTTGAATTTAGAGTCATTACAATTGCAATCTTTTTACGTATTCGTTATTGTAGTAAAGCATATGGCTTCAGGGACAAGAATCGAGAATAAGTATGTGTCGATAAGATTTACTTTAACCCTCATAACTTTCTCCATATATTACTTTCAAGACATATACTATACTTGGCAAGGAAATACTCTAATTATTTTATAATGTAAATCGGTTCTTTCGTTCTCAAGTTATAAACAAGCTAACGAACAGAAAAACAACCAGAGAAACGTTACCTTTTATAAGATTATGTAAGGAAGGATAATGGAAATTATCATGCATGACTATTTGTAAAGACTGGCTATGTTTTTAACACGCTTTTATCTTCAATTGTAACTAACTAACTAACTATGTAATACATTCTTAGAAGTAAATTTTAATCTACTTCTAATTTTCGTATCTAAATTAAATTTTGTATGTATGTGTAGTTCGGATGACAAAACTATAATTTGGTATCTTGGAACTGATCTGATGATGGAGCCAGGAGGTGGATAGTGGAACACTTCAGTGGCTACTACTAAGCCCCTCGTGTTTAGGCTCATATGTTTTGTTTTGAAGAGTCCTATAGATTGGCCTTGGTAACGAGATGTTATTATAAGACTAAAAACTTTTATAATTTTTAGTGCTCGATTAAAGCGTATTTTTTAGTTGATTTAAACTACATATAAATAATTGATTTATATCTCATAGTGGACATTTGGAAGTTTTATAATGAAAAACCTCTTAATCTTCACAATACTGTTTAATCTTGAATTTAGGTTGTTACATATAATAGATAAATTTACTGGACGCGACGCAACCGTGTACTTATTGTTAGTTGCGAAAAGTCAAATGTGCGGTGAGAGTAAAAAACTCTCTGATGCGTAGACATCTTCCTCCCCGTTGAATTTCAACTCCTTCAGTCGTGATCCGGCGAAGAGAAAGGCAAGGGCAGATCCGAGTAAGGGGCCTCCGGAAGCAGCTTCTGGTAGTCTCAATATCTGCAAACCGTGTGACACCGTCCGAAGTAGAAACAGGTGGCTGATACGTCCCAATCGCCAGCTGAGTGGTGGAACGTTATCTTCCTGGAAAAGTACTAAATCTCCGACTTCCAAAGATGCTGATTTGGTACGCTATTTGGAACGCTGTTGTAGTTCTGCTACATATTACTTTTGCCAGCACTGCCAAAAATGATGATTAATTTGTTCAAGCTTCATATAACGTTGAAAGTTGTTCTGATTCTCTTGCTCCAGCGATGGAACAGGCAATGCATTTAGGGCACGCCCTATCAAAAAGTGACCGGGAGTTAGGAAATAGTAATCGTTAGGGGACGGGGAGAGTGGAAATAATGGTCGACTGTTAAGCACAGCTTCCACTTGTATGGAAAGAGTGCAGAGTGCATATCTCCTCACACGTTAGATGATTGTTCCCCATAAGGCGTTTTAAGTGGTATTTCGCGAATTTAACGCTGGCTTCCGAAATGTGGAGAATAAGTGGGAGAAAACACAAACCTGATACCTTCATTAGAAGCGAAATCAGCTACAGGTTCATGAACAGTTTTAAGAAGATTGCCTATTTCCTTAGCTGCTACAACGAAGTTGCGGCCGTTATCGCAAAATATCTCCGCTGGATTGCACCGTCTTGATATGAACTTCCGTAACGTCATGAGGAACGCGTCCTTAGACAAATCACTGACGGCTTCCAGGTGCACGCATTTGTACCGGAAACAGACAAATAGACATAAATTAGTTTTAGTTAATCTTGCACCTCGACCCTTTCTATTTAATACTCTTATATGAAGTCGAATATATTGTAACTTTAAATCTGGATTCTTACGGAAACATTTTTTTAAATACAACAATAGTTTCTTAGCCATTGCGTAAGAATCACCTAAACAATCTGGAGTATCAATTAGGGGTAGCCTGACACAGAATCTACCCGAGTCTAAACGATAGGTATTGCAATGACAATGTTCCTCGCATGCCTGCTAAATTTTGTTAAAATTTTGCTTTGCTATTGGAACTTGCTCTATTTCCCAAAACTTTGTCAATTGAGAATTGATTTTGGGGTTGCATTCGTCACTATCACTAATTGAGAGATGACACTAAATATTTTTAGGTGACGAACCATTCCTTATACTTGGAGATATAGGGCCGGCAACGAGCCAACCTAGTTTTGAGCTACGTTGCTTGGGCATGTTATGACCTAATGCTGATCACATCCTAATAGGTCCCAAAATAGGGAGTCCACAGGGAGTAGGGGGTCCCGCACCTATCAAGACGTCTATAGCCGACAGCTGTATGATTTTTGGGATTTTTAATTGACTAATATCTATATATTTTTTTGAAATAGTACTGGTTAATTGGTTTAATACATAAAATGACTGTACAACACTATAGTCATTGTTAAATGAATTTAATCGGGCAATGCAACTTTTAGTCACATGTTCTACTAAGTTTTTGCTTATACTAATAACGTTAATGTTATTTATAGCACATACTTGTAATGATAACTTGTTCATGAGTGATTGACTAATAAATGAGGACTGTTTTCCGCAGTCTAATAAAGCACGCAATCGAATTTGTTTATTTGTTTGAGGATTAATAATATTAACCATGGCTGTTGACAAAAGAATGTGGTTCTCTATCAAATTGTCATTGGTAGAATTATTGACCGATATTCCAGTAGAACCGCGATCTGTGTTAAAATTATTGCTGCTGACTGGACTGGCATTGCTTGTACTAGTATTCATGGAATTAGGTAAATGCAAGAGTGAGTTGTGCCTACGCTTGCACTCACGACAAGGACCACCAACTTGCAATCACGCGCACGATGCCTATTTCTTAAACTATTGTTCTTGAAAAATTTCTTGTGCAATTTAAATGCTTCATCTCGTCGTTCCTGAACACTCTTCGCTAGGAAAGTAGGGCAGTCGTATATCCTGTCGCCTTTTCAGACAACGCACTGCTTAGCGACGGAGCTTGTGTTTTGAAATGTTGATGAAATAGATTTTGTACTATGAGAATTGTTATTGATATTTTGGCGTGATTATGTGGCCTTAATTATATCAGACTTGTTTTGATACATAGTTTCTAACAAATGCATCAGCGCGATCGGTTAGGAACGTTTTAAAATCTTTTAGAGTGCGGATATCAGACAAACTGTTACGATGTTCTTCCCACTTCATGGCGGTACGATTTTCTAATTTTGGTATAAGAATTCTAATAATTATCATATCAAGCAGTTCGGTATGTTGAACTAAACTTGATAATGCTCGTAATTTTTTTGTTACGTGGTCAACTATAAACCTCAGTGATTTGTCCGATTCACGTTTGTGTTGTTGCTGTACTGTTTTAAAATATAATAATGAATTGAGGTGTTGATTTATAAGTTGGCGTTTTTTATCATAACGATCGCACAAAAGCTGCCACGCAATTTCATAGTTAGTTTCACAAATTTCTAAATTAGAAATAATCAGCGCGGCTTCGTTTTCGAGATACGATACTAAATAATGAAACTTGTGGATGGGCTTGATGCGCTCATTACGATGAATAAGTGATAAATAGGTATCTCGGAACTCAAGCCAGCGGAAGTAAGAGCCATCGAACTTTGTAATTTGTATCTGTGGTAGTTTAAAATCAACGTGATGGAAGTGAGATGACTGATCGTGATGACATTGATGTGATGTATTGTTTTTTTTTTTTTTTTTTCTTTTTTTTTTTTCTTTTTTTTTTTCCGAACTGACTACACTGTTAGCCTGAGGGGCCCTGGAGCCTTTACGGCTTTTACAGCTTTACCGGGCTTGGGGGCGAGCGCTTAGGGCACTCAGCCACGAAAGCTAAGCAACAACATCCGAGGGCGCCAAAGTGGCCGGACCTCGGCTCGGACTGTTGCGCGTATGCAATTAAGTCGCGATCTGACTAATTCCCTATCCGTAATTCGATCTAAACTAACTATACATATATACATGTTTCTGCCCCCTGGGAGGAGGGAAGGAACATGTGTATGTGTATTTAGTGGTCTGAAATTTTTGTCTACTCTAACTAGGCAAAAAAAGAAAAAAAAAGGTCCCTTACAGAACCTATGTACCTATGTGTGTTGTGCATGTATGTATAATGCAGTGTCATGTATGGCTGTGAAAGCTAGTGATTGTAGAGTCACTTGTATCGCGCGAGCGGCTGCTTGTCTCAAGGGCTCCATGCCGATGGATCGGACCTAGGCTTGAGTTGCCGCAGAGGAGGGCGGTCGTGGCGGGTGTGCGAGAGCGAAGTTAACCGTACGTCCCCTGCGGAGGGAACGGTGGTTTCGCGGGCGTGGGCGCGAGCACGCATATGTTGCGGGAGCGGACGCGTAGTAATTATTAGCTTTCTCGATGTCGTCGTCGGGATCGACAAAGAGATTTCGCGGACGGCGTTTATAACGTTTGGCAACAGGGATCGAGTTGTCTGGGACATAGTTCACGGTGGATTTTACGAGTGGGTTGGGGTGATTCGAAGCGCTATCGAAGTATCTCCTGGTGAGATATTTCACATAGGCTTCTATTGAGGGAAGCCTCATGTCCCTGTGGAGGTCCATGTTCCTAACGAAGGCTGGAGGGTCAAGCAGGCGACGGAGAAACCGATTTTGGACTCTTTGCATGCGGACAAAGTTATGTTTGGACATATGTGCGAACGCTGCGCAGCTATATGTCAAGATCGGACGGACGCACATCTTGTATAGTGTAAGCTTATGTCTTAAGGACATTTTGCTTACCGAACTGAGCAAGGGTCGCAAGCGGGAAAGGATCCAGACGGCCCTATTCCGGACTATAGTAACGTGTGCGTTGAAGTTAAGCTTCGAGTCGAGGGTGACACCTAGATATTTAGTCTTGGTGGCCCAAGGGATATTCCTACCGAATAATGAGAGGGGTCCTACCGTGCGTGGTAGTTTACATGTATGCGGTTCGAACATAATCGCGGCGCTCTTTACCGGATTAATAGCTATTCGCCACGTTCGAAACCACTCCCCGAGAGTGGTTACGGCACGTTGGACTGCGCAGGCGAGATTTTTTCTGTGTCTGTTTGACGCGTATATGACTGTGTCGTCAGCGTAGAGCCCTACCTCGACCCCGGGGGGCTTCGGGAGGTCGCTGACGTACAGATTGAAAAGGCAAGGCGCCAGAATGGAACCTTGCGGGACTCCTGAGCGTATAGGGTGGGCGGTAGATAGTACTCCTTCCACTCGGTAGTGAAAGGTGCGGTCGCGTAGAAAATCATGAACTAGGTGAACTAACCTATCCGGGATTTCTAGTTTATGTAGCTTGTGGACTAGTCCGGCATGCCAGACCTTATCGAAGGCCTTAGCTACGTCGAAAAAGACCGCAAGCGTACGGGCGGGGGCGATACTACTTTTGGCAAAGTTGCTCGTGATGTGCTCCGTGAGGCGGTGCACTTGATGTGTACACGAGTGTCGGGCGCGAAAACCGAACTGTTCGGACACTTCCATATTGGTAAGTGCGGGAGGGTCTATTGGCATGCAATAGAGGGAACGCTTGTAGTAGATGAGCGTGCCGCCTCCTCGGGTGGCACGGTCATTTCTGACTATATTGTAATTTGCTATCTTAGGGTCGCGCCTACTGGGTTTTAGAAGTGTTTCTTGTACTAGAAACACGTCTATCTCCCGTTCCCTAAGAAAGGTGGATACTAAGTCCCGTTGTGGAAGGAGGTTACGCGCGTTGAAAAAAGATATGTTTAGGCTTCTAGGCTTAATGCGAGCCATTTCTAGTTGGTGTGTTTAAAGCTGCAGCACGGGACACACGCTGGAGCGTGGCTGTCAGCTGGGGAAAGCGTTTGATTGCTTCAATCATGCCGTACTCAGTGCCGCACTGATCGTACGCTAGCACTTCTTGGTAGTCGTGCTCGAGAAGAAGCATGGCCATATAGTCGAGGCCGAAGCGTTGACTACATAGCGGGGAGGCCTGAGCCTTGGGAGGTTGCGGGCGGGGCCTGGGGCCCCATGCTGCCTGAGGGGCTCGCATGGGTGGAGGAGGCGCGCGGGGCGCGGGGGCGGCTGCCATCGGGGCGCTGGAGGCGCCCGGGAGGCTGGGGAAAGCCTCTGGCGTGAGCAGAGGCTTTGGCTGTCCTACTGCGGGACGTTCCCTCTGAGGAGGGGTGTGTCGCGTAGTGCGCATAGGGCGCGTAGGGCGCGTGGGGCGCGGGGCGCGGGGACAGCCGCGATAGTTCGCGGGGTGACCCGCGTTGCCGCATAGCACGCAACTCGGAGGGGTAGACGACTCCCGAGTGCGCGTGCACTCGCTCGTCGCGTGGTCCCCGAGGCACTTAACGCACCTGGGACGGAGATGGCAGTTGCGGGCCGAATGCCCATACAACTGGCAGTTGTGACACTGCGGAGGACTGCGGTTCTTGTGTGGAGGCTCTACGGCTATTCCGGAGAGCTCACACACTTTCCTAACATTAAAAATGGCTCTGCCCTCGGGGGTCAGTTCCAGGATGACTAGAACCATGTCGAGAGGTCTGTTTTTTGATTGTCCGCCGTGCATTCTGTGCACTTCGCGGACAGGGAGGGCTTTGGCTAAGAGGTCAATTTTGACCTCCTCGGGTGTGATTTCCACCGGAATGCGGCGGATTACAACCCGGAGGTGACGTTCTTCCTCCAGGGAGTATGTGAAGTATTCCAGGTTGCTGTCTCGGAGCAACCTGGTGAATTTACGGTGTTCGTCCGAGGTGGTCACTTGGACGCGGATACCGTTGGCCGTGCTACTGGCCTGGGTGTAGTGGATACGCATATCTCTCAGTTTTTCCGAGAGTTTCGTCCAGACCGACTTGTTCTGGACCGTGACGGGGGGCGGGCGACGCGCCTTTCTGCCGGCAAAGGTACCGGCAGGCGCTGAGGGCGCTGCGGAGCGAGGGGCGTGGCTATTGAGCCCGGTTCGCTGCGTTTTTTGGGGTCTCGACTGAGTCTCCGGAGACTCTGGGCGCGAGCGCGAGGCCCGTTTGGCGGGCTTGTTTTTTTGTACGAGGGTGAAGCCCTCGTTGTCTGTTCGTATTGCCGTGTCCATTTCGATGGACTCGGGTTCCGGGTCCGGGCTAACGGGAGAGTAGCTGTCGTTTGTTGCTACAAGCGACGGTGTCTCCGCTTCGGGGACTAGTGATGAAAATTGATTTTTCATCGGTAGCGCAGAGGGCGCTGGGGTCGGGGCTTGAATGCCCGGGGAACGTGAGCGCGACGATGGCCGTTTGTACGGAGTTTGACGGTGAGCGCGGGGTGCCGTTGAGCGGGAGCGCGGGACGGACTTCTTGTTCGTCGCGTGAGGCGCGGCGGGGTCGCTGGCGGGCTCGGTGCCCTGAGCGATGGCAATGGCAACGGCGGGTTGCTCGGCCACGATGGCCCTATTAAAGTCCGTCCAGAGCGACGGATGCAGGATCGTTGCGAACGCTTTGAAGCGTTCGAGCTCAGATTGGTGTGCCATTCCGGCGGTGGCGGTTGGGCGGGCGGGGGTGAAGTTAAACCTCCCTGCCGGAGAGGCAGGGGGGTGCGCCGAGTGAATTTAAACGGCTATCCCGAGCCGTGTAAAGGGACCTGCGTGTCACGGTGTAATGACTCGCAGGAAAAGAACCTACCGGGCCCTACGTGGAGGTCCCTATCAAGCCCGAGGCAGAGAACGCAGCCGGTATAAATACCTAGCTACGCCCAAACAGACACTCGGGGATGGATGTGTAGCAGGATCGGAAGGGTGGGAAGGAGACACTCAGGGCTTGACTATGACTCTATCAAGGGCCAAGATTCCTGAGCCCGACCACGTACTATCGTTTGCCTCTGAAGGAGGCAACCGAGGGGCGCTTGGGTCACGCACCCACTTGCCTTCTGTTGACACCGAGAGGTTTCCGGCAAGCGACCACTAAAGTGTGGATTTCGTCGAATAGAAACAGACAGTTGCACTTAAAAGTGCAGTTTTTGTTTGTGTAGCGCTACACAATGGGTGCGAGCGAGACGGCGATACGCAGGTGCGGCGCAGGTGCGATGCAGGTGTGCAGCAAGGCCGGTCGGTCGTAAAACTTCACAAAGGCGGCAGAGAGCAGTCGTAAACACGTCCGTTCCCGCCGGCGGTCGTGATCGGTCTCGTGATGTATTGTGCAAATCGGAATCGTTAGAAGCATTCTTATACTTATCAAGTAGCTCTTCAGCAATTGCAAGGTGTGAAGTAAAGATCTGCTCAATTTCATCCCGTTCGTCGATCTCAGAGTCCATATTTTCGCAATTAATGACCTCAATCTGGTCCTGTAGTTCGTCGAATTGGCTAGACATAGTTCGTATTTTATCATTATTAATTTCTAGCTCCTTAACTTGGATTTTTGATAATTTTGACGTGCATACTATATCTTAATATTTTTTAAATTTCGTTAGACGACCTTTACCCGAGCTACGTTTAGCAAAAGTTCCTTCAATAGTTTTGCACTTGTTTATTAATTTATAGCAAGACCCGCACAATAACTAGCACCGGGAACTTTAGAAAAATGGATATAGTTGATTGAGTAATCTTGACAGTAACACCAATGCCAAATGAAGGAATAAGATTATATTTTGTATTATCTAATACTTATCCAATTATCTAATACTCCTTTGGCGGCACCTGGGGCCCGAACGCAGCCACGCGGCAACAGCGCAGTGGCGGCGCGGCGTCACCCGAACACGGCTAGCGGTAGCCGGCAGCGTCAGGCGGCGCGTGACAGAGTCCCTGGAATAGTCGGCCGGAAATATTTGAAATATTGTAAACTAGAATAATAAACTGAGTGAGCGATTAAGTTAAGTGCCTCAGATAACCTCGTAGGAAATAATTACTATTTTATGTTTGGATATTCAAATATTATATATTCACATACTTATTTTAATCAATTTACTGTTATTTAAATGAAATTACGATTTTACAAATTGTTATGTAGGGTAATTGACAATGAACAATAAATTTTAATTTTACTATTTTAGATATCTTATGGTATAATACTTGAAAGAAGCTTTGAAATAGTTTAGGTATTTTGTTGAACTAATAAAACACGAGTAGAATGTACCAAACAGCGACCCTTATGATACAAAAACACGTTTGGGTATTTAACTGATAGACGAGGCGGCTGCTTCTAGCTGCACTGAGCCTCGTTGGTGGCTATGGCACACGTACACGCACAGGTACACGAGCTGCTCGCAAATGTTGACGGAATTCTCGAACTTGCGTGGACAGGCTGACGGTGAACCTTGACGTCGCAGAAGCCAAGGCTGGGCGCGGCGCGTTCTGCTGACCGACCTGGCTGGCTTAGCTGTCTGCTATTATAGTGTTCTTGCGTCTGTAGACCTCCACGAGAAATATTTCGTAGATTGCCTTTGATGAGAATTCTTTGTCTTTTACTCAAATCCGAATTTTGCAAATGTGTCCTGTCACGGTCGCCAAATTATGTCTCATAGTGGACATTTGGAAGTTTTATAATGAAAAACTTCATAATCTAAACAATACTGTTTAATCTTGAATTTAGGTTGTTACAACATAGAATAGATTATTTTACTCGACGCGACGCAACCGTGTACTTATTGTTAGTGGCAAAAAGTCACATGTGCAAAAAAATACTCGAATGCAACGTGCCGGCCATCTACATGCCGAATTACAGAAAAATGAACAGGTGCACGGCGTAGACATGCAGTTTATGTGTTTAGTATAACACGGATTCTAGATTATAGGCATTCATAACTAACTTAATTGATTTCACTTATTGATTCATATTAAAGTTTTTTTTGTTAATTAATATAAGAATGGTTTAAACTACCTACATTGATTAATTAATAACGTTTCGAAATAATTACATCTTTTTTCCACATTACAGCTGGTTTGCACTAAGAAAGTGCTTTACCTATAGCGTTGCGTTCGCTAGTGTACAGAGTAAAATTGCTATAAAGTATTCATTCAATCATATATTTAATGGAGATGTGTGCGCTCACTGAAACCCAGCGCTGTGATAATTGGCTGTTGCACATGCTGAGCAGGGGTCCTTTTCAATGTTAAATGCAGTAGTTATCCGGCAATATTTCAATATTTTAAACAAAAGTAATTTACAAGATTTATTACCAAATGGACTTTCTTTCTTTATATTTGTCACTGAAATCAAACTAGTGTTTATAGAAAAGTTCATAAAAAGGACATTGTAATAATTAGTAAATGAACTAATATTGAGATGGTTATAAGGTCATGATTCATTGAAACTGTCAGTATTGCCGCTTACATTAAGCATCGCTTTTGTAAATATAATTAAATGGCTTATTTCTTATACTCCACAGTTGCGCCTCATAAAACTGAAACACAAATTGTGTTTCTAGTTTTTGCGTTTGTTTTTTGTGCATTGTTGCAATATACGTTTTGCTTTTATATACCTCATATAATCTAATAATTATGTAAATATTTTTCATACTACTAACAAAGTATTACGAATTATATTTGTGACCTTCTGTGTGAAATTATCATCCATTTAAATTATTTATGTATAATTGAAATATTACTGAAGTGTATACTTACTTACATGTATTTCCTGTTAAAAATTATTTTACGAAATTCGCCGATTACTAAAATTCGCTATGTAAAAATACATAAATTGGCTTAGAAACATTATAGGTACCTACGAATAGTTAGTAATTAAACCGACCACATCAGTAGCAATGTCAAGCGGGCGAAACCGCTGGAATAAGTTACTCTCTAATAGGAATATAAACAAAGACAGTTGCACGGTTCGGTGAGTATTTATTTTTAACGTTTAATTTCGGTCTCTAGTGATAATTAATTGAAATATTTTGCTTACATTTTCATCGAAGATAGAGCATATATAATATGAACTTTGATACATTTCATGCACAGTTCTACAAGAACTGTAGCCTGAGCTTTCGATAAAGGAAAACATCGTGAGGAAACCATAGCATGTCCTAATGTCCTAATTTCCGCCTGGCTAGCTACCACCCTCAAGTTGACAATCTGTCGCCAAGCACCAATAGGTGTGTTCCGGCAGCTGCACTTGAGAGCCATTCTTCCACTAGGTTTAGCGTGTTATCATCTTGGGTTACATCGTCACTAAACATCATGTGAGATTGTGGCCACTAAGCCGAAACCTATAACAATAAAAAAACAGCCGAACTGAACTATATAAGTAGAATTATTATTTTACTCGAATTATTAGCGAAATGAAATATCTAGTAGATAACCTGGTGAAATTCTCCTTTTAGCGGCCTGAGTGGTGCCGACAACATAATATATCGTAATAATAACTGTAATAAATAATATATACAGATGTTTATTGCCTTCGTTAGTGCGTTTTTAGGGTTTCGAAGTCAAAAGGAAGAGTTTCGCAATGTCCTTTTGCCTGTCTGCGGCTAAGCCCAAAGATTCTCAGTATTAGAAATCTGTAATTTGGCTTGGTATGCATATTAGTCACGACAGCAAAGTGATAATCATAGTAGTAGTATAATGAAGTTAAAAGGAAAACTATCAGAGGTTAGTAGGCTTTACACGTTAACACGTCACTGCAAAGGCAGCACGCATGATGTATAATAATTACCTTACTAGTGTAAGAGAATGAGCAGATGCAAATTGCTTGGTCTCAAATCCAACCAAGTATAAGTTTAAGGTTTAGGATCAAAAAAACAAATTCTAGTTATTACACTACGGCAACCATCGATCATAATAGCCAATGAGCCTATAGAACGCGTTTCAGAATCTCGTAATCTTGGTTTACTTATGGACTCATCTTTACGATATGAAAAATATGTTTTGGAGGCTACTCGCAATTTTATTTATGGACTCAAACTCCTATACAAAATTCGCCTTTACATTATTAGCACTGAAGTTAGAATATTGTTAAGTGAATTTCTCATTATCTCTAAATTGAACTACGCTAACGTCGTG
This sequence comes from Saturnia pavonia, assembly GCA_947532125.1. Lineage (NCBI taxonomy): Eukaryota > Metazoa > Arthropoda > Insecta > Lepidoptera > Saturniidae > Saturnia > Saturnia pavonia. The sequence continues at coordinate 2,800,418 of OX383923.1, forward strand.
TATGATTCTTGTATCCTTAGTGAAACAAGGTGACTAATACAGCGGATTCAGATTGCCTGCGCGCATTTTGCTAACATATTGCGCCACGAAATCATGTTACGCCTTTTCTGAGTCACGAACAACTGTTGAAGATGGAAAGTAGACGGCAGTTACACCTAGCCACAGTTTTATTTGGTGAAATAGAAACCGGATTGCCTGAATATTATTATAAAAAACTTGTTTGGTCGCGAGATCAGAACCGTTATGGAGCTATAATACCTTCTAAGTACATGTTATGCACCCACTGGCATGCTACAACTTTATTCCGGGATAGTTTTAGATTCACTGCTACCCGATGCTGAAATGGCCTACCCCCTCTAATGTGCGAATTAATTTTAATTATACTCGTTAATGGCACAGTGTTTGTAGATTGTCTTCAGTTAAGTATTTATTTATGTGCTTGTATTTATTATTATAAAGCCTGCTTTATATTCAGTGTAAATCATATATCGTTTTATTTAATATACATTACTATGGACCCTGATTTTTCCATTTTTATTGTTTATATTTCCTCCTTTTATATTATTTTTATAAACTAATACATATTAAGCCATAAGCAGTATTGAATTATTATTATTATTTATTTGTTTACTAATTTACTACATATTTTTATTGAATCGAATTTTGGACGCACCGTGACTTGCTCTGGGGTTCCAGATAAAAATCAGCGCTCAGTGCCTCGTGGCACTTCAGCATTTATGCTGAGCTGAGCTTTACACAAACAAACAGCTCTTCCAGTTTATTATATTAGTTTAGTTGTAAAATAATATAATAAACTAATATAAATCGTTAACTTTTAAAGCCTACTAACCTCTGACTACTTTCCCTAATACCTACCTACTAACCTCCTTTTAACTTCATTATATATACTACAACCATTACTCTTTCACATATCCAAAAACAACTATTTAGAGGCCATGTGATGCATGAATTACTTCATACAAAAGTATACTATACATATTTGAACGTGGACCTACACAATAGTCCCTAGTTCTAAATACTTTTCATTTTCTTCCAGTCTTTGAAAATTGATTACTTTTGAAAACAATTCGCCTTTAGTACGTGCCAAGGTCACAAAAGGAGCACACTGTCCAATTGTTTATTTGCAGGTGCAGTCATTTATGATTAATGTTGTTTTTCATTTCATAATAAACTTTAAATTGAACCACCAAATGGAAGAAGGGAATAAACGCCACTTTTTGACATATTCAGTTTTCTACATTTTTATATTCTTTAGATGTAGCTCTTAATTGTGAGTTCGAAGACAGGAACAAAAACCATTCACTTCGTATAGATTCAAGCGGTCAAAAAATAATTAGTTGGAAGAAGGAAACAAATCCTTCCTTTATTCCCTTCTTCCAGCTATCAACAGTTCGATTATAGAAATAGTGTTGGTTTTGCCTGTTTTTTTTTCTCACAAAAACGCTTCGCTATTGGTAGGGGACGCGATACTAGCGATCTAATACTTTCCTGTGCGTGGCCATTCGTTTTTACAGTGTGACAGAAATTTTGGGACAGCTAAA